>CM067265.1:5590833-7007500 GCA_034195605.1 Santalum album
TCTAATTTTATGATGCACAGTTCAATTTGATCAATTTGCGATCTAAAAATTGGGCTTCTTGAATTTCAAACAATAAGTCAATTTTTTTATTTATATATTTTTTGCTTTCATGATTTAACAAGTATGCTTCCTATCAATGCGATATGTTAGCATTCTATTGTATATCTATTTGCTTGTATATTTTTCGCAGATGGTCTATGTCTTGTCTGTGTACAACAAGAAAGACAAGTACCACAGGATTACGGTATGTTTTTGTTAGCTTGAAATGGTAGTTGAATGTATGATGTTTGATTCTTATTTTCCGTATTTTTAGTCTGCTATGCATGTGCTATTGATTCGTAGAAAACTTAGCTGTCCAGATTTTTTGCATGAGTATAAATATCTAAGTATCCAGTTTTAACTGCAGACAACTCAAGGTCTTTTTGGGTCAAATAGGGAGTGATTTGATTTCCCAGATAAAAAAGTATTATTAGGGGCTTTTGGCGGCCCCAAAGATCTTGCTGAAGAAGCAGCATTTACCAAATGACCTTGTTTAATTTTCTTCCATAAATCTGGCTTTTTAGATCTACTATCTATAGTGGGTTGTCCATAATTAACATAAAAGCGTGTTTCAAAACTGTCGAGCAAAAAATAAAAATCAAATCACATCAATCAGTATTTCTGTTTGGATCAGGATGTATCATTCAACAACTAAAATTTAAAATTGAGGAAAGGAAAGAGTCAAGACCATTAAAAGCAGTTAATTGTCAAACCTAGTTATCAAACTCGACCCTTCATGAATAAACTGGCTGCACTGCATAGCTATTTATTTAAAATAAGATCAGAATATCAGCATCCACTCTTGGTGGTTCTGCTACATTGTACATTGCCATCTATGGTCTGGTTTATGAGATCCAGTCTGCTCTGGCAACAGGCTCATCAGCTTGCTTGCTAATGTTTGAGGGCTGGAAGACGAGATGAGAATAAAAAGACGAGGAAGTTCAGGTTTATTACTGCTAGGGTTTGAGTAATGGTTATGTGCACTATGGTTTCTGAAGAGGAAGATTGAAAATGAAAGAGAGTGGTGCTAAAATTTAAAAAATTGAGAGGGGGAGAGGTGCCAGTCGGCAAGCTTATGTGCCCTAGGGCTTTGCAGCTGTTTCGTTATTTTTTATAAGATGCCACTTATCTATATAATACTTCAGAGGATTTATTCAACACAGACGAACACTCAAGCTTTCAAAATTAGGTTAAACAGATCTTAAAGATCATAGAATCTGATTTCCAGAGTTTGTGGAGGATCTAGAGATAACTTTTGATATCCTGGAAATGGAGAAGGTTATTATGGATATGGATGGAGAGAAAGCCCCATTTCTTGATATTTATGTTCAAGCTTTGCTGGGATATTATCAAAGGGGATCTCTTTAAGGTTTTTCAAGAGTTCCCCAATGATGGCATTGTTGGGAAGAGAATGAATTCGACCATTTTTTTATCCTCGTCCTGCAGAGTGATTGCTTGGTTTGAGTCAAGGACTTCAGACCCTTTTGACTTCTTACTAATGTCTGTAAAATTCCCTCTGAAATTCTTTCCCCCAAAGGGCTCTTACATAACATGATTGCCCCTAATTAGAGCGCGTTTGTTGCTGGAAGGAAAATCCTTGATCTGGAATAGGTGGCCAATGAGGTTTGTGGAGGACTCTAGAAAAAGAGGCAAGAAGTTTGTGGTTTTTAGGGTAGATTTTGAAATAGCCTGGAATCAGGTTAATTGGAATTTCATTCGATCATATGTTGGCTTTGGGTAGTCCTTTTGTTACTCCCCCAAATCCAAGCGGACTTGGTAACATTAACAAAGGCACAATGGCTAAAATAGAAGTTGAACCAATCTACTTATAAGCAGAAGTTTAAAAATAGTGACACATCAATTATCAAAAACCAGATTAACTGTCACCAGTTCCACTGGGCACTAAAAGCAAACCGAAGCAAAAATTAAATCCCAAAATTGCCAAACATGGCCCAACACAAAAAAAATGCAACATCTAGTCTTCACTAAAACGTCTGCAACTATTTCGTCTAATCCCTCTGAGCATTCTGTGGGTCATATGGAGGGAGAGGAACAATAGGATCTTCAAAAATAAGGAGAGGTCAATTCAGCAATTAAAAGAATTCTGGTTCCTCAACCTCAAACATCAGGCTCACTCTTGTAATTTTAGACTTGCTACTAGTTGTATTGATCTCATTGATTTTCTAGCTTTGAAATGCGGGCTGGCATCCTTTGTGCCTTTTAATGCACCTTTCACTGGTTAAAAAAAAAGTGTTAAACTATTCTCCGTGATGGGTCCCTGAAAGAGGCAAAAAAGGGGGTGAGCCAAATGCCCAATAAGGGATGAACAGGTAGCCATTTTCAAAATAATTTGCAAAAGTAGTTTCTATGTCAGTGTAGAATACTAACCAGCTTTCGTCGCCAAATATATTTCAAATAGCATGCTATGTTCAAAAACAAAGAGGGTTTAAATCTGGAAGTGTGCTTCTTAACCAGTTCAAATCCAAAACAAATTCCCAAAATAACAACGCAACCATAAACTACAAAATTCTTCCTTCTTGGGACCAAAAATAAAGGCTGACTATGCAGAAGCAATGGGGGAGACTCTACCCAACTGGTGTTTAATCAGTGATGCTTATGATCAAATATTTATGGTGCATTTCATAAGAAGAAATATGATTCAAAGTCTAACATGTCAAATCCACTTATCAAAAATTGCCGAATTAGCATCGCACAAATAAATGCTTACCAACAGCATTTAAATTCATGTTTTGGGCAGAGAAGCATAAATACAGCTACAACGGTTAACTCTTTGAGGGAAAAGGGTGCAAAGATAACTTTACACCACATTCCTACAAACAAAAGTTGGGTTTAACATGCCCACAAATACTTTAAATAGCTGCTGAATTTTCCGAATAAGAATAACAGGTGAAAATCTGGTGGAAATTCATTTAGGAACCTCAATTAAAGCCGAACAATTCCAAAGCGGTCCTTAAACACATAACCATGCAAAATACGTAAAATCAGCAGCGAACCCAAATCTGGAAATTCCTAACAAATCCGCAAACGCGCTAAACAGAAAGCTGAAACTAACCATTAAGCACACTTACCAATAAAACTAGCTAGGAGGGCCAAAACATTGAATCAGAGCAGCCTTGGGAGTTTCTGTTCACTGCAGAAGATTAAATGTTTAAAAACAGCATCTACAGCGAGGAATAAATTGACTGAAATGACAGAGATCAAAGGGGAAGAAGGAGGAATCGATCAGCACTGAAACCGCACCTGAAAACCCACAAACAGAGGCCAAATTGTGGCCGTATAGCGAGGTCCACCATGGCCTATCCCACAGGAAAAGAAAGGGAAAGGAAACAGTGGCACGCCACCCAAAAAGAACCCAAAATCCAACCTAGAAACTCAGAATTGAATTCCAACCAAAACCCAAGACCATCAGAACCATGAAAGGTGGAAAAAAAAAAAAAAACAGGGAAAAGAAGAGAGGAAGATGAAAGGAAAAGAGGGAGGGAGAGGGAGAGATCAGAAGAGAGGGGGGTTAGAGAGAACCGTACTTGGAAAGAAATGAGAGAGTTGATCGCAGAGAGAGAGAGAAAGAGAGAGAGAGAGAGAGAGAGAGCGTTAGAGTGTTGAATATAAAGCCCACCCAAACCCTAAAACCAAAAGAGATTTAATTCACATAAGTCCCTAAGGGAGTATTATAGATTCTCAAACCGGAGCAAAATTGAAAAAGGAAAAAAAAAAAAAACATACTAGGGTTCAATTAAAATGGGGTGTTAACCTTTTTTGTTCTTGTTAATGCATCCCTAGTTAGATGGTTGGAAGGTTCGAGGGGCTTACATGGGGGTGCTCCTCTATCTTCTTTCTTGTTCACCATGGTAGTTGATTCTCTGTGTAGACTTGTTCTGTTCATGGTTTAGATGTAGGTTCAAATGGAATTCTGGATTCTCACTTGGAGTTGGCTGATGATCCTTTTAGAGGATACTACTAGTTTTCATAACATCCTTAGTCCTTTGAGGATCTTAAATTATTTCTGCTCTCAAAATCAATATGAATAGCAGTCTTGCTGGTGTCCATGTCGACTCAGATGTGCTTAATGAGATGGCCTCGATTGCTAAGTGTAAGAGTCAAGAGTGCCACTTGGGGGAAATCCGAAGGCTCTCAGTTTCTGGGATCCAGTTGTGAGTAAGGTTTCTAAATGCGCTTGAGTGGCTGGAAATGTGCTTTCTTTCCATAGGGGCGATTTACCCTTATTCATGCTTGCCTCTCTAGCATCCCCATATGCTTCCTTTCCCTCTTTCGAGTTCCTATTGGTGTAGCTTAGTATATTGAGAAGCTCGTGAGATATTTTCTCTGGTTGGGGTTGGGGGAGGTCTATTACCATCGGAAGGAAAAGGGTGGTTTAGGACTTAGAAATTTGGTGTCTAGAACATCTCCTTTGCCGGGAAATGACTCTGCCATTTTTCCTTAGAATTGAATGCCTTACAGCATAAGGTGGTTTGTAGTATTCATGGTCTCCAACCAAATGAGTGGGATGCAAAGGTTGTGTCTAACAATACTTATGCTAGTTCTTGGAAATCTATTTCCTTTCCACATTTCCTCTAGGATGGGCTTGGCTTCTGCACTCATTTTTGGGAGGATGTCTATAAAAGGGAGATGGTTTTCGGCAACAACCTTCCCCATCTTTATCATCTCTCTAGTCTTCATAATGCCTTCATTTCCAGCTTCGACTCTAAGGACCATGGTTCTATCTCTCATGATGTCCATTTCTTTGGAAACAAAGAAAGAGGTCAGTGATTTACCAAAAAAAAAAAAAAACAAACAAAGAGGTCAGTGAACTTCAAGATCTGTTTAACCTTCTTGATGGTGTCTCTTTCTATGATAGGGAGCATACTTTGGGCTTGGGATCTTGATACCTCCTCTATGTTTATTTCTAGTTCCTTTTTCCACCATCTTTCCTATTCAGCTTCTATCTTCAAATAAAATCAAGTGTTTTGCTTGGACATTGGTCTTAAACAGGATTAACCCCAGTGATCTTTTACAAGAGAGGAGGTCCTATAAGGCTCTGTTACAAATGTGCGTGTTTGCGCTTTTAGGATGTTGAAACTAATGATTCCCTGTTCATGTATTTCTCTTTTATTCGGATGCTTTGGAGTAAGCTCTTCAGCCTTTTTTGGGAAACCTTGGATTGTTCCTACTTCGGTTGCTAATATTCTCAAGACAAATTATTGGGGTTTTGGGAGGTGGAAGTCGAACAAAGCTTTATGGACATGATTTATTTTTGCTATTATTTGGTGTATTTCGCTTGAAAGTAACAATCAGATTTTCAAAAGCAAAAGTATGATTTCAGGTTGTCTGTGGGATACGGATTCGTTTTTATCTTACCTATGGATAGTGGCTTGCAAAAAGGAAGCACGAGTGTGGGTGTGGTGATGCAGGTGTGCAATGCAGGGATTCTCTGATTTGTGATTTCTTGAGAATTGGGGATGCGGCAAGTTTTTTCTCTCTCTTTTTTTTTTGGGGATCTTTTTATCAGGAGCATCTAGAAGCCCCTCCCTTCCTCCCTCCCCCCCCCCCCCCCCCCCCCAAAAAAAAAAAAAAAAAAAAAAAGGGAAATTGAGAAGCCTCTCTTCCTACACAAGGCGAGAAGAGAGAGGGAGAGGGGGGGGGGGGGGGGGGAACAGATCTGTGCCAAGAGATTTGTGATGATCTGTAATGGAGATCTGTGATGTGATGATGACGATACCCACTAAACAAATAGAGATCGCAGAGATTGTCTTTGCAAGAGATGGAGATGATGGCATTGACGTTGATGGCCGGAGACGATGGCTAGCGTGTCTCAAATGTGATCGCATCCTTGCTGAATGTGATCATGTGCGTGCCGCGTCCTGTAATTATTTTTTCTTTAAGTAAAGGAGACTTGCATTTTTCGCATCTCGTGCGACTCCTTGCAATATCCAGCCATACAAATGGGACTCAGGGGTTCTCCAAGGGTCAGCGAGTCCGTGCTTCCTAGGTGGCTCAGGGTTTGTCAAAAGGGGTCAAACTTAGAGATATTCTGAGAGATAGGGCAGCTTTTCTTGTGTAGTTTGTTTTCATCTGTGTGTTTTGTCTTGTTTTTGTTGGGCTTGAGGGCTTCTCTTCCTCTCTCCCCTTTTTTGTATTTTTCTCCTCCTTCAATAAAGCCTTCATCTTTTATCAAAAAGAAAAAACCTAATATTGACTTGGACCTTGGTTGTTAAATATTCAACTGCAACGAACCTGACCCATAAGCACTTCAGCCCAGCCTGGTCTATTGGTCAGGCGCTGTAGGTTGGTGAACATGTGCTTTTTAGCTGTGTAATTTTCTGAGTGAAGTGATTCTCAGTTGTTCTGTTATCCTAGCTTCCTTTTTTGTTATTGTTGTCTCTCCCTTTTGATATTGCTAGATCTTATGTCATGCAACTCATAAGGTGATAAGTATCTGTGTGGGGGTTATTTTGTTCCCAGATGGCTGCATTCAACATTCAGGAGGCACTTATATGGAAAGAGAAGATAGAGTTTGTCATTGATCAGGTTCATTTTTTTTTTCCCTGTTGAAGAATTTTGTTTTTTATCCCCTTCTCTTGCCTCCAATATTGTGTACAGTTATATAGTTTTAATCGAAAGACTGGTCCATGATCTGACAAGGAACAATTGTGTTTACAATGTCCTTTTTTATCCCTGATCTGCCTTTGTCCTACAATGTTTGTTCTGCTGAATTTCTGGGAAAAGAAGAAGCGTTTTTATTTTTTATTTCTTTACATTTATAATCTTTATTTTCAACTGTAAGATTGTTTACTGATTGTTGAATGATTTTCTTTTGATCGTTTTATTAGCGCATGGTTGTGTAAGAATACATGGTTTTATCATTCATAGTTAATTTTTATACTTTAAATCACTAGAATGTGTTTGATGACAAATTCTTTTGTTTTTTCTACTTTAAAATGTTCCAATGTTTGTAAGATAGCTAATAAATTTGATAATTTGAATCGAAGTAAGCAGCACATGTTCAATGTAAATAGTCAATAAATCAAAATATGCAATGGCAGATTTTTTATTTTTTATTTTTGGTGGAAAGTATTAAATTGAAAATTTATGCATAGATACACATAAATGTTAAAGAGGGGGGAAAGAATAATATTGGAGAGTGTTGGAACCATAACATGCTTCAGCTTCAGCTTCAGCATGTTACCAATTATGACCTGGAAAATATTAATCAACACTCCCCTTAAATTCAAATCTCATACTATTTGCATGAAATATAAAAAATCTTCATGTTCTTCCCCACGACCAATACTTGCAACTTCTCCAAGCAATCATCAACAAAGAATTTCATGGTTTCATCAACACCGAGCATACTCAATTGCTGCCTACTCACGGTGCAACCAAGGTGGGAAAAGAAAAAAAAAAGGGGGGAATAGGAGGGGGAAAAAAAACAAAACAAAACTGAGGAACTGAGCCTCCCAACTGAACCAAACACTAACCAAAGCCTTCAATGGAAATAGTGGCTGGCTCTAGCATCATTGAAACTGCTGTATGCCAGCACAATGCCTCATGGATCAGAACAACATGTCCAAAATCACAGCCTGAACAAAAGGTTATTGGCGGCATTGAAGGGAAACAAAGATCGGTCCCCACCTCCCGAAAAAAAAGGAAAAAGAAATAAAAAAAGAGATGAACAGTGCTCTGTGAACATTGTTTTTGGAACAAAATGGAAGAGAACTTTTATGAAGTAGGAGGGGGGAAAAAAGAGAAATCTCTGCCAGAGGCGGAAGCGAAATCCTTTCGTTGGAAACCTTAGGATTGAACCTTTGGCTCAGATACCATGTTAAAGATGGGGATAGAGAATAATATTGGAGACTGTATTGGAACCATAATGCAGCTGGCTGTATATAGGCTTACAATGAGTGTCCTCAAGTTGGGGTCGCTAATAATGTCAGTTACCAAACTATCCTTAGTAACCTAATACACTTATTCTTTAACGATATACATGGGACATTAATCTTATTCATAACACTTGTATGGACACAATTTCAAATTTTAAAGGGGATCACTAGGTCTGCTTATGCGATTAAAGATTTTTGTTGAAGTAAGGAAATATTTTAATTAATGACAAAATGGTGATGTGCAGCATCATGAGTTGCAAATTGCTAATGGTAACAAGTATGTTTCATTTGAATATAACCCTGGAATGGATAATGGGAGAACTGCTTCGTCATCTGATCATGAAAGTCAGTAAGTAACGTTCTAACTTATCTATAGTAATTCTTTACAGTCTACTTTATTAAGACACTGTTGCATACTGGTTATATGTGCATTTGGTCTTCATTTCCTTGTGTTATATATTTAGAGGCTTAAGGTTTTCAATCCTAAGATAGTTTTAGTTTGTATAGTTTGCTAAAATATTTCCTAGTTTATGGGGTTATTCTTTTGCATGTTCTATTGTCATGTATTCTTGTCATTATGAGTTGTGGGCTATATTAGAAATTACTTGCTCCAATGTCTTTGAATTTTTCTGTGAATATTGGTGTCAAGATTTTCTGCCTGCAGGTGGGAATTGCTTATACCTGTTCATGGTTGATATTTTCTATGCAGTCTTTGCACATGCATGTCACAACACAAGTTAATATTTTATCATGGAGCTCTTTTTTTTTTTTTTTTTTTTTTTTTTTTGCATATAGTAGTCAAAATCTTTCCTATATGTAGATTAATTTTTATTTTATATATATATTTTTAATCGGTAAAAGGAAAACTAGCGTAAAACAGGGCATTGAGGGGGTACCTCCGATATACACTAGATTCTGATAGTACCATGAACTAGTCTTCATCCTGTACTTATCAAACACTAGATCCAAAGTGGTTCCTATTTACAAAAATGTTTATAAACCTCTCTTTCAAACATTCTTGCAGGTTTAGTGCACAAGAGGATGAAGATGATGCTCATCCTAATTTGTTGCGAAGGACAACAATTGGAAATGGTTTTCCTTTTTTACTTTAGCTTCACATCCAACATATTTGGGTCCAGCTCAAGCTGAGCTTCATTTTCTTACTGGCAGGTCCTCCCGATTCAGTATTCGATTGGACCCGGGAGATAGATTCTGACTTGTCCAACCAAAGCAGCAACAATCAGGCATTTTCTAGAAAACACTGGCGTCTGCTGCAATGCCAAAATGGTAGAATTATGATTGTTATGGTTGTTTTGATTGGCTAAAGCTGTAAAAATTAATTCACCAATCAACCTTGGGCTGACATTCAGGATAAGGCATAGAGAAAGAAATTGATGCTTGGACATGTAATATTAGGACGAATTGAAACTATTAATGACATTGTTGTCTGGCCAATTGCAGGATTGCGCATTTTTGAAGAGCTCATTGAAGTTGAGTACCTTGTATGAAACTTCCCTTTCCTCTTGGTTCCTTGGTTTCACTATGATTAGTTTGTTTCAGGTCATATTTATGATGCATGTTTTCTATGTATAGCCAAGGAGCTGTAGCAGAGCAATGAAGGCCGTAGGTGTTGTGGAGGCTACTTGTGAAGAAATATTTGAGCTTTTGATGAGCATGGATGGAACACGGTTTGAGTAAGGGTCTCTTCGTACAATCAACCATTTCCCTGTATTACTTCAGAAAAATTCATCATGTTGTAGATCATCCATAGTCAGAATTCTGCAAGCAACCATTTCCCTGGGATAGCTACCTTTCATGTATAATTCTACTGATGCCCCTTATTGCTCCACTCGTTGTCGCTGGTAATTGTGATTTTATGCATGATTCAACTTTACAATGCGCCATTTTGGTGCATGGCGCCAATAAATCTTTTCCTTCGAAGATTTATCTTAGGCAGCTTTGTAGACAGCTTCAACGAACTCCACAAACTCTTCAGCTCCCAATCTTGTGCTCTTCTCATGAATTGCACATTAACATCCAATCTCATTATTTTCTTTTGCATAGAAGAAGAGATCATTGTTCCTCACTCACTGCATGCTCAAACAGGGGAGAAGAGTCCGTGGCCCATTTACACTTTCATAACTGGACAGCATCTTCCCTCCCTGGACTCCTGTGTTCAGAAAAGGAGGTCATCCTTTATTGTTTTCCATCTATAAGCCTACACTTGAGGGTTTCTTCACATTTTAGTTTCCCAGCATAGATGGTCCAGTCCATGTTTAGCGGCCCAGTTTTCCTCAAAAAATGGTCCTTTGCCGCCATGAACTGCCATATCCATTTACCAAGAATTGCAGAAATAAACACAGTAGGGAATTTACTCCACAGTAGGGAATTTACTCCGCAGTAGGTATTACCTCATGGGAATCTTTTTTGAATAACTTCCTGTCTATAAGCCATGTTTGTAGGTGTACCTAACAAGGACATGTTATAGACTGAGATATTAGAGGGTATTTTTGGTTCAATATTGAATAGAACAGAGCAAAAAGCAGAATGCAGAACAGCCCCTAAAACTAAAAGAATAACAATGAAGCATGATATGGATTTGGATACATGACATGGGGCTCATGAATTATTGAAAGTATAGGATACAGATATGGAAGGATACAACGATCATTAAAGATTTTAGAATGCATATACATGTTTTCGTATTTCTTCCTTTTTTTCTTACTCAGTGAAAAAAAGGGTTCCGGTACATCCTTGCTCCACATAAGTACCGTATAACAGACAACTATGCCCCTAGAAATAATATGATACTCCTCAAGTTAGATGTGGTTCATGCAACTTGGACAGTAGCCCATACTATGACCTAAATAAGCCCTTGCTAAAGAAATGGACTGTCCCTGATACCTGTCCTGAACAGGAAAATGGAGGTTGGGCCCTACTGTGCAGTTGGAACCATGGTTTTAAATAGCGGTCGCAGCCGCCGTCGCGCAACGGTCGCGGGTGTAACGGGATGCGGGTGTAATGGGGATTTTGTAACGAGACGCGGGTGTAACGGACGTGAATTATGAGACGTGGCGCACAATAATTGTTTTTTGACGTTTTAAGTTTATAAAAATGTTATAAATGATTTTTAAACTATTTTGACCCACTTTATTTATCAAGTAAATACTGGTACATATGACTTTTGGAATCAAACAAGGCTCTTACATTAGAGAAAATAGGTCTTAGAATAGAACTTAGGTTGCTGTCGCGGCCGTCGCGGCCGCTACGGTCGCGAATCGGACTCAATCCGCTAAAGCGGACCGTAGCAGTGTCGGGACGCGCCGATACCGCTATGAAGCGGCCGCTACGATACCGCTACGAAGCGGCTGCTACGCACCGTAGCGGCCGCTTTTTAAGACCATGGTTGGAACACCCCCATTTTCCTGTTTGGGCCATTTGTCAGCGGCCGCTTTTTAAGACCATGGTTGGAACACCCCCATTTTCCTGTTTGGGCCATTTGTCAGGGGAGCTTTGTTGGTGGCCCGAGCCTTTCTCTCAATATATTAGGGCATTTCTGCTCAAGGTAGACAGAGCTAATTCAAAATCAGATGCTCCTAAATAGAATTTCTATCAACCTTAGCGGGCTTTGCACGATCATGCTGTACCAGAGTTGCTCATCGCTGCCTTTAATTGCCACGAAGGGGACTTGAATTTGTATTCAGAGGTGATAATAACCTTCTGATCAACAGCAACTCCAAAGTACCATTCACGTTGTAATTTCACCAACTTTCTGCAGTGGATTTAGCCACAAAGGCTGTTTCTTGTTATGCTAAGTTGCTGGAATTACTACACAAACAAACAATAGTCCTGCTTAGAATCTCCTTCATCCACCAAATAAGCATCTATATAGGCTAGTTTCATGTGTGAACTTTTTGAATATAAACCCTTACCAGGAGTTTTCAGATATTGATAATTCATTCAACTGCTTCCATGTGGTTGCCCGATGTGTGCAAGCATAAACAGGCTCACTACACTGCATAGGCTATTTCAGGCCTATTTAGATACGAGGTTTCAGATGTTGTAACCTAGAATGTACATCTGGTAAAATATAGTAGGTAGCTTAAGTTGCTCTTCATCGTACGAAAGAACTTCTGTAAGTTGAAATCTCATAATCTCCAACCTAGCTAATAATAGTCTTCTGCTGTTGTAAGCTATTTTCTGGGTCAGATGATTTTCAATAGCATTGCCAGAGAGGCTTTTAATGATAAATGCAACAGCCTCAAACAACCTTTTGATTTCTGGTCACAACTTGATAAACTTCACCCTCCGTTTCACCAAGTTTTGGATTTGGGTCCATGGAGTGTCTGCGAGACCCTGTCTTCCAAGTATCTTGCAAGAAATTGAAATTTATTTAGAGAGAGAAAAAAACCCCTTAAGATATAGCATCTTCAAGACCTCAAAAATATTTTAAATCTCCTGTGTAATTGTAGTTTATGAGGCTTGAAACCTCTCAGTTCCATGATCTAAGGGAAATGTTTACTCTGCAACAATATTATCAACATAAACAATCAGAATAGTTATCTATCAGCCGTGTTTGCGGTCTGTCCTACATACGCTTATGTTCTAAAAGTTCGTCTTGTACTGATCTTTCATTCCTTGTCCAGGTGGGATTGCAGTTTCCAGTATGGCAGTTTAGTTGAGGAGGTTGATGGACATACAGCCATAATCTATCATAGACTCCAGCTGGACTGGCTCCCAATGTAATAATTTACCCTATAATTGTAACGGTTTTCTAATCATCCCGTGAAGTGCATTTTCTTACTGTTTATTTAAAATTTGATATCCATTTTTCCCCTATTTGCTGGTTTACACTTTATCATTAAGTTAACCATGGCCCTTATTTTTTCATTATTTTTTTTAATAAATATAAAGTGCTTTTGAGCTTTCGAATTTTGGGATGGTTGCAAGTTCAGTAGGCGTTGAAATGTGATATCCTGATAACTAATTCTTTTAACACTATTGTACATTACCTTTGGACACAAACATTATTCCGTTCTCAGCTCCAACCCGCCTTAGACTGTTTTTCTTGTGTGCGTGAGGAAGATGAATGGTTTAAATAGATGAAAATTATAGGACTATACCTGTAGAAATAATTAGTTGTTCGACTCCCATGATGACCTGATTGTACCTAGTTATCTACTTTTGACATTATCAGGTATTATGTAATACATGAAAATCTATAGGGTCACTGTACCCGTATAAATAATTAGTTGTTAGACTCCCATGATGGTCCCATTTTTTATAGTTAAGTATCTATTTTCGATGTCATTAGCATGTGATACATGAAAGTTGTAGGACTGTTGTACCTGTATGAAAAATTAGTTGCACTCCCATGGTGGTGGTTCAATTGTACATAGCTATCTGTTTTAGACATCAATAGTTGTTGTTATGCATGCAGTTGTTTTCATAAATCCTTGTTTTCTCAGGTTTGTGTGGCCTCGTGACCTTTGCTATGTGCGATATTGGCGCCGAAATGATGATGGAAGTTATGGTAAGCTTTTTATTGTGGATTTCTAATCAAACTATTCGAATAATTGTTTGTACTTCAGAACTCTGCAACATCATCTTTATTATTGTGCAGTTGTATTATTTCGTTCTAGGGAGCATGAGAACTGTGGTCCCCAGCCTGGTTTTGTACGAGCTCATATTGAAAGTAAATTTTACGTCTTATCTTCTTTTTCTTTCTTCTTGCATGTTTAAGTATCATAACTATATATATCTCTTTAGTGCATTCATTAATGTCCTCTGACCTATATTATGTATGGTTCATATCCAGGTGGAGGCTACAACATTTCCCCTCTAAAACCTCGTAATGGAAGACCTAGAACTCAGGTCCAGCATCTTATGCAAATTGATCTGAAAGGGTGGGGTGTAGGTTATGTTTCATCGTTTCAACAACATTGTCTTCGTCAGATGTTAAACAGTGTTGCAGGTGAGTTACTGTTTTCAATTTTTTCATGATTGAATTTGAGTTTATTATTGAGTGATGAATTTGATAATTTGAAGATCATATGTTGTCACACTTAGAGTTATCAGTTTGACGATCTGAAGATCAATGTGATGTCAGATAATTGAGATTTACACCTACTCCCCCAACCCCTTAAGGGAAAGGAAAAAAAAGAAAAGAAAAAGAAAATCTTTTTTTTTTTTTTTTGTCTTGAAAACAATAAAAGGAAATTAAATCTTGGAATTTTGGGCTGTTTAGGATGAAGAGACTTGGAACCTAATACAGGTTAAAGATTATCATATGGCTATGTCAATAAATAAAGATTACTACATTTCTGATATGTCATTGCATTCAATGGAGTTGTCCTTCTTTCCTTTGTTTTTTTCTCTTCCTAGAGTACTTCTCATCCTCAGCTCTTGTATACTTCTTTTCTCCTGTTTAATAAAATTTTCTTCTATTATCACAAAAAAAAGGCGAGGGATATTTTTTGTTCAAATAAATATAGTGCAATATGTTGCACTTACATATAGTATGCATTGACTAGAAGTGAAGAAACATTAGCTTTTTAAGGGGTATTGGAGCAGCATAGTGGGAGACCCTTTGACTTGATTCTTGGGGAAACCCATCCTAGATTTACTGAGTGAAATGGCTAGTGGTTCTGCTTGGGTCCAGAAGTAGCTGCCTAATTTATGGGTGCTCCCCACGGTTATAAAAAAAATGAACAAAAGTTGACGCACACTGTTTCGTGAAGGAGTATCTCATTTGCATGATGTTACATAGGTCATAGTATGAGTTCAATATTAAAGAAACTCAGTTATTCCCCACCCACAAAAAGTGAACAACCAGAAATTTGTTCTAGACAAAAAGTTGCTTGGAAGTGTGTTTCAAGGGGCTATCACATTTGTCTCCTATATTATATTTGTCATGCAAAGGAAATCTCTATTCTTTAAGTTACTGTTGCATTTATGTGATTGTAGCCTCTTGGCATTAATTTACTGTGGCAGGACTGCGTGAATGGTTTTCTCAGACAGATGAAAGGAATGCGCCTCCAAGAATCCCAGTTATGGTCAATATGGCCTCAGCCTCTATATCAAAGTGTAGTCAAAAGTCCCACGAGTCGTCTATTCATCCTACGCCTTCGATGGATCAAATGAATTCTGTTGGCAGAAATTCCATGATGATGGATGAGTATTCTGATGATGACGAGGAATTTCAAATAGCTGAGGCAGAGCAAGAGGTCCTGTTGTCCTTCCATCTTTTTTTCGGTTGTCCCCACAGAGGAGGGCGGGGGTGTTTGGTGTTTCATTTGCTAAAATACGTTGCTCATTTTTCAGGAATGTCCAGCTACTCTTGAAAATGAAGTGAAAAGAATCGGTAGATGGGAACTGCGTGCAAATTATTTATTTATTTGTTTATTTTTGCAGCCTTTTTACTTGATAACTGAAACCTATCTGAATGTTAATCGTATTTTTTTCCCTTAAATATGGAAGCCTTGGAAGAAGAGACGAATCATATTGATTTGTCTTGTTTTTCTGGTAACCTACGGCGTGATGATCGTGATAACTCTCGTGATTGCTGGAGAATATCTGATGGGCACAATTTCAGAGTGCGTAGCAAGCATTTCTGTTATGACAAATCAAAGGTAATGGAGATTTTTTTTGTAGATGGTCTTATAGAAATTTATAGTATCTTTCTAATTCGCACTATTTGGCCTGCCAATTGAAAGATTTCTGCTGGGAAACATCTTATGGATCTTGTTGCTGTTGACTGGTTCAAGGACACCAGGCGGATGGACCATGTTGCCAGACGACAAGGCTGTGCAGTACAAGTAAGAAGTATAAATTATAATAAAGATCTCACTTTTACATATGCAGACGGTGACAAAACATTTTACGAGTCTACTCTGATACTTTTTGACAATATTAGATATCACCCTTTATTCTATCATCAAAGTGAGGCACCTTTATCTTATAACGTTTTACCTATATTTTATTAACAATGCGGGCATGCTTGGTCTATATAGTAATTTTTTGCATCAGGATGCCTCTTAATGAAACTTCATTTTGTCCATAATAAATTTTGAAACTAAAAATATAAGGATGTAATAAGTCTACAGCATTTTCGTTGGTGGTAGGTCAATAGCAGGGGCTCAAATCTGTGTCATTTCTAGGTTAATTGCAGCGCAGTTGAAACCTTCCCTCTCTTGTTTGTTCCTTTTTGCAAAAACTGGCTGGTAACTAGGGGAACTAAAGAGAGGACTTCCTGCGTGCTGCTGCTGGCCAGCCATCTCCATGCCCTTTAATCTGCATGCCTTTAATTTTTAGAAAATGTAATTGGGCTTATGGTAGTAGGGGTTGCAAAAACTGGCTGGTAACTAGGGGAACTAAAGAGAGGACTTCCTGCGACCTGCTGCTGGCCAGCCATCTCCATGCCCTTTAATCTGCATGCCTTTAATTTTGAGAAAATGTAAGGCTTATGGTACTAGGGGGTGTGCATAATTTGGGAAAACCCGAATTTTTGGAAAAATTTCCCGATGGTCGGGAAATTTGTTCAGGAAATTTGGTCGGAGATTGAAATTTTTGTAGGATAATTTAGTGTTCAGGAATCGGATCCGGAAAACTTTTGAAAATTCAGAATTTAACCAATTATAAAGAATTTTTTTTTTTTTTTTTAGGTTTACGTTTACTCACTCACCATCCTCATTAAAGAAACAATATGAGTTTTTTGAGGGGGTTAATTTCGGTCGGGAAATGAAAGTTCTCAAATTTTTGGTTGGGAAATTTCGGGAAACATTTTAGTTCGATCGGGAATCAGAATTAGAAAAAAAAATCAGGAAAAAAGTTAGGCAATGATAATTCGGTCGAGAAATTCCTGAATTTTCTGAATGAACACCCCTATATGGTAGTACAATAAATGGTTTTTTTTTTTTTTTTTTGAAAGAAGTAAAACAAATGCTTAATCTGTAGTATATATTTATATTTAAGTAAAACAAACTTCTTTTGGTTTTTGGGTCTCATTTTTAACTTCTTGTGGTTCTTTATATTGAAGGAAGAAATAAACACATTATACTCTATAAAAGTAAAGGCTAATCATTTTCTCTTAATTTATTATCCTCATCCTTAAATGTTGTTTATCATTTTTATTATTGGTGAAGACATTCCCACACCCTAGTCTAGCAACAATACGGAGTTGTAAACATTGACCTTTTCCATTACCTGAGATTAATTTGTGTGAGAAATCGTTCATTCTTATACTAGTTTGCCAGGCCATTTCAAGGAAAGTTCTATACTGGTTGGTTGTCTTTTTGAAATATTAGAATTTACTTTTTAACCAATTCATTGTTTGTATTAAATTGGTTATACCTTTTAACTGTAAAATATATATGTGTGTACAAAACTTATGTTTGTTCCTCCAGATTTTTGTTCCTTTTTTGAATATCTGACCTTATATATTTACTAATCAAGATTGTCATTTTAATCTGTTTCACTGCTGTTGAAAGAGAGTTACTATAGAGAAGATAAAAAAAAAAATTCTCAGTTTGTACCTACCTGCAAGAAAAACGTCGCATTTTCATTGTCTTAGAGTCTATATGAAGCAATAGATTTTCCCTGAATTTATTTATTTGCAATTAGTTCTGGTGCCTTTCTATGGTCTATTTAGCCTATTATGAAATTATCTGCAGGTTGCTGCTGAAAAAGGACTTTTCTCTTTAGCCATTAATCTGCAAGTAAGTTGCTTTTATGGACTCAGTTTGAGTTTTAACTTAACTTTCTATGCTTGAAGAGAGGTGACATTGTGTTCTTTGTCAGGTACCTGGTTCAACACACTACAGTATGGTGTTTTATTTTGTCACAAGAGAATTAGTGGCTGGATCCCTGCTGCAACGGTTTGTTGATGGTGACGATGAATTTCGAAATAGTAGGCTGAAGCTCATCCCTTCAGTTCCTAAGGTATTCTCCTTAAATTTCTTAAATTTGGAATATGCTCAAATTAGAAAGCAACTGTGTTTCTGATGGTTACTATTCGTATGTAAAGTCTAATGATTTCCTTGTGAAGAACAATGCTCTCATACACAGAGATGCATATATATCTGTCTTATATGGACAGCATCATGCATTTGGCTGCCGGCTAGGTATCTGATGTTGTCATGTATAGATTTTTGCGATTCAAGGATATAGGAAGATCACACTGGTGTTATGGTGACTAGAGGTGTCAAATGGGCGGTATTGCATGGGTATAAGTGGGTCATGGGTTAAATGGGCTGGTCTAAATGGGCTAATTATTATGTGGGTTTAAATGGGTGAGTGCGAATTGGGGTGGGCGGGCTTAAATAGGTTAAGCTTTTATCACATGAAGTTTTATAATTTTATTTTTTAAAATTTCAAATACACATAAAATTGGCCTAGGTCTGGATCAAGCATCATGAATGATGGTTCAAGAGTATCCACATGCATTGTTTTCGATTTTCAACACTCAATTTGTTTCAAAAATAGAATGAAGATTTTCAATTTGGGCCAAATCTAAGCTACTCGAATGTACAAAAACCTAGATCGTGGAATTTTCTGATCATAATTCCATTACTTCATTTTATTTTGTTTTCCTTTTTTTTTTTTTTTCAATTCATTGTTTCTATCTTGTCGCATGCCTTGAGTTTTATGGGCCTTTATCGTTAAAGCACTCACTTTATTTCCCACCCGCAAAACAAAACAAGAAGACTTTTAATTTCTGATTGAATTTACTAATATTAGGAGCAGTGTTAGATTTGGGAGTAGTGTCGAGGATCGGGAATGTTGGGACCTACATCAGCAGCTCATTGGGTTTGTTGTCACAGTGAGGATCGGCGTCGCTGTTGGAGTTATGTTGATGTTAAGAGTGGCATCAAAGCCGCTATTGGGATAAAATGAAAAATTGTTTCGTTCTAAAATAAATATATAATTGCGTTTTTTCAAATTTCATTGATTGCGATGAATCAGTTTAAAATTAATATACATCAATTAATAGAAATCTGCTCCTTGTATAGAGAGAAATCAATTAGTACAAGATCAGAGAGAGAGAGAGAGAGAGAGAGAGAGAGAGAGAGATGCGGATCATGTGCACATGAGAGAGAGAGAGAGAGAGAGATGCGGATCATGTGCACATGAGAGAGGAAATTTTTTGAGAGATTGTGTCACAAAAAATCTGGTGCATAGAGAGAGGAAATCTGTTGCACACAGAAATATCCAACAATTAAATGGGTACCCATTTAGAACCCATTAATTAAATGGGCGGGTTTTTAGTGGACGGGCACAAAATTTCCGGCTCTAATGATGACCATAGAATGATGCAAAAATATTTTGGAGGAGATAATGGTACTTTTGGTCCCACAAATATTGTGAGGATCCCAGAGCTTTGTCAGCTATAAATTTCTACTAGAAGGCCTGAAAAGCAACAGCATTTGGCAGGCGGGTTCCTCTATTGATTCTTAAGCTAGTGGCTTAGCCTAGTGATGTAATGGAACAACCAATCCAAACAATTCAATTTCATAAACTGGAAAACTCTAATGTTTATTTTTTCTTTTTATAGGCTTAAACTTCTTGGGGAACAAGCGAATTAGCCTAGGACTAGATCGACTCAAATCCTAGTTTCCTAATATAAAAGATAACCTAATAATAAAGATTATGACCCAATAAACGATTCCTAAAATAATAAAATGTAAAAAAATATATAAATTACAATTAAATTTTTAAAAAGATTTATACGTTCTGCATCACCTAGTCCCTGGTTCAGATTCTTACCTTGGTTCATTAATGTATGATGATTTGGTAGCAAATCAAGACATCTCAGATAATCATATATGGTTTGTGCTGTCTGGCCAGGGGGAGTCTTTGTTGGGCCAGGACAAAAATGTCAAACGACTTCCCTTGGCCAATGAGAATTAAGATTGCCTGACCTGATCCTCAATGGGTAGCAGAGACTTCTCCTGGGGATCCCTTCTTCTCATGTTGAAACCAAAGAGCCTTTCCTTGATTCCATCTTCTACACTGGCTGCCACCACCACTGCCTGCTTTGTTACCGTTGCACTGCTGCAATTCTGATTCTGACAGTTGCAGCAAGAATAACCAACCATCAGTCCATTTCCTGCTCTGCTTCTGCTGCTGCTGCTCTCATGGCTACTGCAATCTTGTTGGCCACAGCAAAAGTGAATGACCTCCCTAAATTCTGATCAGTCATGTCTCCATCTCTCTCAATCATTTAATTGAAGAAAGTGCTTCAGGAACTGCCCACCTTCTTTCCTTACCATATATGTTTTAGCTACATCCCAAGGGCTGAGAGAGATAGGGGGAGGGGGTGAGGTTCTTATGGAACTTCACATCTTCTTCCGTCCCTCATTCCCTTCCATCTTATTCTTCCATATTTGCTGCTTTTTCCCACAAATAAATAATCAATTCTTCATCACTAGGGGCCCAAAACCTGAGGCGTGGGAGATATGCGGCCCATTGAAAGAAAAAATGTCTAATAAAATGAACCGGGTCAAAGTGTTGACTCGTGTGATGGGGGTAAAGGTATAATGTATCGACCAATTGAGGGCCACCCATGATTTAGATACAACTTAGAAGTAAGGTCCTCAATCTTTTATTCTGATAAGAGCATACAAAGTTCTGGGAAGATATATTTTTACCCGCTGCATATCTTTTCAATAATATTTCTTTAAAACAGCAGACTTCATTGGCCTTGGTAGACCATCTCCATGCATACTTTCTAGGATAATAGCGTCCCTAGAGAAAGCTTTCTTTATAATGCAAGGCCCTTTTATGTAGGATTGTCCTATCCATTTAGATTCATCCAAGTTGGTATTCATGAAAACTCTTAAGAAAAGAAATTCCAACATCTACTGGGAGAACTGCTTCTGTTCCATGTATGAGTGAATACAGTGTTACCCTTGTTGAAGTTCTCATTGCGATATGGTATGGGATAAGAGCATAGGATCTCATGTTTGTCATTATCCTCTCAGTAAGTCCAATTGTCCTCTTGGTATTCTTGTTTTCTGCTTGGACTGCCATATTCATTTTGGACCTATATGCTGTGGAATTAAAATTATTAAGGTTCCACCTAAATACCAGTTGGCAATGAGGAGAGTGACCTAATGGGTATTTCAAGTCCCAGAATAACAAGTCCCAAACCGATGTGGGATTCTCAACAATCCCCCTCTTGTGTAGCCACAACTTGGGCTTGCATGTGCACAAGACAGATGGGGCAAATACATATGGGCCACTACTGGACTGAACAGGATTCGGGCCACTTTTGGGCCGAGTAAGGCTGGGCTCTGATACCATGTAACAGTTCCACCTCAAAACCAACTGGCAATGAGGGGAATGACAAAACATATATTTCAAGTCCCAGAATAACATGTCCCAAACCGATGTGGGATTCTCAACTAAGATTCTTGGTTTTAAACTACTTGCACAACTTCTTGATCATCCAGATTTTTGATAATTATCTATGATGATCTTTTCTGGGAGACAATATCCATTGATCGTGAGAGAGGGAGAGATGGCTTTTGTTATCTTTTTTTTTTTTTTTACTTTCTTCCTTATTTCTGCTTCTGCTCACCAAATGCAGTAATTTTCTTATCTCCCTCTTGGTATATACAAATTTTGGATTTTTCTAAGACAAGCTAGAGTTGATAACCTTGTTGTGACTCAACAAAGATGACTAGTAGAATAAGACCCTGTAATGGTGAGACAAGCTAAAGTAGATATGCTTGTTGTGTCTTTTTGAAATGAGTGCCTTCAGAATTTAATTGCAGATTATCTACTGATTAAACATGTCAACATACAGTTTCCGGGAATCTAAAATGCTAGCCAAAATCTAATAGTGCCAGGAATCTTACTCCTGGGATCACATTTCATGGAACGTGGTCTCAGGCAGGAATCTGGACTTTCATGAACCTTTGGGACAGAAGTACTCGACAGCCATTCTAATTCGCCCATAAGTTATAGTGGTTAGTTTGAGGGCTTGTAACATTTCAATATGAATCTGTGTGGATTTTGACTACGATGTTTCCTTTTGATATTTCCTCTTCCCTTTTATTGATACCATATATTTTAATTTCCAACTTGTTCATATCTGCAGGGTTCATGGATTGTGCGTCAGAGTGTTGGAAGTACCCCCTGTATATTGGGAAAAGCTGTTGATTGCAACTATATACGTGGTCATAACTACCTAGAAGTAAAGCTCCAAACACTTGGAGATAAAATCTTAGTTTGTTGTAGTTCTTGATGGTCCATATTGAGGTTGATAGCTACAATGTATAAATGGGTTAGTTTTGTTCCATTTTCTGCAGATTGATGTTGATATTGGCTCTTCTACTGTCGCCAATGGAGTTTTGGGGCTTGTTTGTGGCGTGATTACGACATTAGTGGTTGACATGGCTTTCCTCGTACAGGTAACATTGTTGTTAGGGGAATTAGGAAACAATATAATTTCAAATCCAGGTCTACAATTTTTCAGGGTATGAACTAAGGAACCTATTTTTCAATGGTTCTCAAACAAGTCACATCTTATAATATGGCGCGTCGTACTAGTCACTTCCATGGATTGTATTTGCACTTTGTATCTGTTGACTTTCTCTTTTGTTTTTTCTCCTTTCTTGGTCTAGAGGGGTCCTCTCATCCCCATCTTTGTTATTGCTCTTCTTTCTTTTAATAAAATCTTTTTGGCCAATGATATTATATGGGACTGCCAAATTTTGAAAATTTATGAGTAGTCTTAATTTTTCATGTTCTTTTTATTTTTAAAAAGGTCTAAAAATTATGTAATTTTAAGGACCACCTCATAAAAACTTTTATGAGGTTCACCTCATATATATATATATGTTATCTTCACCCATGAGGATGGTCCATTCTATGGACGGACTGCAGATCATCCAAGAGAGCAGTTGCCTGAAGCTTGACATAATGAAGGTTTAAGCCCTTCCCAAAAGAAAGAGGGAATGACCCTTCCTCATACTGACTGTTGAGATTGATATAGAGGACTGGGCTTTCTCCCTCTTCTACCAAGAGGTGTATATATATATATATATATATATATATATATATAAGCTCTGTTCTTTAAATGTCAAAGATTGTGCAACTAATTTCTTTTCCTAATTTGGGGAGTTTAAGGATTGGTTGCTTGTTTCAAAGGAGATTTCATCCCTAGCCTCAAAACTTTAAAAAAAGGCATACTTGTCCAGTTTGGCAAGTTCTACTGCGTTTTCTAGTGACCTGTTATTTGAATGCCTGCATGTGACATTGATATCTTCTTGTTCTGATTTAAGTTTTTCTCATTTACAGTTCAATTACCAGATTTTCTCCCGACAGTTGTCAGTTTTCCCCCTGAAATGATATTTTTATCAGCCCGTTTTTGTTGCATGGTTATTCCTGTCGGGATTACTCGTCGCTGCGCTATTCCTCTGGGAAATGTTTATGTCACTTATCCTAAATTATGAAATGTTTGTTGCTAACCTTTGGAAGATGTTTATGCTACTTAAGTAATGAAATGTTTGAATTCTGTTTTTGTTTCACAGGCAAATACCATAGAGGAGTTGCCGGAGAAGCTTATTGGTGCTGTCCGAGTCTCTCATGTAGAGTTATCATCTGCCATTGTACCGAATTTGGAGACACCCAGTGTTCCCACTCAGACCTCAATGCCTTCTTCTGATTCTACATAAAGCCATTTGTCCAGATTAACCTTACATATATATACATATATATACACACACGCCGTGCGTGCATTATATCATTTTCGATTCTATTCCTTTTTTCTGCTCTTTAAGATAGAATTATTTTTTTTCCCCTTACAAAAGATACTATTGTTGAGAGGTGAATAGAATGCATACAGGGTAGTTCAAGTTGGTTTCACATGCCGACGTGTAATTTTCGCCATTAAATTCGGCGGGGGGGATGGGGGATTGTTGACATTTTGAGTTGTTATAGTGATGTTTCATGATTGTAACGTGGATCCTTCTGTGTTCCTTTGTTATTATCTTTTGATTGTTATTACCACAGGCCCTTTATTTGAACTTATCAGATTGGGATGCATTTTTCAGTTCTTTACTTTAATCAGTATTTGTAATATGAGCACTTTAATTTTTAAAATGTTGCATCTTCCTAGGAGCAAGGCATTAAAATGATGACTGAGCTCATAGGTTCGTATAAATTTATTTCAAATGAAAGTCTAATACAAGGGAAAAGAGAATACAATGTGTCGAACTGAACGAGATGCATGGGAGTTTTTTTTGGTAATTTATACGAGATGCGGGAAACTTATAAAAAGTTATTTCTTGCTATTATCAGAAAGTGAAAAAATAGTATTTTTCAGAAGCTGTTTATTGTAACTTTATTGAAGAATCTGTTCTTCCGCTTTTGTAGCTATACTTGGGCCGTTTAGAAAGTTGTTTTGATTTTTTCTCGGAGATTTGTTTTTGATAGACTTGCTCGTATTGATGATAAGAATGCGAGAAACTTAGGATCTACTTAATTTTCATTAGATTTGACCGTCTGAGATATCGTGTTTTAATATGCAAATCCAAGACTTTAAATTTTGATTGAGTTTCTTGTAATTTGATAACGTAGTTCCATGTCATCAAATTATATAAGATTTGTGTAGACACTTGGAATTTCATAGTCTTATTTTAAAAAGAAAAAGAAATCAGAAATTTCAAAATTTTAAAGTTTTGTTGACAACCCTAGGCACCTTGTCTGGTGTGATACACCATATTCCATTATCCCTAATGTAATACATGTTAAAATTTTATAGAAAGTAAGCATTTTTTTTATTTTCTTTTTTCAAGACTTGTTACCAATTTTTTTATTATTAAATATTACTTATTTATGATCTTCATTAATAATAAAATTACATTTTAGCAGAACCATTCCCTCATCATCACCCTTCATGATTGGGGTGAACATATTTATTTCTAATATGAATTAAATGCATTCATTTATTTGTGCAAAACTGAACAAAGTTGTGGGTGCCAAGGAATTTTCCCCCGGTGCAAATGCTGCAGAAGCTTATCCAATATTGAGAGTATAATAATCCTTAAAACTGAAAGTACAAATATACCCTGTAAATGCAAGTGTCAACACTCCCAAACACATGCAGAGCCGCCGAGTCTACGTGTGAACAAAAATAATGGGAGACGATGGAAACAGAAGTGGGGCAACAACATGACTCTAATGCCATCATCACATACAAACATTATGCAATGAAAGTGTCCCTATTGAGGTGCCTTAAGATTTATGAGAAAATCCCTGAAAGCATCCGAAGAAGTGTTGGAGCTCGCCGGGAAGCCATGCTCCTCGAACGTTGTTCGTAGCGCGGTGGCTCGCCTTTTCACGTCATCATCTGTCATTAGCTTCTCAATGGCCCGCTCTATGTCTTCCTTCTTGAGCACCATTTTCTTCGATGGATCTGTGTCGTAGGATACCATGTGACCCACCTTCAGATGACGGACTACCAACTTGGCGTTGTAGGGTTGATCGCCCCTTACGGGCCATGCTAAGAGTGGGACCCCTCGGCCGATGGCTTCCACCGTGGAGTTCCACCCGCAATGAGATAAGAATCCAGCCGTTGAAGGGTGGCTCAGAATCAGCAACTGTGGTGCCCACCCGCGTATGATCATACCCCTTGGCCCAACTCGCTCGTCCAGGCCGTGAGGGTAGTACCCTTGATCTTCAACCTCGGAATCGGGTTGAGGGCCCGCGTGGAATCTAGGCGGACCGGGTCTACCCGACCCGGATTGGACGGCCCAAACAAATGGCCCGCTCCAGGACTCCAATGCATCCGCTAGCTGAGACAATTCCTCTCCGCTCGGGCTGACCTCGCTACCGAACGACACGTAGAGCACCGATCCACGCGGCTTCGAACCTAACCATTCGATCACGTCGTCCTCCGTGTAGTTAGACTCACGAGCGGGGCGGGTGGTGCGGTCCCGAAAGAGAGACCCGGAAGAGGTCCAGTACGGATCGGGCAGGAGCGGTCCAACGCCCCATACGGGCTTTTGGATGCGATCGGCGATGTATTCGATGAACGGATGCTCCAGTTCATGGCAAGTGTTGATTAATAAACCCAGGGAACCCTCGAGATCGGCGATCCAGATGGGGGCTTCCCCGAGTTTAGGGTGGTGCATGGGAGGCCCCGCATGAGGGGGCCTGAATGGACCAAGATGGTTATCATGTGACGGCCGAGGAGGAGGAGGAGGAGGAGGAGGAGGAGGAGGGTGGTGTTCCAGATCCGAATATGACAGAGTCATTTCGCCGGGTAAACCCGGAAGACTGTGGAACTCACCCGGTTTCAAGTCCGGAAGTTGGGACTTCCAAGCAGCGTACTCCATGGCCAGGGAGCATGCACCGGTGGTGAAGAAACTCACGGCCGGGACCCCGAAACTAGCGAACACTTGCCTGCTCCAGCTCATCATGATGTCGACCACCGCACAAACCGGTAGATCCGTAGGATCTCGGGCCGCGAGGAGGTCCCGGAGGCCCTGGGACATCGCGTCATGATGGTTCGATCCAGGCACCATCGAAGGAGGAGGAGGGGGACGATGAGGAGGAGGATCCATTTCGACAATAGTTATTAGAGGGTGGTGGGGAAGACAGGAGAGATTGGGTGAGACTACAAGAGTAGTCTTGAGACTGCGGGAAGCTAGGTGTTTACAGAGCTCTATGGATGGAAACAGGTGGCCTTGCCCGAAAAATGGAACCACCATGATTTCTCCATTCTCTGGACCCATCTCTCTCTCTCTCTCTCTAGTTTCCTTCTTGTCCGATCAATATTGCCTTTGACCATATATATAAGGAACCGGGTTGACCGTTTGGTGTTCCAAGTTGTTTCGACGGTCCGGTCTGAAAATGTTAAAACGCGGTTTCGGGCTTTCCAATGTTCGAGATTAAAGGCACTTTAGGGAGTTTTTTTTTTCTTCCTTCCTCCTTCTTGAAATATAATACTAAGTTATTTGATCCAAAAGAGACAAATAATTTTATTTGTGCATATTTTATATGTCTTCTACTCGTATATCTTTGTGAAATATTTTAGTCAAGTAACACTAAAAAAATTATTTAAATTTTATTAATCAAAATTTTTATTATGAAAATATATGAATAATATATAAATAAAATTATTATTTTTTTCGGGTCTCGTTTTCTTAACCTCGAAGGATTCATTATTAGTGTCGAACTTGCAGAGTTCAAATTCAACTAAAATATTTCAAATTGCTTTCAACCCACGTGTGAATAGAACGTGCATCTCCTTTTTCATTTTGACATAAAGAAAATTGTGGCATGTCGGACAAGATTCAGAAATCTGAGTCACGCCGAAAGTGTATTTGTTTTCTGTTTTCCCTTTTTTTTCATATATATATATATATATATATATATATATATATATATATATATATATATATATTCCAATTTTGGAATCGATGGGTAAGTTGATTGGCCAATGGATTTCTTTTTCTTTTTTCTTCCTCCTTTTTCTTCTTGGGGAGAGGCGGTGAGCGTAGGAATGACTATGCAGGCAAAACAAGAAAAATATGCTGGCGAACGTTAAAAATAAAGAAAAGTAACAAAATAAACACGCGAAAGAAATAAAATTAATACTCATAAACTTCATTATAAAAAAAATTATGCTGATTCCTAACGAGCGTTTACTCGGTCAGTAACAAACCCATTAGAGGTTACTATTAGCCTTCTCTGTAATAAAAGGGGGGAAAAAAACATAATAATAAGAGCCACGCTGATTAATAATAAAATATAGGAAAAATTATAACAATAAGAACCGCGCTGATTGATAATAAAATATGGGAAAATTTATACAAGCTCTCACCTAATTGTTAGGGAAATTTCAATTTTTTTCTATAGTGTTTATAATTACACTTTATCCCTACACCTTTAAATTATGCTTAATGAATCCCCCTAGTGCTAATATCACATTCTCATTTCCCCGAAACAAAAATAGTAATAATAAAATAAAGGGAACAATTCATTCCAAAGGCTATCAAGTCCACTTATTCGAATTAGATTCCACTCTTCTAGCTTTCATATTAAGCAAACCTTCTGGGTATGTATACAAATGATCCAACACACCCATCAAGGCAAAGAAGAGTGTCCGGAGTAATAGCGTACTGCATCGCCTATTTAATTATAACATTCATATTGATTGAGGGCAAGAGTTCAAGATCTCACATTAACGATCCGAATAACAATGATTTAAGCTTAAAACCTCACTGAACCTAAGTGTCCCATAGCAAGTGTCACAATAAGTCTATATCATGACCTCGTCAACGATTGATATGCAAATAAAAGAAAAAAAAAATCTATGAATCACCGGATGATAACTCGATGATTTAGCCCAAAAATTGCTTAACTAATCACAATTCAATATAGCTCGTAAATTAGTTGTCACAACCCACACCTTCCCCAGAGTCTATAGATGGGTCAACCTCGAAACCACATACCATCGGCAGCAGCCCTAAGTGACAAGCCAAGCAACCAGCAACAGTACCAGTTTTGGCCTCGTAGAATCAAGGGGGGAAAAAAGGGAAAAAGAAAAAATAGAATGATCATTTGCTTTCTTCCAAAAACTTCCCAAGATATCATGAGATTCTATTGGTTAAAGGTACCACACCCGGCATTGTGAAACCCTAAACAACCCAACCTTCGCGCAGAACAACAAAGTCTCATACCTACCAGTTTGAGGTAAGTTATTCAAGTGGGATACGGTCATTATGTAAGTACAATGTTCATTATTTAAAATATACTCATACTAGAACACCTAGAGTTCGCTTCCCATCAAAAGCATCTCAAGATTTCATAACAACATCAAAATACTTTTTAAGTGAAAAATTAGACTCTTGCATGCGATTTTTTTCTTTCCACCCTAAATAAATTCAACAAAAAAAAAAAAAACAAAAACGAACATCGAAAAAAAAAAAAGTCTCCTAAAATAGCAACAAGGGGAAGCAAAAGGGTAAACTTGGGCCGAGATTCCATTTTTTGTTTTGGCCTCCGCATAACCCATGTGACCCACTTAATTGCCACTTCTAGTGACACATTGCATTTTGTACAAGACACCCACATGCATATGCGTGCAGTTTTTAAGTTTTTTTATATTCCATTCCTACCTTTCACCCACCATGAGCCAAACCCACCTACGCCCCAAACATAGAAAGATGATGTGCTTTCCATTTCCTCTCAATTGTCATTCTTTCTTGTATTCAATGGTCACAAGCGTCAAGTCTATCCAAATACAATCATTGAAAGTTAAGAATGAGTATGGCTTTGATGTCGGCATTAGTATGTTGTAGATTTTTCCCTTGATGTTAATAAAAGTATTGCAGAAAGTTCAAATGTTTTTCAATTTAATTTCAAGTAACGAAACTGTAATAATGTTCAAAAACTTGTACATCAGAATTATGGCAATTTTAGAGCGAAGAGAGAATACGGTATTAAAATTTAAATGTTAACTTCAGAAATCACCAAAATTCTCGAGAAGAAATAGGAGGGAAACCCATTCCCAAAAGCAAATCATTAACATTTATTGAAATCTCGTGTCAGCGTGCTACAATCGAATATAAGGAAATATAGCACGTAGTCAAATTAAATATAGAAGCGTATAATTAATAAAAAGAAGATAGAGATTACAGTACTCTGAACCCCTTACTCCCAAAAAGATTCACAAAGATCAGACTTGCCGGCATTTACCCAGCTCTTGGTTTGATGTTAGTCATGACTCTTATGACAACCAAACAGAAACAATTATAAAACTTATTTAAATTACACATAAAAAAGGAATCAAGAGATAGAGAGGGAGAGAGGAAGGGAGGGAGATTATATTTATTCAGATGGCATCAAAGGTTTCTTGGAAGCCTTGAAAATTTATGTGCCATGATTGAAAAGTCTAAGTATCAATTTTGATATATCAATGATATCCCCTAACTAATAGGGGAAAAGAAACCCACCATTAGTCTTAATGTTTGTGAATTAAGTTTATTGAGGCAACCCTGCACTAACATTATTTGAAAATTGAAAGGAAACGCATACCTCACAATATAAAGAAGGATTACTAGTGGCTATCTGCAAAAAAGAAATAAAAAAAAGGAAAGAAAAAAGGAAAAAGAAAAAATGGAAATGGATAATGTTAGATAAAGATAGAGAGATGCCGAATTATAATTTTTTTTCTAGTAAAATCTGAAATTTATCTGATTACATTCAACACTCCATCCTCAAAGTCAAACATTAATAATATTATAAATAATAGATAAACATAAAATTATAATAATAAATACCACAAACATATTCCTTAAGATTCTGGATGTAGAATTGGTATGAGTTCGTCACTAGGTGTAGCAAGAAATGTTGAATCTTTACTTAATCGTACTACTAAACGAATGGTATTTTTATTTTTGCCCTTTTTGTATTATTTGTTTATTTATTAATTAATTTCTTTAGAAAAATCACAAATTAACAATCCCCAAAAATGTTCAAATCTGCAAAAAGCTAATTGCATTTTTTTCTTCTTCTTCCCCAAATATCAATTAAAATTTGTAAAAATCAATTTCAAGAAATTTTCAATATGCCAAATCTATTCAAAAATTGAATTTTCCAACTCTAAAACTTGTATTTTTCAACCCAAATATACAAAAATAAGTTTAATAAAATCTCAATCAATCCAAATCTTCTTCTTCTTCACTTAAAAAAAATCAAACCTAGGCTTTAGTTTTTTCAAAATCAGGTTAGAGTGATTTCATTTGATACCCACAAAAATAATTCAGCGAGAAGAGAGGGACAAGAGATCAGAGAGCTGGAAAGAGGAGAGATGAGAAGTGAGGAGAGAAGAAAGAAAGAGAGAGAGAGAGAGGGAGAGAGGAGAGAAAGAGAAATATACAGAAAGGGAGAGGAGAGAGCGATCAAGGACGTGAGAGAGCCTGAGACGTGAAAGGGATACTTTCATCCTTTTCCAATCAGCAGAGGAAAACGGGGTTGACCGTATCAGTGGCCATTCAGGCTTTGTTGATGAACATCTCTAAACGTTCTCAATATGGCTTGTGCTAATAATGCCACTTAAATATTTAAATAATTTGTTGATTTGAAATTTATTAATCAAAGTATTAAAAATTTATTCCTGATTTTATTTTTTGAGAATGAGGTTATTAGGCCCACCAACTTAGCCAACTAATCCCTTGATATCATGTTTGAGCTTGGAGATGGAGTACCGAATTAGATTATTTAATCCATTTATGGTCCTATCAAGTGCTTAGCATAAGTATCAACAGCGGATTGGGCTATCCGGTTGGACTTCCTTATCTTTCTGCAATCCTAATTATCTTATCTTAACTTATGTGTAAGTCTTGATAAATGAATTCTAGCTGCAGAGAGATTCATCAAAACCGTGGGGGATAAAAAAGACAGAAAAAACATGTCACGATTTAAAAGTCTAAGTATCAATTTTGATACATCAATGATATCCCCTAAACAATCGGGGGAAAGAAACCCACAATTAGTCAAAATGTTTGTGAATTAAGTTTATTGAGGCAACACTGCACTAACATTATCTGAAAATTCACAAATTAGTCGAAATGTTTGTATTATTTGTTTATTTATTAATTAATTTCTTCAGAAAAATCACAAATTAAAAATCCCCAAAATATTCAAATCTGCAAAAAGCTAATTGCTTTTTTTTTTTCTTCTTCTTTCCCAAATAACAATTAGAATTTCTAAAAAAATCAATTTCAATAAATTATCAAAATGACAAATCTACTCAAAAATTGAATTTTTCCAACTCTAAAACTTGCAATTTTCAACCCAAATATACAAAAAATAAGTTTAGTAAAATCTCAATCAATCCAAATCTTCTTCTTCTTCACTTTTTTATTTTTATTTTTATAAATCAAACCTAGGATTTAGTTTTTTTCAAATCAAACCGAGGCTAGAGTGATTTAATTTGATAGATGGGAAAAGGAGAGATACGAAGTGGGGAGAGAAGAAAGAAAGAGAGAGAGAAAGAGAGAGATAAAGAGAGATACAGATGGGGAGAGCGAGGATGTGAGAGAGTTGATCAAGGACGTGAGAAAGCCGGAGACGTGAAAGGGATACTCTCATCCTTCTCCAATCAGCACAGGAAAATGGGGTCGACTGTATCAGCGGCTATTCAGGCTTGTTGAAAAATTTATTCCTGGTTTTATTTTTTGTGGACTGACTAATCCCTTGATGTCGCGTTTGATCACGTAGATAAGAGTATCATATTGAATTATTTAATTCATTTATGGTTCTATCAAGTGCCTGACATAAGTACCAACGGGTTGGGCTATCCGGTTGGATTTACTTATCTTCCTGCAACCCTAATTATCCTATTTTATGTACAAGTCTTGATAAATGTATCCAAGCCACAGAGAGATCTATCAAAACCATGGTGAAAAAAAAGAGAGAAAAAATGTGTTGCTCCCCAACAACGGGAGTTCATCCCTGTTTTCTCCTTCCTCCTTGCCGTCGTCAAAACCATTTTTTTTTTTTTCTGTTCTTATTCATGCTCACATGAAAAGGTTCAATCGTTCTCATTTCTTCTTCATATTCTTCTCCCTTTCTTTCCATGTTTGTCACCGATCTTTTCTTCCAAAAAAAATTGAATATTTGTTTGTCCAGTTTACTCAGTTATTTTTCTATTTTCTTGATTTAATATGTTTGACCATAACGTGAGTAGATAAAGATTTGCTTGAAAGTGAACAAATCTACTTGTTAAAAATTATAAGATTTTTCAGTTTTTCTTTTTTTTATATTTTAATATGAAATTTAATCTATTTGATCTGTGCTGAATATTACAGATATAATTATTTTTTTTCACTTTTTTCCTCTTAATTGTTTCTTATAAATATTATTTAAGTATTTTTAAAAAAACATTTGTTAATTTTTTTCCAGATTATTGAAATTTTTAAAATTGTTAACCTTTTTTGGATCATTGGAAATATTTATCCAATATTTTCAAATTGTTAATGTTAAATTATTTCAACTTGCTGCCAAAAATTATAGAAAAATATTATTCAATCTTATCTTGGCTTACACTAATGCTAAATAGGATTTATAAAATAAAATCTTATTATTTATCTTGTTGTGCTCCAAACATTAGGTAGGACACTAATTTTATCAGGTTGATAGTTATTTTGTCGCCTATCTTGTTCGATGGTCAAACAAGGCATGAGAGAATTACGCTCAATTATAACAATATCTTCTTGATAAATTGGGCATCATATATCGAAAATTATTTCAAATAATGCTAATTTTTTAATATCATCGCGATAACTAATAAAGATTGACTTCTTCCATTATTCATTACGTGTTTCCTTCGTCGTGAGGTTGTACATTCTCACTCATCTTTCTTTTTTTCCCTTCTAACATTATCATGATACCTAATAAAGGTTGACTTCTTTCAAAAACCTCACATAAAGTTTTCAAAGGACACATGACATCAGATATAATCTAATTATATGCTATCAAATTCTTTTTTTTTTTTTTTGCCTCTTTTCCATTTAAGATCCACATTGAATAGTTTTAGACATTCATGATTTTTGTTTCTAATATTTAAAACACACATACAATGACATGTGTCAAGCCTCTATTTTTGTGAATATTTTTAGTTATAAACATGCTAGCAAATTATTTACACATCTAGCAAATTATTTACACATCTATTTAAATTCACGAACTTTATTTAAATCCTTTCACTTTAATGCTTAATTTTTTTTCTAACACTTATCGGGTTTGTGTACTATAAATTTTCAACTATTATTTTTCTTTCTATTAAATTATGCATGCTAAATTTTATCACTTTGATTATAGATGTTACACTTATAAATGTTACATTTATAATTATTGATGATTAAATGGTTTGTACATAGCACAAGCTTCCAATCTAATTATATTTAGATTTTTAAATTTTATATAAAATATAGTAAAAAGGAATTGGAAAAATTGTATTTAATTATCATGTGGTTTAATTAAGTCGTCTGAAATCCTCTTATAATTTGAAAATCAACACTTAATTTCCCATGTTTTCATCGGAGCTGTAGGTTACGACAGCTATATTTTTCATTAAATTTAACGACTTGTACATCTCAAGTATCATAAAATAATATTAAAAAAATGACTTTAATGTACCGAAATATATTTACCTTAATAGAAATTAAATAGTTTGATAAAAAAATATGAAGACATTAAAATTTAATTTTATTATTTTATAACACTTAGAATACACAAATCACTAATTTTGAGAGAAAAATTAACCATTACTGTCGTAATTGAAGCACACAAAGGTTAAGCCTTGCTTTCTAAACTATCATAGAAGGTTTTCAAACTCAATCAAACTACACGAGTTAAGTGCAAATTAATCGATAATTTTTTTATTAAAATTATAAATGGCGTCATGGGTACGAGCAACGCCAGCTTTCCCACAAATCTCCCGTGCGTTTTCACGAAGGAGGGGTGGGACCCAGATCCCGAAGGTGAAGAGAAGTTCGGCACGTCAACAGGCGCCGGGTTGTACAACTGTTTCCACCGCAACGCGGCTCCATAGCCGATGGTAATGCGGCGTCTGTCCGTACGAGTACACCTAGAATTCCCTAATTGCCCTTTTCCACTTCCCCAAAATCTCACCTTTTCTCCCATTATCACCTCCGTTCTCTCACTCCTCTCTCTTCCGGAAAACCCTACCCTTACCAGGGTCGTCGATTCGCCTTAGAACCCCCCCCCCCCCCCCCCCCTTCTCTCTCTCTCTCTCTGTCTGAGAATTTTGGGAGAATATTCTGTGTTTGCATTGTTTGTCTAAATAGATAGGTTAGAGCTGGCAACTCGGACTTAGTACTGAGTCTCTACTTGGAACGGATCGATGTTGGAATAACAAAATCAAAATCTCATATTTTAAACTTGTTTGGACGACTGGGTTTGTTCTTCCTTTCGTCACATTTTGAGGAAATTGGGGTTGGGGTGGGTTGGGGTGGGTAGTCTCTCCCTCTCTCTCTCTCTCTCTCTCTCTCTCTCTCTCTCTCTCTCTCTCCTGATTTGAAAGTTTCAGACACGCGTTGTCGCTATAGTTTATCAGGATCTGAAGAGGCCTGTGGGGGAAAGGAAGGTGGTGGTGGCGTTGGTATAACAACAGCAGGGTGTATGTTTCGATGAGGACCCTCTCTTTTTTGCTTTCTTCATGCTTCTGCTTGCTAACTCTGAATTGGGGAAATTCTTAGAAAGAGAGAGAGAGAGAGAGATTGTTTTTGGTTTCTGATCTTCTGATCTACACTTTAGCGTGCTTTGATAAATAGAGATCTGTTCCGTTTTCCCGTCAAATATTACTTGGGAAAATTCACTTAAAGAGCGCGTGGCAAGGGTGTCTCCGATCTACCTGTAGATGCCTTACCCCTGCTTGTGTTAAGTAAGTAGCGTCTCTTCTGAATGCATGCTTATAAATTGCATTTTCCAATTACTTTCTGTAGTTTTTTGGTGGGTTCTTTCTAAAAGTTATGATCCTTTTGTATCTGTTAAATATGTTTCTGGATTTCGGAAAGAGAGTCGGGGAGGCAATCTTTACAATGTGATCTGTTTGTAGCTCCTGTTGAGAGAGAGGGAGAGGAGATTGTGTCGTGGTGGCTACTTTCTCTATTTGTTGATGTTAAGGGAATGAGGAGAGAGGATTATAGCATTTTGACTTTTTGTTTTTTGTTGTTGATGATGATATGTATAACAGGATTGCTCTCATGAGTCTTGTGTCCTTTTGTGAATCAGGACCAGGGTGTACATCTAATTGGTAAAAGTTCAACAATATGGCTTCAAGATTTATCAGGCCAAGTAGATCCTCTTTGTCTTCAACTTCCGACGCTGTTGAGTCACAGCAGGAGAACCCTTCAGCTCCTACCACTGTGACCTTTGCAAGGCGAACTTCTTCAGGTCGCTATGTCAGTTACTCAAGAGATGATCTTGACAGTGAAATTAGTAGTGCTGATTTCATGAACTATACCGTCCATATACCTCCGACACCGGACAACCAACCCATGGATCCTTCCATTTCGCAGAGGGTTGAAGAGCAATATGTGTCAAGTTCTCTTTTCACAGGTGGGTTCAATAGTGTGACCCGAGCCCATTTAATGGACAAGGTGATTGATTCTGAGGCGAGCCATCCCCAGATGGCTGGTGCGAAAGGATCTTCTTGCGCCATACCAGGTTGTGATGGAAAGGTAATGAGCGATGAGAGGGGCTCAGATATTCTTCCTTGCGTGTGTGACTTTAAGATATGCAGGGATTGTTATGTTGATGCTGTTAAAACTGGTGACGGGATTTGCCCGGGTTGTAAAGAACCCTATAAGGCCATTGATTTGGATGAGTCTCCAACAGAAAAAAGAGGGCCACTTCCCCTTCCATCAACAGTTGGGATGTCAAAGATGGAGAGGAGGTTATCGTTGATGAAGTCAACCAAGTCAGTGTTGATGAGGAGCCAGACTGGCGATTTTGATCATAATCGCTGGTTGTTCGAAACAAAAGGCACTTACGGCTATGGCAATGCTATATGGCCAACGGATGGAGGGGCTGTCAATGAGCAAAGAAATGGAAATGGGGTTAGTGGTGGGCCGTCCGAACTTCTTAACAAGCCATGGAGGCCCCTTACACGCAAATTGAAGATACCTGCTGCTATAATCAGCCCATATCGGTATATTTGTCTTTTTGATGATCCCCCTTCTCATAAATGTTTATGATTAATTTCATTGCTTCTTTTTTCCCCCTGCTTGGGATGGTAGATTGTTGGAAAAGTGTATGTTTGTCTACAATGTTTGAACATTAATCTGTCTGTTTTTTGCTTTAACTGTTGAATCTCCAGCACTTCAGTTCATCAGTCTAGAAGGGTTTTTCTTCTTTTTTTTTTTCTTTTTTTTTTGCAGTGCTTCATATATATCTTTAATTGCTCCACCTATTGCCACTTAGTTTTGGGATGTAAGCTTGACATGGAATCAAAGCACATTCTGTTATGTGCTTGGCCTGTTTGTTTGCATTTCCCCTAGTTCTTTCTAGGTGCAAAGTCCATGCTAAATTGGCTTGCACTTGAGGCGACGTTGGTTGAAACCCATGTAGCTTTGGGAGTTGCTTTGTACTGTTTCATATACCATCGTGTGACCCCACCTGCTGCGAATTGTTTTTGTGGTAGGAGCTTTCTGTTGTTATTAAAGAATGTGTAAATCCTGTGGGTAACAATGGACTGAATAATGATTGCTGCTGTGGCACCTCAAAAGGTTACTTTTTCACCATTTTAACCATCTAACAAAAATTTATTTGATAAGCAATGATGTTGGTCTGCTTGATTAGCTTCGTTTCTCCAGTTCAATTCTGGCAAATATGTCTTGCAATTGCAGATACGTTGGAATCAACTTTGGCTTGTCATGGCCTCCTTTGTCTGCTACTTTCTCTGGCCCTGTAATTCAATGATAATGTTTCTGATGTTGGTTGATGACTTGATGAAATAGTTTGAAGGATCTTCACATTGTTGCAAAATGAACAATTAGGATGTATTGTTGTGCCCGTGTACACTACTTTTACCAAATGTTATGTCTATATATAATTTAACCATTCCTTTGGGCAATGAATTTCTTAAGAGCATACATCAGTTATTGCTTCTGACATAAAATGAAAGTCTAGAAAAAGTTTGTTTGGTTCTAAGTTAACAATTTGGTTATATCAGAAAAAGAAATGCTCACGTTGTTTCATCAATTCCATTTTGAATTGTTCAGGCTCCTAATCTTTGTGCGAATGGTTATTCTTGCATTATTTTTGGCTTGGAGAATCAAACATCCGAACAATGACGCAATGTGGCTTTGGGGTATGTCTGTGGTCTGTGAACTCTGGTTTGCATTCTCTTGGCTTCTTGATCAGCTTCCCAAGCTCTGCCCCGTCAATCGGTCAACTGACCTCAATGTTTTGAAAGAAAAGTTTGAAGCTCCTAGTGTCAACAACCCCACTGGAAAGTCTGATCTTCCGGGGATTGACATTTTTGTCTCTACTGCAGATCCAGAGAAAGAGCCACCTTTAGTTACAGCCAACACTATTTTGTCTATTCTGGCCGCCGACTACCCTGTTGAAAAACTTTCATGCTATGTTTCTGATGATGGAGGTGCTCTTCTTACCTTTGAGGCCATGGCTGAAGCTGCAAGTTTTGCCAACCTGTGGGTACCATTTTGTCGCAAACACGACATAGAGCCGAGAAACCCAGAATCCTATTTTAATTTGAAAAGAGACCCTTACAAGAACAAAGTACGCCCAGATTTTGTTAAAGATCGCAGACGGGTAAAGCGTGAGTATGATGAGTTTAAGGTTAGGATCAATGGCCTTCCTGATTCGATCAGACGGCGTTCTGATGCCTATAATGCTCGGGAGGAGATCAAAGCTATGAAGCTTCAGAGAGAGAATAGAAGTGATGAACCAGTGGAAAGTGTGAAGATCACAAAAGCTACGTGGATGGCTGATGGAACCCACTGGCCTGGCACTTGGACACTTTCAGCACCAGAACACTCTAGGGGTGATCATGCTGGAATTATACAGGTATCTTGTTGATCTTCTATTTGTAGCTGTTTTCGTACTACGAAGAGTATTAATCAAAGTTCTGGCGACCACTTTTCTAGTTACTTGCAAGATGTCCTAGTTTGCCTCTTACAAGTTTAGCAGTTGTCAGGTTTTGCTGTTTATGGTTGTAGTGTAGATAGAATGAGTTGAGCAAACTAGCAATCTAATCCATTGGTCTTTCTCCAAGATGGGGATTGGCTATGTATCTTGCTGGGTTTTTAGTTGTTTGACAGCTCACTGTGGCCTCATATAGTATCTTTTTTGTACTCATGTATCAGTAGGACTGCTTAGACTTTGATTAATGATCTTCTTCTTCTTTTGCCCTTATTTTTTTATTAATGATCTTCTTAAGTCAGTTCCTGCAATGTCTGGGAGCATCTTAAAATGTGGCTACATTGTCTGTAATGAATCTGGTTTTGTCAATCTTCATGAAGTAGGCAGTGTTTCTTATTGCTGCAAAGCTCAACATGAATTCTGTTTTAATTTTCAACTTGCTTTTTGCCAATAGTGGTCTTGAATGAGATGGTGTCAACTGATTTCTGTTGGCTTCAGGTTATGTTGAAGCCTCCAAGTGATGAGCCACTTCAAGGTACCAGTGATGAAGACAGTCTGATTGATTTGACGGAATTTGACATACGTCTTCCCATGCTTGTTTATGTGTCACGTGAGAAGCGTCCTGGATATGATCATAACAAGAAAGCGGGTGCTATGAATGCTCTTGTGCGAGCCTCGGCCATCATGTCTAATGGCCCTTTCATACTTAACCTTGACTGTGACCACTACATCTACAACTCCCAAGCATTAAAAGAAGGCATGTGCTTCATGATGGACCGTGGTGGGGACCGCATTTGTTATGTCCAGTTTCCTCAAAGGTTTGAAGGAATCGATCCGTCTGATCGCTACGCCAACCACAATACGGTTTTCTTTGATGTCAACATGCGTGCCCTTGATGGGCTTCAGGGTCCCGTTTATGTTGGAACTGGGTGCCTGTTTCGCAGAATTGCTCTTTATGGTTTTGACCCTCCTCGTTCTAAAGAACACCAACCTGGTTTCTGCAGCTGTTGCTTTGGTCGCCACAGCAAGAAACCTGCAGCCGTTGCTTCTGCCCCTGAAGAGAACCGATCGCTTCGGATGATGGATGATGATGATGATGATGATGAGCAGCAAATGAACCTTTCTTTCCTCCCTAAGAAGTTTGGAAACTCCAGTTTTCTTGTGGATTCTATCCCAGTGGCAGAATTCCAAGGGCGGCCCCTTGCTGATCACCAGTCGGTGAAAAATGGGCGACCACCTGGTGCTCTTACCATTCCCCGCGAGCTTCTGGATGCGTCGACTGTTGCAGAGGCAATAAGTGTTATTTCATGTTGGTATGAAGACAAAACAGAATGGGGGCAGCGAGTGGGTTGGATTTATGGATCCGTGACAGAAGATGTGGTGACTGGGTATAGGATGCATAACAGGGGATGGAGATCTGTTTATTGTGTGACCAAGCGTGATGCATTCCATGGGACTGCCCCTATTAATCTGACGGACAGGCTTCACCAGGTACTGAGGTGGGCTACTGGCTCTGTCGAGATCTTTTTCTCTCGTAACAATGCTCTGTTGGCCAGTCCAAGGATGAAGTTTCTGCAGAGGGTTGCCTATCTCAATGTGGGAATTTACCCCTTCACCTCGATTTTCCTCATTGTCTACTGTTTCCTTCCTGCACTTTCCCTCTTCTCTGGCCAGTTTATCGTTCAGACCCTCAACGTAACTTTCCTCACCTACCTTCTTGTGATCACGCTAACGCTGTGTATGCTGGCCGTGCTGGAGATCAAGTGGTCTGGGATCGAACTGGAAGAGTGGTGGCGGAATGAGCAGTTCTGGTTGATTGGAGGCACGAGCGCTCATCTCGCAGCTGTGCTTCAGGGGCTGCTGAAGGTCATTGCAGGGATCGAAATATCATTTACTTTGACATCTAAATCTGGTGGTGATGACGCCGATGATGAGTTTTCCGATCTCTATATTATCAAGTGGACGTCCCTGATGATACCCCCAATCACCATCATGATGATCAACTTGATCGCAATAGCCGTCGGTTTCAGTCGAACGATATACAGCGTCATACCGCAATGGAGCCGCCTGATTGGAGGCGTGTTCTTCAGCTTCTGGGTCTTAGCTCATCTCTACCCCTTTGCCAAAGGACTGATGGGAAGACGGGGGAGGACGCCCACCATTGTATTTGTTTGGTCAGGTCTCATTGCCATTACCATTTCCCTTCTCTGGGTAGCCATTAACCCCCCATCCGGGAATACTCAAATCGGAGGGTCCTTCCAGTTCCCATGATATTTTTCCCCCTTTTTTTATTTTTTTATTTTTTATTTTTTCCCCTTGTTACCTGGTAAGAGACATACCCACCACCACCAATGATTTTCATTTTTTTTTTTAATGTTTCCTGTAAGTGAATCCTAATCTTCGAGCTTCTGTTGAATAATGTATGGAAATTGGGTTTGTCGCTTTGCTTATTTTTATTTTAATTTTTTTTTACTTGGATTTGGGTGTACATGGGAAAGTGAGTTTGTACTGACATTTTCTTTCTTCTGTGATCTAGGGATGCGGCAGCAAGAAGGTCCCCCTCTTGTTTAGTTTTGCACTTTGGATTCCATTAGTTGTTTTATCTTGGTTATATTTGGCTTGTGTCCCCATTTTACATTTGACCTCCACGTGGTGGAATACAAAGATCATTGATTTAAACCTAAAAATTATTTAGGGTGTGTTTAAAAACTATTTAGGGTGTGCTTGGTTGTCATGGTAAAATTGAATTCTGCAAAACTTTGTTTTAAAAATTCAGAAATTAAGTTTTGTCTGAGATGTGTGTTAGGTTGCCCAAGTTTAAATCGACTATCACAAGCAAAAACACACGAGTAAGTGAAAAGGTTAAAACTTGATTTGTGTTAGTCGAAATCATAATTTTGTAAATGTACTTTTTTTGCATAAATCTCAGCAGGCTTAGAATTAAAATCCAAAATCAGGTTTATCTTAATTAGGCATGTTCTTAGATTTTATCTCCTTGATTTTCTCAAAGGATAATACTATTCTTCACGAAAAAGTATATCAGAATAAATCTCACCCCTCACATGAAAGGACAGGCCCCGCATACATAGGTGGATCCCACTTATTATATGTCAGTGATGGGATTTGTGAACGATCACTTTTTTCAGATAAATAGAGTTATCCAATAAAACATGTACAAGTCTATGCGATGCTTACAAACTTTAAACTTAAACATCTATAGGTGGTCTCTAAAGACACGTTCTACAATCAATTCATTTTCATTATGAGTCCAACCATTAAAGGTTCAATTAGTCCTTTGGGTTTACGATTCATTCTAAATGCAAACTTAAGAGACGCAAATGAGGATGTTGGCACTCGAATTAAAGAGTATATAAGCATTTCTACCACAAATAGGTGATGTACCTATCACCACTCTCGCTCTTTTTCTCTATTCTCCCCTGGTAAGCTTGCTCTTCCTCATTCTCTGTCAACAATTGGGATGGTTTTTGAGTTGATATCGAGTCTAGTTATGGATTTTGGGTTGAAATCAGACTATAATCTAACTTGGATTTGATTAGGGTTCTTGAATTGGGATTTAATTAATTAATTAATTCTTTTTGAAGAATTGGGTTAAGTGCAGGTTTTGAAGTTGAAAATTTTAATTTTGTAATTAATTTGGCACATTTGGAAATTTCTTGAAATTAATTTTTTGCAGATTTGAATTGATATTTAGGAATAGAAAGAAAAAGATGCAATTGATTTTTTTGCACATTTGAATAAAGGTCCCTTGAGTTTTGGGATTTTCAATTTGTTTATTCATTAAAGAACAAAAATAATATAAAATATACAGTTTATTTAGCATTTCATCCAACAAAGTAGTCAAATATTGTCTCCTTTCCCAATATGAATCCATTATAAAAAAATATTAGTATTCAATATTCAATATCTCCTGTTACACGTCATAACGAACTAATACTAATTTAGCATGCATTCAGAAACAGGGGTCAATTGCTTGTCCTTTTAGTACTTTCCGTCTGCTTGTCTAATAAATAACGTAGTATATATTCAGAATCAATAAATTTTGATCGTATATATTGAATCAGTAATAAATAATCGACTAATTTATCCATTTTCACACAAGTTCAGGATTTATAAGCTACCCATTTTAAAGATAAAAAAATTTAAACTTTTAAATTATTATAAATTTTTTAGAATTGTTTTATTATTGTAAATTGAATTTCTTAAATATTATCGAGTTGAATAAAATTTAGTAGGCTTTTTTTTTTAATTTTTTGTTTGCCCGATTTATATTGCTCGGAAATTTGAAATTTTGAACCCATGCAAGGACCAAAATACAAGGGGAGGAGCCGGCTTCCGCCGAATAAACTTTACTTTACCAAACCCCACCTAAGAGGAGGAATGTGCGTCCGACGCTAAATTACGCGAGTGAAGAAACATGCAGTGTTTGTCAAAAATCCGGTCGGGATGCACTCCGCTGATCAATCCATGACGTGGCGCGTGTACTTTACCCCCCCTCACCGCTTCAGTCGCCATTAAACATAGAAGAAGGAGAAGAAGCAGCAGCTGTCTCTCTCTCTCTCTCTCTCTCTAATGGCGGATTTATTCGTCTCTCTGCTTCTTTCTTTTCAACAACCTACCTAAGCTTTCCGCTCTCTCTCTTTACTTCACCACCGTATTATCTTTAATCGCTTTGAGGCCTTTGGAAGGTCTATAAAAAGCAGAGCTTCTCTGATTTACCCCATCAGATTCCCTTGTCTCTTTCCCAGGTATTTCTCTCTCTCTCTCTCTCTCTCTCTCTCTCACGCGCACACTAAAATGCTCGCTTTCCTTCTTTGAAAGCTTCCCTTTTGTTCTAAAAAAAAGTTGAAATTTTGCAATAAAAGAAGTTCGTCTTTCCTGATCCATCCTTGGGTTAAAAACTAATCTGCCATCGTTTTCCCCGAAAGGAAGAAAGAAAAACATTTTGGTCTTTGAATCCAACGCTTCTAGGGTTCTGATTTGTTATGTTTGATGCCTTTTGTTTGACTTGGGATCCCGTCGGTTCTAGAATGTTTGATTGATGATCTCGAAAGGTGCAAAATCGGGAGTTTCAAGCTTTCCGTCTCATTGTTAGAATGCCTGATTTCTTTTATCTATGTTTTTTTTTACAAAAATGGCGAGTCTTTATGTGTTTCCATATTATCCCCTTCGACGTAAGGCTGGCTGTATAGCATTGACTTTTTCTGTCTTTTATGTGGATTAGGTTTTGATCTTTGATTATAGTCTGCGAACTTGATTCTTTCAAATTTGGAGGCTTTCAAAGGATTCCTGTGGCGTGACTCCATAACTGCGGCCGCTCAACCACTACTTTCTCTTCAATGCAAAACCCAGTTGGCCAATTGTCCAGAAAGTCCGAAATCAACTCAATTATATGTTGGCCGACATGTGGGTGGCTTCAACGATTTTGCTTCACTTGTTCAGTTACCCTGAGATGGTTTAAATCTTAAATTGTTATGTTTTGGTTATTTGGAATTGATAATCATTTTGTAAAGCTATAATCGATTGTGTATATTTGGTGGGAGATAACATGGAGAAAAAGGAGGGAGAGAATTGGAGGGAGCTGGTGGGAAAGATGCTCCCACCAGGAGCTGCTCTACCTGAAGATTCTGCTAACCTTGACTACTCTATAGCCATGGAGTATGAGGGCCCACCAGTCACTTATGACGTCCCTAGAGTTGAACCCCTCGATGTAAATATGGCCACAGCTTCCATTGCATCACCCACAGAGCCTGTTTTGGATTCACAAAGATCAACAAGTCATACTGCTCCTCTTGTAACCGAGCCAATACCTTTACCAGTGTCACATATTGCTGGCATCACGAGTTCTCCTCGTCAAAGTCTGAGGGCTTCAGGAAGCTCGGAATCAGTAGTGTCCGTCTTACAAAGTCCCCAGTCTTCATCAGCTTCTTCTGCATCCCCTGGTTCTACACACAATCCTTCAAGTAACTATCCTAAGCAGGTAGCAAATGAAGTTAAGAGGGTTCCTGTTGTCACTTTTAATACCATCGATAGATCAGAAAGGAAAGAGGTCGATGCGGAGGAGCTAGTTTATCCTGAATATGTTGGGGTTCCAAAGGAAAAGAAGAAGAAAAGAAGTAGAGTTTGTTATAGGTGTGGAAAGGGGAAGTGGGAAACTAAGGAGTCCTGCCTGGTTTGTGACGCTAAGTATTGCAGTAATTGTGTGCTTAGAGCGATGGGATCAATGCCTGAAGGGCGTAAATGTGTTCCTTGCATTGGTCAGCCAATTGATGAAACAAAACGGTTGAAATTGGGTAAACATTCCAGGGTGTTATCCCGATTGATCAGTCCTTTGGAAGTCAAGCAAATAATGAGGGCGGAGAAAGAGTGTGCAGCTAATCAGCTTCGACCAGAGCAATTAATTGTTAATGGGTTCCCTCTTAAGGCAGAAGAAATGGCTGAATTGCTAGGGTGTCCATTACCTCCACGGAAGTTGAAGCCCGGAAGGTATTGGTATGACAAAGAGTCTGGTCTTTGGGGAAAGGTGAGCACATGCTCAATACAGATTTATTGTTGCCCTTATGATATGTTTAATTTATTGGTTTGGAACATTAAGAGCATTTTTACTGAATTAACTGGCAGGAGGGAGATAGACCTGACAGGGTCATTAGCTCAAACTTAAATTTCTCTGGGAAACTTGGTGCCAGTGCTAGCAATGGGACCACGGAAGTTTATATAAATGGTCGAGAAATAACAAAACTCGAACTTAGAGTATTGAAGGTAAGATCCATTGCTATTTATCGTCTTACTTTTACATGCCTTAAGTTAGCATAAATTAGCTGTTGATGCTAGTTTTGATGGTTTATTTCTTTTCCTTTTAAAACCTTTTAAAGACTTGATTAAATATTGAAATCAGAATGATGTTCTTTACATGTTGAAACCAGCAACATTCATTATGCTTGATATTTTCTGTGTTTTCTTCTTTCTATTGTTTGAACTAGTTAAGTTCATATTACATAAAACTAAATTATTTTATCCCTTTAATTGTTGTCTGTCTCTGATCAAGTTTCTATAACTTGTTCTCACGCTATGTCATAGAATAGTAAAATAAGTAGAAAGTCTGGTGAGACTAATGATCACCTGTTCATGCATTGTTCTTTTACTTGGGTGCTTTGGAGCAAGTTTTTCAGTTTTTTTGAGGAATCTAAGATTGCCCCAAGTTTGATTGCTACTCTCCTCAAGCCAATTTTATGGTTTTGGGAACAAAGCTACATGGACAGGGTTGTTATTTGCTATTATTTGGTGCATTTGGATTTGTTGAGAATTTTGTCTGACATTTGGAAGGGGGTGCATTGAGAATACTATCCCATTTCTGGACGTTATCAGGATTGAAAGAAACAATCAAACATTCACCGGCCAAAGCATCAGACCAAATTGCATTCGAGATAGGGCTTCCTTTTTCTCATCCCTGTAGGTTTTGGATTGGGGTTTGTCTGAAGGGGTTAATCCTAGGAATACACATAGAGATTGGGCTGCTTTCCTTATACGTGATTTTTTGTTCTTCCGCTTCTGCGAATCCTTTGTACTCTTTGAGGAATTCTCATCCTCCCTCCCTTGTACTCTTCTCTTTCTTCAATAAAAGCTTTCTTCTTCATCAAAAGGGAATGAAAAGTAAACAGTCTGGTAGTTCGGAATAGTTAGAAAATGTCTGCGACATGTTCAATTCTACATTTAAGTCTTCAAGGACCTTACTGTATGAATGTGCGATACTGGTGAAGTAGATTATCCTTTGAAAATAAGTATTGCCTAACAGAACTCGTGGTTGGCAGGCTCATTTACCATTGATAATGTTGAATAATTTTGGAGAGAAATATTTGAGTTCGTGACAGGGGCTGTGTTTTCCTAAATTGTAAAGGAAAATGGGTCAATGTTCTTTTCTTTTGTTCATTGTTATCTATGTTGATTTCTTGGACTCTTAAAATAGCTTTATACAGTCCTTAAAGTTATCGTACCTCATATTAGCTTTATTAGATATTGGTAAACACGTAAACTGTCTATTATAGGATTGAGTGTAATTCATACTTGGCAAGCTCTAAAAGATCCTCACATTGAAATGATTATATGTCTAAAACTCTGTTGCTTTTTCCCCTAGGTTTCTTGCATTTACATTTCTTCTCTATTTTAGAATCCAAGTAGCATCAGACCATTAGAGTTCTACAATTTGGTTTATCAGGTTAACAGATGTTATTGGTTATGCAAGTCCCCTTATTTATTTATTTTTTATTTTACAGTTAAACAATTTGTATAAAATTTAGCACATGAGAAGGATTAGTACATATCTTCAGAAGGGTGTCAGTCACTGAGTCAATGTTAAACTACTCCCATTTTCATTATTTGTTCAGTTGGCAAATGTGCAATGCCCACGTGACACTCATTTTTGGGTTTACGATGATGGACGTTATGAGGAGGAAGGCCAGAATAATATCAGGGGAAATATTTGGGAGAAGGTATGCCTTGAAAAAAAATCCTACTCAAATGCTTCTCATGATCTACAATGTGACTTCTGGGTGATTATATTTAAAATCTGGGTTCCTTTGCTAGGCAGGCATCAACACGGTTTGTTTGTACCTTGTTCTCTTTGCCTGTGCCTCGGGTTCAGGCTCGTGCATTAAGAGACGAAGCAAGTAATCACACTATTCTTCCAAATTATTTGGAGCAAAAAAAAGTTCAGAAGTTACTGCTACTTGGGCTTCAAGGCTCTGGAACAAGCACCATCTACAAGCAGGTCTGTTTTTTTATTTTTTATTTTTATTCTCTTTTTTATAAACTCATCTGAGATAATGTATTTTGAAGAGGATAGCAGTTAGCCATTGGTAGCTGCTGAAACATGTGTATTCTAACTGCTGAAACATGTTTATTTTTAAGACGAGTAATTAGGTTAGACATGAAGTTTGTTTCTTCTTTCCATGTTGTGATTAATGGCTGGTGGTGTTTTTTCAAAGCTAAATTCATGTTCTTTTTATGAAGTCAACACATACCAGAATAAAGAGAAACATTAGCTTTACATTTGATTCTCGCAATAGAATAGAGTGAGACTGGAATAGTTATTAGAAATGGTGCTTTTAATGTGGGTCAATCTGCTTCTTCTGGCGAGGTATTTCTTTTCCACCCAACAATAATTTTTTAAATTTATCAATAATGGGATCCCAATAGTCTCCTTAAAATTTTGCTCCAAGGAGCATTCTTGATCACATTAAAGGGAGCTTCCCATTTTGCACCCTGACACAGAATGCCTTGCAAAAATAATAAAAATAACGTAGAAGCTAGGTGCACACTGTCAGCCTCCTCTCCATGTTGAATTGGATTCTAAATATTACTTTTTGTCTGGAAAGTACTCTTAGTAGGTTTTTGGGCGTATTCTGCAGAGGGAGTTGGACTAGAATGAGGAGTTTCCTCAGGCTCTTCTTCAATTTCTGGTTTCAAAATTACCAGGAGCAGATAATTTTGATTGAAATTCCTTTTACGAAGTCCAAGATAGCTTCTTGGTAGGACTAGCATTAAAAGATATTTAATGAAGCACTGTAACCACTTAAAAAAAAGCAGGGATCTCGTGGGAATTCTATCATATTGTTTCTTTCTTTATTTTCATGCAACTGTTCACATGCAGTACAGACAAATTTCCCCTGAAGTTTTTCTTCTACCCATAATCTCTGCTTCTATAATTCTATCCTTAGAGCCCTAAAGCCTAGTCTATATGCTCAGCCTTTGCAACCATAGAACCCTTATTCCAACCTCTTAAAACCCTAATCCTTACTGCTAGTTGATGAAAATTCATCACTTATAGACTCAAAAATCCTGCATTCCCTATAGATGTAATTCCTCTAAAGTCTAGACTTTTAGCCCATCTTGCATTAGCTCCCCACACCCTCATTCACTTGTATGCCCTATCATCACATGGGCTTGTGCAACTTCTTATTCAATTGTTTAGGACAAGTGTATACAAACAGCTTATCAAATTTTTTATATGATATTCTCCTTTTATATTAAAAAACAACATTCTGAATTTATGTACGGCTTTTTTAAATGCACCACCCCACCTCTGGCCACCCGCGTGGGGTCACTTTTTAAGAAGCTTTCCCTTATTATAGTTGTGTTTTTCAGATAATTTTTGTCCCACATAACTTTTGAGCTTCTCTGACTTTGTTGTATGGCTGCTGATGTTTATCCTTCTTTCCTTCTTAATTGTGCACCAACAAATAGACAAAGTTTTTGTATGGGAACAAGTTTAGCACTGAGGAACTGCAGGATATAAAGCTAATGATTCAAAGCAATATGTATAAGTATCTCAGTATTTTGCTTGATGGACGGGAGTGCTTTGAGGAGGCTGCCTTGACTAGCTTGAAAGAATTAAATTCCTTTGATCATAGCACTGAAGCAGGTGAAAATTTCTCCTCTGTTTTCGTAAAACTAAATTTTAAATCGTTGAATTTCCGAATCTTATCTAAATATAGTGGATGAATCTATTCACCCTGAAAAAAGTGATCCCGAACAAATCTCATCACTCACATGCCATAAATGGGACCCACCTGTGTATTGTGTATGCGGGATCCGCCTCCACTTGTGAGTGGCGGGATTTGTTCGGAATTCACTTTTTTGTTAAGAGTAGTATTACCCAAGTATAGTGCTTTGCTCCATGTCATGGTATACCTTAAATAAATTTAATGATGTTTGAGTTGATGGCCTGAACTTCCCTGAAGTATTATTTATTTATTGATTTATTTATGGGAAGGGCTTCCCTTTGCAATGTTACTCCAAAAAATATGACTGAGGAGGTTAAATAACATATTTCCAGAGCAGTACGTGGTTTGGAGCATGATAGTTCTTATTGACTTCTGTTGCTACATGTGTGCATATCAGTGGATTATCGGAATAAAGCACTCATTTTAATTGCAATATTCATATTTTTTTTGAAGAAATTATGTTTTTTCTTTTCTTCCCAGTACTTTAGGAACTGCAGTTGTAGCTAGCTGAACACCATTTCGTACTATAGTGGTCTGAAAAATGTGTGGAACATTCCAAGCCCAAAGGGTGCTTTAATTTGAAGATGTTCAATTAGAATGATGCTGTGGTGTTGGACCATGGGTAAAGCAGGACAGATTTTTTTGGAGAAACAATATAACAGTTTTATAACGAATTAACTAAAAAAGGACTGGCTTCAACATTTATGATGTTTATTCTTTTTCCTGGCCATGCAAAGGTTTTAATTGAATTCCTATGGATTATATATATAGGGAAATCGAGCCTAGTAACCTCAGGGGTTCACAAAGTCCAACACGACTTTAATGTAATTGCTATTGTCGAAAATTGATAGATTAAGCGATTAGATATTAATATTGTAAAGAATTAGAATATGTATATATATACACACTTTATTTGAACAAAGCAAGACTCACATTTAATATATAGAGAATGAGCTAATGCCTTGTCATCAAAATTTTAGGAGAAAGCAATTGAAGCTTTTGTTTTTGTTGGATTGTGTAAGCCTTTTAGGCTTTGTGGGCTTTATATTCTGAGCCCATTAGGGTTTTAAATTCTATGTGTTTCCATTATGTTTCCTTATTCAAGGGGTTAGGGTTTCCTAGTAACCCCAATATTAAGTATTATAAATAGATAGTCTTGGTGCCCTTATTAGGGCATCCGACTTTTCTCTCTAAAATTCTCTTCTCTCTTTCACTAGTTCCATTCTTGCTTCGAGGACTTCAATTTTGCTCGGTTATGGTGAGTCCACTCCTGTCCTTCTCTTTTTTCTTCAGAATCGACGGGGAGAGTAACCCTTGTTTCCGATCTGCAGTGATGAGGGCTTCGTCTCTCTTCAGTGGGGCTCGTGCGAAATTAGGGTGCCGAGGAAGAAGGGAGAAGAAGGAAGGAAAAAAGAAAAATAAAACAGAAAAATATAAGGAAAGGAAAAACGTGTCTACCAATTTGGAGACATGGGACTCGCGTGTTGAAATCGTTGGCCTTGTCGGTTCCGTTGACCACGTGTCCTGGATGTGTCGGACCCGTGTCGGTGTCGGGAAAGTGTCAAACACCGGTATAATGACCATTTTAGAGTGTTGGTGCATCATAGCTGCCCAGCCAGGTATACAATCCGCCAATCACTTTGGTGCCTTACATTCCAATGACGTTGAACCATGGATCCTCGACTCTGGAGCAACTGACTATATGACCGCTATACCCTCCTTATTCGCCTTTTATAAATTACTTTCTGGCAAAGATAAGGTAAGTTTTGCAAATGGTTCCTTCTCTACCATATCCGGCGAGTGAACTATCCTCTTAGATAATGATCTCTCTTTTACCTCAATCTTACATGCTCCTAATTTCACATCAAATCTTTTATCCGTCAGCTCGATTGCTAAGAATCTCCATTGCAGTATGACATTTTACTCATCTTATTGTATCATCCAAGACCTGAAGACGAAGAGAATGATTGGGAGTAGACGTGAAGCCGATGGTCTGCATCTTCTAAACCCTGGAGTATCCTCAGCAAAGGTGTTTCAGTCCTATAGGAGTCCTAGTAGTATGATTCTATCCAAAATAAGGCTTTGGCGTGCTTGCCTAGGCCATGTGTCCTTTTCCTCATTGCTTCTCTTTCGTGCTTTATTTGATTCTGTTTCAGTGTCATCTGAAACCCTCCAGTGTTCTGTTTGTCAGTTATCCTGTTTATGTATCAGCACCATTCGAAGGCTTTCGAAGACCAACTTTTGGGGCTCTGTAAGGGGAAAAAGAATAAATTCCTTTGATTTGGACCCATTTTTGTTCTGATGATCACTTGACTTGAAAGGTGTTAGATAATAATAGTGATTTGAGTGTATTTTTGTAATTCTATCTTAAAACCCCAGCTTGGGGAGCATCCTTGTAAGCTTACATGTAGGCACAACTATTATTGTACCTAGATACTGCATTCTTATTAGCTTTGAATGCAAGGTATTTTGTGTTAAGTGTATGAACGACAAACAAATTTGGGAACAAGTGACTTTCTTGTCTGCTTGGATGGTTTTTGCTCTGGTTGGTCTCATGGGTTAGGTGTTACAGCTATTGAAAGATATTGGAAAGCGTTTATTATGTAATTTATGGGTTTCTCTTACTTTGGTTTTGTGGGTGATTTTATCTGCCTACATTCTTCTTCTCTTAATGAAATTCTGTTATTAGATTCATGTACACTTGTGAGCAGTAAGATAAAGGTGCAAGCTTAAGTGAAAGCAAGTAATGAAGATTAAAATGATCCAAATCATCAGGCAGTAATCGATTTTATGTTGTTTCAGGTCAAGAAGTTGAATCTTCTGAACCTACTCACTGTATATATTCCATCAACCCCAGGTTAAAGCACTTTTCTGACTGGCTTCTGGATATAATAGCCACTGGAGATCTGGATGCATTCTTCCCTGCAGCAACACGGGAATATGCTCCATTAGTGGAAGAGGTGTGGAAGGATCCTGCCATACAGGAAACATATAGGAGAAAAAAGGAACTGCACTTCCTTCCAGATGTTGCTGAGTATTTCTTGAGTCGGGTATCTGAGATCCTTCCTCGTTGATTGTTTTATCTCTCTTTATTTTTATTTAATTTTTCCTGGTTTAGCAACTTGTATATGCTTTTCAGCTTTGCAATTTGTTCAATTATTTAATATCCTTGCTGTCTTTGTAATCTAGGGTTATTCAATTTGGATTGGATTGAAATTAAAGGCCTGTGTATGTGGAAAACTAGTTCCCCACATGATTCCGTTTCAAAGTATTTTTTTCATTAATATCATTCGGAAAACAAGGTTACTCAACTTGCATACTGTTGCATAATATGGAAAACAATTAGAACATGTTTGCTCACATATTATATTATGCAGGCCTATTAGAAACAGAGTAAATCTAATGAGTTGGCATTAAACCAATTGGAAACTTCACTTATTTAGTGTAATATTGGCTAAATAAAAGTGTGAGAGTTATTGTGTTCGGCTAGTTATATTAAAGAATCAATGTACCTCAAACACATCCTTTTCTACCTTGGTTGTTTGCCTCTGAAAATGTAAGGGTTTTACAAATATGGACTGCTCAATTGGCTACAGTAAGGGAGCTTATTACTTATTTTACTATAGCTGGTTTAACTGCTGTCTTCTTTTCAACCACCTTTCCTTTTGGGCTGGGCTTGGATAAAGTCAACAGCCGTTATTTCTGTCTGGTGATTGCTTAATTTAGAATTTCCACCTCTCCTTGTCAGGCTGTTGAGGTATCAAGCAATGAATATGAGCCCTCAGAGCAGGACATACTTTATGCAGAAGGAGTCACCCAAGGGAACGGCTTGGCTTTCATAGAGTTCTCCCTTGATGATCGTAGCCCGATGTCTGAAACCTACACAGACAATCTTGAGACCCCTCCTCAGCCTTTAACCAGGTGAAGCTTTCTTGAACCTCTATTTCATGTGACAACAATGACAATACACCAAAATTTACCTCTACTCGTCTACTAATGGCTTATCTGGTTTCATTCTGGCTTTTTTTTTCCCTTCCTTTGTTTGTTTGTTTTTGGTTGAGAACAATCTGATGAACTGTAGTTGAATGATAGAGGGAATGGAGGAATATTTTCCACCTTGTTATCTCTAGGGGTTAGTTGGCTTCCCTATTATAATAAACTCAATAGGTCAAGATATAGGAAATCCCTAATGGGCTTAAGATGTTAGTGTGGTCCGTATTACAAATCCTAGGCATCAAAGTTGGCACAGACACTTGGTGGCCTCAGCCATCGTACCTATGGTCAACCATTGGCCAGTGTCGTCCACCAACATGACCAAATTCTAAACTAAAGTTTTTGAATTAAAAGGATATACATGTACAAAACTGGTCTTGAAGAATAGAAGGGCAACCAAGAAGGAAACTTACGGGAAGATAGTGTAGGGAAGACTGGAGGTGTCTCTTTGGTGTACAGTGCTTAAACAGTGATAGGAATGGGAATGGATACGGATATGGGAATGTTTGATAACATGGACGCGTTTGACTAGTAGGAAGGAAAATGGGAATGAGAAGGATATTCCATTGTTTAGTAACATAAAAATGTAATGGAATGATCATTCCTTTGCAGTAGCCGAGTCCTCATATGAGAAAATGGCTATTCCCTTGTCATTCAATTCTCACCATCCGAATGCAACCAAAAGGTAATGGATAGTCTTCTCCATTACCTTTTATGTTACCAAATGGAATGAGAATCAACAGTCCTCTAATGGAATGGAGAAGATCATAACATTCACCAAATAATCTACTAGGATTAACATGTGGAGCAGATCAATGACTTTAGGCAGGAGAAAACTTTGAACATCAATCACATAAGATTCTGAAGCAGATTGAAGGCTGCAGCAAAAGGAAAAACAAATCTCCCTTGTTATACATTGCAAGAACAGATTCACATACTCGGGCAAACTAATTTGTAACACTAATAAATGCCAATATCACACACAATAGAGAATCGGAGGACAAACAGAGAGGGTATATACAAGAGTAAATTCAGGCTGCTAGATTGGTGCGGGTCCTTATAATTCTATTCTCTTTCCATCGATACAGTTGGTACTCATAAATTTGGTACTCATTTCTGATCCATCAAGGGATACTACTTGGTAGAGTTTAAAGGAGCTGGATCCAAAGGCAAGGTTGCTCTCTTATGACTAGGAGGCTGTGGGTTCGATTCTTGAAAACAGCTTCTTTGCCAAAAAATTATAAAAGAAAATGAAAAAAGAAAAGAAAAGGCAAGAGGAAGGTTGCGTATGTCGATGGAAACCACAATGGTGTTTAGCAGAATAATTAATTATAAGTGAAAATACTTCCAGAGTATTTCTAAACTGTTTGTAGAGCATTTTGATTATTGTGATCTGTTTTCTCAATTTCCGATGCATCTGTTGATCTTAACACGAAAGCTTTTTTGCTGTATTTTTTTTTTTAAAACCCAGATACCAACTCATTCGGGTAAATGCGAAGGGAATGAGTGAGGGGTGCAAGTGGGTTGAGATGTTTGAGGATGTTCGGGTGGTGATCTTCTGTGTTGCCCTAAGTGATTATGATGAGATGTGGGTTAGCCCAGAGAACAGTGGGAGTGGATGTTTGCTTCAGAACAAGATGATGCAGAGCAAGGAGCTGTTTGAGACCATGGTCCGGCATCCATGCTTTAAGGATACTCCTTTCGTGTTGATACTGAACAAGTATGATCTCTTGGAGGAGAAGATCAATCAGGTGCCACTAAGCGCTTGTGAGTGGTTTGGTGACTTTAGTCCTGTGCAACCACACCACAAAAACGAGACGCTTGCCCACCAGGCCTATTACTATATTGCAATGAAGTTCAAAGACCTTTATGCCTCCCTTGCAAATCGAACAAGTCGAAAGCTTTTCGTGTGGCAAGCGAGGGCAAGGGACCGAGTGACCATAGATGAGGCATTCAAATACATAAGGGAGGTCCTTAAGTGGGACGAGGAAAGGGAGGAGAATTACTATGGTGGAGCTGCTGAGGATTCGTTCTACAGTACAGATTTGAGCTCCTCTCCGTTTATCAGGCAAGAGTAGTAAATTGTATTTTCCTGTGTGCTGTTGTGTCTGCTTGCGTCTCCACTCTGATTTTTTGGAATAAGGCTGTTTCATTTCTTCCGTCTAAATATCTAAAATCAGTCATATATTATTCAAGTTGTTCTGAGTTTAATCTTTAACTCGGGCGGTTGCCATGGTTTGTCTGGATGGAAGAAAATGACTGCAGCTAGTGAAACAAGAACGACGCCCTCCTTCCAGAGATCAAGCTAAGGTAATTGCAGAGATGTAAGGAGTGAATTTCTAGAATTATTGCAGATTGCAGTGACTAGCTTCACTTTTAGGGATGCCTGTGTTGTCTATTGCTCATAAACCATTGTTGTTTCTGGCACTGCCTGGTACATGGCGGCACACATTTTATGACCCTGAGCCCCAAAGCGTTCTAGAAATGCTTTGTTCAGTTGCTGCCACACACACACACACACACACATATATATATATATATATGTATTGCCCTCCTGTTTCTCCCCGTGCCTTTTTGGGGAGGGGTTAATCTGAAATTTGGAAAGATACCGTGGCTTCATAGAAACCTCAAAATATTTAACGGAGTATATAAAGAACAGTGTGTGCTAGATGAAAAGCTAAAAGCTTGTGCAATAACTGGTGAATTAATGAAATAAAATCAATTCATCCTAGATTGAGGAACTGCTCATGGGATCCATTGCAACGAGTTTTTTTTTTTTTTGGTTGTGTGAAAGGTCTGTTTATTCTTCACCCAGCCTGTTGTGATTGGGAGCCCTAGGTATTTATCCAGCTTGTTCACAATGGGTCTGTAGAAGTTGGCATTTTAGGTCCAGTGTGTGACTTGTAAAGTAGGCTGGTTTAGCCGTAACACCATGGTTGTCATTTAGTGCCGAAACTCGGTGTTCATGTTTATATACATCGGGACATTATAAAGGTGGAATTTGAGAGTTTTTTGAACTCAGGGATGTTACGAGGGAAATGGGCAAGGAGTAAATGAGCGGAGGTGGTAAGTGGCGATTTAGGCATTCGGTATTCGGAAGGGGCTCATCCTTTCTTCAAAATGGCAGTTCTCTTATAAATTGATTTACGGGTAATAGCTTGTAAATTTTAATCTTATGTATTGAAAGGGCCCCAAATAATAAACCTGATGTCTAAAATTTTCATCTAAAGGCTGAAAATAAAAAATTCTTTTATATATATATATATTAGTTTGTAAGATGAGGGCATTAAATATCTTGAAATTAAATAAAAATTAACATGTTTATAGATAATTTATGTTGTTTTAGTCTGCATGGTTAAAATTTACACACTACTAACGTGCATAAAGTTATTTGCTAAGGGACGCATGCATCATTTGACAAGTACCGCTCCCTTAGTATTTCCTGGGGAATGTTCTTTTCCGCCGCATTTATAGCATTCGGTTCCCATTTTTCCTTTTTCTTTTCTCGAATCACAAGTAAAATTGAACTTGAACGTTGCTAATGTAGAGAGAGAGAGGACCATACTATAATATCATGTTAAGATTTTACCTCCAAATCAATGAATAATTTTATGAACACAAAATTTTACTATAAAACCATAGAAAGTTTGTGGCACAAATTTAATGAAATGATGATGTATGTCCTCATATAAATTTGTGATACATAAATTTTTTGTGATTTTACTATAATATCCTTTGTATCCATAACAATAATTGAAACCAATTGGCGGCAAGGGAAAGAGCTCAACAAACACTTCAAGTGCCCAGAAAACAAGTCTCGGACTGATTTCAGATTAACCCAATGAAGGAATGTATACATGTTTTTTTATTGGGATTATTAGAGGGTAGTGAGCTGGTTCAAAATGCATGAGTTTTGCAAGAACTTGCACTATTCCCTGAACAGAATAGACGGCCGCCAAAAGTCGACGGATGGAAGGAAGAATAATGCATACAAAACCATGCAAATTTGGCCATTAATCACTAACAGTCTGACCTCTTGGAACAAAATTTACAACATTCCGGATGTTTGTCATTGGAGTCCAGCCCGTTGAAGATAATCCACCAGTTTTGAATCGAAACAGCGAGCCCCACTTCCCCAACGCATGCATCGCAACTGGGGCGCCTCTTTCATCCCTTGGGGTGAAAACCCATCTGCTCAAGCATATGCTTTAAAGCATAGAGAATGGTGAGGCACAACATTTACCCATCAAAAAACAAAACCAAACCAAACCTGGCAGAGCTACTTTCGTCGTCCATGTACAACGGGCGGAGCATACGGAGCTGGATTTTGCACAGTTTCGTTTTCTAATTCCTGGCTAAATCAATTTCACCACCAGCGTTGAGTTGAATCATTTTGACCAATTCCTTACCAACTCTACGAAATGTTAGCCCCTTCTAGCTAAATAGGTAAAAACCCTCTTCCTGAAAACCTGACCCAAGTTGACAATTTCAGATTCCCTCATCTGCCTATCCAAGTGGTCACTCTGCCAGCATTTTCTCCGGCCTGTCTGCGACAACCTGTTTGCAATATCAACAGTCAAGCAAGCAATATTTTTGTCGTTTGTCAACGCTTGCAAAACAGCGCTGGAGTATGCAGGGTTCGAAACTAGTCTGTTGAGGAAAATCAAAGCCTCTCGTATTAGCAAGGTCCTGCACAAATAAATGCTCATAATTTTCAGACAGACAAAATATGTAAAACTTAGCAGCTAAGTAACATTACCTGTAGCATCAAAAAACTACATAATATATGATCAACTAACAGACAATGGAATTTCCAGAACCAGTATAAGTTCCAAGTTCTGGTGTCCGTTTAGTTATAGTTTCCATTTCTGTAAGTGAATTCATGCTCAAAATACAGCTAACAAATTTGCCAAAACAAGGCCTACCCACTTGGATTTCATGCATTTTGGGTAAATATTGAGACGAATTACAATTTTCTAGGACGCAAGAGACAGAGAATGAAAGGCTTTCCAATTATACAAAACCAGATATCAACTAGACCGTAATAAATATAAGCCAAACTGTTTTGAAGTAAATAATCTAAATTTCTGAAGAACCTGGGTCTTCGTGATCAAAATAATTCCAAGTTATAAAATTTGAACAAACGAATTACCAAGCAGTATATGGAGGTCAACTTTAAAAATCATAAAATGGACACATTTAAACATTGGCAGAGAAAGGGAATGATGCGAAGCAACTCTAATCTATATGTGAGGTATGGGATGATTTAAAAGTCATAATGAGCCTCACACTAATGGCCATTTGATGCAGTGCAGCATTAGAAAGACAAATAAGCATCAGCACTTTTGCAGGAAATTTAAGATAGCATATTAAACTTATTTCGTTCCAGATTCAATAAGGTACATTCGTCAGTATTATAATTGGGAAATCTTTTTCATATTCACAACTGTGCTTGTGGAAAATTGGGATTATCTATCTAATGAAGTCTGTTCACACAGTTGTGAACGTGAAATTTCTGAATTAAGGTTATTTTCCTATGGTTCCACCGTCGTTGGTATCAGACAGCCAACTGCTAAAGCAGTGTCATCGCCACTTGGGATTACCAAAAATGAAGACCAAAAGCAGGTACAAGGTTGGTCTTTTGGGGGAAATAGGCCAGTATCCTGAAAAGGCACTAAGAAAAATGTATCTCACTGTCATTGAAAAAGACAAGGCGCCAAAGAAGATACTAATGATGATGAAATTTAAGATTTTCATGCCTGGGGATAGAAAAAATGAACTACAGGAGAATACCACATCTGACTTTTGCGCTATCCTTTGCCAGCACAAATCTCGACTAACAAGACTAGGTGGACTCTACAGCTAAACGAGCGAAGGATCTGTCACTGTTGGATCATGTTTGGCTGGCATACCCTGCATCCCGACAGCAATACAGGAGAATGCTATCCAACTTATGTGCTTTCCTTAGGCAGCAGAAGTCTCCCCTATCAAGAACTAGGCAAACTCTACGACTAAATGGGCAAAGGATCAGTGTCGCTGTTGGATCATGTTTAGCTAACACACCCTCTGTTAAGGATGAACTTGTTGGCTGGAAGGGAATGATGCGGTGCTGTCTTGGAGTGATAGGCCAGCTCACAGGGATGAAGCCAGGAAATTTTTATGGGTGGGGCCAAGTTAACCCACAAAGTCATCAAGTATTACCCAAAAAACACAATACCATATAGTTTGGTAGGCTCTGAATACCAAATACAGGTATAAATGCAAAACATATTAAAATAAAGAAATTTGTGGTGGGGGAAAGTGATAAAAGTAGCTACATATAGGAAAAATCTGGAAAAAATTCCAGGGTAGCCTCATTCATCAACCCCAAAAGGTTATATGCTGATAAAATTGATAAAATTTCAGGGTATGCTGATGAAATTGATTTTATCTAGAATTATACTGAATCTTTATCAGGTTAATTTTTCGAAAAGTCGGTTCCTTGTTGGACAAGCATATGTTCCCAATGACTATCAATGTAATGATCTTTTTTCTTTTTCTTCTTCTTCTTCTTCTTTTTTTTTTTTTTTTTTTTTTTTTTTTTTTTGTAGACTACGAATTTAAATTGGAATTAGATTGAGCTCATATGTCGAGCTACCATTTTTGCCCTAAATTTTGACATCAAAACATGATGATGATCCTTGTAGACCAACAATTACCTCTCCCTGAAAATATCTGGTGAACAACTAGAATCTGCTGCTTCTTTGTCAATCTCTGACACCAACACTTGTAAAATCAGAAGAAGAAAATTTGTCTTTCTAGATGGGCTGCAACTCAACAGAATTTCAAATCCAGATTTTCCTGACGAGGCTAGGAAAGCTAAAACAGTAATTGCATTCCTGCGAAGATTCAAATCCTGAAGATACAATACATCAGATGCACAGAAGGCAATTCAAATCCACAGAAACCAAGCAATAATATGCAATGAATCTGGACCAATTTCAGCTGTCAATTTAAATACACAAAAATCTGATGCCACGCAACCTAACAAAAGTAAAATGCTCTAAGCAAAGTAGGCAAGACAATTACAGTTAGTATTTCAAACCAATTAGAGCATGACTATGTCCCGTTTCTCTAATTAGATGGGAAGCAAAAACCTGGAGCAACACATATATAACCACAAGCTCACTTACTTGAACCACAAGGTGACACGTGGCAAAGCTATCATACAGGCTAATATATTGTGAATTCTATAAGGAAGTGTCATGAATCCCTAACAATTTTCCTTTTTGGATTAGTACATATACACCCCCAAATGTCACTTAATTCATTCATGGTCAATTAATGAACCTCCAAATAGAGATATTAATATAAGACCCTATCACTTCCTTCATTAATATTTAACGTTTTCCACAGATTATTTTCCCCCTTCTGTGGATTTGCTATGTATTACCTACACTTCTTCCAATATAAATAGAAGAACATTTTTCATGCTCCTTAAAAAATGTTTAAGTTAGTAGGTAAAAGCATGACTTTGAACTTTAAAAAAAAATTATTTTCAAAATCTAATTACAATAAAAAAAAAAAATTATTCAATAAATATACAAAAATTCATTCCCCAGAAATGGAAAGCATGGTCAGTTGATTGCAAAATTTTGTAAATAAAGCTTTAACCTCAGAGATATGCAAAAGTGGCCATGTCAGGTTCCCTTGCAAACAAGCAGTGGAAACTCTTTCCATTTTGGGTGTTACTGGTTATGTAAGAGTGGGCCACGTCAGGATCTCTCTCAGACAAGAAGCAGAATATTTTGTACCGTCCCAGAGATCAATAACACCAAAAAAGGAAAGAGTATCAGAACTAAGGAAAGAGTATCAGAACTATGACGGTTCATTAGGGTTTAATGAAGGCGGAAAGATAACTAATCAAAAAGTATTCTATTCCTAGTTTTTTTTACCTGCAATTATCACCAGAATACAAATTTTGGCATCCTGAACATATACTTAAAGAGACAGTGAGGTCTACAGGCAGTAGATGCAGAGGTATTCCCCCAATGCCCCATATCCGATATTAAAGGACCTATAATAACAAACTTGCTTACCTGACTAGCACTTCCACAGCATGCAACACAGTCTGCCAACCCATCAAGGATAACAATGAGCTTTCCTGAAGGACCCCAATTATCATTATTTACAGTACAAGCACTATCACCTTCTTCTTTACACCCAGAGCAGAATGCGGCCAACAGTTTTGGGCCTGTAATTGAAAAAGAAAAAAGAGGGGGAGTCAGGGAATAAAGTAGATTTTAAGTGAACAAACATCATGATAAGCATGTTTTCAACTCTAAAAACCAAATATACTTTATATATTGAGAACCACACGTGTAATATCTATGTTTGGGAATGAAACAAATGGAAAGGAAAAACTGCAACAATTATACAACCCCAAATATGCTATCCCATCCACACAGAAGTATCGTCAAAGAAATTATACAGTGACATCTTCAGTCATATAAATACCTTGCCTGCTCATAATAATCATCGCATTTTGGCATGTGGCAATCATGAAAATGGAAAACACCTAACCGAATAAAAATCAAACCTCCAAGAGCATAAGAAAGGCCAAGGCTATACATGGGAAGATTATAAAAGGCTAAAAACATGGTCATTTCCTTCTTCCATTTTCAATTTTTTAAAATAAAATAAAAGGGAAAAAAAAGAAGGGAGAGAGAGTGAGAAAGAGAGATTTGAAAGAAACTTATGAAGATAAGGCATAACTTATTAAACAAATACGTTACTCCCACTATGAAGGTACAAGCACGCAAGTTTCCAGAAAGATCAAAAGAGCTTCCCTTCCTACGACAGTGTACTCCATTTGGACTGAAAATAATGATTGGATTTCACGGAACAGATGCTTTTCCACTGATACCTTGATTAAAGCATGTTAAATTCTGTATTGATACCAAAATTTACTAACACTTAGCGTCATAACTCAGAAACAATTGGGCTGAAAGTCTGTTCAATTTTTGTTTCTGTTTTCCAGAAATTGTCTTGGACTCTTTTGGGAGCATTGGTTTCCCCTGGGTATGCCTGCCGAACCTTGTAGTCTTGTTCTTTTGATGAGTAGTAAATCCTTGCTCATCATACAAAAAAGAAAAATAGGGAAGAAGAAAAGGTGCTCTTTAGAAAATTAAAATAGATTAATAAGCTAGACCTTTCTTGAGCCCCAGAAAAACCTCCTACAGAACCATGCCTGTCTGTTGGAGCGAATTGGATGATTGGGCCAAGGGTTTTACCCCTATCCCCCTTACTCTACTTTCCCTAATATGAACCTTGAGTCTACAATGAAGAATAAATTTCTCAGTCCATCCACATGCAGATGCAGGTGCCATATAGGAAAATGCTGAAAAGAGCTTGAGAGCCAGCCATTCAAATAAAACCAGCCAGCCCATATAGGGCCTGCATAAGATCATAAAGAATCCTAACTATAAGACTAAAATATCAACACATTCTACAAACTACTAAAATTTAATCATCATCCAATTATCGATAATGCTCCATTTGAATAGTCAAAAGTTCACTTTATTGCTGACTTCGTCGTTAACCAAATTGAAGCCCAACTTCGATCAGTCGGATGAAACCTCGTTTGTAATCTGGTGAGGCTCAAATTTTTTGAGTTAGTATAATGTGGTCAGAAGAATCCTTTTTTGTGGCATTATGTGGGCACTACAGAGGCTGGCTCTTGTAATACATACAAAATACCATGGCTGCATGCTACAATATGCTATGCTTTTCTGAGTTTTCTCTAGAAATTGAATGTAGTCACACAGAGGCACTCAAAAGTTGATAGAGCCAAGGTTCTTTTATAAGAACATCATGAATAAGAGGACAAATATGCTGCATGTCAAATCATAACTAATTTATAAACATGTTGAAGTAGGTTTTCCCAAGCAATTGCACCTATAATCATCCATGACACATTCAGCATTGGAGTTCAAGCCTACAAGCCCTCAATTGACTATTGTTCTTACAACAAACATAAAGAAAAGCTTCTACATGGTGTTAAATTGGCTTAAAAAAAAAAATGTATATTTGTTCTACCTTCATATTTTATTTTTTCCTCAAATACATACCAGTGACAGTAATGTAGAAGCAAAGCTAACAACAGGAACAACTATGAACCTTGGATGAGAACTCGCAACTGAGGTTTCAGTATAAAATTTCTGCCTCTCCCAGAAACCCTGCCCTCAGCCTCAAAAGGGAAGAGGGGGAGAAGCAAGCTAAAAGCTTATTGATAAAGTTTGTGGTTTTCATCCCAAAGCCAATTGGCATTGGTTGGTCCCTAGGTTCTCATACTTGTATTTTCCCTTATTCTCTTTTAATAAAAATTCACTTTTGGAGAAAAAACAAAAAACAAAACAACTTCCATTGGGTGGGGTGGCCCCAAGATCCTATTAATTAAATCGTAGGCTTTAGTTTCCCGATATGGGACAATATTCTCAACACTAATGATATAAATCTAATTCTAACTTACAATTCAATAGCGAGTATAGAAGATGCACAGCTTGCTTTTGCACAAGCGAACCAGCTTCTTTTTTTAACAGCTGTGAAAAATTATCAAATACTACCGTCTGCCCAAACCTGCTTAAAAAAAAAATTATGGAAGGAATCATTCATATATGACAAAACAGTGCTAAAATAGAGAGTACTCAAAAATGAGAAACTTCTCTAAACTTACTTCTCCCTTTCAAAGTATGCATTAGTTCCCAAAAGAATCACGTTCATGAGAGATACAGCTTCCAGTTTTACATGCTCACAGGTACTCGTCACAGCAATTTGGTGCATTACTTCAAAGACAGCAACCCATTCTACATGACAAATTGACTTTGAAGTGTGATTATCCCAGTATTCTCTCTTCCTTCTAGATGGGGTATGGCTTAAATGACTTTCATGCCTATTCAAACTAAACAGGCCACCAAAGTTTGTCCTTTCAAATTCAGGAATGTTCATAGCGTTATTACTGGGGCAAAGTCCTTCAACCACAAGACAGTCCCTGAGTAGATTGCACTGGAAAAATCAAATCAAAGTTCATAAGCATGCATCTCTAAAAGGAAGCATGGAAATTTTATTTTTCTATATAAAGCATGGAGCTAGTTAAGCACTAATGCAGGCCCTCACTCTAGAGAACCTCGTCAAGGAAAAAATTTTTTATGGCAGTGTCATGTAGCGACGCACTCACATATTATCTCAAAAAATGGAAAAATAAATAATGGATGCCCACGAACTAGTACTAGCTGGAAAAACATCAAAACTAAAAGAGTTTTCCACTGGAAGTCTCTCTCAACAAGCCATGATAAATATCGTGAGTAAATAGAAGGACACTAATGAATTTGTAGAAAGCACACCAAAATCAACCTGCAGCATAATGTTGAGGGTCATGCATGGCCATATTTTCTCGATCGGAGTGCAAGGTACATAATTACCATGCAGAACAAATAGGCTTAGTTGGCACGAAAGCGCCTCGCCTAGGAGGAAAGCACCCCCCCTAGGCAGTCAATGCCATTGATCGGTTAAAGGTAATTCTTTTTCTTTCTTTCTTTTTTTTTAAGCAATAACACATGGCCATTAATAATAATAATTTAAAAAACAACTCTAAATTACAATCGCAAAACCTTTGCCTGCCATACTTAGATTTTTTTTTAAGCAATAATATGTGCCCATTATAAACAAAATAAAACTCAAAAATATATTCGCTATTCTTAGAGATCTCCAAGAAATAAACTCTAAACGGCTCCACAGGAAGCTCTTGAATGAAGATAGGGTAACAATTATGGAAGGAGATTCTGATGATAGGTGAAGATAGTGGGTGTTATGGGTGAAAGAATATTATTTAAGTAATTTTATCGTGTTCTATCATGCAACTTCAACAATATTTTATGAACTTATCTGATAGTCGTATAGAACTACTAGTTTTTTTTTATAAAAAAAATACAAAAACCCGCCTAACTGCTTATGCAATAGGTCAAGTGACAACGTTCGCCTAGCACATTTTAGAACACTGCAAGATAGTTGGGTGGATGTTCACCTTTAGTCTTTTCCATCTTTTCAAATTCCAAAACAATACTTCAAAAGTGTTTCCAGGGTCTAGGTGCCAAGGGAAGGGCGAGAGAACTAGGTTGTTGGAAGAGTTTTTTCTTAAAAAAATGTTAAACTTCTACCTTAAAACCAATTCCCAATGAAGGGAATGGCCCCATAGATACTTTAAGCCCCAAAATAATAGATCCCAAATCGACGTAAGATTCTCAATAGTCCCCCTCATGTGCAACCATAACTTGAGCTTGTACATACACAACACAAACAGGGGCACACAAATGGACCACTCTTGGGGGCGGAACAAAATTGGGTGCTACCACCTTTCCTAAAATCAATTGCTGTTAGGAAATGCGCATGCCCTATCCTTGTAATGGATTCAAACACATACAAACATCCACAGACTAATTGTGACTTGACCCTACATTTGGGTCTATGCCACAAGACAATTGCATCCATAACCAAACTAACAATCTCTCCTTTAGCAATTGCTCCCACTAGGAATCAAATCTGTGACTTTGGTTCATATATCATATTAAGGTTCTATCTCAAAACCAATTAGCAATGAGTGAAGTGGCCCAACAAATACTTCAAGCCCCTGAATAATAAGTCTCAAGCCAATGTAAGATTCTCAACAAAAACTATGAACGAGATCTTACAGCGATAGGGTAAACTACAACAATGCCTTGTTTACATGTGCAGCTTGGGAGAACGAACGAATAACCCGAGTAGTGCATATATATATGCTAAGCTGGGGTAGCCTAATGTTTGTCATATTGGAAGACTATAAAGACTAAAATGCCCTTCTATCATAATTCATGCTCCCCGCCCCCTTTCTTTTTTTCCCCTCTAAACAAGTGGGGTGTACATGTTAAACAACCACAACTTGTTCAAAAGAAAATCCGCAAGCTGGTCTTCACACTGAGTATGCCGCAAGGCAGTCTCATCACCTTGGACTTTTTTACCACAAGAAGGCAATCTACTCCATTGTGGTTTGTTCGTTCATGAAGCTCTCGGTTTGATGCAATGTGGATATCACATGTGATGTAGAAAGACTTTCCAGCTCTAAGGATAAAAATCAAGAATTTTAAAAAGCAATGGCATATTAAAAAAGTTTACATTTATGAGTTTGGAGATCTAAATTTAGGAAATTAGGATTTAATATATTATTTAAGATTCTGAGAATTATTAGGATATTATTAGAATATTTTATATTTGGCATTAAGAATAAATGGATTTACTTATGGCCCCAGTTATCTATCTCCATTTATAGATCTCATGTATTAGAGTTTTGAGGAGATTTACATTGACTATTGATTATTACTTTGATATTCAAAATTTGAAGGTTTTCTCAAACCAAAACCTTTGGTTATGGTTCCAACAACAATCTAGTAGTTTCTTGACAATTTTCTATCTTTTCTTGCTGTTTTCTTGTTTTCCTGCATCAAATTGGTATCAAAGCCTCTTGATTCTTTGAATATTTTACCAGAAAAGACTATTCATGGACAAACACTGCTCATCCAAAAAACACCGTCCACAAGGAACACTATTGACGAATAAAAATCAAATCTTTTAATTCTAATTGGTCGGTTTACATGGCTACTCGTGGTAGAGGAGGCCGTGGGGGAAGAGAACATGCAAACCAAGCACAGCAAAGAAAGATGGCTGAGATGTGGCGTATAATTGAAAATTTGTCGTGAGCCGTAGAAGCACTCTGGCAACAAGAATGTGCAGGAACCCATATAGAGATTCTGGAAGGTGATCACAAACCTTTAAACATACTAGAAGGTAGTCTTGAAGATCGAAATTCTGATGACAATGATTTAGTATATTGAAATTCTCCACCAATATATGGTATCCTCAATAAGAAGAAAGTTCACTAGACTCGAAGAACTGCTCCTGCATTAATCTTCTTCAAAAAACTAAAAGAAATGTCAAAGAAAACTGTCCAACGTCTTCTGAATGAAGAAATCGTTATGTTGCCCAAGGCTACCAAGTTAGTGCCAAAGGAAGCTGCCCAACATATTCCAATTGAAGACTTTATTATGTTGCCTGAGGTGGCCAAGTTTAATTTTTAACCCGTATTTTGTTTGCGCACTGACATAATGGTTGAAGTTGTAGACACTCAAAGATCAGAGCTTCTATTTTAGTGAACATTAAAGTTAAAGGTTGAATTTTCTCCAACAAGAGGAGAATGATGCGGGAAGACTTTCAAGATCTAAGGATAAAAGTCAAGAATTTTAGAAAGTAATGGGATATTAAATAATTTTTCATGTTTGATTATGGTCAGATTTTGAGAATTATTAGGATCTTTTATATTTCGCATTAAGAATAAATGGTTTTGCTTAGGGCCTAAGTTATCTATTCCTATTTATAAATCTTGTGTATTAGGGCTCTGAGGAGATTATTATTGATTATTACATTGACATTTTAGTCTTTGAAAGTTTTCTCAAAGCTAAATCTTTGTTTATCATTCCAACAACAATCTAGCAGATTCTAGCAATTTTCTTGCTGTTTTCTTGTTTTTTCTAACATTAAACTGCTGCGAGAAAAAGGGCGAGCAACAGCAAAAAACACAGAGAAATAAGGAATAAAAAGTATAATATTGAAGTAGGGATGAGGATGGATTGAGAGAAACTTTTGTTCCCCTGTTTCCTTTCTCTTTTCCCTATATATTCTTTTTCCCCTTCACCTCCCCCCTCCCCCAAAAAAAAAAAATAAAAGGGGGAAAAAAAAAAACCCCTACAACAGAACCCTATACCCATCTCTTCCCCCCCCCCCCCCCCCCCCCCAAAAAGGGCAATCACTTCCCTACTAAGCGATTGACAATCCCCTCCAGCAAGTCGGTGACCTCCTCTCCGAGGTTAGTTTCTCTCCCCCTCCCTTCGCAAAATTGTTACCTGAACTGAGTGATTCTTTTTATCCCTTCCATCCTTTCTTTTGCTAAAACCCTAAGCTCTTGTGATCTCCACTCATGATCAGAACCCTAGCTCCCACCATCCTCCACTTCTCTCTTTTTCTTGCTCAGTTAATTTGAATTTTGAAATTTCATATATATATATATATATAAACACACTCCAATAATGTGCCGATCAATTTGTCGAAATTGTTCATCTTTTGAAGAATTGTGTGTGGTGTGTCGGTAACATGTCGTATCTCCGTACCGGTATTAATATCGGTGCATCCTTACTTCTTGATAGTTCACTAAAATCACCTTCTTGTATATAAAAAAAGGCAGTTTTATTCAACCAAAAAAACAAAAATATATAGATAACGCCCTTCAAATGCCTTAAATTTATCATTTTGTCATGTCTGTCCCCTATACTTTGTCAAGGTATCAAAATAAATCTAGAATGCACAACCTGTTCAAATTTTAAGCCTAAGCAGGCTAACATGTTTGAAATCAATACACATGCAAATGCTCAGCTAGGAAATAGTATATGGCAACAAAAGAATATGAATGATATTGTACCTTTTTTTATACCTTCCCTCCATATTCAACAAGTTATTTAAAATCACATGCAATATTCGAAGAGATCTATTAACAATTATGACCTGCAAATAGAAATTACATTATGTTAACAATAAAACATTGGTGGAGTACCATTGGAACATCTTCTAACACTTAAAATGAATAGAAGTGAGATGCATGAGTGGATACTTTCTACTCTCCCTTTCCTCAATTGCACCCACCGACTCATTCACCTAAAATCGTCATCCGCCATCAAAGTGGAGCTTGATTAAGTTTCTTTGACTTTTTTCTTCAACTGATTCTCTTTCATAAGAATTTAATAAATACATCTTTTCCATAATTTTGTCAAAACTAAGTTGAAGTGTAAAGATATAGGACTAGAATAACCTCTAATGTCAATGCAAAAGCACTAAGCAGACCTAAGCATCTGACCTACTGCTTAACGCCATGCATAAAATATATTGAAATACCATAATAAAATACAACAAAATTACATAAATAATATCCCTTCACAGCTTAAGATAAATAATATTCTTTCAAGTATACCTCTTCGCAACAATAGATCTACAATTGTAATTTTGATTTTCTTTTTTAAATAATGGTCAGGTGTTATTGCTGTAAAAAAAATAAAAATAGAAAAATAAAGTAGGCCTAGGCACTGTATCCATCTAGGAATCCTCTTAAGCGGCTGTGCCTTTGACCGATTAACGGTGTTGACTGCTTAGGGGAGCAGTTTCCCCCTAAGTGAGGCGTTTCATTGCTGCTTAGGCAATAGGCGACCACCTGAGCATTTCATAATCACCTAGCACATAGGCAGAGTCTAGGCAGTCGCCTAGATCACTTTGTAGAACACTGAGCATAGCATCTCGCATGTATGAGAGAAATGAGTTATCGCTAAAGCTTCTCTCAAACGAAAGAATAATCTATCTTAATGTGCTTGAGGGAAATGAATGTAAGCCTGATCGCTACACCATAACTATGCTGGTCAAAACCTTGGATTATTGACCCACTTAACAACTTCTATTTATTGTTTTTCTTTTTCCTGTTTTTTTGACTGGCAAAGAAGAACTTATTAATATAAAGAAGTTAAGGCAAGAAATCATTTATAAGCTATAATCACTTTGAGGATATATATTAAAAAAAAAGGCCTAATTTCCTGGATTTGAATGCATGTTTGGTCTAGGAAAAGCATTCTCGCCCAATCATACCACATTAATCACAAGCTGACTGTAAGGAATGCAAATTTACAACCAGAAAAGAAATCCTTCCCTCTTCCAGAGGGACTGCACTAAAGGGTCGTGCACAAGGATCTTTGCTTTGTGAGGGCTGTTAGAGGGTCCATGAGAAATATCAAGCCAAAAGAATAATTGTTGCCCATCCAACGGAAAGCACAATAAGTAGAAGAAAAAATTGATTATCTGATATGAAAAGTTCAACCCATAATACATGTGCACCCCATGGCAGAGCCAGAACCCGACATCAAGTGGGGCAAAAATATGTTTGGGTTTTAAGCCAGAATCAAATAAAAATACAAGTTTAACAGAAAAATGTCATCATACTACAAATATAAAACTAACAATATACCGTTTTGAGATTAAGCAAAATAGTTAAAATAAAAAAATTTGAAGTCTTAGTTCGGGATCAATGGGAAGATTTGGGGCTTCAACACAAGATTTTTTTTTTTTCTTAGGATGATGGTCCATAACTAGTGCGGAAATACATGATTTAGTTAATTAACAGCCAAAACCAAGTGCAATAAACTCAAATCAACTTTGAAAAACTAATGAGAAAATCCATTGTGTAATAACTTAGGCATAACTATACCCTTAAAATGGCACGACTTTGACAAATGATTTTGAAATAATGTCGTTTTGGGTGCACTTGTACCTCATTAGGAATAGTGATAATGTATAAAAGACAAGCCTATAATTGACTGCAACTACAAAATTATAAGTTTAAAATAGGGAAAAAGTCACAAGTTAGGAATGACTAAGGAGATTAGCTTCAAAATGAGTTTTTCTCATTTTATCCTAATTTAACTTGTTTATTTTTTAAAATTTAAAAATAGACCAAAATAAAAGACCAAAAGCTCAGGTGGGATGGGTGGCCACTTATGCAAATAAAAAAAATTAAAAGTTCTAAGCACGCATAAGCGGACTTTTGTGAAATAAATGAATTAAGACAACCTATATATTCAACTAATGTGACACTATAATGAAAGAAGTTAATTTTCAAACTCACATTTTTCACATGACATAGATCAAGTAACCCTTCAATTAAAGCCTCCAGCTCTACCAACCCATTACCGATCTGCAGTATAGACAAGAAACACTCAATTATAGAAAGTTGAATCAGATGATTATAATGCAATTCGACTAAAGAAACAAGATAAACACCTTGGCAATACAATGGAGCAATCATTTCAACTGCCTTTTAAACTCTGCATACATTGCAGGTCAAAGATATTATCAACAAGAGCCTGGTTAGTGATTCGACCTAGAGATCATACTATGTAGGGTAAAACCCTAAAATAACCAACTTCATCAGTAAAATTCTCATCCTCTTGACAAATTATATCGCTATCTATATGGAAACTATAATTGACTAACAAGAGAAAACATTAGAAATGATCCTAGTAAAATAAGGAAACTTAGAGCTTCTTGAATCATAATAAATATCTCATAGATCCTCGCTTACTAAGACTGATATAAAGCACTACGAAAATACATAGTTATGAGTTCCCACATAGAATGCATCACATACCCTAATGTAGTCTCAAACTCACTTCCACACTTGATACACGCTTGCAAGTTGCAATAATCTGTTTACTTTAGTTACCAGATCAGCCTTATCCATATTAACATGCTATAAGATCAGAGCTCCCAATTTTGGAACATACATATACAGGGAATACTAGGTAAAAAGTCACAGATCCACATTATTGAATGCATCACGCATCATGTTCATAAATTCAAGGCAAACCAAACAATAGGATATTGACATACGATCCACAGTAGTGCTATCTAATATCATAATCTACCAATTTAGAGTTTCCCAAAAGCATTTTCAAATTTTCATTTATAACCACAATAGGATCTCATAATGTGCCACAATTCAAAAGTTTCTTCTCATTACTCATTTACCATTTACCATTTGACCTTGTATGATCTGGACATTAATGTTTTTAAAACATGTGATAATTACATATACTGGAACTTGCAATCATAATCATCTAATAATGAGACAACACGTTCAATCAACCAACTTACCTTTGTCAAGACAAAGTAAAAATGAGACACTTTTTCAGCATCAGAAGAATCAACCAGGTGCATGTCCTCCTTTGAAGTCACAGAAGAAGAGCTTTCAACTGCATGAGAGCCAACTCTCATTTCTGTGGATGCATTCTTGCAGAAAGACCCAAAAAGGACATGAAAATCTGTCGCACAAGATGCAAACAACTTGGAAAGCAGAGTTCTTCCAACTGATTGACCATCCGAATATCCCCAGATGGCAAGCAAATGTTCAGAGGGTGTATGTTGAGTATTTTGATATCCAGTTAAATAGGTTGATGCCCCAATTTTGTCAGTCTGAACTCCCACAGCTTTACAACTTCGCGTAGCTAAACACCATTGGAAAAAATTAGATAAGTTAATAAGTCCAGTGTCAGAACATCTATAAAGGAAAAAAATAATAAGTAACAGCACAATCAGAAAGGAAGCTGCATTCCACATGTCTCAAACCCTCACCTAAATCTAACCGTGAGCTGATTTGGTCATTTGAATAGCTTGCATTTTGACATTGCAAAGAAATCCCTGAGTGGCCATTGATGCGAACCGCATGTTCCCTGCCATTCTGACCACTGTAACTCTCAGTTTGTCAACAAAAGTAGAGCAGTTTACGTAATTTGTACTAAAATTGGAAAATAATGAGTGTCTGGAAAATCTACAAATTATTGCACACAGCAATAAAAATAAGGGAGAAAGGGGCTCTGCTACCAAGTTGTTTATCAGAAGATGGAAAAGATAATTGAGAAAAAGGCGGAAAGAAGTCACAGTAAAAATGAGAAGAGTTTGGAAGAAATTGACTCCCTTCATTTATAATAGTTCATGTCAGTTACAACAAACTATGTCAAAACCTAGTAAAATACACTTAACAGAATAAAAATTGCCGAGTTCGCAAAATATAGTCAAGCATATTTCTCATAGAGTTGACTATATCAGTTCCTCTAGTAATATTAAGGCTACTCAGTGATGACGCAGGCACTCATAGCTTCACTAAAGAAAATTTGTCTAGTTTGAATACATAAAAAAGAATATGGACCCCAGACCACCCAATGTTGTTTTGTTCATTAAAAATTGTTAGAATACGGGTTTACATCATTTATTATAGCCTGAAGAAGACTACTAATGTTGGGTAATAGAACGGTTAAGAATACATTTGGTAACAGAATTTACCTTACCTGAATTCAGTTGAAACTCTTTTTTTAAAATTAAGTGTTCCATTCTATTAAATTTCTTCAAGATACTTCTCAATTCATGGTCTTCATTTTCACTTACTTTGCATACAATCAAATTAGGAGTTCATTGATAAGCTTGGCTATAGGTCAAAAAGTTTTAAATTTTTCATTAAAAATCAACACAAGCCCCATCTTCGTACAACTGATAGATAAAAAACCCAAGCATGTTCCTTTTCTACAATAATGAGAAGTACCAACATGTTTTAAAAATATATATATCCGCCAGAGACATGCCTAATGTACAAGCACAATTTCATCTCGTAATATACACCAAATTGCTAAGACACTCAAGACTACATCCATCAACCACTTGTTTTATGGCCTAATACATATAGTCCATAGAAGCTAGATTAAATCCATACATAAAGCAACCGATACTTCTCTTCTTGTTCAGAACTTCTAGCATCTTTGTTTCTCTATAGTCCATAGAACAAGCCAGTGAATGAAAATTTGAAGACACTCACTTCCCATCATCATTCAAATAAAAGCAGCATTTTCAGAGTTTAAAAGGTTCCACATCAAGATACAGTAAGAATTTTCTTTTCCCAGCGGCCTCGAAAAGCAACTACTTCAAGTTCCTATATATCATCCTTTTTTTTGTCCGACTCTAAATTATCTCTAAAAGAGATTCCTCAATTGCTAGAGACATCAAACAATCTCATATGCTCATTTTCCAACCTAGACCACCCCCCCAACCCACCCACCTACCAATCCACCTCCATGTAGCTTAGATGCCCTTAATCGGTTCAACCTGGAGTGCCAAGTTTCCAAATTGCCAATCAAACTGTGAATCAAAATGCTCATTTCCGGAATTGTGAATCCTAAGATTCATTAACCCACTAAGGAATAGCTTTATTGGATAAAGACCTTATTGAACCCTTCATTATCATTCTAAGAAAGACATCTCATATACTTTTCTAGCCCGTCATGTTTTCTTCAAAAGTATCTTCCTAGTAAATCATCAACCTCAATTCATACGCAGCAATTTGACGGGAAAAAAATCTTTCAGGTTTTCTATTATATCTTTGCTTTGTACTCGTGTGAATTCAAATTCAACTCCATTTCTAGGGTCTTTATTAACTATTTTAACCACCCAACACTTTTTTGTGCTTTTTAGACACCAAATATTAGCTTACGCGAGGCTTCAGCATACCTGGAGTTTGGAGCTCCAACGATCCAAATTGGAGCAATGGGGGTTGCAGTAAACCCCCTTTTGTTCTTTATTTATTGCTAAATGCTGATCATGTAAAATACAATTTGCAATTTATTTGTTACAACTAAAAAATATTTGAGATTTGTTTTACAAAATAAATAAATAAACAGAGGAAATAGAGAACAAAAAAGAGTATACAATATGCTGATTGTATACAATATGCTGGACCCATTAACTGATTGCATTGCAATTTGTAGAACTTGCTGGAGGCTGCTTACGCTAAACTATCCGATTTTAGTTCTTTGCTTCATTCACTATGAATGGGTCCAGCAATATGCCAAATTGCCAGTGGAGGCCAACCAAAGGTCCACCCAGCAAAGGCAATGATTTTTCTCAAGCCTCTCTGTATGTGAAGGCGTGAATTAAAATAGTTATGTCTAATTTCAGATGGATTTGAGGAGTGACATTAAATTTGTACAAGAACTTCAACGAAAGGTTTGCATAGGCTAATGTGTACTAGCATTGTCATGTTATATTGGACCAGGTCAGCAAATGAACACCAGCATGATCTCATGAATCTCACAAAAAAAGAGCTTGAAGCCTCAGTTAGTGCATGTTTGCCCAGTTTTGGCAGTGGTTCTCCTTTTTCCAACACAAACAATTTTTCAGGCCTAGGTTCCTCAACATTTCAAAAAGCTCCCTTTCATGCTTTTTGGAATGCTCTCAAAGGCTAACACTTTTATGCATTTGAAGGCAAAAACAAGATTTATTCCATTTTAGACATTCATATCTAGCAAATGCTTAATAGCTCATTCATTACAGCTGCTTTTTAAGCAGCAGAGTAAGGACACATAAAAGGTGTTCTCTAATTTGAGCTCCTACAAGCCAAAACCTCTAAGAATTTTAGATATGTTAGTTTTTGGGTTTCCCTTCCTCACAATATAAACGTGTCACCTTGTATGGGTTGCTTTATTAAAGTATCCAAGTAAGAAGGTAGATAAATGGTTAACATACATTATTTAAGCCAACAAAAAGAAGAAACATAAATTAACAAGCTATTATTCCATGTTGCAAAACATCAATGGTATTACCAGTTTTGATACATAAGCATTATTTTTTAATACACTGACGGCCAACAAAGGCAGCTACCAGTAAATATGATACTCACAGTTATAACAGATTAATAAAAGAAATATTACTAGAATGAGGTGTGCTGCACACTATCATAGGACTAATAAACATAAAATACAAACCACACCTGGATATGGAAATATTTAGTCATGTGTAAATTGGTCATAGGAGGCACAAGACAACCAAAAAAAAAATCCAGCACTGATATGAAATGCATCTACCAACAAAAAGAAAATTGAAAACGAAGATTTGCCACAGTGGCCACAAGGATCTAAAACCCATGCAGTGGAAAAGGGCCAACATCTATGCTGTAGTTAGCCCAGTTCTAGCCATAAGACGACATTTAAGTATTATCCAAGGAACAGTTTGCATATTAGAAGCGTCACAGGCTGCAAACAATGGCTTAATTTCAGAAAAAAATAATAAATAAATAAAAACATGACCATGGATATCTATCATCATCTGTATTTACTGCTGAAATTAAAATATAAAAGATGCACTCACAAATTTGTGTCTTTCAAATGGAGAGCTTCAACGTGCTTTACTTCAATATTTGAAGATAAAGATTTAGTGTGCTCCTCTTTGATGTCCCTTTCCCTCCTAATATCCAAGCATTCTGACTGTCAAAACAAAATACTTCAGCACCAAGAAACCCTTCGAATTGTGTCACAATGTACATCAAGAATGTCCAATGTAGCCCAACTATAACAGCATAGTTGTAAACAGTTAGGCCTTTTTTGATTTGGGGGTTCCATTCTCATTTTTGGAATGCTATGGAATCAAAAATTTCAATTCTTATCCAGAATCCAAATTCCTTCATCCATGGGAATGGTCATTCCATCCACACCACTTGAGGATGACTCATTCCCATAGACCATCATCGTGCCATATGGCAAGATGCAAGATCATAGCCGTCAATTGCTTTCCTTTTAATTTTTTCTCTTCATCATCATCGACCTCCAGCGACCCTCTGTTGGGGCTCTGACAGCCACTGCTGGGGCTCCAGCGACCAATGCCAAAGTTTGCTCACAATTGGAAGAGAAGAGAGGAAAAAAATAAGAAGGGTTGGGAAAAAAAAAACGAATTCCATTCCATTGTCCACTCCAAACATTGAAGTGGAACAATAGAATAGCTTTCATTGCAATGCGGATCGAGGCAGATAAAGGAAGTTGTGGTTGAAGAGACGAAATCAGAATCAGTTCTGGGAAAAGGATTCCGATCAGGCTTGGCCTCAAATTTCCATCCCACTCCAGATCATAGAAATTATGACAGAATTCATAACAAAAGGGTTCAAATCCTTGTAGTTAGGCACACGCTAGTATTTATCAATCAAAACATTAACACGCACAGTAATGCAATTTACAACTAATTTAGAATTTAGAATGATATATCAGATGCAAACCGGTGAGATTCTGACTGGGATATAGGAATGTTCGTGGGTTATCTATCGGGCGGTACAGGTGTTTCAAACTCTTAATCTTCGATTTGAGATTAGTGATTGTTCCAGCAGGTGTTAAATTGGATGGAACCAAAATAAAATGGAAGCGCATAACAGTAAAAGGGGACCAACCGTGGATGCATGGATTTGGAGTTGTTCAGCAATTGGGAAGGAATGAGGAACCTTGCGTTGATGAGGGAGTCTCTGAGAGAGCTGTGGAGGCGGGGAGTAAGTAAGGGGATAAGGAGAGGGTGGGGGTGGTGGTGGTGGCGGCGGAGAAGAAGTGGAGGCCGGCGGAGGGATGGTTGTTGCGGTTCTGGAAGAGAGAACGAGTTCTTCTACTTGGAGCAGCTGATCCCAGAAATCCGCATCCCATTCCTCCAACCCTTCGTCCTCCATCACTGCTCTCTCTCTCTCTCTCTCGGCCCCCTCAATCGTTGAATCCTTTTTTTCCCCCCTTTTTTACCCCTTGTATGTATGACCGTCAATTGGTGGGCCGAAAATTAGCATCATTAAAAGAATTCAACCATAAAATCATTAATAAGTGTTATATCCAGCACAATTTTAGTAGGGTTTATGTAATTTTCGAGTGAAACTCTTCATTTTCTCTAACAGGTCTTGGGGCATTTCAATTTTGCCCATCACTTCAGTATCCCCTGCTGACGTGGAGAAGCTTTTTCTTTTTTCCTTTCTCTTTTCTTGCTCAAATAAAATTAACTGTTCGGTCCCAGACATTAAAAATATACCTGAATTATTTAGATTAATTTGGAATGCAACAAGAAACATTGAATTTGAATTATTTGTGTTATTTGATTATAAAAGCATTATTTTCCATCACGAGTTACGTCTTGCGGGTATTTTATCGAACAGGCGGCGTGTATGACCCGCGTCTTTGCACTAGATGGCAGTATTCATAGCTGGAAAAGAAAAGGGAAACGTGAAAGCCATAAAGTTTCCATAAATCAAAGCGTGCCAATGGAGAACAGCGTGGCTCGGTCGTAAGGCTTGCTCCTATTGAGCTAGGAGGAGTTGGTCAAGGCATTGGCTGCAGGCCAAGTCGTAAAAGAGTATCATTTTTCTGGGCTGCTTTATAAACTACATATGGATCCCTCTGCTGCATTTCATTTTTACAATGTTACACGAAAGAAAAGGACTGAGTGCGAGTAGTACGTAGTATGGGAGGAGAGAATAAAAATGAGAAGCGCATATATATATCTTGATTAAGAAGAAGCACCCCAATGAGTCAGGCCTTGGTGGCTTGGAGCGGTGCGGCGGCTTTAGCGGCTATGATCTGCTCGTAGAGATCTCTGATCTTGAGGCCGACGATGGTCTGGAAGAGGCCGGTGCCGTTATTGCTTCCAGGGAAATCTGTATGCTTCAGCATTTGCTGGGTGACCTCGCCGTAGAACTTGGTGGAGATGTTGCTCAGGTGGCTTTCCACATAAATCAGCTCATCCAACCTGTCGAATTGTCCGTCCATTTCCACCACTGATACCTGAGATATTTCAAGGAGTCAGTTTGAAATTTTTAGCACCCATTCATGGCACGAACGCTCTCCCCTACATGATGCGAAGGATGGATTGAAAAGGCTGGATCAACATGAAAAATTAGAGAGGAGTGGCAGAAACAACTATGCCTCATGGGAGAAGTAAGTATCGGGGCAGTAGGAGAAGTTGATGCCAGGGTAAGAACAGGTAAGCTTCCGGCCACAGGGAATCCAGGAGATGGTGGAGCCTTCGTCGAAAAGGTAGACCGGGCTGAAGTACTTCACTCCTTCCTTCATTATCAATCTCACCCTCAGCACCTTCCCCTCATTGTCGTCCGGTATCAGTCTCGTCGGCAGCACCTCTATCACCGCATCTGCATGTTGCTTCTGTGGATCTGCATCCCCACAACTTCTCCATCATTTCTCATAATATAATCCTCCCCTGAGCCAAGTCCTCAAGAGAATATATATATATATATATATATATATATATGTACAATCCGAGCAAAGCAAAGGAAAGAGAGTTTTACCTATATAGGCATCGAAGTCGGGCTTTCGGGCTTCAATGCTGGCTTTGATGCTCTCAAGACTGTGTCCTCGCTCCGCCATGTCCCTCTGAACACCTCTCCCAGTAATGATATTACCCAAATTATCAAATGGTCAAGATTGTATATATGGTCTATATATATATATTTGTGTGTGTGTGCACGCGCCTATGTGTGTGTCTGTGCATGTGCGCACGTGTGTGCGTGTGTAGGATGATAATTCTTTCAATGCTCAATGGGCACGGAGGTGACCTTTGTTTGTACTGAATTTGTGTTGAATGGCTTTAAGTGCTAATTCGGTCGTAGATGGACTCATTCAGAGCATCTGGTAAATGCCTCTGAATAGTTTTGAATGACCTCTGATTGAATCAACACTCAAACTGGTGTTGAATGGTTCAACAATACATTTTAGAGGTTAAATGATGAAAAAAAAAACCCCTACAAATAGTAGTTCAAATGCTTCCCGTGACAAAACCACTCTAACCTCGTCCACTTAAGGCAAGTTTAACTTCTCTTCCTTGCTTTTACTTTTTTAGAGAGAGAATTAAAAGAAAAAAAATTAATGAAATAATTAGAGATTTCAAAATTTTGGAAATTTCAAGTTATTTGATTTGGATATTTTGATATTAAAAATGTGATTATGCTAATTAACTGATAAATTTAAATGCATGACTTAATAAAAAATAATACAAATAATATTAATGGCAAAATTGAAAATATAGGTTATTTAGGCTTTTATTCAAATATGTAATCAAACAGTTTTACTATTACATATTCTGTATCTCTTATTACACCTCCTAACTAACCACCACCAATTCAGCAAGCATTCAAAATCAAAGGCTAATCAGACTTATTTATCAAACGTCACCCAGACTCTGTGCTCCTATCTATCTAAACACATCTTCAGACGTAAAATTTCAATTTATAATTATGCGCACCAGAAAATTTTCCAAAGCAGGGAACATTTACTTGAACGGACTAATAGGCGCTTAGTCTTTTAAACTAAAAAATGTTGCCACGAATTAATCGGGTTACCTGGATTTTCCATGCGAACTTGACCTCATTGCTGATGTCCAAGTAGATGCTGAAGTCCAATAGATCCCTCACGCGCTCATCAAACCTATGGACATATGCGACTATTAATGTGGGCTTAAAAATAATAATGATATCTGATAATATCTCTAATAAATTGAAGAAAAAGAAAAAAAAAAAAAAAAAAACAGAGTGTGTTAGGGGAGAGATACATGGGATGGAGGCCTTCAATAACGAGAATCTTGGGAGGGGTGATGAGCTCAGGAGGATCCAAGAGGCCGCTGACGTGATTGTAAATGGGCTTCTCGACAGGGATGCCATCCTTGAGGGACTTGACCTGTTGGTACATGAGGTCGAAGTTGTTGGCTCTGGGGTCGAGGGCAGTGACGCCCTTCTCCTTTCTACCCGTCCGATCGAGGGAGTGGTAGTCGTCGAGGCAGATGACGGTGGTGGTGTCGCTGATGAGGGTGTTGGAATCCGGGTTACCTCCCCTGGGTGGCTCCGCCGCTCCTCCGAACACGCTCGTTAGCCGCCTCATGAATGTGCTCTTCCCGCACCCGGAATCCGCCGCCAGCCCTATCACCACCGTCTCCGCATTCCCCGACGACGCCGAGCATCTGATCCCCCTCCTCCTCCTCCTCCTCCCCCCCTTAATAATACTACTACTGCTGCTGCTACAGCTGCCACTACTGACTTGCTGCTTGGAGATTATTGAGTAGGTTGTGTTCAGGGACTGGGTTGTGTAAACCACCACTGCCGCCATTCTCTCCTCTCTCCCTCTCTCTCTCTGTCTCTCTCTAGCTCTCCTCCAGAAATGGATGATTGCAAGACGAGCTAAGTCATAGAAGGGAGGGAAGAGGAAGGCTGTTTGCTGCAGCAAAAAAGGGAAAATGGTTGGCTTTGATGACGGGGGAACTGGCGTGGCTTCGTTAATGGATTCTTCATTTTCCACGAGACCTACACTACCCCTTGTTTTGGACAAGTTGCAGCCAATTCTTTATGCGGGGCAGGGCACATTGTTGTATTTAAGACTGTGGTCTGTGGGTATCATTGTCAATTAGGCTTCTCTTTTTCTTTTTATCAGGAAAAAAACAAAGGCTACGGATTGAAAATTAAAAAAAAAAAAGAATTGAAAAGAAAAGATGGAATTTGTTGATGAGATGATGGCATTTGTGCGGGGAGGCATGGAAGAACGAAGCTTGGCTGAGATTCGTTGCAGTATGGATATGCTTAGATGCCACGTGGCGTCATGAGCGTGGCCTGTTGAGGATGAGGGGAGGGAAGAGTGGTGGAGATACGGAGCTGGCGAGCCTACGTCACCCACTTTGCCCGCTTGAATTCCTTTACCTCTGGGGCCGTTTAACGGCCGTTTGGTTCACGGGATTGCGTGAATTTTTTAGCCCACATCACATTTTTGGTGTTTAGTTCGGCTAATAAAAATGTGACATTTTTAAAAAAATTGGGTCTCTAGAAAAAGAGGGAGTTAATGTTCTGAGAGGAAGAGATGAGCGGTGTCTGTCGTGTGAGTGTAGGCTTGTCCCAATTTATGCAGATTGTGAAAATTTTAACAAAGAGGGACCAAGATAGGTAAGAAAAAATGATAGGGACCAATTTAGAAAAAACGGTACTTAGAGGGACCAAAAGTCCATGAAACTCTATTTTTTATATTTGGTTTTACTATAAAATATGAGATTTTTGAGAATGTTGAATTTCTAGAAAAAGAGAGAGTTAATATTCCAGGAGGAAGAGATGAGAATGTAACATTTTGCATCGATAAAAGTGGTTAGGATCACCAATTTGAAGAATAATTGGATAAAAATGATAGAATTGGAAATTTTGTATGATAATGTCACATCCTTGAAGCCTACAATTAACATTCCTAGGAATTCAAGAATATCACAGTTTTGGCATCACTCTAGGGAACCACCAAACATAAAATCTCGCGAATCAAATGAGTCCTATACAAGCATGGAAATCTTTTATCCTATAATTATGCGGTAAAATCCTAGCTGTTTACCTACATAATTATAAAATTTGATGGTTTTTTGCAGGCTCTGCCATGGAGGAACTGGGCTTTTATGTTTTCGTCATTTTCTGTCACTCCGTAGAAGTGCAGCATTCAACGGATTGAAGGAAAATTAAAGCCTCACCGAGGCAGAGAAGGGTGGAGTAATCGTGGGAGCTAATGGAGGGTTGTGGAGAAGACGCATGCATCAGCATGAGAGCCTTAAAACAACGTTGTTCCGTTAGTTAATTTTAAAAACACGATTCATTTTTCACTAAAACGGCGCTAGTATGGCACATTTTTGTTTTCGATTCGATTGTCCATGGCGTTGGGGTGGAAATCAATTTGATGTCGAGTTTGGAGAGAAGACCGGGGTGAGGCACAGCAGATCTGTACTGTGCTTCTATAAGTTGTTGCAGACTCGAAGGCGATCGCTGTTCAAAAGCATTCCAAACCATGAATTCAGGCTACAGCTTTTGAATGAATTTGAATCTCATAAAAAATCATTGATGATGACGCTAATTCCAAACAGTAATCAAGTTTGAGAATAATAAACAAGCAGACTGCCGATTAACAGCTTAAAGCGAAAAATTTGAACACATGAACCAAATAAAGCACTCCAGAAACAGGAAGGTCTACTAACCAGAATTAGGATTACATCCTAAAAATAAGTTACACCAGAAATGGGAGTTCCCTCTTCCTCGAACAGAAGAGTCTGTCGACTTAATCGATCTTTACCGAAGAGAAAAGGTAATGGACGAAGTAGAAGGACGTAAGAAAGCCAATGGTGCCAGTAGACAACATGATAGCGATTGCCATGATCAGTGAATAACCGAGATAGAGCATCGCAGACACAGGCCCACTCAAACTCCGTAAATCGAAAACCAAGTAGTTGATGGAGTAGAGGAACACGTAAAAAGAAACCGACCCTGAGGCAAAGAAAGCTTTCCACCACCACTGCCAATCTTCCACGCAGAGATGCATGTAAGTGAGAACAACAGACACTTCAGCACAAACAATAACCAGCAATAGGAAGACAACGAGAAGGAACCCAAACACATAATAGAACCTTCCGAGCCAGATGCTTGAGAGGATGAAGAATAGTTCAATAAAGAGGGTTCCAAAGGGTAGGGTCCCAGCGCCAAGAACCAAAAGCCATGATGGATATTTACGTGCAGGGATTTCCCTTGGGATCTGATTAGTTCTCACGGGGTATTGAATTGGCTCAGCTTGTGTGCCTAAAAATCCTCCCAGGAGGGTGAGGGGCACCGAAATGCAAAACCAAAGGGACAAGAGTATAAAATACAATGAAATAGGAATTGCACCGGTGCTCCTGCTCCTCCAAAGAACAACATTTAAAGCCGTAAGGATGACAAAAACAATCCCAGGAAAGAAGCACGCCGTTGACCAAGAAAGTGACCTCCAACCTTCAGAAGTTCCCTTCAAGGTTCTCCACAGACGTACACCAACATAACCAGCAGCAATCCCCAGAAAAAGGTATAGAAGTATCATCCCTGTCAGTAGCATTCCCCGAGAAGCTGGTGACATGAAACCAAAGGCAGCGAAAACAATAGTAACAACTGCCATCCCAGTAATTTGAATCCCATTTCCAATCATCAAGCACAGTAACCTTGAGCAACTTGGCTCTCTGAACACATCCCCCACAACAAGCTTCCAACCTGAAAGCTCCTCATTCATCTGAGCTTGAGCTTCTTTATCCAATTCTTCATACCTTGTTAAATCCCTTCTCACTGTCCTTAAGAATATAACAAAAACAATCCCTGCCAGAAAAAATATCACCATTAGCGAGTTTAGGATGGAGAACCAGTGGACACGGGCACCTTCCATCTTCAAATAAGCATCCCATCGTGATGGCCAGCGAATATCACTCTTCACGAATTCAACCTCATAAGTAAACGTTATTCTTTCTTGCTTCCTTATAATCTGATACTTCTCCAACTCTGATGGGCAGATAACGTTAGTTAAATTATCATACATATGGTGCTTTGACATTACCTCAAAATCGTACTTGATACTGCAAGGGGAAACCTCAAAGCCAACTATCTCAAAACCAGATGCCTTCTTCTTGTCAGATTCTGAAATTATACCCATGCCTTCTTCACCTGTCCCAATTATTTCCACCCCACTTCCTTCATATTCATGAACCAGAACCTTGAACTTTAGGTGATTAATGATGTAATCTTCATTACTTTCCGGCGGAGTATAACCGACGGGAAATCCAGTCCATTGAATTTTCACCCCATTCTGCATGGCAAACCTCCTTGCTGGAAGATTGTCCAAAATCATATTGACTTGGTACAGATCACGAGTCCTCTGTTTTAAAAGTTTTACCTCATGCTCATTTAAAGGATTGGTAGTGCATAGGTAGATAGACTCGTTAATGTTCATCCGAAAACGATAAGGGGAGTTGTCAATCTGATCTCCCATAAGGAGTTCACCAAGATTCTCAGCACTTTTCCTTACTCCCCCATTTGGCACGCAATATGGAAGGCTATAATAGTTGAATGGAAGCTCAGTTTCAATTGATGTTAAGGAATTGACTTTCGCAAATATAGATTCGTGCGTTGAATATGTATGCATGTAGCTCCCTGGAAGATAAAACCCAACACATGCATGTACAGACAGGACAACACAGGTAAGAGCCCAATAGAATGAGGGTGCTGTCACCCTTGTGGATAACAATGAGAAAGCCATCAGACAAGAACTGCAGGCCCAAAACAGATCTTTGAAACCCTGCCTCGTCCGTTATTTCATCACTCTAAAAGAAGCATTGTAAGCCAATCTACAAAAGATTAATTTGCATAATCAGTCCCGTTAAAAATACAATGTGCCACATTTAATAATAATAATAATAAAGCAGCAAAAAAGAAGATAAGAGAAAAGAGGGTAATGAGATCCACCAAGCGACTCAACTCAATTTAGCTTAAAATTTTCTTGATGAAAGAGGGGAGGTAATTTATATTAATCTCTGTAAGTGACAAATCAACTAATCAGAATATAGCACAAAGCAACTCAGCTCTATTTCACTGCATATTCAGCTACATGTATTTACCTTCGTTTGGTTAGAACATAATCTATCACAGAAAGAAATGGAAATCAGGGTCTCAATTTCACTGAACTTAAGCTATGAACACTTAAAGAAATGGTCTTCCTCAAAGGGTCGTCTCTTCATAAATTAAGAATAAACAACAACCAGTCTAGAGATGGGAGTATTAAGTGTCTAACTTCATATGCCAGAAATTGTCCCACAGTGAACGCCTAGGATTGGCCAAGTTATAGTCAAACCATAGGCACTTGTGTGTGCTTAGAAGTACTATAAGGCTAGGGTTTAGAAATAGTAAAATTTTACAAGTAGTATCAGAACCAAACTCTCAAGTTCGAGAGCAAATGCTAAGGGGTGATTATTGGGCTATATATATGTGTGCTCGTGAATGTATGCATGCATGCTTGAATGCACTATAAGGCTAGGGGCGGTAGCACCTGAGGTCCTACATTAATTATACCCATATCTAAATGACCGCTATGAATTAACATCAAATCACAACTAGATTTTCTGAGTGCCCCCAAAGAAACTTCAACCACAGATTCTGGCTGACTGAAGGTTATCTATTTATTTATAGTTTCCACCCTCATAAAGAAATTACGCAATCCGCAACTCATCATAAGCATCGTTATATATAGTCTCGGATCGAAAAAAGTAAGAAACCCCAAAACCTCTCTTCAATCAGCAGTTAGATCCCCGATATGGAAGATCCCCCAACAGCTAAACGCCCACGAGTTACTTGATTTTTTTTGTTTATCATTAAAACCCACAACTTCCTAGATAATAATATCTAGAGTGAAAACCCCAATCTAATATCACTCTCACTTTGAAGATGTCAGAATGTTCAGCGAGAAACGGGGTTCAGGTCTACATCAGAATGGAAACATAAAATTCAAAAAAAGAAAAAAGAAGAGCTGCAAATCAGATCGAAAAACAGTGTTATGAATCCTAAAGAAGTTGGAGAAGGGAAAATGGCTTTAGGTCGTACATCCGTCTCTGACAATGTCTGCAGCTTCCTTTGGATCTCCTCGATATCGATCTTCTCCCGGAGTGCACAGGGAGGCACAATGATGATGAAGAGAAAGCTGTAGATCCACGATTTACCAGATCTGGGTACTGCAACAGCGATGCGGAGGGGCAGCGAAAGGGAACAAATCGTGGCCTCGTGAGCGTCGCTTCCGTCGGCCTCGTTTGGGAAATGCTCTACTTTGGTCAATTCTGCAGTGGATCTCAACCCACCCACTCTCCTTTGAACCTTATTAAGTTTTCAAACCGATCCAATTTCCTCGGCGATGCATCCCTTTGTTCTCAGAGTCATTGGGCTTGCGTTTTATCTTCGAAATTTCAATCGGTGATAGTTATAAATTGAGAAAACATTTAACACACGCCCCAGTGAACATTGAAAACACCTCTTATAATTTTAATTTTTTTATTACCCTATTGGGTCTGTCGACCATTTTGGAACAAATTAACAATGAAATATTATTGGAAAAATAATAAAATGTGAAAATTAGAGTAAAAAAAATTTAATTCGTATAAAAAAAGAATAAAATGCGATCGTCACCCTCATATACAACCTTTGATTAGCATTTTCATTAAATAATAATAATTTTTAAAATTACAATAATTTAATCTTTGTCTTTTATCATATTCTATTATATATTTTAAATAATTTTAAGTATCAATTTGAATGAAATTTGATGGCAATGACCTATTTGACTATTTTTCTAAGTATAGGAAATGTGATAAAAAATTAAAATTACTGGATCTCTCTTTAATAACCACTCAAATGACTAGAGTTGTTTTTGATATTTTCCATTATAAATTTAATACCTATGAGTAAAGTGGTAGGATTTGTGTGCGTAACTTTAAAAACAAAAAGAAGAGTTATACTTTGAAATTTGGATCATTTTTGTTACGCCAATGGGGAAAAAATAGAGGAGAAAATTTGAAAAAGAAGAAAAAAAAATAGAGATGATCAAAGAAGAAGAATTAAAAAAAAAATCAGTGATAAAGATGAAGGAGAATAAAACAAAGGTAGACAGGAAGAGTCCAAAGTTATGGTTTTTGGAGATAGGGAAAGTTGAGAGTGTTTGAACGCTACTTTTTTCTTCATTTTATCAAAACTCTCAGATAAAATTTGATAATCCTACTATAAGCTGATAAGTGGGTTAATTGGATATACCAATTCACTGTACAAGCCCCCCACCAAACACGTAATAGGACTAAAAATAGATTAAATAATTCAATTTAACCCTTTTACTCAGCCGATCAAATGAGACATTAGTTGATTACATCTCAATCTTTTTAAAGAGTTGCAATTATAATCCAACTCTAATGGGTGTAAGCTTCGTTATTAGATGCATCTCACATGCGAAATCAAAAACAGTAGGAAGAAGTTTTATTTTCGTTACAAAGGAGTTAGAGGAAGACAAGATGCAACTATACAAAGAGAAAAATGAAGGGGAAAACCTATAAATCTTGGGTTAACCTGAACAGGAGTGATTCCAGACGATTTGAGACTTTGAGAAACCTTTAAAAGTTTGGGATTTTTGTATCGGGTAGTGATTTGAAATGATAATAGAAAGGAGGTAAGTTTTTTATACCATGTGTTCGCTTAGAATTGGGCTATAGGTAAAGCTAAATTCACAACTTTTGTTAAATGTGGGGCTAAAATATCATATTCAAAATTTAAGGAAGAAATCAATTATCTGAATTATGTAAATAAGTATTATAAGAAGATAAACACGTTAGATAAGTATTGAAACAAGGGTTTAAAATAAGAGATGAGCATACCACATATCAAAATTTGGTTGGTATATAAATAGAGGAAAATTACACTTAACCTCCCTATGGTTTGACGCAGTGGCAGAGAACGTCCATGTGGTTTAAAAATGAGTACATAACCCCCTATGGTTACAATGCACTTGCAAAAGTTAACTTTTCCGTCAAATCGAACGGTTTGTTCTTCCATAAAATTTTTAGTGTTTAATATGATAAAAAAAGACTTTAATTTCTAAAATTACCCATAAACTAATTTCTTAACCCCTATTGTAACAGTACCCAAATAAATAGACACTTTTATACTTCTTGTACCTTGAAAAAAAAAAATTCTATAAAGGTTATATATTCATAATCCCAGCTAGGTAGATTCATATACAGATGTTTTTCTCTTTTTTTTTTTATACAATAAATATATCTTTTTCATGGCTTAAGAATTATAAAAACAACTAATTCTTTGAGAGCTATTATGATTGAGGTAAGGAGTTAATTTTCGGTAATTTGGGACATTAAAGTTTATTTTTTTTGGTTAAACACTATTTTTTTTGGAAGAACAAACAATTAGATTCGATGAAAAAGTTAACTTTTGCAAGTCCATTGAAACCACATGGAAGTTATGTGCTGATTTTCAAACCATAGGGAGGTTCCCTGCAACGGGGTGAAACCAGAAGAAGATTAAGTGTAATTTCCTCATATAAATATGAGACACAACAAGATTAAGTCCTACATGTCATCATCGTAATTCCACTAGCATGTTATTATTGTATATATTATATAAGTTCGGTGATAGATATGACCTTTATTTTTAATGTTAAAATATTTAAAAATTTTGATCGTTATAACTACACATGTACAAGAAAGAATAAGTGCATGAACATTGATAAATTCTCTTACTAATTGATGCTCTTTTAATGAAGTTTTTAGAAACAGACTTAAAGCAACATGTACTAACATATGATCATACAAGATTTTGTTCATATCAATATTCTCTTACATTTATAAATCAACTTTTGTAAAAAATAATATATATGTGTATATAAATAAAAATCGCATATGACGTCTGAAAGGGCAAACTCTGGACCTACCGCCCGTAGATTTAGGACGCTTGCTGCTATGTGATTGTAGCGGAGCGGCGTTTCCGCGGCGGCGTCGCCCGTCGTTTGGTTTTCCCTGCGCGTTGGGCCCCCCCATTTCCACCGGGAAAAAGGGCGAACACTTTTTGATGAGGTGGGGCCACGGAAAAGCGGGGGCCGAACTTTTCAGTTCAACATCACGAGAGAAACATGTGGGTCCCGTCGCTTTCGTCCACTTTTCTTCATCCCGTTTACATCTGATGAATTCTCCATTCGAGAAGACTTTTCTTGCCAGAAATAAATGCGATGGAATAGGATAGACAGAGCTGCCGCGCCCATGTACACACTTGCCCCTCCCTTCCTCTCTTCTTCTATAGAAGCCTCTGACGCTTAGGGTTTCCGTGCAAGAAAGTGGCCCTCTGATCTTCCCACCTCTTTTCCGTGTTCATACCGTTCTCTTGAGCGAAAATTAGAAGGGAACAAAAAAAGACAAAGGTACCGTTGATTTTTCGATTCTCTTCTTTCTTTTGAGCTCATATTCAGAGTGCTGTAATCTCCTTACCGTAGATAGGTATTCATTCCTTTATGGTACAGAGAGCCTAATTATTTGGCCCATTTTGCTCTTTTTCCCTTGGACTTTCTTAAAGTGTGCAGATCATGGAAAAAGTTTGATCCTTTTTTTTTAAATTTATTTTTTCCTCTTCGATGCGTTTTGATTTCATGGGTCCGAATAATTTGTTTGTTTGGTTTGGTTTTTTTCTTTGTTTGGGTGATGATATGTTAGAGATGGCGAAGAGTGTTTCTTTAACTCCATTGATTGTGGTTTTAGAACGCAATCTTGGAATTGTGATTTACGAGCAAAACCCATTTAAGCATCTGTTTTCATCGCTCTGCGCTTTACCCTTTTCTAGTACTGCTGCACGGAGAAGCAAGACTAATGGATTGAACGGCGCAATTTAGAATTTACTGTCTTTTCTTATAATTGGTCGTTTCTCCTGGTTGTTGCAGGCTGGACAAAGCTGGGTGATTGCATGGTGAGCTGCTGCTTTTAGGACGGTGGGCAACTGGTAGAAAATTCATCTCTCACAAGGTCGAGGAATTGAAGCGACTAAAGGACTAGTTGAAGCATGGGTTACATGTGTGACTTCTGTGGGGATCAAAGGTCTATGGTGTACTGCCGATCTGACGCTGCTTGCTTGTGCTTATCTTGTGATCGACGTGTCCACTCTGCCAATGCCCTTTCCAGGCGCCATTCCAGGACCCTTTTGTGTGACAGGTGCCATTCACAGCCTGCGTTTGTTAGATGTGTTGAACAGAGGACCTCACTTTGTCAAAATTGCGATTGGATGGAGCATGGTGCCACCACTTCAGCCGAAACTCATGATAGACAGAATGTCAACTGCTACTCTGGTTGCCCTTCAGCGGCCCAGTTTTCTACAATTTGGTCATTCATTTTAGATGTTCCTTCTGTGGATGATTCTACTTTCGAGCATAGACTGTGTTTAATGAGCATCAACAAGGAGGGTGTGGAGAACAGCAGTCAAGAGGCATGCGTTGGTGTTGAAGTGAATGATTTTCAAAGTGTAAAAAACTCAAATGTTTGGACAGGCACACCGTCGCCAGCTCGACCTAATTCAGCACTAGACAGTGTAGACCAAGTGGCTTTGTCATCCCCTATACCAGCTGTGCCCAAGGTGATTCTGAAATATGCCTAAATTGGAAACAATGTTTCCTTGAGTACAGCAATAAATACTGTTGATATGGGCAGCGGGACTCACTTCTCAACTGCTTTCCCAATTTAAATATCCTACCTAAATTTTGCCAACTGTTAAGCATAAAGTTATTTATGAGCATTTTCACCTTATCATCCTTCATCTAGTCTTAGATAATGTTTTGTTGTAGGCTTGTTTTTAAATGCGCAAATTTCATTTGCTGATAAAAAAAAAAATCTTCCAGGCAAGAGGTTTTAGCTTTAATTCAACCTATATTAGGTCCACAGATATGCTAGCGGCGGTGGATGTCGAAGTTGCCCCCTTTTTTCCAAAGAGAAGTTCTGGTAGTGTTTTAGCTTGCTGATACAGTTATTGCATCTGTCATCTCTGCTTGACTTGTATGATTTTGGATTTAATTTCGTGCCTGTCACTTCAACTCTTCATTCAGTTTTATTATATATTTGTGGACTTAATACATGAACGTGTCAGCACGAGGGTGAGCCTTGGCTCAACTTGTAAGGCATTTGGAAAAAAGGGTGGTATTGTAACTAGAGCCGGCAAACTCGACCTATGACCTGTGACCCCCCCAGCTTGCTTGTTATATATTGACCTGTTACTCGTATTTGATCCGTCCACAACTGACTTGACTAATCCAATTGATAATTTTAGTTAGGACTTTTTTTATATTTAAAAGCAGAATCTTAATTAAATATTAATTAGTTTATAAAAATATTAAAAGAAATGAAAGTTGTTCCATCAAAGTGAACTATTGACCCATCAGCCAACCTGACTGATTCGTTGTATGACCCAACCCGACCTGCCCTTCCCCGTAAAATGATCTTACTTGCTATTTGTGACCCGCATGTGACTCCTCCATAATTGACTTGGTCCGCTCAAGCACTACCTCTAGTTCACACACTAACCACTTGTTTGGTTGACATGAACGCCATAGAGGGGGAATATTTAATAGAAATATAACATGTGAAGAGTAATGTTTCCATGGACTATGAGTGAAATTATTAGTCCATGACACATGATTGGAATAGTTGACAATGAATAGCTATTGTCAATAGGCAATGGTATAATAATTATCACTTGCCTTTCCATGGGCTTTGAAAAGAGTTATTCTAAGCATACTCCTCTAACCATTCATGTTACATTTTTATGGAATACCTATTTTATTTCTATTTTATTTCATTCTGTGATCAAACGAGTGGTTAGCATCACATCCCAAACCATGTCCACAATTGGGCAATGTCTTTCTCAAAAAAGATTAGCCAAGAAGGTGCTCTAAAGATCTTAGGTATGAGCTTCTAAGATCATTACATAATTCTCACATTTTCAAATGTGAGACTGAAAAAGTAAAATATCCTATGCCTAATTACTTGACATCCTTGTCACGACATGTCACATTATCAGTATCTTCTCCTCAGTTTAGCTTTGTGCTCTCCAAGTCATTCTGAATAACACTTGCCCACCAATCCCCCTCGTCTTACTGTGGCTGCTGGCACAGGGTTCCCCAGAAGTTGGCTGTCGTCTGTTGTGCATTCTGCAGGCAACGGATGGCTTCCGTTGCCTAGAGGGCTTTGTGAGACAAAGAATTAGATGGTCGAAAGCTAAACCAGTATGAGGAAACCAGAGACATGCCGGGAATTTTCTTCTTTCAGAAAATAGCAAAAACAACATTGTTCTGATCATAGAAACATCTAACATTAGATGTATACGGGAGTTAGCTGGTAAATAGGCGTGTGCAGACGACTGATGAGCATTGTGAGTCAAAGAATTAGATGGTCAAAAGCTACAGAAGTTCTAGGAAATCAGGGACGTGCTTGGAATTTTCATCATGTTGTTGTAGAGCCTAAGATTGAAGAGGGGGAAAAGTTGAATGCATCACTAAAATCTTTATTTCTCCAATTCAGGTTATAGTAACCCAAATATTTTTAAAATAATTAGCCACTAGATTTTGTGAATGTCTTGTTAATTTTCTGGCATATTTGTGTTTTCTCATTAAGAGCTATCTCAATATTCTGTCATCATTACTATGCAGTTGCCATGTCCTGGAGCAATAGGCCCTGGAAATTCTGAAGATGATGGCCTGTATGAAGACTTAAATATGGATGAACTGGACTTGGATTTTGAAAACTATGAGGAACTTTTTGGTGTAGCTCTAAATCATTCGGAACAGATTTTAGAGAAGGGAGGGATTGATAACTTGTTTGGGACAAAGGACATGTCTCGTGCTGATTCCAATTGTCAGGGTGCAGCTATGGCTGAGGTATTCTCTTTTCATTCATTGGTTTCCATTTTTAATGTTTTCAGTGCTGCATTTGTCGTTTGTACTTTCTTGACCTATGGGCGTGGATTTTTTCTTTTGTCATGACAAGAGTTTTTAACTTTTAAGTTGTGTTAAAGATACCTAAGTGAGAAATTAAGAAAAAAAATAAGTCTCTAATCTACAAAACCAAGGCATATTGCACCTGTTGAGCTCAACCATTCAAAATCTAGTTCCCTAATCTTCTGTTTTGGGAGATACTCTTACATCACGTTTGGTTCGCAAAATGGAATGCCTATTCCATGAAAATATAACATGTAAGGAGTAATATTTCCATGGAGGACAAATAAAATGGCTACGTTCATGAATCATAAGGGAAATAGATAAGGAATAGCTATTACACCCTTGCCGGTTAGTGATAACCATTCCTTGTCTATTCTCCTTCTGGTCCATAGGAGTAGCCGTTTCACCTATTCCATTTTATTCAGCAAACCAAATGAGTGGTTAGTTATAAGCTTAGCGCTTCCTCACTGCACATCCCATTTCATTTTACCTATTTTCTCCGTTAAAAAAAGATGGGGCATAGTATACAAATGCTATATGGGCACTCTAGTTGCACACAGTATCGATGATGGCACCGACCCTGATTCTAGAGCTGTGCAAAATCCGAATTTTCAGGAAAAATATTCCGACGATTGGGGAATCTGCCTGGGGATCTAAATTTCTTTTGAAGTTCTTTGATCAGGTTTTGGGTCAGAAAACTAAATTGAGGATTTGAAATACCCAGATTTTCCTATTTATTTGGACTTCTGAAAAAATATAAGAAGATATTAGGAATAAGTTAAGGTATAGGCTATTCATGATATTATTTTCTAAATGGCACTTTAGCTTGTCCAACCCCGTCCATATTTGGCCCATATAGTAATTAGACCCATTTATGCCCGCTCATTTGCCAGCTCCAGTTTTAATAGTTTATTAAAGCATACAATGAAAGCATTCAGTTCAAACGTTTGTCCCTCTGCAAATGGGTAGTTCTTTTTGTATTTTTATTCTTCTTAGTACGTACAGATGATGTTGAGTAGGACTGGTTGTTCTCCATGGTTGAGTAGGGAGCTGCCTATGTTAGTTTGTAAGAGCATGTTTGATATACGAGAATGAAAATAGTGGGAATGAAATAAACTTGGGAATGAGATTGACATGGGAATGAGAATGGTTTTTTATATTGCCATCTCATGTTTGGTATTTCGTAGGAATGAACTTGGGAATAAAAGTTCTATTTCCTTTCCAACATTTGGTGCATGGTAATGACGACGACGATGGAATGAGTTTTATTTGAAATGACTTAGATAGGCCCGTATTCAATAATTAATAATAATAACAATAATAAAATGCCCTTAATCCTAAACCCTAGAAATATTTTCCATTTTTTCATAAACAATTTTCCCTAATTTTTATGTATTTTAAAGGATTCATCCAATTGTGGGGTTTCTTTAATAGTTTTTAATACCAATGATTGAATTAAATATTTTCTTGGTAGAAACCTCAAATTCATACCCAAAAAACTATTCTCAAGATTTTCAGTATTTTTCTACATTTTATGAAGCTCCGCTCATTTATTGGATTTTTATTTTATAGCTTATAATTAAAAAATAATAAAGTTAATCTTTTGTTTACTTTAAATAATTTCTGTCATCTTTTAGTAAAAGGTACAAGAGGGGGAAAAAACTAAGGGGGAGGGGGTCAAAAGTGAATAGAGGACTAGGTTAATTTTATTGGGAAGTTGTGAAGAGCAAATGGTGTTTTGAGAATAATTTCATTCCCATGAGCTTGAGAATGAGTTAATACTAGGGAGTTCGGGGGGAATGAAATTTGCTAATTCCATGGGAATGGGAATGACTCGGGAATGGGCCATTACTAGACTCACTGGCTTACTAAACATGGGATGAGAATGAACTTGGGAATAAATCGTTTCATTCCCATGTCATTCCGGCATAGCAAATGTGCTCTAAAAGTTTGGGATAATCTGTAAGCATCTTGCATAAGTTGAGAAAGCAAATCTATCTCCACCTTACACCTACAATCGTCATTGTAAACCCTAGCCACCACATCCAGCAACTAGGGTTACATGATGGCTACATAAATTATGGCTTCAGAGTTGCACAGGTCGACCAACCTAGTCTTCTAACACATCTTTTGGAGAATTGAAGCATATAGCCCGGGCTTTCTCCTCTCGCTAGAGAAATATGCCATTACAATTCCATATTATTGTCACACACACACACACACACACATATATATAAAGCACATATATTTAGGCAGGCTAGGCAGGCCAAATTTTTATACTGTGCTGCAATTGGTATACTACCTGTTAAGCAAACATCCATTTTGCAAATTTCAATATTATGGATTGAATGGACAAGAAAAAATATGGGGGCATTGTCAATTTTTATAAATTTCGTTATATATAAAACTCTTATCAATAGGGTCTTAGTAGTCAAAACAGTTATAAGGGTTTGGATCACTTTTGGTAGTTCGCAATATAAATGAGACCCCAATACATAACTAAATTGTATGAAAATTGGCATGTCCTTTTGTTTTCTCATGTTCATTGAATCTGTATGGTTGAGCTCCCTCTTTTTTCATAAAACAAAATCATTTTAGGGTGCTACAGTAGGTAATTTACTGCTGTGGTGCAGTAATAAATTCTACATATACCCGGTAAAGTTTCATATGTTTGTCAATATATTGTAACACCCTCTCCAACATTTCAAACATGATGGGTCAATGTATTAGATAAGTATGTGTTGTATATGTAGCTATTTTGTGCTCGTCTTTGTAGGAAACTACCTTGTTGTGCCGTTGTTTGTTAAGCATTCATTAGTTAGCTGGCAATGTAGCAGGAACCATCAATTGGACATGTAAATGCAATGAAACCAGAATGCAGCACTGCAGCATCTGCTGATTCCATGGTAAGCTCAAAAACTGAACCACTACATTGCTTTACTACATGCCAAAGCCATACTGCCCTCTCGTTTTCGTGCCTCGCTGGGGAGAGTGGTGGCAGAGAGAATCAAGATTGCGGGGCTTCTCCAATGCCTCTGGTGGGAGAGCCTCCTTTGTGCTTTCCCTGCCCTGGAAGCTCTTTTCCATCGGCTACCCGGAATAATGCTGTTATGCGCTATAAGGAAAAGAAAGCGGCACGCAAGTAAGTACCTTGAACAAACTAGACTCGCATTTTTGGTTCGTATCATACGCATTTGGGTTTTGCTCCTTTTCCTTTCTTTCTTTTCTTTATTTAGCACCATGGATGCATAGGCTGCGAACCAAAACTTTTGGGCCTAGTCTACGACTGTACTGCAAGTTAAAAGAAACACAAATTTAAAGCTTTCTTTGTTTTATTTCTACCTAGTTGTATGCATTTAAGTTGTGCCACGGAAGGGTACATGGCTGCTAATAAGTGCGCCTTTGAACCATTTATCTGGAGATGCCCCAAGCCAGACTTTGGTTCTTCCAACTCATTTGCACGCTTATTCGGAAATTTGCATATTTGATGTCACCACCCATGTTAAAGTTTCTCAACCTTTTTTCAATGGTGGGAATGAGAATGTTGATTCTTATTCTATTGTTTGATAATAACATAGAAGGCAATGGAATGGTCATTTGCTTGGAATGATCATTCCCTTATATTAGGGAATAACCATTACATTCCGATTCCCATTCCTTCATCATCCCGTTCCAATCATTCGAATGCGACCTTAATTCTTTTACTTTTATAACTTCGCGCAAACCTCGTAATTTATAAGGTTGCAGTTGCACTAGGTGCTGATATTTGCATGGTTGATTTGTCTAGTAATTAGGGTACGTCTCAGTTGCACTGTAGAGGGGCTTACTACGTGGTTTCTTGTTTTTGATTGTTAATCTGTAGATTTGAGAAGACAATAAGGTATGCTTCACGCAAGGCCAGAGCTGATGTCAGAAAGCGTGTGAAAGGGCGCTTTGTGAAGGCTGGTGATGCCTATGATTATGACCCATTAAGCCAAACAAGAAGCATCTGAGAGTACAGTTTTTTCCCATGAAAGGAACGTCACTTAAAGGGATCGGTTAAAATCCATGCAAGAACTCATTGATTTCCCTGAGCAACGACGAACTGTAATAGTCTCACGGTATCGGAGGATGGATGGATGTAGAAAGCTGGTCTTCAGTGGTTCCACAGTGAAATTCGGGGCCAGCAAGAACAAGAAAAACCACCAGATCATTGCATTCTCTCTGCCCGAAATGGCGAAAAAGAAAAAGAAAACAAGAACAAATTCCCTTACTATTTCTGTGGGCAACTTGATATATCAACCTTAGTAGCAAGGGAAGATAGTACTCCGTGTTTTCCTCACATAATCTTGGCGGCCATTAGTAGTAGACACCTTCTCTTGTAAATCGGCCATTCTGCTTGCTCGCGAAACTCAGGGAACATGGGATGATGGGTGGCCAGATGTGAATTCCTGATCAGGCAAAAGGTTGCAGTTGTAATATCGTCTGTTCTAGGACAGCTATGTGCCGCCGTCGGGGCATGTCCGCCAAGGTTAGAGCAATTGTGATTCTTTCTTGATTTGTAAAGCAGGTTAATCAGTTTTTTTGCAGTTTCCCGGGACGGGTCGTAGTTCACCGATATCATGATTGTTTGTTCCTTCAGTTTTTTAGGCACACGTTGAAAGGAGAAAAGATGTTCAGCGTTGTACTGTATGAGGTGTTTATGCATACAGAGCATATATATATATATATATGTATGTATGTATATGTGTATATATGTTGTATATGTATGTATATGTGTATATATGTTGTATATGTATGTATATGTAGAGACAATGTTATAATAAGCGCTTCTTGTATGAGTATAAAAGGCGAGCACAAATCACCTAGGACCTGTTCTAACTATTTCATCCCTATGGATTGAAAGAACATGGAAAAATATGAGTACCTCTCAATTTTCATATAATTATTGCCCCATCTAATGGATCAAAGTTATAACAGTCAAGAATTTTTCATATTTTAATATTTAAAATGAAAGTCTTGTGCATAATCAAACTTTTACGGAAATTAATGACTTGTTTCTTCACATTCTTCGAATCCGTATTGAGGAATTTTAGGAATGAGTTTTCAGTCGTATGTACTCACCTTATGCTAACAAAAAGTAACTTATTTTACCATTCCATGCGCATGCAATTGATCTCAAAAACTTCAGTATTCGCACAACTAGATTATTACATATTCCTATAAAGGCTTCAAAAATGTCTAAAACAACAATATTACGTTCGGGAAATCGGGTCGATTAGACCCGCTCTAAAATTTTGGACAACCGTTGACCCGACCCAGCCCCAAAAAGTCAATCCAATTCTTTTAAATCGTTTTGTGGTTTTGTGGTTCTTGACCGGGTTGCGTTAGTTCATGGTTGGATTTGCAGTTTTTCAATTTTTTTTTGCAGTTTTTATGCTATTTCGTACCGTACAATTCCTTCGTTTATCGCTTTCCCACGAAAGGCAATGAGAAGAATTATGGAATGGATGACTGCCTATGCCTAGATCACAGATAAATGGAAATTTTATTGATAAGACCTTTTCAATTGTATCCAATATTTTATTACGAATAACTCCGACAACTTCAAGAGAAAGGGAAGCATTTACCTATAAGAAGACAATGTGGATTCAAGAGAAGACTTGTACAGATTATAGGGGTGGGGAGGTGGCTTTCACGCTCACTGTGTAATACTTGTTTTGTACAACATTTTGTTTTGCACTTCCAATTGGTTTAGGCTCGGGTATCTGTTTTATCACACTCGAAACCATACTTCTATTTTAGGACAATTCCTTAGGTAAATTCTATTGAAGGCCACTGAACTTTGGGGATTGTCTCAAAACGTTTACTAAACTTTAACTTATCTCATTTTTCGTACTAAACTTTCAGAATATCACAGGTCTATCGTTGCTATTAAGTCTCTTTAAGGAAAAATCGATTTTGTCCATTTCATCTATAAATTTCTCTCACTTTGTTCTCTTAGTTATTTTAGAGTAACTTTAACCATAGGGATTGAGATAATATTCAAAAATACATATCATTATTGATTTTCATGTGATTTAAAAATGTTGAACATATACATAAGAAGCACTGAAAATTCAAATTCTTAATTTTCAATGATCATGACTAATATGTTTAACATTTTTAAATCTTATAAAAATTGATAAGTTCATGTATTTTTGTATATTATCTCAACCCGTACAGTTAAAGTTACTTTAAAAGAGTTTCAAAATGATTAGGAGAGTAAAAGGAGAAGAGAAATTGACAAATGAAATAAAGAGAAGTTCACTCCTTTTTTAGGAGACTTAATAATAATGATTGAATTGTGACATAATGAAAGTTTAGTATGAAAAATGAAACAAATCGAAATTCAGTGAACGTTTTGAGACAATTCTCAAAGTTTAGTGACTATTAATGGAATTTATCCCAATTTCTCACGTAAAAGGACTAGCAAAAAAGATATTTTTGGAACGATAATTTTGAGCTTATATATCATACATGCAATCCCACCTATACTTTCAAAATTTGGCGTTGGTATGTGTCTCATAGTTGAAGACGGCTGTTCAAGTTGGGATCCTGATTCCTTGTAGTTCTGATAGAAAGAACATTTAAAAGTAGATAGACTTCAATTTTCATGATATTAGAAAATATTTCAATTCTTCGGAGGAATATGTTTTACTTGAAGATCTCATCAAATTGATTTATCTACATATTTTTATATGTTATTTCTATGGATATATCTCAAAAAGTAAATGAATAAATAGGGGGACCATACCTAGGCATATAAATGGATCAGGTTTAAATGCGAACTACACTCTTACCCAATTAAGGTTGGGTGACTTAGACCTAGATTCATACAGATCCATCGGGTCTATGGGACATTGGACCCAACCCGAAACCCGTTAGACCCGACAGATAAATGGGTCTATATGGGTCGGATCTGGTGTGTCTATTCATTTTAAGCTTTATGATGGTCTTTATAACGTGCTTTTTTATTTAAAAAAATACAATAACATGAAACATAAATAATAACTTTTTTTTATCTAATATATTAATCAAACTACATGCATTCAAATAAAATCATAGTCTACAGAGCTTCAAATACCCATAACATTCAAATTAAGTTATAACATAATTTAAAATCTGAAATAGTCATAAAATAAAACACAAAATTCAAATCATAGTCGAATCGAAAACCATAAAAATTATCTCACTATCTTATTTTAGTATTATATAATAAATAAAATCATGGATTAGACAGGGCTATTTAAGTCTAGGTCCGGGTCTAGATTTCAGTTTAATTTAGTGAATCAAACCCGACTAAACGGGTTGGGTTCGGACATAGACTCAACGTGCCAAACTGCAGCCATGGGAACTGCAGGGAATGTGGGGGTAAACAGGGCACAAAAGAAGGCACGGGAAGGACGGGCGCTCGGGTGAACGTAGGCTCCTGCCGTACAAGGCGCCAAAGCCAGCGCTAAGTCTGGGTTAAAAATGTTGGGAAAAATTTTAAAAGACTCGATGTGACTTGAGTATTTTTTTTTTTTTTTTATAAATTAAATTTTATTTATTATCTTATTTGTATTTTTATTTTTTTAAATATATATCATTTTTATTCATTTTTCATCAAATTCTATTAAAAGAGAAATATTTGGTAAGTTATTAAATTTTTACATCACTATTTTATATGAAAATTAATAATAATAATAATAATAATAATAATACTTAAAAATAGGAAAGAAAATATAAATAATAAAATAAGAAAATCCTAACGTATATTTTCAATCGTCATATATCTTACATGCATGTCTCAATTAAAAATTTGAGAGAGGATACAAGTATTTAAGTTCACTTTTTTAAAAATAAAATTTTAATTTTATTATTATATATTTATATACGCATTTTTGGAAAAGAAAGCTTCATCTTTCTTATTTTGTTATTTAGATTTTTTTAACCTTTTTTATTTTTCAAAATTTTTAATATTATTTTTAATAATTTATATTTAAAATAATAATATAAAAGTTTAATAGCGTCTTCCCATGTAATTGAATAATAAATAAAAGAATTTTTTTTATTAAAAATAAAATAAAAATATAAGTGGTACGATAAATAAAATTTATATGCCAGCGTGTTGGACTCAAACCACCCGAGAATGTTATCTCACAAACTCATCCATCCTCCTATGTCTTCATTCATTCATTCACAGCAGCGGCGCGTAGGATTTACGTCGTCTTCTTCCCTATCCTATCTCTTCTTCCTCAACTCAGCTGCTCCCAACTCCGTCGATTCCACCACCCTCCCTTTCAAATGACGAATTTATCTCTCTCGTCATTCTCAGTTTGCGCCCTTCACCCCTGCTGCTGCACTCTTGTCGACCAGCTCTTCCCATGGCTTGTCTAGCTACCGGGCCCTACTTGCCTGACCTTGAAGCCACAAGGCTCATGGAGGTCCCCGAAGCACCTCGTCCTCAAGCTCACTCTCTCTTTGCTCGCCGCACCTCCTTCTCTTCTTGGCTTTTCGGCGCTCCGTAAGTTCCTCTCGTTTCCTTCTCTTCCAACCAAGTGTTTGTAAAATTGCCTTACTGGAGTTGTTTCCATCTGCCAATGCTTTCTGCTGTTGCGCCAGTTACATCTGCCATCAATTACGGGTTCATAAAGTCAGATTCACTCTTGGCGTAGCAAGTTATAATTCTCTCGTGAAATCCGCTGTCATGTCTGTTGACAAAGGTAATCTATCTATCACCTTTGTTTTTTTTTTCCTCGCTAACCTCCCTCTAGCCGTGTGACCTCTGTGATGTTTGGTTCACCTTGTGGTATCCGCACGTATAATAAGGCCTTCCTGTTGGACATGGTCAAGAATTGGGACACTTGTAAATTACTAAGTTGTTGGGTGTACGTGTATCTATGAACAAAAGAGAAGATCAAACTGGCGCCAAGTTGTTTTCCAAAGCATATAATGGCTGTCGTGTCCACTTTTTTCATTTTATCAGTCAGTAAATGTCCATTTTAAGGTTCTGGCTGCGTGAATAGTCATCAACAGAGTTAGCTACTTTTTTCACAAGCCTCTCTCTCTTTCACAAAAATAAGGTGTTTAAATCCGCCCTCCTTCTAAACCTTGGGAAGCCGTTTCTTTCCTTCAAATGGCTTGAAAGACATCCAATGAGTGACCAGAACCTTTTCTTAGCTTTCCTATGATTTGTTAAGATTCCGCCTCAAAATCAATTGGCAGTTGGAGGAGTAGCCCAAGGGATACGTTGAGCTTTAGAATAACCGGTCCAAAACCGATGTGGGATTCTCAACATGATTCAAGCCTTGACAAAGCCAGGAGCTTGCTTTCCAATGAGGATCAACAGGCCACATGGACCGATTGCCCTTCTATTATGCACTCGAAAGCATCTGCTAATCGCTTAGCTTCACCCACCTTTTAACTCCAATCATGCTCCCAATTTTCATATCCTACAAAGAGTGCCACACCCATCTCCTAAGTATTTCCTACAGGGAAATATGAACCTAACTCATTCGCTGATCATAAGTGCTCTCATGAAAATGTTATTTAGTATTTCATTTGCAGACCTTCATGTCTCCAGTACTTTCTGCTGCTCTTGATGGTGAACTAAAAGCTTAAAGCCTGTCAGTGACCTGGAAGTCCATGCAATCTAACCTACTGCCTGATTCACGTTGGTATCGATGGTTCACTGGTTCTGTCACTTCGCTGACCTGGATGGTCTCTTCAACTTTAAATTATGATGGTTGCTGGTGACACTGTTCAATCCGTCTACATGGAACGATGACTTCAAATCCTGTATATGCTCATTACAAAAACTTAATATAAGGCCAAGGGGTGATCAGCCAGGCGATTGATCCGGTTCCACAAAGATCTTTCTATCTCACAAATTCAGCGGCTGTCCAGATCTAATGAGCAGAAGCTGATGAAAGTTTTTTAATTTATGCATACACACCACTTCCATGAGTTAACAGAAGCATTTGTGGTTGATATAGGACTGTACAAGGCTGATATTTGGGTCAGTCTTGAAGGTGCAACTTCAAAGGATCACTTTATGCTCCTTATTAACAAAAGCATATGTATGGTTGATATATAATTATACAATACTGACATGACTGTCTACCTTTGAGATGCAAATATATGGTCAATATATTATTATCCAATACTGATATATATTTGGTAAATTTATCCAATACTGATATTTATGTAGATGACTATACAATACTGATATTTAAGGTCAATCTTTGAGTGCAACTTCAAAGAATTACTGTATATTCTTTATTATGTTAGCAAAACATATATATGGTTTGTGTTATTGTACAATACTAACGTGAGTGTCAACCTTTGAGATATAACTTTGTATTTTCATGGGGTTTGGATCTGAAATTATCCCCTAATGGGGTTTCCTAGCACTGATGTTTGTCAAAATGTATAATTTTTGCATTCTTGCGACAGTTGAAGTCCTTTAATTTGGACAGTGAATATGTGTTTCATGTTACCTTCGGAATTGACTTAACACAATCTGGTTTCTCAGGGAAATCAACTACACATCACAAAGGATTATGCAAGGTCATTTGGACAATAGAAGCTGATTTGAGAGATGGTCAGCATCTGTATATAACTGGGGATCCTAATGCCTTAGGCTGTTGGGAGCCAGAGGTGGCTATGTTGATGTCTCCTACTAAACATTTTAGCTTATGGAAAGCTGAAGTAAAGGTAATTTCGTTCAATTATAATTATTAAGTAATTTATGTTTACTAGATAATGGTGAAGCATCTGATCCTATGTTTTCAGTGGCTATTTAGATTTTTCAAAACTACCGCAATCTCCTCTTGTGAACAGTGATAATTGATTTGATGTAAGAAAAATCTACAAAATGGTTACGTATAGAGACTTTCATACTCTTTAACAGGGTTCTGCAACTGATGAGCTGCCTTAAGTTTTCTTTTTACTGAAATAAATAATTGGTGTTTGTACTTTCGCATGCAATGGGCTGCAGTGTTGCCAGATAAACTCGCCCAGTCCTTATAGCATTGTCCACTCAATCATGTTCTTTTGTTTATGACAGATAGCTTGCGGTACAAGTTTTAAGTATAATTATTTTATTAAAGAAAATACGCAGCCTTCATGTAACATCATTTGGAGGCCAGGACCTGAATATTCTCTCTCAGTACCTCTACTAAGCAAGCGAGATAGAAAAATTGTGGTTCGAGATTCCTGGATGAGGTTTAAAGCTCAAAGACATCCAGTTCCGTTGTGGGGCTCATGGATGGAAGAGGCAATTCTTCCTGAACTGCCTGTAGCCTTAGCTTCAGCTAAAGGTAATTATCATCATTGTATCCCTTTGAATGCAGCTTCATCTCATATTATGGTTCTGAACACTCAAATACTTGCAGTGTTTTGACAGATGAAGATGAACTATCAGAAAACCTAAGAGCTGATCCTTTTGAGGTACAGAAATTATTTGAAAATCTACAGGTCAAGGATGATCTGAGTTTTATTAATAACCAAGGTCAAGAGTCCAATAGACCTCTTTCTGATGAAAACCAGCCCATTGAAGAGCCCTGGCTACTCCATTCATCTCTTTCCCTAAATATTCCTATTGACAGGAGGGGTTCTGAGGTTTCTGAAACTAAGGTACTTGAGTCAGATGAGGTAATTCAGTCTCAACTTTATAATCAGCATTTACGGGATATGGAAAAGCTGTTGCCCGAAGAAGTGGATAGTAAAATCTCCCTGGATGAGCCTATTTCCACAGTAATTCTGATCAACTCTTCAATATGTACCATGCAAAGAATTGCTATATTGGAGGATGATAAACTAGTGGAGTTGTTACTTGAACCAGTGAAAAATAATGTCCAATGTGATAGTGTTTATGTAGGTGTTGTTACGAAACTGGTTCCGCACATGGGCGGTGCATTCATAAATATTGGGAGTTTTAGACCTTCGCTTATGGATATAAAGCATAACAGGGAGCCATTCATATTCCCTCCATTCCGTTGTAGGACAAACAAAAAGGAAGTTGATAGCTTCATGTTTAGTATGCAGAGAGAGCACATATCACATGATGATGTTGACTTAAGTGATGATCTTGCAGAAGCTGATTTTCAGGATGACCCAGTGCAAGACCTGGACAATGATGTCGAGGAGCGAGAAAGCAAGAATGACTTCTATGCTCCAGAAGTTATTAAAAAATATTTGAATGGTAGCGTAGCCAATAACAGTTTGGCAGATGCTGATTTTGAGAGCTGCCCTGATCTAACAGATCAGCTTGTGCAAGATGTCACCGATACTGATCTTTGTTCTGTTGCAACAGAAGTTCCTATTGATTCACAATCCTTGAAGGATCCAGTGAATACATTTAATGTTAACAAGTGGTCTCAAGTGCAGAAAGGTACTAAAATAATTGTACAGGTTGTTAAGGAGGGATTGGGTACAAAGGGTCCTACTCTGTCTGCTTATCCAAAACTGAGAAGCAGGTTCTGGGTAATTTTCAATCCCCTTCCCCTCCTTTTCCAGGTTTCTCTTCATTTTGTCACATACCAAACTCTTGGAGTCATAATTATTATTTTACTGTCGATCAATCCCTTTTCTTACAGATATTATCTACACGATGTGATAGAATTGGTGTTTCGAAGAAAATTTCCGGGGCCGAGCGTACTCGGTTGAGGGTCATAGCAAAAAATTTGCAGCCTCGGGGATTTGGTTTGACTGTAAGAACTGTGGCTGCTGGTCATTCTCTAGATGAATTGCAGAATGACTTGGAAGGCTTGCTTTTGACATGGAAAAGTGTGATGGAACATGCAAAATCTGCAGCTCTTGCTGCAGATGAAGGCATTGAAGGGGCAGTCCCAGTTATATTGCATAGGGCAATGGGTCAAACGCTCTCTGTTGTCCAGGATTACTTCAGTGAGAAGGTAACTCATGTTCATATATTTAACTAGCAGTCTGCCTTTTATGCCTTGCAAGTCTTCTCTAAACATTTTACCTTTGAAAGAATTAGAAAACGTTTCCTTATTGTTTTGTTTATATAACTTGCCTTTAGGTTAAGCGCATGGTAGTTGACTCTCCAAGAACATTTCACGAGGTATGATGTCACCTTTAAGCTGGTCATATTTTTAATTTTTGCTAGTTCCACCTTGAAACATTTAAATAATTAAGACAGCACATGCATGCTTAGAGCGCATCCACCCCTAATGGTAATAATAGTAAAACATAGGGACCATAATGCTAAGGGAATTGGGACGTTCTTTTCTATCGCATTTGCAAGCCAGTGATGCTTTGAAAATACCATGTGAAGAAGTATTGGTTGATAATTGATTCAATAAACGGTATTACCATTGCCGTACAATGTTTTGAGTTTGGATGCTATGCAACTTTTGTGAGAATCAAATTAGATGGGCACAATTCCCATCAATGGAAAATACAACCTAAAAAGTATTTTCGATATCACCTAAGTACAAGGACTGATTACGGACTTATTGGCTGCTGTCTGTTTGTGCAGCTCCATGGGGAGCTGGAAGTTGTTAATTCTGAATTCTGTAGCTCATCCATGGAAATTGTAGTTCAAGTAGCAGCTATTGACTATGGGAAAGTTGTTTATTTATTTTAAAGTATTGTCTCTGTTATAGTTTTAGATTTTTTTTGCATTAATTGTTAACTTTCTAATGGAACTGTATGATTTTTCTAGTCATCTTTACATCTAATGTGTTTGAATGTTAACTTTGCTGTATTTTCTTTAGGTAACTAACTATCTTCAGGAAATTGCTCCTAATCTTTGTGATCGAGTCGAATTACACAATAAAAGAATTCCCCTTTTTGATGAATTCAACATTGAAGACGAGATCAATAATATCCTTAATAAAAGGTGATGACAAATCACCATTGCTAGTCCATTCGTTTATCATATTCTATGTAGGTTCAAAGATACATTGCTAGTTACTGCTGATGTACTAAATTTGGTGTGGAAATTGGTGCTAATCTCTTGCAGTTGAATATTATACTTGCTTTTGCGCAGTTCAATATATATTTATGAAAATTTTGTTCATAACTGCTACTGTTAGTTCAGGTTCAAGGAAGCTAGGTTTAATGCAGCATGCAAAGAAGTATGATTTTGAGATTTTTCTTTCTTTCTTTTCTCCCTGGGGTAGGGGCGCTAGTTCCTTTTTTGTGCACTCATGTGCAGTCTCATCATAAATGAATTACATGAAACGACGTTTATCTTGGCGTCATTGAAGAATTTAAAAATCATTTTTGTACACTCATTTGGAGTCTCATCTTAAATGAATTACATGAAATGACGTTTTAATTGTGTCATTGAAGAATTTAAATGATCTTGAACTTTCCAGAAGATTCCTATAGCCATGCCTTAGAACTTGATCATGGCTCCAAAATCTTGATGATCCTTTTGTGGCTTTATTTAGCCCATGAACACTAATTTGTTCAGTTTATTACATCTATCATTTTTTAGCTTGCTTTGTTATATTTTGTGTTTATGTTTGATGATATTTGAATCTAACCGCTAGTTGTCTAATCTAGTAGGACAAGTGTTTTTGAATCCTTGTATACCAATAAAAAACTGATATTTGATTTACCAAAAAAAAAAAAATGATATTTGAATCTAAGAGAAACAATCGTCGTTTAAGAAATGTCAATTCCCTCTTTCTTTCTTCTGAATGGGATATGGACAACGGAGCGTGAATAAAAATACGAGGACACAAAAATGGGTCACTGAATGTGGTGAGACGTGTATTCTTCTGAGCGCGAAGGAATTATTGCATTAATTGGGCACCAAGGGGTGACAACCCATGTTCCATAAATTAGAAAGGCTGATGAATTCTTGAATATCTAGGACAAAACATGGAGGGATACGACCAGAATTTTTAATTTTTTAGATATATATCCATTCATAAGTAATACCAAATGCACAATAAAAGCTTAGTATGAAATCTTAATATGATTAGCCATAAACTGAAACTTCTCCATTATATTGGCAACAGTTCATAAACATAACTGTCGTTAAAAAAATAAGACTGAAGACAAGAAGTTGCTGCTGGCCGAAAATGGGGCACCACTGCTGGCTGACGGTGTGAAGCTGCAGCCATCACAGACTCGCATCCGCTGTTGGATCTATCTTCTTGGGGACACTTGTATTGTATCCAAGATATAATGAGGATATTGTGAAAATGGACACATTTTAAGAATATCTGATATGTACCAGGGAACTATCCAAGTATTTAGGGCGTGTCCGAGAGTATCCGATACAGATGTGAAATAATGTGAAGTATTCGTGCTTCATAGAATATGGGCTTCAATATTCAGAAGTCAAGTGCCAGTAAACCTGCACATATTGACCACCTTATGGTGTCTGCTTGATCATTTTTTAACATTGTTAGGAATGACTAGTCTTTAGCTTTCCATGGACCAAATTAACTAAACACCCCCCCCCCCCCCCCCCCCCTCCTTTTCCTCCAACAAAACAGACTTTTTTCCCCTGTTTTTTGTTATTTGGTTTGGCTTTGGTTTGTTTATTTAATTTTCTTTTTCCTCTTTCCTTTTTTGTAGGGGGTGGGAACCCTGGGGGATGGGGTGAGCCTAAGGGAGTCTGCAATAGCAAACCCCTAACCCTCCTAAGGGAGGCAATATAGGCAATGGCCTTCCAGTATTGCAGTCACAGTGATAAGTTCCATGGTTATGCGAAAGCTTAAAATCCTATGGAAGTATTCAGTCAAATGAAATTTTCTTATGTTTCCTAGACAAGTTTTAGGATTCTTTTTTCTCTTCTACCTCTTTTACCATAGGCTAGCCTCTTTATTTATTTGAATCGATAAACGTAAGCTTTTAACATTTAACCACAACGAATGTCTACCCTGCAAGCTCTTAAACAAAGGAAGAGAAAAAGTGAAGGATGAATAACTTAAAGGGGGATCAATCATTACCATTTTGCATTAGGTCTCTCCTAATGTCTACTTTTGCTTTGAGATCTGTGAATGTCAACTTTTCCTTGACTTTGTAGTATATTTTCTCACATTTATATCAATTTTCCTGGTCTCTTCTTTCTTAGAGTTAGGGCCGTCAATGGGTCAGGTCTGGGTCCGATTTACCTAGACCCGTCCTAGGCCTATCATTTTTCTCCTAGGTCTAGTCTCGACTTGTTTAAATAGTGGGTTTAAAAACTGAAACTAAACTCACACCCGTCAAAATCATTGGGTAAACGGGTCTACCCTGGACCCGTTTACAAGACTTAAATTTTATTTTGCTATTTCTTCAATCCTTATTCCATTTTATTTTTCTACAGTTTATATTGAAGGTGTGTTCGACACCTTTTACACCCATTTGTAAATCTTCCAAACAATATACAATAGATAGAAGACTGTAATATTAGATAAAAAAAAATCACAATATAAATAAACTATGCTCCAATTCACTTTGTATCTTATATTAAATTAGGTGACTTCTATTAATGAATATTTATTAACTGAAGTTGGTATAATTTTAAATCATAGGAAGAGTTGAAAATGATGGCTAGAGCATTAATTGTAAATGGAGGATTATGTTCTTTATTAATTATAAATATGTTCATTATTAAAAAGCAAAGTGAGAAAGAAAATACAAACATAAATAACTCAAATAATTAATTTGACTCACGTACATAAGTTATTATACTTTTTTCTTTACATAAACAAACGAAAATGGTGATTGCACTGTAGAAGATTTTTTTGCCTAAACAGGTCTAGGGTTGGGTATGGGTTTCATCAGACCCAACTTTTATACAATTTATAAATGGCACTGGGTTTGGACCCATATATAATAAACCCAACCCAATTAAATGGCTTTGGGATGGTTGGGTTCGGGTCTAAACCCGACCCATTGACAGGCCTACTCAGAGTTAGCTGTATCTATATGTTTTTTACAATCTTAACTTCCTTCTCATCGAATGCTAACTACATTAATACATCTTGTTATAGGGTTTCACTTGCAAATGGAGGTTCCTTGGTGATTGAACAAACTGAGGCATTAGTCTCTATTGATGTCAATGGTGGACATGGTATGTTTCGGCAGGGAACTTCACAGGAGAAAGCTGTTCTTGATGTCAATCTTGCAGCAGCAAAACAAGTATGTTAGCAACCCAACTCCCTCTCCATTTTATATGCACATGTAGAATATTTGGTAGATTTAGCTGTTCAAATGGAAGTTTCTTGTACGTGAGTTTCTTCATTCAAATTTTCACACAGATACAATATCATTAATTATATTTTACTGTTCCATTTAGTTTTTTTTTTCATGTCATATTGAGTTTAGGGGTCTTTGGACAAACTTAAATGTTGAGTGCTGCCCACTGGATCAATTCTAAATTTGAGAACCCATTTCTACTTGAAGGAATATTAAATGAGAGCAAATTATTAATGATCCTGAGGCAATTAAAGGCTATAAAATGTGTCATGTAATACTTTTGGTTCACTATGTTCAAAATAAAAGATGAATTCTTTAAAGAGAAGTCATTTTCTGCCAAAAAAAAAAAAAAGCCTTAGAGACAAGCTGATAATGGGAAATGGAAATAATTGACATTAATTCTTATGGGTCTTGGCTTAATTTTTGCACAGGACCTTTCCAGTAATAATTACTAAAGTTACCTTAACCAAATCATTTCAAACTGGAGCAACTCCAAGTCCATATATCCTGTTCTCAATTTAAATTTTGAGGTCATTTTGAAAATAAAAAGAAGATCAATTTAATAATGCAGAGTTGCGCAATGACAACCATATTAGTATTCTAGGTGGTTGTGCATTGCTGACATATTGATTTATAAACAGAAGGATTAATCGACCAGCAATTAGAGTCGTGCACCTGTAAGTGCATGATTATTCCTGGCATCTATTTAATGAGTATATACTAAAAGCGAGTCTTAGGAGTAAGTGTGTTTGTGAACTTAAGACAAGAGGAGTAGCTTCACAAATTTAATCAATAGGTTTAATTGCTTAAAACTTTTTCAGTAGGCAATCTTCATGGCTAGGAAGGAGGGGAAAAACAATGTTTATTGTTTGCAAATTCTTTTTCTGTTTTTTGATTATTATGTTATCTGAACACGATTATGCAGCTGAAGGTTATCCTGGGTAGGATTGAGGATTATTGAGAATAAGGCATGTTTGAGAAAGTGAATTTTTTTTGCTGAAAATTTATACTGAATTTTAAGTCCTGAAAACTGAGGGTGTTGACCATTCATCATCAAGTAACCCCCTCGTTGCTGAATGTTTTAGGTCTTTTTTCAGCGCCTTTTTTTGCCAAATCCTGAATTAAAACTGTTATCAAATGTGCTGAAAATTTAAAAGTGCCGATCGTGTTCAGGTTCAATATTAAGGAGGAAAACAAACATTGTTTAAGACTAGGGGGAAAACATAGCAACAGAATTAAGATATGGTAGAAAATTTAAACATGTCTTTTTTGGTTTTTGCAATGTTGGACAAAGCGACAGGAATGTTACTAGACACTGCTGATTCATGCTCTGTGTATATTTTTCTTCCCCCTGATACAGCCACGTCATCCCCTTTTCGTGATTATGTTATTGTGGACTGCCATTCGGTTGTTTTTTAGAAGGCTTCAGATAGAATCTCTGATGATGTTGTCTTCTGTTGTTACTTCAACGTAACAATTACTTCAGATTGCGAGGGAATTGCGACTGAGAGACATCGGTGGCATCATTGTAGTGGATTTCATTGATATGATAGATGACTGTAAGTTAGCATTAATATTCTGTGTTCTACTCTATGCATCTGATGTAGGAAATGTCTCTGTGTATCATCACGCTTCGTGTGATTAGCATTGAAGTTTAAATCTCTCTCTCTCTCTCTCTCTCTCTCTCGCTTACTCATTCTCTCACCTTCTTCTCTGCTTAAATATTATGTTTATCTGCCCCGTCTTTTACTTTGACATGACATGCTCTTATGTTTCAGCAAATAAGAGATTGGTATATGAAGAAGTGAAGAAGGCTGTTGAGAGGGATAGGTCACTGGTCAAAGTTTCTGAATTGTCCAAGCATGGGCTTATGGAAATAACCAGGAAGAGAGTATGTATATTAACTTTTTATTTTAAGGCATATGGTCTCCCAATTTAGTTGAAAAGATTTGTGAATGAGCTTTAGGGTGACTTTACAGTATTAAGTGCCCACTATGTGAATTAATTATCTGATAAAACCTCTGGTGCTATGTTGGACAGGTTCGACCTAGTGTGACATTTATGATCAGTGAACCATGCACTTGCTGTCATTCAACTGGGAGAGTTGAAGCTGTGGAAACCTCCTTTTCAAAAATTGAACATGAAATTTGCCGATTGCTTGTGAGCATATGAGTGGAAGACATGCATACCATACTGCATTCCTCTAAAGATGGCTCATTAAAATGAGCCATTTGACAACCATACTGTTGGAGATGAAACATGGAACCTTTGTTTTCTTTTTCTTTTCCCAATTCATTTTCAAATATTCAAACTTTAAGGCTTGCATTTTCCTCATTTTAGTTGAAATTTTTTTACTACAAAGATGGATCTAGGGACCCTACTTGCTTATATTTAGTTCTTGTTTTCTCATCTCCTAAAAAATGTTTTCTCTACCAAACTTATTTGATTATTTTGTTGTTGATATGGAATGCCATAGCATCATACTGATCTGCATGCCTATGTACCTCTTTATTTGTTTTAGTTGTGGTAATATCTCTCGTGTTTTGCATCAGGCGACAGTGGACCAGAAACCAGATCCTGAAAACCCCAAATCATGGCCAAGAGTTGTACTGAGGGTTGATCATCACATGTGTAACTACTTAATTTCAGGAAAGAAGACGAGACTTGCAACCTTGAGCAGTTCTCTAAAAGTTTGGATCCTTTTAAAGGTAATTTTGGATACTGTATACTTCTCAGCTTGAATAACTTTTTTTCAAGTGTTAGCATGATATAAATTACAGATGTCCCCATAAAATAAAATAGGCATGGCGAAATGCATGGTGAAAAAGAAGAAAGAAAACTGGAACTACCCTTTCATTTAATGAATTTAGATGCTAGTAACCATTTCCCCTCTTCTCTTTTCTTTTCTTTTTTCTTTTTTTTTTTTTTAAGAAGAGGGGTGAAAACTACGAAGAGGAAAAAGCAACCTCTAGTAAAAGAAAATAAATGGATTATAGAGAGCATGCTTGTCAATCGGGATATCTATTTGTGAATCCCTTCAATTACTTTTGACACTCAAAACCAAAGGGAAGCCTAAGATAATTTTGTCCTATACTTCCTAACTGCAAAGATATTAATCCAAAAATTGCTGCATTCTTCATCAACAGTAAAACCCCATAATTCATCATTAACAGCAAGAAGCTTCATTTAGATGTTTCATGAAACGTCATATTGTAGAACTATATGAGCTAGTATCTGCAGCAAATTGGAGGACTTACACATCATTGATTGTAATTATAATTCTAGTTATGCTTGACGGAAGGTTTGGTATCTCAGGTTGCTAGAGGTTTTAACAGAGGCACATTTGAGGTAAAGCCGTTTACTGAAGGCAAGATGAACAGTAATCAGCATCAAGTGTCCATTTCCATGATGCGATCTTCAGAGGTTGGGACTTACAGTTCCAGCAGAAAGCTAACACTTTTTCCTGTCAAAAAATCAAAGACTCGTGAAAAATGAAATTGCCAGGTTTGACGTTTTTCTGTTTGAGTGGAATTGGTCTTTTTGCTTATGTCTCCCGTTAATGGTGCCTTGCACCTTGCCAGAGGTATTTCCAGTGCATCTACGATTTTGAGCTGAGTAGCCCTACCATAGCAATGCTAGGCCACACAGTTTTGTTAGTTTTGTTTGAAATTATTCCCTGATTTCCCATCTATAAGAGATAAAAAGGGGAAAAAACTGATTATTCAGAATTTATCCCTGATCTCCCTCATCCCATCTCATCGTTAGCTCCATTATTTGCGTATTTATTTCTTGACGAGAACACGCACGTCTTAAATGTACTTTGTCTCTTTCTCAAACTGTACATGACGAATACTTGAGATGTGGTTTGGATGAACTTGTGCAGCATTCCTTAGGAAACCTTCTTTATCTTTAGGATCAACTTGAGATGGGGAATGTGCGCAACATCTGGAACATGTTATTGCGTTGTATTGTAGTAAATCACTGAATAATCCTTTGCTTAGGTGCTAAATTGCACATTCAACAAGAGAGTTGTATACTTCTGCCCAACAGCCAAGGGCTTAAGATCATCTTTTTTGTAAACTCAGTCGTACATGTTGACATGATTGAGAGGTAAATAATCTTCATTGCACGGTGCATGGTTTAATATTCAGTCTTGATTATGGCATGTGCCAGGGACTTATATTTTTCTTTTGCAAAGCATATACATTGGCAGAAGCAAAATTAAATTTCGGCGGGCTTATAAACAGTACCGAAGCAGCTCAAATAAAAGATGGTTACAGCGCATGCATGGATACTTGAAGGTAAGACTTCCGATAGAATTTGATTCCCAGAAGTATATACATTACTTTGCAGTTCCTTAGTAATAGAATGGTAAACAATAACTATCCTCATAGACGATGCACCTATAATAGCTATTTTGAACTTAAAATGAAACAAATAAGATAATAGTTATTCTTTAGCAATAAACTCGAGTCGAGCATTCTGTGATTGATGTTGTGGCAAAAGGCCTCCAGAGGGGAGTCCTGTCCTTGGTATACAGAAGTTGTTCACATTTTTCGGTTGAGGAAGCATCGCTGCCACGGGCAATCTTCTGATAAGCATAATAGAGTAGCATACATACTGCAATGTTTGTGTGCTGATCGCCAGCAATGCTTCTACCCGTTGCTTACCATCGAATTCTGAACCGGAACACCGTTTTATTAAGCTTCGTCGTCTCTGTGTTCAACTCTCACTCTTCTCATGCCAGAGGTGGTCCTTGTACTCATCAAGAGAGAATGAGTGTAATACTTATCTTCTAAAGGATCATAGAAGGAAGAATCCGGCTCATTTGTGGCGGTAAGTAGGTTTCTTCCGTCCTCTCTACCTCGTCCTTTCGGGCTGAGAGAAATGCCTCAGGTGAAGTATCTGCTGCTGCCAGACTGCGCCACCGGTTTTGAGGACATTGTTGGACTTGAAAGTGGATGGATGGAGGAGAGGGTCTTCAGGTTCGTAAGTGGCAGCAATGATGGTGAAGGATACATGGAGGGATGGCATAAAATACCGAAAAGGAGAAAGTTAATGGGATAAACTGCACTATTTTAATGTTTTAGGATCAATTTGATAATTAAACTGAAATTCAAAGGATAATTTGATATTTTTGTTCAATAAAATACAGTAAAGTACTCTATGTAGGACTTGAAAAAAAAACTAGCAGGACGCCATAGCAACTCCTTAAGCGAAAGATAAATACCACAAGAAGATACAACTGGACAGCATGAAAAGGCTGTAGGACCGCATCTCAACTCATTAAACAAAATGGACGGATCTCAACAAATGGTCCTAATGGTGCATTAAAGTTAAATCTTTGACCCTATTGTGATTTAAATCCTAATTTATTATTTTTTATGAATTTATCCTTGAACACATTAAGTGTTTTTCATGGTAGATAGACCTTTAATATCTAATATTATTGACTGTTGAGATTGAAAAATAAAAACCTTGTGCAAAAGAGGTTGACCTTTGATCCTTTTATGATTAAAATCTCTACTTTTTTTTTTTTTGCGCTTTTTACATATCTATCCATAAGTACATCAAGTGTTGCATTCTTTAGCATGTACAAATCTGTTCACATTGGGAATTTTCCAACCAAAAGTATATTTCGCTATTTTTTTTCCTAAAATGAAAATGTTTTCCCAAAATGAAATTTTGATTGTCCCAAATTGTGCATGCCTCTATTCACATGTAATTTTATTAAATAGAAAAGAAAAAACCTCGTCAAATTCTTATTCTGCACTAAAGTATGATAATAATAGTTGAAATTGATAATGTACTTGGGGAGGGGGTAAATTTGCAACAAATGAATATGCTGGGATTTGGATTACAAAGGATCAAAGGATGTGCTATTTCACAAAATATTAATAATGTATTAGATTGGGTAAGAGATTCATTTGCCCATACCAAAGATTGCAACACCTAATATAATTATTTGGGAGAGATTCACAAAAAAAAATAAAGTTGAGATTTAAATCACAATAAGACCAAAAGTCGGGCTTCTATACTCTATTTGAAATTAACACCATTTTGAAGGAATAGAAATATCAATAAAAGGCACAAAATGACCCGGCAGGCCCTTTTAAGTATTCACTCTTTCACTTTACATAGATTTGTAGCCTTTTAAAAATCGAATGTCATCAAGCAATTCAAGGATTCAGTTTCACAATGTAAAGAGCTTGTCCCTGCCTTTCATTTACTTATTTTCTCGTTTGAACTTATTAACTACGAATTCTCATTTACTTTGCTAGATGTTTCGTGGACCGACTCTCTTAACAGCGTTATTCCCTAAATTAACTCCTAAGTTGAGGAAATGAGGTTACCTCGAGCCTTTTCAAAGGAAATGAGATTTTCACTGTCTTAAAAAAAATACTATTTGCAACAACAAACGTTTGCCTTTGAACGATTAGGGTTTGATTGAAAGATGAGGGGGAGATCCTCTGGTTCCCTCTGCTAGTTTAGGGTTTAGGAAAGGATTTAAGAATTTATCCTAATAAATCGTCATGTGTTAACTAATGAGCAGCATGACGATGGCGGGGATTTGATCGGAAGTCTATAGTTTTGTAAAGCAATTTGCCAAAAATTAAAGGGAAAATTACACTTAACCTCCCTATGGTTCCACCCCGTTGCAGGAAACCTCTTTGTGGTTTGAAAATTGGCACATAACTCCCCTGTTGTTTCAAGGGACTTGCAAAAGTTAACTTTTCCATCAAATCTAACTGTTTGTTCTTCCAAAAAAAAAGAGTATTTAATAGAAAAAAATAGTCTTTAATTTCTCAAAAATTACAGAAAATGAACTTCTTACCTCAATCACAATAGCTCTCAAAGAACTAGTTGTTTTTATAATTCTTAGGCCATGAAAAAGATATATTTATTGTACCAAAAAAGAAAAAGACATTTGTATGTGAATCGACCTAGTTGGGATTATGAATATATAATCTCTATAGAATATATATTTTTTTAAGGTACAAGAAGTATAAAAGTGTCCAATTATTTGGGTATCCCTACAATAGGGGCTAAGAAATTAGTTTATGAGTAATTTTGAAAATTAAACTCTTTTTTTATTATGTTAAACACTAAAAAATTTATAGAAGAGCAAACCGTTATATTTGATGGAAAAGTTAATTTTTGTAAGTCCATTGAAACCACATGAGATTATGTACTCATTTTTAAATCATAATGAGATTTTCTATAACTGTATCAAACTATGGGAGATTAAGTGCTATTTTCCCAAAATTAAAACTTTGGGTGGGGCTTCTAGATTTCGGTCAAGCCCTGAGAGCTAAGCATTGAATTGGGGCAAAACCCAGCCCAGGTAAGTTTCTCTCGTAACCCTAGCTCATCCCTCCTTGTCGTCCCGGCGAGATTTCTCGGCTCCCGGCCTTTTCCCTCTACTCCGTCATCTTTCTCTCACTCACGTCGTCGACCAGTTATCCTTAATCGCTAGAATTTGTTAGCTCGATTACGCAACATGGGTTCAAAGAAGAGTGACCGTCCCCCATTCGGGAATGGAGCCAGTCCTGGGTTCGTACTCTATTCCTTCCCTTTTATTTCTCTCTCTCTCTCTCTCTCTCTCTCTCTCTCTCTCTCTCTCTCTCTCTTCCCCTCCTTCAGTGGCTCTAATCTTTTTTGTTTGTGGTGTTGAGTGCAGGAAAATCTTCATTGGTGGCCTAGCCAAAGACACAACCCTAGGTGAGCTTCATGTAGATAGATCTAACTTTTTTTCTTTCGGGGTGCTTTACTATTTCCCAATCCCATTCTGATACGCTTGTTGGTGCGGCCTTGTGGTCTTGATGGTTGTGTAGAAACGTTTGTGAAGTATTTTGAAAGATACGGTGATATTACGGATTCAGTAATCATGAAAGATCGGCAGACGGGTCGGCCAAGGGGTTTTGGGTTTATCACGTATGCTGATCCTTCTGTGGTCGACAAGATTATTGAAGAAACCCATGTCATTAATGACAAACAAGTAAGGTTCTTTCCCCTGTTATTATTATTATTGTTATTTATTTTTTGATAACAAAGAAATTATATTTACAAGAAATGAGAATGAACAAAATCAAAGGGGCTAAATCTAAAATAGAAAATGGAGGAAAGCAAAGCTACATCGTTATCGGCTCTCACCCTCTCAGCAAATTACTCGAAGCCGTAGTCTCAGGCCTCGGGAAAACAAGTCAATCCCACGGATGACCAAAAGACGTAGATTTCCCTCTGAAAAATTCCGGGATTTCTCTCTATTTAGATGCTTCAAAGGCCTTAAATTTCTGGCCCCTCTTATGTTTCTTTACATCTTGCTATCTTACTGTGATTAGTTTGATTGCTTTGAAGTTTTGAAAACATAAATAAAACAGCCCAAGTCAGGTAAGGTTAATTTGGCCTGAGTATTTTTCTTAATCAGGTGTAGCGGCCCTTGTACATATGCCACCATGCATTTCTGGTCTGTCCTTGTTTATTCGGTGACATCTATATAGAAGGATGCTTAAGTCTATTTTGACGCTAGGCCTTCATGTTGGTTGCATTTTTATCGATTCGGTTCTTTACTCCCAGTTAGCTAGAGTCCTATGAATATTCTTTCAGCTGATATCAACAGAAATTATTGAAACCCCTTATTGTATTTAAGTTGGCCTATGTTATTCTTTCTGCTGTGTGGTGTTTTTACTCCTACAGTCCAGATAATTTGAGCTTTAGGTATATACTTCCTTCCTGTTTTAACGTCACAAAGTCTTAAGTATTAAACTATGACTAACAAAATGGACGTTTGAGCAGGTTGAGATCAAAAGAACCATTCCAAAAGGGTCGACTGATCTCAAGACAAAGAAGATTTTTGTTGGTGGAATTCCAACCACAGTCACAGAAGGTCTGAACGATATGACATTTAACTTTGAATAATAAGTTTTCTTCAAGGCACCTTCTGCCCTTTAATGCAATTTTTCTTTCACTGATCATAAAAAATAATATTTCTCCTTTAAATTTCATTATTTTTAATGCCTGTTGCTTTATAGTTTGTTAAACTGTTGCAATTTTCATTTTCTCTTCAAATAATTCATTGCTAGATGAGTTTAAGGGTTTCTTTTCAAGGCATGGACATGTTGTGGAACACGAGATTATACGCGATCATGTCACCAAGCGCTCCCGGGGTTTTGGATTTATTGTATTTGACAGTGAACAGGCTGTGGATAAGTTGCTGATGAATGGAAATATGATTGATATGGCGGGTACAAAGGTTAGTCTAGTGCAGTTCTTTCTTTTCACTCCAGGTATGCACAGACAAAGGTTAATTGTGTATCTAAAAGTTGGAAGAAATGGTTCTTTAACTTTTTGTTTGACGGAAGTATACATAAAATATATTTGAGCTAAATTTTTTTTCTTGTACCCATCGAATTTTGGTCAACTTTCAGTATTCACTTAATTTGTTGCTATTATCTGGCCATATGTCAAAATTCGTTGTGGAAGATCTAGCTTAACTTGGTTCTTTGCTGTAGGTTGAAATCAAGAGGGCTGAACCAAAGAAACCCTCAAACGCGGCACCTGGACCTGCATTTGGTAGTGATCCTAGGGCGCACTCTTATGATGATGATTTTTCTGGATTGAGCAACCCTTATAATAATTTTGGTAGTGGAAGATTTGGGCTTGCTCCCTATAGGTCACTTGGGGGTTGGGGCAGTAGGGATGGTGATTATGGCAGGTATGGGGGTGGTGGTGGTGGATACAATGGTGGTTATGGAGATTTGGATGGCAGCGGTTATCGAGGAGAGCCCCCATTTGGCTATTCTAGTCGTTTTGCCTCCTATGGTCGTGGCTATGATGGGGGATACGATGGGAGCGATCTAGGTGCGTTAGGGCGTGGTGGTAGAAGTGGAGGTTATGGAAATTATGGCCCAGGCTCTGGTGGTTATGATGTAATCCCTGGTTCTGCTTATGGTGGGCCTGGTGCATTTTATGGAAGTAGAGCAAGTTATAGTGGCAGTAGTCGCTATCACCCTTATGGAAGGTAGATGTGTAAGATTTCTTCTTGAAGCAGCACACAGGAGTCTCCCTATCTTCAGTATGTTTGCATTAGACATTTTGTCACCAGTGAGGCACAGGCAAGGGGTTCCCCTCTAGAAGATCAGAGCCACTAGTCTGTCCATTCACCTTATGCTAGACTATGAACAATCCTTCATTTTTTGCTTATGATTGGAGTTTGTTTAAGTTAGACACTTGTCTTGTGCCACATCAGAAACACTTCGTACTGTTGGATTGTGTAGGAGATTATCCTAGATGCATCATGAAGTAGAAGTTCTTTTATTGCATAATAATTGTGATACACCAATGATAAGACTAGACGACCTGTTTTAACTCGTTAATATTTGGTATTGCTCATTTTCTAGCAGTCAAAAGTTATGAGAACTGTCTTCAGATAGTGCTTTTAGTGTGGGACACCTATCATAGGGCTATTGTTTGTCTTTTAGATATATGGTTATACTTTAGCATATCTACCTAGATGATCAGTCATTATTTATTACACTCAAGGGTCACAGTGTCTGCAGATTATGTACATGATTTTTCTGATTGGTACACACACGTAACTTAGCAACTGCAATGAATTGGACTATTGGCCTTGCCCAGTACCAAAGATTTAATACACCAGTTAGTACACTGGGCTAGACAACTGGTGTCTACATGACCTTTGTTGGTAGTGTATTTGTATTGGAGCTTAGAAGGCCATTGCCGGCAGAAGCTGCTGGTAGTGCTTGCACTATCAGTGAATAGACCTTAGTTGAGAAGAGTTGTAATAGGTGTACTAAATCCGCATAAGGGGAGAATTTTTGCTTGATTTTCCATTTTGGGCCATGGCAATGGGTTGGAGAGTTGCTTGCATTACATCAGAGTCTCGAGTCCTAGAAAGAAGTGCATATAAGCTATGACTAACTTGGTTTGGGTCAAATATATTAATGTTTGGTATTTATCACCCTTGGGAGCTACTCACATGGGTCTGAAGGTTGAGCATCATGTTGTTGTTTGAAACTTTCAAATCTGAAATGCAATTTGTTCTCTGAAGGATGGAGGATGCTGCAACTTTTGCTTTTGCACCTGATCAATTTTCAACTGTAAAATGGGTTGTGAGTTCTTCCACTTGAGCATATATATGATGTCCAGATTTGCATCGAAACAACCCCCCCCCCCCCCCCCCCCCCCCCCCTCTCTTCATCCTCCTCCGTCCCTTTCTTTGTCTTTTTAACTTACAGTTTGGTTTAATTATGGAGGATGTAATGTGAACTGGAGGATAAAGCCTTTATTGATTTTCAACTTTCAGTATCATTCCAGTATCAGACCAAATTTAGGTCACTGGCATGAAAAGAGTTTCGTGTGGTTCATTGATGCAATAGATTTCGTAATCTGTTATTTTCGATCTAGACCGGACAATCACCTTTCCGGAGCAGTTCAACGCTTCTCTCCGATGCAAAACTCCAATGCTTCATCCGACAAAAACACTTCTAATGGTGATGGTAATATGACAAAATATATGATTCAGTGATGGTGTGACGAATGGTTTGTCAGGCTTCTCCATTGGAATGAAGAAGAGCTCTGGCGCGGTGACAGGCTGCAGTGGCCGATTTTTCCAGCTTGGACAAACACCTAGATTTGTAGCCCTTCTTTGATTTATGAGGTTTAAAACTATTGATGGTAATATTACACGTACATCTTTTACAAATCTTTTATACCGAAAATGGTGATGTGAGAAGATTTGTGTAGTTGTTTATTGTTGTTGGATCAAGATGCTTATAAAAAAGAATCACATAAATTTTATAATCTGGGTGTGAAGGATGTTCGTATATATGACTTGATGTGTAATTATCGTACCTTTTTCATGCTCAGGAGATCTATGTAACAACAACCCTGGCTTAACCCAAGCCCTAAAATGAAACTATAAGGTCTGTATTTGTTACAGGAGATCTATGCAACAACCAACCTGGCTTAACCCGAACCCTAAAATCAAAGTGTAAGCTCAGCATTTGTTAGATGGTTGATGTTGGCTGAAAATCAGTGGCTATCTCGGTTACGCTAACATTGGAGAGGAAGAACTCACCGTGGGTCAAGTTTCATTGCGATTCAATTAAGGGAATGGAGAGGAAGGACTTACCATGGGTTGAGTTTCATTGCAATTCAATTAAGGGAATGAATGGTAACTAATAAAATACGAAGCATTCATTTTTTCAAATTCTATTAATTAGACATTTTGATAAAACATGACGAGCGTGAAGTGTGCAGACGGATGGATCGCCGATCATAAATTTTCGAGTAACACGATACGTACGTATTTTATCCGAGAGTAGTTACGTGTTAAAATCTGAATGATTCTTTATTGTTCTTCGACTAAAATATTTTGAAAAATTGACCCTAAAAGTTTTAACATGTCACTATTTTTATATGAAAGGAGTGTTGGCGATGTATTATTGTTGTCATCTAATTAAATATTGCACATACAACAATTATTAAAAACAACCGATATCATAATTGGGTTGTATTGGCGACTCTTTGATAGTGGAATCTTATACAGGTTCACAAGTCATGTTTGTTTTTGTTTTTTTTTTTTTCTTTGAAAATTTTTTTTTCCTCTTCCCTTTATGGGTTTGAGAAGTCTAGTTATTCTCCGAAAGTCAGCGGTTTCGTACTATAAATTTCGATTTTTCTTATTTGTCATGCTTTGTATTGTTTATTCTGTCACTTGTTCCGTTTTTTTTATTTAGTTATAAAAAATGGAATTGGAGGGAGGCACCGCTTCATTGGAACAAGTGTTAGGATCCGGCAGTTGCCCGAAAGTATATAAATTGCATTTAAAAAAGTTATTCTCTATGATGACTAATGTAAACGAAGACTCATAGAATTTTTTTTTAATTTTTAAAACCATGAATCGTTTAACTATTTTTAACAAATTCAACTCATCCTTTATGTTAGGAGAATGAGCATGCTTTAGAGGAGAGGGAGCATATGTTACATTAGATATGGTTGTTCTTAACTTGAAAAGTTGTGAACGTATAAAACTTAGATCATCTACCGTTTATTTTACGTCGCCTCTAATTTCTCTATCTCTACTTATTATTATTATTACTATGATAGATGGCTCGAATTGTCTAAACACAAACTCAAGACTTTTTAAGTTCAGAGGATCTTCATCCTCATATTCGTCTAAAAAGAAGTTAGGTGACATCATTTAGGGTATGTTTATTGTATCTTTTTCTAAAGTGATATTGCTTTTTAATTTTAAGAAGCTCTTTAAATCTAAAAGCACACAAGTTTTATTTTCAACGCCAGTTTCATAATTTACTTGTTTTTTTTTTTTTTTTTGCAAGAAAGTTTCTTTAACTTTTTTATTTTTAATTTACAGACTGAAAGAACTTGGTAGAAATGACAAAATATGTCACATGCCATGGTTGTAACCATCTCTCTCTCATTCTCTCCTTTAAAAGGACTGCCCTTTAATTTGATCAACAATAATAACGTTTCTTTTTAAGGGTGTAGAAATTATAATGCTATTTTATATTGGGAAAGAGGCACTTATTATGGGAAACGAATTTTTTCCTTTTATCTTAGTTTGACTTTATTTGTAGAGAGATATTCATATTTTGGGGATCTTTTGATTAACTTTTGTTGTCTAGCTTTTCAATTTTACTGGATTCAAAACTCGGGCGATGCACGATTCCTTTAATCATTATTTATTATAAATTCAACATATATAATTAAAATAATAAAATTTATATGCATATATAAGTGTTATAGGAATATTAAGTATCGAAGAGTTTAAATAGGGGTATATATGTTAATGGGTCTTAATTTAAATTTAAATGTATAATTTAACCTATAAAAGACGAAAGTAAAGTTCATGAATCTAAATTGATATGTATATAATTTATCAACATTTGTTATCATGTTTAAAGCTAAACTTATTCACAAAATTAGGAGTATGACACATGTCATTCTATGAATGCTTTAAACTTTAGAACGAAAAATGGGAGTCTAAACAAAAACTAAAAATATTCAATATGAGTCTAAAATGGAAGATCACAAAAAAAAAAAGGAATCCAGTGATATATAGTTAGATTAAATCAAATGTCATGTGTCCTTGAAAAATTATTTATTAGTGATAATGTATAAGTAATAAAAGAGATAAACATTGAAAAGTGAGAGTTCAAATATATAATTGTTTAAGTGTGATACGTGTCAAAATTCTGTTGGTATAGACTATGACACGTGGTAAAGTTTAGTCATACATTTTGTCAACGTGTATATATATATATAATATAGTTTTGAATTTCATAAAATGAAGTTACAAAGAAAAATTCAACAATTGAGGTGTATTCATTTACTAATTTTCCATATATATATATATATATAATATAGTTTTGAATTTCATAAAATGAAGTTACAAAGAAAAATTCAACAATTGAGGTGTATTCATTTACTAATTTTCCATCAAATGCCAAAATAATACAAATAGATTGAAAAAAAAAAGAAAAAGAGAGAAGCTTTCCCAAATTGAGAGAGAGATACTATACCTAAAATACTTTAAAAATATAAATCAACAAATTTGAGACCTACCCAAAATATAAACAATAGTATGAGGGAAAAAAAACTTATGAAGCAAATATTCGAACTTTGGATATTTGAAATCAATACAAAAGAAAAAAATGTTAGACAAATTTTTCAACAGAAAGAGGGTTGCACCCAATGATGTTACACAAGTGAAGGAATTTGTTGATGTAGGGAAGGTTCTAGTGACGAGGATATATTGCTTCCAGGAGAACATAACTTTGGAGGCGCTGCCATTCTTCACCAACGCCCATGCAGGGGAGATCTCTCGTTTGAAATGCAAGGTTTTAAAAATAAAATATTAATTATGAGAATTGATTATAATAAGATTAGATGATAACATAATTTTAAATCATAGCATCAAAATTAATTAAGATGTTGAAAACCTACTAGGGGCATTATCCTAGGCGTGATAGTGGCTAGAGAAATAGCTATTTGTGCAATGAATTTATAAGGAGCTCTCATATTGCATATTACATATTACGTGTACCGTTGAAGAGTAAGATGAGGATATTCAGTTATGGAGTGTTTCCTTTTGTATATGAAAGAGCGTAGGTTGTGAAGAAAAAGATTAATTGGTGTATTAAGTGGGGAGAAATTGGGACATTTTGAATTTGAAAAAATATAGATGGCATAAAGTTGAGCTTCACAAAAGTTGTAAGAGATCGACACGTTCCACTTTGTGCTTCTACTTTCATATATATATATATATATATATATATATATATATATATATATATATATATATATATATATATATGATATAATATCCTTTTTTTTTCACATAAGTATTTTTTTTATCATAGTATTATTAATAGGGAAAGAGAGAGGAGAACAGGAGGGAAGGAAAACATGATATGACACATGATAGCTTGTGCTTAGATGCAAAAATAGTTATAAAAAGAAAACAGCTTAGTGTTGCATCACGACTGTGCTCATAAACTCTAATAACGATTTAATGCAAAATTCATGTTTTTAACACAATTGGGCGACTGAGAAATTGTTGGCAATTTAAACCGCCACTGCTATGTTTCGAATTAATAGAAAAATAATTCTGTATAATATTTTAGATCAAAATGGAGCTATTGGTAAAAGTTTGAAAACAGCTATTCGAATAAGTAATAATTTGATCCGTGTTTGAAAAGTCACTTTTGAGCTTTTTGAAAGGATAAGTACGTAGGTCACGAAAGTTGTCAATAATGGATAATTTAACCACCAATATTTCAAGTTGTACAAATTGATCAGTAACGTTATTAAACGAAATAATTCAACCACTTATATGAGTTAGGATTCTTAATTGTCTTTTTCTTATCTTAATTAATGTTAGCTACCAATACGTTTGTGGATCCATTTAATAAAACTGTTTCACCCATGATGATAATAAGTAAATATTTTTTGAAGTTAATTGCATCAAATTTTTTTTTGCTATACTTACAATTAATTTCATTTCATTTTATACAATATTTTGATATATATTAGAATGTTATCCCATAAGAATAATAATAATATGATCTTTATGGTTATTATTATTATTATTAATGTAGAATGGGGGATATTATCAAATATTATGGGATGTTAGTATCTGAAAAATAAATTTTTTCTAATTATTATTATAATGGTTTATTATATTTTCCAATTTTTATTGTATTTTTATCAAAAAAATTAATTGACTTAAATTTTTTTAATGTAATCACAATTAATTTAATTTAGTATTATTCCATATATATTGAAAATATATTAGAATGATATCTCATGAGAATAATAATAATATGTTATTTATTATTATTATTATTATTTTAATTGAAATAATTTTATTGAAGTGTTCACAAACTTCTATAAATATATATATCAATCATTAAAATTTGTTTATAATCATGTACTTTTAGAACCTTGATCGAAATTTTGGGAGTTATAATTTGATGGATTAATAAAAGAATATAAAATGTAAATATCAACGGGACCAATGCTTTTGATACAGATAGTCAATCCTTTAACATATAAAATATATATATATATTTTCTTTCCTCAAAAGGAAGAAAAGAATACAAAATTCCAAAACTCGTGATAAATGCATCATTGCAAAAGGTGAAAAGATTCTCTCCTGCCGCTGATGGTGCAGCAGGTGTATGTGCTGTTAAATGTATTTGAAAATTTTAAAAATATGATCCAATAATTCTTTGATTTAAGGTTTATGGAAAATCCCCCATCCATCCACGTGGCAACTCCATCTTTTACCACGTCTTTGCTTTAAACTATAATAATAATAAAAGAAAAGAAAAATGTGACCAAAAAAAAAAATTGAAACATGGGTGTGAGTCTACTTAAAAAAAAAAAAAAAGGAGGAAGTCAGCATCTTTCTCATAAATAAATAAAAGTGTGTCAATATCTTTTACTCTAAATTATATATTACTATATTATTTTACATTTGATGATTATAAGTAGCAATACTAATGTGATAAAAATTCACCCATCTTAGAAAAGTAGAGCACAAAAAGTATAAATTTGAATAAATTTTCTTGCTCTTCTTTTCTATGGATCTAGATTCTCTACGATGTTTGTACCTTCCTGATTATTTTTACACAAACCTTTTTTTTAATTCTACTTAAAAATGACACACATTATTAAATAAGTAAAAAAATAAAGCTTCCTTCCCTCACGTTCTAAGTTTATGAATTTTTATTTTATTTTATTTATTCATTTATTTTACTCCCCCTCATGATTTTCCTCTTCTTTTTTCTTGCTTCCTTTCTAATGTACTTCTCATCATGCACCATACCTATTTTTATTTTATCTTATATATATATATATATTTTGCTTGTCACTTTAGATTCATTTGTTGAAAATTTAAGAAAAAATCATTTGAAACACACATAATAAAAGAATTATCTCTCAAAGCAACAAACTCATTGCAAAAATAATAATAATAATAATAATTCGTATGAAGAGATCACACATTACTTTCCAAATTTTATTTTCATATGTGTAAGACTAAAAATTAATATACTGTGATACGATTTCTACTAAAACAATTTAAAATTAAGATGCCTCTCTTCTTTCTTGTTTTGTGTACCTTTTTTTTAGTTTTTCCTCGTATCTCCATCCAACTCAATATTGTTTCCTCCATTGATTCTTTCCTTTTTTTTAGGCTTACTTTTTTTTTTAAGCGTACAAACAAATTAGGAAAGAAGAACAAAAAAAAAATTCATAAAGTTTAAGGTGGATGCAAAGAGGAGAATAAAATATAAAAGAAAATAAAAAAAAGTCATAAACTTAGAATGTGAAGTGGGGATTAGAAGTTTTTTTTTTCCCCACTAATTTAATTGTGTGTGCATTCTCAAATTGGATGGAGGGCTGAGTTGCAATATTTATGGAGGTGCAAAAAATATTGCTAATTATTATATGCATGCATAAAATAATATATATAACTATTTTTCAATCATAAATTAACACCATTGTATTATCAATACATGTAGAGATAGGGGATTTGCAATTTTTAATTCTAATTTTGATGCCCTGATCATTTCCATATTGTCATTAACACATGACGACTAATTGAATAGGGTTTTTCATTAAGAAAAGTCAATGATTTGCCTGTACACGTTTGATAAATTAGATAAAATAAAATGACTTCGGACAAAATGTCACGCTATGTTCTTTTTTATCTCTCTCTCTCTCTCTCCTCTCTTGTTTTTTTGCCAATAGAAGCACTAATATTTTTAATACATGAAATGAGTATCGTTAAACAACTGCAACTATCTTAAACTTAACTTTAATAATATAGTTAGTCGAAAAGTCATCTTACGTTTTGAATTAAGCATCTAACTTATTGATAAGGTTGTTTTAAGGTGCCGACAAATAATTTGATCATTTAGTGCTGTTCATGCATTTGTTCACAAAGCTTCAACAATTAAAACACGGAATCCCCTACGCGTCATGATTGCAAGAACTTAACTCTATTATTTTTGCCTAAGAAAAAGCTTAAAAAATAATAGAAGACGAGACATTAAAAAATCTTGCGGCAATTATAATTAGGTTGTAAATTAAATACTAGAGAATCATGAGCTTGCTCGCGTTCGAATCGTTCGTGTTCATTCATTTGTTAAATGAGACAAACATAAACACAAATCGCGAACTTGATAGCTACGAGCCGGCCCAAATACGGTTGGGCTCAGCTCAATGTGTCTATGAGTTTTTTGGGTTCAATTGAATTTTCTTTTTCCTTCTAGTAATTCATAAATGCAAGGTAGCTAGGACCATACATATCATATGTAATTTAGACTTATATTATTTAGGATCCTTCATCTCTAATTTATAGTTTAGAAACAAAAATTATGTGTATAATTAACACTTGTTATTTCCTATCAAATAGACAAACCAAACAAACAAACACGTGCAAGTTTGAGCTTGCGAACATGAGTTTGAGCTCATGAGTTTGGGCTTGTTAAAGAATTAGTGAGCCGAGTTCAAACACTAAAAATTGAGTTCATCGCAAACGCAAGCAGAATTCAAGTCCTATCAAAAATCAAATGACCTAAGCTGAAACACAACTGAATTTGACTCGGCCCTACTTATAATCCCATAACTTATTGCGCGGGAGGGCTCAACTTCTATAAAAAATTTTCCATTAAAATTTTAATGAAAATTTTAATTTATTAATTTTAGGATTTATTTGGTTCGTGAAATATTATATTCTTGTTTAGTATCACATTTCGCAATATATAATATCTGAAAATATGATGTTCGAGATGCGGCATTCTTATATTTAGTCCACTTGGATTGAGGGTAGAAAAAGTAAGAAAAAGGAAAGAGAGGTTAAAATTATAACTCTTCCCCTCGTTTGATTTACTTTTCAAAGGAGAGGACGGGAACTAATAGTGTTAACCTCGCTTCTCGCTCGGTATGAGAAGAGCGAAGAAGGGAAAGAGAAGTTTGATTACTATTAAGTATCAATTATACCCTTGTATGTTGTCTAATAATATACCCACAAAATGAAAAGGCTCGTATTGTATTTTTTTAATGAAAGAAATGAGTCCCTTTTCCAAATATGAAGATAAGAAAATTTATTTGATATAAATAATAAAACGTTGGCACATAAATTCCTAACCAAGGCTCCCAATATTAAACTCAACTCCTACTTAAATTAAATTAAATTAAATTAGTTGCAAGTATAGTAAAAATAAATTTGGTAAGATTAAATTTAAAAGATATATAACATCCATCATGCAATGAGATTATAAATCATTCAAATGAATCACTGGAATAATTATATATTTGAGATATAGACATACCAAAATACTTAATAGTGTCTGTCATTTTTACATTAAATTCTGGTGAATACTTTTTAAATTTAATTACATCGAATTTATTTTTACTATACTTATAATTAATTTCATTAACAGTTTAAAAGCATGTTTAAATGATATTTTATAATAATAATAATAATAGAAATGATATAATATCTTAACTCAGACAGGGATTAAATTGTCCCGTTCTGTAATGTTTCGTTCCATTTCACGCCTCAGTGGCTGAATTAACCCCTCATTTGCGGCCCGCGGGCCCTGAGCCCATTTTATTTTCAGAACCAACACGGGCATGATCTTAAGGTGACGTGGCCCCCTTCGGAACGTCACGCGACGCGTCATTCTCGGCTCGACATACGCAAAAGAACTACACGCTCGCAAAATCCAACCTTTATTTAAAGCAATTCAAGCCGCCCCGTCTTCTTCATCTTTTCCTCCTCCTGCTTCTTCACGCGCGCACACACACACAGACACACTCTCTCTCTCTCTCTCTCTCCCTCCCCCCTCTGTGCTGTGATTAATTTAGAACCAACTACACATATCACTGGACCTCGCCTTTGTTTTATCCTTAAACAGCTCTATTCTAGGTTCGTCTCTTCTAAAACTTTGTTCTTTCATTCATGACCCCATATCTGGGATGTGAAGTTGTTTTTGTGCCAGGTCCTCTGAGGGGAGCCAGTAGAAAAGTTTAATCAAGTTGATGGAGTCCGGACCCATTTACATTTTCTCAACTGTTTTTTCTTTTTTTTTGAAAAACAAAATCAGATTTTCATCATTGTTATCATCATATTGATATTATTATTTTAATGAAGTTGTCGGCCATTTGTGTTGGTAGATGCAGTAGTACGTTGAACTGGGGATCGAAGAATAGCAAACCATCAGGATTCTGGCTTCTTTCAGGCATCAATGGGCTTTAATCCTCTGATGGGAGACTCGATGCTTCAACTGCTTTCAACAGCACTCGGTGGCGACTCCGGAGTCGTGAAACACAGTGGAATGATTGGGATTGTGGGGGCTCTGATTCTCGCCCTACTTGTGTCTTTTCTGAGTTCCACAGTATTCATGGGGAAGAAGAAACTGAAAGAGAGAGGAGTTTTAGTAGAAGCTGGGGGAGAGGAAGGCATCACCATGCGTCACGCTGGATCTCCGGAGCTGGTCCAAGTCCCATGGGAAGGGGCTACGACTATGGCAGCTCTGTTCGAGCAATGTTGTCAGAAGCATTCGAATCTGCGGTTTCTGGGGTCAAGAAAGCTGATCGAGAGGGCATTCGTGCAGGGGAGTGATGGGAGGAAGCTGGAGAAGCTGCATTTAGGCGAGTATGAATGGAAATCTTACGGGGAGACTTTCGATCGTGCGTCCAATTTCGCATCTGGGCTTGTGAAGTTGGGTCACAGGTTGGACACCCGAGCTGCCATTTTCTCTGATACTCGGGAAGAGTTCTTTATTGCCATGCAGGTGTCCCTTTCTTTCTAATCGAACCCCTACTACGCTTCTCCTGCTTTTCTCCTTTGGCTATTAATGGATGCGTGAAACGTAAAAAAGTGACTGTTCTTTCTTGTTCTTTTGGTTTGATCCCAGGGCTGTTTTAGGCAGAATCTCACTGTTGTCACCGTCTATGCTTCTCTGGGTGAGGATGCTCTAGTCCACTCACTCAATGAGGTGTGAACAAAAACTTTTCATGTCAATATATATATATATATATAGGTACAGATATACATATATGTCTACATAAATTAGAGTTGCTGTGTGCCCGTCTTTCCTGGATCATGAATAGTCATTCACCGATGAAGTCTAAACTTTGACAGACTCAAGCGTCGACCTTGATATGCGATTCAAAGCTATTGGAAAAGTTGGCTCGAGTAGGTGCGAGACTGGAAGCGATACAGAACGTAATCTACTTTGAAGATGATGCCACTCGGAGTGGTTCTGCGGTCCCAAGAAGCATGAGCAATTGGACGGTCGTGTCATTTGGCGAGGTTCAAAATCTCGGGGAACTAAATCGTCACCAACCCAATCTACCATCCAAGAACGATGTTGCCATGGTTATGTACACGAGTGGCAGTACTGGTCTACCAAAGGTTTGGCCCATCTCTTAGTTTCATATTTTTCAAATTAATTTTCTGTTTGTGTTTCTGAGTGTGTTGCAACAGAGAGAAAATTTGTTTGCGGAGAACCCAAACAAGCAGTGCTTCTTCATAGATAATTGTATGGCTTTAGTTTTAAAGGAAAATGCAATTAGATCGCCCATAGTGTTACCGAGTATTAACTTACAATTTTCCTATGGTGTGTGCATGTCAATGCTGTGAAAAACATTTTCTTCAGGCTGGCTTCACTTTGCTCCGTACTAGGATTTGTGTTAATTTTTACTTGTAGTCATACTACTCTTTACATGATTCATTGTATTTTAACATTGTACCGGTGTGTAAATTATATAGGGGGTAATGATAACACATGGCAACATTGTGGCAACTGTAGCTGGAGTTTTGAGGGCTTGTCCCTCTAATCTGGACAATGAAGTTTACCTGGCATACTTGCCCATGGCTCATGTTTTAGAATTGATAAGCCAGGTAACCTTATGTCCCTAGCATTTTTATGTCCCATGGTGGTTGATATTGTACTTAATATGCTTACACAAATTTTGTGCCTTTTCCAGACTGTGATGTTTGCTGTAGGTGGTGCCATTGGTTATGGTTCAGCATTGACTTTAACAGACACTTCTCCTAAAATAAAAAAAGGAACTAGGGGAGACGCTGCTGAGCTGAAGCCCACAGTGATGACAGCCGTTCCTGCTATTTTAGACCGTGTTCGGCGTGGGGTAATGAAAAAGGTATGAATTTGATTGAGACAACATGATATCTTGTATTTGCTTTAAGCCATTGGTTTTTGATGCATTTGTATAGTGTTTTCTAGGTTGAGGAGAAGGGAGGGTTAGCATCGAAGCTATTCAACATTGCATATAGACGTCAGTTAGCAGCTTTAGATGGAAGCTGGTTTGGGGCCTGGGCACTAGAGAAAATGTTTTGGGATGCCATCATCTTCAAAGGGATACGCTCTGTACTGGGAGGGCGGGTTTGGTACTTGATTTGTGGAGGAGCTCCTTTGTCTGGAGACACACATAGGTTTATCAACATCTGCATGGGGTAATTGTTCCGCATCTCGATCTAACTGTAAAACTGAAGGAAAAGTTGCTCCTTTCACGTATCATATCTATGATGCCGATAATTCAAAGCCTTCTACGTGAAAATGATCAAACTGAATGCAAACTGTTAGTTTATATTTTAGAAACTTTTTAGCCATCTAATCTTTATAAATTGTTACCCCTCTATATACAGATTTAGCTGTTTACCTAGTCAGGATTGGAGCTATTTAGGAATTTCTACTTTGTATCAGCACTTAAAGCTCTCAATTCTGATATTTACTGAAAAAAAAAAAAAAAAAAAAGCTCTCAATTCTGACAATGAGTCAACCGGCTTCAACTCTCCTAATTGCTTTCATGATTGTGCTAAGCATTTATGTATGCCTGAGCTGATTTTCTGCATGGAATACCCTCTAGGGCTCATGTTACAACAGCATATGGCTTGACCGAAACATTTGCTGGAGCTACATATAGTGAGTGGGATGAAATGACAGTGGGTCACGTTGGTCCACCTGTGGCATGTTCCTACATTAAGGTATACCATCCTTTTTAAATTTGAGAAGAGATGATAAGCAGATAATAGAATGAAATCAATGCAATCTTTCCGGAGTCATCTGCACGTTGGTGAAGAAGAGAGGAAATCTTAAAGTGTGCTTCCTCATCCTTTCAGCTTCTATTGATATCCATTAGGTTATTCGTTAATGGATTTGTTCAATTGCATGTTGCAGCTGGTTTCTTGGAAAGAGGGTGGGTATATGACATCTGACAAACCAATGCCTAGAGGTGAAATTGTAGTTGGGGGATTTAGCGTATCTTTGGGCTACTTCAACAATGAGGAAAAAACTAATGAGGTGTACAAGGTAACATCTTTACTGCATGTAGACAGCACATTTACCTTTTCTCAGCTTGCGCGTGAGCTCGTGTGTACGTAACTGTTTTTCGTGCAGTGCTTAATAAAGTAATCATTGCTTGATGAATTCTACAGGTTGATGAAAGGGGTATGCACTGGTTCTATACTGGTGACATTGGACAGTTTCACCCTGATGGGACAGTAGAAATTATCGATAGGAAGAAAGATATAGTAAAACTTCAACATGGAGAGTATGTCTCCCTGGGCAAGGTGAGAATGTAGGCACCATCTTGAATCAGCGTGGTATTTAATGTCTTATACTGACTAATCCACGATTGCAGGTTGAGGCAGCACTCAAGTCTAGTGACTATGTGGACAATATCATGGTATACGCTGATCCCTTCTACAGCTATAGTGTAGCTCTTGTTGTTGCTTCACATCAGGACCTGCAAAAGTGGGCTGAAGGAGCTGGCGTCAACTCTAAGGATATTTCTGAGTTGTGTAACAGCGATGAAGCAGCCCAGGAGGTTCAACAATCCCTCATCGAGGTTTATCCATTTTGTTGTGAACACTAGTCTTTTTAACACTCGCATAAGCAGTGACCATTGATATAGCACCATATATGATGAACCATTTTAAAGTTTTAAAGTAACGTTTAAGCAAATGCTGTAGGAAATTGAAACTTGCATCTTTGGCACCTTTTTTAGGTTCAATTGAATAAACTTGCTAGGCTTGGTTAATAGGTCTCATTCACCAAATACTTTGCTATTTATAGCTTACAAATTCATTGCGACCATTATGCCTGTCCAGTGCTCACCACCTGCAAGAAAAAACAATATATCGTTCAACTCTGAATATGTGTGTATGTTTGGGCGCAGGCGGCGAAAAATGCCAAACTGGGCAAGTTTGAAATTCCTGCAAAGCTTAGGTTATTGGCAGATCCATGGACACCTGAGTCCGGATTAGTTACAAACGCTCTCAAAATTAAGAGGGAACAGCTGAAGATTAAGTTCAAAGATGAGCTGCAAAGGTTGTATGCCTGAAAAAAATGTAGCCTTTTCTTTGTATGTATTCCATTTCTTTCCTCCGTGAGCAAAAGAGAAAATGTTACTCTCAATTATCCTATTAAGCAAGATGGGTTCTATGTTTATTGGGTTTCATTTACTAATAAAGAGTCGCACTATGAAGTTGGCCCTTACCATGCAATTGATCACACTGCAATATGTTTCGGAACTGTGAAACCATGTCTACTGTAGTTGTAACATTTTGGAGCAACTGGGGCTCTGAATGCTACTAGAATGCATCAAATAGGCAACGGTTTTTATGCGACAGTCTATAAAACCGTAAACTTTGTGCCCTTATAGGCGATCCCCTATTATAACGCATAGGTGACGGTCCTCCAAAGTTGTCACTTGTTATGTTGTATAAGCGACTGTATTTGAGATCCGTCACCTAAAGTCCGTGGCTAAATTACTTACTAAACTGTATAGGCGATGTTCCTCTAAAGCCTTTACCTATTATATTGCACTCGATGGTTGTTTAAAGCCGTCACCTATTATGTTGTATAAGCGACAATATTTGAAGGCTGTAGCCTGAAATTGGTGCTTAAATTACTTATTAAATTGTATACATGACCCTTTTTGACTGTTCCTATTTGATCCATTCTAGTAGTGGAAGAGAATAATACAGGTCTGGGAAGTCAAAAGAAAGAAATGATGAATCTCAACCATGCAAATGAAAGATAGTGACGTCCTTTCACATTGTAACACCGTCAACTGTACCAAAATGAATGGGACAAACAAAAACATAAATGTTTCTGTGGAAGTCAATAACTACTGGATCCTCTCAAAGAACACTAGCCAGAAAAATTCCATTAAAATTTGGACACGGTTCATCTGCCCTTCAACCCCATAAAGACGCTCGATGATGTACCCAAGAAGATAGGGTGTCCCACATACGAGCCAAGCTAGAGAGTCTCCTATCACTAGGCTCACCAACCAACCTGGACTTTCATTCTTATTATTCCTACCGGATATCAAAACCATAAGGATTGTTTCCAGCCATGAGTTCCCATATGACATAAGCGCTCTTGGGTGGGGTGGGCCATTCCATCAAATCTTTGAGAAGGGGCCCAATCTCGTATTTGATGGTCGACGTGGCGATAGGCTTCGCTTCTACGACTGCCTTCCCAGCCGTTGCAAACACTGAGCGAGAACGGTAAGGGGCGCACAAACAATGTCGTTGCGCGGGGATGCGATTCGCCAAGCTGGGGCAAACAAAGCCGTCCGGCCCTACCGGATTAGGCTTTCCGCGAAGGAAAGACCTTCGAAAGGAGACCCGGGAAAGAAAGAGCTATGCTATTGACCGACCCTTTCGTAGTGACTTCGAATCAATAGGCCTCCCCCTTTTGATCATTTTGTTTGAGGCGGGCCAAATAGAGAATGAAATGCAGAAAGAGGGGAAGGGTTCCAAACCCTTTTTTGGTTTAAGGGCTGCTCGCCCTACCGAAGTACCAAGGCTTACACTTCCCTATTTAACGACCTAAAAAAGGCTTTCAGTAGCGCCCACTACGTTGTTTTTGAAGTTGAGAATGAGGATCAAATTTGCCCGTTGAAAGAGTCCAATGGGAGGCAGTAAGAAACTCAAAAGAAACTGGAGAATGTCGGGACGCGTCCACTCTCAGATTTTTGAAATCCATTTAAAGGGGAAAAAAGAAGAAGGAAAAAAAATGGTGTTCTAAACAAACTCCGCAAATCCTTCTTCTTTCAAACTCCTCAGATATACCGAATCCGAAGGTAAGATTTCTTTCTAAAGTCCCTTAACAATTTTCTGATCTGATTTGACCCTTCTGCAAGTAAGATAACTTTTATTAGAGTTTACTTTTGATCTGAACTTGATGAAAATATGTAGGAGCCTCTGTGTTGATTACGAAGATGCATTCTTTGTTAATTTTCTGAAAATGAATTTGGGGCGGGGCGGGTTCTCCATGCACTGATTCAGATATGTAAGTGGTACAGTGGCAGCACTTGTATGGATAGTGGAAGCATCAGTTGCAATTAGATTTGTGATTGACAGAGAAGAATGCTTATCCCACCATGTTCAGTATGAAGGAGACACAGTTCGTGTTTCTTTCGAGGTTATCATCAAAGCTAAAGCTCCTTGGCACTACGGTGACAGTGGTGTGGATCTTCCGGTATGTTACATTCATATCATCACCATCTTCCGCGCCCCCCCCCCCCCCCCCCCCCTCGGCCCCCTCGCTCCAACAATATATATATATATATATATATATAGTGTAGTTTTGGTATTTCAGAATGTTTCACATGAGCTTTGGCTTCAGTGTGCTTTGTGTGTCACGTTGTTAAATATACGTAACTCACTCCAAAGTTCTTGATGTTGGATCAGATTAGGGGGCCTTCGGGTGAGCAGATTCATAGGTCGTACCAAAAGTCTAGTGAGAAGCATGAGTTTGTGGCTAATAAGAGAGGCCTATACAGTTTTTGCTTCACAAAAAAGTCTCCATATGATGAAACAATTGATTTTGATTTACAAATTGGCCATTTTGCGTATTATGATCAACATGCGAAGGATGGTAAGAAGGTTGTGTTTTCTGTCTGGTTTTGTCAAAGTAAAGTCTTTTCTGTGGAACAAACGAGTACTAAAGAGCTTTGGGAATAAATGGGTGCAGAGCATTTCAGCCCCTTGATGGATCAGATTGCGAAGTTGGAGGATGCTCTTTACAGCATCCAGTTTGAACAATGCTGGTTAGAGGCTCAGACCGACCGTCAGGCAATGGGTACTAAGACTATTTCTACTACTGGAAGATTTTATTCTCTTCCATTTTCTTTCTTCCTTTCTTTCTTAAGGACTCTGAGTTTTTTCCCAGTTCAAAGCCGGAAAAAGAAAAACTTATTAGTCGACTCTCGACAGTATGCCTTTTCTCATGATTTGCTGGTTATGAATTTCTCAAAATAGCTGAACTCATCCATTCTTCTGTTTTGAGTAGTAAAGTTGTAATATAGTCTAAAATGAACTCCTTTAAGTAGTTTCAAAAGAAAGACAACTGATTTGATCAGGGAACAGTGAAGCAACTGAAGCTTAGAACTTTCTGAAGATCACTTGTCTTGGGGTTCTCCTTGTCAGTTCCTTGATATTTTTCAGCACAACTAATAATGTGTTTATTTAAGAAGGGGGTAATTAGTATGCTGATTATGTGGATTTTGGATGAACTGCAGCAAATGAAGGAATGAGTAGGAGAGTGGTCCAGAAGTCAATGTTCGAATCAGTGGCACTAATTGTTGCCAGCATCCTCCAAATCTACCTCCTTCCAAGGCCTGTTTGAACGGAAGCTTGGCTCATGCAGAGTTTAAACTTGCACTTTGCCGTTATTATTACTCGAGTTGTAAAGTTTAGAGCCCAGATTTCACCTCTGCCATTCGTCTAGTGAAGAGTTGATTGGATGCGTAATAATAGCGATTATCGTTCACGAAGAATAAGGAGAACGAGTTATGCTTTTTGAAGAAGCATTTCACCCATAATTCTGTGAAAAAGGATAGTCCACAGAGCATCAATACTAAACTTTCTTTAACTTCAATGGTATATTTTAACAAAGCCCACTAATAATAATAATAATGAGCTCGATTATAATAGAAGTATCAGACAGACCTAAGTATGTGTAGATCTTTTTTAAGTTGATTACAACAAGCATCAGTAGCAACTGGGGATGGCTTCTGCTGGTACTGGCAGGTAGTAGTAGCAGTAGCATATGTTGAAGCTGAGTGCCTAACCACTTGCTAGTGGAACATAAAGTTAGAATTATAATATCCTTAGTACGACATGAACAAAAGGAGACGAAGGTGTACGACCGGAGGTGTTATCTTTTCTATTAAAAGTAATTGCTCATAGGAAAAGTGTAAACCTTAATTTTATAGTGCATTCAAATATACATAAGAGCTCATGGTTCGATTGTAACTTGGCTAATCCTAAATCCTTTCGCCATGGGACAATTGTTTAACACCAGACCATTTCGAGCGTGGGACTAAAAAAAGAAAGAAAAGAAAAAAAAAAGTTGAGTTGCATGTATTCATCTTTTAAGGATGAGGGGTCGGATAGTTACTGAATAGAAAAGAAGATAATTAATATAATTAATAATTTCTCTGCAAAATATGATTATGTGTGTTTTAATCAAGGAAAGCAATTTTGTAAATATCATGTCATATGTGTGCCTCTGTGTGTATATATCATGTAAGAGAAGGGAGAAGCCAAAGCTGAGTCGAGGGGATCGTTCCGCAGTGTACCAACAAGCTCTGAGGCGATTATGGCTCTCCCGCAAGGCAGATGGATTAAGGTCTTCCCTCTCAATTCTCTCTCATTCTCGCTCCCATCGCGCAGCAGCCCGTGAATTTCTTTAGATTGATAAAATGCTCCTTGAACTCCGCCTCAATTTTTGTTTTACTTCATCATGTTTCCGGCAATATTTGTTCAAATCGGCTGTTATTGACCACCCGCTATGACTGTCGGTGGATCATCATCGGTGATTCCGGCGATCCCTGTGCGCAGTCATCATCTGCTGGATCTTCAAAAAATTTCATTAGATTCCCTTTCTCGTTGTTTAACTTGATGATTTCCACTGTATAAACTGTTTCCGATTCATGTTTTGAATGCTTACTCGCTTTCAATTTGGGATTTTGCGTCAACGATTGAAACCCTAAATTCTTCGATTGTTCTTGTGCCTGGTCGACTAAATTGTTTTACTGTTGTGGAGCAGCTTCATCAGAGGGGAACCGGGCCAGGGGCGAGGAGCTCTCACGCCATAACCATAGTGGGACGGAAGGCTTACGCCTTCGGCGGCGAGCACGCACCGCGCGTCCCCGTCGACAACGACCTCCACGTATTTGACCTCGACGACCTCACCTGGTCCGTCGCCGCTGTCTCCGGCCACGTTCCTCCGCCGCGCGTCGGCGTCACCATGGCCTCCGTCGGCGACAACGTCTACGTGTTCGGCGGCAGGGACAGCACCCGCAGGGAGCTCAACGAGTTCTTCTCCTTCGCCACGCGCTCCGGCGAGTGGACCCTAATCTCCGGTGGCGAGACTGGCCCTCCTCCCCGGAGTTACCACTCCATGGTCTCCGACGACCGACGCGTGTACGTCTTCGGCGGGTGCGGCGTCTCCGGCAGGCTCAACGATCTATGGGCTTTTGATGTCGTGGATTCGAAATGGGCCCAGTTCCCTCTCCCGGGAGAGAATTGCAAGGGCCGCGGTGGGCCTGGGCTTGCTGTGGTGGGAGGGAAAGTATGGGTCGTGTACGGCTTCACCGGGGCCGAGGCTGACGACGTCCATTGCTTGGACCCGGCCCGCAGCGAGTGGGCCGAGATCGAGACCGTGGGCCAGAAGCCCACGCCAAGGAGTGTGTTCTCCACCCTTGCTGTTGGGAAGTACATTTTCACATGCGGAGGGGAAGTTGATCCCAGTGATCAGGGACACATGGGAGCCGGGAAATTCTCCGGCGAGGTCTACGCGCTGGACACAGTGACTCGCTCGTGGAGTCGGTGGGAGGATGGGGCGGAGGAGTCGGGGGGCGACTGCCACCCGGGGCCAAGAGGGTGGTGCGCGTATGCGGCGGGGCGGTTCGGCGGAGAAGAGGGGCTGTTGGTGTATGGAGGGAACTCCCCTAGCAATGACCGTTTGGGTGACATTTTCTTTTTCGCTCCTGGCTTGAGGGTGGGTGAGTTTTGATGCCATTATTGTATGCAGTTGCTATGAACATGGTCCGTTTTGAGTTGAGTTGTGGGAGTTTTGGGTGTGTGTTCTTATTGGGATGCCTATGAATGAGTAAGATGTGTTTTCAGTGTTGGAGCTTGAACATGAAATCCTGGCTACCATTCGGTGTCATGAATTGTTTGATCTCTGTTTTATCCGTTTATTTTTGAATCGAAGTGAGTTTGAATTTCGAATTCGGTTGATCATCAGACGAATTTGTGAGCCCTATATCCAAGCTATTGATGTTTTGGTCAATAGTGAAAGCAATCAATTTTGCTTCCTGCCACTGAAACTAAGTTTTTGTTGACATGGCCGGCTTGGTGAGCGTAGATTTGTAAAACTTTGTTTTAACTCTCAAAATTAATGAAGCGTTTGGTTCACAGGAATGATATTATTGGAATGAAATGCCTCATTCCCATCCTACATTAAGATCGATAATGGCCCACTTCTTGGGCCATTCCCATTCATGAAATTCACAAATTTTATTCCCTCTAGACTTACTCCTAAAACACCATTTGCTCCTCTCAAATTCCTTTTTAAAAAATTAATAAAACCTAGTTCTCCATTCTCTTTTGATACCCTCTCCCCTACTTTTTACTAAAAAGTAACGGGAATTATTTAAAGTAAAGGAAAAAAATTCTATTATTTATTTATTATAAACTATTTTTAAAAAAAAGAAAAAAAGAAACCCAACTTATGAGAGGAACCCCATGCAGAAAATAATGAAAATCCGGAGAATTGTTTTTTGGGTAAAACTTTGGAATTTCTGTTAAGAAAATATTTAATTCGATTATTAGTACTAAATACTATTAAAAAAACCCTAAAATTGGATGAACCCACAAAAATGCATAAAAATAAGGGAAAATTCTTTAAAGAAATGGAAAATAATTTCTAGGTTTTAGGATTAAGGGTATTCTATTATTATTAATTATTGAATAGGGCTATGTAAATCATTTCAAATAAAATCCATTCCATTCCCATTGTCATTACTATGCAACAAATGTTAGAAAGCGAATAAAACTTTTATTCCAAAGTCTATTCCTCCAAAATAGTAAACATGGAATGGAAATACAATAAAACTATTCCCATTCCCAGCCGGTCTCATTGTCAAGTTTATTCCATTGCCACCATTTTCATTCCCACATACCAAACATGCTCTAAGTTTTGCAAATGCTAGTTGGGAGGTGCATTTGCAACCATGATTTTGACCAAGATAAAGTTACCAAATTATCCACACTTAAATTATGAAATGCCTAACTCACCTTTACACTAGCATATAATTTGAGACCCTTGCTACTTTACTTTTATCTTTTGTTTTTCTCCTCCCCACCACGCCTTTTTCTTTTGCCTTCATTACCTTTTCAATGCAGATAATTTTGAAGATTTAAATGCCATGCAAATTTAAAAGAACGTGATAATTTTCATGGGATTTAAGAATCTCAATAATACTCATGCATAAAACTGAAGCCAGAAACCAAAAGTTTATATGTACAGTCTTTCTTTTCTTTTTGGTGATAGAAGGAATTAAATAGCTATTATTGCGGCACATTAATAATGTATTATGTTTAGTTATGAAAATTTAATTAAAATTAAAAATTGATATTTTTAGTTTATTTTAGTTTAGTTTAATGGAAATTTAATTTTAAAATGACCGTAATGTATAAATTATTTATTTATTTATTTGCAGTTCAAAACTTAGTTTTAGAATATTACGACCAAACACATAAAACTGAATTTTGAGAGCAAAAACTAAGTTTTGATGCAGTGCATTTACATAATACTAAGTTTTACAAAAGTCGGTTTTGGAGACAAAATTAAGTTTTGAACCTGATTTTAGCATGCTAGCTAAAGATGACTAGGTTTTGCAAATTGGGGGGTAGATTTTTAAAAACCAAGTTTCTGACCATCCAAAACCATGTATGGACTTAATTAAATTCACCCGGATGTCATCACCTATTTAATGTCCAAATGCCTTCACCCCAAATTATTGAATATCTATACTATTCTTATGGATATAAATATAGTTTTCATACAACTTAAATTTCACAGTTATTTCGTATCGATAGTAATATTTTTTAAAATTAGATTGATTTACATGAATAGATACTAAAAACAAATCAAGTATTATAAACTTAATGGATGAGATAAAAATAAGGTTAAATTGCATATTTATTTATGTACTTTGACTGAAATTAGTAATCCAGTTTATCTTTCAATATTAAATGATTGCAACACAACTTTTTAAAAATGTTCTAAAATCTCCCAGAGTCTCAAAGGAGTAAAAAATCCCAAAATAATACCCAAAAAAAACGAAAATCCCAAAGTAGGTGTATGGAGAAAGTTTTTCCCAATATTGCGAAATTGGATTTTGAAATCCAATTACGCAATTGGCAATTGCTAGATTGACTTTCAACGAGCTTTGAATGCATGAAATGGAGGAGGGAATAAAGGAGGGAAGGGAGGTGGCGTTGAGAGAATGAGAGAAATATGGTGATCGAGAATGTAGGAAAGGAAATCAAGCGCATGAAATGAAGATTAGATGTATGAGATAAGGGGGAAGAAATTGGTACGAAAATTGCAAAAAAAATGTATGAACGCACTTACAGGAGAGAGAAGAAGAAGGGGGAGAAGGAGCAGGAGGAGTGGCGGTGCTTTGTTTGGGCTGTGCGGTGTTGGGAGAAAATGGTGAGGAAGATGAGAGATTTAGGGTTTTTAGGGTAAAAATATATTATAATATTAATCTCATAGTTGGGATTACAAGACCAACAATGAAATATTGGGAAAAATTTTCTCTGTACACCTACTTTGAGAATTTCCTTTTTTGGAATTATTTCGGGATTTTTTTAACCCCCAAACGTCAATGCATTTGTTTCCATTACTATGTACTTTCCATCTGTAAGCTGAAAACGTTCCTTGATTTCAAATCAAAATTTTCCCAGACCTACCTTTCTTCCTTCTTTGATAAAGGTAAGGGTGAATATAATATATGAAAGCACCGAAATCTAATTCCGTCAATCAAAGGTTATAAACTAAGATCATGGGATTTGGTTATGAAATGGAGTTGGGATACCTATTCAGCTTTGCACAAACCAAGATTATGGGATGCGTACCTGCATTTGGAATGAAGGAAAGAAGGGAAAAAACTGAAATATACAAAAACCCTAATCGTGACTTAATTGCACCTAATTCATTATATCTCCATCGTTGACGCGGTTATGGGCGATTGTCTAAACCCGCCACTCAATTTTTGGTCCAATCTCTGCCACCACCGCCTCAGCTTGTGTTTCCTCTACTTCTACGCGGTTTTCCGCCTCTTCCACTTGGAGTTTTGGGGAAGATTTGGAAAATCCTATAAATTTGGAAGATTTGAAGCACTTTAGAAAGATTGTGATGCAATTGTCTTCCGTTGAAAGATAGGTTAGATTCATAACTTTGATAAGAGTACGAGATTAAATTTACAAATTTGACTTGAAAATAACAATAATTTAAATTATATGTAATTCATGTAAAAAATTTATTTGTAGTTAAGCATTCTCTCTTACGCACATACAAATTGTTCTGGGATAGGTTTTGTTGGGCGTGGCGTTGTTATGAAATTATTTTTTAATTTATCATAAAATGAATTTGATTATTCATGTAATTTTAGCCATTTTAAAACAATGAAACTAAACGCACAAAACATGATTTTCAAAGTCAAAGCTAAGTTTTGACTCGCACATCTTATATTTCGTAAAACTCAGTTTTAAACTCAACTTCGTAATGACAATTAAAATTATACTTTAGGATTTAGTCAAAACATAATTGGAATTAAAATTGTAGGGGGGCTTTGGAATTCCAATCAACATCAAGGAATTTGGCCAAAATTAAATTACACATAATAAATAATACACAAATGAGGGTAGTCAACACCTTTCTTCTCCCTTGAGTCATAGCATTAGAGAGGTTACACTTGCTTACTAAAGTATTAAACTAACTAATATGCACCCATCTTCCCCTAATCCACAATCACAAATCTACCCCTTCAACCTACCAAAATTACACAACCATACCAACCAAAATGGACCCAAAAAAATTTTAAAAAAATGGGGCACTCCAAAAAAAAAAATAATATATTTCTACGTGGGAGAAGAGGAAAAAAAAAAGAAAAAAAGAAAAAAAGAAAAAAGAAAAAAGAAGGAAGCCCAAATCAGTCATTTTACCGCTGATACAATAGTACTAGTTTTGCGCCTATCTTGACCTCACGACAGTGGAAGCTCCACCGCCCGCACTGCCCGAACTGCCCTTGGGCCCACCACCACCACCACCACCTTCCCCTGGCATCTGATGAAACGAACCCGAACCGTACATCTGTCCCTGATGATGGTGGTGGTGGTGGTGGGGGGCGCCGTACATCATTCCCGGCTGCATCCCGCCGTACACCTGTCCCCCGTTGTAGCCGCTGTCGCCGGGTCCTGATCCGGATTCTCCGCCGCCGGCGCCGCCGTCCTTATCCCCTTGGCGGGGTCCCATGGCGGTCTTCTCGCCCTCGATCTCGCGGTACTTGTTAAGGTAGATCTTGAGGGGGTCGACGTAGTCCTCGAAGCCGAGGGTGGTCATGGCCCACAGCAGGTCGTCGCCGTTGATTGTCTTCCGCTTCTCTCGCTGGCACTTGTCGGAGGCCTCCCCTGTGATGAAGCTTATGAACTCCGACACGCACTCCTGCACCGTCTCCTTCGCGTCCTTGGAGATCTTCGCGTTCGCCGGCAGCGCCTTCTTCATGATACGGCTCACGTTCGCGATCGGCAGGAACCGATCCTGCTCCCTCGCCGACACCTCGCTGTTCGGGTTGCTGCTCTGTCCCCCCGACTCGTTGTCTGAATCCGCCATCACTCCCCCCCCAGAATCCCACTCCCCCAATTGAAGCTCCGATTGCGAGTTACAGTCGCCGGAGATGGGGTTTCTCGACGGCACCGGCCAATTGGGGAGCAAAAAAAAGGTCCAGGGGAGTGTGGGGGGGTGTTTTCACGCCGGGTCCGTCGGATTGTCGGTCTAATATCGCATCGGGAGCGACACGTGGATGGCCTTCGGGCCGTTCATATACCGATAAGTGTTGGAAACGCGGATTGTTGGTGGCCCTTGGATTCGGGATGGGGCCGAGAGATCCGACGGGGGGAAACCTGCGGGAGAGTGGCGAGCTTTATGTTGCGGGTAACGCGGATATGTGTGATGCGTCGTCGCGCCGAGCGGAGCCGGAGTCAAGCCGAGCCGATCATGACACGTGGGGGTCATCTACAGCGTGTGAGTTGGATGATCTTGATAGGATGAGTTATCCATTATGAGGATTTTGACTGGGTTTTCCTCCCTCTGAGAGGTACATGACTTTTACCGTAACGTCAACGGGGTGGCGAGAACCTTTTGAAGAAAAAATTTCCGAAATAGCACAAATTAAAAAAAAAAAGTCCCAAGTAAGTGTACGAATTATTTATTTTTTAATATAAGTATCTCGTATTTATGAATTACAAAACTAATTTTTTTTTAATTTTGTAATTCATAATTACGAGACCAAGCATCGGGAGAATAGACTCACAATTGTAAATTGCGAGCTCCCCTAAAAAAATGTATTTCCCTTTCGTGGAGAGAGAGTGATATGTGGAAATAACATACACATTTATGGTGAACTTTGTATTATTCGTTTTTTCAGTGCAATTTTCAAAGGTTTGAACCTTACAGATAGAAGCAACATACAGAAACACATAAAGTGATTTGAAAATATAAATCGTATTCATCCTAAGTAGGGAAAATTTTAGGATTATTTTTAAGTTTAAAATTTTCGTATTTTGGACAAATACGTTTTGAATTTTTAAATCACTTGAAAATTGACATGTGTATGTGTTTCTGTATTTTGTTTCCATTTGTACAGTTCAAATTTTTGAAAAATACATTTAACAAAAAATTATACAAATTGCACTATGCATTGGAGAGAGGAATAGGAGATCTTTCCTCAAACCCTTTTTTTTTTTTTACTTTTTTTCTTACAATAGTGGGAGTTAGTGAGTCTTGCAATTGGGTATTGGAAGATCAAAATTTATATTAGGAAAGTTTTAATCTATACAATTACTTTGAAAAAGTTTTTTTTTGGATTATTTTAGGATTTTTTTCCTTTACAGTCACGCACAATCACAACAAAATTTGCAATTGTATATCCCACTTATATCCTTTATAATAAAATTTATATGACCCTTTATTATTATTTAATTAAATTTTTAAAAAATAAATCACATAAATTTTATTTATTTTTAATATATAAAGAATATACATACAATGCTATTCTTTCGTTCGTCTTGTAGGCTGTGATTGCTAATGGTGCCGATTTAAATAAAATCAAACTCAGAGGTGACATTTTGTAAGAACTTCTCGAAAACTATTTGGGTCTCCCAGTGTGTTAAAGCCCAATGACTTGAAATGCAAGTGGACGAGAGAGAGAGAGAGAGAGAGAGAGAGAGAGAGAATGAGGCTTTATGCATTGACAAGCAATAAACAGGGAGAGCCAAGTAAGTCAGTTTACCACCTGCAGCTGCAAGTGAGGACAATTGAAGGGTATGGGTATGTACATGATGATGATAAGGGCTGTGCGTCTTCCGGCTGTTCGAAAGTTTTTTGAATATTTTCTTTTTTTTATAAGCATCATTTTTATAATTTTTTAAAACCAGCTTACATTTTTAAAATTACATTTGAGATGTGTGATTTTAGGTTTGACACCTTCTGACACGCGCTGGCGGTCGTAGAAAAAAAATTGCACTTCTTAAGTGCGATTTTACTTAGTTTATTATAAATGCAAATAATTAATTATTAGATGGAGCATGTAATCCATGTGGCAAAGTATTTTTGTAAAGTGGACGATGATGTTAAGTTCAAATCTTTCTTAGTACATTTTATATGTACTTTTTTTTTCATATTAATTTTCTTTTAAAAACTATAGTAAATTTTACCTTTGACGAAACATAACGCTGAAAGTTATGTTAAATTTATTTTCAATTTTATCATTGCTCTCTTTGGAGAAAAAAAAAGAATTTTATTAATATATTTTAGTAGGCTAGTTTTAGAAAATCATGAAAAAGTAGGTTATGTTTATAAAGGTTTTTTTTTTAAAGCTACTATGAGAAAAATTCAAAATTTTCGACCGAATAAATATTTCATGAATTTTTTTTTTTGAATTGAGGTTGTTTATTTGATTCTTGACCAAACAGTAATTAGTCGGATGATTTTTCAACCAAATTATAAGAAATCAAAAAATATTTTTCCCATCGAAAATGAAGTTCCTAAAAAATTGAGAATATAACTTTGTACAAAATTCATTTTTAGTTTGTATATCTTGTACTAGTTCAAGTAAAATGAATAATTCAAGTTTTTCGGATAGGTATAACGATTTTTCGATCCCTTTTTCTTGATTTCCTGAACTGGACATAAGTTTTTTTGATTTCTGAGCATCTTCCCGTAATTTACCTGACCAAATTGTCCGATGGCTGAGAAATTTTCTGAAAGATTCGAGAAACGCTGCAGAATCTTGGCCACCCTTGATGATGATGATGATAATATGTCCTTTACTGGCAAAAGAAGGGAGAGGCAACCTCCCAAACTACTTTAATGCAGTGTTCGGGAGTTTTTGTGATTTTTAAAATGATTTATGATCATATTTTTTGTGAGTTTTAAAATAGTTTACAATCGTTTCTTTTTCTTTCTTTTTCTTTTTATTTATAAAAAACCGATGGAAGAAGCAATCATGCAGTTAACGAACAATTTTGTGTTAGAAAATGAGTTAATTGGACCGAAACATTTAGTTCAATGACTCGTTGGAACCAAATAAAAGATTAGGAGCTGAATTAAAGATTGAGTAAAAGATTAAGGAATTAAAATGACCTTTGTGTCACATTCTCATTTTCTTATGCTCAAATAGGATGACACTCATAAACATAGTTTGAATAAGATGTGTGATTGTTGGAGTCATTAAAGAAAATCATGAGAAATTAGTTTCTCACTCCTAGAAGCAGAGACTTATAAATAAAAGAGGTGTGCAAGTGGGCTGCCATAAATGGGTCATGGCCTTTAAATATATTAATGTGTGCATTAAGATATGAAATAAACAAACAAGGCACAGAGTGCAAAATGCTTTAATGGGTATCCAAGGCAAGGCTTTGTATAGGTCAAACAAAAAGAGCAAAAGCAACTTCAGCACATTAATTTATACCCAGAAAAAGAAAAAGAGGAACTGAACCCTGAAATACAAAACCCTACCTTACCTTACCACTTAATAACAACAAATCCAGATGGATCAAAAACTGTCTGTGAGGTACTCAGTTAATCTCCAAACACATACTCATGCTTCCATCTTAACCCTTGAACACTTGATGGAGCCCATGGATATGTCAATCTCTATCAGGTTTTCTTCCTCGTTCATCTCCGACAACAGCTCCATTAGACTATGCTGCTCAAATCTAGTCCCACATGACAAGCCTCCCCATTTCTTTTGTTCACAAGTGGTGAATTTTGCATCTTTTTCTTCTTCTTCTTCTTCTTCTTCTTCTTTAGGAACAAAGTAATGCCCACTTGGAATGGCAATCTCAATGAGGCTTTCCTCGTCAGAGATTGAACCATCAGAGCTGTGACCACCCGCACTCTCCCGGAAAGGCCAACCCACTTCAGAATCCTCACTGCTTGATGACCGATATTGGCTTTCGCTCTCCCACACAACGCCCTCTGGGGATCTGATTAAGTACCCATTACTTTGAGCCTCCTGGGCTTCTTCTTGAACATGCTTCTTGATCTCTTTTTCAGAATGCTTTTGCTCTAATACGACTTCCTCTTCTTTGGCACATCTCTTCTGTGCAATAGTCTCACTCTGAAGCCGCCGTTGTTTGGAATCTGAAAGAACTTCATCCTCTTGGGGAAAACCCTCCTCAGTCACAGATTCCTCCACCATCACTGGCTTTGGCCTAGCGAGCGTGAGGATCGCAGTAGAGAAAATTAGAATCGATGAGGTGATGAAGATGGAGATGAACCCAAAATCTAGATTACCAGCAACAACCACAAACACTACAACAGCTACAATCCATGGAAATGGGCTTATGTTGAAACTTAACATTTGAAACGTCTGTGTCTTTTCTAACTAGACAATGGATGGAAAACTCCACTAGAATGAAAAACAATTTCAGAGCAACTGAAATAAAAGATGGAACACAAGGAAAATGGGGTTGCAGACTGATAGATATCTGACCAACTACAACCCAACTTTTCAGTGCTCAACGTAGAGCTAAATAGCTTTTAGGAAAATGGGTTTTTCAGAGCAACTGAAATAAAACAAGAAACACAAGGAAAATGGGGTTGCAACTGATGGATTCCTGACCAACCACAAACTAACTTTTCAGTGCTCAACGTGTAGCTGAATAGCTTTTAGAAAAATGGGTTTTTGCAGACAGTTGAACGGCAAGGCAATTTCAAAACTTCAATCTCAACTGCTTTGACTTTGCTTAGTGGAGATTACAGGGAGAAAGAGGGGGCACAGAAGGAAATGAAAAAGGTTTATTAAGCTATCTGGGGATGTAGGGCATGAAATAGGATCCACAGATTATATAAGCAAAGGTTTCCAATAAAGACCCACAAAAGAAGGTGTTTAGGGATTTGAGGAACAGATATACCTGAACTGGTTGATTTTGTATACAAAAGGAAAGTTCAGATGAGGAAAAAGCTTTCTAGTTCCTCTAAAAAAAGAAAAAGAAAAAACTGAAATGGAGCTGAGGTGACGGAGAGAAAATTACCGGGTTGGAGCATCACAGTTCCCAACTCACTATTTCTCCTCTTAATAAATTGAGGGTTCCCATTTCTCAAGCGCCAATCAGCTGGGTTTTATCTGCAACTGTGATTCTCTTGAAACACCCTAAACCCTTCCGTCCTGTCTCGATTTGCTGCCTCAAAGCATGGGAACGAGAGAAGCCATGTGCAGATCTCTGAGCTCACCACTTGGCACTTTCGTCCTCAATTCCAATGTGAAGAAATCTATAATAAAATAGAAACCCAAAACTGAGAATTATTATAGTCATGACATTTCTGAGCCTGCCATCCCCATTTCTCTGCAACCCTATTATTTCCCAGTCAACCCATTACTGGCACTCACCACTGGGCGCTATTTTTTCCCATCCTCCGATCGGAGTTACTGTCAAGCATATCCGTGCCCAAACATTAAAACTCAAAACCCCATTTAAACCCTAGAAAACTCACGTATTTGCAACAGTCATCTCCAAAGAGTGTCGGAGAAAACCCATTTCGTCAAATTAGAGGAACAGTCTTCGATTGCGTTTCGCGAGGAGAAAAATGAGAAAAAGAAAAGAGCTCTTCTGAATATGAAAGTTGCCTGCTTTTCTCGGCAACAAGTAGTTTGAAGACCGACTTCCTGTGAAACAAATAAATTGGATTATGGCCGGTGAAGAGCGAAGATGTGGGTGACAGAGAAAGGACAAGTTGACGGCAAATAATAATTCCGATTACATATTGACAAAAGTCAATAGCGTAGGGGACATCGATATGGATATTCTAAATTCTATAAAATTATATAAATTTTTTTAATAATGTAGAGAGAGGGGTTGAGAAATTAAATAGCTAAGATTGCTTAAATTCATAAACTCATGCCTTTTTTAATTTTAGGTGATTTTCATCTAAAATATATTAACACCCCTTCACTGCATTAAAGGAAGATAATGATACCCTTTTACTTACTAAAATGATACTCGCAATCCCTTCATTTTTTTTTTAAATTGACAATTTGCTCATCATAAGTTGATAAATGATAAAAAAATTGTTATGTTGTTTCTTTTTTTTTTACTAACCCAAACTCCCACACTACCCGATTTAAGCGAGTCCAAAATAGTCGGGCTTCAACTGGAAGAGAACTGACTTGGCCCTCCAAACTAGCCTCCAAGTAAAAATTGTTATCTTATTATTACTTTGAAATGCAATTTGTCATTTGTACCTTCTTTTTTATAGAAAAAAAAAAAAGGACCTTATTTTGCCTAATAGAAAAAGATGTTGGATGAGGGTAATGCTATTTTATAATTATAAAATACATGATAAATGCATTTTTTTTTCTTTTACTATAGTTATCACTTTTTTAATGGGTAAAAAAATTCAATTTAAAAGATTTAGGAGGGTATGGGTGTGTTTTTAAGATAGAGAAATGGGTATTGATATTTTTTACCCAAGTATAAATATATCAAGATTATATATGGTCACACCCTAAATACACAGACCAACCAATTGGGAGACATTGAATTGTCATTATTCTTGCCCAAAGTTAAGTCTATCATGGTGTCCCAAGTTTTGAGTTTTTGGTGAATTTAACGACAGAGTTTATAATTTTCCAAGTAAAAAACGTAATTTACGCTTAACTAATGCTAACGACAAATTAAAAAGACTACCTTTGCGACTAATTAAATAGTAGGCTTCGCTATCACGTAGATGCAAATGAGTTCATAAAGTAGGCTAGGAAGATGCAAAGCATATCACGTTAATTATCATCTGAAAAAAAGGATCAACGTTGCTTTTGCTTTTGTTTTTACCTCTGATTGAAACCATTTCAAAGCTTTTTCCTTGTCTGAGCGCGCATGAACATCTAATAATGATGTAGCGCCATTTTCCTTGAGGACGAATAATACTATGCACATAAAGGATTTGATCATAAAATTATAAAAGATTTATTTGTTATAAATTTATAATATTATAAGTTATTATTTACTAAAATATTATCTACTCAATTTATATTACATGAATTTTTTTTAGTTTTATTATAAAATTGGGAATAAGTAATCACATCGTATGATATCTTTTGAGTTCAAGAGATTCACGTGAAGAAGAAGAGGAGGAGAAGGGGACGGTGACATTTTGGGCTAACCCCGTGAGGGATTTGATTTGCTGAAAAAGAAGAAAATCTTGCGTTTGATGATGGTTTTAATTAGGCGTGCTTTTAAGGATTTGGGGTGGTGGGGCATAGGCATCCATATGCCTCCTCTTTTGCCAATAATTGAGGATATCAGGTTTTATTAAAGGAGAAAATAAAATATTAGGAGAATAGAAGGATTTTATCGGATCGATGACTTGATGACTGAACACTTACATAGGATTAGGTCCCACCCATAAAATATAATTCACTCAATAAAATTCTTGAGTTCTAAGCACGTTGATTAGAAAAAGTCTCGGGTGCAACTCCATAAAAATTTTTGAAATAATATTTTGTGATTGACTCATGGTAACAATGAATAGTGGCAGTGTTGCTCTTAAGTTTATTTCGTATTATCGAAGGGTTTGGAAATTCGTACAAATTTATGCTTAAGTTATCTCTGCATTTAATTTTTTTTTTTCTATTTTCTTCTCATTATCTTACCTTTTTTAATAAATAAAAAATTCTCGACATACATGAAAAAATATATAAAAGTTTAGTTAGAAGTGTAAGTGGAATCTACAAATTAATTTATTATAATTACCGAATGGACATTTTTTGGTTTGAAATTGGAATTTTTTGATTTTTCGATCGGAATAGTTTAGTTGAGAAAATTCAAGAAATACTTTAGGTCGGGCAAGAATCGGGAAAACTAGTTTAGGTCATGGAATTCTTGTTTAATCTAGTGCTCAAGTCAGTTGATAGGGCTGAGAATTAAGACACAACCTTGTGAATTAGTATTATAGCAAGCTAAAATCACATTCCACGAGTCACATATAACATCTCAAATCACAAACCCATCACATGACAAATCCTTATCCAAAAGGGCTAGCCGAGAAGGTACTATTGGAATTCTAGGTTTAAGGTTAAATGCCACATCCACAAACTCCCCAACTTAATCACGCTCCGACTTTGCAACGTATCACAGCTAGGTTTATCACAAATACATCACCAGACAATATGGATTCAAAAAGTGGCTTATATGGATTCTAGAGGTGGTTCCCACCCTTCCTGGCATAACACTTTGCTCATGACAACTAGTTCTGCACAATACTTAGTTCCACATTTTTGGTTGATATATGCTCTAATATCATTCTATAATGTCCCAATCCTCGGCCCCTCCACGGGGCAAATACTCACCTAAAAGGTTGAATCAAAAAGGCACTCTTGGGATCTTAAGCTTGAACTCCATGCCCACAATCCACACAATTTCTGATGTGTGATTGGGGTGCCACATAATCAACTTGTGATGATGTGATCCAGCTCCTCTACGATTAATGTATTGAAAACCCAACCCCCTTTCATTAACAAATCCAACTCCTCTAGAATTTCCAACAAATTCTACGTGGTAAAATCCTTTCTATCACTTCATTTAAATTCCATGGACATGATCAAAGCACATGACTTCCACTCTTTAAAAACCCTTCCCCTTGCCAAAGAATAACTTGCCACGAATAATTTCCCTATTTATTCATGCATCGAAAACTCTTTCCTTTCTCATCGGAAAATAAAAAGAATTCAATCTCTCCTCCTAAAAAAGAGTTGGAGTGACAAGAAATTATATTGTGAAGAAATTATTTTTTTCATTTTATTCTTTGGCAATAGGTTCAATGAGAGGAAAAAAAAAAAACCATTTATTTTAATCCTATTCATGAAATTGAAATGAACGAATAAGAATGAAATCTACTGTATAGAATTTCTAGAAAATTCAACAAGAGTTGGATCCCTGAGCTGTCCCTTTTTTTTTCTTTTTTTTTTTATAATGGATTGGCATGCCTAAAGCTGGCACGTGGCCTGATTTTTACAGCATAATCATTATTGAACTCCAAATAGCAAATCTTGTGTCTATTTCTTAGATTACTCACTCTTGCAATTTCCTTCCTTTCCTCTACTATGCCGGCAATGCTACTGGCCCAGTGAGTGGCCTATATATACACACACATCATTTTGCTTTGTCCTTTTTATCTTGGATTCAGATTTTGAGAGCTACGTTAAAAATTAAACACTCAAAGATGGCTGAAGGACAGCAGACCAAGGATGAGTGCCTTTCTTGTTTGTTTGTGCCTCCTTTCACCTCAATGTTTGGTATACAAAACGACTGATGATACGGGTAGGATGAGATCCAAGTGATTCACTGTAATATTAAGCCGAAAAATCTTTATAAATTCCGATGGTCATAAAAATAAAAGTAACTAAAGGAGGCCCCATGTGTAGTTTGATAATTTGCCGGAAAAAAACTTGTGCAGTTGGTCATCACGATATAATTTATGATGATGTCCAATCCCACTAAGACACATCAGAAGATAGCAAGTACAGTGGGGTTTATGCCCTCTCTCCCGTCCATGGTATATTTTGCATCATTTGTTTCATTAAATGTATTTTTAAAAAATTTGAACTATATAGATGGAAAAAACATTCAAACATATAAACGCCTGTTAATTTTCAAGTGATTTAAAAATATAAATTCTATTTATCCTAAGTATAAAAAATTTCAGGTTGGTTTCTAAGCCGAAATTTTTCCCCGATTCATATGATTAGATTTTGCATTTCTAAATCACTAGAAAATTGATAAATATGTGTATTTTTGAATACAGTTCAAGATTTTCAAAAATGCATTGAACGGAAAATATAGTCCAAATTGCATCATAAACTAGAAAGGGGAAGAGGTGAGGATCTGTTTCCACTCCATTCCTTTCTATTACCAATTCGTCTCTTCCCAATTCTCCTTCTTTACTAAGTATTTTTTATTTTTTTATTATTTTTTCTTGTTTCTCATCCCCATTCCCCTCTTTCTGTTTTCATTTTTTTTCCCCCGTCAATTCACTTTGAGTGTCCTACGAGATAAAGGGGAGCTTGAAAAAATATTAAAATAAATTGAGAGAAATGTTTAGGAAATAGAGAATTGAAGAGTTGCAGAAGGTTAAAAAGAAAAATGGAGGGAGAATAATAATGGCAAAAATACCAAAATGGCTCTCGAACATTTACTTCATTCTCAATTTGGTCCTTCAACTTCAATTATGTGCAATTTGGTCTTTGAATTTCTATTTTCTACTCAATCGACTCAACTTTTGAGCAAAATGGGATTTAGGGCAAGGAAAAAATGGGTTTGAGTGGGAAGAAAAGAGGGAAAATAGGGTTGAGAAGGAAAAAGAGGGGATATGTTGGCTTAAAATCGCACAAGTGGTCTTCCACGTAGGCACACGCTAGGATGCCATATCAGCAATCGGTGAAGTCTCCTAACTTTTGTTTTCGATTGAGTAGAAAATAGAAGTTCGAGAATCAAATTGCTCACAATTGAAGTTGAAGGATCAAATTCATAACAAAGTTAAAGTTTGAGAGATATTTTGATATTTTTGCCGAATAATAATTAATAGAAGTGAGAAAAAGAAAGGGGCTTTTTTTAGGGAAGGGGGAAGAAAAAAAGACACTGAAGAAGAGATGCAGAGAAAGGAGGAAAAAAGAAATCAGAAGAAAATGATAGAAAAGAGGGGAAGGATGGCCTTAAAAAAATCCACATGAGCGGACGACGCTGTAAACCGCCACTACACCATATCGATTTGATGGAGAGAGGAAATGTTAGAGGAGAAACAGAAAGATGAGAGACGAGAGATCATGAAGAGCAGAGAAGAAAGAAAAGCAAAATAAAAAAACAAAAAAATTGAGAGAAAGTTGGAATAAGGAGAGAGAAAACAATTGACGTGAGAGGAGAGGGGAGCAACGGAAGAGGAAAGGAAAATAAATTTGAGAGAGCTGATTATGTGAGAACGAGTTAACGAGGGATTCCAGGAAGTATGGGAACCTCGGCTGAAAGCCGGGACTCCTATTATACTATATCTAGGTCAGATCTAATACTTATATAATATCTTAGCTTGTTATTAGCTAGTGTGATACGACTAGTATCACACTAGCTAATAGCTACTAGCTACTAGGTTATAGGCTAGCTACTACGATAATGATACCAATCGTTAAAAGACAGTGTGCACTTTGGCTATCACAATATAACACACTCTCTTCTTGCGAGTGACCAAGTTCTTCCAAAAATGACTTTAACCAAATCATCTCCTTGCTTGCTTCTGTCACTGCCACATACTCTGCTTCAGTTGTAGAGAGTGCAACTATCTTTTGCAGCTTTGAAATCCAACTGACTGCCGTCCCACCTATTGTGTAAAGGTACCCAGTGGTACTCTTTCTTCCATCAAGATAATCGTTAAAAGACAGTGTGAAACGACTAGTTTCACACTGTCTTTTAACTACCATCCATAGAGTATGTGAGAGAGGAAAAAATAAAAGAGAAAGAAAAGCAAAACAAAACAAAACAAGAAACAAAACAAAAAAAAAAATGAATAGAAGGCATAAAAGACCCCAGTATATTTGCTATCTTATGTGTTTGATTATGGTTGGTCATCACCACAAATTGTGTGGTGGTGATCAACCACATAAGTTTTTCTCTAATTTGTTATAGTATGCATGTTTAATATACCTCGACAAAACTATATGTGCTAACTAGTTAAGGTTCGGTTTAAATCATTTATCTTTACTTTAATGTGAACGAGTGGATCTGATGCAACAAGGCATTTTACTTGCATTTTTTTTTCCAGGGAAAGTATTGTGTCTCCTTTTGTGGATCCGGCTCCCTCCCATTATATTTTTACCTCAATTATTTCTCAATATACTTAACTTTATAATTTCGCAACATTATTTAAACATTTTACCAGTATATATAGAAAGAATGTACAAAATAAATAGATAGTTTTGCCTCCATGAGATTTCATGTTGTGCTAATTATATATTTTACTACTCAAAGAACTGATAAATCAAGCCAATAAAAAATTATGCCAAGATTTTAGTGCTCAGATTTATATGTTTTAGACTCTCAATCTCAAGAAAATTGTAATGTTTCTGTGTTTTCGTCTGTTATTTAAATTTGTACAGTTAGCATAATTAAAATAATCTAAAATTAAATGCATTCGAGGGATAATAGAGGTAAAGTGTACTAGGGAGGAGCTAAATCCCTCGTTTGTTCTAGTGGGACAGTTTTGGTTAACTGGTTCACCCCTTCTTCTTCTTCTTTTAATTTATTTTTATTATGTTTCTATCTTTTTTTTGCTCGTCTCATCTCCCCTTCTTTGGTTTCTCCATTTTTATTTTCATTGCATGGTTTGGAGAAGAGTTGGCCAAGCATAAAATTAGGGTTTGATAAACTGAAAAAAGAAGAAGAAAAGAGAATAAAATTAAAATTGTGTGAGGTAAAAAAGGTTGATACCCCTCACTTTTATCTGAAAAAGAGACCCACATCCCCTTAATTATTTAAAATAATTCTTTTTGTCCATCATAAGTTAATAAATGTTAAAAAAATTATTATGTTATTATTATTATTACATTAAAACACTATTTATCATGTTATTATCATCTTACCTAATTTTTCATTAAACAAAAATTGCAAAATAAAGACCCTATTTTAGTTAATAAAAAATGGATTGGATGAGGGTAAAATTATTTTACAATTATAAATATTTGGTAAATGTATTTTCTAAAAGTTTACGGTCTTTCATGCATACAAAAAGAATAAAAATTAATATAGAAGATTCAGGAAGTGCAGGTGTCTTCGGAAAATAAAGGGGTGTCAGTGTCTTTTTCAAATAGATGAGGAATTTATCCTAAAATAAAAGAGATTTTTTTTTTTTGGGGGGGGGGGGGGGGGGGGTGGGGGTGGGATTTGGAATCGATAGTGAAAGGGTAGGCCGGAGGGCGTACAAAAAGAATAAAAATTAATATAGAAGATTCAGGAAGTGCAGGTGTCTTCCGAAAATAAAGGGGTGTCAGTGTATTTTTTAAATAGATGAGGAATTTACCCTAAAATAAAAGAGATTTTTTTTTGGGGGGGGGGGGGGGGAGGGGGGGGTGGTTGGGATTTGGAATCGATAGTGAAAGGGTAGGCCGGAGGGGAAAAAAGGTAAAACTTGAGAGGGAAGAGGGAATGAGAAATACAGAGACGGAGAGGCGAAGGGGTGAGGGAAGTAGGCGAAATGAAGGGGGAGAGTTAGAAGTTAAACCGTAAAAGAGAAGGAAAAAAATGTTACATTAGAGTTTGATGAAGAAATTATACAAGTTTTACTAAAGTCTTGAGGGATCGAAAGATTACAGTGAGGTTCCCTATAGCAACCTGTCGGTATACTCTCCTTCCCCAAGTATAGGATACACTGATTGAATAAAGATGGATCAAGCTTTATATCATTTTGATAGTATATGGTTGTTAATAGCTGACTCATCTACATCTCAAATGATCCCTTTCAATTTGCCTTAAGGGGAGCTCGAGCACTCACCCTCTTGTCGAAGCGATTCGAGTCCTTGCCACTAGGTCCATTGTTGAGGGCAAAGAGCATCCTATATGTGTGCTCAGTAATTCCCTCTCGATAAAACCCATGAGTCCTCATAATAGTAGTTTTGAATTGTTTCACAAATTTAGGTTCAGGTTAGAAATTAAAAAAAAATAAAAATTTGGGATTCAAATCAAAAGTTGGTAAAAGTTCAGGACTATCTTCACCATTATGCCTAGTTTTTATATAGGATTCTAATAAAAATAATGCTAGGGTGTGTTTGTCTCTTGACTAGGTGAAATGCTTTGGCTCTCCAAATGATGGAGTTGCGTGGCGGCAATGGTATGCAATTGCCCTCTTAAAATTTTGACAATTTTTTCCTAAAGAATTTTAAAACACCAATAATTTAGTTTTTCAAAATCGTTTGAACTCTTTTAACAAATTGAGATGCATATTTTAATCCGCACTTAAAAATACTGTCAGATAATGAACTTAAAACCCTTGTTTTAGCAACTCAATTTAAATTACCGAAAAGAGAAATCAAACCTCGCTCAAACGTTACACTAGCGGCGATCGAACTCATCGTCCTCCAATCTAAACGCAATGCTATCGTTTTGATACATAAGTTAAGTCTGTCTCTCATTCCCCAAAACTTAGGGCCTGCTTCCACATATTGGCCGTGTTATTTTTTTCTAGCAAGGAGCAAAATTTATACAAACACATGTATAACACATTTTATTCTTTAGTTTCTGACACACAATTGTATACAAGCAAAAACGTGGGAGTTCCACACGTTGTCATATGCCCATCGACCCTTAGATTCTAATTGAATTATTCACAAGTATAACTCAAGTGGTTCTACAGACTCGTTTAAATGTTAACGGTCAAATTGGCGGTGGAAGAAAAAAAAAAAACCAACTTTGGAGGCCTACGTTAACTGAACTAGCCCTTACGGGACTTCTCTTTTCTTTTTTTCTTTATCGCGCTATATATTTTGAATCGTCCAGTTTCTTTTACTTTATTTAAAAGGTTTTTGAAAGGGAGCAATCCAATGCAACCCCTCTTGAGTTACTTGATATACTCACGCACCTAGTTCTGCACGCAGTTTTCTTCTGATAAAAAAAACTATGGCATGGAAGATGATGGAAGCAGCTTCCTGATAGGAAACAAAAGTAGAGGTACAGTTCGTGAAGAAAGGGGAAAATGTGAGGATGCCTATGCCCAAATAAAGGCGTGCCGGATGAGTCCCAAACACCACACAACACCTTCTTACTCTTCAGATATCACAGCTTAGCTGGGTGAACTCATTATTCTATTTCTTGAAAGTTGGAAGTGAGGGGGGACCATATCTTAGTGTTGATGAATGTTCCATTGAAATTCTACAACTCAAATAAGCTCATGCCTTATTAAAATGGTTTTGAATCCTGAGCTATGACTTCATCCTTTAGTATTTAATTTCTCCTTTTCCTTTCTGTTTAAGCATTCAGACATAATACTGAGAATCCATGGCTTGAAGGGGTCAGATGACCATGGCTAAGCAACAGGGACAGGCTGTGCAACTTTTCATTGGGGCCAAGTTAACTCTCTAAAAGAATGAAATATATCTTCCTTGAAACATAAACTTAACAACTCAAAGTAACTATTGTCTGCGTTTTGATAAAATTTAACACTTTCACACATAAATAGAAAAAATTAGAATAGCAGCAGGCTTTTGGTCTAGTGGTATTTTTTGCCTCTCCAAGATGTTGAAACGGTTCCAAGTTCTAAATTCATTGGGCGTGTGTATATATACTGATAAAAAAAAGAAGAAAAAATTAGTATAATGTTTTTTTTGGTAAATTAAAAATTAGTATAGTGTTGGCCCTCCTTATTCATAAGATCAGCTAAGAAGTTCTAACAGGATTTAATGAGGGGTGTTGAAGGAGAGAGGGCTTCCCCATATGGAGAGAGGGTTTGGATGAAAGGAGAGAAAAAGTTCAATGGAAAAAATTAACAAAAGAAAAGAAGATCGGAGAAATATCATAAATGCCATAAATTCCATCATCTTAAATGGATGTCTATTTATAAAATGTTTAAAATGCAAAAAGAACAATCTTGAAGGTCTGTTTTGACAACATTTTGAGTTCAGGATTCGAAGTGCAGCAAGGCTTCATCTTCCGGTGATACAATGCAATTTTCCCTATTGTTTATCATAAACCTTATGAGTTTCAAGTGAAATTCCCAAAATGCCAAGTGAAATAAGGATGATCGAGATTAACTTTCTCAATTCAATTTGGGTGCAAGAACCCATACTTTTATAGAGACATCAGAGAATTCAAATACATGCAAATTCCCAAATAAATGGGATATGGAAAACAGCGAAATAGGAAATGACGAGTTTGATCCTAACATTGGCAGTCGACTGCCTTAGACTCGTCGAGGCCGATGGCATTTGACTGCTGATCGATACAAAGCGAAGAACCTATTTCAGCAAAAGCACTAGAGATTGTCGTCATCACCTTGCTTCTTAGGCTTCAGAAACTTCTTCTCGATGCGTCTGGCCATGGCAAGTCCCATGTCTGGAAGGTTCTTTATATTGGGAACATTGCAGTTTTGGACGATATAGATGCCGCATACGATCCCGAGTACAAATGGCAAGTTGTTTCGTACTATTGCCATGGCAGCTACAACTCCCGGACTTTGTACAAAAAATATTGAGAAATGTGGTTGGATTCAAGTTGAAGACATTAGCGAGGAGTTAAGAGACACCATTTATAAATTAGGTTACAACAGATTAAAAATAAAAATAAATAAATTCCAGTTCATTCCCCTTAATCCTATTCTAACAATATGCCCTTAGAGATTTGTAGATTAGTTATTAGGCTTTAAGAGGCTGTGTTTTATGATTGATAAAGCTTGTTAGAATATTTAATTTTTGACAAGTTAAAAATAGTTGGCCTACATTCTTAAATCAATGTTTGAAATGGAATTGAATGAGAATGTGAATGTAAATCACATTTTCTTTCTCTATTAAATACATTAATTTATTATCCCAAATATAGGAATGGAATTAAGAGGACAGTGCGACTAGGAGGCTAAGAGCCAGGTTTCTTATAAGAGCCAGCTAATCTCATGCCCACACAAGACCACATCGAGAGACCATGACCGTTGGATAGAAAATTATACGCGTCATATTAATTGGTCAAAATTGAGGTGGATCAAAATGAAGATGAAGTGTCATCCTCATTAATGTTTTCAGGTTTGGATCATATTAGAATTTCAGGTAAATTGCATTTTTATTTCCTGGAGATGAGACTGTTTTGTACTTTGAATTCTGAACCTTTAATGTGATCAAAACAAATCCTGAATTGCTTATAGTTGGAGCTTTTAATGGATGTCCGTCCATGAAAGGTTTGAAATGTCAAAACAGATAAACGTCAGGGTACGTTTTGACTTACATTTGGAGTTCAAGGTTGGAAGTGCAAAACTGCTTCACCTATAGGGGATAGAAAAGTATGTTTTCCCTTGCTTTTCCCACTTAATAATGGATGTGCTTAGCACTCTAAATTTTTCAGCACATTTGATAAGATTCAGGATTTATTAAAAAAAAATTGTTGAAAATGAGTAAAAATATTAAGTTATAAGGAAGTTACTTAATGTTGAATGAACATGCATATTCTGTAGACCGGCATCTTTAAAGTCAGAGAAGAAAAGAAAATCCATTTCTCCAAATTAAAAATTTTTGGGATTATTCCTTTGGAATTTTAACGGTTGATGGACGAAAGGGGTACTTTAAACCCTAGTTATGAAACCCAGCCTGGCCTGGCAGGTTGACCAAGTGTGACCTGTTGACTCGGGCCCTAACTCGGCTCAAGTCTTTCATTAAGACAATGCCTTAGGTACTGGCTCGGATGAAACTTGATCCTTATAAAAAAAGCCAAAAATCATTCAAAATGTATTTGATGAGTTCCAAACTCATCCACTTTTATAAAAATCCAATACCCCTAACCAATGGAGCCAATAGAGATCTCTAAAAACTTGTTAAAACAAGTTTACTTATAATCTAATACTCAACTAATTAAGATAATAATTATTTAAAATATATGTTATAAATGAAGAATATTTAATTAAAATAATGGATATTGGATAATAAATGCATATATATAAAATTTTAATATACATTATAAAATAAGTACAATAAAATACCCTAAATTAAGGGAAATAATATTTTATTATCCCTATCTTAGAAAATAATAAATCATCAAGTTTGAAAAAATCCTTATCATATCATATTTTTAATGATTAAAATAATCTTATTATTGAAATATAACTATAATTGCATATTATTTTGATAATATCTCTCATGTATTGAATTTTTCTAATAAATTTTATTTGTCAATTTGATTGTATCAAGTTCAATTAATCTAATAAATTTAGAAATATAATAACAAAATAATTTATCTTATCAATGTCATTATTATTTTGCAAAGCAATCTCAACAACTTAATAAATGTTGAAAAGCTTTGCCCTTCAGTAAGTGGTAAATCTATTTTAATCAGTTTTTCTATTTTATTGATTATTTTATAAAGATTCTCTTTAAAAATATGTATAATTATAACTATTATGAGTTATAATATAAATCTCATTGACCCGAAGGTTGAACCACCCAGTCTTTTGACTGGATTGATATTTGGGTCGGGTTTGATAACTATGTTTTAAACCCAAATTGGAAGGTGAAAGAACCAAATTGGGCCTTTTGAAATCAGAGGAGGTCTACCATTAAATGATCCAAATCATAGGGGATGTTTTAAATATTTTCCTTCAAAAAATAAAAATAAAAAAATAAAAATAATAGTTGGAAAAAGATACTGAATTACAAAAAAATAAATAAAATAAAAATCATAAAAAAAAGCATATACGATCCTTTTTTAAAGATTCTTTTAGAACGACAAATAAACAACAATCGAGGTGCTCGGGACATGACGCTAATACAAAAAATTTAAAACAATGAGAAAATCCAAATAAAAATACTCTTTTTTATATTTTATTTTTCATTTTTTTTGTTTAGTTAATAAAAACAAAAAAGTGAGAAAATCACATCTAAAAGCTTTTATTTCTCAAATAACGTTGTTCAACTCAAAAATAATAATCCCAACTAAATCACACCATCCAAGTGCCTTAAGAGTTCAAATGTAAATGGTGAGATTAAGGTAGTAATAGCATTTATTCATTTTTCACATAGGAAGAACCGGTTGCCCGAGAGGATCAAAAGCTAAACGAATTCGGCGGCCGGCTCAAAATGGCTCACAAATCCTCCGGAATCGGCACCGGCGGCCCGAAATCACCCACCCAATCATCCGGAATAGGGACAATGAACTTGGTGGCAGCTTGGATTTTAGACGGGATAGTGAACAGTTGATCATATCGTTCTCTCTCTCTCTCTCTCTCTAATCCTGACGACCTACGACACCCTTCGAGTTGCATCAGCCGATCCTGAGGGAATTTCTTCGCCACCACCTTTCGCCTCCCCAAAGTTCTTAACTTACTCCCCACCATCGTAAGCATTCTTAATCTATCAATCGATTCTTCTTTTTCTTGGAGAAAATTATCATTAACTCCTAATTCTTGTATTGTTTAAATAGGTGTAGGATGAGTTTTAGATTCTGTAAATCGTTAATGGAAGAGGATCGAGTTCCTTTTTTTCTTCTTGAGAATGGGTGCCAATTTATTGATTTTAGGAGACATTACCCCAACAAAATAGAAGATTTTTTTCGACATTCAAAACCCCTGAGAACTCTTTCTTTTCTCCCCATTCTTACACAGCAAACATAGTAATTTCTAAAAGCTTTGATTATGCTACGAATTGCAATGTCTTCATACCCAAATTAAACATAAAAATGCATATATACTTTAATTACTGTTGTGTACTTCCAGAGAATGGCCTTATGCAGCTTTGGACATTTGTCATGTACATTATGTTTCTTTTGTAGGATCCTGTACCTCACTTGTGTTCCACGCCCATTGTTATATATGGTATTGATCCATTGATGTGCTGTGTGTGATTATGCTAGGAACTTTAACTTCGAGTCTGAAGTGGAAGCTTTTCCTTCCCCGCCTCCTAGACATAGCGGTCCAGCCATGGAGGAGCTTGACTTTGGGGATCTTCTTCCAGAACTACCTCCACAACTACCATCATCATCTGTGGAAAGTCGGCGGTACATGTACGCATTGACAGTACTCTCAGTGGCTCTATGTGCAGGCTACGTTCAACTATATGTGACATTGGTAACTTACAAGTCCTTACTCTCAAGTAACAACTCTCATCGCTCATTCTCTTTTTGAGATTTCTGAAACTGGCACTATGGCGGTTACTTCGTTTATATCGTAGGAATTCAACTTTGAGAAGAAAGAGTACCTTATACTATGCTTACAATTCTTTATTTGATGAGCTACCACGATTTTGTGTTGATCTGCATTCACAAAGCTCATGCCTACTTTTTTTTCTTCTTTATAAAAGTAGATAGGTCTATTTCTATGCATATGGTTATGAGTGGTGACAAAATATCAATTACTTAGTGGGTTGCATTCTCTTCCGTCTCTCTTAAATTGTTCCTAATCAAGGCAAAGCGAATGTTTGCTTGCAAAACTAGGAAGTGCCGCTTAGTATTGACTCTTGGCTCATGCTACAATGTAAGAAAATCCTAGCTCTTCTCCAACACGATTACTGTAAACGGATGACTAGGAGCATATATGCTTAACAATGTGATGACAGGAAGAGCTCACCAACGAAATCATATCAGAAATTGATGTCATGCTATTGGTCTTCCAATCCTTGCAGTGTGATTATATTATCGAACCGGTACCTTAATCCAACCATTAGCAAAAGCAATGGCTAAGATGACAAAGGGCGTCGACATACCAAATATGATAATGTATGGAAGTGGTGTCTTCATTGGATTCTCCCCTTCTCTTTCCCCCGCTGTCTGCCAATACCTGATTGATTACTCGAATTCTTGTGTCAATGTTTTGCTAAAGCTGATGCCTTGGGATGGAAAATTCCATTAGCAAGCAAAACTGAAATAAGAAGAAAGTTGGAAGTCTTACTGAGCTGGTTCTTCTTCTTTAGTGATGAATTTCTTCTTCCCTCCCTGCTTTGCTTCTCCTTCTCCTCCCCCTTAACAACATCCAAAAAACTGTGTCAAATTATTATCACTTGTCTTGTTTTAAGCCAAGATCAGTGCAGAAGTTAAAAACACGAAGAAAGAGAGCAACAATAGGATTGAATCTGTCGAGAGTAGAGGATATTATTATTGCTGTACCTAGTTTGGCATGAATTTGGAAATGATTAGCCCTGCATTTTGGTGAACAGGAGGAGGCTTGAAACGGCGGATTTATTGCTGATGAGATTGGTAAAGAGATTTTGGTGCTGAGGGAAGAAGAGAGAGCTAATTTTGCTGCCATTTCTAACTCTGATTAGGAACAGGTTGCTCCCTCCCATGGTATGACCATCACATATACCCAAAGGCTTCAGTTTTGGATATGGGTATTATTTGTGGCTTTGAGATCTTCCATTCCTGATACCAACCTTATCTTACTAACATTGGACCAAACTTCTCCAAGTGGCCCATCTCCCTCGCCTCTACATTCACAGTGACAATGGTGTTCCCTAGCTATCATCTTCAGGTGTAGGTCACTCACACTAGACAGAAAGGACACGACCCTTTAATACCCACTTAACAAACAGGGGAAAAAATACAAAAACAAAGATGCCCACTTGTCCGGTTAGTCAGAAAAGGAAATGTGGTTATGGAAGAAGGTGAGGGTGAGATTGGTCGCTCCATCCATCTTTGAAGGCTTAAGCTTTATCATTATTTTCTTATAGATAAAAAGATGAGATTTTTTCTGATCAAGGTTAAATTGTGCATTTGGTTACCCAACTGGTCACTAAATATTTCTTACATTACATAATTTTACGTTACTCATTTTTCCCGGGAGTGAAATTTAGTTTAAATCCAAAAATTTTCCCCTTGTTTTAGGATGAATCATGAACCTTTTTCCCGTTTTACTTTCCTTCCAAAAATAAGAGCAATTGGAGGGGAGGAAAATGAACTCAAATGAATTTTTTGTAATACCAATTATATCCTTAAAAGTAAAAGGAAAAAAAGAAAAAAATAATATAAGGGTAAAATAGTATTTTTATAACTTATAAATTAGATAGTATTTTTTTTTCTTCCTAAACAGGGAGAGAAAAGTTAAGACGTCCTCCTTTTATTTCTTTTCTTTTCTAATAACAGTTAGACTCCCTATTTAGGGGGAAAAAAAAAAAACTCACAAACGTAGTGCGAAATAAAGGAAGAAAAAGGGAAGGAAAGAAAAAGGAAGAAGAAGAAGAAACGCGTGGGAAAAAGAAAAAAAAAAAAAAAATAAAAAAAAAGGAGGGAAATCACGACTTTGCTAAAGCCGTGACCGCGTGCGAAAAAAATAAATAAATATTAAAGTCTCGGTAAGCACGGCCTAAAGTCGTGTTTACAATGTAAGTCCAAATCCAAAGGGTTGTAAAAACAGTATCAGACTGGGAAGGTTATATTATTTTAATATTATTTTAAGAACTTCTGTCACGATATTTACATTTTTTATACCAAAAATGACTATATCTTAAAATTTATGTAATTATATATTATTATTTGACACTATTAAAAATAATTACAAAAATTTTATTTTATCATGCATTAATTACGAAGAGTATTCAAGTAAAAAAATTTCACGACTTCGGCCGCCGCCAAATATCTCATCTGGAAGACCCATTTGGCCTCAAACTGAGTTGAAAAAAATCCAAATCTGCGCTTCTCAGACCCAGATCTACAATCTAAGTTGAAATTTCAAATTTTTTCTCAAAATATATTTTATAAGAGTAAAAAAAAGAAAAATTGTTCTGGGCCTACCCCCCGGGGGATATTTCTCACTTTCTAAGCAAAACCACATTTTTTCGGTCTCGATCTTACTAGGATCGAAACCATATCTTTTTAGCTAACATAACTTGCGACATATCAGGCATACATGTTCAAGTGTTTGACCACTGAATAATTGTTGTATTATTTAGGATTAATAGCCTATAAAATTTTAAGCTTGTCGCTCAATACTAATTTGAACCTAAACTTATATTTGTACCAACTTTTAAATTGAACTTTTAAAATTGTACTAGTTAACTTTAATACCTAACAGTGTTAGATTGCCGTCAACTAATTAATTTTATGTGGTAAAATCTATTTCTATTTCATGCTATTTTTAATTAAATAATAATGTAATCCTAATTCTATGATGCTGTAACTTATTAGAGGTGGCAATTAGGTGAGTCGAGTCGGTTATCTCTTGGTGAAATAAGGTTTATGACTCAACATGAACAAGTTAAAATTATTTTATGGGTTGGTTTTTACCCAATCCAACGCATTTAGAGTGGGGTGGAACAAAGACCGTTTAGGAATAAATAACATCTCGCTGAGGGTGGAATCTGCATCCTCAAAACTAAAAAGTAGTAGTAGTGGTAGTTAAAATTAAAATTAGTAACCTATAAAACCTGGAACTTATACTAATTTATAATTATATTTATTTTGACCTTAACTTTTAAGATTCTTTTAACCTGAACTCTCAAAATTATACCAATTAAGTTCAACATCTAACGGTGTTAAACTACCGTCAATCAATTTATTTTATATGGGAAATTTTACTTTTATTTCAAGCCAGATAGGATTAAATAATAAAATAATCATAATTACATGGGATATAATTTATTAAAGGTGACAATTTGGTGGATCGGGCTCGTTATGAGTGCATGAAACATAGTTTATGAATCAACATGGGTAGGTGAAAATTATTTTACGGGTCGGGTTGGGTTATATAATGAACATTTCGGATAAGTTAGTGGATCAATGGCTCACTTTGCCAATGCAATTTTTGTTTCATTAATGTTTTCATAAACCAATCAATATTTACAAAAAATTAAAAATTAAAAATCAAATTCTGAATCCAAAAAAAAAGTATAAAAGGCATAACTATAAATCACATTTAGATGCAATGCCACATAATAAGAGTTATTTTATTATTTAATCTTGTGTAGCATAGAATAATAGTAGATTTTGCCACATATAATTAATTTGTTAAGAGTGGTCTAAAATTGCTGAGTATTAAACTTAATTGGTACAGATTTAAAAGTTGAGATTAAAATTGGTACAATTATAAATTCAGGTTTAAATCGGTATTCAATGTCATGTTTAGTGTTCTATAGGCTATTATGCCCATTTCAAAAGAAAATTTGAATACATTAGGGCGTCATATTATACCGGAAAAAAAAAAAAGAATGGTTACTCATCCTAAGTTGTCCGTCTACCCTTCCTTGGCAATTAGACATCACACTACATGAAAAGAAGCATTGTGTGAGGGAATCATGCAGGATTTCACAATAAAATTACAAAAGACTTAAATGATACAAATTTAGTGGATGATATTTTAGTAAATAACAACCTGTGCTCTCATAAATTTATAACACATAGGCATTTTGTGATTTTACTATAAAATTCTTCATGTTCATAGCATTGTTCGAAAATCATCGGCCTTCATCCGCTATGTCCTTGGAGGCAACAATGAAGGCATATTTTGTACAGATTCAAAAGGCAACCCAGATGACTCTTGGAATAGGGATGAATTGCTCCATAGTCTATGGGTTCACTGTTTTGTTAGATTAACAGGGAAATATTGATGGCCATCCACATTAACATGAAGTTAATATCCATTTTGGTCCATGTACTATTCATTTTGTTTTAAGTGGGTTCCTGAATAAATTTTCCCCAAAGTTGGTCCCGATACTATTATTTTTTTCTAATCTGGCCATATTTTAGTGAATAAAGGAAATTAATTTTGATCACATGTGGATAAGTAAGAGATGATTTGGCCAGGAATTTTGATAATGTGTATTGCTAAGTTGAAATTTTTGTTTTCATGTCTAATTAGGCATTCAATCAAAATTAATTTCTTTCAATCCCTAAAATTTGATCACGTTAAAAAAAATGGGAGTAAAGAGACCAACTTAGAAAAAACCATTTAGAAATCAATTTAGAACAAAATGAATGGTATAGGAATTAAATGAGCCATTAACTCGAGTAACATGTGGAGGCCTGATAAGGAGAGAGAGACTAGTTTTTAAAAAATTTAAAAGGACAAATTTTTACATGTTGACGAGGTTCTGTTTTTATACATTACAACAGGGTAGGGCGTTGCCCGCGTCATAGTAGAAAATTTTATATGAAAATTTACTTGTTCTTGATTTTTTTTTTCATGGTCATTTAATATGTAATTTTCAGAATAAACCTAGAATGATATTGTTTTGGGATATTTTAGTAGGTAATTTATCTAAAAGTGGTGGAATAGAAGAACAAAGGATTTGACAATAAAATTATAAAAGGCTTATGTGGCACAAATTCATAAGAATATATTTTACCATTTACTAAAACATTCTCCACTGCATTTATGTCATATATATCATTTGTAATTTTGTTAGAAGTCCTTTGTGTATGTAGAATTATTCACAGTAGAAATACTTTGTTGTATTATACAAAGTAAAAGATATTGATATCCCATCATCTATTCGAAAAAGGCAATGACACTCCTAACATTTTTTTTAAAAACAATTATACTCCTTAAATCTTTTAAAATTTCCTTTTTGCCCACAAAAATGTGATAACTATAAAAAATATATTTACCATGTATTTGATAGTTGTAAATAACTTTACTCCCACTCAACCATTTTTTTTAATTAAACAAAATAAGGCCTTTATTCCTCAAATTTTGCTCCTTAAAAAAGAAGGTATAGCATAATATTTTTTTTAATATTTATCATCTTTTGATAGGTAAGAAAGGGTTAATTTAAAAGATTTAGGAGTAATGAGTATTTTTTTAGAAAATAGAAAGGGTGACGATACTTTTATCAGATAGTTTGTGGCATTAAATTATTTTATGCACATTATTTACACTGAAAAAAGAATCCTACAAACTTTGTTACATTACTTAATAAGTATAAAGGATGAGTGAGGGGCAGAGGAATAAAATTTTCCAAACCTAATTCATGATGGATTTGTTTTCACCTGCGGAAATTATCTTGCTTTGGAAGCGAGGGACTTACCTACCCTCTGGAACCTGGCAAGCTCTCGTTGAAGGATTGACATTAAAGGGTCGTGGAATTGACCGCGCAGTTTCCCCACGGAGATGATAGAGAGATCATTACTTGTTTCACTTCCTCAACAAGGGACGCACCAACCAGCCTAGTTGTGTTGGGTTGTTGGGTCGGGTGTGTTCCAACTTCAGACCAAAGCATCCTTCCCACGAACTACTCCCGAAGTTACCCAATTGGTTCGGTGCGTACTTGGAAATGTCCAGCTGAAGCTCGATCCAAAGGAGAAGGGAAAACTTCCCTTCTGTTCATTCAGTCAACCGTGTAATGCTGGCCGTTCATCTGAGGTACCCGACGTTCAAATTCTGGAGTTTGTGACAACCCCATCTCACCTTTTGACCCCTCTTTTATTTTTTATTTTAAGGGCAAGTTTGACTCTCATCATCTCGTTGTTTTTCATCTCCAGCTTCAAATGGGGCACTCAAAAACCCTATTGCTCTTGAGTACTTTCTGGAAGGGTTCATATTCTTGCGTGTTCTTGCTTTGAGGACCTTAATCTCCTCCGTCAACTTGGTTTGCAGCGAAAACAGAAGTTGAGCTTGAGGCAACCACACTGAAGGCTTCCTTTTTGAGGTTCCTATTGCTTGCCCTTATTCTCGTTGATACTCAAATGCGCTGCTTTTGTTTCTACTGTTTATATGTCAAGTTCTAATTTTATAATCTCAGAGAGATGGTTGGGTTCTTCTGGTTTCTGTTCGCCGGATCTGTGGATTCCATAGCTGTAATTGTACTTAAGTGATTGTAATTCTTTGCAAGCTCTAAGCTCAAATGGGTTTAAACAAGAAAGCACAGCTTAAGGGCGTTTCTTTACGCAGTTTCTCGTCTCTACTACTTATTACTTTATTGGGAGCTGTGCTGTTGATTCTCCTCCTTCGAACCAACTCTATTTTAAATCTAGTGATTGGCTTTACGGAGGAAGTTGATGCTGTGAGTTGTGACCCTTTTAAGAAGCTCAACCTCCCCAAACAAAATGCTCTTTCATTCTCACTGGAAAAGAGAAATCAGTTGCCCCCTCGAAACGTAGATTTATTTCCAAATCTCGCTGAGAATCATATAGTAATAGTTCTATACGTACACAATCGACCCCAATATCTCCAAGTAGTTGTCGAGAGCCTGTCTCATGTAGTGGGGATTGGTGAAACTTTGCTGATAGTTAGCCATGATGGGTATTTTGAAGAAATGAACAAAATCATACGAGGCATAAAGTTCTGCCAAGTGAAACAAATCTTCGCTCCATACTCTCCCCAAATCTTTCCCAATAGCTTTCCTGGTGTCTCACCGAACGATTGCCAAAATAAGGATGACCCAGGGAAGAAACATTGCCAAGGGAAACCTGATCAGTATGGAAATCACCGCTCCCCAAAGATCGTATCGTTAAAGCACCACTGGTGGTGGATGATGAATACAGTATGGGATGGATTGAAGGAGACCCAGCAGCACAGTGGGCATATTCTTTTCATAGAGGAGGACCACTTCATTTTCCCCAATGCCTATCGCAACTTACAGCTACTTACATCTCTAAAGCCTGAAAAATGTGCTGATTGCTATGCTGCAAACCTAGCACCATCTGATGTCAAATCCAGAGGAGAGGGGTGGGACTGTTTAATTGCAGAGAGAATGGGAAACATAGGTTATAGTTTTAATCGCACAATTTGGAGGAAAATCCATAACAAGGCACGAGAGTTCTGTTTATTTGATGACTATAACTGGGACATAACAATGTGGGCTACAGTTTATCCGTCATTTGGGAGCCCAGTTTACACATTACGAGGGCCACGAACTAGTGCAGTTCACTTTGGGAAATGCGGGTTGCACCAGGGCCAAGGGGAGAAGAAGGATTGCATAGATAGTGGTGTGGTGAACATTGAACCTCAAGAGGCTGATAAAGTTGCCAATATCAAGCCCGAGTGGGGATTGCATGTGTTTACGAAACAGTCGGGGTATCAAGCTGGCTTCAGAGGTTGGGGAGGCTGGGGAGATTCGAGGGACCACCAGTTGTGCTTCAGTTTTGCTTCCATGTATCATCATAGAGATGCCTTATCTTCTTCATGAGGGTTTTGGGAAAAAGAAAACAATTCTGTTTGTTATGGCAGCATAAACATCTCACACATTTTTATTTTGTCTAGAGATTATGTTTATATTGTCTGTCCACGATATTGTAGAATTGAAATCATATTTATTATTTTACAAAAGTTAGCCCCTTTTTTTTTTTTTTTTCCCGCTTGCTTTTGCTTAGTTGAATGGGGGAAGGGGGGAAAACCACAAGAGTCTAGTTTTTCACATAGGAAGAGCACTTAACTCCATATTTACCTCCACAAGGGCCTAACCTTTGGAGGGGTTTTACAAATGTTAGTTGTGTTGTGTTGTATTTTGCTATCTTCATATGAATTGTGTGTTACTTTGGTTGGGTGCTGAGCCTTGTGCAACTGGAAGGGTTTTTCCCATGTGGCAGGAAAGCTCACCTCTTTGCAAAGAAAAGAAACAACAAAGAAGAAACAACAGACGGCTGCTCTTTGTTTTTAAGAACTTATTAATAGTCAATTTATATGGTATAGTTGATCTATTTTAAGCTAATGATGTCTCTGAAGTTTCTATAGAAGACAGCTGAGCAATTTTATTATGTGATTTTCCCCTTGTGATTGCTCATTATACATTCTGTACATTTATCAAGCAGTATGGTAGTTGCCTACTTTGTCTGAAAATGAGCTTTACTTGTGCAATATATGTGGCGATCAAAAGGCTCAATGTCATTCAATTGCTTCATTTCTTTAAGGTAAAGTTATAACTGTGAAGTTTCAAAGTAGTGGTTACTTCGGTGCTAAATCAGTTGCCAAGTGGAAAATTTTTACGTACTCGGTTGGTAGTTCCAGTTCTGCAGAACTTGTTTCATACAGCATATGATTTCTTGAACATCCACATACAAGCCCGCACGCTCTAGTAACATGTTAATAGACGGAATCTGCATCTTACGACAAAAGAATGACTCAATTTTGTTTGCAGACTGCGTCTTATGATCCTCTTATCGTTTAGTAAGTGAAACTACATTGATGGCATTGGGTTGGGTTTGCAGCACAGCCATGAGGGTGGGCTAATTCCCACCTGTCCTCACGAGCTGGTCATGTGTCTTTGCCCCTCGAACATTGATGCATTTTGTTTTTTCTTTAATTATGTAGTACTGAGATCTGCCCAACCTCAACATGCTTTGCCTGCTTTTTCTTGCAAGGCTGCGTTGCAAAGGGATTCATGCATCTTCTGTACATAATGGTGTTTAGTTGTTTCTTTTGTGGTGGAAGCATATTCTTTAGCCCTTGCTGTTGTTTCTTTACAGTTCTTTAGTCCATTTTTAACCGATGGACTCACACTGGATCAGACTCTAGTTTTTAGACCCAAATGGATTCTGATTAGACTCCACCACAACCTGCATCTTTTTCTCAAGTATATTTCGAGAATATGCCCCCTCAATGGCCATGCTTGATCAGAATAGGAGGAAAGAGAGAGAGGAGTGACACCATTCTTATCTGAGGTGCAGTTGATGAAATATACAGAGTATTTATTTCACCGGAAATTCTTTTCTTCGTAAACCCGTTAATTACGCTCGTGTTTGTTGCACCAGATTATAAGGCATCCTATATTTGGTAATGTATATGGGATGTGATAAAATCATTTACGAATTAAAGTGGAAAAAAAAAATCCTTGCTTTTGTCATTCTTATCGGTTGGATCATGTTTAGGTCCTTTAAATGATAAAATGATATTTTTTTTGAAAAGTTAGTATTAATGAACTTTTATTATTTCTTGTACCCCTTCAAACGTAGGATGGCATTTCAAAAGGTAACCCAGCTTTTTTTTCAATCCCTTACCAATTAATGGGATAGAATTTCTCATATTTTGTAGAATTAAAAATTTTACCCAATCCCATCTCATCCGGTAGCAAAAAATCGTATCTACACTTGCGAGAGGAAAGAATTTAAATGAGAGAATGACTCTTATATTTAATTTATGTGGCAAGCCAATTATAACATTTCTAAAAGTAATGGATCATCTTTTATAAATTTCTAAAAAGAATAAGTAAATTATTATTTTGATTCTCAAGTTTAAGGTAAATTTCAATGTAGTCTCCTGAGTTTAAAAGTTGGCCATTTTAGTACCAACTTTTTGAAAGACAACCAATCTAAACAAATAGCACCGTCGCCCGTAAATAAAAAAGTCATAAGCACAATGAACAACAATGAACATTGAGCTTTAGATAGGATTATATTTGAAATTTGTCATATTTTCCACCAAGGGCTTGGAGAGTACGGCACGTTCAGGGAAAAGTTGTATTCTTTTTCTTCCCCCCTTCAAATTGACAACTTTCAATTGCGACCAACTTGGATGATCAAAAATATATATAATTTTAAACGCGAGGGAAATGCTGAAATGGTTCTTTATGATTGGCCAGTGAAATAGTAATGGTGTTATGGGGGAGTACGCATACAAGGAGAAACAGCGCTGGCCTTTTCTTGACCAATTTACTTGTACCAGCATTGCTTACTGTTAACCCCCAACAAATGCCGAAGCACGTTTTTTGTTACGCTTGTTGATCGACAGATTCATCTGGATTCTACCGTACCAAATTTCAATGCTAAGCTACAAACTAGGCCGGTGTCGTCACGTGTATCCTCGAGCTTTGTCGCTGCCGCTGTTTGATGCAGAGTTGCCCCATCACACTCGGTCTTTCTTGTATTATTATTTTTTTCTTAAGTTAATTTTAGGTTTTGGGGTTTGGATTTTGTCAGCAGAGAGGGGTGTCACTTCGTGGTTACTTATTCCTGAAAAATTGTAGGGATTTGTGCAGAAGAAGTGTTTTTGAGCAGTGGGTCTCTGAGATTTTGCAGTTATCCATTCTGAGATCCCCGGATTATTGTTATGTGGGTTGCGGCCTAGAAGTTTCGAAGGGTTTCTTTTTGTGGAAGTAACTGGAGGGGGGCTTCACTTCGGGCTCGTTGATACGTGGGTTAATATATAGGCGGCGATTTCAATCTCTCCCTTTCATCCTGATTCCAGTTTGCATTAGATTCTGGGATATAAAAAAGGTCCTTTCGTGATCTGGGTTTTGGGTTTCAAGTTCCCTATTTTCTTTTTTTTTTTTTTTTTGCCCCCTTTCTGTGAGGTATGTCCTGTTTTAGCAGGGTGACGATTCTAATTTTTGTCTCTGAAGAGGTTTCTATTCGGTTAGGGTAATTTTGCGGGGTTTTTACTTTGATGGAATTAGAGAGGCAGGCTTAAGGGATGTCGTCCAAGTCCACAAGCAGGACTGATTTTTCTAGGAACAGCTCTTGTCGATCGAGACATGGTGAGAGGGTGGTGGCACAGACCCTCATTGATGCTAAGCTTCACGAAAAGTTCGAAGGTTCCAACAAGTTATTCGATTACTCCTCTTCTGTTAACTTCAAAAGCTCGAGTTCGACGGGGAATGTTTCCCCAAGTAATGTATCAGCTTACCTTCAACATATGCAGAGAGGAATGCTTGTCCAACCCTTTGGCTGCTTGATCGCAGTTGATGAGCAGAACCTCAGTGTTCTTGCCTATAGCGAAAACACCCCGGAAATGTTGGAGTTGACCCCTCATGCAGTTCCAAGCATGGAGCAACAAGAAGCCCTGACCTTTGGAACCGATGTTCGGACACTCTTTCAGTCCTCAGGTGCCACGGCTCTGCAGAAAGCTGCCAATTTTGCAGAAGTTAATCTCTTGAATCCAATATTGGTCCATAGTAGCAACTCTGGTAAGCCCTTCTATGCAATTCTGCACCGGATTGATGTGGGACTAGTAATAGATTTGGAGCCTGTGAACCCAGCTGATGTGCCAGTGACAGCTGCCGGGGCATTGAAATCATATAAGCTCGCGGCTAAAGCCATCTCAAAATTGCAGTCCTTGCCGAGTGGGAATATATCACTTTTATGTGATGTGTTAGTTAAGGAGGTTTTTGATTTGGTGGGCTATGATCGCGTTATGGTTTATAAATTTCATGAAGATGAACATGGGGAAGTTGTTGCTGAGTGGCATAGGCCAGACTTGGAATCTTACCTTGGCCTGCATTATCCAGCGACTGACATACCACAAGCTTCAAGGTTTCTATTCATGAAGAATAAGGTTAGAATGATCTGTGATTGTTTGGCCCCGCCAGTAAAAGTAAGTCAAGATAAAAGATTGACTCTGCCAGTGAGTCTTTCGGGATCTACATTGAGAGCTCCTCATGGGTGTCATGCACAGTACATGACTAATATGGGTTCCATTGCATCGCTTGTGATGTCCATTACCATCAATGAGGATGATGATGCAATGGATGGCGATTGGCAGAAGGGAAGGAAATTGTGGGGTTTGGTGGTTTGTCATCACACAAGCCCTCGGTTTGTTCCGTTTCCTTTGAGGTATGCCTGTGAGTTCTTAATTCAAGTTTTTGGTGTACAAGTTAACAGAGAAGTGGAGTTGGCAGCTCAATTAAGGGAGAAGCATATCTTGCGAACTCAAACTGTGCTTTGTGACATGCTCCTTAGAGATGCACCTTTAGGAGTTATTTCTAAGTCGCCTAATGTGATGGATCTTGTTAGATGTAATGGAGCCGCATTATACTACAAAAATAATTTTTGGTTGCTCGGGGTCACTCCTACAGAGGCTCAAATCAGGGAGATTGCTGAATGGCTGCTTGAGTACCATGGGGGGGCCACAGGATTGACTACTGATTGCCTGATAGAAGCTGGCTACCCGGGAGCCTTTATTCTTGGTGATGCTGTTTGTGGAATGGCCGCTATTAGGATTACTTCCAAGGATTTTCTCTTTTGGTTCCGGTCCCATATGGCAAAGGAGATCAAATGGGGTGGCGCTAAACATGATCCTGATGGCAAGGATGACGGAAGGAAGATGCGCCCTAGGTCATCATTCAAGGCATTTCTTGAGGTGGTTAGACGTCGCAGCGAAACTTGGGAGGATGTGGAAATGGATGCCATCCATTCCCTGCGGCTGATATTGTCTGGATCTTTACAAGATGAGGCTGCAGATGATTCCAGAGTGATTGTGAATGTTCAAGCAGTTGATGCCAGGATAAGGAGAGTGGATGAGCTGCGAATAATTACTAATGAAATGGTTCGCCTAATTGAGACAGCATGTGTCCCTATCTTGGCTGTTGATGCCTCTGGTTTTATTAATGGTTGGAATACCAAGGCAGTTGAACTAACAGGTTTAATTGAGCAGCAAGCTATAGGCATGTCTTTCATTGATCTTGTTGAGGATGATTCAGTTAATGTGGTGAAGAACATGCTGTCCTTAGCTTTGCAAGGTATCTGCTACATTTTGTTCTTTTGATTTTAATAATTACTTACCTGTGGTGCTCAATGAACCATTTATTTATTTATTTTTGGCTGAAATGTTTTATGTAATTTGAAGATTTGAACCTCTTAAACTTATGTTAGTTGGATTGAAGTATGTCATAGAGAACAATATACGTAAGATAGGTATCAGCTAGTAGTGAACACTCAAAAACTAAGGCTGTGTTTGATAGACTGAAAATTTTATACTGAATTTTAAGTGCTGAAGACTAAAGTTGAGGAATTTACAGAATTGAAAGAAATTTTTTGTTCTGACCGAAATAATATTGCTGAATCAAACTAAAACTATTTGGGTAATTAAGTATAGATATGGTTACCCCTCTAACATATTATGCATGCAAAATCTGCAATTTGCTAAACAAAATCGTAAATCTGAATTCTTTTAATGGTGCATAGCAATGAGATTTTCAGCATTCAATTTTAACTTTCTTCTTATGGAAAATTTCCTCCCATTTTCAGCACTTTTTTTAGCTGAATGCTACATATAATTTTGTTATCAAACAAGCTGAAACTTTAAAAATGCAGAGCTTATTCAGCATTAAGTGGACAAAACAAGGATAGTCTAAACCTTAATCCCAAGAATTTGGGGTGGGCTACATGGAACCAGAACCAGAAGTTACATGTTGATATGTATTGTCCTGGCGTCAACGTTCCTATCTAGGGAAAAGTCCTCATCTGCCTCAATTAGGTCCTTATGCTTGCATTCAAGTTTTAATGGTCAATCCCTAGCCTTCCTTACCACCCCCAAGTCGATTATCCTGAGCCTCCTAACTTGTGGCTCGTAGGCCTGTGTCACATGTCCCAATCTTTGATGGCATTCTCTTATCTTGTCTATAAGAATCTTTTAATTTTTAATCTTATGTTTCCTAGTCTTACCACTTGCCATTCATCCATCTTTGCATATGCTTCTATGCTACACTTGTTTCATGCATGTGATATTTTTAAATTTTTCAACACCCAATTTCATGCAATAAAGCCGGAATTATAGCAGTTTTTTATCCCAACCTCAAAGGCATAGCTTGATCACATAAAACTCCTTATGCACTTCACTAGGTATCAGATAGTGGGAGATCTGTAATAAATCATGGTTCATATAAATATCCGCTTTTGATAGATTGATTGACATAAATGGCATCTTCGGGAGATGCCAATGCTTTTATAGCCCTTCAAAAAAGACAAATTAATGCACATCCAGACATGCTGAGTTCGCCTTTTATGAATTTGTTTGATCTGATGCCACGTATGTGCATGTTCATAAACCTGAAGTATATCCAAACAGGCTAAGAGTTAGAATACCTGTAACATAAAAGTGGCATCTGGCATGAGGTGTCAATGCATTCAACATCTTTCTAAATACTATCTTAATATATATCCAGTAGCGTGATTCTCGTGCTTCAAGTTTGTGTGTTTGGTGTGCTGATAGTCATGTCCTATGCTTGTTACTAGGTATATGCTGATCTTAGTTTGCGTGCAGCATTACCATTTTATCTAATGGAGGCACATATATTTATTATCATTTAAATCCCACGTTGCTTTAGTGCCTTGTGGTTTGAACTGTCCAGAAGTCATCTTTTTCTGTTTGTTTACTTCAAAATTGTATGCCTTGAAGATCTGTCTGACCAATTGTTAGAATGACAGGTGTAGAAGAAAGAGATGTTGAAATCAAGCTCAGAACTTTTGGCCCTCAAGAACAAAATGGTCCTGTGATCTTGGTGGCTAATGCATGCTGTAGCCGAGACATTAAAGGAGATGTTGTTGGTGTTTGCTTTATTGGTCAAGATGTGACAGGGCAAAAGCGGATTATGGATAAATATACAAGCGCCCAAGGTGATTATGCGGGAATTGTGCGAAGCCCATGTGCGCTTATCCCTCCAATATTCATGATGGGCGAGCATGGTCAATGTGTTGAATGGAATGATGCAATGCAAAAGTTGTCTGGTTTGAATAGGGAAGAAGCTGTTAACCGGATGCTTCTTGGAGAGGTATTTACAGTCCAGAATTTTGGTTGTCAGGTCCGAGATCGTGACACATTGACCAAGCTGAGAATATTTCTGAACAGTGTGATTGCAGGTGAGGATGTAGATAAATTGTTGTTTGGGTTCTTTGATCAGCAGGGTAATTATGTTGAAGCTTTACTTTCTGCAAACAAAAGAAGTGATGCAGAGGGAAGGATCAATGGGGCTTTGTGCTTTTTGCATGTACCAAGCCCAGAACTTCAATATGCTGTCCAGGTGCAGAGGATATCAGAACATGCTACAGCTGATAGCACGAAAAAATTGGCATACATACGTCAGGAGACTAAGAGGGCTTTAAATGGGATTCTCTTTATTCAGAATCGAATGGAGACATCTGTTTTAAGCAAAGACCAGAAGCAGCTACTGAAGATGAGCACATTATGTCGGGAACAATTGGCCAAGATTGTCAATGACTCGGATATTGAAAGTATTGAAGAGTGGTAATGATCGCTTAATCATATTGTTTGTTTTATTTAATGATGTGTTATATTTTTTGTACCTTTGGACTGGAAAGATGAAGCCAATGCTTTGTCCAATGGTTAAGTGTTCATACGCTGAATGCTTGTCCATGGGCTCATGTTCTAAAACCAAACACATGACCTCCCCAGACCCTGCAAATGTGGGATCTTCATGTGCCGAGTTTGATCTTTAGACTGGAAATATCACCAGATTCGTAATCTTTGAGGATGTGTAGAGTTCCTCGGTTGTCTTAGCATGTGACTTGGTGTAGTTATGGTATTAAGAGAGGTAATGGCATCAACTCAACTTGTTTCATAATACTAGGCTGCATGACAATATGATATTTTCTCATCACAAAGTATATCGGCACCTAAAGCCAGAATTCATATGATATTTGATTTATATCCTTGTTTTGTGGTGCATAACTACTACTTTTCTAGGATTAGTACTTATTGTTGTTAATATAAGCCATGCCATCATCCCTTGGCGACCCTTGTTATTGTTGCTAAACGAAAACTTTGGTTATAAAATTACCATAATCTTAACCATTTGGGGCTGAGCTACATGAATGCTTTCTTAATGCCTTCCCACATCTGCTGAAAAACTTGTGATCCTTCTGCTAACTGTTTGCAGCTATATGGAGATGGACTCTGCTGAATTTAATCTGCGGGAAGTTGTGGAAGTTGTCCTAAATCAAGCCAAGAGTTTGAGCCTGGAGCGTCAAGTGCAGATCATCCATGATTCACCCACTGATTTGTCATCTATGAATTTATATGGTGACAACTTAAGGCTCCAGCAAGCCCTGTCAAATTTTTTGACAAATGCAATTCTTTTCACCCTAACAGTCAAAGAGCCATCAGTTGCATTCCGGGTGATTCCAAGAAAGAAGCGTATAGGGGCAAACATGCACATTGTGCACCTTGAATTTCAGTAATTCTCATTTTTCGCAGTCTAAGCTATCAATGTTTTTTGCTCAGTTTCCTGTATAACCTTGACTTTTAAAGAGGATGATGGATGGTTTCCGGAGGGATTTCATAAGGAAGATTACCATAGAACTGTCTCCCAGCTACTAGGAAAGCACATTCTTCTCATTTGTACCAATTGTTTTTTTTTTTCCAGTAATTTCGTTTGAACCAATTGTTTAGAACAAAAGAAACCAATAACAAAATTCACCTGGTTAACATGGCAGGATCACCCATCCATCACCTGGGATCCCTGAAGATCTAATCCAAGAGATGTTTCATCACAGTCGGGGCATGTCAAGGGAGGGTCTCGGCCTATGTATAAGCCAGAAGCTTGTGAAGATTATGAATGGCACCATACAATACCTGAGGGAGGCAGAGAAATCAACCTTCATTATTCTCATAGAATTTCCATCGGCTCAATCCACTCAGAAGGGCAGTCTCTGGTGAACATGGTGTATGAGAGAATCAAACGATAATCAAGTATGTTCAGCAGTGACCTTCATCGACTCCATTCGATGGCTGCACCATCTTAGCAAAATAAAGTCCCAGTAATCATGTGGAAGCTGGAGTGCTGGTCCTGGGTTTCAACCTACTTTACATGCAAGGTAAATTGAATTCTTTTTTATCTTTTCAAAAAATCGATAATTTTTTTCACAACCTTCTTGTTTTGTACTTGGAAGAGATCCAACCATTGTTGCCTTGGGAAGTTGAATGCTGCTTTCCTGAAGGTGAATTAAAAAAGAAAAAAAAAACAGTTTCAAAGAACAGTTTCCCCAGGAAGCTGAAATGGACCAGTGCAGAACTTTTCTGTCCGTAGATGTATGAATTTCATTGTTCATATCCGTTTTTATTTGTGCATCGCTCTGCAAGGAGATGGAAGGCCGGGCGAGTTGAGCATCAAAACATTAAAAATCCTTCTGCTGCATACGAACTCGTCTCGTGGTAAAAAGTAGTATTTGTAGATACCTGCGTTACGTCGAGTCTACCGTTTGTCAAATCATAAATGGTCTGCGTTGGTATGGCAACGTAAGCTCTTGCTGGTTTTGTGGTGTTGATATCTTGTTGTTTGTTCATAACATTGAAGATGACAGATTCATGTTTGTTGTTTCACTGCTCTGTTGTTGCTGGGTTTACAATGGTTTATCTTTCTGCCTCTTCTTCAATTTTTCTTGCAATTTCGTCCTTCTTTTCGCCGAAAGTATGAAGAAAAATACTTCCCTGGTCAAAATTTAAAAAAAAAAGGGGAAAAAAGGGGCTCTAATATTATGCAATTTTGTATTTATATCTGCGGGACCCTTTCTTCCCTCACCACTCAAAGCACAACAACATTGCCGCCTGCAGGAAGCAGCATTTGACTTGAGGGGGGCAAAGAATTTCAGTTTTTTAGCCCTAAATTCTAAACCTTCGGTGAAGGAAAAGATTAGAACAGTGCCATAATTGAGTACAACAAAAATAAAAAAGAGTGGAGTCATACTATTTTCATCTTAAGTTAATGTTGTGTTTGTATGGTTATGTTTGTTTATACGGTTAAATATGGTTGGCTTTTTAAAATATTAAAAAATATTTTGAATCTGCAATGCTTAGGATGAAAAGGTTATGTATTTTCAGATCTCATGAAAATTAACACAAATGTGTACTCGAATATGTTTTTGTTCGTTCCATATGGTTAGAATTGTTGAAAAGCTCATTAAAATTTTTTAAGGAGAGAATTTGACAGATATGAAATTGAGCGGATCCTAGTCCTTTCAACACTTACATTCTCTAACCAATCCCTCTCGGCCCTTGTCCTCTCTTATATGTTTTTGTTTCCTTCCTTCTCACATATGAAAGATCGATTAAGCACCTAAACAAAAGACAATTAAGAATTTAAATCTAATAATTTCATGGAACATGAGTGAAATGGCTAGCCCATGAGTCATAAGGTGAATGTATTGAGATCCTCTCGACTTCACACTCCTCAATTTCTCCATCAAGCTCTTCCTTTGTACTCTATTTTCATATATTTTTAATAATTTTAACCTTATGGATTGAAGAAACACAGGAAAATACATAAGTATGTCAATTTCATGAAATTTGAAAATGCATAATATATTCATCTTAAGCATGAAGAATTCTAAATGTTTTTTTAATATGTTTTAGAAATCTTTAGTTTTCTTAAATTTTAGTATATGTGATGAATAGATTATGTATTTTCAAATATCATAAAAACTAACAGAACTACGTGTTTGTATATGTTTTTTCAATCAATACGGCTAAAATTATTTCAAAGCTAATGAAAAATTAGTAGCAGAAGAACTTAAAAGAGAACTAGACGTGTGAGATTGAGAGGATCCTTGTCCAACACAAGGGGAATATAGGCAACGAATAGACAAGAAAAAACTATTACCATTAGATTTATCGACCTATATTACCAATAAAATTGAAAGGATTCTTGTCCGAGTTAAAGTTTCGAAAGAATCAAGTGACTAATGGACTAGGATCCTCTCAATTCATTTCCTTCAATTTCTCCCCTAAGCTCATCTCTTATTTAATTTTTGTGAACTTTTTAATAATTTAATCATATGGATCAAGAAAATATATAACACAGGGTTATCAATGCGTCGGATAATTTTGAGGACTGAAAATTCAGAATATTTCCTCTTCTTTTTTTTTTTTGAAAAATCTTTGGTTTTTCTTATTTTCAATGTATTGGATGAATATGTTATACATTTCCAACTCTATTGAACATTGATAGTTTTATGTGCTTGTGAATATTTTTTTCACTCAGTACATTTAAAATTATTTAAAATTTCATTAAAACTGAAGAAGGGATGACGAATTGAAGGTAATGGAATTAAGAAGATCCTGGCCCTTGATTGAGTAAGCAACATTGTACCACCAATTGAGTATCTCTACAATAATTACACCGTTTGAAGGGAGGAGAAATGTCGGTTCGCTCAAGTGTAGCAAATTAACTTCAACAAGTTTGTATCTTAATTAGTATTAATTAATTAGCAAAATTAGGAAAATTTCCCTAATGAACTGAAAGCTCAAATACTCGTATCGAATTAATACGCGCCATTTGTGCAGCAATCATTAAAGATAAACTTAGTCTTGTGGCACTGCTCTATTTTACACCAAACCTTTGCCATCAAACCAGAGATACAACTGAGGATCAGCTAGGACCTACTTATCTATGGGGATACATAGCCCTGGAAAGAATCAAACTTCAGTGCAGGAAGCTTTGATCAGGAGAAACCAGTCTATGAGCACACAAGACCCTGGAATGGAGACCTCCTTACTGCTCACGATGAGTCATCGCTGCTAAGATCTCCCCAACGAACATTGTGATTTGCAGCAAGATAATGTGCACCCACTGGTCCTCGGCTACCATATGGGTAGAGCTCTGGTACAATCTTCTTGGCTTCTAGCTCCTTTAGCAATGGTGTAAACAGTGCCCAAGCCGCATCTAGTTCATCACTTCTAATGAACAATCTCCGTTCGCCCTCTATTGCGTCCAAGAGCAGCCTCTCATAAGCATCGGGTATTTCTCTTGGGTACCTTCATAGTAGAGCCAAAATTCATATTACAATAATAATACCATGTTTACCATGCTGCATGAATTGTGAAATTGAGCTGCAGCCATGAATGCACTAACCAGTACAGAACGAGTCCCCATAACATTGCAATTAGAAGACTAGAAAACTAAACTCTGCGACAGAAGTTTCTTCAGTAATGATTTTAACCTCAAGTGTGCTACTGATTTTAGACTGTCATTTATCAGTTTATATTGCTACTTCTGCAAAAAATAAAAATGAAAAGCTCAACGGCAAGTCCAAGTAAACATTCTAAGTCCAATGACGGAGTAATTCCAGAAATCTTAGGTGATATCATGATCTCATCTAGCCACAAGAATGATCTGTTAGTAACTCTACCAGATGTATTTCACTAATTTATATATTTATTGCATATCAATGTATCTATTACTTTAATCAGCATATATCAGGGGCCTCTTTTTTCATTTTTCTTTTTTTTTGGGGAGGGGGGGGGGGGGGTGTTATTGCTAGTAGTGCTATAAAGTCAAAAATGGATTTGTCTCCTACCGTGCTTTAAAAAGTAAATTTAAATCACTGCGGTCCAATCTCATTCCAAGACCAGGAACCTTGTTGTTGATCTTCAGGTATATGGCTTCATTGGGTTGTACACGAAGCACAAGTTCATTTGTGGCCTTGTCCAAATCAGTTCCAAAGTTCCGCTTGTACAAGTTACCTGGAACATGTCTGAACTGAACTCTGATCTCTGCTCTGAATCCAATTTAAAAAACACTTTCAAGTCAATTCCAAATATGAAGCAACAGACACAACTGGATGGAGAAGAAGACAAGATCTACCAACCGCCTAGTATGGAGGGCTTTGCCTGCTTTCATGAGGAAAGGAACTCCATCCCATCTGGCATTGTCGATAAACAAAGCAGCTGCGGCAAATGTTGGAGTGAGACTGTCCTTCGGTACAGTTGGGTCATCTGTATATGCAAGATATGATTTACCACCCTTGCTATGGCCCTTATACTGGCCTATGATCACATCTTCAAGCTGCAGTGGCCTCATCGACCTTAAAACCTTCACCTGATTCAAGGCTATGCTCAATGATAATATTACTCATGCGTAGTTAGTGCTATAAGCAGTGCAAATGTCTGACGCGAAAAAGATGGTATTTGGGGCAAGAATGAAAAGAACTACATTACACCAACATGAAAATGGATCAAATATAAGCTTCAATACCTTTTCATTTCTCATGTCCTCAGCATCCAAGCTGACAGGGGTCTCCATTGCAAAGAGGGCTAGTATTTGCAGAAGATGATTTTGCATTATGTCTCGAATGATTCCATAGTTATCAAAGTATCTGAGGACGAGAAGAAAATAATGTAATCTTCATTTTCAACAATTTAACTTGAATATGAGCAGGAAGCCAATTGAACTGACCCCCCTCGTCCCTCTGTGCCAAAATCTTCAGAAAATATCAGCTGCACATTGCGTATGTAGGTTCTGCACCATAGAGGCTCAAAAACAAGATTTGAGAAACGCAGCACAGATAGATTTTCTACAAGCTCCTTACCCAAGTAATGGTCAATCCTGAAGAAAAACACATGAATCCAAATTTTACTCTTGCTCTATAAATGACTCAGATAAAAGAAATGTAGTATAGTATGCCTGAATATTTGATCCTCAGTTAGGTACTGCTTTAGACATCTAGTTAGCTCTCCAGATGACTCTGAATCACGACCAAATGGCTTCTCAACTATGACTCTTGTCCACCCCTTCTCTGAGGAAGCTCTAAGACTAGCGCATTTCACCACATCAACAAATATATTTGGTGGTATTGATAAATAAAACAACCTATGTGGCAGTTTCCCAGCCTGGAAAAAAAAATGTGACATAGTTTTAATGGCAAATGCATAGAATATGGTTAGCGTCTACCTGTTTATATTATCTCAGCTGCAAAATCAATGTTTTCTCCTGTCTGTCTTGATGCATCTACCAGCATGCTCTACTTTTGACAATTTTGAGAATAGTCCATATAGATCGATCTTTGGAAAACATGAATTGATAGGCGCCTTACCTCCTTTTCTTTCAGCTTGTGGTCCAATTCTGAGAAGTTCTCCTCAGAGTTATACTGACCCGAGTGGTAAAAGCATCTCTCTAAGAACTGAACCATTTTATCATCACAATTTTCCCTGTAAGCCCTTGCCATATATTAGTAATCGGGAAAGAAAATAGAAAGCATCATAATAATAATGCATTTGAAGATAATGTCGCAAGCAGAATACCTCTTATCAACTCTACAAGTTAAGGTTCTGCTAATCATGCTTCTCAACTCTTCATCAGTCATTTTGCTTCGAGCATAACCAAACACTGTAAAATTCTGTACAATAATTTAAATCAAATCTTGTAGGCCATCCCCAAATTTACTGGTAAAGATTCACCTAGTGCCTCTGAAATATCTCAGTTTTTGCGCACGATTATGAATTACAGATAATTTTAAAAGGACCTTCGGAAGGCAGCCTTCGTAAAAAAGAGCAAAAAGTGCTGGAAATATCTTCTTCTTCGCAAGGTCCCCTGATGCTCCAACTACGGTTATGCTCAGAGTAGACTCTACTTCTCTTGATTCTATAAAAGGTGATGACCCCCCTTTCGTTTGAGGCACATCCTGAGTTTTGACTTTATACATAAAAAGATAAAATATAAATAAAAAAAAAGAAAAAAGCAGGTAAGCATAATTGGAAAAAGGCACAAAAATGATGCAATGCAAGGTATGCAGTTGGATGGAGGACTGTAACCAGAACATAAATGTGATGCTTTTCAAAATCAAGATCACTACATATTGCAAATCAAGCCAACTAAACTGGGCAATTGACGAGAATTCAGGCAAAGCGAAGTTCTAGAAATTTCATTGCCTGGTTGAGGTCTATGATTTCAAACTTAGATGCTCTGAAGCCGTTTCAAACGTTAGAGCAGGTGAGAATTTTACTAGATTAGTGATTAAATTATCTATCTGAAAGTACCCACGTTAGAAGAAGTTCAAGTATTTATCATCGAAACAGAAATTTGCGGCACGTTACGCATTTCACCAGCTCCCTCCAGTACTTTATTGATTGAAGGTTCTGTAAGTTTGAAGAATATGATAATCTTCTTTTTCCTATTCATGCTCACTACAGAACAATAAGAAGACTTCTCATAATGGCAGAGTACAAGAAAAATTATGAAAGGAATAATGAAAATGGGAAAGATAAACTGAGAGCAAAACTGATAGAAACCATTTGGACTAGAAAGGCACGCTTTCGCACATCATCATCGCTGGAATAGAGAGGATAATCTCTATTGATCAAGAAACATTATAAAAGGAAAAAAGAAAAAAAGCAGTACATCAGTAGAGGAATGAAGGACTCACATTCCTGAAAAGAGACCGCATTTTTTTCAGGATACCCATTTGAGGACTGAAGTTGAAATTGCTTTCCGGAATGGGGTCTTGGCCAAATCTGAGACACCCAAGTGGGGGAAAGCCTCCTGGAAGATGCAATGACGAATCTTTCATATGGGAAATGCGTGTAATGCTTGAATGAAGGTGGTGGGAAAGGAGTTGAGGGGGAAGAACAAGGCGCATAACGCTGAGCCATGGGAGTAGATGAAGTTAAACCACAATAAAAATCAGAAGATGCGCTCCTGAGGAAGGACTCGTACTAATCAAAGGCGATCCATATGCAAGATTACTAACGAAAACTACGGAACGTGGGTAGCTTTTGGTGGAACGTGGCTCAGAAAATGAAAACTAGAAAAGGCGTCAGTGGCTATCCTCTATATGAGGCCTAAAATTTTTCTTTATTTCCCCCACCCCGCCTTTTTCTTTTATTAATTTTTTTTTTGAAGGAATTTTCGTTCTCGTTTTCAAAGATGCTACATGGATCAACCATCTTCACTGCGGCCAGGGACATTGACGCCCTTTGGGCTACGCAAGAACACCTTAAAATAACTCATGTATCAACATTTGACACTCTCTTTACACAAACTCTCCCGAACCAACACATTCCAAATACATTGGGGACACGCAGCCAACGACTGCGACATAGTTGACAAATCTGACATGCGGGGATGCACTTCCGATACACTGTCAAAGGTTACAACACAGTCAACAGATCCGACACGTTTTTTCCCCCTTCCTTTTTCTTTCCTTTTCCTTCTTTATTTTCCCGATGCCCTAAATCAAACCCATTGCTTCTTTGCAAAAATCGATCTTCACAGTGGCCACGATCTTCTCCCTCCACTGTTTGTTCTTTTCTATCGTTTGATTATATATGCACACGCACACACCCCTTAATAATGGGTCGTTCAACGTATCAAAATCATTCATCTTTTGAAGAATCACATGTCACGTGTTAGTAATGTGTTGTGATGCCATATCAGTGTCGGTGCATCCGAGGGTTCAACAACTTCATTAGCTATTTCTTTTTTCTGAGTTCTTTTAGAAATAAAAAAGAAAAAAACAGTCCCTCCGAAATATCAAAGGATTCAAATAAATAAGAGCTTATTTAACCTCATTTATCAAAATAGTATAGTTTTGGATTGCTTCTCTACATACTAAGATAAAGTATCATACCGTATAGTATTCTCCCTTCAAAATCAAAGGGGAAGGGTAGATCGGGCAAATGAAAATAGTTTTCAGCCCCTTGAAATTTTCAGAAATCCCCCAATATTTTACAATATTAAAAGAAAACCACTAACAAAGGTCTCACAATTTTAACGCCCTGTATCAAAGAATAAGGAAGATACGTATCACTAATGATTTCACACTTTGTGTATGATAACTTAGTATGAAATATAGCATAAGTTACTCCTTTTCTTTTGTTGGAGGAGGCAGTGTTGTTTGAAGAAGTAAAGCGTTTAATATGCTTCATGTTGAACTCCATTCCATAATGAATTCCTGGTGTTCTCAGTTACTTCATTTTCTAAGCACCAGCCATACTCCACACTTTCCCAGTTATGGTAATAACTCGTCAGCTACCAATAGTCCCCACATGAGCACTCTCCATCAGCAAAATGATGAAATCTGTTTGAATCTCTTAAAACTATTTGACGATCGACGATTTTCGATATGTATCGGAAGGCAGAGTGACAATCACCGCAAACCCGCAAATTCTTCATAATCCTAATAGGCATACTAGATTCCCGAGTAAGAACAAAGGCAACAGCGAGTTTCTCGCTGTGATAGCGCAGTAGTTCTTCCTTGTTTTCCCTGTCAAGATCATAAAGAACGAATCTCGTCTGGGGTACATACCCAGCTTCGCTGATCTTTCGATTCAATTCACGGAGTTTTTCATGGATCAAATCATTGTCCGGGTGTGATGTGTCGCCAGCCACAAAAACATGGACGCCATCCCTCATGGTGGCCCAGCTACAACCAGCTTCCTTCTTCACAGCTGCTCCCCTCATTAGTGACCGAGCCTTGGCCACATTCACCCACTTACCTCCAGAGGCATACATATTGGAGAGAAGCACATAGTTGGCAGCGTTTTGAGGTTCCAATTCCAGAAGCATTTCAGCTGCCTTTCTACCTAATTCTGTGTAGCGACCACTTGCTCGACTGCTAGCCCCTAAAACTGTCCTCCAAATGAGAACATTAGGCTTCATTGGCATGCTATTGATGAAGTCCTCTACTCTATCAAGTTTACCCGCCCGTCCAAGGAGATCCACCATGCATGAAAAATGTTCCATTTTGGGGGATAAACCATATACTCTGCTCATAGATTCAAAATTCTCAAAGCCTTCTTCAACTAATCCTACATGGCTACAAGCCGATAAGACCCCAACAAATGTCACGTGATCCGGCGCTGGACCTTCTATCTTCATTTTTCTAAACAGTTCTAGTGCTTTGTCCCCATGTCCATGTCTTGCATAGCCTGATATCATCGAATTCCAAGAGTAAACATTCTTGACAGGCATCGAGTTAAAGAACCTTGAAGCATAATTGATTTGCCCACATTTGGAGTACATGTCAACAAGTGCACTACCGACTACAACATCAGATTCCAGACAGGCTCTTATTTCACATGCATGAACTTCCATGCCGCGTTCTAGTGTTGCAACCGACGCACATGCACTGAGAACGGTGGCAAATGTAAAGCAGTCTAACCTCTGGCCCTTCTGCATCATAAACCAAACTAAATCCATGGCCTTATTTAAGAGCTCGTTATGTATGTACCCGGCAATCATGGAGTTCCAACTTACTTCATCCCTCCTTCCACCCATTCTAGCAAAGATTTTCTCGCAGTCTTCCATGTCCCCGCACTTGCCATAGCATGAGAGAAGTGCATTCTCAATAGCAGTGTCACCCGCAACAGAGTATTTTAACACCAAAGCATGAATTTGAAGGCCCAGTTCATGAAGTGAAAAAGAAGATGCTGCTGAAAGAATATTCATGAAGCTTACCTTGTTAAGATCCCATCCTTCATGCATCATTTCCAAGAAATACTTTACAGCTTCAGAAACTGATGCCTCTGAATCAGCAAAGGCCCCAACTATAGAATTCCATGAAACCTGATCATATTCTCGCATCAAGGAAAACACTTTCTGGCATGCAACAAGAGATCCAGTTTCAGCATATAAAGTAAGAAGGGCATTTGAAACTGAAATGTCCAAGTCAAGTCCCAATTTCAGCCCTTCACAATGAATTTGTGATCCTAGCATGCACCAACCCAAGCTTGCACATGAACTCAAAGTGCTTATCAGTGTGAAATTTGAAGGGATCAAACCGGTTCTTCTCATTCTGCAGAAGCCGATAATTGCATCTTTGAAACGTTCATTCTGATCAAAACCAGAGATCATTGAGTTCCATGAGACTGAATCTTTCTCAATCATGAGTCTAAAAACAGAACATGCATCATCAATAGCACCACATTTGGCATACATGTTAACGAGACCATTTCCTACTGCAACCTTAGCATTGTTCAATCCATTTCTAATTAGATGTGCATGAACCTCTCTACCCCTTCTTCTCCCTTCTTCCAACACAGAAAATTCAGGAAACGCGCTTAGAACAACTACATAGGAATCAATGTTGATTCCAACCACGTCTTTCATCACTCTGAAAACCTCGGCCGCTTCTTCTCCCAGCTTTTGCCTCACCAACCCAACCATCAAGCCATTCATAGAGACAGAATTCCTCTCACTCATCTGCTCAAAAATCTTCTTGGCATTATCAATCAAACCAAAGTTTGCAAAGCCACTTACTAAAGCACTGCCTACATAAAGATCTGGTAGGAAACCAGATTTGTATACCATGGTTAGCATCTGCTCAAGCAAGCTTTCGCCAGCCTCAGCAGAAGAACAAGCAACAGATATTAAGCTACCAAGAGTGTACTCATTCGGTTTGAACTTGAATTCTGAAACTTCACGCTGCATGCCAGTGAAAAGCTCAAAGGAGGAAACTGCATCACCTCTTTGAGAATACATAGAGATAATAGAATTCCATGATATGGTAGTCTTGATCCGGATACCCTCAAAAACACGACATGCATAAGCAGCAGATATCGAACAACGCCCATACATTGATATCAGCACATTACAAACTACAGCATCTGTTGCATACCAAGTTTTTGAAATTAAAGCATGAATTTGCATACCAAGTTCAAGTGCGCAAGGTCCCAAGTCCTGGCAGGCTCGGAGACCACTGCCAAGAGCATATTGGGTAGGGACAAAACCTACACTAATCATCCGTCTGAAAGCACGGCATGCCTCGTGAGGCATCGCATTTTGAGTATACCCCGAAATCAAACAAGACCAAGTAACAGAATTCTTGTCGGCCATTTCATCGAACAGCTTCCGTGCAGAACCCGAATCACCCGTTCTAAAGTAGACATTAATGAGCGTATTGGACAAAAATAAATCCCCCGTGAACCCATTTTTATGAATCTGGAGATGAAGCTGTTTAGCATTTTCTGACGAACAAGAGTTCTGAAGTTGCCAAACGAGGCCCTCGTATGCCTCCAAACTCTGGGGGTGCAGATGACTGGGTTTTTCAGTTTGACAATCAGAACGGGATTGAGATGGTCTGCGGTGATCAACCAATTTGGGCAGTGAGATCAGCGGACAAATTGAAGTATGAAGGTTGCGCCTGCAGGGAGAAGCGAGGAAACCAGGAAACATGGCACGCCAAAGGCGGACATGAGGTTCGAAAGCTCAGAGCTTTTTTGGCGCCTAATAACTTCAAAACCATAAGCCAGCGAGCAACTGGATTGATTCAAAAACAAAGAAGACGAATCGATATACAGGATTCAACCATAAAGTACTCACAAATTTAGTGAAAACCGTTAACCAATTTGAATTGATTTCATTTCACTTCATTTCGTTTGAAACGATCTAGGATTCAAATATACCGCTTGAAAACTAACCCAAATCTAATTAAAATAAATCATTTCAATTTCATCTTTGAGAAAGTTATTAAAATTATAAGTATATCCTTCTATACTATAAACATGTATTATAATAAATTTATTCTAAAAAAAATAAAATCAAAAATGATCTAGATAAAAAAATAAAAAATAAAAAAAGGTAGTTACTGTGTTTCTTTACTTATGGTTATCATATAACTGTTCATATTTTTACTCAAACATTACAGTTATCTTACAACAATTCTTTTTTTTAAATGTCCTACAATGCTTTTGATTGTAAAAGATCCAAAAATTCAACTTTTAAATATTTAATTAATTTAATTTTTTATCCATATATTCTTTCAGACATTGTATATTAATTGAAAAGTTGTTAAGTACGCGCAAAGCACATGCGATGCGGCTAGTACTATTATAAAGCCAAAGGACCGTTGGTTCCATCAACCATTATTATAAGTTAAATAAAAATAGGGAGTAAAACTAATAATTCAAAATTCAAATTTTAAATATAACTAACTACTCAAAATTTAAATTTCAAAATATTACTAACTATTTCAAAATTTAAATCTTAATTAACTAACGATCTCAAAATTTCTTCAATTTTCAAAGTCATTTTTCTTAGGAATTTCTAATGTAATAACGCAAACATTATAAATTGAATAAAAGCCACTAAACACGTGCGCAAGGCCTGTGATATGGCTAGTATTATTAAAATTAATAAATATGAGAAGTTGTATTGTATGTGATATTAATAATAAAGCTAAATTATTATTATTTTAATAGGGAAGTAGGAGGGAAGACATAGAAACTTGAGAATCATAAAGATGTTAAATAAGAGAGAGGAGAAAGCAGGAAGAGAAAACATGAAAGAGAATATACATGGGTATTTTTAGATTAGTATTAATTTTAGTTCTAGACCAAATCAATGGTACACAAGTTAGACCTCTTTGGGTCTGATTTGTAGAAGCTTGTTAAATTTTCTCATTTCTAGGGTTTTAGCACGAATTAGTAAGGGGCCAAACAAACTTGCGAATTATGAATCGGTTATAGAACCAATGAGCAAAATTAGGCCATAATTTCGAATTTGTTTATTATATTCTTTTCTTTTGTTTTTGTTGTTTTGGACGGTTTTCCTTTATCCATGGGAAATGAGTTTTGATGTATTAGGTGCATCTGTATATATATTTGTATTTATAAAAGCTTATTAAATCCTTACAAATCCATATCTAAATCAAATCTTTTCCAATTCTTATGATTCAAAACATTAAATTTAGTAACCAGATCCAATTCCAAATCAAATCATTTCTCGTTTTGGGATTTCCAAACGGAGTGTAAATACTAAAATTGAAACTCTAAGGTTGCATTTGAACGGTGGAAATAGAAAGCGAAAATGAATGGAATGGTCATTCCCACATCATCCCCATTAACGTATTTGGCTTGCTGAATGATGGAATGTAATGAAATGAGCATATGGGCCCATTTGGTTCGCGATGTCTCACATCCTCACCCAGCGTCACATTATTTGGAATGCGATACCCTGAATATGACATTTTTCTATTTATATAGTTAGTCGAATTTTCTGAGACGTGATATTATTATATTCGGTATAAACAATTAGATTCAAGGAATGTTAAAGTTTTCCATTAGTTCGTTTTAATATAAAAATATATATATAATATTCATAACATAGAATATAGCAAATTATTTACATGATAAAGAAATATTTATTTTAAAATTAACACTAAAATAAAAGTTTGGCCTATTTTTTAATTTTAAAGGATAAAAAATTTAATTCAAACATTTACTAGCTAAAAATAGAATTTATATAATATAATAACAAATTTCTAAAAAATAGTACCATCAACTCTTTAAATGAATAATATATCTATTTACTACGAGTATTGTTATTATTATCATTATTATTAATATTATTTTAAGTCACGTGACTTAAGTACTTAAATGAGAATTTTGTCAATCGGATAAGTGTAGTTTCCATATTCTATTTCATGTACAAAGTCCATTCTACTTGAAATCTCACGTTCGTTCCTCTTAACTCAAGAATGTTAAGTCCTATTTTTCATGAATGCGACATTCCAGGGATCTCATATTATAAAGTCATACCAAACACTGAAATGTGAACTGTATAAGTCCCATAAGTCACTTCAAATAACTTAGGTAAAAATAAAATAAATTAATATGGAATGAGCATTTCCATTCCCCCATTCGGACCTTGAACATTTTTATACCCGGCCATGTAGCTGGCGGGGATAGTGTGAGTCCTCTCATATTGACATTAACAGAAGAATATTTAATTCAATGTTCCAATTTAGCTTGGCTACCATAAACAAAAATTATAAAGAACTCGTAAAAAGATATATAAGAAGGGAGGGCTTACAATCTTACTGTGAAAAAGGAGGAAAGGATAACTGAGATTCAATTTGAATTTATTATATGATCGCATCAGACTCAAAAATTATACACTCCCCTCTTCGAAGCAAATGAATAAAAACAATTCCTTCTTTCTAAGTTGTAGTTATTAATTCTATCATTTCTTACAGAATGAATAATGCTCACAAAAATATTTATAAAATCTTTTAGGAGAAATTCAATATAAAAAAAAATGCCGTGCTGTAATTTAATTGATTTAAAATACAAAATTTTATATAACAAAAAGTAATTATATTGCAACGTATGTATTGTATTTCGATCAAAGGAATTCGTCAAGTAGAAATATTTCTTCAAACAAGAGACGCGGCCGTCATTCATATTATTGTATTTTTTTATTCTATTTTCTGTTGATTTCAAAACATTGAACAAATGATGGAGAGCCACCATTAGTACAACCTTGCCTGAAGATTAAGCATTGAACAAATTAGGCTTAAATCTCTTTTAAAGCCGGGTACTTCCTTTCCTTCAAAGACTCTTAGTTCTTCTTTGACGCTGTTGTGGCGGTGACGCAATAATTCCATATATGGTGGTTGTTGATGACAATGGTCTTAGCAGTAGGAAACTGGGTCGCGGCGGCGGCAGTGTGCTTAGCAGCCGTCTTTTTGGCCTCCACGAGCTTAGAGATCACAGCCACTCGGAGGTCGTGGCAGCGTTTTCCGCTGCGAATCACCTCATGGCAACACTCAACCGCAAATACGACATGATCAGTGGTGCTAGTATTATACGAGGCAGTGAGTAGCTGATGCTTGCACTTGAACGACATTGTGGACTCGGTGCTGCAAACCTTCAAATAATGCTCGTCAAGTTTTTTGAATGTGTCATCTGATGGCCCCTCCTCAGTCGTCAGCTGAGCAGCAGGTGCAGCATGTCCCGCGCGCAGGGCGATGAATGATATGAGAGCAAATAAGATCACCATGCGTTGATGACTTCTAATATTAGTGCTAATTCCCATGGCTATATCTTTGAATTTGGAGGTCCCCTTGAGATTAACTGTTGTTTCTGTGTTGCAGGTGCTTTGTGTATGGATTCGTGTGTATTTTATATATGCATCCGAAGGAGTTTAGTATTAATTACTGCTGCTACCAAATATTAAATACTTAATTAAATGTACTGTTTCTTGTTCTTTTACCGCAGTGAGAGTAAAGTGAACGCAAAACGGTTCATTTATGCATCGTGTGTGGAATTTAGAGAGTTTCGCAAGTTTCCTGATAAATGGGTTGCATTCATTTTAGGTGCATATAATCGCGAATCCATTTTAACGTTTCGGCTTCATAATCTTGGGACACTCCAAAGCATGTTCATTTTTATCAAATATGAAATTTTATAGAGAACTTTGACTAGTAAATTGATATAGTGTGGATATCTAAATTTGTCCAATTGACTTACCCTTATGTCGTAAAAATTTTAAAAGCAATTGAGTTTAATTGCGTGGAAGTGAAAATGTGTCCCAGAGTCATACCCCAATTTCTTTTTTTTTTGGGGTAAATTAGTCTTACCCCAAAAGTTAGTGTCTCTCGTTAAAAAAAAAGTGATCAGCAATTGTCGAATTAGAAGAAATTGCTCAAGATACTAAAACTAAAGTAGGAAAATCTACAATAAAATGTTATCAGCAATTCATTTATGCATCTTTCTAGGAATTTAAGAGTTTTGGACACTTTCGGTGAATGGGTTCCTTTAATTTTGGATGCATTTGAGCATAACATATGTGGTCAAGAATCCATTTTAACGTCACTGCGTCATAATCTTGGCCAGTTCCAGAGCATGTTCTTCTTATGAGGTATGAAATTTGGTGGGGAACTGTGATGGTAGATTGATATATTGAGGATATCTAGATCTGTCCAGTTGACTTGAGCACCCCTACATTCCAAGGCGTTTGAATGCAATTGAGTTTAATTGTGTGGATGAAAAAATGTGTCCAAGACTCAAGCACTAAAAATAGTGTCTTCTATTATCTAAAATAAGAAGAAGAATTATTTGCAATATTAGAATCAGAAGAAATTGATCAATATATTACAAATAAAGTAAGGCAAGACAATTACTAAGCTAATAATATAGTAGAAGAAACATTAGAGACAACATGCAAAACACACACAATCTGCTTCCCCCACTAGTTCTCAACAATGTGATGGTGAGGTGAAATAATATCATGAAAGGATTTGCTACAAATGCCTGCCTTGGTGGTCGTATTCGTTACCGCTAATTAAATTTGTTTTGACACTAATATCTTAAGCCAAAACCATATTTAATTCCATTTGCTACCATAAATAAAAATTAAAAAGAACACTTGAAAAGAAATCTATGGAAGTAAAAAGGAGGAAAGGATAATTGAGATTCGATCTGAGTTCACTTCATGATTGCATTAGTCTCAGGAATTTTGCTTTCCTCCCACTTTGGAGTGGATGAGTAAAAATAGTTCCTTCTTGCTAAGTGGTTATTATTTAGTATGCTACCCCAAACACCATTGATATGAACTACACGAGTTCAAAATAATCAGGGTCCAACTAAGGGAGAACTAGTATGACCCCTCAAAGCAGCCTCCAGGTAAATCAGTGGATATTATAAGGTTGCATCCATCAGAAATTGCACCTGACTCATCCCTGTACAAGCCCAATGTCTTACCACGTAACTAATCCCAATGGGGTCTTTTGAAGTTATGATTATTAATTCTATCCTTTCTTATAGAGTGAATAACGCTCACAGAGATGTTGATAATTCATTGGATTGCTTTTTCGGAGAGCTCAATTAGAACACATGTATAATCTTCTAGGAGGAATTCAACAAAAAAAAAAATCGTGGTCCTGTAATTTAATTGATTTAAAATATCAAATTTTGTATATCAGAATTAATTATATTTCAATGAATTTATTATATTTTGGTCAAAGGAGTTCTTAATGAAGAAATGTTTCTTGAAATAAAAGAGTATTGCAGCCGTCGTCCAGTTTTTTAAACGTGTCATCTAATGGCCCCTCCTCAGTCGTCAGCTGAGCAGCAGGTGCAGCATGTCCCGCGCACGGGGCGATGAACGATATGAGAGCAAATAAGATCACCATATGTTGATGGCTTCTAATATTAGTGCAAATTCCCATGGCTATGTCTCTGAATTTTTTGAGGTTCCCTTGAGATTAGTTGTTGTTTCTGTGTTGGGGTGCTTTGTGTATGCGTTCATGTGTACATTATATACGCTCCTGAAGCAGTTTAATATTAATTGTTGTTGTTAGCAAATATTAAGCACTGAATTAAATTTGTTGTTTCTTCTTGTTTTACCATAGTAAGAGTGAGCGTAAATGGGCTCCATTAATTTTAGATGCATATGAGCATAGCATATTGTGATCTCGAATCCATTTGAACGTTACGGCTTTGTAATCTTAGGCCACTCCAAAGCATGTTGTTCTTATCAAATATGAAATCGAATTCACCCCCTATCAGGAGTAAAAGAAAACATGTTTCTTAATCCAAAGAGGGACTTGGGATTTCAGTGATTACGAGCACAAGGACTGCCTCATCCTGCGTCTAACACCTAGATTTGTTGAACTTCGTCATAAAAAATCTGATTGAATTAGAGCAGTTGTTTCCATGTCCACTGTTATCCTTTTTAAAAAAAAATACTAAGACAGTCGGCGGCACCGACAGGAAACATTTGGAGCCTTGGAGGTGAATTCTACAAATCTTCTATCTTTTTCTTTCATGATAGACTCTCTCGTCTTGCTAATGTGTTTAAACTTCCCCATTCCGCATCGTCTGTGTCTTCTGTCTCCGGCATTGCAGTAGCGGTAGTAGCTATATGGCCTATTGCATAGAAGACTTGCAGTCAGTGCCGCCATCTGGTTAGGTAGAAATGCTGATTCTTTTTCCTTTTAAAAAAAGTTTTAAGGTCTAACCTTAAACCGGCCATAAACACGAGGGTTTAAAGTGAATTTTACTCGTAGAAATGTAGTTTTTTTTTTTTGTTTAAAAATTCCCTGTCTTCTTTAATGTGATGATTTTCATTTTCTCATGTTGAAAAGTTTCCATGGAGGTACGTACAATACAATAATGCAGAGATGGAAGGAGACATTCACTCCGCAGGATTCCGGCGGCCCAACGTCTTCAAAGCCATCTCTCTCTATGCGCATCCCCTGTCTTATCCAAATTGATAAGCCTTCTCTTATATGCATCCATTTGTGCAGGAAAAAAAAAAAGAAAGAAAGAAATTGAGGCAGCAGCACCTGCCTCAACATTTAATACTGGTCTCCCTCTTCTTTCAGCAGTGCTCGTCGCTACATTCATCACTGCCACTTGCATCCCCAACCATCCAAGAGACACCATGTCTCAATTGTTGGAGTTATATTTTCTTTTATTTCTTTCTAACGGATCCTTTCAAATTCAATTGAAATTACTTGAGGGAAAAAAAAAAAAAAAAAAAAACAAAGGTATGGCTTTATGCCATCCGCTTTGCATTTATTTTACTTTGATTTTTATTACTACTTATTTGGATAATAATTAGGGGAGCCTCCATAGGCCTATAAAAGGGCTAACCTCGAGAAAGGAAGAGACACACCTCTCTCACTCCCTCTCTTCTTCTCACATTTGCTCTCTCTTATTTGTAAAGAAGCTTTCTTGAGTTCTTGTGTTCGTCAGTGTCTTGGGCATTGTATATGTGTGTAGTGAGTTCAGTTCAATTTTTTGTCGAGTAGTCAAAGAAATGTTCAGATTTTCAGCCTTTGTATCTTGGGACAACGCGTCGAAAATACTGCTGCTTCGGATTAATCGCAGTAGGTGCAAATTGTCTAAAGAGAAAGGCCCGTATAACCCGACCATGCTTATGTAGCATGTAATTAAAATATATATAATATGATACAAAATATTCTCAACACGTAGATATGGACCCCTTCAATGATGATTTGAAGGGATCAATTCTAAACTCCCACGCCTCCTTTGTCTTTTTGCTTGGTAAAAACAATCACGATTCCAAAACTTGTGGGGCAAAATCGGCACTCCGGAGGTGCTGAACTTAAACGGGAATCATTTTCATGGGGTAATGCCTTGAGGTTTTGCACAAGCCAGAAGTTTGACGTTGCTCAATATGAAGGGCAATCAACTGCACGGGAAGCTCCAAACATCATTAGCCAATTGTGCTGAATTGGAAATTTTTGACCTCGGAAACAACAAAATTCCAGACACATTTCCGGTCTGGTTGGGGAAATTGCAAGCCCTTTTGCTTCTTGTGCTGCGAAACAATAGTTCGAATGGTCCTATCGAGCTTCCTTTAGTAAATTGTTCGTCTTGTGTTACATATATTGGATCTCTCCTACAATGAATTCGATTGCCGTATTCCCTCGAACTTCCCTCATTATTTGGAAGCAAAGTTCAGTATAGGAGACGATGTTAGGGCCCAAGTACGTGGGAGGTGTCTACTATTACTTCTCTGATCTGTCAAATGACAGGTTCCATAGGGAAACCTCGGAAGAGAATGGGTGCCTTAAGTCACTGCTGGTGCTGAACTTGTCTCGAAATGGCTTTATAGGCCAAATCCCATCATCGACGGGGAATCTAACCCAGCTCGAGTCGTTTGATCTCTCACGTGATGAACTCCTAGGAAGGATTTTTCCTCCACTGCTAATGAGCCTCCTCACCTTCCTTGGAACGTTGGATCTCTCTCATAACCAACTTGAAGGGCGCATCCCGCAAGGCAACCAATTCAATACATTCCTCAATGATTCTTCTGAAGGGAAATTTGCCTCTTCCTTTCTCTCTTTTCTTGTCATTGATTACTTGATAGATCTCATGACACTGTTCAGGAATTGAGTTTAAGTCTTTTTTCAACTCTTTCTATAAGTTTTATACATCTCTGTCAATCTCCGTGTTGTTTGAATCTTTCAAAACTTCAAAGACATGCTGATGCCCCATCCGAAATAGTCGTAACTTTTAGGCTTTCAAATTAGAATTCAATGATAATTAAGATGAAGCGGGATTAAGGGGTGGGCCTCCCCGTAACAAACTTGGATCAACGCATGGTATTAGGACTTAATTTGTTATCCACTATGGCCCATTAAAAGAGTGAGAGAAAGAGGCCCACTTATCACTAGTGGATCCGAGTCCTGTACAGCATAATGTGGGAAGAAAAAATAATAATAAAAAAGCTAAAGACAACTAGACCTTTTCCTAGAATTATAAACAGTGATCAATCCTACAATGCCGCCCATGTCGGATTACTCATCACTTCTTTTTGTTATTTATCGGCAAACAATGGTAAGGATTGGGATAAGACTTTTCAACTCACTGTTGTCGCTTTTTCTTTTGATGGCTTTGAGCATTGGAGGGGTCCCTGCAAGCCAGAGAAAGAAACTCCCAAGAGTTTACGAGCAATGTTGGGTGCTGGATGCCCGCAAAGTAGGTATCCGAAAAAATTACCGATCACTCGCAAATAGTGACTCAGTCAGCCCACTCATTATCTGTGAGTGGCCAGTAATTCTGATGGTTACTCACATCGAGGTACTAAGCACGATTCTTCATTTGCTTCACTTGTAAATCTAGAACCCATATCAGATGAATCCGACGAATATTTCCAATGATCGAGATGATCTGTATGGGCCAAGGAGAGGGATCTAATTAATGTGTTAGAAATTGTCTCACGCACATGGGAAAGAAGGGGAGGGGGGTGGGGGTCTGCACAGTGCTAGTCCATATAATCTAGTGCTTAAATCACTCGCATGCGCCTAAAAGCCTTACATGTCCAAACTTTAGAAATCGCCCCTTGTATAAAAGGGGGGAATGATTACCCCCACACAAGTGTACTTTATGTCTTAGCTTCTTTTCCCCAGCTTTCTCATGTCATGTTGCCCATATTTTGACTTCCTATAATTGGGCCCACCCCAAATCTTGTACCGCACATACCCATCCTCCCCATTCTTGGTGGGTTCCACTCATGTTGCTGTCCACTGAACCCCACTATACTCCTTGAGCCTTGTAGCAACCCTAGTCAGTTTTTAATACTGGCTACATGACGTTATCATTGTCAACTATATTATTGCATCCAAGGCTCTTTACCATTGTAGAATTCTTTCTCTCTCCCTCCCTTGATTTCCTAAAGTTTGGTCCATAAACTGTATTTATAAAAAACACAAACGAATGAGATGATTAGTAGAAATTATTCCATTCGTATATTATTTTACGTATGTTTCACGTCGATATTCGAAGATATTAACTTTCAAGGAAATATTCTAAAAAATTTCTTGATTAAATAATAATAATAATAAGTACCTAAAGAATTTTGTTTGGTACTGGGGTTCTAGTTTTGCTAGGCTGAAACAAATCCCATCCGTCAAAGTAAATTACTAATGTGACACATTCATCGGAAAGGAAGATGGAGGAGAGAGAGGGGGAGGTGTGGAAAATTGTACCAAGCTTGTACATATAATAATAATACTATTATTATTATTATTATTATTATTATTATTATTATTATTATTATATAGATAAAAAGAGGGGGAGATCCAACAGAACAATGGGGAGGGGACCCACTAAAGTCTTCATATCATGTTCTGTGGGTCTGTCTTTTTCTTCACCCTCTCTTCTTTTGTGGAATAGATTGGTTCTTTTCCCCCCACTCCTTGGTCCCCCATCATCCCCCCCCCCCCCCCCCCCCCCCCACACACACAAACACACAGCCTAATCTCTGTGTTCCTTTCTTTGATGTCTACATCATCTTCCTCTCAACGTGAAATTGGCGGTGGAAATGGGAGCAACAATGGGAACAGGAGGAGACCGCGGCGAAGAAGAAGAGGCCTCGATGAAGGCCCTTCATCGCCGCCGCCGCCGCCTCCACCACAGCCCGCCGGAGACGACAACAATGGCGTGTGGCCGGAGCCTTTCCTTGAAGCCCTCGCCATCCACCTCGCTATCGACGCTTTCCAGAACTTCGGTCGCCTCGCCGCCGCCCAAGCCCTCTACAACCTCTTTCAGGTCATCTTCTTCCTCCTCCTCCACTCTCTTATCTCTCTTTATATATTGATGAAGAATGCATGCAGAATAGACGCAGTTTCTATTGCCATACTCGAGATTGAAAATGGGTTTGTGCCTTCTTTATTATTTTTCTTGATTTAATACTCAAAGAGCTGAGTGTGGTGGTGTTCTTGTTGTCGTTGTTCATTGATGATTCTTGAATTTTATAATGAGAGTGGGGGAAAAAGAATGGAGGAGGAGAGAAAGAAAAAAAAAAAGTATTGACTTTGGGAATGCATTCAAAGACAATAAAACTGCCTGAGAAAGGGACTGTCAATTTTTTTGGAGGGGTCCTTTTCGGACAGGAGGGGTTGGGGGGGAAGATGTCGCTTTCGGTCTCGAATTTTCGTTCTTCTTCCATTTTCTTTGGGCGGAGGGATTTTATCGATCTCACCTAAAATTTTAGGGTGAAATCATAAAAAATTATATAAACATAAATTTATAAAATTATGAACTATTATTTACTAAAACATGTTTCACTTAATTACTAGGAAAGTCTTTTTATGATTTTGTTTTCTTTGGATATGATTGCTTATATTTGGATCATCATTCACTCAATCCCTTTTGAAAAGAAAAGGAAAGAGGGGAGGTGCTTTTGGATCCGAATGATCCATTTCCCTTTCCCTCCTTTCCTTCTTCCCTTTCCCTCTCTTGGTTTACATGACATCTCGTTTCCATCTCTTCACATTCCCAACTTTCTCCCCTATTGACTCTTTTACTGCAAAAAAAAAAAGAGAAAAAAAAGAAAAAACACTTTTTCTGGTCCTAATCTCAGCTCTGTCAAGTTCCTGTTTGATTGTTTTGGGTCCAATGGGTAATTTAGGAGAGTTTTGGTCAATTTAATGTGATGGTTTTCTCTTAAAAAAAGAAAAAGAAAAAGATGTAATCCATATAAAAATCTCTTCTCGAGTTCTTTAATAGCTGCAAAACACATGTACGTAGGAAAACTTGCCTATGATTTGATGTAATATAGGGAATATTTAACTAATATAAGATTTAATTGAAGGATAAATACATCGTTTGTTATAAATATGTAGTTATAGAGTTTCAAGTGGGGGTATGTATTCGAATTGTTCCAAACATTCTTGACTGAAAAAGTAATTTTTCTGAATTTTTTTCGAGTTAAGTTTGCTTGCTCGATGTTCGGCCGGATTATATTTTACCAATGATTTCTCGATCTAATAATTTTAATCGAGAAATTAAGAAAATTTTGTTTCAATCGAAAAAAAAAAAAAAAAAAGGTTTCTAAAAAGTTGAGACGTATTCTTTATGTAAAATTATCTTTAATTTATTTACTTAGTGTTAATTTGAGTAAAATGGATAATTCGGTTTTCTAAATGCTCATAATAATTTCTTGAACTCTTTTATCAATTTTTTGAGCCAAACATAAGTTTTTTTAATGACCCTAGGCCGTTTTCTTTGAATTTTTTTAATTAAATTATTTATTATCGAAATTTTTTTCGAGAAATTCAAAAAAAATTCGAATCCTGCTCACCCCCTAGGTCAAACCGTGCGTGTTGAACCAAGTTCCGTAAAATTGTTCGTATTCTATTTAATGCATGGGCGTGTTTATTCACATTAAATATTACTATTTTTGGCTAGGGGAGTTATTGATCTCATTGGAACAACTGGGTATTACCCTAAAGAAGAACATTAATTGATCCCTTCAATTCAAAAAAAATGAAATGACGTGTCCATAATGACTATTCAAAGGTCTAGGATAAGGCTCATCTATGCGAACAAAGGCATAATAAAGACCTACTAGAAGATAATACCACGAAAATATTGAAAATGATAAAATATAATTGGGGAGGGATCGTATAATGTTAGGGGTGATGGACTGTCGTGTGGGGCGATGCTTGATCGGCTCAATGTAGATTTAGATGACCAAGCAAAAGAATAATAATATTAATAATAATAGATAGCAAGGATTAAGGATTTGATTGGGATAGGGGCAAGCGAGGATGGGGGTAGAGGGTAGGAGCACGTGGGTACGCACGTGATTAGTCGTAAAACTGGCGTCACCTTGTCGCTTTCGAAGACAAGGTCTTCATTCTCGGGTCGGGTTGGTCGGGTTAAACCCGACCCCCCCACGCCTCAACTTATTTCCATGTGTGTAATGAAAACTGATGGTACACGCACGCTCGTTGCAGGGTTCACGAGATTTAAAGAGTAGGGTACAAGTAGAGACGTATATCCATGATAGATGATATAGGGAATAAGAGCGACGCATGCAAGCCCAAGCCTAAGTTGATACGTCCGAGTCTTATGGAATGACTGATCCGATTTACTCGAAGGCTGTTGCTAGGGACGAATGGTAGCCTGACTGATTGGAGGAGCCAGTGGTAAATAGTAAAAGCAGTTGGGAGAAGAAAAACGAATGGAGGGATCTGCAGGGGGAGGGGGGTGAGAGGAGGTAAAACAGTAAAGAAGAAGAGGGAGGGGGGTGAAAGAGTAGGAGGTAAAACAGTAAACGGGAAGGGAGGGGGGGGGGGGGGGGGGGGGTGAATAAAGGAGGAAAGAAGATTCGTTGGGGGTCACAGGACACAAGTTTTGGCCATCCTTTCTTGGAAATGACTTATATTTCAGGTTGGAAAGTGTAGCACGCTTGCAATCCCCACCCTTTAAGTATCCTCCACTGTTGACCATAGATTTGCTGACCTCTTTTGTCCTCACTCCCCCCCCCCCTTTGTCTCTCTCTTCTTTATTATTATTATTATTATTTACTCTCTCTCTCTCCCTCTGCTCTCTCCATTTCTCTCCAGGCTTCTGACTGCTTCTGTTTTATTCGGCTCTTAACAGTCACCCCCTCCCTCTCTCTCTCTCTCTCTCTCTCTCTCTCTCTTCTTTCTTCCACCATCTTCCTTGCCAGCTTTTTCCCATCTCATTTATTACTATTTATTGAACCTCCATCTTTTTGTTTTAAACGCAAGAGACGCATCGCCCGATAAAAATTCAAAACTCATAATCTCTGTAATCGCCAAAGTAATTGACGTTTTCTTCACCGTGTATTATTTTTTTCCCTTCTCGCAGTGTGGGTCCTTTGAATGTTCTCATTAGCATAATATCCTCGAGCTTATGTTCTTAACGTGTGCTTCACCGGTTTGGACGGTAGGATGGAATTATAATCACACTACTATAAGATGTTGGAGTTCCCAACATTCAGTCAACACTGTAAGGTGTCAGTGGGTTTCTGATAATAGTTACTCCGCGCTACGCTGAGCTACGCGACAACTGGGAATCCAGACCCTAGAAATTTTTAGTGGGTCTCTCACCCAGTCATGGGTCTCGTACCAGATACTGTGAGCATGGAAATATAAGATTTTTATGCCTGATCACAATCAATGATACAGTATATTAGGTAAAAAGTTCATACACTAAATACCTGGTCAGTGATCGGTGTATATAAATCTTATATGTAATTACACCTGCATGCATACAATATTATTCTGTGAAAACCAGTACTTCATTCTTTTTCTCAGACTATTTCATACACAGCTAATTTTTATCTTCGGCCACATTCTCTTACTTACGTGCCTGAGGCACTGCCCCTTCCCCCATATCCCTACTGCTCTCTCTCTCTCTCTCTCTCTCATTGCAAGCTCTAGCATTGACTTCTTGTGCCCACTCCCATACGTTACAAAAAAATATATAGAAAGTTGAACGCACATTCCCAATATAAATAACACCATCTTTAATATTTACTACTTCATAGGTTGAAATTCTCTAACACGCTTGGAGGGAGCCTAGTTGTGTTATTAGGTATTCCACTACGTGAACATTTTGAATGAACTTCATAATTGTGCAGTCATTACGTTGCACTTCTTTCCATTGTTGCCACCGTACCTAGTTACTTGCAGGTAGCCTAGTTGAGTCGTTAGGGTTTTTTTTTTTTTTTTTTTTCACTAAGTAAACAGTTGAATAACCTTCCCTAATATCATTTATTTTCCTTGGTGCACCGTACCTAACTCGTTCCTCTGAAAGCAATGATATCGTTACCATAAAAAATTTTGAGTTTTTGTTTTTAACATTCTTTACTAAAATGACTGATGTTATTTTAAAGGTGCCTAAGAAAGAAACCCTAAACAACAATTAGAAACAAGTGAAACTAACAAAAACCATAAAACATTATTAGTTTGTGTAAAAATTACAATGTTTTCCTCGCGAGTGCGATATGCCCTTGTCAATAAGCTTTACTGGAAACAACACTCCTTATCTCACCCTTTTCCTCCATGCAGGTATGCTCCACGTGGCGGGCCGTATCTCGCTCAGACCGCCTATGGCAGCGCCTCACGAGCCACGTCTGGGGCCGCGACCACCTCCTCCGCCCCACGTGGCGCCAAGAGTACATCTACCGCCATCAAGCCGCCGCCAACTTCCTGTCGTGTAGATACTCCCACGCGCTGCTGGACTTCGCCGCCGCGACCGACGACCGCGCGGGCCTCCTATGTCGCAGCCTCACCCTCTCCGACACCCACCTGGCCGCCGGCTTCGGCGATGGCACGGTGCGCCTTTTCCACCTGCGCACGCGCCGCCACGTGCGCACCTTCCGCCCTCGCCACCGCGACCACCTCGGCCCCTTCTCTCGCTTCGTCTCCGGCATCGTCCTCTCCGCGGATCGCGTCGTCTTCGCCTCCCTCGATGGCGACGTCCACGTGGCCGCATTGCACGGTGGCGGCGGCGCGCCTCGTCGCGCGGTGGTGGGGGACGCCGTGGGCGACGGCGTACTTCTGGACTTCGCGGGGCTGGGCCGGTGGTGGGTGGGGCTCTTCGCGGGGGTCCCCGGCCGCTCGTTCCGCGTGTGGGACGCCGTCTCGGAGGACCTGGTCTACGTGGGCGGATCGCTGACCGACTCGGACGCGGTCATGGGGTGGCGCCAGTTGAGCGAGCTGACAGAACTCGTGGGCCGCGTCCGGGCCGCCGGCCGTGGCTCGGCCGTGGCGTGCACCAGCGGCCGAGTCATCGTCTTCGAGTTAGAGAACGGGGAGCTCGTGGTGAGGGAGGAGGCGGAGTACCCCGCGGGGTGGCTCAACGTAGCGGCCGTGGATGCCAGCGACTCGGCGTACGTGGTGGTGGATGGGGGCGGGGAGGGGAGCGTGAGGCGCGTGGACACGCTAGACGAGGTGTGCAGGATAGCGGTGTTGGGGGTTCCGGCGGCGCGGAGGAGGGGGGGAGGAGGGGTGGTGATGGGGTGCATCAACGGCGGGTACGCGTTAATGTGCGTCCGGGGCAGGGTGAGGGTGTGGGAGGTGGAGCGCTACGGGCAGAACCTGTACCAATTCGGGGAGAGGGTGGGGGAGCCCACCGCGATGGTGGCGGACGATCGTCACGTGGCCGCCTTCTTCAGCGACAGGTCACTGCACCTGTGGGATTTCGGGCCCCACCAGTAGAACGCATCTGTCCAATAATCAATGGAGGAAGGAAAGATGGGGAAGAGTTTGGGGGGCCGGGGGGGGGTGTAGTGGGAAGTTGAAGCTGACTTCAAACTCTGTACTTTGACTAGAAATATGATGATATCAAATAAGATGGGTGATGTGATTGGGGAGTGGTGGGAGGCAGTTTTAGGGAACCACGCAGCCTTTTGGGGAGGGGGGTTTGAATTTAATTTGGGTGTTGTTGACTCGACCAACTAGAAACTGGATTTGATTCATTATTATTATTGTTGTTCTTATTGGGGGCTGAGGGTAAAGTGGGGGAGGGAGGGACATTTCAGGGGGTTTCCTTTCTGTACAGAGGGAAACAAACAAAAAAACAAAAGAAAACCTGTAAAGGATGGGAGGGGGCCAAGGGAGATGATGATTCAGACTGACAACAACTGTCCTCGAGGATGTTAGATCTTTCTTTATCGTTTCATGCTTTTTAGCCTTAGCCTAGTGTTGTTGTTGGGGGTTGGTCCTTTGTTTCTTTGATGGAGACCTACACTACTTTTAGTAGGAGCTGCTGCTGCTGAAACCCTACTCTCCTACCCTCATTGACTGCTTATATTTGCTGTACCACTCCTCTCCTCTATTTGTTCCTTGTGTTTTTCCCCACCTTTCTCGTGAGCTCCTTTTATATCTCCATCTCTATATCTGTATGCATGGACGGACTTATATTTTACATGTGTAGCATCCAAAACTTGCGCATGGCAATGCTCTACCATTATAATGTTTTGATAAAAAAATAAACTATCTTTTAAACATCATTTGTTTAAATGATGTAATTTTGTGATGCTCCTGCATGTAACCGACTTGCAGAATCATGATGACATGTAGGATTATTTCATCGTTTGTCATTGTACTATATTATCACAGTTTTTGACATATATCATTCGCCTGAAAACTCATCATTTTCTTCTGCCTCTTGTTCGCCATGCATTTCAAAGGGTTAGTACTCTTCCTTCGCTTGTATTTTGCGGCGAAAGTTTATCATTTTAATTATAGTGTTAAACTTACGAGGGTTGATGAATAATGCATGACGTGGGATTGGAATCCTGTTCTAAATCTGTTTTATCCCACCAAAAATTAAGGATTGATGCAAGAACTAACTCGGCTGAACTGCCTCATCACAATACTTGGTGGGGGAAAAATGGAATTTCTTCCCAAAATGCATGTCTACCTTTCTCTCACTGCTTTGGCTGTCACAGTGCTAAATTGATGCAAAATACATGTTGTCACGTCCCATTTGAGTTCAACGGGTGAAAACTAAAAATAACAGGGTCGTTATTATCGTATTTTTAAGGAAAAAATAAAAAAAATCTAAAAAATTCTCAGAGGTAAGGTCTTTGAATCAAATAATAGGTCCGAGAATCTAATCGTGTACAGAAAAGTTTATTACAACTTCATAACACTTATTTTATTATATAGTTACTATCTTTAATTGGGCTCAAAGATCAAAAATTTTGTAAATAAAATTAAATAGTTAAATTTTATTTAGAATTAAATTTTAATTTGGAAAAATATAAATAATAAATAAAGAAGAAGAAATATGCTCAATTCGAATATGTTGGCTATAGATTGTCTCTTTCTTAAATATGAGGGGAGTTTACTCTTAGCCTTTTTTTTTTATTTTATTCCCAAAGTTAAGAATGAAAAATAATAATAACAATAATAAATTTTTTATTTTCAAACATGAAAACAAAAAGAATAAAGATAGATTGTGGTTCTATACCCTTTTTGATTCGATGATGTAAGTAAATTTTGTAGCCGTCATCACTTGTCAAAGAAAAATAATAAACAGAACCCTAAAAACTAAAGGGGAATGAATTGTACCAAAACTGACCTAGTGACAAAAAATCTTTAAAAAAAACTACTTGTGTACCTTGTTCCAATCAAAAAATAGAGCTCCTTTATTTGCAAAGTTTTTTGTTTTTATATGCGTGAACCTTACTTTATGTAGCAAATGTAATGCACTATTTTTTTAAGATTCTAGCCGATTAGGAGAGAGACCACCTAAAAAAGGAATCCTCTCAAGTCTATCCTCTAATATCTTTACAAGAGATTTGGATAAATCAATTTGGAATTTTAAAATTGACAAATAATTTAGTTTTAAGGACAAAATTAAAAATAAAGCAAAATAAAACCAAAAAATGGATCCTAAATATAAACTTGATCCATTTTATTAATTAAAGTGGCACAAGCCTAATTGGCCAATCGGATTCAAATAAAATTAAAGGAAAAATTATAAGACCCTCTGTAGTTTGAGTCATTTTTTAAAAGACCCTTGTGGTTTAAATTTTACTTATTACACCCCATGTACTTTTTTTTTTTCAAGAGACCCCTTAAATCCATTAAAAAAAATGCGAGGCTTTCATTTTCGGACGTGTGTGTAAATCTAATAATGGAATTAAAATTTTATTTTGAAAAAAATGCACTAAAATTTCACTCCTTCCAAATTTTTAATTGAGACGTATATATTAAGATTCATGACAATTAAAAAAATATAGGTTTGAGGTTTTCTTATTTTGTTTACCTTTGTTATTATTATTTTTTTCATTTTTAAATTATTTTTCAAATTATTATTATTTTTTTTAATAACTTTTATTTAAAATAATGATGTGAAAATTCAAAAGCTTACCATGTATTCCCTCACTTAACATAATTGAATGACATATGAATAAAAGGGATCCATTAAAAACAAAATAAAAGTATACAAGTTGTGATAAACAAAATTTAAACCATATGACGTCTCTTAAAAAATGACCCAAATCACAGGTTGTCTTTCAAAATATTTCCTTAAAATTAATTAAAAATGTAATTAGAAATTAAGGTTTGAAATGTCAAAATTTGGGTCCGGAGTAGACCGGACAAAATCGAGCGTTAAACACATGTGATGTTGTTTCCATATGCATGTAGCATAAATCATCCTTCTTGTTGAAGCCCGCCACATTTGTCAATGACTTCAGAAGTTGTAATACATCATGAACCATCGTCTTCTTCACGGGCCTCGGCCGCAGATATCTCAGAATCCAGTTTGTTCATTAGTTGCTCGCTTACATGTTTTGCCGCAGAGATTATGTCAAGAATAATGCTTGGATCCAGGCCTGCACCTCCTCGTTTAGAGACCACATATTTGTCGTTGCCGATTAACCGAGACCAGCACCGCCGAGGTCATTTGGGATTCCTCTTCTGAAGTTGCATCAACAACACAGTGCCTACCAACCTAGAAACAAAACAGAATAAGGGGGGTTTACCAATCCAATAGTAAATATTTGTAAGCTCATGTCAGTTGTAAACAATAGTATGACTACACTACATTACATTACCTTTGTTAATGTGACGATACAGGTACTCCAGAGGTATCAAACTGTAAGAACTCTTCATCACTAACATCAACTTCTGGTGGCTCATCACCTGTGGCCCCAACAGCAACTTGAACTTTTGGGATGCCAGTATTACTCAAAGCAGCCTAGCATAACAATCATAAACAATCATCCCCAGGTTTCACAGATAGATGTAAAGATAATCGTGCACATGAATTCCGTAATCCCTTTCAACTTGTAGACGGGGCGTCAGCAAACCCAAACCAAAGCAAAGACAGTAGGGAAATACTTAATGTAAACCATCGCATTGCCATCTTTCTAAGCACCTAGAAGGTGGGCAAAAGATGTTTGAGCTTGCAAACGAATGTGAGAAGTCAACACTTTAATATAGGTTGAAAAGAACCCAGGATATGGAGGAAACAAGAGGATAAGAACATCGGGAAAAGGAGAAAGCGGGGAAGCTATTACGTCACGTTCAGTTTATGGAATAGAATGTAATACCTATTCTATAGAAATATAACGTGAAGGAGTAATATTTCCGTGAAGCATAAGTGAAATAACTACTCACATAAACTATAAAAGGAAAATAAACGCAGAATAAACAATGAATAGCTATTATACCTTTGACAGTTGGTAATAACTATCCCTCACCTATTCCCCTTGTGGTCTTGCATGTTATATTTCCATGGAATAGATATTTCATTCCATTTCGCGAGCCAAACTAGACAATCTTCATACTGCCTCAAGTTCAGACATCAGCTTGAGCTCACATTGATAACCAGCTCACTAATTACAACAGGATCCCTTTCAGCACAATTTACTCGCACGAAAGAAGCATCATAATATGTAGCAAGACATAAATGAGTACCTTGATGGCACTGCCCAAGGCATCCAGCAGATTCCCATCTGAACAAACCACAAGACCGTCAATATATAGATCCCAACAAATCTTCCCGTCCACAATTGACAGAGATGAGAGATCAATCCCAGCTCCTGATACAGATCCAGGTTAGGATGAAACCATAGAATTAATAACTCAAATGAAGCAAAAATCAAACGATGATTATGCATTGTTTAATAATGACTATTGCCACAAAAATGATACCAAAATTCTAATAAAGCAGAACAGTCAGTTGTACAGCTTCATAGAGAGTGGGTACCTGCTCCACTCAAACCACCTAAGAGACTCCGGTCAAGGGCTGCCGACAGCTCCAAGGACAATTCATCACCCCCTCTGCCTGTGTAGTGGATATAATAATTTATTTTCCTTGAAGTACACCAAAGAAAGGAATAAAAGACATCTCTACAACAATATACCCCCATACTAATCAAATTGTTGAAAAGGATTAATAACCTGCAACCACGTATAAGTCTTCAATTGCATGTAATGTATAACTATAACTTATAAATATTAACTTGGTAAAACTTTTTCCATTTAATTATTTATTTGTATAAATTGGGGGCATATAAAGAAACTTATTGTACTACTATAGGCTCAAACTATGACCGCAAAACAGAAACTTGTGACAAGATGAATATTATTCAGAGACATGATGTACCAAGAGAATGCATGGCCTGGTAACCCTTGCATTCAAACATTGCAACAATAACTCATAATATCTATGCACATTGTGCAAATGGAAATGCAGGATTGACCGTCCGTGGGTAATCCCTTATAATAGCTCTCATGTACAAGCATTAAGTTTCACATAAAAATGATAATAAATAGAGTAATTCTACTCTAACAGCCCAAAACTAGCCTTCAGACCAAAATGCTGATATGGCGAACTTCAAGGTTCTTCTAAGGCGCATTTTAGTCAAGCAACAATAAAAACAAAATAAAAAACATTCAACACATCAGCATCTTCAGTGTGAAGGCTGTTTTTGGGCTGTATGAGTACAATAACTCTAATGAATAATACATGAGCATGTGTGTGGTCGGGTGCACTTCTAAAATGTATCTCTTGCACATTCACACATTACATGGAGAAACCAACATGATTCCAATGAACATCATCACAACGGAGTCAGAATGAGATGTAGGATCATCAAGGTGTACAACCTCAAACATTGGTGCTGCTGTCGGACTACAATCAACATGTATAACAACCTTTCCCTTGTCTGAATTCAATGGGTTTGGTTTTCCAAGTTCAGCCTGCCGTTAAATGAAATACCAAACGACATATTGGATCAAAAAACATCCATGGACAGAGGAAGCAGGTTGCAAAAGGAAAATAGAAGGATTATTAACATTCTGAAAGTAGCAAAATGAATGAACAATCTAGCATTTAGACCATGGAATACCTTCACACTAGCAATGACTTCAGTTGCACCCAACCTGATCCTTGCTGAACCATTAGCCTGTAATGAAGTCGCATACAGTATGAAGGAACTAAAAGTCCAAAGATTCATATAGCCAGGCCAAATGGCAAGGAAGATATCATGCTTCAACAAAATTCTTTGTACATGTGCTCTACCTGAGGAATAACTCCAGTTTCAACATAAATGGGTCGGTATGTTAACCTTTTCCGACCATCAGAACGAAGATCGTGGGCAATGCCACCTTGTATGAATTGCTTTTCTCCAAAAGATAGTCCTACCATCCTATACATGTATGAATCAATAAAAGATAAGGCTTAGAGAAATGATTCAGAAAATTGTCAACTTTTGGAAACCAGAGATCTATCAAAGTCATTTAGATGGTTACACTGTCGATCCTCAGACAAGTATCTTGTAAAAATAATATTTTTTCTAAAAAAAATGAAACAACAAACTTTCCAGTTGCTCAAGATGAAGAAAACAACAAAAAGCTCACAATCTACAAAAAAATTTCACAAAAAACAAGTAAATGGGTTTTGAATAATTTAAACAGCACTAAGTAAAATGTTTTGAAAAAACATGTTCTTAATCAGGCAATGCATTACAAACCAGAAACTGACGCATAATATTCAATCAACTTCAGTATTGCTTAAAGGAAGGCTCCTAGCAGTTCCAAAACCAAAACTTGTCTGTCCTTTGCTCTCAGAACTAAAAACTTTATACGCATACTGGAAGCAGAATGTGCTAACATAAACCACTAATGACCCAAGCTAAGACAATGACAATGTGTTATGAATATTCAGCAATGCCCCCATCTCCAAATTATACCCAATTAATATAATAGTAAGATATTCTTCAAAATGATTAACATGTAAAATCAGCACAAGTGGCTGCTGGGATTCAGGCGGGAACATCAACTTTGATTTAAAGAGAGGGTCCGAGAACATATTTGTTCTGACTCTGGGAATCCACAATGTCTCAGCCTTGTCTGCTGTTCAATAATTTATCTGAGAACAAACTGAAGCATGAGCCAGTCAAATACTGGTTTTCCATTGCAACTTTCTTGTGTGTCTAGCATAGCCCGCATTCAGGCCTAGATCAACTTAAAACCATCGTTAACCACAAATTCTGAACTGAAAGCTAATACTCACCTGCTAGATACCAAATGGAAGCAGCTTGCAGTAACTTTTTTGAATCTCTCTCACCCCCCCCCCCCCCCCCCTGGGAAAAAAAACGTGCACGCATAACTTCCCCAAGATTCGCTTGCTTGACATTGGATACAAAGGTATTCAAGCTCATGTCATGTGCAACAATTCAAGAACTACCAGACCCATTACACATAACAGAGCTGAAAAAAAAAACTAATGGGGGTAGCTTTACTGGTCAAGAAAATATTCTTAGAGATGGCTAGGAAATCTTAGGTCCACATACATAAGGCCATTTTGAACATGCATGGTTTGGTGCACTTGCCTAGTTATGAAACCCTTTTTTTTTTTTTTATCTCCAGTACATAAATTTGTAGAAAGCATAGTTGTCACAGCATCAAGGCGGTCCAAGGCACCCCTTAATGAAATTCATGATTTGACCTACTTATACCATACTTTATACATGTTCTTAGATTTTCTAAGATGATGTGCCAAACAATTATTGTCATACTTAGTTTTCTCTTCTTTTTTTTTCCCTTCTTTTTTTTTTTTTTTTCCCCTTCTTCCTCTTCTTCTTCTTCTACAGCTAGGCGTCCAAGGTGTCGCCTAGGTGCCCATGGACCAAGGCGCTGCTCACCATGATCCATGGGGAGCGCCTAAACGCCTGGCGTTGATGCCTTGACAACTATGGTAGAGAGACAAACTTAAAAGCACTTTTAGTTTTGGATAGGTAACACATTTCACTCAAAACCCTTGACCCGTCAGGGGGATATGCACCCTGGAAACTACTATTCAGAACCTGGTGATTGGGACAGCGCACGGTACACGCCGAGATTGCCCAAGGGGAACCAGAAAAAGATGGAGAGCAACCAGGGAGTGAGAGAGGGAGGGAGAGGTATCAGCCCTCTCAAAAGGGACCCAGGTGATCTAGCCATGTCTAGAACAAGGTTTTGAATTTTAGAATCACAGAGCACGTGGAATGAGGAGGGTCATGACACAGATGCAGGGAGTTTAGTTGTTGAGGTTTTCCCAGCTAGGCCGTTCTCCATTTCTTGTTTCCCCAACTAAGCAGTAAACCCATGTCAAAACTATATGAGTGTGAAAGTGGAGGTTTGTGACTTTACAAAGGCCCTCCATAAAAGTGACAGAAATTACCTCCTATTTACATAAAATAAAGACAATTCAGACTTTGAGAGGCAAGGAGACATGAGACATTTAATTTTCAGGTCGGAATAACTAATTTCATGCTTTCATAAAGAAGACCCTGGTCTTATTCTCGAGTCCAGCAGTCCCCAGATAAAAGGTACAAAAATTATTTCCTGATAAGTTGCAAAGGAACTACAAAAATAGAAAAGCTTAAAATTAATCTCCATATTATTGTCTTTTGTTTCCTGGTTTGGCCTAAAAAATTGGACTTGTCAAAACCTTCCTGCACAAGGGCTGCAGCTCCCAATTCCTTGCAGCTGCCATAGCCAATTCATAATTCCCATGCCTGCAAACCCACTGCAAACCTCATGCAGAATATCTAAATCAAGAGCTACAAATCTCTTTAACATATCCCTCAAAACTTGGAGCCCTCCATCAAAATCTATATTCTTGCAGAATGTAGAAATCAATCTGGAAAGTATAATTTACCAACAAAAAAAACATCTGGAAAGTATAACCATTTGGGCAGCAGTCATTCCTTATCATGCTTCTATACAATTGAAATGCATGCTCAGGATTGTGTCTTACACACTGGCCAGTAATAAGGGCGGAGCAGGTTGCAGAATTGGGAACAAAGTTGTTCTTATCAAATTCTTTAATCAAATGTGCTGCCTTCTTTGTCTTACCCTCCTTGCATAGACCCAAAATCAAAGGATTACAAGTCAAGATGTCGGTTTCAACTCCAATGTTTGATATCTCCTCATAAAGCCTATTGCCCATCTCACTATTACCCATCTCGCTGTACCCATTTATCAGTGTATTATAAGTTGCAGTATTAGGTGCTATATGCATGGTTTTCGTCTCACTAAATACCCTGTTTGCTTCCTCTAGTTTGCCCTCCTTGCACAATCTGTGGATGAGGGTGTTGTAAGTAAAAATATTAGGGTGGAGCTCGTTCTTCCCATCAAGCCTTTAAACTTCATGGCTGAGCTCAGAAGGCCTTGGTTACAATATCCTGAAATTACCGTATTATTAGATACAACAGTAGGGCTCAAACACATAGTCTCCATCTTATGAAACACCTCAACAGCCTTTTCCACTTCTCCAGATTTACAAAGAGCAGAGATAACCATATTAATATTATACACATTTGGTGAAATCCAACTGCGACGCATCTCTCTATAAAATGCCAATGCAATATCTGACCTCTGTAAACTAAGTAGTAAGCTCGTATGTACATTGCAGGATTCAACAGCTGGAATCATCCCATAATCCTTCATTTGATGGAAAGCATCAGTATCATTCGTGAACTTCTTCATTTCGGCATAAATTTTAAAGAGCAAGTCAAAAACACGAGGAGAGGAATCACACATCTGGTATGAGAAAAGTGTTGCTTCGAACAGCTTTGAAGGTAATTCCAGAGAATCTGAGGCAGGAGCAGTTTTCAAAATAGATACTGCTGATTTGAATTTATGATTCTTGGTGAGAATATGAAGAATTATGGAATAAGTATCTAGGGTGCGGGAACTGAGTTTTTGGAGCTTGACCCAATTGAAGAGCTCAAGGGAAAGCAATTAATCCTTTTGAGGCTTTAAAAGAATATGCTTCACTCCGAATGGTGTGAGACTGGGCACAAGGTTATCAAGCTTTGCTCAATCAGAGTGAACAAGATCGCTGTAGGCAACATTGATGAAATCATGGCCTTACCCTTTTGGTTGAGGGATTGTTTTATGGGGTATAGGAAGAGGACTCAATTTCCCTCTCCCTAAAGTGCCAGGAAATACGAAACTAGGGGTTTTGATCCTGAATCAAGAAACTTTTAATTTATTATGAGGCCAAAGGATGGACTCAATAAGTTCTTGCCTTTTCCTTGTGTGGATCCTATTTCAATACGAATTTGATGAGTCGATCCGCTCTTTAATTTAAGGGGATTCATTATTCAAAGGGTCAGCGCCTGACCCTGAGAATGGCAAGTGATTCATTCTTTTCTGAACCCCCCAAGAGAAATTGGATCTTCTGTTTGTCTGTTAATAATTAAAGTATGTGGAGATCAGGTTCTTTGTTCCCTCCACATTCTTGGCTGAATTAACAACAAGAGCTTCTTCAGTAAAGCACAGAAACAGTTGACAAAAACCTACACCCAACACATCAACTACTGACAGGAAAGGGTGCAATAAGACTAGGAACGAGGCACATGCATACTGTCAACCCATAACAAATATAAATTAATTTATAAAAGAAATAGAAAATCAAATGTCTGCTATCGCCTCCATTAGTTCCTTCATTCTATCTATCCAAATTCTAAATTAATTCCAAAGATAAAAAAAAATGCTAACTTGTGAAAATATAAGGATCAATTGTAGGGAATATAGACTGCCATGTTCAGTGGCACTAAATTTCTGAAGAAAAAAAATATTAATTAGGGAAAAGGTAGCCTAGTAAAGTTTATTATAAATCAAAACCCTTAATTAAATCATATACGCGAGCCTAAATAAAATTCAAAACCTCAACCCTGCACCAAAATGAAAAAGATAAATACAAGACTGACTCTATATCATGTAATGCGAGAAAAATACCCAAATCACAGTAACCTAAATCTGGTATCCGGTAGGCGCAGTTCACGCAAGTTGGAACGGGCGAAATCTCCGGCGACGGGAGCGGTAGTGTTTTCGGAGGGAGAGCTCCGGCAGAAGGGGCGGTGCGGGAGAAGAGCCAGGGTTTTGGGCTTTGGGTTTTTCTTCGTTGTTTTACTTGTTCCAACGTTAACGACCTCATTTTGTTTGGGAGCTTTTTGAAAAATTTACTTAAATGTGAAACCGCGTCGGGCCACCGTCCTACAACGGGACGGCAATCGGTCAGGTTGGCTCATACTCACGTGCGTTGAGCTATTCGAATTAGAGCGTAAGCTAGTAATATTTTTTGGTTATTGAACTTTTATCATCTAAGACATGAATCGACTCAAAATTTATCTGAACCAACATTGGTCCGATCAATGGATTGATCGAGCATGGACCGGTCTAGGCTACATGAGAGGGTCCTAGTTCCGAACGTTTAGCTTGAGAGCCAGGCATGAACTAAATCTAATTCTGTAAGAAAAACGTTATTTTGGCCATTAAAAAAATTGCCTAAAATTACGAAATTATATCCCTCCAACAACTATATTTCAAGGGTGTAATGAACTTTTTTATTCATTTGTGTGTACTCACATTACATTTATGTACATTTTTCTTTCTTTTTATAGTTATGGGCTACCCGGCCCGAATTGCGCAGTAGTGTGGGCCTGGCCCGTTGCCATGCTTCTTGTTAAACGCCAACTCCCTTTTCACAGGTATTAGATTTTTTTTGAAGACAAAATAAGCTATGTATAAAAAAAAAATTTTAAAAAAAAAAGAAAGAAAGAAAGAGGGGGGGGGGGGTCAACCAACGTCCAAGGGGCACATGTTAAGAATGTCTTATATGGAATATTCACATCGGCAATGTATTGATCAATAACTCCTATGAGTCTTAATGTATTGAGATAATATATATTTTTATAATTAGGTTCTTAACATGCGCTTCTTGGACACAAGTTAAAAAAACACATAAAAGAAAGGAGAAAGAGAAACAAGCAAAGCCAATTGTTAATATGAAAAAAAGAAAAAGAAAAAAAAGATAGTAAAGTCTCAAAAAAAAAAAAATACAAGGACATTAGGGACCAACATAAGTAGGGGTGGCAATAGGCAATGATATACCCATCTTACCTTGCCCTATTTTTGAGGTAAGGATAGAGATTTCTTACCCATTTAATTGCAAGAAATTTTTACTCGTTTAACTAAAAGGGTGGGGTAAGGATAAATGATTTGTTTCACCTATTTGCCAAAAGGTATTTTAGTAACGAATATCCTTTGTTTTCAATAATTTAAGTACTCGTGTGCTGTTAACCGCTATTAGTTGAATTAGATTTGAATTGCGCCCATTTTCTAAAGGAATTTTTTTAAATGACAATTTATTCGTTTTACCGTTTATCCACTAGGGTAAACCCTTTAGGGTAAGGTAATTGCATTTTGTGTTTTACCCGTTACGATAAGGGTATAGCTTTTAAGATTAGAATAAGGGTAAACGTAAGATCATTACCATACACTTATTCTACTCATTGTCGGGAATAAGATTATTTTGCCTCTTAAGATATTTTTGTAAAATCTCAAACAAGGTTCGTAAATAAAAGCTTTTATATTATTTCATGGTGTATTTATCTATTTTACCATCAGCAATATGATTTTTAAAGCTTTTATCAACTACATGTGTCTAAAGGAGTTATATATTTATAAAACTTAGCTATATTGACGGAATAAAACTTTAAATATTGAGACATTTAACGGGAAAATTTAAAAGAATAAAAAAGAATAAAATCATACCAAAGTCTCACAACAATATCAAGCAATAACTAAAATCTCGTGTTTCTGCCTCCACCCACACCATACTCCAATTCCGCATAAGCTTCAACTTGGAATTAAAATGAAAAGTATTAATTATTTATTTTCTATAAATGTTGTTTTGAAATTAAAATAGAAAACATTACTTCATCAGTTCTTTACACACTCGTTCTTCGAATTAAAGTGGAACACATTAAATATTGATTTTCTATTGATGTTTTTTTGGGAATCAAAATAGTATTCATTAGTTAATGATTTTCTTCTGAAAATTAAAAATAAAAAAATATTAATCATTATTTTTATCAAAATTAATTAATTTTCTGCACACACTTTTCTGGAATAAAATAGAAAACATTAGTTATTGATTTTCTATACACATTTTTCAGGAGTTCAAAATTTTATATATATGTGAAATATGAATAGAAAGAGGGAAATTATATGTACGAAATTAATGTTTCTCATTTTCACTCTCAAAAAATGCATGTAGAAAGCATGTGTGCTGAAAATTAATAATTAATTTGATTAATAATTTTCTAAGGACTAAACTAGTAACTAGAATTAAAAAAAATATAATTATTGATCTTCAATTTATTTAGCGAATAGAAATATAAGGCATTAATTATTAATCTTCTAAGCACGTTTTTTATGAATTAAAATGGAAAATATCAATTACCTATTTTCTCTACACACTTTTTTCTAAGAATTAAAATGAAAATATTAATCAAAAACTTTTGTAGTCATTTTTATGGAAACTTTTTGTTAGAATTAAGCTGGAAAAAATTAATTATTAATTTTTGGCACAAATTTCAGGAATTGAAATCGAAAACACTAATCATTGAACTTTTAGACACATTTTCTAGGAATTAAGACTAATTTTAAACACTAATCATTGAACTTTTAAACACTAATTTTACCCAATACTCACTGGGTATACGCAAATGTATTCATACCTGCATGTACCATGGATATCAATTTAGAATATAATGTTCTTCTTAAAATGTGCACTTTGACCCCTAAATATTTTTAGAAATTTGAATTTAGTCCTTAAACTTTACAGAATTTTTAGTTTTAAATTTTAGAATATATGTCTCAAAAAATTTCAGTTTGGTCCTCAAAATTTTGAAAATTTTTACTTTGGTCCTTAACTTTTACATATTTTTAATTTGATTCCTAAACTTTCAAATTTAGCTATTTAAGTTTTGACTCGTTTCTTTTCTTAAGAGTGGAAAATTTTCTAATGCTAGAGAAATAGGCACATGTTACTCTTTGCAAGATGGGTAACGAGGTGTACCGATTATAAAGCTAGTAAATTTATTCACTTTATAATGGATACACCCATTAAAATCCGCACCCATGGATACTTGTTCGTCGATTATCAATGCAATCGAATCAAATCGATCATACATTTTTTGAGGAAAGCTCAAGTGTCTGGACCACTCGGCCGAATCAATTGTCCTGTTGATTTTGTTCAAATCTTTTATGTATAAACAACAAAACTGAGCAAGATAACTAGAGCATTTTCAAATGGCTCGTTTTGTACACGTTTTCGAATGCAAGTACAAAAGATATTTTATCGAAATTTTTTTCCAACTTTTATTATAATACGAGCCTTCTATTTCCAAAGGATACGGCTACTCGTACAAATACTTATTTCTCATTTCTTTCAATGTTTCTTTTACTTTTGATTGAAATTGAATCAAAGCTTAAAATTTTCCATGGTAATTCATGTTACTAGCCATAGCACACTCATTGTGCGCGTGTTCAATGGCTTTCGATTAGTGTAAAAAAATTTGAAGGAGTTTATGTGTTTAATAGTTGGAGATAAAATTTTCGTGTTATTAAATTTGGAAACTACAGAAATACAGTTTTTTTTTTAAAATGGAGAAATTTTGAAACAGTTAGTAATATTTCAGAACTCAAATTTTGAGTAGTCAGTTATATTTAAAATTATGAATTTTGCATTATCATTTTTACTCCCTTTTCTCAGTTAACGTATAATAATAGTTGAAGGAACCAAATGACCCTTTGGCTTTATAATAGTAAGTATAGATAGATATAGACAAAAAAAAAGTATTAATTATTGATTTTCTACATATGTCTTTGAAATTGAAATAAAAATTTTAATTTTCAATCTTCAATACACGTTTTTTGAGAATTAAAATGACAAAATATACTTACAGACAGGACCCCTGTATAGCACCGGTCACAAGCCCGGTTTATCATAAATAAGGAGATGGAAAAAAATTTATATTTATTATTCTTATCTTATTTAAAATGCATCAATTCGAATTTTCATGTTAAAGTTCCATAGATGAAATTCTAGTTTCGACAATTCAGCTGCTTATTCTGTTGTTCAAAATAAAAATTATGAAAAGGTCTTGGTGACAAATTATTAATTTTCAACATAAAAGAGAAATAATGCAATTTTTTTTTTATTCTTGTTCTTATTCTTATTCCAACCGAGGAACAAAATTAATAATCTTGTCATGTGAGTTTTGAACTAGTTGAAGGGCGATGATTTCAGCCTTAAGAATTGTCAACTCCTACTTAATTATTTTTCCTCCAACGAATTATTTAAATGAGCCTTGCATTTTGTTTTTTTCCTAGAAAAAGTAAAATTCATAAGCCTGGGTAGAATAGAAATCATAGAAATATTAATTTGGATCCCATCAATATATATATTTTATTTTATGAAGGTGATTAATAGCATCGCGAAAGAGAGAACAAAAAATTATTCTAACATAGTGAAGAGTCGAGCCCTGAATGAATCGTGTTCAGGGTATTTAGAGAGCAAACTTGGTCCAATCACAAGGTGACACGTGCTCTACTCTTCTCAAGGATTCTCCAAGAAAACGAGGGTTCTTTTCTAATCATATTTTTTTGCTCTTAGGCCCTCTTCTCCATGTTTGAGTTCTACTCATTCTAACACAACTCGGCTTGGACTCATAATCATGGTTCGCGTTCTTCACTAAATACAAATAGAAAATTCTACTTGTACCATCTTTACGTATCATTCACAGTAAAAATGTGACGTAACAAAATTTATATAATTTTTTTATCAAATAATAATATAAGATCATATAAATTTTATCAACTAGATTACTATTCGAACAAGATACAAATTTTTTGGTCGACGGTTTTCATCATCAACCAATAGTATAACATTTAAGCTTTTAATTGAAATTTTGACAACTAACCGTTCATATCGAGATTAGTGAATGATTGGGACGGTCCAAAGAGCCTTCGTGGATGCTACAAATTACTTGGAGCATGATTCACAGAAGTTAGCGAAGGACTCCACATGTGTACAGTCACCATTTTGAGGGTTCTTCTTGTAATCTTGCAACTCATCAATTTCCTCCACGACACCCAGTGCTATAGCTATGGATCATCGCCAATGTGTCCAAAAAACAAATCCAAACCTAAACAAAACAACACCCTCCCCCTGATATATGACACTCTTTTACTGGTACATTATTTGCAAACAATGGAGTTATTTCGAGTAATACCACGCTTGTATTCTTCATAAATGTTTATATTAAAAGTACCGACGTAGTAAAATTTATGTAATCTTTTATCATTATTTATTAAAAGCTCCCTCAAAAAGGATCACACAAATCTTACTACGTCATCATTTTGATGTAAAGGGTGTACATATAATATTACTCAATTAGTTACTTTCAAGGACGCTTTTACATATATAATTCAAATCCAGTTTTGTATTATATATATATATATATGTAACTAGGAGAGGGCTAACTAAAGCAAAAGAAAATTTTTTGCTTACATGAGCAAATTCATGTCGATCCCACAAAATTACATCCTTTAAACCATACAATAACTCAAGCGCTACGATTCAACTCTAAACTTGACTCAAGTTTGGGCCTACGTCACGGGACAATTATCTTCCTTCAACAATAGCTCATGCTGGCAATCGAACCCTCTACGGCTCTGACATTGATTGTTAAATCGAGAGTCAGTTAATGCATCAAAAATTATAACTGTACACACAATTCGACCTTGACTTGACCCAAGACAGTTATTACTAAATTTAAAGCCAACAAGGATTTTCGTGTATGACCTTTTGTGAACCTTACCAGAATTTGCTCACATTAACAAAGCCACTTGCTCTTATTAACATTTTCATACACAATTATATGCCTTCTGTTGGATATGACTTAGGGGGGCTCCTTCAAAGACAAAATCCAAGAGATATTGGTTGGATATGTTGTTGGGCATTAATCTAGGGGTTGCATTTGTCAAGTGAACCTGAGCCACACCCTGCAGGCCATCATCCATTGGATACTATTTAAGAATAATGATAGTTAAGTTGTTCATGATAATTTTCCATGAGTAAAAAGTATCAAGTGTCTTCTTTTTTTTCCCCCATTTTTACTTATTTTTTGAACTCAGAACAAGTTTCCTGGTTCTATTTTAGATGGCCTGCTCTTACCTAACTGGGGGGTGGTACATACCCAAGATTTTATATCCTAGACCAATACAAACCCAACACCAAACGCATAAAGGAGAGCCACAAAGTTTGAGCAAATAATAAGAGATCCACATGGCCACAAAGCTGAGAGAAATTGTAAAAGGAAAAAAAAAAAGAAGAAGAAGAAGAACATCAGACAAATATCTGGTTTCACAAGTTATTACAGACGCAAATCTTGTGACCCCAGAGAACATTTCTCAAAGCTGAGGGCCTAAAAGCTTCACTCTTTCTAGGCCCCTAAACAACAGTCTAACCCTACTTTCTTAAAGTTCAAATGAATTCCACAACGGTAAACAAAAAAAAGCAAAAAAAAAGAAAAAGAAGAGAAAAAAAAAAGAATTGAAATCTGCAAACAACAACAAGAAGTAAAGAACAAACAACAAATTTTGGTAACCCGAAGACAATACAAAATATAACCCAATACAAAATTACAAAAAGGAAATTTCAAAGAGCCCAGAGCATTGGTTCCAGTTCTCTATGCCTTGGCGCCTTTCCTTTGTCCCCTTCCTCTCCTCCCTCGATTCCCCCAACCCCTCTCCCACTCTCTCTCTCAAGTCAAATCCCCTCCAATCCTCAGTCTCTCCACAGACACCACATTCTACAAATACCCATTTCCTCTTCTCCGGAATCTCACTCTGGGTTTAGGGGTTTAGGCATAAAGATGGTAGAGAGTCGCAGGAACGCGTCGTATTACTACAGCAAAAGGGAGAAGAGGAAGAGGGGATTTTGCATCAACGACAACGCGGACCTGGTGGTGGAGATCCTGCAGCGGCTGGACGGGCGGTCGCTGGGCGTGGCGGCCTGCGTGTGCCGGCTGTGGCGCTCCATCGCGCGCAACGAGGCGCTGTGGGAGCACCTCTGCTTCCGCCACGTGGGCCCGCCCCCGCCGTCCTCGGGGGTCCGCCCGGTCGTGGTGGCCCTCGGCGGCTACCGGCGCCTCTACACCGTGTGCGTGCGCCCGGTTCTGAGTCGCCTCGGCCGGCGCCCGGACCGCTCCCGGAGGAGGGCGTGGGCTCGGGACGTGGTGCAGCTCTGGCTCTCCCTCTTCTCCGTGGATTACTACGAGAACCTTACTCCCACATCTGACCGTCCGATTGTATGACTTTTGTTTTATTTCCTTTTTGAGGTCAACTGATTCGATGATTGATGGCTCCTCATCGCCCGATTTAGTCGATTTGGACAATCTTAATCCCCCATTATTAAAAAAAACAAATAAAAAAGTTAAAGTAAAAAAAAATATAGAACGGTTAAGGTTGTCCCTGATTGTATAAGCTCATGGCCTTTACAGGACATGGTGATCCAGATCCATGGTGTGCGTGTAGCACGCAATAAAAACTCTGTTTTCTGTTTTTCATTTTTCTTTTTATTTTTTGTGTGTCTCTCTATACGTTATGCTAGAGAAGCACAGAAAATTATTCTACTAGCTAAAAATAAGGCACAGAAATTCCTTTACTCTTACTTTTTTTATTTATGGTTTCCTTTTTTCTTTTTTCCTTTTCCTTTTTATTCTTTTGGAATTTGTGACGGTACCTTCCATTGAAATGATTCTACTTGTACACTCTTCTTCACACGAATTATTGATGTGGTAAAATTTAAGTAATTATTTTAAGGTGTATTCTTATTAAATAATAATAATTAAATAATTAACTACTTAAAAATTTGACAAGTGGTCGTTTTCAATGTTCTGTCAATTGCACCCATCATAAAATGTTCAATTCCATTCTTGAAAAAAAATTTATTTTTTGATTTACTTCGTCTATTTCATTGATTTACTTCATCTATTTCATGAATGGAACATGGGGGATATACGTTATATAATGATTTTGAATATGAATCAGAAGGATTAAGTGGAGGCATTTCCTCTTAGAATTTTCTGACAAGTCACTATTCCGGTTTCATAGAGAAATTTATACAGAATCCTTAAAAAATACTTTGGTGCAAATTCAATCACCTTAATTCAAGCTAAGAAGCAGTTTTCGTGTGCAGCTTCTCTTTATGTTTTTATTTTATTTTATTTTGTTGAATTCATTTGGGCAAAAACCAACTTCTCTTTATTATCTTTCGCCAACCCTTTCTTTCGAAAAAATTAATGTTGTTGTCTCACGAAGGATAAACTATTTTGTCACCATAAATTCATCTTTTGGGGTGTAAAGAAGGAGCAAATAAAATGTCTTGTGACCAACCTACAAGAAATCGCATATATATATCTCGACTTTCAATCCCATCTTGTAAGAAAGGAGACACGCGAGGTCAAAAAAAAAAAAAAAAAAAAGAGAGCAAGTAATTGAGAGAATTCCTTAAAAACTAATTGTTATTCATCTTGAATAAATGACCTTAAATAAATGCTATTATCATTATATTATTATTATTATTATTATTATTATTATTATTATTAAGCCTATCGCATGTTCAATATTTTGGTTTTTGTTTATTGTGTTACGTGTATTAAATCCTAATTTATCTTCTTCTGTGGTCTTAGGTTAATATGATTACCCATGGAATGCCGAGTTATGTTCTTTCGATGAAATTGATCCTATTTGATTGGTAAAACCTTTAAACATCATCTACAATTTTTTTGGACTTAGTATGGTTTTAGTATGAAAGTGGTGCTTACAATAAAAAGAAAGTATTTCATCAAAAATCCAATCACCAAATTCTTTTGACATACTTGCAACTAAATCTGAAAAATGTAGCACAAAATTGGAATAAAACATTATTCTCGTCCCCTCATAGGCGTAAAGTAACGTACATATTTTATTAAAGTTCCACTAAAATGAATAATTAAAGTTATATGTATATTAAAAAAAAGTGTATATATTAAAAAAAAAGTGAAACCAAACACTTTTTTTTTTAACAGAGCCCTAACCCTGTTTCTACAAAAACTCGTTACCAAACAGGAGGAAAGGAATAATTATGTACACCACGCACAGGTGCGCACCTTAGCACACCCCCCAGCAATGACTATTATTAACAACGTTTACTTTCACCTGATTATTAACTATTCTTCGTCGGAGCTTGGGCGGATCTTGGATTCGTCGCCGCCGTTTCTAACCGGAATCTGACCCACACTGACCCTTCTCTCTCTCTCTCTCTCTCTCTCTCTCTCTCTCTCCTGCAATCCATTTCCTGTAGGAAAGGAGCTTGCTTTTCTTATTTTTCTTTTTTTCCCCCTCCTCCTCTCAGTCCAAAGATTTTTAAGGGAAAAAAAATAGTGGGTCTTTGAGTTGCTAAAACTCCACTTGGATAAAGTTGGGCGATCTATGAAGTTTTCGAGGATCTGGGCTCCATAGGCCTCCATCTCTGTCAAATTCTGTAAGTGCTCTTCGAATTCTGTGTTCATCCTGCACCCGCTTTGGATATTTTATTAAGTTTTCCCACTACTGAGACAAATTCGAATGGAATGTCCAGATTTCTAGGTCTTTTGATCTCTGGGTTTGGATCTTATGGCTTTCCGTATCTGGGGTATGGATTTTTCAGTGAAACGTGTATCGTGATGTTTACTTTGGTGTATTTTTTGTGAAGTGGGTCTTCAGTTTTCGTTCTTACTTTTGAGCTGGGCTGGGAGTGAGATCTTTAGGTCGAATTTGGAATTTTTCTAGAGATGTTTGCCGCATTTCATTTCGTGAGGGAACGAATGAATCTTATGGATAATTATTTTAATTTTTATGGGTAAAGTCCAATTAGTTATTTGGTGGAAAAAGTTAGGTTTTTTTTTTTTTTTTTTTTCAAATTCATAGACTGTAATGATAATTGAGAGTTTTGTGAAGCTTATATCCTTAAATTGAAACCTTAACTTCAACTATTCCTTGTACGAGTGCAGGCAGTATAATGCACGAGCACTGATTATGGGTGACTAAGCATTTCAGGCTACTAGTAGCGTCTGTTTCAGTAAAGAAAAATTAATTCTGAAGTGTGAATCTTTGCATGGAGTTACACTTTGAGGAGGCTCTTAAAGCTAAGGAAGATGCTGAGAGGCGGTTCGCTGCAAAAGATTTTCTGGGTGCAAAGAGATTTGCTCGGCTAGCTCAAACCCTAAATCCTGAACTGGAGGGAATATCTCAAATGATGGCTACCTTAGATGTTTATATTGCTTCTGAGGTCAAAGTTAGTGGTGGAATCGATTATTTTTCGATTCTAGGTCTGAAGCCATCGGCGAATAAGGATGCAGTGAAGAAACAGTACAGGAAGCTGGCTGTGCTGCTTCACCCTGATAAGAACAAAAATGTGGGGGCTGATGGGGCATTCAAGCTTGTTTCTGAAGCATGGACCCTATTGTCAGATAGCTTCAAAAGAAGCTCTTCCGATACTGGAAGAGACAAGCATTTATCAGCTGGGTTGGTTCAGACAAACCTCTCTTCGGTTCAGACCTCAGGTTTAGTGGTTCCAGAAAATTGCTGCAAGCCGTTAGTCCCTCATGGTAATCCTCATACTTTCTGGACTGTTTGCACCTCTTGTAGAGTTCAGTATGAGTATCTTCGTAAGTATCTGAATAAGAAACTTAGATGTAAGAACTGTCGGGGTATCTTCATTGCCGTGGAAACAGGGTCAGCCCCACCAGAGGGTGCTTTCCCCTATTCTTCTTGGTCACAACTTCGTGAAAATGGATATGGAACTCATGGATACAATGGGGTTACATATTTACCAGCTAATACTATACCTTTTTCTGGAAATGGGACCTCATCATTTCATTCTGGGCCGGGATCAGACTGTATTCCAAATTTGTCATTTCAGTGGAGCTCATTGCCTGGTGCTTCTGCTGGAGCTGTTCAACCGAGTGGGCTATCTTCTAAATCTGCTGATGTCATCTATGGCACCAATGATAAAACGTATGGATCAGGAGAGAAGACCAGTTTAAGAGCCAATGGAAAACATACCATGAAGAGTGCTGTTGTCAATGGGGTTTCAAATGTACCAAATGGATGTAAGGAATCTTCTGGCTCCAGGAGTAGACCTTATAAGCAAAGAAAGGTGGATATAGGTGGCACTGTTGGGAAAAGGCCTGAACACATGGGTCCCGTAACTGCTATGGAAGTGAGAACGCCTAATGGAAATGGAAGTGTTGAACTTAATTTCAAGGTCCCTGGCCCATGTGAATCTGCAACTAAACGTTACTCAGCTATGCCGGCATTTGATGCTAGAAAGTTGCTAATTGACAAAGCAAGGACCGAAATCCGAAAGAAACTGGAAGAGATGAGACTGGCTTCAGCTGCTGCTAAGAAGATAAAAAGGCCTACTGAAGTTGGTAACTCCAGAAAGGGTTTTAGAAGAGCAGATGTGGGTGCTTCTGGTAAGCAGCTGGAGCTAAAGAAAACTGGGCCAAGCTCCATAAATGTCCCTGACCCCGATTTCCATGATTTTGACAATGATAGATCAGAGGAATGTTTCAAGCCAAAACAAATCTGGGCTTTATATGATGAAGAAGATGGTATGCCTCGATTATACTGTTTGATTCGTGAGGTCATATCTGTCAGGCCCTTCAAGATTCATATCAGTTATTTGAGCTCTAAAACTGACACTGAGTTCGGTTTGGTGAATTGGGTGGATTCTGGGTTTACCAAATCTTGTGGCAACTTCAGAGCATGGAGCTCTGATGTTGTCGACCAAGTCAACATTTTCTCTCATGTTTTATATGGAAAGAAAGCTGGCAGGGGCGGTTGTGTTCAGATCTACCCAAAAACTGGAGATATTTGGGCTGTCTACCGGAATTGGTCACCGGATTGGAACAGGAGAACCCCAGATGAAGTGAGGCACCGGTATGAGATGGTAGAGGTTCTTGATAACTACTCTGAAGAGCTCGGAGTATGTGTCACACCCCTCGTTAAAATGGATGGCTTTAAAACAGTATTTCAGCGGAAAGCAAACAAGGATGCTATCCAATGGATTCCGAGGAGAGAGATGTTGCGATTTTCACACCAGGTGCCATCTTGGTTACTCAATGGAGAAGCAAGTAACCTGCCAGAAGGATGCTGGGATTTGGATCCAGCTGCAATTCCAGAAGAGCTGCTTCAAGCTGAAACTGAATCAGAAGCTGAACAAAAACCATCTCAGATTGAGGAGCGAAACAACTTCATCTCATCATTGTTTTAACAATTTGATGTCTAAATCTATAATATAGATTCAGCATGTTAGTAAGCGCGGCCACGCCTCAGTAGGCTAGAGAACTGAAGAAGGATCAAAGGCAGATCCATAACACGCCACCAGGTGCAATGCTTGTTGAGAAACTTGTATCTGGGCTTATATATATATATTTGATTGCTTATTTACGAATGTGTTGTTGTTGTTGTTCTAGCAGATGCAAGATCATCTGAAATTTACGAGTATTCAGAACAGTTCAGGAATTTCATATGAATTACTTGTTTGTTTAGCAGATGTAAGATCATCTGTATTTATGAGTATTCAGAGCAATTCAGGAATTTCATTATGAATTACTTCTTGTTGTAGTAGCAGATGCAAGATCATTTGTATCTGAGTATTCAAAACAGTTCAGGAATTTCATACAAGTATTCTTCCAATGATGTCTGTTTTTCTTTCTGGACCCTCCCAGAGCAAAGGCTTGATAGATCAGGCTTGGTGTTTCTCATTTTAGGCTTCTGCATACTCCAACAGCCGTAGACTTTGGAAGCAGCTTTCATCCTGTACTCTACATTATGTTTGGTTAGGAATGAAACTTATTACCAATGGTAAAGGGTAGAATAGGCACTTACTCCACTCCTGGTTCTTAAAAAAAAAAATAGTTTTCGCTTACTACCCTCGTGATTTATATTATATTTTTATAGAATAATTATTTTATTTTCATAGTATTTGATTTCGTGAACCGAGCGTCATGTTAATATATTGATCTCAACGTATTTAGCTCCTGAAGTTATGATGGACGTCCAGTTGATCCAACACCGCATGAGATGGAGAGGAGAAACGAATCCAATTTGCCCGACTTTTGCTCGACTAATGATGTAGTAGGAGAAAACAGAAGAAAATTACTTCTTTTTCCTCAAAGCCAATGTGCAATTTTCGTCAATCATTAAGAATGCTTGTTTTTGGATCAAGGAGCAAGAATCGGATTCCTTTTGTTTGCTTATGCATTCAAGCTTGAAATAGTTATTCCATGGGAATGACCATTTTTGCGTGGGAGGGAGTGATCATTCCACTCCTAATATATGGGAATCGTCATTCTCATCTTAAATTCTAGCGCTATGACATCACGTGGCACCATAAACACTTTAACGCAGCATTTTGATCTTCAATTTATTTAATTTATATTTATAAAGCTATTTGAAGCTGCATGCTATTCCATCATTGAGTAAACCAAATGTGTGAATGAGAATGAAGTGGAAATGCAATTCCATTTTCCACTCCCACCATCCAAACCCAACCTAAGAGTTGATATATTGATTACGCACTGATTTATACACCCTTGGCCTAAAATATAATAGACTTGGATTGGATCCTGGCATTTTAAATAAATTCATATTGAGAAATCACTCGTACATAAAATCATAATTATTGATACAGGCCTTTTCCACATAAACATAAAAAGGGAATCATTTGTTACAATAGAAGCAGAAGTGATATAGATTATTCAAGAATCAGAGTCGATTTGCTTTACAAGAAGAAGATATCCATGAACATCTATTCTATCTATATATCTAGGGGGTCTCTCTACACATATAAAAGTTTTTTATGGCATGATATAAAGGTGGAAAGAGTCCATTTCTATTTGTGAAACCTAACCCCTCTAGTTGAAGTATTTAAGTTCCATTCTCTTCCTCCGAAGGTTAGGCCCTTTTGAAGGTATAAATATGCAGTTAGTTTAGGTACTTCTTACGTGAAAACTTAGGCTATTTCAGTATAATTTTTCAAGAATCCCAGTTTGCTAAACAATCAGTTGCACCCCACTAAGCCGGAAGAGGCAGATGACCCATTCTCAAATTTCGCAGTGTCCCAAATGAGACTCTCGCATTGCAGGCATGACCATGAACGATATTGCTTTATGCCCAACTAACTTGAGAAGATTTGGACCCATACAAAAGCTTAGGCATGCTCAAGTGACAGATTGTGCCAACTTTCAACTAGGAGCAAGTGTGTAAGCAGCCAATCCAATGGTGCTTCTCAGGGAGAAGTGTTTCAAGTCATTCAATTAGGGGTAGTCGCTATCCTTTTCGGGATTTGCACAGTTAGCGCAAAACCCAGGAGTCATCAGAGCAGTTCTTACACAAATTCCCAGTGCATGGAATCTCAACTGCTTGTCCCTTTGTTCCCTGTTGAATCCCCATTGGGATGAGATGAGTTGATCCTTAGACAATGAAATTTTAAAATAGCAATGTGAGATTCCAGCAAAAACAAACAGCTTCATCTTTCAGCTTTTTCACAATTCATTGGATTACTTGCATTCACTCTTCCCACACAAATCTCAAGAAAACTAAAGTGTATATTATTGATTTTATTAGGGCTCAAATATATATAATTATTCACAGCACTACATTACATCGCGGAAGAATTGCACAAATGACCAGAATTACAGAGAGGAGAGTTATTTACAAATAAAAGGTATATACATAGCAACTGCTAATCTCGCAATCCGCATAATATAGGACAGCGAACCTCGATGAACTATTGTGCACCCTGCTCAAGTATCCATGCATGCTCGAAACCCTTGATCACGGTGGCCATGGGCCCGCCATTCCTAAAAGAAGTCTCTGGTCAGTAACACTATAGAGCAAATGGGTCATAATCAATGCTATTATTGTACGCTTTTAATTTGTTTTTCATCTTTATTTATGAAAATATGGGAATGCAAAACTATGCCTCTCAGTATGGAGAACCACCATCAAAGGCTGTGATGCCTAGGTCCCTTTTGTCTATGGGCTCAATGTTGGAGAAACTAGGTATAATTACTACAACCATCACTCTTTTCAGATATCTCAGGTCAAAAACTTTGCGTTTGGATGGTGGGAACGGAATAGGAATAAGAATAGAATGACAAATGAATGGAATAGGAAAGGAAGTGACAATTCCATCACCTTCTATGTCACATAAAATGGAATGGAAATCAGCATTCCCATTCTCATTCCTGCCATCTAAACGAGTCCTAAAGGGCTATTTAAGGAACAAGCAGCACTTTTTTAAGAATGTGAAAGTAGTAGAGTATTAAGTGATGTATATGAGGATTGTACTAACGCCCACCATCACGGTCATCTCAACAAAAGTGGTGAAGAAATTACCGTATTGAACATGGAAGAAGAAAGCCATTTGGTACTCATAAGCAGTAGGGCTTGTCAGTATTTGGACAACCAAAGTGCCTCAGGGTTCAATCCAACTGAGCTCCTTTGACTCTCAATTCCTGGATAAGAACAACCCGTGCAATGTCAGTCCCATTCTTACAAACTAGAATCGAAGAATCTTGCCACTGATGAATACAGTTGCTCTTCCTCAAACGGCTTTGACACGTAACCATCCATCCCACACTCTATGCACTTTTCGTTAGTTGCTTGAATTACATCAGCAGTCATTGCTAATATTGGAGTGTGCCAGTGAGCCACATCAGTGGACATCTCAATTGATGCTTCCCTAGATTCAAGTTTCTTGTTGAACTCGCTCTCCATAGATCTTATATACTCTGTAGCTTTGAACCTGCATAATTTGAGACAAAGAAAACCTGGTTCAAATTTAAAATAGTCTTAGATAGCAAAGCTCTCCTATTAAAGCAACAGAACTGCCGATGACTCTTGGTCTAGTGGCATCTCCTCCCCTCTCAAAGGGTTGCAAAAGGTAGCAGGTTCTAAACCTATTGGGCGTGTATATATTTACCGATAAAAAAAAATTATCCCAAAGGCCAAATAATGGGTAGTTTCCCAAATCATGTGACTTAACTAGAAAGTATAACTATAAAAAACAAGGTCAGAGTGACGAGGGACGCCTTTCAGGCACAAAAGCCAAAGTTGAGGATATTTATGGTGTCTTTAGTATTTGGTTTTACGGCTGTACTGGTAGAATGTGCGTGAGTCCATAATTTCTTCATAGTAATCCACTAATTTCCTTCATGTATATATAAACTGTAACAGAATGAGAACTGAGAGATCCAAAAAGGAACATTACCCAATCCATTTCTGGCATCAGTCCCTAATATCTTTATAGTAATCCACTAATTTCCTCGACATATATAAACTATAATGGAATTATAACTTAAAAGATCCACAAAGGAACATTACCCATCCATTTCTGGCATCTGGAGATCCATGAAGCAAGCGTCAAATTCATGGGGCGGCTTAAGCCTCTCTAGAGCATCCCTCCCACTTCCCACACAGGTGACAATTGCTTCATACGTCTTCAGAGCACCTTCTGCCACTTTCTGGTTGACAACATTGTCATCCACAACTAAAATACGCCTTTGTTTGAGTAAATTCCCAAGAGCTGATGGCTTCCTTCCGCTAAATTGCCTTCTTTTGCCAAATCCATGGGATTCTTGCAAGCAAGCCACAAGTAAACTTAAACGAAGTGGCTTCGAAAGTACATCATCCGCAAAAGTGGATTTAATCCCACCGTGCTTGCTAAGGTTCATGGACTTCACCAAGAGAAATATCTTTGGAAGTATATCTGGGGCTTTTATCCTCCCATTTGGTCTCAGCTTTTGGATCTGACGTTGAAACGCTAGATCAGTATCATTGTCACTCATGTCTTCATCAATGAGAATCATAGCCAGTTTAGTTGATGTGCTGCAGAAACAACAAAGGAGACATCAGCTAGAAAAATGCAAAGGAAAAGCACACAACAACTGGGCAGAAATTGTTAGATACACCTGCTCTCAGCTAAAATTATCCTCTACCTGGAGACAAAATCCTATTCAAGTTCAGTAATGTGTAAGATGCAGATTTCCTTGAATAAGTTGATAATAGTTACCATCTGCTTTTATCCAAGTTATAGGCTCACGAGATTCTCATCTCTACACGTCGAAGTTATACAACAAAAGTTGATATTTTCATCAAACATCGAAGTTGGCTTGGTGTTACTATCAATATTAGAACCTCAATCTCTGGATCTTTATAATAATCACAAGTAACAGAAAGACCTACCTTATATTGCAAGAACTAGATAGATAAGAGCATGCACATTTCAGGCTTGAAACTATATCAGCACATATGCCCAATCTCTGCAGATGATATCTAGTGACTTGGGCCCGTATTTTCCTCCCATCAACTACCAATGCCTTCAATCCACGGAATTCTGAAACATCTGGATCAAAAGACTCCCGTTTTGTGCAAAGAGAACTTCTTTCTCCGACTCCGAAGGCAGCAGTAAATGAAAAGGTACTGCCAGTGCCAGGTTCACTCACAAAGTCAATCTCCCCACCCATAAGATTCACTAAGCGTTTGCTAATGCTCAATCCTATCCCGGTCCCACCATATTCTCGTGATGTGGAACTATCAGCCTGCATAAAAGGCCTGAAGATGCGGGATTGTGCATCGTGTCGAATTCCTATTCCAGTGTCCTCGACTGTGATTAATAATTTGATGGTTTCCTGTTCCTCCGCAGAATTTGTGTCATTTAACTTTCTAAATTTCCTCCAGCTTTCCCATCTGTCAACAACTGGATGCCCACTCAAGGTATTATTAGTATTCTCTGACCTATCTTGATCTGAATTCAAGCCTTGTCGCAAAACTTCATCCCTGACATCAAGTCGATCCTTCACCTCATCTGCCACATGCACTGATACAAATATGTGCCCTCTGTTACGCGTGAACTGCAATACAAGCATGTAGCTGTTTAGCAAACCAAAGCCATGCAAGCAATATGATAACAAAAGTTCTATGCATACATACATATAGAATGTTCTAGATCAGGATGGGTTCTCTTTCCATCTATACAACCTAGTTTTTGCAAGACTAAATGGGGTCTAACAGTTGCTAACCAGACGTCAAATAGTAGGGTGGAAACCCTCAAACCTCACGGTTACATTTGGGAGGAGAATATCTGTTCATTCGAGAGAAATGGTGATAAATAAGAAACAAACGGACCTTAATAGAGTTTCCAACAAGATTTGTGATTATCTGTCGAAAACGTCCTGGATCACCAATTACCACTGGAGGCACCGGTTCTGATACATAAACTGCCAACTAGACTCCCATAAGAACACCCAATACCAAGTTCACGTGAGAAATGGCACAAAAAACGAGAGGAGAAAGCAACAATTAAAAATGAACTAGATACAAGAAATCAATCAGAGAAGCCAAGACCGTGGTTTTTACCTCAATCCCTTTTTCACTAGATCTGCCTGAGAAAATTGACAAGATATTGTCAAGAACACCACGCAGATCAAAAGGTACAGCTTCAAGCTCAAGCCTACCCGATTCTATCTTAGCCTGATCTAGAACTTCATTAATCAGTGATATTAGATCTTTCCCACTATTATGTGCAGTCTGGGCAAAATCTAGTTGGTTAGCATCAAGATCTGTGTCCATCAGCAGTTGCAGCATACCTGATATGTAATACAAAGTAAAATACAAAATTGATTCCCTTTTAGATATATGCATTATATAGCCTTGAATCCAAAGACATTCTTTTTTTTCTATAATAAAAAATTGAAAATAAATAGAAGAAGAAGAAGAAACAAAATTGTGGGGGACTGTATTGGATGAATCCAGATAAAATTCTCAGTCACCTAAAACACCATGTATTGGAGTCCTGATCTCATGCGATACAGTTGCGAGAAACTGCAAAAGGGGAAACAAAATTTTAGAAATAATGACATGACCTTTTTTCGTTTTTAAAAAGAAGCTAGCTTCTGGGAGAAAGATTAATCAGCAATAAAACCATAATTCCAGCAGAATTGGATATGAGAAAATCAGCGCACCTGGGATTTTGCAACATCTGCAGCTTCAGCACGAATTTTAAGTTCCCTCAACTCATTACAGTCACCCTCTACTTTAGCTATTTGTTTTATGGCATCATAAAATATATGTCCCGCAAGCAAAGTGATAACCAGAACCCCTATTGATGTTGTTATTGCTGTCCAAGGTAGAGGAGGTTTCTGCTTGAACCTATTGACCATATGCAAGGAAAGCTTATATAGAGAAACCTGCAACTCTACAAACTTTCAGTAAAATAAACAAGAGCTAACCTGCAGTGCATCTCATGTTTACGGGATGGATCCCCAAAATCAAGCTGGCTAACATGTGACAGACCCGTATCAATAACTTCCGTACCATACATATTAATGGGTGCAGATTCATTAGTCGTATCATAAACATTCACAACAATTGTTTGATTGCTGGCAAGTTGATGTAGAAGCTTGTCCACTAGAGATGGAACATCATAGGATGCACCTAGATACCTATTGGAGAAATTAGGACCCTGGTAAAATTACTGACTAAATCATATTCCTTAAAAAAGCACTGCATAGCGCTGTAAAAGGGGGTCGTAAATCCTATGTTATAAGCTTACCCCATAGTAGCTTCAATACGTTGCTCTGGTGTAGCATCAGGAGGCAGGTCAGTGCGGTAGACAGCAAATGTGAGTACAACCCCAAGGTGATTCGACTTTAACAGCTTAAAGGGAGATGTAAGTACTCCTTTCCCAGATGCCCTTGCTCTCAAAATATTCTCACGGTCTTCCTACAAAGTAGTGAAGATAAATAACAATTCCTATATAAGCACGTACAATCAGCTCAGAAGAAACCATCTGTCACTACAAATTCGGTTATAAGTACCCTAAGAAAGATAGTTCATAATTAAAGTCTGCTTCACAAAGTAAATGACCAGCAGATTACTTACTTTGCCACAAGCCAAACAGTGAATGCTCCAAAAAGTTTAGATTATCCGATTTTATTTTTGACATCCAAGTGCGTGCAATAGATAAAATGTTCAGAACCATGTCAAGAAGTCAATGTCATTAATATCATCAATTTCCATTGCCTCATCTAGGTTAGGAATCTTTTCTTCATATATTTTAGGTTATGCTCTTGAGCAAGGAAAGCCAAAATTGTCAGCATTAGTTTGATGAAAGTATCGCACAGCCAGAAAAAACTGAAAGGAAGGAGGGTTTTGGAATGATGAGGTGCTTAAAATATTATAAAGCCCACCTTTCCAGACATCATGTCAATAGAAACAATATGAGATACAGTTTCTTGCGACAATATAACAGGTGCATATTCATCTCGAACAGGTGAAGGATCCAAGTTTTCTGTGGAACAATCTTGGACTAGTGTCTGGTCCTCAATCTCCATTTTCTTTATTGTCCACCCATGCAGCTTTTCAAATTGCTCTCTCTCTGAATGAAGAACTTTTAGAGCATATGCTACACCACTAGTAAGTGGTCTCTCAAAAGCCGTTCTCTGAGTATATTCTTCAAATGTTTTCTGTGGAGCAACAGAAAGACTGGTTTAGTTGTAACTCAAGAAATAATTTCCTTGTGCAGCATGACCAACTGTCAGGATCTCACTGCTACAGCATATTATGTAAAAGTCATCAGAAGATGTGTTTGTGGACTAATAAGTTAAGAGGGAACTGTACCTGATCAATAGCAGAAGGTTGTTTCCCATGGTGAAAAGTGGAGACAAGAATAGCCAAGGCATGAACATGGTTTATGCTCACATTAAACTGATCCTGCAACATTCTGGCTCGCTCATCACACATATTTACTAGCGTCTCTTTCCTCCTCATAACCATGTCCTCTTTAAAATGCGAAAAGAGCCAAATGGATGATAGACACCCAGCTAAGACAAATACTACTAAAAGCTTCTCTCTCCATGTCATAGAACGCCTTGAAGGGCCCTTTGTCTCCTGTTTTTGCGTTTTCTGGGGCAGCTGCCTGTCCGGATAAGCCAGAAGTTTCTCCTGAATCTGCATCTCCTTTTTGTTTCTCCATGAATTTACATAAAAACAATGGATCTTGCAGCCGGCTATCATTCCCAAGAGGACCAAACAACATCCATTAAGTAGACGGAAAGAAAAGCTTTTCCAACCCCCTTTCACAGGCCCCTCCACTGCCCTTGCTTGCAGCAGTTTCTAATCATCGAAAAAGATAAATAAATAATTAAACAACATTGTAAATCGATTCTTGAAATATAATATCATCAAATGAAAGGTTATTAAACAATATCATGTAAAGGCTACAGTCCAAACTTAAGATATGCTCTCAACTGCACAGTTCATAAATACTCTAGAAAAGTATGCTTCATGCACCTGTGACAAATATGCTCCTCATTCAAACCATTTCACTGCCCACATAACTTTGCAAATCCATCAGTGAATTTGACAATTGAATGCACTAAATAAATAATGAAAGAACAGGTTACCCTGCTAGTGACACCAGTTGTACATGACTTCACAAACCTTAAGTGTTGTAGGTTATCTCACACTCAAGTTAATGGTGTGCAAGAACTTAGATGATACATCTAATGCACATATAACTTTAAGCAGCATCTTCTTCCATCTCCATACAGACAAATTTGGTCAGCACCTCCAAGATTCAATGCATAATGAATTTCACTCAATATGGACCATATAGGAGAGTTTCCATGTAACAAAAAACATTGAAAAACATACCAAGATCTTATGAAGAGCTCGTGTATAACTGTCCTAGGCAAACAAAAATGCAGAAATCACACAAAAACAGAAAAATATATATATATAGAGTAGCGATCCTATTAGACCCACCTCATCAGCATTTTGATCCTCCAGAGCTTTGCGTTGCCCCCCCTTAGGTTTGCCATATTCTTCAACCCATATGTGCTGCTTCTCATGCTCCTGTTTTTCCACACATTGTACCTTTAGAGCACAGACAATGCCCTTACTTGGTGCCATTTGGAAGCTTAACTTCTTCCAATATTCTAAATATGCCATCTGCAATGGGCAGTCAAGAAAAAAAAATGAGTTAAAAGAAAAATGTCATCTTCATATTTGTCAGACGTAGCTATCATCCCTGGTATTGCTCTATCGGGTTAAGGCAGACTCATTGAGTTCTGTAATACACGATTCATAATAGTTACTACAAAAATATCATTGACAGAAGAATCCTGGTGCATTTCAATTCCACAAAGGCTCCCCTACTGTTTAATTGACTGAAAATTTGGAAAAGGACTCCATGCTAAATCTACTTACAACGCCCAAATCTAACAAGTTCAGGGACAATAACTGCAGAGAAAATAAAGTGGAAAGTCAAACATGCCAAGATTTGTTTCCTAAAATGATAACAAGAACTTGCTATATCTGTTCTTAACAACTTCAAAAATTTGATGACATATACTTGAAATGAACCATTAGATAGACTCCGTTCTCAGCAAGGGCAAACCAGGATGCGGAAGACTAATCTTCTATTGAGCTCCTAATAGCTACAGTAGGGTTGACCACGTAAAGGTTGGAGGAGGACAAGAAAATATAGGAAAAATAAACATCAAGTTGGAATTTATATCCATTTCAAGAGCTAGGGTAAGAAGATACTATTCCAGAAATTAGAACCAGGAGGACACATCGAATTGTCCCATTGCAAATAAACACACATCAAATTGAAAAAATGAAATAGCACCAGCGTATCTTTCTGGCAACAGTCAACCTAGTTTTGCATAAAAGAGAAGTTCTATATTATGCCACAAATATTTTCTTTGTTCCCCATTTTCAGCATGAGTCCTTAAACCAAAACATGAATAACTGATGTAGAACAGCCGTATCCCAAGCTACAAATTCAAACCAATAAAGCCAAAATCATGAGGATTCCATGGCTGATACATAAGGAATAAGCTTAAGGTTTTAAACGCAGCACCTGATCCTTTTCAGATAACAAGGAAGCTAAATCCTGAAGCTTGTTCATGCTGACATTAAAATGCTCGAGTAAGATTTGACCTTTTTCTTCACAAAACTTAGGAGCCTGTTCTTTCCTCGTGGAACCTCCATAACTAAAACTCGATGAAGACAACAAACACCCCATGACAACACCTAAAACCCACATAAGCAAAAGCATGGCCCTCCATTTACAGGCACCATTAGATACACGCAGAGGCTCCTCTGACTTGTCCAGCTTGAAATTGACTGGTACTTGGCCACTGAAGAAACCCGAAATCTTGCAATTGATAGACATCTTCAACAAAACCCACTTACATATCCTCAAAAAAAGCCTTGAAAGCTTGAGGAATACTCCCAACGCAGCACAAAATTTCATCAAAGAACTAAGCTTTGAAGAGAACCCCCACAAGACAAGAGACTCAACCCAATTTCAGAAGGCCCAGCTCGAATTACTAACCGCACAAGGGAAAATATGGTGGACCCACCTCTATGATCTCCTTTCTGTCTTCTACTACCATAGTTTCCACGTTGAGTTCCTATCTGATTGCTCCGTGAACTGGAAAGACCCATCAAAAGCTTACCTCTTTTGGAGAACGCAAAGGACGGGAAGAAATTACTCCAAAGAAAGAGAAGCTCGGCTCAACCAGACGCGGAAATTGATTTGGGGGAAGCCGTGATGGAATCACCAAAACAAGATATGATGGAAGTTTGGTGTTTATCTATATCTGGCCTCTTTCTCTCCCCCAAAAGTCCTGTATGGCCGAAAGAAACATCATCAATATTAAAACTTTTTCACTAAAAACTCATGATGAAGAACAGAGGGATGAAACCCAGTTGGTTTTCACAGAAACCCCAACTGGAATATGCTATGAGAGTGGGATAAAAAGGAGTGTCCCCCCTTCCCCCTTTTTTCCCACCTTTATCAGGCCCTTCCTCTGTGTCCTCTGTGTTTTTGGTGTTTGGAACATTTGTAGTGTGAGGTTGGGAACATCATTATCTCATCATCTTCTAGCGGGGAAAGCTTAAACCCACACCCAACAAAAAATACACCATTTCAACATCACCCCAACCCAAATATATTTGTAAATTAAAATAAAAATACAATTCTCAGATTCATTAATGTACCTCTCACTTTCGCTTCTTCTCCCACCCATTTTTGTGCAATTGTAGGCGAGTGAAGCCGAAAAGGACTTCTCCACTTGGTGGAATTAAAGACGGGTGTATTTGTTTTCGTTTCCGCTGTTTGCAGAATGAATTACGTATCGTCTAGAGAGGGAGAGAGAGAGAGAGAGAGAGAGAGAGAGGGGGAGAGCTAGAGAGAGAATGGGCAATTAAGGGAATAGTGGGGACAGAGAGAGACAGAGCCTTTGGTTCAGAGCTTCAGATGTCAGAAGGTGAAGAGAGGAGAGCATCTTTTCAGCTTTTACCACTACGGGAATTACTCGGCATTTCATCGGCACTTGAAAATTTATGAATTTATGTGTTTAAATAATTTTAATTATTTATTTTTTTTCGTTTTTAATTTGTCTCTTTTTTTTCTTTTGGTCTTTTTTACAATGAATCATTAGAGTTATCAAATGGCACAAATCCCTGATTTTATCAATCTAAAAAACATCATTATTTAAATTTCTTACAAATAAAAAAATGAGAGCATTCAGGAAATAATGAGTATTCAGTTAGATTGCTTGAGGCTGTGGGCCTACCTGCCACACCCACCACTGTGGACTAATGGAATATTTAAGACCCTCTAATTGGGTTTTAGCACTGATTTAACAGGATTCCTGATGATTTTATTCGTTCGAATCATCTAATCGAACAATTTCTAAAAATAAAATTGACCCGATAACTTTTTCCCGGTCTGCAATTGGATCCCTCCATGATAAAGATTTTGGATTGAAGTTTTTGATATCTAAATTTGTATAAAAGAATCTTTATATGTAAGAGGGAATCAAATTCTCTTCATTTGTAAATCATTTTTGTCCTTGGGTGAATGTCACGTGCTCTAAATATAATCACAATAATTTATTAATTTTGTGATGATAAAGTAGAATAAAAGATAAAATAAATAATTGAGTTTGCTTACAAAAGTGGGATGAGTGTCTGATATCAAAAGAGCCATCCACATTTCTCATTACACAGGGAGAGAATCAAGATTTCCCGTATAACCTCTCGTCGTATTAATGATCGTAAATTAAACCATTAGATTAATGAAACATAATCAAGTCAATTAAGACAATTTAAGCATCAACTAGAATCAAGCATTGAATGCCCTTTTATTTAGTAGCAAGAGGAGTGTTAACATTATTGAATTCACGAAGAATATTTCTTCATATGGCTAGAAACTTTTTCAAGTAGTAGTACTACCAATTTTGGATCATATGTATACACACACGATAACATCTTCATTTTCTACATAAAATAAAAAGTTAAATTCTAATTATTCGAAACAACCCTTAGTATAGATAAATAAAACTATTATTAATGGGAAAAAAAAATAAAATAAAATAAATAAAAGAGAGAGAAGCAAAGAAACGTGGGTTGCATCATCCAATGGCAGCTTTGTAGCAAATTGTAGGTTAGGCATGTAGGGAGGAGGGACTCATCAACTTTATAGTTGGCGTGCATTGACTCCAACCATTCCCACCGTACGTTTCTGGGGTCAACTTTGTGATGAACGGATGATATTAATCTTCATATTTGTCCCCCCTGCCCCCCGTCTTTTCTGAGATTGATTGTGGGTCCCCTCAGCTTTCCCTCTACAAAATTCTAACTAATGCATCATGAGCTGATTGATGATTTGTTCGTTCTTCATGTACGTAACGATAATACTACTACAATGGAGAGTGGTGGAGAACTTCAAGGCCCCTCTCTCTCTCCTAAGGCATTTTTAAATAATCATTGAAGAAAAATATTTAAATATATTAATTTTTATTAAATTTAGAAATTTAAAATCTACATACAGTATTTACAAATGTTTAATTTGACTAATTTTTAATAATTAGAATGGATATATGCTTTAACATTTTGAAGTCTTTTCAAAATTGATATAATTATATATTTTTATATGTTTTTTTTTTTTTTTTCAATTCAAAGTCATGAGGTTTTAGCAGGGGACAGCCGAGTTTTTCTTTTTAATAAAACTGAGATCTACGTTTTTTGGTGGAAGCAAATTCCTTAGTAGTTGAATCTGAGGTAACCACTGTTTGGTAGAAGCAAATGAATCCCATTGAAGAAAATTAAAATTTTCAGCGAGGTAACTGCATCATAATCTTGTCCTCAAGGAAAGGTCCGTACGGTTGAAATTATCGAAAGCTTTCTTTAAAATTTCATAGGAGTGTTTTACTAAATGATAACTTGTAATTTCATAAATTTTTAATATATAAATTTTTTATAATTTTATCGTAAAATACTTTGTATTGATAGTTTCGCTCTTTGCGGAGAGAGTATTTTAAAAAACAATTATTAATTAATTCACGAACGAAAAATGAGGGCTCATGTAAAGGGGGCTTCACCATGGGACCATTGTGTACAACACTAACCATCAATAATGACTAGATCTCGATGGGTTGCATGGACCCACCCAGCACCACCACCGCCATCACCACCACCATGTCTCGTCTCCTTCCCCAAAAGATGGGTATGTGCTGTGATGCAAATCTAGTAACTTTTCAACCGTTCTCTTATTACTACTTTTAGATATTATTATTATTATTGTTATTATTATATATATATATATATATATATATGAAGAAAGAAAGAAAGATAACGGGGGATCGAGTAAAGTATTATTATCTAGAATAAATGTCCTTTCCACTAAGGTCAGCTTCTAATGATGTTCCAAGTCATCTTTACAACATTAGCTTAAACTTTGTAAGCTTTGACGCAAAACTTACAGATCTCAATCACCAAATAGTAACAAAATAGGAGCGCGACCAATTGTGTTGTGGACCCTCTTCATGCATTTGCGTCCGAATAACCTTGCGTAGGATTGTTCTAACGTATTTGATTTTTTTTTTTTTAAGTGAAAATAACTATTTACAGTCGCCTAAAAATAACTCTTCGATGCTTACTTTTTGAATTTCAACCTTATTGATTGAGTGGGTGTAGAAAAATAATATGATGTTATTCCATTTTCATTCGATTTCATTGTGTGTTGGGTTTTCATTTATATTATGAACGATGAAGGGATTTATTTAAATCGTCTAATTGTTTTGATTATTTAGATTCGATAGACGAGAGAGGTTTATACATCACGAAATTGGGTTTTCATTTATATTACACAAGATCAAGAGATCTAACCCGTTAACTATTTTGAATATTTAGACTCATTAAATGAGAGGTTTATACTTAATGAAACTATATGAAAATTAATATTTCATCTTGTTGTTCCGTACTCATGCAATCCATAACGTTGAAATAAGAAAATTAGATATTAAAAAGTTAATTTGTTGTGACACGTGTTACAGTAAATTCACCAAGTTCGAGTTTTGTATACGATACAATAGAGGTTTTATACGACTAGTACAGGCCAATTTTAAAGTTTCACCAATTTGAAAATTGGGCGCGTTTAAAGTGAACAGATCGCTCAACCAATTTTGGCTCCGCATGTATTGATGGCCTCCCATCAACCGTTCAAATAAAAATTGAGGTGCAAAAAGTATAAAATAAAGAAATTTATGCTAATTAGACGCAAATCTTAACGGGAGGCCAAAGCGATAAAATTGACTATGCTTGTCCCCAAAATGTCAGGGCAGCCTAGGCCTACCCCGGCCTCTTCATAACTTCATCCATGTTGTTCGTTAAGGTCTCGACTCTCAGAAAAATTTATATTCGTTTTATTCGACTCAAGTGATCAAAATTACATGGACCTAAAGTTACAAGACTCAATTCTTATATGAATCTGGTAAAAAAGTCAGGTCACCAGATCATTAGTTTAATGGTCGAGTTAATAACATTTATAACATAACTCATAGTAATTATAACTATACATACTTTGAAAGAAAATATCTACAAAATAATTAAGAAAATAGCAAAACTTTCTAATTTTATTAAGTTATTCAAATTGCTTTGCAAAATAATAATAATAATAGTGATGACAATATAAAGATAAGTTAATTTGTTATTATTTTTTGAAATATAGTAGATTAATCACGTTTGATACAATCAAATTGAAAAATAAAATTTATTTAAAAACAAAATTCCAACATAATAGGAGAGATATGATCAAAATACTGTGGAATTATAGTTGAATTTCATGATAAGATTATTTTAATCGTTAAAAATATGATATGATAATTAAGGATTTTTTCAAACTTTATGATTTATTATTTTCTAAGATAAGAATAATAAAATACTACTCACATTTATCTAATGTATGTTATTATACTTATTCTGTAATGTATATTGGAATTTTATACATATATATGGATTTATTATCTAGCAGCTTTTGTTTAAATTAAATATAAATCATTTATAATTTTCTTCATTTATAACATATATTTAAAATAGTTATTTTCTTCACTAGTTAAGTATCAGAGTATAAGTAAACTTATTTTAAATTTTTTTATAAGAACCTTTGACTCCTTTGGTTAGGGATATTGGAATTTTATGAAAGTGGATGGGTTCAAACTCATGAAGTACATTTTGGCTGATTTTTTGCCTATTTTATGGACTGAGTTTCTTTCTGGTTGGTGCTCAGATTGTTAAGTCATGGGTCAACCCGTCGGGTTAAATGAGTTTGGCCGGGTCAATATCCAAGTTGGGTTAATAAACGACCAAATTGAGTTAGTGCCCGGATTAGCAAGTCACTGGGGCTGACCCGTCAGGCCGAGTCGGGTTTGACAACAAGGCATGGGCCCAGAAGTAGATGTCCAAATTAAAAATAAGGAAAAAATGTTTATAACTTATAATCGTGTAACACTCTAAAATGATATTATTTTATCCGTCTCTTGTGATGTCATTTTATGAAAAAAAAAAAAATTGTTGTAAACATGTTAGAAGAGGCTCCATATCTTACAGAGTATTGCAAGACTCATCTGTGTATATGGAGTTCATCTCATCATATAAGTACTAAGAGTTATTTAGAATACACTTTTTCGATAAAGAATAACATTACTCTTAATAAAAATACAAATAATGAAACAAAACAAGACCTTAAGGGCGAAAGTATCTACAATGTTTAAACTTGATTTTTCTTTTCACTAAAAAATAGAGAATTTTTTCGAGAGATTAATGAATTTTATCAAGTAGACGATCCAGCACAACTTACACGTGAATCAATCTCACTTGCATAATATTATTATTAATGGAATCTAACTCAAATGCATGGCTGTTGGGTGTTCGATAATTCAGTGAGTAATCATTCGAAAATACGGTCACGCGCACCTACGCTACGTTTACTTTTTCTCTCCTTTTTTTTTTTTTTTTTTCCTCGGCAGCGCGAGCGAAACGCGATGCCGAGAAGAAATGGTGATTCGACATGTGCCCAGTGTTGCGGGTCCCACGTCCTTCATGGTCTGTTCCCCCCGACGACGGTACGACAAGCCCGTGGCGCTACCGGACAAAGCCGAAGCCGTGCGTGCGTCCAGTGTTATTTCTTGAGTTGCCCATACTACCCCATCATACAATGACTCATTTAACCCTACAAGTTTCTGATAATTTAATTCTCCGAGTAAATTTAGGACTCAGCTTCAACGCAAAACACATTTAAATGGCTATCAAGTATGTTTGAATGCATACAAACATCATATACATGCGAGGGAGGGGGAGGATGGTTAATTTTAACTTTCTTGATTGGGTGGGGGGGGGGGGGGGGGGGGGGGGGGGTATTTTCAACTAAATTAGAGCCAGACTCGACTCAATAACAGTCCTAAGTTGAAGGTTACAATTAAAAATGATGTATGGCTAGCAAAATATTAGGGAGCAATTTAGATCTTTCCATTCACGTGTATGTCATGCATGTATATATTTACGTAAATATAATAGCTAGGGTTGAGGAGGGGCTTTTTTTTTTTTTTTACACTACACGCCACCACCCTATCTATAGTTCAAGTAGCAGCGGGAACACAGCACAATCTTGAACTTCATCATCATCACACACACACACAGTACAATTAGTCGGAGTTTGGTTACATGATGGTCATCGTGAGTGGATGTTATGGCTGTTACAGCTGCAATTTAATGATTATTGTGAATGCTAGTGGTAGAGCCATGATTTTGGGGAAAAAAAACAGGCGCTTGAGACTTGTTTGGAGGATTCTATTTTCAATTTTGATTATTTTTTATTTATATTACAAAAAATAAAGAATAATATGTATATGGAAGGTATAAAGTATGTCACTATTCCAAATTATGTATAGAAGTATTTAAAACTATGTCATGTTGATAAGTGATGTTAAAAAGACAATCTTCTTTTTATCCAAACGACATAGTTTTTGAGTGCTTCACCATGCAATTAGTCAAAGTGTCACACTATATAAGATAAGCGCGCGCGCGCACACACACATATATATATATATATGAGGTTAGTGGATATGAGATGCCACCTCACTTTGGAAAAATGTGAATGCACCTTATGTGAGCCTACTTCTATTACATTATGAAAGATTCAACCATGTGGATTGGATAAGCATGATAAACTATAAAGATCAGTAAATTTTCATATAGTTTAATTATGTATATATCTCTCATCCATACGTTTAAAATATTAAAAACAGTTATAATGGTTCAAATTTCTTGATATTTCACATTAAAAAAATGAGAACTTAATGCATAACAAAAAGAGTTGAAAATTAACGGGTTCTCTTATATTTTATGTTCAGCCAATTTGTATAGTTAAAACTCAAAAAATTGACCCTATGTGAGCTCCATTAAGTGCATTAACACTTTTTCAAGGTAAGTTGATACCTTACATCCACTTCTCTCTCTCTCTCTCTCTCTCCCCCTCTCCCTCTCCCTCTCCCTCTCAGAAGCATATAATAAAGTGGTCTGAATAATAAAATGAAAATGTAATAATAAATAAGTTGATACCTTATATCCACTTCTCTCTCTCCCTCTCAGAAGCATATAATAAAGTGGTCTGAATAATAAAATGAAAATGTAATAATAAATAAGTTGATGCCTTATATCCACTTCTCTCTCTCTCTCTCTCAGAGACATATAATAAAGTGGTCTCGAATAATAAAGTGAAAAAGTTATAATGGATAACATGAAACAAGTCTCATGGCAGCCAAAAAATCAGAAATATAAAAAGTGATGGGATATGCTCTACGTCGCCGTCCAAGCAGCATATGGGCATTGCTAAGTCGAGAGAGCCATGTTAAGAGTAGGCCTTCCATGCTTGAATGACCCTCGATTTGACCTACAAGACTGAACAAGTTCTCAATACCCCCTTAATTCATACTAGACAAATAATTATCATAATTTTGAGAAGATTACTGGAACTTTATTCAAGTATATTAGTCACAATATTACGCTTTCTCACCTTTTATGTGGGATATGTAACTCGATTATTGAAGCCAATAAACCCTCTCTCAAACTAAAAGTCATGTGAGAGAAGGCATGAGAGTTCTACTTTGCTCAACCACCTCTCGTGGAAGCCTTGCATCTTGCAGCCAACTAGCTGGGCACAAACAAGTCAGCAGGTTCTTGTGCTAATTGTTAAGACTACTCATATCAACCGTATTGATAAAAAGAATATGAAAATCAAGATTATTCATAAATCTTCCTATAACTTTAAATTGTTACATTGAGTATTGGAAAGCTTAGTTAGTCCCCGGCAACTCGGATATGATGATTTTCCATAATATAAGTAGGATATTATACATTACCAGATTTAATGCAAATTGACCGGGCCACTTATTTTTTCATGTTCCTTTCATTAATTCAATTGAATCCTTAAAAACAATCTAAAATTCAAAGGTACACCTCATCATATGAGATGAGATGCACCTCATATACATCATTCTCATCTTAAAATATAGACCGTTTACAAAATAGGTGTGGGAAAGGGAATTGAGTTCGGACTCACAGGCTTAGGTCTCAAAATTATACAGTTTCACTAAAAATATTAAGTGAATAGGTGTTATTTTTAGCAAAACGACTTAGTTACGATGTAGTTTTGGGGTGCAGACTTAGGTAAGTCTTGAGTCCGGGCTTAGGAACTCCACTTTCTTTATTTAATCTAGCTTCTCTATTTTTCAACATAAAAAAGAAAAAAACTCATTGGCCACTCGTTTCGAATTTTCTTTTCTTTTTCTAGTCTTCGTTTACCAGTGAATTTTTTTTTCAAAAATCAGAAAATTCGTGCATCAAATAAAAATAAAAATATTGATATTTTCTATGTAATCACAGAATCTACCACTGCTTTTCTGCTGAAAAATATTTTAAAAGTGTTCTCTGCTTTTCATCATTTTACCGATTTTCTTTTTATTCTAAATATTAAATATTATAAAAGTATTCTCTGCTTTTCATCATTTTACTGATTTTCCTTTTATTCTAAATATGAAAATTTGACAACCGAACGCGAAGAAGCTCTATTTTCCATTTTCCGTTGGAAAATTTTCCTGAAAAATAGCATAATTTCCTATAACTAAACAAGAAGCTTCTCTATTTTTCATCATTCTGGCTTAATAAACCAAAATCGTATCTAATTTTCTCCCTATTTCGAAGTCTGCGTTTTTTAAATTTTATTTCCGTTTCTCATTATTCTAGTTTTCAAGAATATACGAAAAATAGTCAGAAAGGAAATGTCTTAATTATACATATATATATATATATATATATATATATATATATACATACACATATATATATATATACATACATATATATATATATACATACATATATATATATACACACATATATATATATATATATACATACACATATATATATATATATATACATACACATATATATATATATATATATATATACACATATATATGGAAGAAAACGCGTGGTAGGTAGAAAGTAGATAAGAGTTGCTCAAGTGAACCATGCAATGGTATATAAAAATGGAGGCAGAAGATATTCTATTAACTCAGCTCCATTCTTAATTAAAGGACAATCTCATCTTACATTATTCTCTTCTCTATGCATCTTTTTGGACCATCATCCCAAAAAAGCTGTCATAAATCCATTTACGTTGCTTGTTATTTTATGCAAATTTAATTTATAATGGACTACTTTTTGATAAACATGCATTGTCTCCTGACTTGCTCATAAAATCTCTGGGTATCTCCTTCTGTTCATCAGGTCTACACTGGATATGCCAACAAGGAACATTCTGGTTGGGGAGGGGCCTTTGCTTCTCCACTTATTTACCAAAGAAGAAGGAAAAACCCAATTAAAATAAAAATCTAAAGTAAAGAAGTTGAATCTGTATGGCTACATCTTAACTATATCGACAATTATAACACACACACACACATATATATATATATATATATATATATATAATGGATTGGTGAAGCCCGATGATTAACTCGTCAGACTTATTCTGTCGTGTGATATTACCTATGCTAGCATATTTTTTTTGATACCTACCATCCACCTAAAAGCTCCATCCACTTAATGTCATCATACGCAAACTTTTCATTCTTTATTCTATTTGCAATAGTTATGAAATTCTTTTTATTTTTAAGTTGTATAATTATTAGTCGGAAAGCCCATGCGTCGCACCGTATACGAATTTAGCTAGTTCTCGAATAGTGCACCAATTTGAAATTATTAAGAGTAACGTTATTTATTCATAAAAAATGTAATCCCACTTAAATACCATCACTGAAATATTAGGAAATGTCTCATTCATTATACATATAATATTACATATATATATCCTTTACATAACCTTCATATCGAGAGTGACATTTATAATTTTATATTATTATTTGATCAAAATATCATAAAAACGGACGACATAAATTTTATCATATCACTTTTTTAATGTAAAGGATGCATGTATATTGTTGCTCTATAAGACTCATCTCGCATAAATTATTGAATGACATTACTCAATTATTAATGCTCTATCAGCTAGCACACCGTAGAGATGGAGACATGCAACCCTCCGACTGATGATAGAGGCACCCAATTTTTCTCAGAGCATCCATATGTATATTCCATGAGAAAGGAAACTCCAGCTTTTTTTTTTTTTTTTTCCATGGATATAATTCGAATTCATTCCTCTACAAGACCCCCAAAAAAAAAGAAAAAAGAAAAAAGAAAAAAAGAGAGAAAGTAAAGTGGCTCAAGAAAAGATTTATATTCAATCTGTGCCAGCTGGTTAATTATGGGGTTCGAAGCTCGAAAGCTCTCAGATGATAGCACGACAGCCGGTTTCTCCAATCAAGCCCATCACAGCCGTCCATTGTGAGCCAAGTGGATGTGGGTCCCGAATAGGGAGACACAACTAATCCCGGTCTAATCATGCACGGGAGAACCTTTCTGGAGAGCAGTGAAAGGGCCTGAAGTGGATGGAACCGTAATTTCACCTGCTCAGAGAGAGAGAGAGAGAACGAGAGAAGGGGACTTTTCTCCAAGGGGTCCTTTTCGAACATGTATATTATATCCCGATGCAACTAATGTCGATTATGAGCGACATTAGCATTTAATCTTATTTTCTTAAAAATGTTTGTTCCTTCAAATTCTCCCGAATTATGCATGCCCTCTTCTAGAAGCCGGAACGAAGGCCCAACAGGTGTAATGGGCCAGGGCCAGGCCTACAACAGCTCATCCTAGGGTACTGTACAGTACCTACAACATCGTTTGTTGTCCCTATCGCATCACGCGTCCTCTTGTTTCAGCTGTAACATCATGCCTGATTTGAAGTCTGATCTAATACAAAACATAAGTTTCATGGTATTTCAATCATTGTACTCCTTCCACCCCCCCCAAACCCAAGCTTACGGCGACAAACCCACCAGGAATGAACATGCAGAGCTTATCTTTTGAACAGTTGACAAAGTGGGTTTAGTAAGGCCATTTTACCGCCAAACCCCGAAATTTTACACACAGTTACTGCGACATACGAGGATGTTCAGTTAATAAACAGTATTTCTGAGGTATTCAAACTATCATTGAGACTTTACCCACAAGGATGCATTTTCTTCACTCTGTAAATTTATGAAAATCTCTCTTTCTGCTAATAAGGAAGCCTAATATTGAACTTCTAAGAGGTCAGAGAAGAAGAAGATTCATAGCTTCTGCGCGAAATTTACAACTTCTATCACGAAAGCTAATAAACCCCACGAATCAGATGCTACGCCATGGAACAGGGACTTGATGCTAACAAATAACTGGGTAGAACATTCATGCCGGGACACAAACTCCACCTCACTGCACTGGCAAACCAAAGCTCAGACCAACCCCCCCTACCGATTCTCTATGGCTTTTATATCATATGTTTGACACAAAACATTGTGGAACGAAACCGAAGGATTCTCATTTCTGAACCCCAGCTTCAACTGGCTCGACTAACTCGGCTTCCAACGTCCCGGAGAATGGTTGCCGCACTATCGGCTGGTGGGGTTCACTGAAGGTTGTTGACCACTTGCCTTCGAGTGCCACGGCCATCATCTCATATATCTTCCCACCTAGCTGTGCTGGGTTTTCAGGCTGCATCGACCAGAGCCACGAAAATGAGATTATTACCATTGAAAACTATATGCCCACATAAGCTACTCCACTTCTTTTTCGGGCAACTTTGACAAAATTTTCGAAAGATGTTTCAAGCTTTTCAAGAAGTCCAAATGTGTCGGAAAAAGCTAAGCATCTGGGAGGCAACTCACACGGCTACTTACAAGCCTCTCACTAACAGGTTTTATCTTGCCAATGTAAAAAAAAAAAAAAACGAAGAAATTTCAGTATACAGCCCGAATACATATGTAACAAAAAGGGAAACTATAATTGTATCCCTCAGCTTCATGGTGATGGCTATTACATTCAAACTCTAATTTTACGAGAAAATTATTACCTTGTTTGATTCATTAAGAGCATGGAATAGTTACTCCTATTCGGACATTGTTCCAACCTAATCAAGAATACTTATTCTGCTCATTGTTACATGAGAATAGCTATTCCTCACCTGTTCTATTTCCATGGAATAACAATACGATTCTAGTTCTACTCGATTCCATGAGCCAAACATGTCATAAGTGTTTTAAAATTTCAAAAGGTGGAAGAAATGAAAAGCAGCTAAAATATCAAGAAACAGAGGACAAAACTCACAGTGAAACCACTTGAAACCAAAGCCGTCTCATACAAGAGATCCACAGCTCTCAATGCATCTTTGTCGTCAGGGGAAGCCTTGTTTGCAGCCTAAAAGTGAAATTTGGAAGTGGAATTATCGGAATAAAAAAGCAAGAGGTTAATAACAATACCACATTGAATAAGTTGCCATACGCTTAAATTTTTAATAATGGGATGTTCTGGATTGATTTCAAACACCCTCCTGCTTCTCATGAATTCAAGACTAGAAGTATCACCAACAGTTTGAGCCTTCATTAGCCTGCAAATTCAATTTTCCATTAAAATTAATAAATTTAATTTGCCAAAAAAAAACATTACGGAACCCATACACAAGCAACATCACAAAGATCATACTTCACCTTTCCATGTTGGCAGACCAACCAAATTTCCCAGACACTAGAACACAAGGAGAAGAGCTCAAGCGACTTGAAATCTGGACACTGGCAACTTTGTCACCCAACCGTTTCTTAATCCAGTCGCAAGTTTGGCCGAACTCCTGCTTCATCTCTTTATCCTTCTCCTCATTCTTATCGCCTGCCAGAATTTAAAAAGATGGTTCACACTTTCAACAGAATATGGGTTCTTCCTAGAAAACAGAAGGCGATGTTTTTTTGTGGGATGACTGCCAAGATCCCACCATAAAATTAATTGGGAGTGAGGGACTACCCCAACATGCATACCAAGCGCTAGTCCCTAATTGACGTTAGATTCCCAACATTGAAGCTCGGGGCACATCATACTCTGCATATGAATCCAACAATGGGACGCAAGCTGACCAACCTTGGACCCAAAACAACATGGACTATAGAACATGTTAAGTTCAACCCAAAATCAATTGGCAGTGGTGGAAGTAAACTGACAGGTACATTTATCACCAAAAACACTAGTGCCTAGTTTGATGAACGACTAATCACTAGGATTAACCAAAAAAAAAAAAAAAAAAGACTCTCACTGAACTGAACCAAAAGTTAGAGGAACAGCTGGCTAAATATGAACTGAAATGACAATGGGTGCACATAAACGTGCGTAAGGCACCAGTTTGGCGAGCTGCTCTATAAATTCCTGGTAATAGATTTTTCAAATGAAAAAAGAAAACAAACCTAAATCCAAGTCCTCCTTGCTAATATCAACAAAATTCTTCTCTTTGTATGATTTCAAGTTCTGGATAGCAACCTCATCAATGGGATCAACCAAGTACAGCACCTAAAGCCAAAAAACACCAGCAAGCAGTCAAATAATACTATAGCAAATAAAGTGGTATCTAATTGTATGATGAAAATTACACACTTCAAGATCCTTCTCAAGCAGTCTCTCAAGGAAGGGGGTGTTCCTTGCGCTTGTCACACTGTTAGAAGCAATGTAATAGATATCTTTCTGGTCTGGTTTCATATTCTCAACATATTCATCCAAGCTGATAAACTCCTCCTCACTTTGGGAGGAGAAAAATCGAAGCAAAGGAGCAATCCGTTTGTGGTTTTCACGATCTTCAATGCAACCCAATTTTAGATGCTTGCCGAAATTCTCCCAGAACTTATCATAATCCTGCAATTGATAGCAAAAAAGAGATTTTAGCTGATCAATTTTTCTTTTTGAAAATTACAGATGTATATGTTGCCAATAAGCTATTTCTCCAGAAAAAAAAAAAAAATGCATAAGCGAAGAAAAACTTAAAACTAAGAGCATACATCTTTATTCTCACTCATTGATATACCATGAATCATCTCAAATGCCTTCCGAACCAGACGCTTTCTCATAATCCGCACCTACAAGATGAGAAAGAAGGAGAGAAGCAAGCAAGGCAAAGCTGGATAGAGTACAAACAAAATTTCTACAACTTTATTTCAGGGAAAGGAGGTGGAGCAGTGCTAAATATACTCACAATACGGCTTTCTTGAAGAATTTCACGAGAGACATTGAGAGGCAGGTCATTTGAGTCCACAACACCTTTCACAAAGCTTAGATAATGTGGGAACTATTCCACAAAAGAAACAAAAATTGAGTGAGACTGCTATTCATCAAACCCATCCATTCCCTCTTCTAAAAATTTGTTCCATTTCTTCTTACCAGTTCTCCATCAAAGTCATCTGATATGAAGACCCTCTTAACATAGAGTCTTATATTTTTCGTCTTCGAATTGACTATGTCACTTTCTCCCATGGGAGGCATGGGTGGCACATAGAGTATAGAACGGAACTCAACCTCACCCTGTAAAAGTATATAACAGTCATCAGCTTTACAAGAAGGCCGAGAACCAATACATGTGCATACATACTGAGCATGACTATATATCCCACAGTGATAGAATATTAACTAACACTGCATATCCCATGACAGAAAATGCCTTTTAAATAAGCAAGTAGAAGTTAAAGACAACTTGCAGGCCTCACCAACCGAGATAATCACCTCTCAATTAATCAGCGAGACACCACTTGGATTAAAGAATGGAAAATTTTAGACATGGAAAAGGTCTGAAAGGGTGCTTCAAGCCCCAGTGTTAAATAATCAAAATTACCTCCGTTGTAAAGTGTGAAGATGCTAAAGGGTCCATGTATTCATTAAAGGTCTTCTTGTAGAACTCATTATATTCCTCCGTAGTGACTTCCTTGGGATTGCGAAGCTGCACAGGACAGGAAAGTACGGCTGGTTATTGCACTGGCACAAAACCAACAGAAAATAGCAGGTTCGACACTCACCCATATTGGTTGAGTTTCATTAGTGAGCACCCAGTCCCAGTACTTCTCGACAACTTTTTTGGTTTTCTTATTCTTCTGTTATTGAACAGCATAAAACAAGTAGTTTATTAGTTTCACAGTTCCTAACTTCAAGTTTCAAGGAGAAATTATGACAATGACTGAGTGGGAACCCATAAACAGAGTAAAAGAGCACCTCAGCTTTCTCATCTTGTTCATCCCTTTTAGCCTCAGCTGGGTCGTCATCAACCTCAACCTGTTCCACTAAAATAAGGATTAGGAAATAGGATGGCAAACAGATGCAAATATTTAACAGAAGATGCAAGTATCATAGCAGTTCATCACAGATACAAGAGGTATTTTGTAGCAAACCAAAGGAGTAAACTAACTGAAGTACAAGCAAAAAGAAGTCTGCTCATGTTGAGGGTATTTCCTGCAAACTCATAGATTTGACAAGGAGCCAAACCTCTTTTGTGTATGCTTTCTCCTGCCAGGTGTATATTGGGAATGAAACAAACTGTGAATAATTTTTCACAAGCTTCTCAATCCGTTCTGGATGTGCAAAACCTTTGTCATCACGCTGAATGTAGGAAAGAAGAAATAAAGATCAGGATGCTTATGAAAGTGCTAAAAGAGTGACACAAGACAAGTGCTTCAAGAGATAAAGTGATAAAACGACCTTGAGATATAACGCAACGCGAGTTCCTCTTGGAATTAGATTCTTTGGATCTGTCTCCTCCCGAACGGTGAACGAGCTAGAATCAGCCTTTCCTTCCCAGACATATTGTTTATCGGATTTTGGGCTCTTTGTAGAGACCATCACCTTCAAATGACAAGACATGCATCAATATAAAATTTATAAAAAACAAATATAAATCGCCTATCAATTGTCTGGAATAAGGAAAAGAATGCATGGGACACACCCGATCAGAAACTAGAAATGCCGAATAAAATCCAACACCAAATTGACCAATTAAATTGCTATCAGTGCCAGCATCCTTGCTATCCTGCATTACAATAGAGTCACTTTAACCACTTATTAGACTTCAAGAGAAGGTGAACACATCAACTTGACTAAGATACGCACCTTCAAAGCCTTCAAAAACTTTGCAGTTCCACTCTGGGCGATAGTCCCAAGACAGTCAATAAGTTCTTCCCGGGTCATGCCAATGCCAGAATCACTATGTATGCCACAAACAGCATAGAATCAAAATTTATCCACGGAGAAGAGTGGTAAAGCAGTAGTTTAACTAGATAATAGAAACATACGTAATAGTGACAATTCCATTATCCTTATCTGTCTGAATGCGAATATCAAGATCAACTGCATCTTTCAAGAGCCCAGGCTCTGTAACGCTGAGAAATCGCAGCTTGTCCAGGGCATCACTCGCATTGCTGTGCTTCAAAACATGCGTTACATAAATTTTAGTAGGAGCATAAAGTGTATATGAAAATGGTAACTGCATTTCTAAGGTACCATCTTGTTAGTATTGCACAACATTCTATACTACAAAAGAAGCAAAGCAGGAATAGGCAGGTAAATGCAAAACATAGGTCAAAGTAGTTATGACAGTTATTTCATACGAAACATCACAGTATACAATCTTCTCACTATAAATAACTTCAAAGCCTATATACAAGTATGCAGCATTATGCACAAGAAATTACATATGTCAAAAAACTAGAAATATAATTAAGTTAAGGGAAAGGGATGCTTAAGCATACCTAGATAAATTTTGTTTAAATTCATAGAAAGGTTGGATTTTAGGAGTACATGCAACACTGCAAGCATATACTATAGAAACATAGAAACAAACAATTGAAAGACATGCCTGATAAGCTCCCGTAGAAACACCTCCTTGTTACTGTATAAGCTGTGAACAATAAGGTCCATGAGGCGACTGACCTGCCATCAAACATAAAATTAAAACTATGTACTGAGTCTCAAATAACAGCTCATGCAGCAAATTCCTGCCGACCTAAAGAAAGAAAGAAAGGAATAAGCAAAAGAAAAAAAGAAAACAGAAAGAGGCATGCATACCTCTGCTTGATACTCATATTTTTCAGCTGGTGGGTCTGAAGCATCAGACGCTGCAGCAGTTGACTCAAATCTTCTTCCTATAAACAATTCATTCCTCGAATTAAGCTGTGCAGAAGATGCAGAGGAGTCACATCTACCATTAGTAAATACTGAGTGCCATCTCAGTTGTTTATCACTCTCTCCAACCTGAATGCAGGACATAAAAATTAAGTCTTGAATTCTAATAAAGCTGGACTAGAAACAGAACTAAATGAAATGAACTACTGCACCTGCGGAGAAGTAACAGACTCGTTTTATAAATCTAGAGGAAATGAAAATTTCTACTTCGATCTCCTTAACTGTACGTTGAAGAATACAAAAATACAACAGCACTTGAAACCTTAAAAAACCCATTTAACCAAAACAGAGGAAATGTTTAAATTTTGTAGACGGCATGGATTAAGACTGATATTTTAAAGATTTCAGCCGGTTTTAGGCAAACACTAAACAAGTTAGTAGATTCCTAGTTTCAACCATTTGAAAAAAGCTTTCTAATTGTAAACTATAAACTGTTTAAAATAAGCCCCCAAATGAGCTCTACATGCATAGTCCTCCCCCCCCCCCCCCCCCAAAAAAAAAAAAAAAAAAAAAATCAGATAGAAACTTATAATGGAAAAGAATACAAATAAAAGAAGGGTCTTGAAAACATTGAAACACATAGCATAGAAAAGAGACTAGTTAACGTACTGAATTCAACAGATGGTGGGAAGAGGCGATTAACGCGGTGGCGTTACGGTAGCGTGAGCCACCGGTGCGCAGGACAGCGGAGACAGCGCGCCGAGGAAGCCTGTGCATGTTGAGAAACAGAGGGGAAAAACAGTCATTGAGAGTATGAAAGGGATTAGGGTATGGTAACGTTTGGGACAGAGGATGGGTTTATGGAAGATTCAGGAGAGGGGCATTTACATTTCAGTTTCGTAAAGCCACAAACGACGTCGCACAAGCTCTGACGGAGGGCAAATCTAGTGAAGGGTATCCCATAGACTTTTTTTTAATTTTATTATGAAATTTTTTATGTTTATAGTATTGTTCCTTTGTTACATCTCCCAGCCTAATCCATTTCTCTCCCTCTAACCTCGCTACACTTAACTTTCACCTCCTCAATTTTTTTTTATGGCGCTCTTATTTCTTTTTCCTTTTTTTTTTTTTCGGATTCTCCCATCGAAGAAAAGCACTACAGATTTTAACGCCTCTTCCCTCAACTTTCTTTTTCCAAATTGAGAAAACAAGTACTTTGACAATGGGATATGAAATGCTCATTGAGTTCATTAACATAAACTTTCCAGTGTGATATAAAAGCTTCTTTAGTCTATGAGCTTGTTGAACTGCACAAATGTTGACATGGAGGCTTGCAAGAATGCTGATGCACTCATAACTGGATGCAATATTTCTTACTTGTACAAGTAAACAGAATCCCCATGAACAAGGAATATAAATAAAAGCAACGCTAGATGACACTGTACCAAGTATATCAGTGTACAAAACACCATTTTATACACATGGAGTTCCAGGGCTAACTGTATCTTTGGTACAGCATAATAACTTGATCAGCAGTGTCATATAAAGAAGCAAAAGAATAAACACAGAAACTATGCTAGCGAGGACGGAGACTATATGATCTTGCAATTGCAGTGGTTGGTATTGAAGACTCCCCAACTTGTTCATCTGGAAGCGCAAAGTCTGGGTCTTGAAGATCATCATCATCCAGTAAGTCAGAGTCGATCCATGAAGACCACTCTACATCACTATCTTCCGTTTCCCAACACAGATCTTTGTTCCTTTGCATTAAACTAACCTTTTCGATCAAGGATAGCAGCATCTTATGATTCAGCACCTCATAGTCTCTGCAGATTTGTACAATCCATCAACGTTAGTTGAGGAACGTAAATGGACCCCATGTTTAGTGATTATTGAAAACTTTGCTTACCTATACGTTAAAACCGCATGTACTAGCTGCAGTGAGGCAAGAAGCACAAAGAGTGACCTAACCATATTTATAATCCACAGCTTTCGGTCATTATCATCTATCTCACGTTGAAGTAGTAAAAATTCAATCGCCAGTGTAACACTGAGCCCTGGAAATACAAACCATGATATGAAGTTTACAACTCCAGTACTAGCAAAGCCATCAGAGATGAAACATAAAACGATGATAAACGCACCAATATAAAGCCTTGGTCTCACGGTGTACGTCTGCTTTATAGTAGTAAACATGTAGATGATGAAAATTATAATACAATAAACGAGGAATGCCTTGATGACGCGTGATTCAACCAGCATGGCATTGTGCAGGGTGAAGAGCTTTTCTAAAGCGATGAACATGCTTGCTTGCTTCGATTCAAAAGCACCCTATTCCAACAAAACAAAAGAAAAATCTAACAAGGAAAACATTGCGTTTGTGGTCAACCCAAGAAAACCAAATTACTACAGCACAAGTGGGAGTCAGAGGAAATATTAACCTGAGCTTCTATGATTGTCCTCGAGCTCTCAACTAGATGATCATGGGCTCCTTGGAGTTGCTCTTGGCGAACTAAAAGCTCTTCTTGTTGTTTACGACTGAATTCTGCTAGTTTTTTCAGGGTTTCTCTGCTCTCTTCGAGTGCCTGCGATTGAGACTTGGTCAAAAACTCAAGGCCCTCAAGGGCCATGGACTGCCCATCTAAAAGCTCCTTTTGTTTATCTAATGAAGCCCCAGCCATGTGGCCGATATCTTCCGCTTTGGTTTCCAGATTTTCCATCTCTGAAGACATGGTGCTCCCTACTTTGCTAATCTCCTTTACTATCCCAACGGTCTCATTTCTTAAGAAATCTATTTCTTGGCCCAAATTGTAGTAAGAGTTGTGTATCTTAACCATCTTGTCCTCCACTTTGTCCTTCATTTGTGCTTGCCCTTCTTGCAGCTGTAACTGAGATGATGCAATTCCCTTGGACTGTTCTAAAACTTCCTGTGAATGATTCAACACAGCATCAATGTTTTCTTCGACAATTTTTGAAGTATGTGCAAGTTGTTGGGTTTGAAAGTCAATGGATGCGAGAGAGTCTTGGGTCTCCCCCGTGCTTCGCAACAACTGCTCCGATCTCTCCTCGATCTTCTCTAGTTTTTGTTCAGCGAATTCGGCCGATCCTTTCAAGTCATTCACCAGCTGTTCTGTTTGGCGCCTGAATGTATGACCCCTGCACTTCACCAACGCAATGAGTTATTGCCTACCTTATTGGAAAAACAACGATACACAGATTTAAAGAAGAAGCGAAAGTAGCAGATTTACTTAACTGCAACTCTTGACAGATGGAGTTGGTTTCAAGGTAAAACTCGAGATACGTCCTACGAGCATCTTCCTTCAATGTCCCAAGGCAATCCTTCATGGAAGAGGGGCTGCGACAAGAAGGAAACGGGCGGCCCCCCGAGTCCTTTTGGAAGCAATCGCTAAGATGCCAAGCTAACCTCTGGCGCTTCTCATTGTTATTTAAAATCTCAGAACACCCTGAAAACAGGCTCTGATAAGCTTGGACCCAACAGGAGTTGGTGCCAGACAACTTCTCTTTGGCATTCCTCATCCTTTCGATTCCCTTCTGGTTGTTAGATGATTCCATGGAGAACTCTGCCATGTAACCATCAGGGACTGCCTCGTCTTCAGAAGGTTCTCCGTCCGATTGAGCCGAAGAGGAACCAAACCACTCTCCCCAAGACAGACAATTACTCCAAAGTAAGCATAGCACCAACAGAAAAAAGAGAATGTGGGGACACTTCATTTGAGTTATCCTCTAGTTGTAATTCTGCAATCCTGCAGTGCATCGCAAGGTGAATTTAATAATTTTACACTCTTGTTGCAGCCACACACGCACACACATATGCAGTAATCATGAAGCTAAAGGGGAGTTTTGATGATCGGGGGAAAATAAATATGTAAACAGATTACAGCGAGTCCACAACAAGGACTAGTAAACAGAACAAAAATGATCATAAATCACGAATTACAAAAGATGAAGTTTTTTATTTTTTATTTTGGTTTTTTTGGTGGGAAGAAGATGAGTTTGTTGAACACAATCAGGAGATGCTTCGGTTTATATTCCGACTAATGTGATTTCCATTACAGTTTGGCAAATAATCTTATTCCCGAACCTGGAGGTAAAGCTCTTTATTTTTCATAGTTAGAATTGACTGGCCGTACCTATACAATAATCTAATATGAACTATGAATGACTCGCTATTCACTCAATTTTTGGGGTTATAATCGAGGAATTGGCTCTGTATCAATGGAGTCTCATCATCTATACATAACGAATTGATGCAGAGAACACTCAAAAACTAGAATTTGTGGGGGAACAAAAAATCATAAAACACATTAAACAATTGAGTTCAAGAATTAAGAATTAAATCCCCCAAAGGTTCCAGATTCTTATTTGTATATATATGTTCTATACTCTCTATAAATCATCATCCGTAAGTTTATCTCCACAGAAAAGAAAAAATAAGGGAAATTTTATGCTGGTGGATAAAATCTCATAAACAGTACATGCATCAAGCAATCGAATTATAGTTACAAGCACTCCATACATGATATGATGATTACTTGGAACAGGGTTGTGCCTGCACAACAGAAGCAGAAAGATGGCATCGGGTGTTAAGAACAGTGTGTGTGTGTGTGTGTGTGTGTGAGAGAGAGAGAGAGAGAGAGGGAGGGAGACCTTGAATGAGCATCTGCTCGCCGTGAAGACGTGGGAATTTTTCTGGGTATTGAAGAGTGGGGAGGAAGGGTCCCTTCACGTGTCTCGGAGTGAAGCTTGTTCAACTTCATGTTATTACCTTTAATGTTATTACAGAGAGAGAGAGAGAGAGAGAGAGAGGAACCAACTGAAGCGTTCAGGCAGCGGAAGCACCTGAAAAAGGAAACAAATGAAAGGTTGCAAAGATTCAGAATTTAGTTTCTTCCCTTTTGAACTCTATTCCATCTTAAAGACGTACACGCACACTGCATTATGGTTAGAGGCAACTCAATATGGGTTCTAGTTGGGCTCAACAAAGCCCAATTGAAGTCTCGACTCTAACGTTAGGCCCGTTTGAGTTTATCTTTTGAGAAGCCCAAATAGGCCTATCAAGGTCTCTCTCTCTCTCTCTCTCTCTCTTTCTTTGACTTTTTGGGTGGCACTTTTGACTTTTGTGGGCTTCTTCTCCTTCCCTTTTAAAGCAAAGGCACCCGGGAAAATTCACCGTTTCAAAAGCTCGGAAGATTCAAAAGGTGCAGCCTGTGATGGTACAAGTCTCAAAAGCTCTTTCTTCTCTCTCCTCTCACTCATTCCCTCCGGCTGCTTGCAGAAGAGCAACGGAGGAACTGGGATCACTGCTTCCCGTGCTCACGCGGAGGGAAATTTTTCGCAACTCCGCGGCGATGGACGGGATCCCGGACCAGCGGAAAACGGGATGCTTCCTGTTTACCGTATGCCGTCAGACAGAGCGAAGTCCAAGAAGAGAAGTTCATTGACTCATGGGGGTAACACCGGGGGAGGAAGTTGGTGGACTTGAAAGGCGTAGGAACTTTGTCCAAATGGGTGTGGAGCATAGCTCTTGGGAGGGACTCTATTGAGTTTAGACAAGAGAGTGCCTCACTGTGTGCTTGCTAAAGGGACAAAAAAAGTGTGTGCAATCATCACAATCCTGTCCCATTTTATTGTAAGTACACAAAACAGGATCTTCGATCCCTATTTGTCACAGCACAGGGATGGGTGTATATGGTAGATTCCTGATCACAACATTTTAAGCCTAATGGACTGCGCAACTTCTTCTTCTCTCTCTCCCCCCCCCCCCCCCCCCCTCCCTTTTTTTTTTTGTGATTCAAAGGATTGATCACCATCCGGTAATTGACTTGAAATTCCACTGTTGTTTTTCAGGTGGTATAATAAGGTGACGTTTGTCCAGTCTGAATTGGCTCTGAATTCACTAGATTTGTGTCGTGTAGGCCTTTTGTGAATGGTATACATGTTCATTAGAACACAAGCCTTTCTCTTCCGTCATTTTCGCTAATTGGCGGTGTGCCTCATGGTACATGCCTTCTCCGCATAAACCAGTCACAAGGCATTGCAAGTCTGTTTTTGGAACCATACCATCCCCTGCCATTTCTCAGGAGAAACGAATCTCCACCTACTTTCTGCGTGAACACCACAATCCAGTGAGGAGAGCTGTAGATGTTTCAGTGATTTGGATGACAATCTCTTTCCTTCATGCTACTCACAAAATCCATGGGCTCTTTTAAGCCGCCAATCCCACGTAATGATGATGCAACTGGGGCAGTGCATGAGCGCGCAGCAGGTTCAGTGCCTCTCTCGATCATTTCATCGAGCATGTCCAGCGCCTCATCCGTCCTACTGTAATTGCAAAGGCCATAGATAAGAGTAGAATATGTCACAGCCCTCCCTCCCCATGGGCCAGAAGACAATAATGCTGCATCTGCATTACAATTCCTACAATGCCCAAGAACCAATGGTGTACAAGTAAATACACATGTGGGTTCAAATCATATGCCCGAAAGCCCTACCAAGAAAAATTTCATCTTCTTGAATCTTACCCTTTTTACCCAATATATCTATTAAGGGATTGAAAGTTAAAGGACTTGGTTAATTCCACTGTTTAGCATCTGTGTGTTATATAAACATTCTGGTCCGTGGCCTCAGCAAGCTGAGGAGGAACCCAACTAGTTGAGGCTATATTTCCTCCTCCATAACAAACCCAAATACCACATTATTGGAAATTAAAATGCCGTATTATTGGATCTCTAAACATCTTTGTGAAGGTGATTTGTCAAAAAAAAAAAGAAAAAAAAAAACAGCTTCTTAGAAAGGTTTCTCAAGAAAAAGAAAAAAGAAATTCTTGGGAAGTAATTTTTAAATATTCTGAAAACTGAAAACTAAATGATTCAGAAAGATAGGCGAGCGCAAAATTTCTATGTGACAAATTATGATCGTGTAGAGCAATTTGACGGAAATGGAAGATGAGAATGTGATATCTTGGCATTCCATAATCGTATGCTTTAATGGTAATAAGCTTGAACTTGCGTTGCACGTGTTCAATAAAAAGCCTAATAAAATATGGAATCACCTATTCTTTTAGTTCTGGTTTCTAACGACCTAAGTACTTTCTTAAATCAATCCTTCTTTTTTTTATCTATTTTGTGAAAACGGGAAAAAAAAAAAGAATTCTTTTTTTTTGATCTATCTAGCTATTTGCTTTATGCTTAACAGGCGTTAAAGATTAGAGTTTACAGTAATTAAAAAGCCCTACAATTTGACTTTAAAGGTTCTAAACTGCACTTCTTACTGATATTACATCAAGGTTGATCACGCTCACAAATAAGAAAACTCCAAAATGACCAAATACTTCTGAACAATGTCGCACAAAGTGGAAGCACATTTATGCAAATTCATTTTCCGGGAACAAAGTTGGTTGCATAAGCCCATGCATTGTTGGCCACAGGGTCAGCAACATGGTCGAAAAGGTTCTCAATCGGCCCTTTTCCCGTCACGGTTGCCTGAACAAAGAACCCGAACATCGAGAACATCGCGAGGCGCCCATTCTTGATCTCCTTCACCTTCAATTCCGCAAATGTTTCAGGATCGTCCGCTAACCCGAGCTGGTCGAATGCCCCGGCCGGGTAGACTTTGTCGAGCCCTTCCCCGAGAGGGCCTCAGCCGACACCGTACCCTTCAACAAAGCCCATGAACACAACTTGACAAGCCCAGATTGCGAGAATGCTCTGAGCATGAACAAGTTTGGGATTGCCAAGATAATCAAGGCCTCCCTCAGAGAAGATTTGGGCACCAGCCTTGAACCACACTGCTTCACCGAAGCTGATACCATTTTTCGAAAGAATCTCAGGGAAGACGCAGCCCAATGCTCCGAGCATCGCCCTTCGGCAGTGGATCACCTCAAGCTTGCAGTTCCTCAGCGAAAGTTTCAGGGTCTGCTGACAAGCCCGCGGTGCCCCAGCCACAGTCCCCAGGGGATTCTCCAGTAGGGTACGATGGAGTTTGCTCTGAGAATGGGGCCCAAACATTTTGGCCGATCAGGGGCAAATGTTAATGTGTAGTATGAATCATGAGGTTTTTAAGAAATTCAAAAGCTAACTTTCCAAGTATGTAAAAAGAATTTGAGACATTTTAGAAAGAAAGCACAAAGAGACAAGAAAAGATATGCGTTGATATCAAGGCTAATCACATACAATCACACAAAAAAGATGTAGAGCTACATGCATCACACCATTGGGGAAAGGGCCTCGCGTTCTTCGATATCGATCCGTGTGCCACCCAGCATTATTGCAGTAAGCATCAGCTTGCCCGCATCTGCAAAGTCATTATGCTGCATCAGAATTGCTTCCACTGATGAGCCTGAATCCGTCAAAGTCTGCTCATCTGAGTTTTCATGCCTCAGCAGCAACACTTCATCAAACCCTCCTTCAAAAGTTTCAGCTGCGGGTGCATAACACCTCCTTGAAGCCTGGAAAAGAGCAGTTTCTCTCAGAATCCGTAATGAGTCCTCATCACTCCATCCTTCGTTTACAGAAGCTTCATAGAGCCCTCCCCAGTCATCTAGATCAGCGGTGGCTTTCCAGCACTCCTCCAGAAGGCTTTTGTTGTGTTTACGAAAAGACGAGCTCGTCCATGCAAACACATCAAATGCAAGCAATGTGATCACCGCGTTCTGACTGTTGAGGCACAGCTTGATGAGATCTCCCGGTGGAAGGAGCCGCTGTCCAATGTCTAGCTTTTCTTCGTCACCAGGGAAGAGCTTTACAATTTCTTCCTGCAGGAGACAAAAGCGCCATCCATTAGATGAAACAACTACCTTGAGTAGGCCATATTAGCTTAATTTATCAAGCGTAATGAACCTTGGAAGCAGTAAATAGTCTTGCACCATTGCATTTATTTAGATCGCAAGTTGATAACTTTTTGCTTTATCCACATTTTCAAATGTCTAAAAACTCGTATTAGCATCTGGAGCAAGAACCCTAATGTACCTGCAATTGTAGGAGCTTCAGATCAGCCTCAATCCGCTTCATCCTTGTCTCATGCTCAGCATCCTTACCTGCGAAATTAAACCATTATCAATAACTTCAGGTGAGAAGGAAAAACACATAACTAGACCAATGGTTAGAAACATAGGGAATTTGGTCTGAATAAACCCAATAGAAACCAGCCTTCGGAGGCTGTCCCCGAGGCTGTCGTGCATCAGCTATGCAGTTTCTCTTTGGGGGAAAAAAAAAAAAAAAAAAAAAAAAACTAAGAGGAAAGTGAGAAGGAAAGGGTAGTAGACTGCAGAGGTGTAAAATTCTTAAAAGGGAGAGAAAAAAGTAAACAATTTACTGTAACAAGGCCAACCATCTACCTGAAAATCAACCAACAAACACCTTCTCATTCGATAAGTTTCCTCTTTTTTTTTTTCAAAGAAAAAGAAAAATAAGAAAAAAGTAAAGAATATACTGCAACAAGGAAAACCGATCTACGTGAAAATCATCCAACAAACACCTTAGAAAACACTATCAAAAGGCAAAATAAAAATTGACCCCAAACTTGAGCCCATTCATGCATTTATCCAGCAAACTTATCGCATTTCTCATCAAATAAAACATATGACAGCAAAAGTGAAACACCAAAACTTAGTCATGCAACTTCAACACATCAGAAAATTTAATTAGGTTTCATTGTAAACCTTTATAAAGAAAACTGTTAATTCAAATTAAAATAGTCTTCCTTAAACTTCAAAAACAAAGCAAGAAGGCTACCATTTTCTTCAGATGTCCTGAGTTTTACATTAATGTAAAATAGACAGGTTCACTAGCTATTGGAGCAGAGAAAAGAAGTGCCACAAAATGAGAATAACAAAGAAAAACTAACGGTGGGTAAGACAATATAACCTGCCACTGCAGCTATCTTTGAGAGGTTCAGAAGATGCCTTCTTTCAGACAATGTTGGTTCCATCTTACTAGATTCAGGGTCCCTCCCATCTATGGCTGCTGAAATTGAGATATCATTTTGAGAAAGTGCCAACATATGAAGAGTTTCTGAAGCTGAGGGAAACTGCTGAAGGAACACTTGATGAAGCCACAGGAGATCTTGATGCCGCTTTAGAAAAGTAGATAGTTCCTCATGAAACTCTTCCCCAAGCCTTAGAAGTTTGGGGAACTGTCTAGTCTGAAAGAGTTGTCTAAACACAAAGTAACTAAAACCGCCTTTAGACCCCATGCATTCATGCTGTTATGGAAGAGAGAGAGAGAGAGAGAAGGGGGCGGGGGAGAAAGGTTAGATTAAGATGAGGAAAATCCAGAGCAGGAACAGATTCAATAGATAAATTAAGAGAAAAATAAAATTAGTAATAGTACTGGAAAACATTTTACCCCCAAGACTCTATCAGTGTATCACAATTACAAAGGAACACAAACACATCAAAAGAAAAGCTGCAATAGTTATCAACTATTTAGTTAAAGATGAGCACTGAAACATGTAATTACATGCATGGATATGAGCAAACCAAACCCTAAGGTTCTGAGCAACCCCAAAACCAAAGACCACAAGTTTATCACAATAAATAAAATCAAGATTCAAAATCTGCCCAAATTCTTCTGGCTAACTGGAGGGGCACAAAGATAGGCCTTTCAATCTTCTCTTAATCTACGTTCCACTTAACTAGAAACAACAACAGTAAAATAAAGAGACTAGAATTGAACTAGGCCAATTCAGAAAAACTTCTTAAAGCAAACCAGCATTTGCCAACAGGATTGATAACAATAGATAGACCCTTCCAAATCCTCAACTTCATAATATGTAAAGCTAAAATTAACTATTACAATTTTTTTTTATAGAAATAGTGTTATCTCAATCTTGGGCACCTTTCTTTAATTTTTAAAGGAACCACAAACCTTTCTTTACATGTCAGAAAGCACCACAATGTCAATGTATTTTACTTTTTCCTTGATTTACAAGATACTATAATTTCTATGAGTTTGTAAAGCTAATGTTATCATAGGGTATGCTGATATGAACCAAAAAGACTACCGGTCAATGTTCATTATAATATTACAAAACAACCTAATCTAATGTTATCAGAAGCAATGAATATTTTACATGCTGATTATAAATTCAAGTGATGCAATTATGTGGATGACTGCCATCTAACGGGAAAAAGAATTTAATCAAAAGGGTGAAACATATCACTGGAGCAATATAACTAGAAGCCCCTTAAATTCAAGTTACCTACAGGGCAAGGGAGATTCCACAAAATTTTTTAAAAATGAAGCTATAAGAGATCATACCAAGAAAACAAAAAACAATGCTCTTACCATAAGATTTTTGAGTAGTCCTAAATCATTGATGTCACAGCACATATGCCATAATGTTTGATAACCACCATGCCGTTTCGCAATAGACAGCAAATGTGAAGAGAGCTCTTTACACATCATTTCATTTTGCTCTTCATCAACTTTGTTCCATCCCTGAAAGAGAAATTCATCGAACTTGAGTCATACTGTCGAGCACAACGTACCCTTTTTGTTTTGAAAACATAATTAAATTATTCTATTTTTAAAATTTCTGAAAATAACTCTCGGTTTTGTATGCGTGTTCTAATAGTTGGGATAAAAATGCCATCATGGACAAGATTTCTAAAAACATTAGAAAATTTAATATATTTTCTGCGCGACCTAGGCGCATCTGAACCAACCAAAACTGAATGACTTCATCAAATACTAAAATTTCCCAAGTTTTCATCAAAGACTAAAGTTTCCCAAGTTCCAACAAAGAAGTGTATTCAGAAACAGAACCTATGTAGCCCGAACTCTCTGCATCGACAATCTCCCTACACTGTCTTGGCACCTTTTCATGAACAATCAATTGTTTTTGTTTGTCAGAACATTGCAAAATAATAAAATATGATATTTTTTAAATTAAAAATATATAATATTCAATATGTCAAAATTCTAGCTTTTTGAAAATTTCCGTGCCGGCTTGTCATGTTGTGTCAGATGTCATCTGTCTGTGTTACATAGAACAGAACAATAAAATAAAAGGGAATGAAATAATATTATACAAACCCTAACACACCATTTGATGCATTACCACATACAACAAGAAACAAAAGTTGGAAAATTTAAAAGAATAAACGAACCTCAGACCCAGCTTTTGCAAAACCTGTAATTTGATGATATAAACACTCAAGAAGTGCATCCCTCCTATTCGAATACTCCTCCAGTAAACTTTTGTGTTCTTCACGTTCAACTTTTGCTGAGATAGCACCAATATATGATTCAAGTAGAACTTCCACCAGCACTTCAAAATGTGAATATACTTCTGATTTTGCAGACATATCAAGCCCAGTTCTTTCATTTAGCAGCTGAAGCATGAAAGAAGCAATGGTCCACAATCCATTACGGACCATGAGCTGACAGTACCAAGGGGTTAAACCCTCAGGGAATGGATACCACATATGGTGCTCATTTTTGTATTGCATCGCTGCCTGAACTAGAGCCACACAAGCATTCGAAAGCTCACAAGCCCTCTGGACTTGAACCACAACGGGCAGCTCTGTGCTGATTAAATATTCTAGATGGCGCTCTAAACAATAAAAAACTTCTTCAAGATCAGAAACCTTGCTGTAAAATACTTCAGCATTATCTCTATCCATCAGAAGAACAGTATTTCGGCGGGCTCTCTCCCCAACTAATTGAATCAGATCCCAAAGACAACCTGAGGTTGCAGTATCTGAATTTGAAAATGAACTTATTCCACTAGAACGGCTCTGGCTAATACTGTTTTGCAGTTCTCTTAGTTGAATCATGCCAGAAAGCTTTTCACCATGTTCCATGATAGTTTGCAAAGCCTGCCCTGCTAACAAAATGCTATTTTAGAAGTCATACATTTATAATAACAAAAATGACGATCAATTCATGTGTTTACATTGCTTATGAAAAAAGTGCTTGGAGATTACTGAGGAAGGTGGCAAGGATGCGCTCTGATCTCTCTAGTTAGACAATCAAATGCTATTGATGACTGTAAACATATGGTCAACTTGCCACAAACTCCACACAATCAACCTCAATCTCTACCAGCAGCACAACCCTTACCATTATAAATAAACAATATGAAAGGTTTGAGGGCTACAAATTACAAATTTCTAAGTGAAAATTATGCTTTATCTATTGATGTCAAACCCTGCATGTAGTAAACATCAGAGCATCAATCTAAGAGCATCTGAGTGTTGAACACATACCATGTGTAGGAAAGAAGAAAACTCAAAACAAAGCAAACATTTTAACATGGTGCACAAAACTTTTTAAAAAAATCATACTCTGCCTAGAAGATAGTTCCTCATGGCACTTGGATAATGCAAGGAACTGAAGAAATTTTTGGTGCTTCTGCTGCTTATCCATGAGTTGGGTGGCCACAACAGCTGTGGCCATAATTTCAGCACCTCTGGTGGTTGTCCAGTGTTTAGCTAGGGTATCGACAATAGATTTACTTGCCCGAACAAAAACATTTATTTCTCCCTCCTTTTCTAATGCACCGGCATTTCGAAGTTTCTCCACTGAGCCATTGACCTGCCCAGATGAAAGAAAACCATGGAAAATTTGACCAAGTAAAGCTTCAGATTCTTCGTCTTGAGCAGTTTGTGGCACAGACCCACTCGAAACTAGTCTTGGTCTATCTCCATCATCCCATGCTTCAGAACTAGTTCTTCTAGGAACAACGTAGGCTTCCTGAGCAGCCCCTTCATTTGAACTCCTTCTACGTGACAAGCTAAGGTCAGGTGATTCAACACCACCAAGCAAAACAGCCTTTTCTGGTATAGCCCATACTCCTGCCTTTTCAGTCAGTACTACCCAAGCACCATCATCACTGTCATCAGTAGAAGGAAAAACCGAAGCATCTAGAACTTTTCCGGCATCATAAGGTAGATCAAATTGATAGGCACGGGTTGAATTTCTGGGGTAGTGGGACACTATCGCAGTTCCCTCACCAGAAAGGATCAAGATCGAACCAGAAGGCTTGCCCCCCACCCGCAATTTCATTGAAAGCAAAAATTTCTCTTCTTCTACTCTAGCTTTTGGAATTATCTCCTGGATAGGAGCTTTTCTTTCTAAAATCTTTTCATGTATTGGCTCATTAGACTCTGAGGAGACATTTAACCCATACTCATACTGTATGGTCAGAAGTGAATATTGTGTGCAGCTTGAACTGGTAATCTGGTCTTTACAGCAGGTGGCAACAAGAACAGTAATTAATTTCCCATTTTCACCAACCTGCAAATCCAAAGGCCATATCTGCTTCTGACCAGCCGGGTCTTTCTTGATACCCAAATCATCATCACTGCCAATAATCTCACGAGACCAGAGCTTTAACACATTTAGACCAGGATCGAGTTTAATGCTAAAACACTGGATCTCATGATCAGTCAACAGAAAGAACTGCCGATTAGATGATCCATCCAACGGAAAATTTGTGGAATGCCAAACCATTGACCTAGGATAATAATTGCTCCCACAAATTTGACTACTGTTACTCACTTGAAAAGATAAACTCAGGATGTCCTCGTAAACTTTTAAACGGCATATGGAATCAGGACTACAGTGAAACCGCCAAAGTTCACCATTAGAACTACATGCCAGGGCAACACAAGTATGTTGGGCATCATGAATTGCAGAAACAATCAGAGAATTAAAGAAACCTGAACCAAAGAGACCACTTCCTTGCCTGTCATGTGCTCGTTTCTTATGTGGGGTACCCCTTTTGTAGCTGGGTGAAGAAGTCACCTCAGATTCATCAGGAAGACTCAAAACAGAGGAATTACCACTCTCGGAATAGATGTCTGGCCAGTATATAAGAGCTTGACTTTTCTGATTGCACAAAACAATGCCAGCAGAGTTGCACTGTTGTCTAAACTTGCTTCCATCCTTACATCTGCGATCCCAATTGACGACGCGGAGCAACCAACCATCACCATGGAGACCACTGCTAATATTTTCACTTCCTGAATCATACGAAGGAATTTCAAGGGTAACACATTTCGTTGAAGCTGCAGGTGACAAGTAACTCCAAATAAAGAGTCTACTCCCACAGATAATCCAGGAAAGTGATGTTTCCATGTCCATCCCACCAAACACGTATGCATCGCCTGCCACAGGAACACGACAAATTACAAGTTTCAAAGGGAAAGTAGCCTTAACAGTGTAGTGTTTACACAAAGAGGAGAGACTAAATCCAAATGCACAAACTTTGAACACGTTTCCGCAGAAAACTGGCTTGTTCATCACGGACCACTTGGGGGAACTCTCCAAGATATACAGGTTGAACCGAGTCCACATCATCCCCTTTCTCATTTTTCTTCGCAGGTGATACACTGGATTAACCAGGGAACACAGTAACTAGTCAAACCTTCATGGAAACAGAACTGGATGCACCTAATTATTTTCGTTGAAGCCATATGACTTGTCATTTCTACATTAGAATCATTGCAGCGCAATCAGTTAAAAGATTAGGCAACTGATAACATGGTAAATGAACCGATCCAAGTTTGTCATAAACTGAAACCAAACGATGCTACAGGTGATTAATAAGCATTACCAGATACACTTATGAAAGCATCATGTGTATGTTGTTTTCGAGCACTACATAGAGCTAGTTGATGAATCCAGAGCAGAAATCAGACCTAAATTATAACTAGGGGCATAAAAACTAAATTGTAAAAGAAACGCAGACAAAGAGTACCGTGCAAGAACGGACAAGCGAGAGGACCATGGAGCGGGAGTTCCAGTAGCGGGGCGATTAGGGATGGGATTGTCGGGGAGAGGCCTCCTGTTCTTCGTGAATGGAGTAACAGGAGAATCAGCCGCAGTTTGACCTAGGTGGCGATCCTTCCGAGAACTGAGATTGGGTTTCTTCGTTCCAGGAGAAAACATTGCTGGGTGGGTTTAGGGTTTTAGCGCCTCTTCTCCTCCTCCTCTTCTTCTTCTTCTGAATATAAAGGCGCTTGGTTTGAAATTGAAAAAGACTCAAAATTAGTTCGAATGCACTTGTAAATGTTTGCTTTAAATTCCCTTTTAATTCATATCATCGTTTTTACGAGAATAATACTATATATATATATATATTTTACGAAATATTCATATCAAAAGTGTCTACGCGATAGAATATGCGTGTTCATTTTTTTAGTAATATTTTGATCAAATAATAGTACAAAACTACACATATTCTACCATATGACCATTTTGATGTGAAATTTTATGTAAAAGATGTACAAGAAGTATTATTCTTTTTACAAATCCTCTTTATTTTATAAATTCTAATTATCAAGAAATTAAGTAATATGAAACCATATTTCTTTTTTTTTTTTTTTTGCTTTCAAAAATGAAATTCAAGTAATAAAATGACATAATTTTAATAAAAATTATTCCCACTCACTTATAATTTTTGATGAAACAAGGTTGTTTTGAAGATGGACTCATATTCTTTTTTTTTTTTTTTTCTGCAAAATTTGTGCATTTCAAGTTGTTCTTTAAAAAATTTTTTTGTGTAGTCTAGCTTTTAAGAAGTTTAACATTGTTTTAATACACTTTTTCTCCACCGAGAAATTTATTACAAGTTTTCATTTATTCTGTTCCATCATTCACAAAATGAAAAAGCATTTTCTTCCAACAAAAAATGCAAAAACAAAAAAAAAAGAAAAAGAAAATAAACTAACATCATTCACAAAAATAATTGACATGAAAATGTAACATTATTCACAAAAATAATAAACATAAAAACCCAATGTTTTCCACACAAAAAATTAACATAACAAAACTAACATTATTCAAAGGAAAAAAAATCCGTAAATAAACAAAAACTATTCACAAAAATAACTAACGTAAAAATGTTTAACATTTTTCACAGGAAAAAGCTAATATTATTCAAAACCAATACCTGAAATAGAGGAAGAAATTGAAATCACCGTCGAAAAGGATCATAAGGAAGATAGAAAATGGGGAAGCATTTTACAAATTCATGGAGGAGGAACTCATTAATGTCACTGCTTCCAGCCATGGGGTAGCTTTCTTGAACAATTTTTACCTCTTGCATCAGGTAAAACTGTGAAAATCACAACCTGCCAACAAAGGCCAAACCATCTGGATGGACCTGTCTGGTAATAGTTACTCAACATTGATTTCATCACTGAGCAGCCATACATACAGCAAAGCTTCTAAAACCCCCCCACTTTCAAGTATCAATACAAAAAACCAACACGCAGAAGCACTTAGGGTTAATGCGATGTGCAGAAGAATGATATTTTCCAACTGATGTTACGGAAATTTCCTCGCCATTCACTGTGCTACTCGGCGACAAAATTAGGACAAATTTACAACAAGAGGGGGGGGGGGGGGGGAAGAATAAAAGCATGACCAAGAAAAACAAATATCAGGGCTTTAATCAGGTTCTTCTGAGGTAGAACAAACACAAGATATCGGTACGTTATAAAATCCAGAAGAAGAAGGTGGTAGTTCCTACGCCTGTCTTCCCGGAAAAACATGGAATAAATACATCTAGGAACATGCACCATCAAGGTTCCAGCTTCAAGGAAACAACTCGCGACTGTCGGTTGCGCTTCGCTGACTTGACAAAGACTACTGAGAGGCAAGGAGGAGCCCACCAAGGCCGACGGACTTCTTGCTCTCCTTTCAAGCAAGCCACTGAAAATACATTGGTGTCAGTATGTACTACCGAAATCTCAAGGAATGAGTTGAATGTAGCATGTCCGGCCAGCAGCTAGCATATTTCCCAGAAAAGGATGTCCAACAAGATAAAAGTTCCAGAGTTCATCTCGTGCAGTTAAGAAAAATCGAGATTCTGTACTCACATCACCTCTTCTCAAACACTAATCAGTGAAGCCTGTTCTCACCCTCCGGCAAATGCTATGAAATACTGAGTAGTTGACTTCAGCCGCATTAACGAGGAAGGAGTTCCATACAAAGGAATGAAATGGAATATGTTCTGAGTACTAGTTGCATCGTGTACTCAGCGACAAGAAGTTAAGCACTAAAAGGCACATTTCATCAGGGTGCAAGCCAGGTGATGCTATCGTTGGGTAGCAATAATAAATGGTGGAGATACTACTAGTTATGGAAAACAGGTAGAAGGATGGATCCCATGGTGGTTTTTGTTTCCTTTTGCAATGGTTACCAGTTGAGACATTACTACTTATCATGAGGATACCACCACCAACCATTCAACATGATAGAATTTGCATAAAGAGATTAGAGGTAGAAATTCGGGGAATCTATCTCCCTAAAATTATGAGATCAAAGAAAGACCACATACATAATTACGTATCTCCAAAATAACATTCTAAAAACAAGCAGGGAACTAAATAAGATCCCTCATCAATAATCCAGTAACGGCTTTCAGGCACAAATATGCCTATATTAAAGAGAGGGGGAGAGATAGAGAACCTTTGATTCGCCTAAGCTCCTTGCACAGAGTGATAAAGTCTCCCCATTTCATGTGACACCGCCTAATAAACCGAAGAATCTGTTCAGTTGTAAACATAGCCATGCCTTCTAAGTATTCTCCATTGACACCATTTTCTCTGAAAGTTTGGCGGTAGCTACCAAGATTTATCTCTTCCAACCACAAACCAACATCCTGGAAAAAAAGAAAGAGGTGTATAAGAGGCATGCCATTGAGGCAAATGTACACACACAAATTGACATTCATTTGCAATTTCAATATTTAACAAGTCATTGCACTACCGGTGTCAGGAGCTATGACGTGCGACGCATCATTTAAAATGCAGAGGCTTACTTATTATTGTACAATAATCATTGCATAGACACAGATTTCACAGTATTGATGAAACATTACAAGCAAATCTTTGCATTGTTTGGCACCAAGGGGGGTGTATTATAGACTTGGAAGAGTCATGAAGTTAAATTTCGACAACAATTCAAATCAGTAATGGGTGGAAATATCCAGTTGACAATTAATCACGAACAGATGATAGAATAGACACAGCTCGTACTTAAAACAAGCACATAATCCACCCATTAAACACCAGGCAACCTCCCAAATAAATCTTCAGAGAGGAAAGCCATTTGAATTTATTCTGGAAAACAGATCAAGCCAAATGCTAGTCACAGAAGAACAAGCTACACACATAAAATTCTGTAGGCTTTTAATTAAGAAAATAATAATACGATTCCACTGAAACCAAAACTTAGCAGAGGTAATGATCCCCCGATCCCCGAAGAGCCAATGTAATTTCTGAGACCAAGTTCACCAACAAGAACTAAAATAAACTTAAAATAGGACCGAAATCAGATTAACCAGAAAACAAGAACTCATTGCATGGTGAAGGACCCAAATCAAAATACTCGGGGAAAAAGGTATAGAAGAAATCAGTACCTCAACGGTCCAAATGAAGAAATCAAGGGGCTCAGGTGGCGGTTCTTTGCTCATTTCCCAAATCAGTGCTCAATGATCCAAACTACGAATCATTGCCTACATTAATCTTCATCTAATTACTAATTAAACTCACCCTTCATTATTCACAATCTCCAAATTCATAGTCTATCTAGGTTGGTTTTCCACTTTAAAAATTTTCTTTTTGTTATGTTCAAATCCGCTTTTGGTTTCATTATCGATCGCTATTTTAATCATTTTTTTTACCTTGCGCAACGATATTTTTCTTTGAGTTATCTAATGAATAATGAGTAAAATTACCTATTTATTCTTTTTATTAATTTTTTTATTCATTACTCGCTTAAAATATGGGTACTCATGACTTTTGCGGCGCATGCTATAAGGTAATCAAAACGCTTTGAATATGGTGTGGGCGTGCTGCATTTTGGATCTTTTTGGTGTGCTATTCCCCATAGCCGCATCAAGCGTAGATGGTGTTTAATGCCGAGCATAGCTTGTAGTCGTAGTTGGTGCTCTTTCATTGTGAAACTCCCTTTCCACCTTTTTTGGTTTTATTTTATTTATTTATTTATTTGCGATGTAATAAGGTTGGAGACAAATTTGTAGTGACATAATAGACTCTTCCAAATTTTGCATATCAGGAAATTATTAAGTTGAGTTTTTTCAAAACTTGATTGTATTTGAAATAAAGGACTTTGCACTAAGGTGGATATCCCATCTGAATGCGGCCGGTCATATTCTCTCTCTCTCTCTCTCTCTCTTAATTTTATTTTTACATAATTAGGCCTTATTATTATTATTATTATTATTATTAGTATTTTCCTTGCACCAGGAAAAAAATGGAAATTTTCATTTTTTTTTTGTTATTCTTATTATGTTTTCAGCTTGTGTTTATTTTTATAAATTTATTCATTTTCACACCACTTTTATATTTTATGTCTTTTTTATTATTATTTTTTTTGAAGCTGATGTTGGTGCGATTTTATGATTTTTTCTAAGTGTGTCAATTTTTGTTAATTTTGTTTTTTTTTCCAGTTTTTTATTTCCATCAAGTTTTTTTTTTTTTGTGTCTTTTCTTTGGTTATTGGTTTTTTAAAGCTTTCATGTGTATACATGTTTGTTTAGTGAAAGATGAAGCATTTGAGGTTTTTTTTTACTCATGTGCTTTTAAATGAAGTTGGCGCATTTTTATGATTTTTGGTCTTTTAATTTCTTTTGTGTTCGTTTTATTAATTTATTATTATTATTATGTTTTTTTTTCATAATAGATAGGTCATTATAATTTTGTTAATTTCACTAATAACAAATATAAAGTAGCTTAGTGGTAAATTAGTTCATGGGTTTGAGCTTTCCGGATGTCATTTGTGACACATGTATTTTTTGTGATTTTATTGTAAAATCCATTATACCCATAGCATTGTTCTTTTTTCTCTTTTTCATTGTGACCAGAAGCTTACATTAACAAGGTGTCTCATCATCCATAGCACAAGTTAATTACAAAAAATTATTTCACGAACATTTATAAAATTGTATAAAAAGATACGTCATATTATTATAGAAACAAAAGTAAAATTAATTTATGATTGGCTGCTTGTTGTGTTGCCCCATTCCATGCAATTTTTTTAACACGTCTAATTCTAAATTCACGGAACAAATAAAGAAAGAACCGAACCTAACTAAAACGATCCAAATAAAACCTACAAGCTATTGAGGAAGAGCAACGCGCCCGGGGCCAGGGCGGGGGGGGGGGGGGGGGGGGGGGGGGAAGGAATTTGGGGAGCGGCTCCACACAGCTGGGAGCCTGGTCATGTCATAACTGTCCCTTGTTCTGAAAATCGAAAGGTCGGTTGAAAATTAAGGCACCTATAAATTCATAAAATGTCATGACTCCTAGGCCTTTGATCGGTAAAAATTAAAAAAAATTACTAAATTTAAAGTTAAAGTGTTCGTAGTTTCTTCTTCTTTTTATCTTATGACTTAATCTGTAATAATTATATGAATATTTTATCGATACTTTTATTTTTGAATGATCTTTTAAACTATAGAATTCGATTTTAAAAATCTGTTCCCTTATTTTTTTCCTTAGTTTTTATATTATATTTAATTTATTTAATAATAATTTATTATTATTAATTTGAATGGAATTAAATATCGGACTATTGTCTAAGTACAAATGCTGGGAGGGCGAGGGGCATTTTTGATATTTAGCCTCCCCTTTCTCCCGAGTTTTCTACCGGAGAAGGGAGACCGGTTCCTGGAGGCTCACCAGCGACAATACAGGAAAAACAAAATTAAAATATTAAAAACGGTAAGACGGAAGAAGGGGGATATGGTTCAGTTTTGAAAGCGAGGATCAAATCTGGGGAGGATCTTTAGGTCATTTGAGCGCGGGGTCTGTTACGTGGAATTCGAAAATCCAGGCCCGTCATTTTCTGTAACGACAATGGCGAGCTGTAATTCGACAGCTACAAGCTGTAACAACCTTAAACACAAACAATTGAAAAGGTCAGGCGGGTTCTGGAGTTCGTTGGCTCAAAATAAGTAGTGATGTGCAGGGAGAGATTGGGAGATAAAAACTAAGGGAAACAGGGACACAGCGAAGGAAGAGTCTGTCAGCCATGGAGGAGAAGAGTTGGAGGCCTTGGGTTTGTTCCTCTCGTCCCGGCCCCTGAACAGCGTGGTGAGTTCTTTCAGATCTTTTCTCTCCCTCTCTGTTTTCTTTTTTTTTTTTGGGTTGTCACAAAATTTGTTTATTATTATTTTTTTGGCTACTGGGTTCCTCCTTCCTCGTGACAATGGGTTCCTTTGGTTGAAAGAAGCATAGATATATATATAGATTTTAGAATTCCTTTTTCTTGTCTCGAGGCACAGTGAGACGTAGAATTTTTTGGTGGTTTAGGGGAAAGGAACTTCATTTTTATCATTCTGGCGTTTCTCGTGAGAAAGAAGTGTCCTTTTTCTTTTGTGTTCCGTGGTTCCACTATGTTCACATCGCGCACCGTTGCTTTATTTACTCAGTCGTCTATTAACAACGTGAATGTGAGAGCATTTTCTCTCCCGGCTTCCTTTTGAAAAGCTGCCTTGCGTTTTCATGGGCCAGCTGAGATTCATGTTACAGGGTGAGACTGATTGTGGTTGATGTTTCATTGTTTAATTATCTGTTCGTCTTATGTTCCTGACACTGGATCATTAGTATTATCCTGGCACTGTTCCTTTCATGTTCTTGTTATATATGCCTTTTTGTGCTTAAGATGATGCTTCTGCAGCTCTCTTTTTTTTTGGTACGTGGGTTAATCTTGATGATTGCTGCCTAACACTGCATTTTTATTTATTTTGAAACAAAATTATGTGAATATATTATGAAAATGGCCTTGTTTTCCTTATGTAATTGCTTCTTTATAACGAGGATTTAGAGCGGCAATTGTAACCAGAAGTTTGATGTGTTTCATAATATATGCTAGTGGTTTTGCTGAGATCTGCAATGTAATGAATTGCCTCTTGATCTCTGTGTCCCTACCGATTGTTGTTGTTATCTATGGCTGTGTTTACTCTGCACCCTTGCTTTTAAATTGTGAAGAACTTGTGTCATCTCAGGTCACTCATTCTGTTTAGTCTTTTGGGTAGAATTTTAAATTTGGAGATGGATATTTCAGAGTCTACAAAAGTTGTGTATGACAGAATCCATAAACTGGAGCCAGAGAATGTTTCCAAAGTTATGGGGTACCTCCTGTTACAAGACCATGCGGAGCGAGAAATGATTTCATTGGCCTACAGCACTGAAAGTTCGATCCATTCCTTGATCAACAAAGCCAAAGCCCAGCTCGGGTTAGCTTGTAAGCCTGGAGTTTCCGCTGCTGCTTCCCTTCCTCAGATGAACTCGACGCCGGTTTCTGATTTACCCCAACAATTTACACCTTTCTCCCCAGATTCATCGCCCTCCTTTGCACCTATCCGATCCGGCAACCCTTACTGGGATCCGCACGCACTGCAGAACTCGGATTATGCCGCACATGGCGGTTATTCCAATTCTGCTGAAGAGTATGGTCTTCAGGGCCAGGTCCATTTCTTGACGTTGGAAGATCAGTTAGAATCTGTCAATTTCTCCGGTAACTATTATTACCCGGAACCTGCATTGGGTCCGAGAATAAGCAGTAGGCGGCGATCCCCAAGCTTGCCTGAGTTCCCTCTCAAGGTCTGCCATTACTACAATAAGGGGTTCTGTAAGCACGGGAACAATTGTAGGTATTTCCATGGCCACCCCCCGATGCCAGAGAGCTTCCCTCATATTTTCAGCGCTAGCTCGAATGAACTTCTCTGTGATGATGACCATCTCTTTTCGCCTGGCTCCCTCCACAAGCTCGAGCTAGAGCTCACTGAGCTCTTGAAATCTCGGAGGGGGTTCCCTGTTTCAATTGCCTCCTTGCCCATGATGTACTACGAGAAGTATGGAAGGACCCTGCAGGCCGAGGGGTACCTTACGGAGAGCCAAAGGCATGGGAAGGCTGGTTTTAGTTTGACAAAGCTTCTGGCTAGATTGAAGAACAGCATACGTCTCATAGACAGGTACAATGTCTGTCATCTTCTTCTTTTGTCTGTATGTATTCAAAAGGAAAAAAAAGAAAATGTTCTACTTATTTATAATTAACCCTTCGTTCTTGTTGTCTTGATTGGCTTATTTATATTTATAGTACTATTATTCATCATCACATGAAACACAGACCTCATGGGCAGCACTCAGTAATTTTAGCCGAAGATGTTCCAAAGTATATGGAATATGCTAATGAGAGAAGTGATCCTGGTCGGATTGTTTCCGGTTCCCGACAGATATATCTGACCTTCCCCGCCGAGAGCACTTTTTCGGAGCAAGATGTTTCGAGCTACTTCAGGTAAGGAAAATCTGGCTATGCATTGTTGTTGAGAGAGAGAGAGCTCAGATGATCTCAAACCATCTTTGGCAATTACAAGCAATACACAGTTTGACTTCAATCTTCATTTTTGCAGCAAATATGGGACTGTTCAAGATGTTAGGATCCCTTGTCAACAGAAAAGGATGTTTGGGTTTGTGACCTTTGTTAGCCCGGAGACGGTCAGGCAAATATTGGCCAAGGGCAACCCTCATTTTGTATGTGGGGCTCGGGTTCTGGTGAAACCTTACCGGGAAAAGTCCAGACTCGTCGACAGGTAAAAGTTCAAACAACAGCATCGTCATCTATGTTGGTTCCTTGCACCTTTCTTCTTCCTGACATAGAACAACGTGATCCAATGCTCCTCTTCAGGAAATACGCTGAGAAATTTCAGCACCAAATGTACTGCAATGCACATTTTCTAGATGCGGACTCTGAGTTTTACTCTAGTAAGTTGAAACAACAATAATCCTTAAAAAAATATTTCTACTCTACTCGATCTTCAGGTTCATCTTCCCCCCCCCCCCCCCCCCCCCCACCCACCCATTCGAGGGCTTTTCATCTCTTCAAGTCTAATGCCTATAATTTACTTCCAGTGCCGCGGGTTTGTGATCATTCGAGATTACTCAGAAAACAATTCATGGAAGACCATGAGCAGGTTCTTGAACTCGAGAGGCGGCAGCTCTCAGACCTGCAGTTGGCTCCCAAACCCTTTACACATCGCCCATATTTTTACTACTCAATGGACGAGAAAGAAGGTCTAACATCTCTTCACGTTTCATTTTTGATAATGCGTACAGTTCTGTTTAAATCTCATTGTGATTTGATTTTTTATTGTAGCCCCACCCACAGAGGAAGCAGACTTCCCGTCTGCGGCGCGATTCAGTTATTTCCTGGACATTTTTAACCAGGGGCCATCCACCAGTGAAGATAAAGCTCAGCATATAAGCACTAATTACAGTGATCAGGAGAGGTATGCATGGTTTCTTTCTTTGCTTCTACTTGTCTAAGTAGAGCTTTTCTCCCTTCCCCTCCCCCTCTCTCTACGTATGTTCCCTTGGTTTTCCTGTTTTATGAGCACTCCCTGGCCTTGAGAAGCATAACTTCCACGACAGCTTACAGGTCTGTTGGCACTAAACATGAGTTCATTCGTGTTTCCCCTATTGGTCCTCCATAGCCTTTGGCAAAGTAATAAATAGGGCTGCTGTGTCATTCTAATCTTATGCTTTTTCCTTTTTTTTTTTTTATATACATACATACCTGCATGCATACAAGTCGATAATGTCGGAAAGGCTAGAACCATTTTTTCACTTCGTCCACGAATGCATACACTTGGTTTTAATCGTGCTTCCTCGTAGGTTTTTCTGACATGCGAGTTCGTTTTCCTCCTTTGCAGTAGTCAAGGGCTGAATCTGCCGGAAAATCCATTTGCGTCTCCAATAAGAAGTGGGATTTCAACAGTGATATAGTTTCAGAAACAACCGAGTGCTAAAGAGAGGCATCGGGTAGCGAATCTGGGTCTAGTTCGCGGGTTCGATTCCTTTCGCATTTGTCTAAATTCGCAGTCGATCGCTCTTCCCGACTATACGCGACAACTCTAGGAGAATCAACAGAAGCTTCTTCTCCCTCCCTCCCTCCCAATAGGGTGGAGGAGATGCCCCAAGTAATAATCATACAGACTATAGAGAGGCCTAATACATAAATAGGTTCCTAATCTCTCTCTCCCTCTCCTTTTTGCATGCCTTGAGAAAATTGTAATATAGTCTGATTAGTCTGAAAAGGAAATGGAGTAGCCAATGTGCAGGTTTCAGTAAAAAGGAAGGAAATAGCAGGAGAGGCTAATAATTCTAACTATACAGAGTTGCAGATTTTACCTTGGTACAAATTTTTAGACTGCATTGCTGTGTACATGATCTATGGACAACATTTTCTTTACATGCTTTTCCTTGATTACATATATATATATATATGTGTGTGTGTGTGTGGCTTGGGGCTTAGTTCTTTCGGCCTCTGTGGCATGTGGGAATTTCCATTCTTGACGATAGTTTTAATTGTTTTATTACACCCCACGTACTTACGAAAATAGTTCAACAGATCACCGTCATATAAAAAAGAGGGACAAAAAAGAGGGACAAAAATAAATTATTACATATAAAAAAGATATATTCTATAATCAAAATACATAAACTCATTCCTCGAAACCTCTCTCATCAGATTCAATGGTGATGGGCCCACTAAATGATTCACATTTTAATTACAATAATTTAATTTATTTCATTTTCTCTTCATTATTACATTTATTCTATTTTTTATAATGATTTTTCGTTATCAGTTAGGATGAAATTGAATGGCAAGAACCTATTGGACTATTTTTATAAATACAAGGAATGGAATGTGATAAAAACAAATTGAAACATTATGGGATCTTTTCGATAATTGCCTAAACCATAAAAAATATTATAGATATTTACTCTATTTTTAATGTTAAATAATTTATGCCATTTTCTAATAAGAAGGAAGAAAACAAAAAGAATAAGGGGGAGGAAAAATAATGAGCGAAAGAAGAAGTCGAAGGGCACATTCGAAAATTCAAACGCCAGCTTCAATGAATGAAATATAAATTATTAAAACATACAAATTTCTACGAAGTCGAATTTTATTTTTCCTATGCCTATCTTTTGAACTATCTGCCAATCTTTTCATATTTACCTTTCTAATTTTAACCTTAACATGATAAAATAAGATGACGTGTCAATTTTTATATATTATTTATATTATAAATTATTAAGAGATCTAAATTTTTAACTATTTTAAATATTTAGAATTGATAAATTGAGAGTTTATATATAAAGAAATTATATAAAACTCAACATATCCTCTCGTACTTTTTTTTATTTATTCAATTCATATGGTTCAAATTTACATAATATATCCGATCCTTTGCTTTTTGTGAAAAAAAAAAAAAAAAAAGATGGCATTTTGGGGTGAGGGGGTATGTGGAAAGACAAATTAAGGGGCATTCATGAGAAAACAAACAGAAAATAAAAGGACGCGTATGCAAATCAGTATATAGGTTGCGCCCACGCGTTTTCCACAGTCGGACTCGTCGTTCGTCGATCTCCACAGCGCTTCCTAACCCTAATCTCCGGTTCATCTTTCTTCTCCTTCTTTCCTATTCCCTGTTCCGAAAACCCTAAATCTCCAGTTTCAGATCCTTACAGAATCATATACTTCATCTCAGAATCGGTTCGATTTCTCCTTTGATTGAAGAACCATGCTGCTGTCTCCTGGCCACTCTCCTCGCCACATCTCTTCTCCTTCTCCTTCTCTCGCCTCCGATGCTTTACAAACCCCTATACATCCCAATTCTCCTCAGATTTATGCAAATTCGAATTCCCTGCAAATTTCTGGGAATTCAAAGTCTTCACGGCCTCCTCCTAAGAAGCAAGAAACCGTCCTCGACGAGGAATCCTACGTCGCGTCCATCGAGAAGATCATCGAGCGCGATTTCTTTCCGGACATCCCGAAGCTCCGGGACCGCCTCGATTGGCTGGAAGCTGTTCGGAGCCGTGACCCGATTCAAATTCGCGATGCCCAGTTGAAGATCATGGAGCGCAGAGGTCGGAAGGCGTTGAATTGCGATACCGAAGGTAATAGAACTCGAACCCCAGGCTCGGCCTTTTTTAAAACTCCGACTCCTTTTGAATTGGATAAAACCCCTGGTGTTTTGAATAATGGCGAGGGGGCTTCTGGTGAATGTGATGCTGATTCGATCGATTCATCGTTGAGCCTGGATGAGTTTTTTAGGAGGTATACGAGTGAGGATAATGATAGTTTCTCCAAAATTTTGGAGAAGGTGAATAGGAAGAGGAAGGAGAGATATGGGTTCTTGACAGAGGGAGAGAAAGAGGAGGTCAAAGCTATTGAGGATGCTAAGAGGGATAGGATTACGGATGGGTATGGGACGTCTGATCAGCCACCAAGTACATTGGAGGGTTGGAAGTACACTGCCAAGAATTTGTTAATGTATCATCCATCTGATCTGGGTGAGGCTCCATTGACCGAGGAAGAAAGGGCAGTGAGGATTAAGGGGTTGACAAAGGAAATTAGTCGGTCAAATACAAGATTTCTTGGCAAAATGCTGGATTCAAGGCCGAAAGATGATGATACAATTGCAGTTCTTTACACCCCTGTTGCTGGGGCAACTCCAGTTCCTTTTTCAGACAGAGATGGGGACAAATTGAAAAAGTATGATTTAGACGACCTGAGGAAGACCCCAAATCAGTTCTACGTGGAATCAGCTAAGAAGGCAGATAATGGTTATAGTTATGTTAAAACTCCGTCCCCTGCACCAGGCGCTGATGAATCACCATTTATTACATGGGGTGAGATTGAAGGGACTCCATTGCGGTTGGAACCTGAGGAAACACCAATTGGCATTGGTGGTAGTGGTGATGGGCCCCATTTCAGGATACCTCGCCCACCTTCTCGAGATCTGAAAGCTCACTCGCTGTCGAGGGAGGCTGCCCGCAAACTCAGGGAGCGATCCAAGATGTTTCAGAAGCCACCATTGCCATCATCAGTTAGAGGAGGAAGTGCTAGTCCAAGCGTGCGAACACTTTCTCCCGCTGCACAGAAGTTTGTGAGAAATGCGATGGCAAAGTCTTCGTCTTCTGTCGATGAAACGCTTCGTGCCAGTTATCGAGGTAGAAGCCCTAGCTTATGCACTCCAAATTCCGTGAGGAGCGTGTCAAGGCTTGGAAGAGACATGAGCATGGATTCCAGGTCACCATCTGTAAGAGAGGGTTCCATTCCTCCTTGGTAGATTTATATTATAAAATGGCTCTTAGTTCCATTTGAGGCTACTCTACCTGTAGTTATAAGTAGATAATGCCCTTGTCTTCATGGATTTACATGTCAAGTACGTATTTCACTTGTCTTTCCATTATGTTTGTGATGTTGTCGTTATACAGGAGATAAACCTTACTATGCCTTGATATTGGTGATAATAGGGTGTTCACAGGGATTGACGGACTGGGTTGAAATCTATTTACAGTTTTAGTATGTGAAACTTATAGGGTTGATGCTAGAGTATCTTTTCAAATATGGCAGCTTAACGTCTTAAATTTATATGTTGTGGAGATGTAGTCTATTAATATCAAGTAAGGGGATTTTGTTTGGGCATGTTATGCGTAAAATATGTTTATGAAGATAGCTTTTTAAGGAGGCTTGTATATCTAAGCAAAAGAGCTTATGTCTTCTATTTTGATTACTTTAAAAGCTGTAAGAGTAACTACTAACTAATGTTAGCAGAGTTAAGCTCAAGTAGGCTTGTCGAAGAGAACAGGAACCTGAATAATTATTATCCCCACTCCCCACCACCCCAACATTGCCTGAGTACAAGTTGTTAGAAGAAATGCTGGTAGTGAGCTATTAATGGTAGTTATTGCAGTATAATGAAGAGTCAGGTAAGCTTTTTTCCACTATCTGTACTCACTAAATTTCACACAGCACACACTGCATGATTCTGCCAATGAAATGGATGTCAAATTTGGGCGACACACATGTGAACTCTGTATTGAGAAAGGAAGCACGAGCAAACTTGAGCTCCAGCAAGCATGAAATAATCTGAGCTTTAATAGGGTTTGTGGAACTCTGACCAGGCGTGCGTTCAGCAGATATGTTCCCTTTTAATTCCTTTGCAATTGAGCAATACCATATGTATATCCTTCATACAACCTTCACACTGAAAGGGTGGCATGGCAGAATATGTGTGGTCCTTTTTAAGTGGTATTTTGGCCAAATAATAATATAGAATCATACATTTTGTCACGTGGTCACTTTCGGTGCGGAGGTTGTGTGAATGATATACATGTAGTGTTGCTCTTTGTAATTAGCATAGTGTGGCGCTGACCTATATAATATATGGGTGCCAATTTGCTGTCAGAAGTCATGACTTCACTTAGATTCTGTCATTTGACATTACAACTTATGTTTGGGAGTGAAGTTATTATGTTACTATATTTGCTGCTTCTCAAGCTTCGTGTGCAACCATCTCCATGTCCTTTTACCGTTGGAAGTAACATAAGGCTTGTTATGGTTTTTCTTTTTGCTCCTTTTAGCTCTCTTATTGCCAAATGAAGTCATAAGTTTGATTATGGCGGTTCGAGTTCTATCAGAGATGTGTGAACCCGAGTAACACCCCACCTCCAACCAGCTGTTAAAGTAGATTTCCTTATTGGCAATCCCATGAGCTAGTTTTAATAGGGGGCGGTCTAACAGCTGTGAGATGACACAGCTATTCCTGCGGTGTTCCATTTCACTTGGTGGAAAAGATGTGATCCATGTCTTGCGAGTCAGCTTTTGATTGTTTCTCCAGTAATTGCCATATAGAAGGATATTCTGATTTAAGGATCCTTTTAGCAGAATCTGCTCAGACTTTGTTTGAGTAATAATGGCAGTTAGCTGTGAGATGCTATATTTCAGTGTTTGGTATGGTGCTAGAGTAGCACATTCTTGAAAATAAAGGCCTTAACATTTGTGATTTGAGGGATGGAACGTAAGATTTCGAATAGGCAAAAATATGCGCATGAAATAGAAAGTTTGAACTATCCTTTATAAATAAGTTAATCGGCAAAATTCCTAGTCAAGTACATAGCTCAAATGGCTTAAAATAACAATAATAATAATGTAAAACAATAATGACAAATATTAGAAAATACTGTGAATTAAATTCTTCGTTGAAAATAGACAAAACTTTTATGTTTAGTGTCAATTTCAAAATAAATTTTTTTTTTTGAACCATGTAAACAATTTATTATGTTTAAAGTTATGAATGTAAAATTTTGAATAGAAGATATCAACACTCTCTCAGCTTTGTTAGAAAGACAGCGACATTTCCTTTAATTTTTAAAAAGACATCTACACTCCCTAATTCTTTCAAATTGATTTTTTTACCTACCATAAATTGGTATACGATAATGATACATCTACTATTTGTTTTATAACCGTAAAATACTAAACTCTCATTCAATTCTAATTTTTTATTAAATAAAGTAAGGAACTTATATCACAAATTTTTATTCCATGAAAAATGGTACGATAAAAATGATAATGACATTTTAAAGTAATACTAACATAATACTTTTATTTTTGTCATACACCAAAACGACCCACTTTGTAAAAGATCAAAAGAAAAAAAAATATATATATATATATAGATATCAGTGGGTTCATGAATCATTGGGAAGGCTTTAGATGAGTCGAAATTCAAATAAAATATATTGAGGATGGATGCACGAGCATTCCATTCCATGTACTCTTTTGTTTCATGTGAGCCTTGACTGGTTTCCATTGACACAAGGTTGCGTTCCTTGTTTGCCAGCCCTTGATCACAGGCTTCCCATGCCCTCCTCATTCAACTGTTCCTTCTTCCTCCCATTTTCATTCGTAAGGGTGAAGTAAAAAGGTGGGGGGCGCGAAGAAGCCAGTTCCTTATTAAGCTTGAAACAAATGAAACGAAAAAAAAAAAAGGGAATACGAGTCATGCAACGCCCCCAAAACGAACGACGTAACTTTACTAATACAATATTTAGTAAGATTACGTCCTTTTTATGGTGAGCTCATACGTCTTTAACATTTTTTTAATCTCGATTTTGTAACGCTCTTGGGTGCTAAATAGTTATAATTTCTCCTCATCGATTCTAGCTCACCTCAGGTTGGCTCTTGGTTGGACCAGGTCCAGGGGGAATGAGCTGATGCGAATATTAATTGAACTCACTAAGTACCCGTTGATCAAACCAAAAACAAGGCACTGATGATGCGCATTGGCGTTCGCTGCCTTATACGGTACTTAAAATGTATAAATCGTTAAATTTAATTGGAAAAAATAATTTTTATAACTCCCACAAAAATATCGGAAATTTAAGCCCTAGTATAAGAGAATTCCCTACAGCTAAGTTAAAACCAGGATAGTTTTAAGGTGCTGCCAGCGGTGTTGATAATTTTGTAAAATCACATGATTTTTAATTTATAATACTTTAATTAAGACCCTGATCAATGTTTACGGCTAAGCTGAAATAAATAGCCCACACAGAATTGTTATGCGGGCTTATAAAGTTATCTACAGGCTGCGCTCATCTCAATTTGCTATTTAATATAGTATTGGAAAAATTATCCCCTTAATTTCAGGATTAGTGTCAATTACCAATATAGTCACTAATTTTTTTAAAAAAAATTAGCCAATTAGGTCCCCAAGACTGACAACATCATTAGATTTGGACGGAAAACGGCTTTAGATAGAAATAAATTGAGCATAAAAATCAAATTTTCCTCAATATGCTGGATGTTAAAAAATTAGCCAATTAGGTCCCCAAGACTGACAACATCATTAGATTTGGACGGAAAACGGCTTTAGATAGAAATAAATTGAGCATAAAAATCAAATTTTCCTCAATATGCTGGATGTTAAAAAATTAGCCAATTAGGTCCCCAAGACTGACAACATCATTAGATTTGGACGGAAAACGGCTTTAGATAAGTTAAAACCAGGATAGTTTTAAGGTGCTGCCAGCGGTGTTAATAATTTTGTAAAATCACATGATTTTTAATTTATAATACTTTAATTAAGACCCTGATCAATGTTTACGGCTAAGCTGAAATAAATAGCCCACACAGAATTGTTATGCGGGCTTATAAAGTTATCTACAGGCTGCGCTCATCTCAATTTGCTATTTAATATAGTATTGGAAAAATTATCCCCTTAATTTCAGGGTTAGTGTCAATTACCAATATAGTCCCTAACTTTTTTAAAAAAATTAGCCAATTAGGTCCCCAAGACTGACAACATCATTAGATTTGGACGGAAAACGGCTTTAGATAGAAATAAATTGAGCATAAAAATCAAATTTTCCTCAATATGCTGCATGTTAAAAAATTAGCCAATTAGGTCCCCAAGACTGACAACATCATTAGATTTGGACGGAAAACGGCTTTAGATAAAATTAGATGGAGCATAGAAATCAAATTTTCCTCAATATGCCGTATGTTTCAACCTGTTCTAATAGGAGAAAAAGTATATTTTTTTCCTGAATACTCTCTAAGTTTAATTGACCTAAAATGTTAAAGTATAAATTTACCCCTATATAAAGCTAGATATGCAATGCACACGTGGCCTTTTTGGTTTAAATCTAACAATTTCATTGTCTTGGGATCAAATTGGCTACTTTTAAAAAACGTAAGGTTCCATCGGCTGCTTTCAAATGCGAAAGACTAAATTAGAACTATTGAGAGGCCCAAAAATAAAATAAAAAGACAACATGCTAATTTTCTTATAATTTGATCATGAATTGGGTTTCATTTATATTGCAAACAACCAGGAGATTTAAACCGTTATTTAAATTGTTTTGAATATTTAGACTCTATGAATGATAGATTTATACGTAACAAAATAGTATGAAAATTGACATATTTGGTCCTCATTCAATCAGTTCATATATTTTAATTTGCTAATAAATTGAAAACGATGTTGTTTTGTAGTAATTTACCTACCGTGCACAAAAGCTTTTCTAAAAAAAAATTTAGACTCAAACATGAAATCACCCCTTAAACTTTAATCTATTTACCAATTTAGTCTTCCAAACCCTCAATTTAAGCCATCAGCGATCAGTAAGAAATCGAAAATTCAAAGCGCAAGTCGCTTGAATCAAAGTGTTGAAAGGCTTAATCGAGAATAGGTCCAGGTTGTAATTTCACGTGTTGGTCCTTTGTATAAATACCGGCGCCACCTAGCCTTTTCCCCGCTTCGCGCTTTCCGTTTCTGCAACTAACACTTTGCGCCTTTCAATCTTCTGCGATTCTCTCTCTCTGCTAGCACTTCTTGGGCCTAATTCATCTTTTGAAGATCCCTGAACTTCGTGATCCGAAGGTTAATCTCTTTTCTTCTCTCTTTCCTCGTTCATCGCTCCATTGCTTTGATGATTTTGACGTGCAAAACATGTAGTAGTGTTAGCTTCTTGAGAGCCTCGAGTGAACATGCGTTTGTTGATCTTGTCTTGTGTAATTGCCAACTTGAATTCATCCTACTATCATGAATTTATTTCTTGGTGTTTTAATTATCACTTGTTTGATTCGGATGGTGAGTGCTGATGGGTTCGAAAACCCTAATTTTTACTTCAGTATGAACAGAGTCAGATGGAAACCTACGCCTTTTGTGATCATTCTATTGATGTATTCATGATATCAGAATTGGAAGCTTGGTTCCATTTTGTTTTGGTTGCTTTCTTGAGCTGTACAGCACAGCAATTCCCTGCAAAACTCTGATATTTCATGACCATTTTTCTTGATCTTTTATTGATGTAATAGTGAATTTGGTTCCTGCGTCCAGGTGCACGGACTTACTTGCATCTGGGTGCCAAAACTTATCAGAACTGGAAGTTTGGCTTCTTTTGTTTTGGTTGCTTTTTTGAGTTGCACACTGTGATAATTCCCATCGAAACTCCAATACATATAGTAAATCTCGTGGGTTTCATGGATGCTGAGTGCTCTGTGATCTTAAATTGAAGCTGAGAAATTTTGTGCTTTTTGGCCTAACTTAAATAAAAGCTGTGCTTCTTTGCATTCAGATCGTCTCTTAATGTATTTTTGGTGACTTTAATGTATCTTTGAAGATGCCATCTGCGAATCAAGATATGGAACTGTTCATTGAGGTCGACCCAACAGGTCGGTTTGGGCGTTACCCTGATCTGCTTGGGTCAGGTGCTGTGAAGAAGGTTTACCGTGGATTTGATCAGGAGGAAGGGAGAGAGGTGGCCTGGAACCAAGTTCAGTTGAGGAATTTTTCCCTGGATCAATCCATGATCGATCACCTTCAGTCAGAGGTTTCACTATTGAATACTTTGAAGAATGACAACATCATCAGTCTGTACAGTGTGTGGAATGATAGCAGCCATAGCACGTTGAATTTTATTACTGAGGTGTGCACATCTGGTAATCTCAGGGACTACAGGAAGAAGCATCGCCATGTTTCAATCAAGGCCTTGAAGAAGTGGTCCATGCAGATACTCATGGGTTTGGAGTACCTCCATACTCACGAGCCTTGTGTTATTCACAGAGATCTTAACTGTAGTAACATCTTTATCAATGGGAACACTGGCAAGGTATCAAATTCGTTCCTCCTCAGCCTTGAAATTCTTGTAAATCGCCATTTCTCCTAGAATTTTGTTGAATTGTGGAAAGAAGAAACTGTTCTTTTGTTTCTCCATAACCCCAGTAGATGGATTTTTTATTTTTTCAGCAATTGATCGTAATTTGTTTGTGGTCCCGATAAATTTTCTGCTGATAGTTTTGGTAAATTTTACATTCAATTATATACCCTAATGAAGATGCGTGACAAGATAGTTTTTCTGATGAAGTGGCCTTCAAAGAGACAAGGGGGTCTTGTTCAATTACAATTTACAAGTTCCCTGTTCGGATAGACTCATGGGCTTCCTTATGATTCTCGAACTTCAACAATTTTGAATTATCTTTGCAGGTGAAAATTGGTGACCTAGGGTTGGCAGCAGTTGTGGGAAAGAACCACGCTGCACATTCGATATTGGGGACACCTGAATACATGGCGCCAGAGCTGTATGAGGAGGATTACACTGAGATCGTCGACATATACTCATTTGGCATGTGCTTGCTTGAAATGGTTACGATGGAGATTCCGTATAGTGAATGTGACAGTGTCGCCAAGATATACAAAAAGGTGACTTCCAGAGTGAAACCCCAAGCTATCAAGAAGGTGGAGAATCCAGAAGTCAAGGCATTCATTGAGAAGTGCATCGCAGAGCCGAGGGCAAGACCGTCAGCCGCTGATCTCCTCAAAGACAGCTTCTTTTCTGAACTGGAACATCAAATTCAATATGACGATGCCAGGTTGGTCAATGAACTTTGAAGCATGCACCCAAGGCCTGCCACTAGTCTCTTCTCTCCATTAGTTGAAAACATGGTTTAGCGTATCACTGTTTGAGTTTTTCTAGTGTACATAACTAGTCTAAAAGCCTAGCCTTCCATGTTCTTGTATTCGAATTTAGAAGCAAAATTTGATTCCCACTACTAGAGTATGGTCTCTACTAAATTCTATGCTATAAACCAAATGAAGACTGTAAATCTTGAAACATTTATTGCGGTTGCGTCTTTGGTGAAAAGCACACCTGCATCTCTCCGCCAAATTATCATACTATTGAGTGTTTGTATGGCTTACTAAAAGCAAGAACAGAAGTCATAGCTATCCTGATTTTGCTCATGTTGGAGAAGAATAGAAGGAAGGGGGGAGGGGATCAAGAATGCTGTTCATCTTCAAAGACCCTAGTGGTGTAATTAGGTCGGTGGTTGGTGAAACCTCCAATAAAGGGCCCAAAAGATTTTGAAAATGAAGGATCTATGCCTACACGTTCATGCAACAAGAAGATGTAGGCCAACACCAAAGGTGATCTTGAAAATGATCTTCTTCATGTTCCATCAACATGGGGCAAAGCTTGCACCAAGAGATTCTATAGAAGAAATTCACACACACACACCCACACGCCAAAAATAACAATAATAAAAAGCTTCACTTATCATACCATTATTCTTTTTAAAAAGAAAAGCCATTTTCATTTAATTGGGAAAGTTCTTGACCATTACTGCATCATTTAATTGGATTTGAATCTTCTAAATTTGAAAAGTCCTAGATTTATGGATTTGGATAATTTTGACCACCCATTGCTCAAAAAAGGTGGAGAGAGAAATTAAAGGCAAATAAAAGGAAGGGTTGGAGTCGTCCAAATCTACAAATTCATGCCGTTTTAAATTCCTATATCCTATTTGATTTTAAATCCCCATATGGTCAAATTCATGTGCTTGGCAGAAAGAAAGATTTCACAAAAAGTTCTGTAGTTCAATTAGAACACCAACCTGACAAAAGCAGACTGTTCATCCACTTAGGAGAGATCTTTTAGGATCAATTTTCTTTTAAAATATTTTTTTGATGAATTGGATGTAGATTAATAAAGAAAAATTCTACACAATATGAACTTTCTTTTTTGCAAGTAATAACGTCTGTAAAAATATTTTATGTACAATTTTTGAAAATTTAAATGCTTGTGAACTGATAGTTTGGATGACATGCAGTAACATTACATTGATTTTATTCAGAAAGGGGTGATTTCAACAAAAGTGGGCTAAAAGAATTATAGGCTATATTAACAAAGATAAATGTAATAAAATTTAAATGTTTTTGAACTAGTTGTTTGGATGACATAACAATAATATTACATTTTATTTTATTGACAAAGGTGTGATTTTAACAAACATGGGCTACAAGGAATAGGCTATATTGACAAAGATAATGACAATTAGATTTAATAAGGATATTTTTTCCCCAGCCAAGGTTCAATTCTTAGGCACCCATCTTCGATTCATGTTCAAGCTGTGAAGCGTGAGAGTCGCTTGAATCTGGGGATAGCTATAAAGAAAGAGGGAATATTTTTCTCCGAAGTTTAATATACCACTACTTATTTATTATATGAAAAATTCCCTAAGACTAATGATATTTGAGACATTTGACTTAGATGGGTCTTCCTTGATGCGAGGAACGACCTTGATTGTTTTTAAGTTTTTCATTTTATTTTTTCAAATGTTCAATGAATATGGACTAAATTGAAGTCCAATTCTCATTTCATAAGAAACCCAATTCTTTGTCAATTATTTTAAATGATAATGATTTAAATTTTTTTGTTATTAGGTGATTATGAGACTTATCTATCGCTTTGACTTGAACAAAATAAGTCTAAGATGGAACGTTCAAAAAACCAAAACCCTTACCATAACTTCAATCGAAGGTCTCTCTCTCTTCTTTTTCTTTTTAAACGCATTCAAAAGATATGTGAGGGCCTCTGCTTATTTTCACAACAAATCTGGGTTTAGGAATATCATTATTACCCTTTTATTAAGAACTCCCACAAGCCAAAGGGTTGTGTCCCTTAGTTTAGAGATCCTTTTTTTAGAAGAAGATTTTCAAAAATCTCAATAAAGAAAAGAAAAAGCTTAACCCTAAGCCACCCTATAATTTACTACCTTAAACCTAACATAACCGTAGGCGCCCCATGTTTAGTCAGTCTCTATAAGATCTCCCATGAAAACTAGCACACCTATCAAATAAGGGAATTGCTGAGGGCATAGACCTTTTCTTGAGGGAACAAACACATGCAAACCCTTTTCTTTTTTTTGAGGGAGGGGGGGGGGGGGGGGGGGGGGGTAGAGGTTTGAAATTTATACATTATTACTTTTCCACTCTAGCTCAATCATCTTATGACTTTAGTTAAAGTGGGAGAATAGTTATTATAAAGGTTGATCAACTCACTATAAATTTAATTATGTGCTTGTGATGAAATATTTGCACACCATATGAGAGTCTACTAACGTACAAGCTGTTGAGTCGTTAAATTTAATCATCGCGTGCAAATTATAATAATATTAATCATGATACGCGTTGAGTTGACTTTTCTTTTTCTTTCCCTTTATTTGGACTTAAAAAGAGTTCAAGTTGTCGCTCATTCTCCTTTAATTATTAAGTGTGGACATTTTAACTTACAAATTTCAAGGACCCTTCGAATTTTCATAGGTAAGACTTAAGGGCCCTCCAAATTTTCATAGGTAAGACTTGGTGAGTTCCTACAAAGGATTAACTTGAGTTGATTGGTCCCCTCCTAAACTCTTTTTTTAGGGGGAGCCCTTGAATTGAAAACAAATAAATAAATTTGACTAATACACCAATTGCATAATGCTGTTGGTGGCATAATACTTAGTCTTATGTATATAATATAAACTAATTTTGGGGATTGAGATTTGTTGGGAGTAAAGCAAGCATACCCCAATTTCCAGAAGCCGTGCCGTCAGGGTCATTGGTGTCTACTACAAGGCACCCTATACTTATTCCACACTTCATCTCCCACTTTTTTCTTGCTGTATTCATTTCTACATTTTATAATCCATTTTTGGTATTTTTCTCATTTCCTCATTCTGTATTGTGTTTCTTTCCCAGTACACCCTTTCCCTCCCCCCACTAGATGAGGTATGTATGATATGAAATGGGTGATTAGGGTCATTTGACAAGGCTCACTGTTGTTGCTGTTCAAAGATCTGAGCTTCCCCAAGCTCGAGAATCATATTTCAAGCCAACAGATTTGGATTTTGGGTTCACTCGTGTGCATTTTGACTTTTGACTACTAGAAATGATGCTACACGTGCATGTGAACACACTGTTCAATCCCCACCCCCTCTCTCTTTTTTCTCCTTCATTCGTTCATTCATTTTTTTCCCCTCAATTCTCCTGGTTTCCTGAATTCTAGAAGTTGTGATATATAATAGGACACGGGTTCCGAGCACTTGTGAGCTTGGCATGGAGGATAAATTCAGAAATGAGTACCTGCACTTCGCAGGGAAACCCATCTGTGATTGCTTTGTGGGGAGTTTTTTTCCCTCCACTTTGATCAACTGCTGATTTCTGTGTAGATCCTTTCATGAAAGTCCGCAATGGAAGTTGCAAACATGAAAAGCAGCCCACTTCTCTCAAGTCCATTCTCTTCGCCGAATGTCGGTGCCCTGCTCAAGATCAAGGTCATTTCATGGTAATAAGATGATTGATTAGCTCATATGCGGGTCCTGTTTTTATCTTATAGTAGCTCTTCATTATAAGTCCAATGTCTGATACATGATTCTTTATTATTATTTTTTAAAATTTCTTTTATTCTTGTGTTTGGCTTATCTCAGGAGCCAAGAAACAGGCCTACCTGTGTCTGTTAAAGTTCATGTTGCAGATAAAACCTTCAACCTGCACAAGGTACGCAAATTGCAAGAAGTTGACTTTTGATGGGTGATTTCCTAAATGACCCATTTCAATTTGAATGACTTTTTATGTTGGGCAGCTTCCGAATTGCTTCTTGTCCTAAATCATCATTCAAATGCTCAAACCCAAGGGGTTCTAAATGTGTAGAGTTTGTCTGTTGTTTTAATGTCATTTTGCAGTATCCACTGTTTTCAAGGAGCGGATACTTCAGAAAGAGATTGGATGAATCAACAGAGGTTGAGCTCCCACGAAGTTTTCCGGGTGGGCCGGGTACCTTTGAGATGATAGCCCTTTTCATCTATGGATCCTCCACCCTGATAGATCCTTTCAACGTGGCAGCCCTGAGATGTGCTGCGGAGTTTCTGGAGATGACAGAAGAATACAGCCCTGGAAACCTGTGCGAGCGATTTGATCTGTACATGAATCAAGTAGTCCTACAAAGCTGGGATGATACCTTGATTGTTCTTCAGAAGTGTCAAACGTTGCTACCGTTGGCTGAAGAGTTGCTGATTGTTAGCCGATGCATTGAGAGCCTTGCATTCATGGCTTGTATGGAGATTCTAGATCCTGAGAGGAGGCGGGACCGGCCCGTGGTTACGTTGGAGGCTTTGGCGAGTCAAGCTTGGAGCTGTGAAGTAGCAAAGGACATTGTAAGCCAGGAACTGTGGATTAAAGATCTTATTGCTTTGCCACTTGAGTTCTTCAAAAGGGTAATGGGGTCCTTGAGAAGACAAGGAATGAAAGAGAAATATGTAAGCCCCATTATTGTTTTCTATGCAAACAAATGGGTACTCTCGAAGAAGACGCGCCAGTTCTGGGAGTGCTCTGGTAGTGAATACGGGAACGATGATACAAATGAAAGAGCGTTGGCTATCCTACAAGGTATTCTCGAGCTGTTGCCGATGGGAGAGAAGGCCAGCAGAGTGATTCCTGTGGGTTTTTACTTTGCATTGCTTTCTAGATCACTCGAAGTCAACTTGAGTGATGGTAGAGTGAAATTGCAAGATCAGATTGCATCTCTCCTACACTTGGCTCAGGTCGACGATTTCCTCCTTCCAGGAAGAGGGATGGAGCCCATTTCTTCCAGCATGGAGTTGGTCACGATGGAGGCCATATTCTCAACATACGCATCGTTTTACATGGAGATCAATCACACTCCAACTGTGAGCAACTTGATTGTTGCAGAACTGTGGGATGCATATCTTTCACGAATAGCCCCTGATCCAGAAATTGAACTGAAAAGATTTGCTGGCCTTATTGAGACAGTGCCACTATCTTGTCGGCAGACCCATGATCATCTATACAAAGCAATAAACACCTTCCTGCAAGTAAGCATTCGCCAACTATTTAGCAGCATTCATCATTAGTTGCCAAACAAAACTATTTAGCATTCATCAAATGCAAGTTCGTTCAAATTAATTGGTTCCACGTCTAAGCTAGACCATACTAAACATCTAAACAACCCAACAAAAGCCTTAAGGCAATGTATCTGACGCATGTAGCTTGGTCCAATCCATTGAAGACCTATGAAAGAAAAATCTTACATTGAAACAAGGACCAAACTTAAACCATACACTCGTGATCAAGGTTTTCCTAGGTGTCTAATTATCTGTTCTTCAGGCACACCCGAATTCATCACAGGAAGAGAAGGGATTGGTCTGCAAGTATCTCAACTGCACTAAATTATCACAAGAAGCATGTATAGAGGCGGTCCAGAATGACTTGATGCCGTTGCGTTTGATTGTCCAGGCGCTTTTTGTTCAGCAAATGAACACGCATCAAGCCTTCAAAGAATGCTCAGATTCTTTCAGGTATGCACATTGTGGAGAATTTTCAGGTAGCCTTTCAAGCTCAAGATGCCCGAATTCCAAAAGCCAGAAGCTGGGAGACAGCCCGTGCATAGATGGAGAATCAAATGGTAGACACTTAAGCTTCCCGCTGCAAAAAAAAGATCTTCCGATGCAGAAATCTGAGTTCTCGAGAAAGGACTTCGAATCAACAAGCTTTAGAATTCAGAATCTTGAACAAGAGCTCATGGCCTTAAAGAAGAGCCTCCAATGGCAGAACATGTCAAAGGGAGCAGAACCAATTTCACTTAAATCAAAAAGCTTGAAGAAGCCAATGAGTTTGGAGGGGAAAGCTTTGAGCAGGAAGAGGAACCCACTGGGACAAATGACTGCTTGTATAGGATCAGTAAATTTTACTACACAGAGAAAGTATGCTAGTGGACTGCTGAAGATCTTTAGGAAGATATCCCTGTTTGGAAGAGGAAATCCAAAGAGAAAACCAGGTGTCCCGGATATACGACAGAAGTCGGTATATAATTAAGAACAAGCAAATACAGGTATCAGATGTATGAAGACCAAGACAGCATTGGGAACCAAATTATGTGTGATCTCATGTGTAACACTAGGGGGTGGAAACTTTTTTAAGTCCATCCTATATTCCAGTATAAACAAAATATGTATCACTATAGAACCTGAAATCCCTACTCGAGTCAAACTAGTGAGACCGTATGGTAAATAACACGAAAAGCATTTCCCAAACATAATCTGGCTGTGCAACCAGTACTTTGGTTTCTCACTCTCCTGACCAAAAACACAAATAGATTGCAAAAACTACTCAGGAGCTGAGACAGCAAATGTTATTGCACACACAGCAGCAAGGGTTCTGCTTGTTTTGCCTTTGATGCTCATCAAAGTGCAAATACCATTACAGCATCCTAGCAAATGGGCATCCAATATATTTTTTTCCCTTACTGAATTTCTCAATGAACTATATGACAATTTGACAAACAAACAGGAAGTTCTGTGTGCTTCAATAGCCATCATCACGTGTCACGAGCGATCTGTCTCTTTGTCTCGGACAGAAACTTCATCATAGACACAATAACACGAAAATCACAATATATATATATATATATATATATATATATATATATATATATATATATGTAAGACCTTCAAAGGATTGAGCTTCATCATAAAAACACTGATGAGAAAAAGCGCGAAACTGCAGCTATGCTTCCAAGTTAGAAGCTTGACGCATAGACAGCAGAACTGGTACGGAACTTTCCACTGGTAAAAGCGGAATTCTTCAATCACCCTCGAAATGAGATCGATCGTGTCAGGAAGATTCTTGAACCAACCTGGCACAATAGCTCCCCAATCACTCTGAAGAAGAAGAATTTAGGGCAACAATGGACATGAAAGAGACGGATAGTCCGTGAAACACAACGAGGCCACTCTACATTCATGAACTCTAAACACAAATATAGGATATCGCGAACTCCCCCATCACATAAAAAATAATAAATAAATAAAAAGTAAGACCTATGCTCACCATGCTATTCTTCCCCATCTCAATTAATGTTGCCATCTCAGTATAATTTTCATGGAAATTTTGCAACTATAAGCCCACAAAACATAATTCTCACGGTTTCATAAATAGCATTTTTGAAAAGCAAATTTTCTTTGTGTATTTATTGAAATACCAAAAGTAATTTTTTATAAGCTCCTCCAAATCCTCGAACCAGCGCTTCATTAGGTTATGGCAAGAATTTTCATCTGATTGAAGCAATATAAAGAAAATGTAAGATGCAAGTTAGGGAAAATGATTAGAAGATTAGCGATCTTTCGCAATTCATTTGTATCATATTATTGACATGTGATGATGCAACTATCAACTATCAAAATATGCACCCACTTTAGGCAGCCTGGCACCCAACCATTCATCCCCCAAACCCTAAATAATAACCCTTTTGGGGTACTTAAATAAAAAAGTATAAAAAAAGACAAAAATGAAATTGCTAGTTTATCAGATTCAGAGATTTAAAGGTGCTCAGAAGCCAAGCTTGTGAGGTGAGGAAAGAATACAGTCACATGCTGTATCTTCTTCCACTCACACCCAGCTGCCCTTCCACATACCCCTTTGGCTTCATTCATTTGGTGCTGTGGGATCTCCTTTCTTTAAAAAGCCATAAAATTAGTTAAAGAGAGAGTGTTCATTTATAACAATGGAAAAATGTTGGGGGAGAGATGGATAGTGGGTGGTGGGTAGAGGGAGCTGATACTTATTCCTGGTTGCACTATAAGCCTTTCTTGAGCAGCACCGATTAGTTAGATGCTGGGTTGGTAAATCATGTTCCAATACTATTCATATTATATCCAATTCTTTTAATTTTTTTGAGGGTGAAATTCATTTAAGAATGTCGCATTTCAGCATTTGGTATAATTCTAAAATGCAGATAAAATTCACTAGGCTGTTAGATTACGAGAATGCCACAATCTTGAAAATAGAGGGCGTAAAGATCTCGAGAGAAGAGTGGGAATGTGAGATTTTGGGTGAGCCGAAGTGTTCACATGAAGTAAACAGTCCAAACTAACTTCTTAGTCAGAATATGCACATGTCGTATAAGATTTATACTAGAAATATTAACAAGGATATTTGCCATATAATAGGGATTCATAATGAATTGCTAATAATTTATTCTAATAGAAAGGTTATACGAATTTTTACGTATAGTACTTGTCTTTGAAATAAAGTATTCATGATTTTAAGCTTTTTTTGCTTGTGACATGACATTTTTAATTTGATGATATTATTAGGAAACTTATTACAATAATGTTATGTCTCTAAAATTCAATTGTGCATAGCAAACACAATAATATCGCATCTCTTAGAATCTTTTTAAGTTTACCAAACATAAAAAAGTTATACTCTCAGAATCAAATTCTCAGTGTCACACCTCAAAAAATAGGATATAAGGAGAGATTGCGAAACTCCCTTAACCAAATGGAATGAATGTTTTAAAATTGCAATCTCCCGAGGATTGAAAAGTTGTTCATCTCATGGATTTTCCATGGGAGCTTCAGAGAAAATTGAAATATACCATTTTTAATGAATTTTAAATTGGTAGCAAAAATATAATTATGAACATTTCTTTTGAGTTGGCAACCTCATCGGACCCTGAACCCCTTTTTCTTTTAAATTTTTTTTAGCAAAGCAATTGTTTAGACCATAGGGGTCTAAAAATCTTGATACTACTTCATAATAAAATGATTTTCTCTGTGTAGTGGTGGTGCTATTTTCCTCCACTCAATATTTCAAAGATCATAATAATACTTCCAATCAAGATGAAAATTCACATTTATATAAGAAGGCCGCACTTTAAACCAAAACTTACATCATCAGAATGATTACATGTGTAAGCCCCTAAAATAGTAGTCAAATACTCGTAAAGTGAAATAATATCAATTGTTGGGAAAATAAAAATAAATTTTTCATCGATTGTAGCAAGAACAACTACACCTTATTCATAGTTAGGGGACTATTTAACTTAGGCCCAAAGAACGGAGGTTGAATAGATTGAATAGTTCATAATTAGGCATAAGTATACCTTTAAAATGGCCTAGCTTTGATAAATAATTTTAAAAAAGCATCAAACTTTCATTAATTGTTTTTGGTGCAACTGTACCAAGTCAGGTATAGTGACGCTGTATAAAAGATAAACCGTAACTGGTATTGAACATAAAATCTTAAATTTTAAATAAAAGAAGAGTCGTCAATATTTTGTGGGAGGAATGAGATTGTGTTTGAAAGAATCGTATGTGTTTTGTAGGAGGAATGACACTGTGTTAGAAAGAATTGAGAGATGAATAGGAAAATTAAGTTTAAATGTGGGAGTTTCTCATTTTATCCTATTTTCACTTTATTATTTTTTAAAATTTAAGGGTACACAAGAAAAAAAAAAACCTAAATTCCAACTGGGTTGTGCCCCACCTAGTACCTTCTAGCTCTGCCCCTAGTGGTAGGAATTATAATTTTGTACAAAAGGAATTGTTTTTTTCCTTTTTTTTTTTACAAGGAACTATTTGTTTCCTTTGCTTTGGGAAAGCATCGAAAAATTATTTTTGATAAGTTATTTTTTTTTCTTAGCATGGATTAAAATCGAAGAAAATGATACATTTGAATCCCGTCCATAGGATTCAAATGAATGGGCAAGATGAAAGGAGTTCTGTCATTTAAAATATCCAATAATTCAAAAAAGGCAAGTCCTAAAAAATATTGGCTAACTATTTATTTATTTATTTTCTTTCTTTCCAACCCCAACCCAAGACTACATGCCTTACTTGAAGCCTTGGCTCCGCGGCCCTGCATGAGACTTGGTCGAAGCAGGACAGGCCTTCTAATCATCCCACCAACCCACGGATTGAATTAATTCCTATTTCATTCTTAAGTTAATATAAGTGTGATTTGATTGGTCTCATAATTTCGTTAATTGGTTGAGTCAACAAATTTAAAAGTCGGCCTAATCAAAGGCTTTTAACCAAGAAGACGAAGAAGAAAGTCCCATAAACTCGGTGCTAATTCATGGGGGAATATAGCTGGCATGGCACCGTGGCCCAAACATCATGCATTGCATGCTATGTGTCTGTCTGTATATAATATATATGATATATAAAAGGCCTGAAAAGGAGGACGAGCAATCGTCTCTCCCTTTTCATTTTCCATTTCCATATATTTCGAAACAGAAAGACTTGAGTGTGAGAGAGAGAGAGGGAAAAAAGAAAAAAAGAAAAAAAAAATCATAATCGAGCAGATTCCATCGAGTTCTTCTATATATTTATCGTAGAGACTTCTCAAGTCCTCTCTTTGTCTGTCCCCCTCCCCCTGTCTCTCCTTAGCACATCTGTTCTCATGATGTTTGGTGCCCAAGTTTGAGTATTGTAATCAAAACTATACAATTGAAGGAACAAAGAAAGACAAAAGGTAAACTGGGAGGGCCTTGGAGGAGGATGAACATGCCCTCGGTTCTTATTGTGCCTCCTCTCAGATCTTAGCTTTTTCTGTGATTTCACATCTGGATTTGCTTTAATCGGCCAGGTTCGTGTTGGGTCTCGATCTTCCTCAATCTGGGTCGGTTTTCTGATCTTATTAATTTGTAATGATTGAATCGACGGTTGGATTTTCAGGCGTTTTGAGTTCTGGGTAGATTCATCTCGGGACGATCCGATGTCTCTGAATTGAATCCTTAAATATCTGTTTTGTATCTGATATACAATTTGCGAGTTCTTCCAACAAGGTATGGTTCCTGTTGTTTGGTAGGTTTCATACTCGCATTTAGTTCTAGTGCAATCTAATTTTATTTTTCTTTAACTAGAGTTCTCTAATTAGCTTAGATCCATTGTAGATTGTGCCATTCTTGTAAACCTTTGAGAGTTTCCTTACAAAAATGAGGAGCTTTGAAGTCGAACATTTCTTAACTCGATTGGATGAGCTATTCTGACATGGATTGAATGGGGATCGGAAGCTGAACCATTTTTTTTGTTGACTCTTTTCTTTTACGATTGAATTAACAGAGGATTTTGTACAGGTAGGAAAATGCAGTCTGATCTTGGTAAGTTATTTGTTGGTGGAATTTCGTGGGATACAAATGAAGAGCGCCTCAAGGAGTATTTCAGTACTTATGGGGAGGTGGTGGAAACTGTAATTATGAAGGATCGGAGTACAGGACGAGCTCGTGGTTTTGGCTTTGTTGTCTTTGCGGACCCAGCCGTTGCTGAGGGAGTCATTAAGGAGAAACACAGCATTGATGGTAGAATGGTAAGCTGTTTGGCCAAAAAATATATATCTAGACCTCGACAGATGAGTGTTCTTGTTTATTCACTTTCTGATTTTAACCAAGGAAAATGCCCTAATGTAGTCTCAATTCCAGAATTCTAGTGCCTGCACCATTGCTTTAAGCCGGTTCAAAATTTATTATCTCGTTGTACTTTTTATTAGCCCTTCATTCATAGTTGCTGCTGCATTTCTGTTTAAATTCAGATAAAGGAGTTTGTGGTCATCTTGCTTTATGAATTAATCATAGGTTGAGGCAAAGAAGGCTGTTCCCAAGGAAGACCATAGCGTTTTGAGTAGGAACAGTGGAAGCATTCATGGTTCCCCTGGTCATGCTCGCACAAGGAAAATATTTGTAGGAGGTTTAGCATCCACAGTTACAGAAAGTGACTTTAAGATGTACTTTGAGCAGTTTGGGAACATCACGGATGTGGTGGTTATGTACGATCACAATACCCAGCGGCCCAGAGGCTTCGGGTTTATCACATATGATTCAGAGGAAGCAGTCGACAGGGTGCTGGTCAAAACTTTTCATGAACTGAATGGGAAAATGGTTGAGGTTAAACGTGCTGTTCCTAAAGAGTTGTCACCGGGTCCTACCCGGAGCCCTCTGGGTGGGTATAATTATGGTCTGACTAGGGTCAGTAACTTCCTTAATGGCTATACTCCAGGAGGACTTGGAGGTTTTGGTGCTAAGATGGATGGTGGATTTAGTCCTGTTGGTAGTCGGAGTGGATATCCTCCATTTGGTGCTGGTTATGGAATGAGTTTGAATTTTGAGCCTGGTTTGAGCCCCACTTATGGAGGGAATGCAGGTTTCAGTAATAATGTGAGTTATGGGCGGGGAGTGAGCCCTTACTACATTGGTAATTCAAATAGGTTTAGTAGTCCTATTGGGTATGATGGGGGCAGTGGAGGAGGTTCGTCTCTTTTCAGCTCAGCAACTCGAAATTTGTGGGGAAATGGAGGGCTTATCTATGGTACAAACTCTGCAAGTTCCAATGCTTACGTGGGATCTGGGAGCGGGAGCATTGGAGGAAACAACTTTGGCAACAGTGGAGTTAACTGGGGCGCTTCACCAATTTCAGCTCTAGGCATAGGAAACTCCTCTGGCCGCACTGGGAATCTCAGCTATGGAAATGGTGATAACACATATGGCTTGGAGATGGGAGGTTATGGAAGGAATGCTGGAAGCAGTGTGCCCCAAACAAAATCTTATGGTAACGGTGGTTATGACGAAGCCTTTGGAGAATTGTATGGAAGCGCTTCTGCTTATGGGGACACTACCTGGCGATCAGCAAGTGCTGAGAGGGATGGACCCACTTCATTTGGTTTCGGGCTTGGCAATGCATCTTCAGATATTTCAGCGAAAGATCCCCCAGGCTATGTTGGTGGTTATGCTGTTACTAAGAGACAATCAGCTAGAGGTAAGAGTTTCACTCCCGTCATCTCCATGCAGTTTTGTTTGTTAGACTTGTTGAATCTACAATGATATATTTTTCTTGATGGAGAGATTGATTTTCTAAGCTGGTGCAGTGTTCATTTATGAGTTGATAATACTAATATGATGAGAATGCTATAAATGGATAATTATTACGGGGTGATAGCATGTATAAAATAATTTAAAATTCTTATCTTGCAGTTTCTGTATGTACCTCTCGCATCCACCTCCCTAATAAATTCATCTGATAAATGTAACCACCTGAGTATTAATTAATTGTGGTTGAGTTCATATTCACATTGATGAACTAGGCTGGTTTCCATAGGGTAATTGAATCAAGTTCATTACCCTTTAACATGTTTTTTCTGGGTAATTACACTTTTACTAATGCAATACTAGGTGAATAGAAATGCATTTTGAACCTCCTCATGTGGTTTAGAAAGTTAACATATTAAGTGATTGCAGTCAAGTAATAAACCACCTAGACTAGGTCATTTTTGACACTGATCCTTCTTATGGATGAGATGATGCACTAATTTTGGGAGCATACCTCTCTCCCTCACCCCCACCCACTCCCTATCTCTGTGTCTGTATGCTGTGCTGTGCGCTCCATCCTCAAAATAAACATGGAGGGAAATTTGGTGAAGTAACACATGTATATTGGATGTTGAGCACTTTAGTTCTGAAAATGTGATATTTCCTTCGATTTTTTTATGGTAATAAGGCTTATAGTTTCATTTCACAAGGTTTGTTGCCAGTTCTTTTGTATTTTGACTTATTCCTAGAGTTGGGTAGCATTGATATGGAAGAAACTTAATTACTGAAAACTTTATAAGCCATGGAATATATATGCTAAACTAAACGAGTGGGTGGGCTGCTGGCTCAGTGTCTGTTTAGTTGTGAAAAGCTAGGTTCCTTTTTCTTACTTGATATCAGGTTAATATAATACTTTTATTAAATGGGGCCAAAAGATGTGCAGCTTCATTACCCACTGTAGGATTGTTAAACATATGATAGCGGTCATACATGTGTTCTTGTTCTGGCATCTTGTATATTTTCCCTGTAAAACAGTAAGTAGAACATGATTCCTTCATTGGAGTCTATACTAGAAAACACTGCCTCTAGATTTTCTCATTTAACATAACGTGTAAGTTGATGAAAATCTATGGCCCAGCTAAATAACAAAAAGGATAGGAAAGGGAAAGAAAGAAGACGAACTCAAACTTCAGTTTAGATTCTGTACTTAATTGACTTGGTGGGTATTTCGAGTTAATTTTTTTTTCCATTAAATTTCTTTGGTATTGCAGTACAGTTTCTTATGGAAGTCATTTTTCTGCAGAAAATATGAGTTTCAACTGATTCTCCATTAGGCAAGTTGATATTGATCTTCTGCAAGCGGTGGCGAAGGAAAAAGTATGTCATGTTTCTCCCTTTATTATTAGGAGAAACATTTTTAATACATTTCAATAGAACTTTCTTATATATCTTTTGGAGCCAATGAGTTGTTCATTCCGTTTCCTAGTGAAATGATATTCAAAGAGACAAATGCATCTTGAGCATGCTTTACTCTTCATTTCTAAATTTGCTATAAATTCTGATCAAACTATACATTGACCATGTTTATACCCTGGTTTTGTTTGCTACAGGAATTGCTGCCTAGAAGGGTCATTACTGGATACAAAGACATTATGTAGGTGAAGAAAATATGCTGTTGCAGTTGAGCTGTGAATTTCTTACATTCCTTTCATTATTATGCTTCAATTTAAACTCCTAAAAAAAAAAAGAAAAAAAAACTGTGATCTAGAGGCAACTGGCGCCCCAGTTTTTGAAGGTTAAATTCGGAGATAAGAGGTTACGCGTTTTTTTTTTTTTTTTTTTGGTGTTTTAAGGCATGAGTTTTGAAGTACCATTTTAGGTTTCTTCTTTTTTATTTTTGGTATTTGAGTGAGATGTAAAATCTGATTGCGGGATATAGGCAGAAGTGTATCATGCATCTCCGGTGAGGCGGCTGAGGTTGCGAAACATAAAAATAGACTTCATTTTGTTTTCATTTTTCAGATATCTATTTACTAGTGGCTGTCAGGTATGATTTGTCCCCTTCATTGGGTTTTGTTTTCCCTTAGATTGTACTTGGGATTCTTGGTGAATACTAGTGTGAAATGTTTAAGGGATACCCATCTAGGGTCCCCATGAATAAGTTACAATATATTCCGATTCTTTTTTCATTAGAATTCACAAGTCGACGTTGTTTTCTTTGGTTGCGGAAAGGAATATATTGTTGAATTTCCTTTGCTTGGAATGGTTGTCAGCTTAGAGATTCTATGGTTCACTGGTTGCCTTCTGAGTGCTTGAAGTTACATGGCTGCAAACCGGAAGACCTTTTACCTTTGGATTGAATTTTACCATGTATTCTACCATTTTACGGTATTTAAGCCGCATAGTTGGAGTTCATTCACTGGTTTGGATTGTTTGATTGATCTTGCGATCGAAATCACATTTTGATCGCTCTGAAAGAGCTTTAGCCATGAGTAGATAGAAACTCAAATCTAATGAGCAACTAAGATGTGAGCTGAACTTATTCATGGGTGAGAATCCCTTTCTGTGTTCTTATGGTTAGTGTTGGTAGTGTTGCAAAATGTCCCTCTCCCTCTTTGCTGTGATATTAAACTTTCTACACTCCTTAGTTTCATCATTGAAAACCCTTTTTTTATATGATGATAAAGACGCATTAGAGAGGGACCATTGTGCTTGATGCTTTCATATCCCCCCTTTGTACTTTTATTTCCTCCCCTCTTATGAGATAGAAAATTTGAGAGGGAAAACTCTGAAGTCCTTGCACTGAAAGGAGTTGAAAGGAGAAAACAAAAGGGGAAGTGCACATTGCCTTTCTTAAAGGGAAAAATTTACTTGTGCATAGGGCGATATGATAAAATATGTGTGGTTCTTTTTTAAGTGATATTTTGGTCAAATAATAATATATGATTACATATATTTTATCACGTGATCACTTTTGGTATGAAAGGTATTTGAATGACGTACATATAGTATTGTCAGCGCAATGATCAATCCTTCCAGACTTGTGCAGAATGAAAAATCCTCAAGATCCTTTGCATTGAAGGAGCACATTTGTGAGATTATGATGATACTTTTTTTTACCCGTTGGACAAAAATAAACTGGCAGTGAAAAGGGTAGCACTCGATGAGGCAAATGTGCTCTGACTAAGGGGGGTTGACCTTGACCCACTAGGGGGCCCCTCAATTTTGGAGAAATATGTGGATTGAAATCCCCTCAGAGCGCAGTCAAAGTTTCAAAGGCGCCATTGTAAAATCATTAATGCTTTATGAACCTCCATTATGAGCACTCGAGATGGGCCATCTTATACTTTTGACTGGAAAAGTCCTTCCCTTGGACCGCCTCTCTCTCTATCACTCTCTCTCTTGCGCCTTCCTTACCAGTCTCGAGCTGTAGCGAAGAAAATCATGAAGCTGTGCCACTGACATAAGCCAACTGCAAATGCTCGTGACTCAAGTTTGCAGTCATAGAGCATCGGTGCTAGTTAGTTAGAGAAAGTCACTCAGAAAAGCTAGGAAGCGGTTGAATTCCTTGGGTTCAGACTACGAATTTTGAAATATTTGGACTTTGTGTGTGGGTGTGTGTTAATTTGCACCGAGCAATCGGGTCTGAAATGATTCACCTGAAAAACAAAGGGAATACAGAACTTGTAACGCAGAGATCAAGATACCCATCGTCTGGAGTATCCCAAATACGTCAAAAGCACAGAGATTCAGAATCTCAAGATCGACTCTAATGCTGCCCACTGGAAAGCTGCAATGGACAGACGCTTATTTTAACAGTCACCACACCCACTAGTACTGCTACTACTTCTTCTGTTAAGGTTGCAACCTTTTATTGAAGTCTCCACTTTTATCAGTTTTGTGAATCGAGGATGGTTCAGTAGAAAGCCCTGCTCCCATAGAAGACTTTGGGGCCATTCTCCTTTGGTACCGGCGATTTCTCGCCGGAGCTCCCGTTTGTAGGAGCGACTGATGCATTCTCTGTGTCCGTAGGAAGCTTCATCTTCGCCAACGAGTCGGTGAATTCCCGCATGCCTTTCATGTACATCTCGACTATATCTTGCTGCACCATCGTCAGTTCTTCCTCCATATTGGCTTTCACGGCAGGCAGTGCAGTCGTATTCGTGGGTGCCTCGGAGGAGGACTTGTTTTTGACGCCTTTAGCTTTCCCTGGTTTCTCCTCTTTAGTTGAACCGCCATTCTCATTTGGAGATTTCGAGTCTTCTGCTGAAGTGTCAGTTATCGACAGAGAGCCATCGGTGGAAACACCTTCTGGGCGTTCGTCGTCATCGCTCTTTAAGACGCGGATGGAGTCGACCTCTTGTGCGTGATCATCAACTTCCGTATCATTGTCAGCAGTTCCCATGCTCACTGAGTTCTCGGGCTCCACCTCAGGACGTGGAACCTGAAAGTACTCCGAAACCAACATTCGAGTTTCATTGATGATCTTGGGATCAGGAAACTCAATCTTATCAAGATCACTTGCTGAGTCTGTCTTGGCAGCCACCGGGGAGCATGGCACCGGAATTTCCAACACTTCAGGAGAGAGCCCATCGTAAGTGATGGATAATTGGACGAACCCAACTGGAGTATGGGTTAGATCAGTGGAAGAGAGGGTAAATTCCTGTTCCGACTTCACATTCCCAAGAAGAACATCCGAAAGAGGCACCAGTGCAAATCCCAGATACTGGTCTCCCATATAATTCCTGATCCTGCTCAACATCCATATCTCGCACTTCAGCGAGCACTCCAGAGTCCTGACATCGAGACGAAGCTTCTGATCGAATATCGGGTTCCTCCCGCCGGCAGGAACGATCTCAGTCGATATCAATACGTCAGGATCACTAGTCAAGCTAAGCTTGGCATACACGTCCTGTTTATGGTATATACATATGTTTTGGATGTCTCTTGCTTGGTGTATGTAAACTTCGAGAGCTCCCATCGATTCAGTCGGAGCCGCAGCTGCGCTTTTCCCTCTCTGTGAGCCGAAGTCCTTAGATAAGTTGCCAGAGCTTTGGACAATGGCGCTGGCGTTCGGCTTAGGAGACTCGTTGAGGAGATGGGGCTTTTGGGACTCATGAGATTCCATGCTAATCGAGTGTTTGACAGTTGGTGACTGAAAAGGAGGGGAAAGCTGAGGATTTGCCACACAAAAGTTGATTTCTCGGATCAATTCTGTGAGATTGAAGGGCTCGTGGACCGCCTTCTTACATATATAGCCTTTTTGAGACTCTGGAGGTGAGAGGACTGAGTCGTTGAGAATGCCAAATGTTTGACTAAAAACAGAATCTAATTTAATTATATTAATAATCTCTTTCATTCCATTTTTCCCCCTAAACTAATGGACGGGTTAACATCGTGGGAGGTCGTGTAAGTCGTCCAGCACTGAATAAGTATGTGATATATATATATGAGAATAGTTTTTGTGGGTGGCACTAAGTATAATCCTTAAATTACGTGTGAATGCACCTCAAAATGATACCGTTCCATTTAAAGCGAACTTAAAAATTTAAGAGTGTATTTGCACGTAAAAATCTCTCCATAATTACTTATATATGTATATATTTGCACTGTAATCAAATACACTGGAGAAACAATTTCTTAAAGAGAGAGAGAACAACGTGCAGAGCATTTTGTGTGAGAACCATGAGGTCAATGGGGCAGCCAAGTTGAGATTATATAAATGTTTAAGGGTAAGTCGACGTATTTCGGTGGATTCTAAGGAGACTTTTGAATAGCTGACCCGAAAAAAGAGAAGAGAATAATGCGTCTCCCTCATCAATTCATATTAAAAAATAAAAAAATTATGGATTGCAATTGAAATGATTGTAAAAATGTCACTCTCAAAATTTTGGGAACAATATTTATTTTACTCTCTCATTTGAGTCTACGTATAGCCATCAACCATATAACTACGGCCACCGTTGCGCGCATTCCAGCCATCACTGTTGGATTCAAGCCAAATTCCAGTTACCAGGTGGAGCCAAAACTCAATCTCACTTGGGGCAAAAAACAATAATAATAAATAAATCGGATCAAATTCTAACTCAAAATCAAATAGTAATATAAGTTTAATAGAAAATGTCATTATAATTATGTAAATAAAATTATCAATATACAAAAATGAGATTAAGTAAAATAGTAATAAATAAAAATCTGAGGTCTTAATTTGGAATAAATTGGAAGATTTGTAATGTTGGCCCCAACATGAGATCTTTTTCATTTTTTGTGAAGGTGGTGGTTCTTTAATCAGTGGGAAGGTACAAGATTAGTTAGTTAGTGGACAAAATGAAGTACAATAAATTCAAATCAAATTTCTCAAACTTGGTTTTATGTGTGGTGCCCCTATTCAGTCATAACTACAACCTTAAAAAAAATGTCGTTTAAATAAATGATTTTAAAAAGACAATAAATTTTTATAGAAGTGACATCATCTTTAGTGGATTTATGCCTAATTAGGAATTATGATATTATATAAAAAGAACAAGGCCACAGCTGTTGTTTGTGAATGAAAAAATGACATTGTGCTCGAAAGTAGAGAAAAATGAATAGAAAAATTAGCCCCCCAATTTTCTAATTTTACCTTGTCATTACATTTTAAAAAAAAATTAAGAATATATTAAAATGAAAAGCCAAAAAATAAAGCTGGGGCGGGGGCCCCACTTAGCAAACCCCAGCTCCACCCCTGCCTGCATAGGGTTTTGGCAAGAATCTTGCCAGATTTTGATCACCGCCATCGGATATTGTCAGGCATAAAATACAAATAATGTGTACCAATCAAACATGTTTGTCATTATCAATGATAAATTAAAATATGAAAACAAAAACAACGTGAAATAGGGAAAATGTTTGAAAACAAGAGTATGAAGATGAGAACAAAACTAAACAAGGCCTTAAACCTCATTAATAAATTGCCGCCTCTATGTATGTATCCTTTGTTGTCTAAATTCTAAATTTGTGGATTTATACATCAAGTTGGGAGTCAAACCAGACAAATTCTTGTTGGCAATTCGTAATTTTGCAGTCATATTGGAGCAATCTGATCAATTTTTCCAGGGCCCCCCCTCAAGGATATGAATTACTACTTGAACCTTCAATTTCCTGCAAAAGTATGTAATTTTTTTTAGTTGCCCTCCTAAAATTTAAAAATTTCTATAAGTACCCAAATTTTGGCCCATCTTTTTAACTTATTATTTGGGCTTTTTTTTTTTTTTTTAACAAGTTTGGCAAGCTCCATCTTTGTTTCAGTCTAATCCAATCTATGTCCCAGTTTCGCTTCTCCTTTCTCTTACTTCCATTGGGCTTGTTTGGGTGGTCCTTAAAAAGTTGGCTTACATATTTTAAACTCGTTCAGGCTTTTCGAGGAGAAAATTTTCTTTAGTACAGTACTATAATTTGATGTTAAGATACCGTCTAATAATCAGTAATCAAATGTATAATCAACGATGGGTCCTATGACTATTTTTAGTAACACCAATACAAGTGATCCTATTTGTCACTCCGATTATTTCTAGTAATACCGATACAAGTGGTCCTATTTGTCACTCTTGCTATGCGTGTATTCACACACATGCTCAATTATCTTTGGTTCATAACTTGATGAAATGGTGATATTATATCAAAGAAATTTTACTCTATTTCAACAACAAATGCGGTGTAGATTTACACTATTAGTACTTTCTTTTTGTTTGTTTGGGTAATTACCCCTAATCCATTTCAATTTTTTTGGTACTAGCGAAATTATCCTTCAAGCCATCATTCTTTCCTCTGTCTATTTCGTCATTATTAAGTTTACCATTATTCATCATTCAAGACAATCCTCAACAATTTTATATATATATATATATATATTTCGACAGATTTCCTTTGGTGACAATAATTCAAATGCTTTGAAATTTTCACCAAGAACACCTAAAAATTGAAATAAAAATAATTTAATCACAATAATCGAACGATTAACTTAAAAAATTTATCTTATAACTGCACAACAAAGAGAAAATTGACTGATAAGGCGGTTGTTTTCAGGAGTAAGGGAGAAATAAGAACCCATTTTTCAGGATTAAAAAGAAGAAATAAAGTCATACGTGAAACAAAACGACCTTATATCTACGAATAATTGAAAAATTAAGATTACTGGCCAAATTATTGAATTTATTGAAACAAATTTATTTATTTTTGATTAAGAATTCTTTTAATTATTAATTATCAAATTATTGAGAATTCGTGATGCACCAATGGGTGTTGAATTTGCCCCATCAACAAAATTTTTTTGGGGCCGACCTTGGCCGGCTTCCCTTACTCTATATATATATATATATATATATTATTATTATTATTTTTTTTTCTTTCTCAAAATGCTTCAAATAACTCAAAATTCTAAGCTTATGATTATAGAAAAATAACCTCATCGACCCCCAAAAACTTAGTTAAGACTTACCGGTGCGTGATTAAAAGGTGCTTTATTTACTGGACGTTGTTGCAAAATTTTAAACTTAGAATATTTAATTCGCTTTTTCCGACGAAGCTTGTGCAGTCAAGATGGCCGAGTTGGTCTAAGGCGCCAGTTTCAGGTACTGGTCCGAAAGGGCATGGGTTCGAATCCCATTCTTGACACTAAGAGACTTTTATAATTATACTTAATCCTGCAAGAAGTTTTTCACCGCAAATTTTAACGAAGAAGGAACCCTCTTGAAGAACACTGGATACAGTACGAGAAAAAAATTCTTTCTTTTTTTTTTTTTGCCCCCTGCTTAGAGAATCAAATCAACCATGGATCCCACTCCCTTTCTGAGAAACCCCAAGTACCCCTTCTCTCCTCAGCTTCTCCTCCTTAGATTTCCTACAAAAGATCACCCAACTATTGACCTCCAACACCACACAAACCCCAAGCAACGTGGAGAGGCTCAAGCAGTACACCAGCATCGAATAAGACCGACTCTCTCCTATCACCTCAAACCCTTGAAAGCAATTCACGACCCCCAGCACCACGCAAGCATACCCTACAAAATGGTGGTACGACTTCCAGTACTTCCTGAACTTGTTCGTGGTCTTCGGCCGGAACAGCAGCGCCAGCGTCTGGACGCTCCCCAGACTGAACACCGCGAACCCCAGCTTGCGGTGCAGCCCGTAGACCCGCCCCGGCGAGAGCTCCCCGAGCCGGACCCCCAATGCGAACCCCACGGTCCCCAGGAAGAACGCCGAGAGCTGGACCACCGCGTGCGCGTAGAACCACGCCGGCCCCAATGCCAGGACGTGACGGAGGTAGCGCGCCGTGACGGCCCCTATGGGCAGCAGAACCCCCCAGGTGATCGCGTTTATGATTCCGTGGGCTGCTCTCAGCGCCTGGAGGTTGCGGTGAGCGGCAGCGGCGGTCCCCGACAGGACGTCGATGGTGGCGATCGAGGAGAGGTCGGTCGACGTGGTGGGATGGATGGTCGGGGAGTAGCCTTGGACGTAGAGCCCGCGGTTCCACACGCAGTGGATTTTGGTCTTGTTCGGGGGCAATCTCAGCGTGGCGAATATCTGGATCTCGGCGCCGTTGTGGACCGTGGCCATCTTGCCGCCGTAGAGGGTGGCGGAGGAGGAGACGAGGCGAACGTCGAGAGGGCGAGAGAGGAGGGGCGTTTTTTGGAGCTTCACCGTGGGGTCGAGGATGAAGGGGAGGAGGACGACCTGACCCGAATTAGGGTCCGGGAAGGCGATCAGGGCTCGTGCTCCGGTCATTTCGGGCGAATTGGGGTTGATGCCCCACCCGACCCAGCCTGAAGGAGAGATGAAGGTACCGAAGAACACGAGGTCCAGTGTGGCGTTGCGGGGATGGAAAGTCCACGCTATGGATGCTTGTTGGGTGGGTAATGTCATGCATTTTTGAAAAGATTTGGCGTCGGAATCGGTCGCGCAGTGACCGGAGACAGCCCTCCGTGGCTGCGAAAGGAGGAGGAGGAGAAGGGAAAAGAGGGAGAGCATGGCAGTAGAAAGAGGGAGGGACAGAAGAGGATGGGGAGTGACAGGTGGGTTTTGATAACATTTGTTTGTTTGTTTTGGATCTGATTGTTGCTGTTAGTAGTGGCGTTGATCAATGAGAATGGTGGGGGAGTGTCATGAATTATAAGTTAGTGATCTAATTATGACTCTGATTGCAAGACGTTCTTAGCTTTGAAGCTAAGGGATGGTTGGTTGGTTGAGTGGGTGCGTGTGGGAAGGGGAAGACTGAAAACTATAGATCTTTGGTTTTATTTGAGTGGGGGTGTGTTCATTTGGGTAGAATGTATGGTGCTTGGCTTTGAAGCTATGTGAGCATTCAATTTTTGCATTGTTGAACATAGAATTGGAGTGAAGTGTAGGTATGTGAGGACTGGACTTGGAATGGGTGAGGTTTACTCTTAGTAATTGAACGTTAAAACTACATAGCTTGTTTATAGAAGTGCAACAATGGTGGTTGGCTAGCACCTCAAAATAACATCGTTTTATCTAAAATACTTACGTGATTTGGCTTGTCAATTGAGCCCACGAAGACGAGCCTAGGTGTTTCAAGCTCATACCGAATAAAACCACGCCAGCTCGAGCTAGGGTTGACCTACATCGGGCCTCAATTGTATGGTTCAAAACTCGGCCATCTAATATAAATGGGCTTTTAGTCTATATCGAGCTTGATTTAAATAATCGAGAAATAATAAAAATTTAAAATAAAAAACCTAATATTTAAATTAACTATATTCTTGCATGTATATTCTAATCAAAGGCCCCCCAAAAAAAAAAAATAAGAAAGAGAAAGAAATTAGTTCGATCATAAATTATAACTAACTGAAAGTTATGTTATAACAAAGACTTGAGGTTAGCAAGCACGTGGATCGCTAATATAGTTGTAGGAAGTTAACTAGAATCATCGGAGATGATGAACAAGATGCATCTCTTAGATTAATTGTTATTTTAGGTTTGGCTTATGGCAAGCTTTTAGAAGGCTCAAGTAAAAAATAATAATAAAGTTAAATATACAAAAGTTAATTAGCCCAAGCTTATGAGGCTTAGGCCATGCCCCATATAAAAGGTCGAGGCTAAGTTTTGATTCGAGACCAGCTCAAGCTCAGCTCCATGGTGCTCGACTCATTTTATTTCAAATAGTTAAATCCAGACTCAGCTAACCATTTGTTTCATTTTATTAAAATAAAATATTATCAAATTCGAAAAGCTCCCACTTATTTAGTAAAACGATAGTTTTGATAAATTTTAATAATATAAAGGGGAAACGGAAAAAAAAAAATGGCGGTTTATGACCCTCTATTTGTCATTATATTGGATAAAGTAATCCAGAAAAATGAAGAGAAAAGGAAGCAAAAGGTTGCACCAAGTTGTTTCCTGGGCAATAGATAAGCCAATATATATTTTTTTCCTTAAATGAAGAAATCATTGATTTAGAACCTTTAAAACCCTAAAGGGACAATATCCTAATGAAAAAGAGAGCGCAAATTTTATCGATCCACATTTTTTCCCCTATATTCAAATTTTAGTGAAACTTTAGGCCCCATTTGATTTCGTACCCATTTTCATACTACTATTTTAAGATTTTATTTTCGTTTCTTGTTGTTCTTTTTGTATTTGACTATTTTTCATTGATAATTAAAAAATTATTTGACTCATACACACTTGTTCATATTTATTTGACTTTTTCAACATTTAAATGAAACACGTATGCTACTAAAATCATATGAAAGTTAATGGATGCTAATATTTTTGTATGCACTCTTAATTTATATGGTTAAAAATTTTAGATTGTGATTCATATGGGCCTTTAGAATCTGTTTCCCCCCTTTTTGGTTTTATTTCCTCAAGGTTTAAGAAATAGGTGGGGGGAAATGGGGCCTCAGGAACTCACACAACTCAAAAATTAACAAAAATCCTGTTTAGAAATATTTACAAACAAAATTTATTAAAAATCACAATAGTAGAAAAACCCTAATCTCAAAAAGAGAAGGGATAGCATCTCCTGCGGCCTTTTTCTTTTTTCTATATATTAAAATGTAAGGCGTTTTCAGATGATTTTAATCCTCAGATTGACGATTTTTATTTTATTTTATTTTATTTTATTTTACCCCCGCAACACATTTTGTGCTTGTTGTAGCCGCATTTACTGGTTGAGCGAGGGTGGGGGGAGTGAGAGATGGAGAAGACGAGATTGAGCTTGGAGGGAGAGAAGGTGATACTTGTACCCTACATGGAGGCCCACGTCCCAAACTACCATCAATGGATGAAAGATCCTTCTCTTCTCCAAGCTACGGGCTCCGAGCCACTCACCCTCGACCAAGAATTCCAGATGCAGCAATCTTGGTCCCAAGACCCAAAAGTAGGATTCCTTTATTTTCCTCCTGTTCATCTGATCTTTCATCACTGTAATTTAATTGGGTTTTCTCAGTTTTAAGTGAAAGTGACAATTTTGTAGATGGGTTTTGCAGAACAGACTTTCATCGTCTTGGATAAGCAAATGATCCTGGGAGATTTTGTCCATGGAGATCCCCATGTTGAAGGTGAATCATCCTTTTCTCCATGATGTGAGATTATGATGGTATCTTAAGTGTAAACTCTCTTTTGTGTTCTTTTTGTTTGAACTGCTTATCCTTAGATTTATTGGAAGGTTTCCTACTTTTTTTCTTTAAAAGTGATTTAGGATATGTTTTTTTCTTTTTTTTTCCAGCCATGGTTGGTGATGTAAATTTATACATGAATGACTTAGATGATTCTGGTATGGCTGAGGTTGAAATAATGATTGCGGAGCACAAAAGGTAATTGCTTTTAAAGTTTTCTCATTAGCAGAAAGATGAAAACTGCGTTCAAAGTTTCTTATTGGCAATTGCATTTTCCCCGTTTTTATGTGCATATCCATGTAAAGCCCATTATTTCACTACTCACTAACATTTTAGATTACTTTTGGTGTAGTGCACCAAAATTAAGTAGCTGGTGACCTATTTGAGCATGCCTTGGGTACTTTAACGGAAAATGAAGCTTTAATTTGCTATTTGCAAACAATTTTAGTAGTTCTTGGAATTTATATGAAAATGGTTAATAGTTGCATCCAAATTGTAAGAAGTGAACAATGTTTCTGTTTTCTCAAAGTGTTTCTAAACATCTATATATAAACTGTAGGCCAGTTCTTGACTTGCACTCTCATGAGCCGCTAAGGGAAATTTTGAGGTTATGGTGAGACATTGTTTTAAAGATGTTGGGTTGATTTCCTGCATTAAATTAGCAAACAAATTCTTTCCTAGAAAGAATACTTTTCACTTGACACACTCTTTACGGGGCTCCAGCAGGAGTAAGAAGGCGAAGGCCCTATGGGAGGCAGCTGTCTTTGCCATTCTTTGGGCAGTTTGGCTTGAGAGAAGTAACGGGATTTTTTCCGGCTGGTCTGCAGATCTTGGTAGCTTGTGGGACAAGCGTGTTTTCTTGGCTAGCTTGTGGGCTCATCCTATGGGAGTTTAGCGGGATTTGTCTTTCTGATTCAGTTAGGACTGGAAAACAGCTCTGAGTTAGCTTAGTTTGTTTCTCTTTTTTGTGTTTTTTGTTTTCTTCTCTATATTTTCTTTTTTGCTTCTTTTTGGAGGTTGTCTTATTCTCCCCTTTGTACTCTATCCTCTTTCTAAAATATTTCTTTGGTTATCCAAAGAAAGCAAATTCTTTCCTGGATAGTTCTATGTTTCTGCTTCCTCATTTCTCTGGTTTTTTCAAACTATCCCATTGATGTTAGGCAATTTTTCTATAGTTCTAGTGCTGCAGTGTCCTTCATTATAATTCATGTTGGAATATAATAATGCACAAATAAATCAATGAAATGGAATTATAATTGATATGATGTGATGCATTTGGTGAAGATTGCCTAATCAACAAGGAATTATCTGCGCCTGAACCTTTTTTCTTGTCCTACTGATTATGCTTTAAATTGTACTTTTTTTAATCTCATCATCTTACTTTTGCTAGCATAGTCGAGGCAAAGGATTAGGCAAGGAGGCAGTCTTGATGATGATGACCTTTGCAGTAAAGAGCCTTCAGATCCACAACTTCCGTGCTAAAATTGGAGATTCAAATGGCGCATCCCTCAATTTATTCCAAAAATTGGTTACTCTCTTTCTTTCTCTCTCTCTCTCTCTCAGACCATGCACACACATAGACATGCTTGCTATGAGGGACAATTAAATTTTTATACACATTTTTCTGTGCAGAATATTAACAGCCTTAGATTATGGGTTTAGTATTTAATTTGCTGTCAGATCCTCTGCTAAATCGTGTCCTGGTTCATGTTTCATGATCTGAGTTCATTCTTCTTTATCTGTATTTTAAGCTGTGCGGTGCTTGGTAGTGCACACTTTTCTTTGTTTTGCACCATTCATTTTCAATTTGTTTATCCGCTTAGGAGGGAGGTAGGACCCAAGCAGGAGTGGGGGTTTGCCTGATAGACATGGTTAGGCCAAAACCTAATAGCTTAAGCCTTATTCATAAAAATTGTTGACTTGATATTTTGAATGCAGGTGAAGAAGCATTCCTTCACAGCATATGCAAGCATGCTTTCATGTAACCTTTTTTCCCATTTACTGATCGAGTACTGTTGTGGGTGTAGGGCTTTGAGAAGACATCTTACAGTGAAGTTTTCAAGGAAGTGAGTGTTGTGCCTATCTTTCTTTGTTTTCTTTTTAAATTGAATATTTATTTTTGATATGTGTCCAAGACATTAAGAGATTCAGACTATCTAGTCCTAATCTAAGTTCACCCCTTTAGACTCAAGCTAAAGTGTAGAGAGAGCTCTCAACTATAGCAAATCTTTACGGTCACCTAATAGGTGGTTCTAGCTCACTTGCCTTGTTAATATCTAACTTTACTTATTGACAGGTAACTTTGGATTTACATGTAACAAAGCTGAAGTATGAAGAGCTGCTGCAATTTACTGGTAACATGGTTGCACACAGAAGCCCATAAATCTGTCTGATCTTGTCAGTTTATTTACTGGGTGGAAGTCTTTACTCTTCTTGTCCTCGTAGATTAGCATTGTGAAACAAAATCTTTATTTACTCATGACATTTCAGTTTGTTGAGCAATTTCTTCTCCTCGTTTAGTTAATTGCCTCCGAAACTTAAATGCAAAGGTTATAACTTAATAAAGAACCAATCTCTGAAGTTCGAGGGGTTTCATTATCTGACATGAACAGACTTTCCACTATGATTCAAACATTTTTTGGAGACCCAATAAAAGAATGTCTAAAATTTTAAATTGTGGAACGCCTAAATAGAGGTAGGTTGTGAGGTTATAGCCATGGTTGGGGGCAGGTTTACCTTGGGTTTAAAATTATAAGGTCTGTTTGTTAAGGCACAAATAAGTGAATAATGCTGAGTTGTAGGAACTAAACAAAAGTTTCTTCAAAGACTAGGATACGTCCTTTGGTTCCGTAAATTAGTGATTAGAATTTTTCCTTGGTCTGATTCTGGGGGAACTCAGAGGACCTTGTAGTTCAGTCTAATAGATGAATGATGATTCTATTGCAACATTTTTATGTAGTAGTTGAATAAGAAAGAGATGAATGAATGATATTCATGGAATGGATGAACAGAGAGTAGGATAATGAAAGTTTCTCTCGAGCATTCTACGCTTGATGTACCCGATTTTGTTTCGTAGCCTGATGACTCCAATATGGAAATGATTGAACCATGAAGATGTTGAGAAACATCTGTACATATTTAACTCGCCTATTCTCACTTATTGAGGATCCATTTTCAAAAGCCTTATGAAGAGTCCTTTTTTTATTTTTTATTTTTTATTTCAACATCTCAATCAAGTGGATGCATGAAATTTTCGTTCCCCCTTCTTTCCTTGCAGTCTGCCATAAAGTAAACTATGACACTACTATGGAAAATAATTGACAAACTAATTAGATATCGGAAATGCTAAGGGTACTGCGAGGTCGGTACCCTTAGCAAAACCCATTAGATGTTTGGTTTCGGACCCCACACACAGAGGAAAAGGATTTTTCCAGTTTGTGAGGAGAATGGTTGGAAATCGGAAGCAGTAGGTGTGGATCTTTCCTTGAAGCTGAAGAGATTTTGTTTTTTTTGTTTCTCGGCATCTCCCCGGAATGAGGTTTAGAGCAAGACGCCAAGAGAAGATTTAGAATGGAGAAATTTCCTGGTGTTTTGGAGGGTGTCAACTGACCTTTCTCTTTGCATGGAAAATTTTTTCATGAGTGCCTGTGTTTGGTGGGAGTCCACAAAGGCTGGCTGCAGCTATCTCCATGCCATGTCCATGCTTCATTCGTAGGTTGTGTCGGGGTGTGGAATGGTGTAATGCAAGCCATAGGCGTGGAAAATTGAATGCAAGTGAAAACATTTGGGAGGAGAAGCAAAGTTTTGTTTTCCTCCCTCTCTGCGCTAAGCTTGACTTTGGCCAAGCGTTGAAAACTCAGAGGCATTAGAAAAATGAAATGTGTGTTCATACTGATTCGGTGAAATGAAGTTGGTTGTCTTTAGAGATTGTCAACAGCTTGCGATTCACTAACTTTGAAAAGTAAGAAACCTTTCATTTCCCATGGCTTGCACCTGTCATCCTGAAGGCCCGCCCCATAGTCAGACCGTCCGATATGAGTTTCCCTTAAAACGGTAATGATACTCATCCCGAAAAAAATAATCTCACTTAAATCTCACCGCTTGCTTGTAGGGGTGGACTTTATACAGTCCATCCATTGTATATGTGGGATCCATCCCTACATGTAAGTGGTGTGATTGCTTTTTTCGGAATAAGTAGCATTACTCTTTCCTTAATTTGTTTTTAAGTCTGAATTTTTTCGTACTTCGGATGAGTATCTATTACATCTTCAAATCACTTGAAAATTAAAAGGCATGCATATTTCAAAGTTTTCAAAAATGCATTGAATAAAAAAAAATGATCTAAACTGCATCATAGATCAGAGAGGAGAATGAGAGAACATCCGGATCCAAATCAGACCTTCCAATGGGTTTACCTTCTGAACTTCATTCCAAATGGATGCTTGCAGGGGAATTCAAGTGAGTGTGGGGTAAGCTGTCCTTAGAGAAGGGGTGCCATTGGTGTCTCACGTTGGCAGGTGATGGCTGCATAAAAATGAAGGGTAGTCTAACCATCATGGTCGTGGAAGGTAACATTCATCGGTGGAGATGAAAGTCTGTTTTTCCGTATGAGACAACCAGTGGTTGGTGAAATAGTTTCCTTTCATGGTTGACAGACTCATCGAACATCTTTGATTTGTTCCTTTCATAAACGTACCAGACAAGTAAGGAAAATCAATTTTATTATTACAATGATGATTCATAGCAGTAGAAAAGCATATCTGTCTTGAGATCCAAATAATCTTTCCGAATCACTTGAATCGAATAAATCAAAGATGGGTGACTTCCCGAGAATCATACCCATACAGATCGAAACATCTCACTTTAATATTGGACCGGCCCTACGAAAGAAAAAATCAATCTTATTATATTGTTTGTGATGATCATTTTCTTTCTTTGCATTTTGACCGACACAAACTTATTGCTGGAGTCTTTTAGGTCAGCGGTCCTTTTTTTTTTAATGTTATATTTTTTTTATGCATGTTCAGTTTAGGTTACCGACTTATAGATGCCATCAATCCATTGTAACATTGTCCAATAATTCTATTTCTAGGCTTCGGAATGACTAAACTTGCATCATTGCTGCTTGTGACAGATGGAGAGAGAGAGAGAGAGAGGCAACACCCAGGTTGAAGGTGAAAGTCAAACAAGCAACTCCAATTTCCCTGAGTTATGATGGGCCACATATGTTATGTTCAGATGCACTTGAGTTTGAAATATAGATCCATTATTTTAAATTTTCGTCATCTTTTAGTTCTCAAGGCTAACTAATTCATTTTATTTTCGGTATACATATTATGAGTTTTTTCCTCACTGTAGCAGTAAAAAAAAAAAAAAATTTCTGAACATACCCTACCTTTTCAGGGGATTCTATGTCTACCCCAGTTTTTTAAAAACGCGGTTGCCGGCCGCGTTTTCTTCGCTCCCGTTCTGACAACTACCGTTACGGGTGTCGGGCGCGAAAACGTAAAAAACGCGCCCGACAATCGCATTTTTTGTTTTTTTATTTTTTTTCCCTTTAAATTGGGAGGCCGGGGACGCGTGGCGAGGCCACATTAAAAACGCGCTTACCATCCGCGTTTTTAGTGCCACGTGTCACACCCCCATTAAAAACGCAGACGGTAACCGCGTTTCTGGGCCGTTCGTTCTTTTCAACCGCAGAATGTGGACACGTGTCGTGATACCATTAAAAACGCGGAGGCCGCCCGCGTTTTTAGTGACACGTGTCACACCCCCATTAAAAACGCGGAGGCCACCCGCGTTTCCACTTCGCCTTTTTTATTTTTACCGCAGAATGGGGACACGTGTCGAGTCCCCATTGAAATCGCGGATGGCATCCGCGTTTTTACTTTTCCCGTACTTAAAAACGCGGACGGGGTCCGCGTTTTCACTTTTCGCGGACTGGAAAACGCGGACAGTGGGCGCGTGTTTAGGCCAGAAATCGAGTTTGCTCCCCTCGATTTTATTTCCTAACCCCTTTATATTCACCCAACCATTTGTATATGCCGTTTGTGTGTATGTGAGGTGATTTGAATCAGTATCTCTAAATTTGTCAAAGCTCTAATGGATTCATCAATGATTCCCATGATTTGTTACTGGGGAGGAGAAATTGTTGGCAATTCGCACCAGTCTCTTAGTTATGTAGGAGGGAACTCGCGAATCATGTTCGTCCAATCCGGCGGTATCACCCTCGAATCTCTCCTTGACCAGGTTTGCTTACTGTTATCCCTTGAACGCAGCCTACATAGAGTAAGTCTTGTATTTAGGTGCCCTGTGACGCTTGGCTCGGGAGTTTCGCCGACATATTCGCCCTGCCATTTGTATAATGATGAAATTGTTCAGTATATGTTCCTAATGTTTGCGCAGTATCCAGCATTAACGACGTTGGAAGTTTATGTAAATGTTGATCCAATCCAATACCTACCAGGGCCGTCTACAGGTGTGTATAATCAGTTCTTGACAAGCGATGGTGGAGGTGACGATTACCAGACGCAAATGGCAGATGTAGATGCTGCTGGGCCTAGCAGTCTCATGCCAGTTGGGTCGCATGATCCCCTCGAAAGTCATTCGTATGGGAGGTTCGACTTAAATGTCACTGGCGGTGGGCATGAAGATTATGACGATCAATGTTACTACCCGTTGAACGAAGTCACACATAATGCAAATCTGAGTAGCAGCTCAACGCCGCAAAGGGTTCGAACCATGTCATTCGACGATCCTCCAGTTGAGGATTGTAGTGAGGCTTCCGAGGAGGATGACGACATCTCGTTGTCCGACGATAGCGATGCCAGTGATTCGGACCCCGTTCAGGCTGCCTCGAATGTCAACTCCCCTCGTTTGCATCAGCCTCGCGCCGAGTTTTATACTTCAGGGGAGGAATGGCCGTTAACATATGACCAAGACAGTCCGACTGTCTTCAATCCCGATACAGACCACCTGCGTGTTGGGTTGGTTTTCGACTCAAAGAAGACATTGCAACGCGCTGTTCAGTACTATCACATTCGAATTTGCAAAGAGTTCATGGCGGAGCGCTCAGATCCTGAGTTATTGGTTCTCATTTGCAAAAACCGTCGCAGGTCAGGATGCTGCTGGAGGCTTCGAGCGCACTTAGGGAAAAAGTCTGGTGGTTGGATTGTGACTCGATATGGAGGGGATCATACTTGCGAAGTGCGTAGGAGGAACCAGGATCATCGATGCATCTCATCAGCCATGATATCTGACCTCATCAAGGAGAAAGTGCGGTTGCAGCCTACTTACAAGGTCAGTCTTATACAGGAAGATGTCCGACAGGAGTTCAAGTATCAACCAACCTATAAGAAGGCGTGGTATGGGAAACAGAAGGCTCTTGCGGCATTATTTGGGGACTGGACTGAGTCCTTCAATACACTACCCAGGTTTCTTTCTGCCGTCATGCACTATAACCCAGGGTCGGTTGCCTTAATCCGAGCAAGGCCTTGTAGGGTAGCACCTGGCACTGCAACTCTCCACAGTGTCTTTTGGGCATTCAACGCGTCCATCGAAGGCGTGAAGCACTGTCGGCCAGTAGTGGCTGTTGATGGGACTTTTCTTGTCGGAAAGTACAGAGGTAAGCTCCTCTGTGCAATGGGTACTGATGCAAACAAACAGATATACCCCCTAGCATTTGCTATCGTCAGTGAGGAGACAACTGATAACTGGGGATGGTTCCTCCGACTACTGCGTCGACATGTGGTCTCGACGGAACGAGTTGGTTGTTGTTTGATTAGTGATCGTGCGAACTCCATTATGTCGGCAGTAACTGATCCACGTAATGGATGGTCTGCACCCTACGGGTACCATCGTTTCTGCCTCCGACATGTTCAGAGCAATTTCGCAAAGCACTTTGGTGGTGGGTTACTAAAGAAGTTGTGTTGGGCTGCCGGTTCCATGCCGCAAAAGAAGAAATTTAAAATGTACATGGACAGAATAAAGGACATTAATGCCGAGGCATATAGGTATTTAGATGATATTCCCCTCGATCAATGGACGAGGTCATACGACGGTGGCCGTCGCCTTGGGGAGATGACAACGAACATGGTGGAGTGTTTTAATGGGGTTTTGAAAACTCCCCGTTCATTACCAATCACTGCGTGCGTCGAGTGGACATTCTACAAGCTGAACAAATATTTTACAGATTCTAGGGACCAATCGATGGTTGGACCGAACGGGAACGTCGGTCCGTTCACAAGTCGGGTGATGAAAATTTTGCGGCATAGGTCAGCCAGGGCAGGTGCTCATGAGGTTACCATATTTGACCACGAGCAAGGGATCTACGAGGTGAAGACGACAACTTATGTTAGGGGGTCCGCTCGTAAGGGAGGGAATAGACAGCACATTAACCTAATGATGAGGCAATGTAGTTGTGGGAAATGGGATTCGGGAATCCCTTGCTCCCATGTCATTGCGGTTTGTCAGCATCGCGGCATTAACCCGGATCAATGTGTGCTTCCATACTTTACGTTGGACGCCTATTCGCAATCTTGGGGTCCTAAGTTCAGCCCGTTGTTAGATGAAGCGTTCTGGACTTGGCCATACCCTGACGAGTGGCAACATTTTCGTGAGAAGCTTCTACCTGACGACCGATGGAAGAGAACGAAGCGCGGTAGACGTACGTCTAGGCGAATTCGGAACGAAATGGATGCACGTTCATAAAAGCCCGGTTAGGACTTCATTGTCGTGGTTGGGTTGATGTAACAGGATGTACTGCTTCAATATTAAACTTGTATTTCGTGTGCTTGTCAGTAACTAAAAAGTACGTCATTTAATTTTTCCAATGAACCGATCATATAAACATTTTACATGTACTAGCTAATACGTCATACAACAACATAACTACATATACTGAAATAACTGGTCGACCGACTCAATCAACACAACGAACCGCCCGTGAAACACCTACGTCGCCGCCGTTCTCGATGTGGTCTCGATGATGTGGGCGATGGTGGCATATCATTCGGCCCGACATCCTCTGGCGACACGATCGCAATGGGCGCCGTCTCCAGGACCTCCATGGACTCAATGTACTCATCACCCAGCTCCGAAGAGAATGTCGGTGCATGCACCGGAGATAGGTCAGCGTAACGGCTCGGGCCCGCCTCAGTATAGCACGCGATAGATGGGTCCTGAAGAGTCGTGTATGGCACTGGGGTCACCTGCTCCTCAAAGAACTGTGTAGGAGATGTGGATGGCGGATGGTACGGGAGATACCCTCCCATGAAACTGCTATCATGGCCGGCGTCGGACTCCTGTGCAGTGGACGGCCGTGCTCCTCCATGACTGCCGTGTGAACGGCGGATCTCCGAAATAACTGGAGGAGGCGACATCCGCTGTCGTCGCCTCCGTGACCGTCGAGATGTCTCCGGGTGCGATGGTGTAGGCTGCGTCGCGGGGGCGGGCTGCTCGTGATGTGCTAGTCGACAATCCTGCGCTAACTCCCTAATCGCTCCAAGCATGCGGTCCCGTACCCGACTCACATGGGGGGAGGGCTGCTCCTCCAACGATAGCTCGTGGAAACCACCTACAATGGTTCCCCACTTCGTGCAAAGACGAAATTTAATAATATATATTCGACTTAAATATCCCAATGGAAGAAAACTAAATATAGGTTAATTCTATATTTACCATGATCTCCGAAGCGCGCGTGTTGCCCTGAAAGGCGTGGCCCAAATTCAAAGAAGGGTTATGCACGAGGCGGCGAGTGATGGTGAAGTACCATGTGAAGTACGGATCGTCGCTACGCATTCGGCCATGTAGGGGGACCCCAGCCTGTACGGACTCACGGCGGCGATCCCAAAGTGCAATATAGGCAGACCACTTCCTCGACCAATCGATGTGACCTAATCCCCGTAAACTGAAGTGGTGGAGTGATCTTCCGGTATCGACCTCCGCTACTATGGGCTGCCGGAAACCAAACTGTCGAAGAACGCGTGAAGGAAGGTGCCACTCGACAATGTCAATGCATATCAAAGGAACCTCCGCAGCCCATATGTCAACTCCGGCGAAACAATAATCTGGGAGCGGGGTGTTCTGGTACGGCTGCCACAAAAAATCATCGTCCTCCATGATGTCGAACTGGAAGCGATATACGACGAGGACGTGGGTAGAGGTCGTCTCGAGCGAAAAAGGGCCAGCCCAGCTGTGTACCGTTCAGACGACAAATATTAGTTAACATAGATATACATGACGCATGACATTGATGGAGTATTTGCACTACGGTTGCACATACCTGGCGCCCAGAGGAGGTGGTGGGAGGTTCTCGAGGACCTCTGGTGAATACGGTCGCCTCGTGGGCCGTACACGAACGAAACGCTCCCACGCCCACAGCTGTAGTTAACAGATCCACAAAATTAAGAGTCGTACAGTATGATGTGAAATAATGACTTAACATATTCAAATGGAATCGAAAAGATGCGATTACCTGTAGCAGTATCATGGGCCCTGCAATCTGGTGCGCCGAAGCTCGAGAGCAGCGACAAAGCGAGCGATACAGGGTCGCCAAGCATGCGGCACCCCAACTGTAGGTATGGACACGGTCTAAGTCGGCTAACAAAGGCAATAAACGAAGGCTCGACCGATATCCAGATGTATCACCAAAAAGAACTCTACCAAAAAGCATGAGGATGTATGCTCTCGTATGGGCCGCAACCTGCTCTGTAGTGGCGTCATTTGGGAGGGTGGCACCGAACCACTCAACTAACCAAGCTATTTTCACGGTCGCTCCCTCGTGGATGTCCGCACGAGTCGGACGCACACCCAACAACTGCTCGCACAGATCAGCCCATTCGTCCTTAGACGATGGGCCACCACCGCTAATCGTGACGACCTGCCCATCTACTGGGAGACCAAGTAAGATCTCCACATCCTGTAACGTGACTGTTACCTCTCCTAATGGGCATATGGAAGGTATGTGTCTCCTCGCGCCATCGCTCGACCAATGCGGTGATCAACGCGTGGTCGAGTTTGATGCCACCTAACCTGTACACACCATAAAAGCCACACTGTCGCAACATATCCAGGACGCGAAAACTAGGGACCACAGCTCACCTGAATATCAGATCCCCTCGCCTTACTTCTAACTGTTGATCTATACTTCCATCCCAAACAGCCTCCGATCGATGCACAGGCTGTAATGTAAGAATCGAGGGGTCCAGTGGGCCGGGAGCAATACGATGTGACATCTGTATCATAACACAGTTTAGTAAATCATATGCACAACACATATAATTCACCGATCATATAAGCGTTATAACGAACTACTAATTACGACTAGGTCAACAAAACTCCCCGTCCATTATTAACCTTAATTTTACATATTTCATCCAATCCAAACAGAAATAAGAACAAACAGGGACAATTGCTCAACAAAATAAAATAAGTCAATGTGTCCACCAAAGGCCTTGTAGGGTAGCATATTATGACAGCATTTCGTGCCGAATTCTATCGCAATAGTTCCGTATGGTGGTTCAGCGCAACCGAATAATAATTGCACACAGGAAATGTAATTAAACACAACACATGCTTTAAAGGACTTATGAAAAATACAATTGCTCAATAAAATAAAATAAGTCAATGTGTCAACTCAAAAATAAGAGGTAGCATATTATGACAATATTTCGTGCCGAATTCTATCGCAATAGTTCCGTATGGTGGTTCAGCGCGACCGAATAATAATTGCACACAAAACATGTAATTAAACACAATATATGCTTTAAAGGACTTATAAAAAATTACAATCCGAGGAAACTCCAAAATCGCACCTCCGAACTACAAGCGAGGAGGCTACTGCAAATCACCGGACGTGTGGATCTAGCACCTTCGAACTGCGAGTGACTGGAGAATTCCGGCGGCGGCGCACGGCGGCGGGCGGTGGGTGGGTTGGCTGGAGATCTAAACTCGCACCTGTCAACCGCGAGTAACCGGCTCCGGCACAGCAGACGACAGACGGCAGCGACCTGGGGCGGTGGACGTCGGAGGGCAGCGGACGGCGGCCGGCGGGCGACAGGGGCGGGGGCGCACGGCGGAGAGGGTTTCGTTCTCGTGGGAGGAAATGGAGAATGAGGGCGGCCTGGGGGAATAGCAACTGGAATCGCGGGCAGCGTCCGCGTTTTCAACTGCGCACCCGGCCACGTGTCGCCGTGCTATTCGCCGGTCAGCGCTTTCACACTGAAAACGCGGACGCCGTCCGCGATTTCAATGGAGACTCGACACGTGTCCCCATCCTGCGATAAAAATAAAAAGGCGCAGTGGAAACGCGGGTGGCCTCCGCGTTTTTAATGGGGGTGTGACACGTGTCACTAAAAACGCGGGTGGCCTCCGCGTTTTTAATGGTATCACGACACGTGTCCACATTCTGCGGTTGAAAAGAACGAACGGCCCAGAAACGCGGTTACCGTCTGCGTTTTTAATGGGGGTGTGACACGTGGCACTAAAAACGCGGATGGTAAGCGCGTTTTTAATGTGGCCTCGCCACGCGTCCCCGGCCTCCCAATTTAACGGGAAAAAAAATAGAAAAACAAAAAACGCGGTTGCCGGGCGCGTTTTTTACGTTTTCGCGCCCGACACCCAGTAACGGTGGTTGTCAGAACGGGAGCGAAGAAAACGCGGCCGGCAACCGCGTTTTTAAAAAACTGGGGTAGACATAGAATCCCCTGAAAAGGTAGGGTATGTTCAGAATTTTTTTTTTTTTTTTACGCTACAGTGAGAAAAAACTCACATATTATAGTGGCGCTTCTAGAAGAGCATGTGTATATAGGTATACCTCATGCCATGACCATCTTTTTTTTTTTTTTTTTTTTTGTTCACATAGACAAATGTATAGAGTGGATATGACTCGTCCTACAACAAATGTCATTCATACACCAATTAGTCTTTCTTTATTAAAGCGATATACGGCAATAGAATTAGTAGTCAGTATAGGAGTGAAATATAGTTTAATATGACTGTTTTGGAAAAATTAGTTTTTCCTCGCTTTTTTTGACTTCTCATAAAGCAGTTTTGGTCTTTCCGGGGATTTGTTAAACATCTTTTATCTTTCTTGTATATCAAAATGAGTTTTTCAAGTAAAAAAGCAGGAAATAAGCTCATTCAAACTAGCCCTAGAATCTGGATAGTCTGTAAGGATTATACCTCTATAAGGTTATTATAACCTCCACCATTTATTTAATCGATGGCTCAAAATTGAACACATCATTAAATGAATGTAAAAAAACCCTAGAATAATTAGCGCTCTAATTTTAGGAATTTACTTTCTTTTTTATCAGAAAAAATAACATAAGTTAGGTATAGCTATTGAATATGATGTTCTAAAAAGAAAAAAGTACAAAACCTGAAACGAGGTCATCTTAAATTTTATTTTATTTTATTTTCTCATTTTATATGTATGTTATACTAAAGTTAATCCCTTTTTTATTTTATTTTTCCTTCCTTACCTTTTCGTCAACAAGACCCTTTCCTCCTTTGTTTTTTCTTTCTTTTCCCCTTTCCTTGACTCCGGAACGGAGCTCTTCTTGAGACATTTGCTTGCAGCTCTCCTTTAGACATTTGCACAATTAAGAAAAATTATTTCTCAAATCCAACAACCTCATTGAGAGAATATGAAACTAAACACATGTACGTGGCTCACGGATCATACCTGTGGGTTGTATAATGTTAGTTCTTTAGTGAGTTAGATTATCTGTCAACCTAAGAACTTATCTAATAAGAATCCTAATTTAACTTTGACACCTATTTAACCTAAATAAATGCAAATGCAGATCTAGCATCAAATACGATTAGACTCATGACGTAGTTCTCTCTCTATTCCTTAGTTCTTCATAAACACATCTACGGTTTTATGAGATAATCTTTATGTATCGATTTAGGCATTACTTTGACTTGGCACCTACTGATGAGGATCCGCTCGTGGTATGCTTCCGATTCATAGTCAAAGTAATTAGACCTACACAGATCTTTAAGTCGTTTATGTATTTGACGATGCATGTATATGTCTATGATATATATACATGTAGATCTGATTTGCTAACATAATAAAAACTATTCATTCGGGTCCAGGGGGAAAAAAAAAAAGCCACTTCATTCATGTGTTCAAGACTTCAAACTAATTCTGATATGGCCAGTGATACCATTCATAATTTTATAAAACAATTCAAAAGTGTCCTTGGGTCCTCACTAAAATATCAGTTACATCTCCATGAATGTTTCGCATTGGTGTATAAACTCCATTAGACCCTACTAAGCTTTGTACTTGATAATTTCCTGCAGCATTTTTCTATCAACCTCCTTTAACTTCGTTAGGATGGTTATAATTTGAAGTCAAACCATATGAAACTATTAAAAATGGCACATTGCATAAATTTTGGGTACTAACTCCAAAGTAGTCCTATTGTTTTGAGAACTCTTTTTTTTTTTTCCCTCCTTGAAAAAGAGAGTTTAGAAAATGAAGGTAAAATTACATACACGTATTAAATTCTTGGTGATAAGCCATGTTAATAGTTATAATTAATTCTAAAATAGTACAATTTTCTTGGGAACACAGTTTTTTTTATTATTATTATTTATTTCTATAGTAAGCTTGTTCTTATTCCGCCCACATACACTTAGATTGAACGGATGAGATGTTTCTATGAAATAACCTTTTGTTAAAATAGCCCTACTATTTTCTCTTTCAACACAAGGTTGTTTTAATAAAATATCTGTAAGCATATGGGGGAGAGTATAAAAATAGAATATTATTTTTTAAAAAAAGAAACTACATAGACTATTAAGATGCTTATTAAATTCTCGGTTAAAACAGCCCCACTCATGCTCGATAGGGACCTTATATACATTATTTTCATGTTTCCCACTTTCTTTCCTTTCACTTTTCTTGGAGAGTTGTTGCCGCAGTGTTATGATCAAACAAAATAAGTTTTTTTAAAAAAATTTTAATGTTAGCGAATTGCTTTCATTTAGTGAAGGTGGAAGGTTAGGGGTTAAACTGTATTGAATTATAAATTAATTTCATATTCTCATTTTTTTCAAATTATTAGTCTCCTTTGTAATTAAAAAATAAAAATAAAAATCAGCCTTTTCTTTTTCTTCTTCTAATTTATATTTTTTTATTTTCCATTTCCACCACTTTAATTCCTTCCTCTCCTTCTCTCCCTATCTTCTAAAGTTGGGGTCTCATTGAGCATGAACATGAGAGAGAAGGATTTATCCATGTTACTTAAGTAGGAGAGGTGCACACGAGACCATGATCACTTAATTTTTATCGTCTTTGAAAAACAAATGTGGGGTTGACATTTGCCACATGTAAGAATTTGGCAAAGACGATGATCACTTAATTTTTATCCCCTTTGAAAAACAAATGTGGGGTTGACATTTGCCACATGTAAGAATTTGGCGAAAAGCTTGAACTAATAATTGGACGCAGGGACACCCATGTACTTATTAGAGTGGGTCGATCGAGTAAGAACTAGAATAAACTCATTTCAGACCTATTTAATTAAATCGAGTATGTTATATATAGGTTTAAATTTAAATTAAAATTTAAACTCATTTATAGATTGTAGAAGGATTGAGTTTGGTAAAATCCATGCCTGATGCTAGATCTGTTTAAGCAAAAAAAATCTTAAACAATGCAATCAGCATTTTCTTCTATTTCTGAGAACAAAAAAGAATAATAACAATTTTTTTTTACATGGGTAAACAAAGTTATTTGGGTTATTCAAGCTTGTATTTTCTTTATCACTTTTCTTGCTTAATAATGAAGATTTTTTAGTTGAGAAATAATGTAATCCTTCATTTGCAATTAACACCCTAGTCCTTATTTTCTATGCTTTTTGTGATTTTGAAATTGTACCTACTTGAGTTGATAAAAATCCATCGATAGAAGTTAACTAATTGAATAAGAGATATAAAGCTAGTTAGAGTATAATTTTGTTTATATTATGCTAATAATATGTTCTTTTATTGAATATTATGGTTTTCTACCCATAAATATATTGTTTGGAAGATTTTAAAATAAGTGTAGAAGGGATTGAGCATTCCTCCACTATATAAACTATAGAAAAAGAAAATAGAATAAAGCAGAATAGTAAAGTAAGATTTAAGTCTTATAAATGAGTCCATGGTAGACCCGTTTACCTAATGATTTTAGTGGATTTGGGTTTGGGTTTAGTTTTGGACCTGTGGTTTGAACGGGTTGGATCTAGACCCAGAAAAATATGGATGAATTGAATAAACCCAACTCAAACCCGATCCATTGATAAACCTATATTAGTCTTGATGAAATCCAAAGTCTCCTAAGAAGAAAACTTCCCAGTGCTTAGTGGCCACTAAGGCTCAATGCTCTCCTTCATGTACATCTGAACATGTTTGTAGTTAACTGAAAAATAAACTTTTTTCCAACAGAATTAGAAAATAAACTTTTTCCCCAACAGAATTGCACACATACCTTAATGTGGGTAGATATGTCCATCAAGTCTCTATATTCGGTGGGCACTGAAAATTTTTTCCCTATAGCAGTGAACTTATAACTGGCCGAATAATTTTTAAAGGCTTATAATTATATACGCATCTATTCTCAATTAATTTTGCTTCTTCTTGATTTATCTACTTGTTTTAAAGTGTTTCATTTTATTCATCTATATATGCTTCATTTAGTTTCTTAGCTTACGCAAATAGGGAACCAACGCTCGACAAGCTCATAAAATTTTGCTATTTTAGAACTTTAATTGGACAAATGAAGAGGATTAAGAGAGTTTCTTAAATTTTCATAAAAAATGATTTTTTTAGGGTAATTATCTTTATGGGAACAACGATAAAAATTCAAACTAATGGAGAATTTATCTACCTAGAAATTGTTTTTGGCTATTACACTAAACGCCATCAAATCATGTATAAATTTACCAACTTACATAATTATCCACGATCTTTTCATCTGTACAGTTAAAACTTCAAAATAGCAAAATTTTATGGGTTAGACAGGCGCTCAATAGGCACCCCACATCGAATCGGTTGATAAAATAAAATTTTAAATTATACACGTGTTTAATTACACCACCCCTTCAGCAAGATATAGACTAGTGATAGTTGAGCATACGTGCTAATACACATGTGGTAAGGTGACAAATAAGACTCCAACTATGTGCTAATCAAAAATAATTTTAAATCTTATTATTAATTATGTATTCGCGTAACCCTCACGCCATGTTATGATCTTGTACTTGAGAATTTTTTTTTTTTTTTTTTTTCCCCTGATAAGACCAATTCAAATTGACACAAATTGTATTTTTTGTTATTTTTATTGAGCGAGTAAGGTAAATAAATTAATCCAAAGCGATGCTCCGTACGTTGCTAGTGACTTCCACGGCTCTTCGCAGCCTACACGGCAACAGAAAAGTCAAGTGGGGCCCACCATCGGGGGTGGAACAGGTTTTGGCCTATTTTGAGGGGGCGAGGGAGGGGGTCGACTTGTGGGCCCCCAAACCTAACCCTAACCCCAGCCCTAACCCTAAAAGCAAGGGAAGGGAGAAAGTTCCACGTCCGGACTGGGGAGCCAACGACGCTGGCCCTTCACCAACTCCTCCCTCCCCCGTCCAATTCTTATTTGACATATCCTTCCAAGTCCCCCCACCTTCCATTAATCTCGAAATTTTGAATTGAGTTGCCCCACCCTATTCTCTTCCCTCATGCTGTCATTATTATGTCATTAATTTCCTCAAACTCTCATGAATTTTATATTTGATCAAAAAAAAAGAAAAAGAAGGTCGACCATTAAAAGATTCAAGTTTTATGATTAGAATTTTCTTTCCTTGATCTTACGTGGGAAACACTAAAAAGAATTAAAATAAATTTAAGTATTCTGATAAGAGTCGGTCCCTAAAAATCTGCATAATCAATATCGTGGAAAAACATTTTGACCCTTTAATTAAAAATTCAATAAATATTCTACTACCTACGAGAAAAATTTGAGCCTGATCCAATGATTAATGCTCCTAATTTTTATATTGACTTCTTTATTAACTATATTAAATTCTAAATTTAACCGTCTAGATATAGCCTTATCCATAATCCAATGAACTCCAACATCTTTATTCAAACCCTGGCCAAAAAATTTTTTTTAAAAAAGTATCTACCCTTACGTCTCCTTCTAATTATAACTCTAGCCTAAGCCCTTACATATTGAAAAATATATCGGTAGTTTCTCTTTATTTTTTAAGTCGATGGAACTTACAAATATGAATACTATGATAGTTTTGAAAAATATATCATAAATGTGAGTATTTCCAATAAAAAAAAAATTCTCAGACTATTGGGATCCACTTTCATTTGTTTTCGAATGTGATTAAAATTTAATCTCATCGGGGGACACGTGTCTGATATTAAAGAGACCCGTTGTTACAAGAATGGGGATGTATTTTATAATGGAATATTTTCGGGTATATATGCATTACGGTTCTATGCTGGTCGAGTCGGAGACGGGAATGTTCCAAAGGCGCGTGGTCCCTCTTGTTAACTTTGGACTCACTCCTTTCCCCCTTTCTAACCTCCTTCCAAGTCAATCAACCCAACCCACGTTTCTTTCCTACATATTATATATAATCATGTTATTCTATAAAAACTAAAAAAAAAAAAAAAAAAATTGGCACCGCCGTGTAAACGCCGAGTAATTGCCTGACTTCACCGTCGAAAATTCTAGGTAAGAAACACTAACAAACAAATCACTCGGTTGACTTAGAAAATAATGTGAATTAAATATTTTCATGAAATAGATTACTTTAGAAGTGGTTATTATTTATCTATTTTATCATTATATTTAGTGCCTGAAAGAATCTTGTGCTGACGTGGATTGGTGGAGCCGAGGACTAGGGCGCCGAATAGGAGATCTGACTCGGTACCCTTGCACAGCTTTCTCCAGTTGAGTTACATGACCGGCCTCAAAGCTCAAAGCCTAGTTATCGTTGTATTTCTTAGAGATTGTGTGCAATAGTATCAAAGATTTGTTAGTTCCCTAGCGTGAAGATGTCAATCACACCGATGCTGCGTTTGAGCATGCAACCTAATGAGAGCATTAAATGTTAATTCACCTAACTCAACCGGTGCTTGGGCTGTATTCTCATGTTTGTTCGAAATCTTCGACGAATCAAATATCAATTTTATTCCCATTCTCTTTTCTTCCGCGAACCAAATGAGCCAAGACCCTCTTAATAAATCCTAATAATAAATTAATATGAAAACGGAAGTAGACAATTGATGTACCCCCACCTAAACTCCAACTAAAACTCAATTAACTTTCAAAAAATGTAACTTAATTTTATCGAAATCACAGTTACCCCATTACCCTACCTTCATTATCCTAATTCATTGCCTCCATTCATTATACATAATGTCAATTTTTTATGGATAGGACTAAAGCATGACAGAGGGATGCATAAGGTTAATTTATTTTTTGAAAATGTGAAAGACGAAAAGGAAAGGAGAAAGTGGGAGTAGGAGATGACTTCCACATAACTTTCCAAGCGTCGATGGATCCGTTGGTTGCATAATTGCATCAAACATAAATTATTTATTTATAATTTTTAGTAAAATTAAATTATTTTAAAAATAAAATCAGGTAAATTACCTATGTGTGGACTCATGTACCCTTTAGGCTTTGCATCAAATACAAACTTCCCAAACGTTAATATAAATATAATACAACACATGAAATGAACCCACCCACTATAATTCCACGCGAGAGTCAGTCAACTCTGAACCACCAAACAACCATCACCTTCACCTTCTTCTTCATCTTCCCCATTATAAAACTCTGTGTTTCCCGTTCAATTAGCATTTCCCGATCCAAAATCCACACACCCAGATCCCCAAAACCCATCTTCTCGAGGATTCCGATTCTGGGTATTCCTCAATCGAGCGCCATGACGATTTCACCCACCTTCCTCTTCTCATGTGCGCTGTTTTTGGTCCTAGCCTCCACATCCTCGGTTCAAGCTCAGAACTGCAACTCCCTCACCTTCTCCAACGCCTCCACCTCCTTCCAGCTGTGCACCGATCTCCCCGCGCTCTCCTCGTCCATCCACTGGACCCGCAACTCCGCCGACGGCACCGTCAGAGTCGCCTTCTTCTGTCCCGGAGTCAGCGCATCGAGCCCTAAGTGGTGCGCGTGGGGCCCCAACCTCAGCGGCGGGAGGATGGTGGGGACTCAGGCGCTCGTGGGCTTCGTGGACTCGTCGGGGTCCCCGCGGGTTCGGACGGTGCCGGTGACGTCGTACGCTACGCAGCTGGCGGAGGGGAACCTGAGTTTCCCGGTGACCGGTCTGAGGGTGGCGCTCAGTAATGGTGGGATGGAGATCTTCGCGACGCTGCAGATTCCGAGCAGTAGCTTGAACACCATGACGCAAGTTTGGCAGATTGGAGATGTGGGGAGCGGGGGCACCCTGCAACAACACCCTCTCAGCGGACAGAATGTGCAGTCGGTGGCGCGATGGGATCTCAACTCTGGCGAAACCTCCTCTGCAGGCGGAGTTCCTCGACTCAAGAAAAAGAATGTGAGGATAATTTCTATTTCAATCTTCTTCTCTTCCCATCTGATTGAATGATTTTGACTTTGTTCCTTTCGTGATTGCGTTAATATCCGCAACCCGATTTTCCAGGATCGTGCATACGCCTCCTTTTGGAGGTTATTTCTCCCCCCAACCCTTCGATCCAGGGACCCAGGATTGCCCTAGACCTCTCTGATTGTTGCTTTTCGATCGCGTTGACTATTTCTAGTTCATCGTAACACTGTTCATGAATTGAATCCTAGCCTAACACAATTATTTGTTTATTTCCTTTTCTGTGATGTTACTTTTTCCTGGCCCAAGAACTGGTATTAATGGAACTAATTAATAACCCCTTGAGTTTAGGATTGAAATTTTTTCCTGGTTGGTGGGTGTTGAACAATTGCAACGCTTAGAGTTGACTTTCTCTTGAAAGAATCCCTTCAATCCCCCTGCTGGCTGAGGGACCTGGATCTGTGCTAATTAAACAGCGGAAGTTTTAATTCTTTTATGTATATGGGTATTCGGTAGTGTTCTCCATATTTGAAAACCTCTTATGCATTGACAGAGCCAACAAACTGCAAGGCCAAGTCTTATGCATCTAATGGTTGATCTGTATGTTGATTGAACTATTCCAAAAAAGTGATGGTGGAAAATTGGATTTCAGGTTCATGGAGTGCTGAATGCGGTGAGCTGGGGCGTCTTGATGCCCATTGGAGCCATGTTCGCCAGGTACTTGAAGGTGTCGAGGGCAGCTGACCCAGCCTGGTTCTACCTCCATATCACATGCCAGATCTCCGCCTACGCGGTCGGTGTCGCCGGCTGGGGTACCGGACTCAAACTCGGTAGCGATTCTTCCGGCATCAAATACAACCCCCACCGTAACATCGGCATAGCCCTCTTCTGTCTCGCGACCCTTCAGGTATCCATTTCAAAACAAACTCTGAACTTTTGTTGGACGAATAATGTGTTGGTTCCTTCATCTTGTGTTCCTTTTCTAAGGCTGTCGCTGATACGTGATGTGGTGAATGAAATGTAGGTGTTTGCTTTGCTTCTGAGGCCCAAGAAGGATCACAAGTACAGACTGTACTGGAACATCTACCACCACTCCATTGGGTACACTGTCATTATCCTGAGCGTGATCAACGTCTACAAGGGATTCGACATCCTGGACCCCGAAAAGAAGTGGAAGAGAGCATACACCGGCGTCATCATCGCCTTGGGGGCGGTCGCGGTGTTGTTGGAGGCATTTACATGGATGGTGGTTCTAAGGAGGAGGAAGAATGAAGCTGACAAATCCCACCGGGGTGCTAATGGCGTGAATGGGTTGTAGAGGGATGGCATTGCTAGCACGCCCATGGCGTCTCATGTGCATGTGGGTTACCCATTTTGTTTGTAGTTGAGAGTTATTTCTAGGACGCTACTATTCTTTCTAGTGCTTGTGATCTGCGACATTATTGCTCTTTATGCAGAGAGTGTTATAGTTTTTTCTGGTTCTTTTTTATTTATTTATATTATTATGTATAAATACATTTCCAGATTTCTTTCATTCCTCCCACTTCTTGTTCCATGTTTGAGATCTTACATCACTATAAACAGCCACTAGAGTTCAGGATTCGCTGAGGAGTTGCTTTTACTCAGAATTAAGAGGAAGGGGTTATGATTAAATGAAATAATCATGTTAATGTGGACTTAAGTTCCTGACATTGAGATAAACCCTGATTGGTTCTGCTTCTCTCTTTAAATAAAAAATGTGGGACGAACCATGTTTCCGTAGCGTTAGGAAAATGCCAGACTTTTTAAAAAAAGGATCTCCCGTTCAAATTCTAGATCCGGATTGTCCCCGGTCCAAGGTGTGCAGTTTTGCACTTCTTTCAAAATTTTAATGTATTTTTAAATAATTTAAATCGTATAGATGGAAACAACATATAAAATTAGATAATCGTGTCAATTTTCATGAGATTTGGAAATACAAAACATATTCATTCTAAGAATTAAAAATTCAGCATAATTTTTAGATGTCATTTTTATATTGTATTTTCAATATTTAGGATGAATATGTTTTGTATTTCTAAATCTCATGAAAATCGATATGCCTATGTATTTTTGTATGCTATTTCCATCCATACGGTTCAAATTATTTAAAAATGTATCAAAACTTAAAAAAATTATAAAATTGTATAGAAACTGTACACTTTTGAACTAAAAAGGATCCAACTCCTTAAATTCCACTACTTACATACAGGGATGGGCTCCTCATGTGTGAGAGTATGATCATGGTAAAATTTTGCCGGAAATCCGAAAAGTCGAACATAACTAGTAGTTTTAAACAGCAGGAAAATGTACGACAAAGGGTAATAACAGAGGGAACATGGCTGAGAATTAATCAGGCAATGATGGGCATACATGATAATAAAAAGTACGTCACATTAAATATGAATTGAAAGATGGGTGCACCCAGGTGTAATAAAATACAAATGAGAATGTGCCACAAAGTAAGGACTTTACATAGAATATGAAGGCATGAATTGAAAGCCGCTGGGTGCGCCGAGGTATTAAATTTACGAATGTGAGAGTGACACGATTTTCTTATGTCACGCTAAATTATTATTTCTAAACCTGCCGTCATGCTTCGCTGGAAAACGAATATAGGACCAAACGAACAAGGCAAGCTCAACGCGTTAAGAATTTGTCCGTGCTATAATTCCATGCATGCACAGAATTTTACCACAAAACCACAAAACACGTATAATATATAAATTTTATGGAAAGTATTTTAATAAATAAAAACTTATAATTTTATAAATTTTTAATATATAAGTCTTTTTTAATTTTATTATAAAATCCTTTCCGTTCATAATATTGTTGTTTGTTTGTTCGTGTCCATTTAGTTTCGAAGCCCAAAATTTGTTATTTATAAGTCTTTTGAGCTCAATTTTTTTTCCTAATAAGCAGGTTAAGGATCAAAGAGACTAATTTAAATATATATATATATATATATATGCACTTATGACTTCTAGTATTTAGACCCATATCTTATTTATGGTTTAGAAACAAAAATTATACAAAAACAAGTTTATTATGATTCATTAGCTATTTGTACTAGACAAAAGAGCCAAAAAAAAATACTAACAAATTAAAAAACACAGTTTCAGCTTGTAATCAGAAATACGAGGTCACGAGTTCATGCCCGTCATTTTCCCATACCCTGTGGTAAGTCTAGCCGAAGCAAGCCCGGATAGATAAAAAAAATAGCAAGCCGGCCTCGGGCACGAAAACCTGGGTTCGTAGCCAACTTGAGTAAAACTCAAATTCAATCACAAATCAAATGAGCCGAACCGACCAAAATTTGGCTCAGCTCCAACTCAGCTCTAGCTCCTCAGTAGCCCTTAAAAAAACAAGTGGACTTTTACACGCATGACGATCTAAGAACTCTGGATTAACCAGACTGGTGTGAAGACAAAGTTTGCATTGTACTTGATGCCAAAAACTATATAAACATTTGCATTGTGCTTTGTCCCAAAAAAAACTATATATTTTAATGAGTCTCGTGGATAATAAATCTAAGGTTAGGATCCCTTCAAATAGATGGGGAGAAATAGATTTTTAGGTCAACATACCAATAGTCCCCCCATCAGCAAATGAAAGGTGAAAACAATTCACATCTCCAACAAGAAGCTCTGTTTCGCGAACATGGATACGAACTCTGTAAAAAAAAAAAAAAAAATGACAATCTTCACATAATCTCCGGTTTTTGGTGCTTCAAATAGTTCCCCCAGTGTTGCCATATCAAGCAGGAGGAGAAGCAGCAGTTGCGCATCTGCAGAAGCAAAGTCATGTTGGCACCAAATAATTCATCCTTTGATCCTTACAAGTTCGATTAATTCTATTAGTCAACTATAATGTCCCGGATACCAATTTTGCATGGCATCTGTGAAAGGCTATGGATAGGCAGTCGATGCTCTTAACAGTTCAAATTACTTTTGAAAATGAGAAATGAAAAACATAAGAAACGATACACCCAGAAACGCATTAACCCTATTGAGGAATCTTGCTGATGCTTTCACTAAGAAACTGTGTCTGGATCATTGATAACTCCCAAGAAATCATCTTTGATGGTACCAATGCAGAACTGCAAAAGATGATCAAAGTAGTAGATGAAAAAAGATGTCAAAGTTAAATATAGGTCAAGTCAATAATAATAATAATAATAATAGTAATAATGATAAAGCTGTCAATCTGAATTATAATTGAGAATCTGAGGAAAATTTTGGAACTTTGAGATTTCATAAACTCAAGCTACTAAAAATTCAGCCTTTCACTAAACAATATTCCGTAAGTGTAATCTCTAAATTTCATTGAATTCCAAGAATTTCAGAAGCATTCAATCAGGAACTTCTGGACATTAACAATGATCCCCTCCCAACAAGGGAATGTGCACATCAAGGTTAAAACGTTGAATGACTGCATCCAGCAACAACTGGGTCATATATCTTTTAATGGGCTACTATATATCTTTTCATGGGTCATAAAACTGAAAATGGAAACCAATAGTTACTCCTAAACTGGGTAAACTGGTCGTATCAAAATACTATTGATAAGCCAATGTTTTTTTTTTTCCAGGTAAATATTGACAAGCCAATGTTCATAGAAGGGTTCCCCAACAATCTGACTGTTAAGATATTGCGAAAATAGGCAAGGATTGAAAAGCAAAGCAAGCATAAATAGTTAAACATTGTTCGGTGCAAGCCTACATCCACGGGCAAAGGAGATAAAACTTCACTAAAAATGGGAAGAGGTTACAAAAATGAAGATAATGTCTCACAACCCAACCCTAAGTACAGATTTAGACTGTTCTCTCGTAACAAGAAAATTTCACTCTCTTGAATTACATGCATGAGGACCTATACGGTGTCCTTAGTACCTCACTCGCATTTTAAGCCTCAAATGGTTGGTTAGACTCAGGCAGACTCAACTATCCCAAAGCTGCCAAAACTGCTCTGAACTGCACTTAGTGCCTCACTCGCATTTTAAGCCTCAAATGGTTGGTTAGACTTAGACAGACTCAACTATCCCAAAGCTGCCAAAACTGCTCTGAACTGCACTGTAACTGCGGCTGGATGTTCTGGGCCAAAACCAGCTCAAACATGATTCCCACATACCAAACATGCACTAACAGTGTGTGAAACACAAACATAAAACAAGTGAGGTTTGAAGTTGTGGTAAACTAAATGGCCTTCTCATCCTTTCCAAAAGAGTCTATTCTCAAAGGCAACACATACGAACCCATAGGAAAGGATATACGTCAAATCCCAGTATACGAGCTCAACATATCATGCAGGAACAAAACACGTTCAGTACCATGTTGCAACAACAGTGTTCTAGATCTCAAAATGAAAGCTATAAGTTAGAGCTAATTGCCAAAGTCTAATCTGAAACAGAGATTTAAGCAAACATTTGGTAAGCTTCAAGTTAAGGCATCAGGGAAGCTAATCTCAAGAATGAGTCAAGATAAGAGCCAGGGCATACAATTTCTGTTGCATCAACCCGAGTCCCTATTATCTTTAGCCGTACTTCACTATCCTTCTGAATTTTAATCTGCAACGGGGCAACAAATCAATCTAGCATTCGCAGCTTAAAGTATATATGAAATATAATATAAATAAAATCTTCTACTGTAAGCAGTCGAAAATGTACCGAATTATCTGAAGTTGTATAATTTGGCATATCTCCTGACTGGAATTCCATATCATCGGGTATCAACTGAATGAAATGCAGAACAAGGTTATTCAAACATAAATAAATAGATTTACAAGAGCTTATATGATACAGAAGCTCTTTTCGATTTCTATGTGCTTCTCATAATCATTTTTCCAATCAAATTATAAAACTTCACCAGAGCTCTAGGACATATAATGTTTCATAAGCTAAGGTCATTGGTCTAATTTAGTAGGATTAATCATTCAAGTAGACAATTGGCTACATTTTTTCCAATAAGTTAGGTGCCACACCATCACATGAAAGCAAGCCAATTAGTAACAACCTACATCAACGCACCTTGGCCTTATGAGACCCTCAACAATGAGATGCACAGATGCTGTGCAAGCAAACACCCTACTAATTTGACTACACAACTTTGATTTTCTGAAAGTCATGATTTGCTATCAATATTATAATACGACACATATTACATGTCCTATACCATTATGCCTCTTTGTCTTCATCTTTACGAAATATTTATACAACGAACGAAATATCAGTTGCAAGGATGCATAAAAATCTACATACGAGGGGCTGAATCATCACCATTTTAATTTTTTTTCCCATAACTTTGACTGTTAGGGTAAATTCTCTATTCTTGCAACAAAATACAGGGAAAAAAGATTCACAAATAAAGTACGATAAATCACAAAATGGAGGGTTGCATAAGCTTACATGGTTTGAAACAAAAATCTGAACAGGACCAGCTTCGGCGAAGAATCCCATCTGCATACCACAAAAAGATAAGCTTGAATCCAGAAGACTACGTCTATATAGTGAGGGAGGGAGGCAGGGAGGGAGAAAGACCTTGTTGACCATGGTAACAACAGCTTCCAAGATCTCCCCTTTAAAGGGTCCTGAATACAACACACTGGTACTTAACAGGGAATGTAACAAAGCCAGTACCATCTCGAATCAACCCTTTCCCAACATTCTCGACACCGGTCACCGCCACCACAAATCCATGTCGACCACTATTACAAGCAAAAGCAAATAAGTCCCAGCTCCATTACTAGACCCTAACGACGGTCAGAAAAATCAACTTCGCATAATTTCAATACTTCACCCTCACATATTTCAGAAAGGACATAAGCTCAGGAAATTAGGGATTCATTGTGAAATAAAAAACAAAATGGAGGGGAGAAGAACCTGCAAGTGCCCTCCACGTCTTTGACGAGCTTGGAGACGAGCTTCTCCTTGAGGTTGCGGCCAAAATGGCGCGGGTGAAGCTGCATGTTCCGTTCCAGAACTATGTGGAAGAACATGTTTCAAAGGGTTCTAGGGTTGGGGATCCTCGTCCTCAATGTTGATCTTACAGTCTTCGGTCCCCTGAAAGATGAATCGATTGTGGGGAGATTGTAGAAGGAAGAGCCGGAATTTCAAAACCTAAGGTGACCTAGAGATGAATCGGAAGATTTGCAGCGAGACTCAACGAGAGAGAGCGCGAGCGAGTGTACTGAAAAGGTTACATTCTTGAATTTATTTACGAGTTAAATTGCCCTTTCGCCCTCGTAAAGTTCCCTATTCCAATGTTATCCCCGTCAAATTTACATAAGGAGGGACTAAAATAGGTTCGAAATTAAAATAGGGACCGATTCACTCTAAATAGGCCCTTTGAGCTTAGTTCCTAAATTTCTTTTTCTTTTTCCACTTAAAGCAAACTTTGATTTTTAGATTCGCATTACTATGAACTTGCCATCAGTCAATGGTATCCAAATGAGTAGATGAAAAAGGGTCATGTCTTTTTCATGAGGGCATAATGGGGAGACCGCATCATTTGGCATTTAGGGCTCAAAATTAAGAAGAAATGAAAATTTCCTAGATTCCCAATTGAGATTCCTCTAGGGTTGAGAATGTGATTACCATTCGGCCAAAATTGAGGATTTTGATTTTCCTTAAGAAATGTCCAAGCCTCATTGTCACCGTGCAAATTGCACACCTATGTATTGCCTTTGCAAAAATTTGAGAACCCTAATTTTTATTTGGCATTGATTCTCATTAGTTTTAGTTTTAAAAATTGTTTATTGTTGCTCAGCACATGCCGATTCTTTAGTTATTTTTTTCTGTCGAAGTGCTTTATGCAATGATGCATACTACTCTTTTTTTATTGTTTTTCTAGATTATACCCCACTATTATTTGGCGTTAATATCTATCATGGTGAAAAAAATTATTTGGGGTCCCAAAACCATCTTACGGTGGAGGTTCAGTTACACATGTTCTAGAAATTGTGGTGATCTTTTCTGGACCACTTAGTTAAGGGTTTAGGATACAACAAACCATGTGGATTCTATTATAAGGTATCTAGGTCTAGTGATTTTGTATTTTTGCTAGTGAATGATGGTTTGATGCACATTGTGTCTACATTGGGTGTGAGTGAGGAGATAGATATATTGGTAAAGCATGTAGATAGTAATAGGCCAACTCGTGCTAAATTGGACGGTTTGAATGTGCTTAGTGATCCTGATAATGAACATGAAGGGAACACAAGTGATGAAAACTCCATTGATTCTAATTTTGTTCATGTTGATTATGAATTCAATGATCAAGATGGCTTTTGGTTCGATGAAAATGTTGATAAGGTCTCAAGGGTATCAAAAGGTCTTATTAGAGGATCTTTTATTCACATTGATTTACTAAAGTTTGGCTGAGATCATTTTTAACCTTCTTATGAGAAAAACATTTTCAACAAAAAAGCAGGTATTTGATAAATCTCTAAAAAGCTCAAAATCACTTATTGAAAAGCACAAATATGGCCACGAAAACTAAAAAAAAATTAGCTTTTAAGATAAGTTAAAATAAAAGTTTATTCAAAAAGCTTTTTTTTTTTTTTTTTTTTTTTTTTTTCCACTTTCCGAAAATCCGAAAACAACTTTTCATAAGTTTCCCCGTAACTGCCTCTAAGAAATTAACGCTCAATGAAATCAAGACACAAAAAACCTAGTTTGTTTGCTTCACCAAAAAAGGTAAAAGAAACCAACATAAGATGTAGTGAGAGAACATTGCCATCCCACTAAATTTGCCAGACCATCTGCAGGTCATAGGCTGCGAGTATGGAAACAAATTGATGGTATGAACTAATAAAACAGCTGCCCTTTATACTTACACTGAGGTGAAGTTGCATCATCTGGTGTCTATGATTTTACGTTTCTCTAATGGTTAAAACAAAGATCATTAGATACAGAGGATTCAGATGTATATAGTGCCGTGGAACATGGAACATTGCACGACAATGATCTCCAGACTTATACATACATAAACAGGTCATCAACATGGAACATCTGGAGGTTTATCTGAGGCATCGGAAGGATTCTCTTTGGGTCGAAGACACGCAATCTCTTTGATGACTTGAGTCTTGTCCGCCTCAAACTGTTCATCCACTGCAACCGAAAGAAGGAACTCTTAATGCATTGAGATGGAAAGAGGGAACAAGTGTGTAATAGTGCTTGCCGACTACCTTTTTCAAAGTTAAAGTCACCGAAGAATCGGAGTAGTTTGCTTCTGTTTGTGACGAGGACACCAACAATCTCAGGAGGCTTATTTTGGTTGGCCGCAAAAAGCTGATAGTTGTATATATAAACACGCAATCAAGCAATCACATAAATAAATGAAACACTCAGATTACCCCTCGCAATATTTTATAAGTTACCTTAAACACATGAAATGCTTCGAACTGTATTGCTTTGTTTGAATCCTGCAAACAAGTTCACCAATGAAAAACATAATTTAACAGCATGTACACACCGCTTTCACACACACGTGCGTGCAGAGTGACATACCCTAAGAAGATTCATCAGTATCCTCATGTTATCTAATGAGCTCACGTAACGAACCATCACAGCAGAATTGGAACGATCAAGTAACATATCCCCCAACAGCTGAAATGCAACGGGTGTCAGCCAAAGACAGTTATATAATATATTAGATATTGTGCATATTTATTTTTAGAATTATTTTAGCTTAGAAGGTCGCCTACATGCACTAGGCTCCCTGGCTCTTGGAACCTATACTCTGTAGTTCTTTTAACAGCTATGTTAGAAATATAAATAAGCTTGCTATAAAGCAACACCCAGTAATTCAAGAATTCCATGCCCGTTATTTGTAGCAAAGCCAACTGACAAACAAAGATGAACCCACTAACAAGACTTCATACTGCTGAATGTAGACAAGGGGAAAGTGAGAAACATGCCATGATGATGGCAGTCAAAACTATGATCAGAAGAATGGTTCCCACCAACAGAATCTTTAGTGCAAGAGTAATACCTTGACAGCGTGTCGTCTGGTAATGTAATTGGGAGATTCCAGCAACTTCATATTATACTCGGTGAAAAACTGGAATAGGAGAATATATAAGTTAGCATATTAGAAGTTTGTAAGGATGAAAAGGAAAAGAAGCTGCTTCAACGTGTACCAATTATGTATGCAACTGCTATGCGAACTATGCAGACTACCAGAATCTAAAATTGTAAACTTCATGATAGGTCATATGACTGTATGAGAAAATAAAACACAGAGACCCCTTTATACAAGCTTTCAAGACATCACAAATAACTATAGTAAGCTAGTTGACATTAGGCTGCAAACGATCTCTGATTCAACTCTTTCTTGCTAGTTAAAGCAAATAAATTATATACCAAGTAGTTCTCAACAAATAATAAATACATCCCTGTTGGAAAACTATATTATTTATTAGATGGAGGGCTGAGTGAGGAAAGCTATCAAGCATGGTAACTATTTGTACTGCAGAACTGTGTTATTTTAATTTATTACAACCACAAGCGTCAGAAGCAAGAAGAGCACTTTCTTATGTCTGTATACAATCATGGTAAAGCTGAAACTTACCCACTCATAATGTTTAGAAAGAAATTCAGCAACAGTAGATTTATGCCTTGTCATAAGCTCCTGTATATAAAGCAAAAGTAGGATTAGATTCAAGCGAGAAAGAGTCATACTAGCAAATCAGTAACTTCTTCTTTGTTACAAAAAAAGACGACCTACACAAATTTAAGCAGAATCTAGAAAACTGAAATCAAATTTGAATTAAAATATTGTTGAAAGAGGGATGAATAATAATCAATTTTTCTCCAAATGAGAACCCATATCGGACCTCGGAAATAGGTCAGTTTTCCATTTTCTTGAGCACAAAACTTATAAGATCAGGATGGACAGGCAGAATTATGCTAGCTTACAAGTACTGGACCCCTCTTAATAAATATGCCTGAGGATTTGACTTTCTACCTTCAAAACAACGCACAGAGAAAATGTATTCCAATAACAGTAAAATTAAATATGGCAGCTAGCATAGACCATACACAAAAATCGCTAGCATATGCTTACTTTAAAAGTCGCAGCAGCATCTGATGCTATGTCAAAATTCGGCATTTGTATATAACCAAAAAACTTCTTCATGTTCCCTGATTCCAAGACATACCTGCTTAATCAATGAATAGTTCAGATAAAAACTCACTGTTTAAAATATCTCCAAAGAATATATTTTATAACAACAATTTAGAGACTGACAAGCTTTCATAATTGATTTCAGTTTTGTTTCTTCCCTTAGGTGGATGTGTTATTCTTCATACTCTCTTTTTTGTCAGGAAAACATAGGAAACCATAGGAAACTCTATACCGTCTTCAATGTTGATTACCTGGCAATACTCTGATGACGTATGCACTCCCTCAATATTGCACCATAAGATAAAGCAATATCACTGTCTTCATAACTGAAAAGGACAGACTATTCATTATATATCAAATAAATTATATAAAACATTATCAACCACAAAAAGAGACATACTCAAAAAGCATAGTTTAATACTCAATCCTTACCATGCTTGAATTTTTTGAGGAAAAAAAAAAAACGGATTTCAAAGAATGAATCACTTACAGAAAAGTTGAAAAATAGAAAATGAAAACCAGAAATGAGGCCAAACTTAGAAGTATATCTTATCCAAGTATCATCTCCATTAATATTTTCCTATACAAGAACATGAGCAGTATTGCTTCTAATTTCAGAAACATACAAGCATCCAACATCATCATCATAGTAATCTGCTTCAAAGACAGTACCTAGAACAGCCTATCAATTTTGTTTAGTTTTTGTGACAGCTTTTCCACTTTTACAAATACATAAATTTTAAGGTTTGGAAGAGACATAAATGGAAGTCACCGAGTAAGAGTGCACCATACACGTGAGGGAGACAATCATTCGTGCAATATTTTCACATAGCCTTTCAAGTTGAAAACATCACTCACATCCAGGGGAAAAGAACTGTAACTGATAACTGCATGAATAGCATCTCATCAAGCTTTTCGAGTATTTATCTCAAAATATCTAACATTGAAGCTGCCGCAGTAAATGGCTTACCCGGGTATTAGAAGGTCCAAAAGATCAAGGTTACTTTCCAAGTAATCAGAAGCAATCAACCTTGAATTAACTCGTTGCCTTTGCAAATTGGCAACAACATGAGTGACATCTTGGCGGGTCTGCAACAAATGAAATGCATCAAAATATAAAGGGTATGACAAGAAGGAATGCCATATCATGTCTAAATTTACAAACTCAGATCCCCAATGTTGAAGTTTACCCCCAAGTCTAATTTGGGAAGGCACATAATTAGAAGGCGCAAGACATCCTCCTTAAAGAACTCTTGGGTCAACTGAACACATGCTTCTAAAACTGGTTCAGCTCCATCATTGCCATAAAGAGTTGACCTCATCTCTAGAATTAGTTTGCGTAGTTCAGTCATCTGCAGGAGAGTTCAGATGTGAATATGGGACGTTATGCAGTCAGGAAAAGAGGAAAGGTGAGATGATACATAGCATATAAGTCGAAGGACAAATGCTAAGAGATTGCACAGCCTCTAATATTTCTGATCGCAACAAGTTCAAGTAAATCTATTTGATGAATTCTTGATAAGGAAATGAAGTAAAAATCGGGGATCAATTTTTACTGTAACTTTTCATGAGACGAGATAAAACAGCACTGACAAACCATCATACCAAGCAAAATTATCTCACCATCATTGACCAACCATACTAAGCAAACTTTTAATTGCAATTGAGCCCAAAAAAGGTAGTAGGCTTAAAAATTTCCTGTTGCATATGAGCAGTTGGGAAAACCATTCCATGAATCGGAGATATTTTAATGTCATTTCTGAGAAGGTTAAGCATGTTAAGAAACATAAAGGGTGAAAAAGGAAGATGGCCTAACAACCGTTTACAGAAGAACACATTTTGTAGATTAATCTGCTCAACACAAGAATCAGGAAAAAAAAAAAAAAAAAACAAGGAATGGAGGCAATTCACTGAGAAATACCCAAGAACATAACCAGTGTGGGAACTTCAACAGAAGGCGATTCTATCACTCACTAGTTACCTACATAACTATTGTCCTGACAACACTTTATTGAAGGGCCCGTGCTGATAAATAGTTCGATAATGACGCACATTAAAGTCTTGGTGACCCTGAAGAAAATCCATCTAAATGGTGGGATCACTAGCAGTAAACTTCTTTCCTTTTCTTTTGGGGTTTTTTTTTCTCTCCATATATTGGCTTTCCAACAAAATTAATTGGTCATTACTAAGGAAACCCAAGGACAGGTACATGGAACTTGGATGATCATCCAACAACAAGGTGCCAAACAATACAATATACTTTATTCAATGACAATGGATATGTTCTTCAGTATCAATCGACATATTCCCACAGAAAATACAGCAGAATCAGTTTATCAAATGGCACGTTAGATTCCAACATTAATATGAAGAGAAAAAAAACAACAGTCCAACACCCTCCCATACAACCAAATACCCACATTTAACAACAAATACTCATTCAGGAAGCAAACCCAAATGAAACAACACCGTATTGTTACAATAAACCATACCCAAAATCACAAAATGGCAAAAAGCCTCAAATCTTTCTTTCTGAAAAAAAGAAAAGGAAAGGAAAACAGGAAAGACGAAAAGAAGAGGGAAGAGGGGAAAAAAAAAAAAGTGGGAACCTTTTCTTCGCGCTTGTGTTCGCGGGTCTCTGTGTTGCGGTCGGCGTAAGCGAGGAGTTCCCGCGTTTGCCTGACGAGTTCGGCGGGGGTTTTGGGCTTCGACTTGAAGAGCCCCTTCATCGTCCCTCTCACTCACTCTCTCTCTGTTGTGATTCGCAATCTGAAGAGAAGAAGAAGAGTTTATTTTATGGAATTAGGGTTTCAGAAGAACGGAGCCCGAAATGAGGGTAAGGGAGAGGGAGAGAGACAGAGAGAGAGGGGTCATGAAACGGTTTCGGCCATAAAAGCTTCTGAGAGCCTCACACAGAATGGGCGGGCGTTGTATAAAATTAGTGAAAAATCAATTTGAGTTCACCGGCCACATAACTTTGTTAATATATATAGAAAATTGTTAAAAAATAGTAAAAAAAAAAGGTAAGTATTTTTATAATAACCATCCCTTGTAGATAACATCAGAAGAAAAGATTTTGATCCTTAAATTCAAAATTCAGAATATACTTCACTTGTTACTAAAATTTGAGCCTAATTCGAATATAAATAGTCAATGTTGAGGTGTTTATTTCTAAATTTTGCTAACTTCTTTATTGACAATATTGAAGTTTAACTTTGACTTCAACGTTTCGGCGACTATTTTTAAAATGATATTATTTTATAATTTTTTATAAAATAATATTGTTTTGATAATGGATGTACGGGGAACTGGTTCTAGAGTCATACTCCTTTTTTTTTTTTTTTTTTTTTTGTATTTAAAATTGTGCTTTTAAATGAGTAAGAATAATTTTGCAAAAACTACCGTTTTGGGTGAATTCAAATTTTTATTCTCTTTTTTCATAAAAATAAAATAAAATATAACATATAGAGGGAGGAAATTGGAGCCACACTCGTACCACGTAGGCCGGTGGTTGTTAGCTGCACGAGCTCAGGCATGAATTGTACCTGATCGTATGAATTGTAATTGATATTAATTTTAGCGAGATTTAAAAATATAGGTTTTACATTTCATAATTCAAGTGAAATGTATTTTGAATGTATTTTTCATATAATTTTGTATGTGTTTTCCATTTATACAGTTAATTTTTCTTTAAAAATGCTTTAAACAAACAAAAAAAAGGGATAAATTGCACGCAAAAGGAGAAATTGGATTCTCTTCCAAGTGGTATTTTGGTCAAGTAACAAGAAAAGAATTCGTCAAATTTCGTCGGCAAAAGGCCAGTTTTGGTCCCTAACCTATTACCCAATGTTTAATTTGGGACATGACCTTTTATTTTATTCAATTGAGCCCTTAAATTGTTTCATCCGATCCAACTTAGCCCTTTTTTATGGAATACACTAGCTTTGTTTACTTATGTCTAGTTGGCACTTTGATGTGGCAAAAAACTATTTATTATAATTTTTCTTTGTCATATGAAGATAGAAATGGATGGAAACAAGCTTTTGTGATGGAACATAGATTTTTTTGACGAATAGACCAAATAAATAAAGTGAAAAGAGAGTAAATAATATATATGTATTTGCCCTCTCAATTGCTAATTAGAGGTGAGTAAAGAGTGTATTCCGTCATAGATTGGTTAAATTAAACCAAATGAGATAGTTTAAAGGGCTCAATTAAACATGATAAAATGTCAGAGTCTGAATTGAACATTGAGTAATTGATTAGAGGCTAAAAGTGACCTTTTATAAAATTACTCGCATTAATATTTTCAATGCGAACACTATTTTTGGATCGTAGGAGTAGAATTTTTATTTAGGAAATAATAATACTATCTCAGCCATGTTAGGAATCGTAGTGGAAGAATAAAAATTTTGATCCCAAAAAACTCCAAAAATCATCCTTCCATTAAGATGATCCAATGAAGCTAATTGCGAAAAGGTAGAACGACTTACATCTTGACCATCGTTTAAGATTGAAGTTTTGGAGGCTAGAAGACTTTCACTTGTCCATCTTCTATTGTGTATTCACATGAGCAATTTTTATGAAATGTCCTCCTCAAAAATTAATCGAAAGAAATTAAAAACTTTAATTTATTTTTTAGTGGAAAAGAAGGCCCCTTCTTAGTATGGAGCTCTCTCTACATTTCTTGACCTTTAAGATAAGAGTGTTCTTAAGCTTCTAATTTCTTGTCCGACTCTAGAATCTTTAATAAATTAGATACCAAATAGGACTTTTCTATTTTATTTATAATTTTCGCACAAGTTTAAATTAATTGAAAATGATTCGAAATTCCATTCCAAATAGGAATTTCCTATTTTATTAATTCCCAATTAAAGTGTCTACACTTCTAATAAATCAACACTTACCAAATTAGGGAAGTCAACACATTCCAAATTATTAAAGTTTATTCCTTTGTCCATAAGGGGGTTCCTTCTTAATTAAAGCGGATGACGAAATTTTTAAAATGCCCCTTCACGTACTAGTCATACGAGACATTTGCCAGACTTCCAGAGTTCCACGTATTTTGACATTTCTCTAAATGGCCAAAAGGTCCCTCACTGGTAATTTGGACAGCCATTGTTTTATTGTGCTCGACTCCATATAGAGATTTACATGGTGGTAGGATGCAACTCGTTGCGAGACAAGGACCATCTCCCGATTTATTCGAATTAGGACTCCTAGTAATTCTTCCTTGTATGAATAATATGGGATTTATGGCTTATAAAACTCTAAACTTGTTATTAAGTACCAATTTAAACTTGGACATGCAATTGCATCAAATTTAACCTGAATTTATAAAGTTGTACTAGTTGAGTTTTATACTTAACAGTGCTAGTTCGCCATTAACTAATTATAATCCTATGTGTCAAAATTTACTCTTTATCATTTCATGCCATATACGATTAAATGAATAAAATAACTTTTGTCATGTTGCATTATAATTTATTACATGTGGCACTTAGAGGGGTCGGGTTGGTTATGGGTGGGTGAAAAAACTATTAAAGGTATAAGTATAGATCACAATTGGATATGGGTTGGGTGGGTTGTGAGCAGGTCAAGATGGGTTACTCGAGACTAATGGGTGGGTCAAAACTATTTTGAAAATGAATCTGGTGGGTTGGCGGGTCAAAGGTTGAGTTTGGGGTTGTTTTATTATTCAGTCTTACATGGCATGAAATAAGGGTAAATTTTGCTATAGGATTAACTGGTTAATAGTGATAGTTTTTATATTCCTATCTTTTTCCGACACTTATCAAGCATTACTCATAAATAGTTTTTCATAGTCGTATGACATTGGATCTAGTCTGACTATATATTGTTGGATTTTTTTTCGTGCTCTTCAATTTAAGAACTACATTGAATATTTTTCGTTTTTTGTTTAGACTCTCGATTTTTATTCAAAATTTTAAAGCACCCACAGAATGACATGTCACACCCCCATTTTTGTCATGCTAACAAATTATCTACACCCCCATGTAAGCTCTTTTCTCCCATTCTCAATCTTCTTCTATCAACCTTGGGTACTATAAATTTTAAATTAGAATTCTTCTTTCTATCAAATTATGCACATCAATTTTTGTCAATGATTGGTGCATCGCATGAGTTTTGAATCAAGTTCTTATATGTTCGTCTTAGTGTCACCTGGTATGCATGGCTTCTACCATCCATGTGTGATGCTAGCAACGTCACAGATGGCAGAGTAGACGTCATGAATGAACTTTCTCGTTGCAGTATTCAGTGCAATACGATCCTTCTACCAACAGTGCTCTTGATCAAGGATGCTGGGTCAGGTAAACATATCAAACCCACCATTTCTAATCTGATGTGTTCATGTCTCTTTGCTAGCGCTAACGACATTATGCCGCAACCCCCATTCCCATATTCAACTGCTCCAGCCAGAGGTTCAATGGTTAAGACTAGCTAAATCACATGGGGCATCCTGCTTTCACTTGCACTCGCTCATACGTATAATATGGTTCCTCGTATGACAAAGGGCAACTTGCACAACTCTAGCAATAGAACTACTTTGACATGCAAACTCCATGCAGTGTTCTAGGAGTTGAGTCATGTTCAGTATTCATTCTGCAGTGAGTAGTATCCACATACCTGTTAAGCGTCTAACACTGGAGACCATGAAATCAGCCACTCCACTCTTATGGAAGGTCTGTTGTATGTGCTAGTCTCATTGGTTACACAAGTGTCATTCTTTACGATCTATTAACCAAGAACATTCTAGATGTGGCTTACAAGAAAATCAGTCTCAATTTATAGAGCAAATCCGGAACTCGAATTCATTGTCAATACCAGGTAAATTCCACTAAAGGTTATTGAACTTTTGGGGTTGTCTCAAAATGGTTACTGAATTTAAATTTGTCTCATTTTTCGTACTGAACTTTTATGATATGACAATTCCATCATTATTGTTAAGTCTTTTCGAGGGGGAGCCGATTCCTCTCCATTTTCATTTGTCAATTTCTCTTCCCCCTTTAGCTCTCCTAATCATTCCGAAAACATTATTTTTTTAACCAGATGAATTGAACTAACATTCAAAAGCACATGATTATTGATTTTTCATGATATTTAAAAAAATGCTGAATATATTCTAGGCATTGAAAATTCAGTATAACTTATTTTTGATTTTCTTAACTTTCAATGAATGTGATGAATATGTTCAACATTTCTAGATCTCATGAAAATCAATAATCCTACTTGTTTTTGAATGCATTCTCAATCCGTATAATTAGAATTATTTAAAAATATCTTCAAAATGATTAGGAGAGTGAAATGGGAGAATAAATTAATAGATGAAATGATGAGAAACCCCTTTCAAGGGACTTAATAACAATAATGAAATAGTAACAATACGAAACTTAAGTATGAAAAATGAGACAAATCAAAGATCAATGACCATTTTAAAGTTTGGTGACTTTCAATGGAATTTACTAGCCAACATCTATGGACATTATATTTAGTCGAACCCAACATAGATGATAAATAAGATTACACCGACTTTCGGCATCTCAACATGTAAGGATTTAGATCCTTTGAATTAGAAAAATTATGAACCAATGGGTTCAGATAATTCTAACCATTCATAGTTAAGGGAAAAAAAAAGTGGTAGAGAGAGAAATTAAAGAGAGAAGAAAGGAAGGGTGAATGTTGTACAAATTCACAACTTTCCAAATTCAAAGAATCCATATCCAAGGGGACAAGTTCTAACTCTAAGAAATAAAACCTATTTAGGCTGTGTCAATAACAAAAATTGGTTATTGGCATCTTAATTCTAACCATTTGTTGTAAAAAGAAAATATAAAAAAGGTGGAAAGAGAAAGTAAAAGGGAGGAAAAAAGAAAGGGTTAGTGTTGGCAAAATTCACAACTACGCGAGCATTTCCGGATGTAGTTTAGGAAAACCCCCACTTGGAGCCCAAGCCCAAGCCCAAGCCCAAGCCCAAGCCAATGCCCACAACCACTGGATGGGCTTAGGCTTCCAGCAGAGTTTGGGCTTGGCTAACATTTGCCGAGAACCGCCACCACCGCACAGCCTCCCAGAACGAACACCCACCATCCTCTCAGAGAGACAGAGACAGAGAGGGAGAGAGAGCGCTTCACAGAATGGCAGCGGCTTCTCGGTGTCTCTTTGCTTCCTCTTTCGGGCTCTCAAACTCTATGCTACGCTCTCTCGTGAGGCTCTCCCCTTGTTCTCATATTCATCCTGTTAAAGGATGCGCCTTTACTTCACATAAATTTGCCCACAGGGGAATCAGGGTTCTTGGGACTTACAACAAGAGCGCAGGTCTATGGACAACATCAGCTGTGGCCACTGATTCTTCAGAAACTGCACTAATAGCTGAAGATGAGAAGAGCTTGGACGATAATTACAAGAAAATCGCTCTACCCACCAACGAATCATCCGATAAGCTTTTAAGGATTCGCCATACTGTAAATTTCTGTCTGTTAAATTTATTTTGTTTTATTTTATTTTATGAAGTAGACACTAATTCTTCTGTTTGGATTCTGATTTCTTGTGCATTTTCTGAGTAAGCAATCATATGATTGTTGAACTTGAAATTTGTTCCATTTTTATTCTGTATAGCGTACCTCAAATATTTGTTCTCTCTCTCTCTCCCTCCCTCTCTCTTGTCAGTGCGTGGAGTAGGGCTTTTTAAATATACGACAAACAGATCCAAGCCCACTTGATTATAAGTTCATAATGATTATGTTCATTAGTTGTGTCAAATTCTTGTTATATATATATATAAACCTTTTCACCTCAGGCATTGATCTATTTAATTCAGTCATCTGATGCTATATTTTTTGTTCCTTACTAAGTAAGCTGATGTATGTATGCAGTGTGCACATGTAATGGCCATGGCAGTTCAAAAGGTCTTCCCAAATGCAAAAGTCACCATTGGGCCGTGGATAGAAAATGGCTTCTATTATGATTTTGATATGGAGCCATTGACAGATAAAGATTTGAAAAGGATTAAAAAAGAGATGGTGAGTATTCTGAAAACACTGGTCGTATCATTTTAAATAAAATGGAAAATTGAATGCTTGACAAATTTGTTTATTAGCCTATGGTTTCAGGGCACGGAATTTATTTATTACATCATCTGTAGGATCGCATTATAGGTCGCAATTTACCTTTGGTAAGAGAAGAGGTTTCCAGAGATGAAGCTCAGCAAAGAATAGTGACTATTAAGGAACCTTACAAAATGGAGATTTTGGAAAGTATCAATTCAGATCCTATTACCATCTACCATATTGGTAGGGAACCCTCTCCCTCTCTCTCAATATGAAAATCTTGAACAAATTTAAAATTACAATCTGGATTTGCATAGTATATGCATATTGACTGACACAGTTTATGCTTGCCTTTGAAAATTTTAAATTTCGAACTACTGTTTCAAGTGGAATTTCAAAAATGTTCCTCTCTCTGTGTTTGTGTAGCCAAAGTAAATAAATTTTACATGTTGTTTGTATCTTCACTTCTGTTTGCTTCGTCAAATTGATTTCCTAATGATATGGTACATCTTATTTCGTTTTCTTACTTGAGTTTTAAAGCTTTGATCAATATTCTGTATAGTTGACATGCATGATTGATCTTCGTAGGTAATGAATGGTGGGATCTTTGTGCTGGCCCTCATGTTGAATCTACTGGAAGTATTAACAAGAAGGCTGTTGAACTCGAATCTGTTGCTGGCGCATATTGGAGGGGAGATGAAAAGAAACCAATGCTGCAGAGGATTTATGGTACAGCATGGGAAAATGAAGAACAACTAAAAGCATACCTTTATTTTAAGGAGGAGGCAAAACGCCGGGACCACAGACGCCTTGGCCTAGACCTTGATCTGTTCTCTATACAGGTAGAGCTCTTCTTTGGGATATTAGTGAAACTGTCATATGCTTTCTCTGGAAAAGACTGATGATTGCTATTGGGAGTGCTATTGAGTAGTAATTCATGGGAATTTTCAGGAAGAAGCTGGTGGTGGTTTGGTTTTTTGGCATCCAAAGGGTGCCATTGTTCGCCATATTATTGAAGATATGTGGAAAAAAATACATACGCAGCGTGGTTATGATCTTCTCTATACTCCACACGTGGCAAGGGCAGATCTTTGGAAGATCAGTGGTCACTTGGACTTCTACAGAGAGAGTATGTATGATCAGATCAAAATTGAGGACGAACTTTACCAACTTCGACCAATGAATTGCCCCTACCATATTTTGGTTTACAGAAGGAAGATGCACTCTTATCGGGATTTCCCAATCAGGGTTGCAGAGTTGGGAACGGTTTATAGATATGAGTTATCTGGGAGCTTACATGGCCTTTTCCGTGTAAGAGGTTTCACCCAGGTACATTATCATGTCAAATTTACTTTTACACTACAACAAGTTTGGCTAATTTTAAAAACACCCCCGTGTACTACTTGAATGAGTGGATAGCACTATGCATTTGCTTGATGCGTCGAAAGTGGACATTTATGTGGGTAGACAATTGTTTAATTTAGTGACTCCTGTGATTGAGTATTTGCTGACCAACCCATATTCGGCATGCATTCTACCATTATCGTTTTCGAAATTTGGTCTTAATGACATAACAGTTGGGCAATATACACCAGTTCAGTGAATTATTGATGGGGACATGCTCTGATTATAATCTGTACGTTTTTGCCTAGTTAATGAATTTGACCTTGTTGACGAAAAAAAACAGCTAGTGCTTAGTTTGGAAGATTTTTGCATGTAGAATCTATGAGTGGGTGTCTTCCAAATTCATCTGTGTTCCACACTGCAAGAAAATGTTACCATGGTATAACTGTTCTTCTACTCTTCTACTGCCTTTGCAGGATGATGCACACATATTTTGTCTAGAAGATCAAATCAAGGACGAGATTCGGGCCGTTTTAGATCTTACAGAAGAAATACTACTGCAATTTGGTTTTAGCAAGTATGAAGTGAATCTCTCAACCAGGCCAGAAAAAGCTGTGGGAGGAGATGATATATGGGAAAAAGCAACAACTGCCCTTAGAGATGCTTTGGATGACAAGGGCTGGAACTATCGGATTGATGATGGAGGCGGGGCCTTTTACGGTCCAAAGATTGATCTCAAGATTGAGGATGCTCTTGGAAGGAAGTGGCAGTGTTCAACCATACAGGTATGTGGCAAGCTCATATTAAACAGAATTCTGTTTGGGTTTCCACATTTGAATTGCCATTTACTGACTACATTCTGCAACAGGTTGACTTTAATTTACCGCAGCGTTTTGACATCACATACGTCGATTCAAACTCAGAGAAGAAGCGACCCATCATGATTCATAGGGCAGTGCTTGGGTCCTTGGAGCGATTCTTTGGGGTCCTCATCGAGCATTATGCAGGGGATTTCCCGTTATGGCTCTCTCCAATACAAGCTAGAATTTTGCCCGTCACAGACACGCAGGTAAACTGAACTTCTATTGGTTGGGAATGGAATAGCTGTTCCATATGAATAAAATATGTAAGGAATAGTTATTCTCATGGATCATCTGTGGTGTCAATACAAATAGCTATTCACATGGATTGTTAGCGGAATAGGTAGGAATTATCTATTTTGTATGATAGCTATTACTGTGAATCAAATTATGATACTAATGTTTTGCCAATTCACCTGTGTCCAAGGATCCGTTTTTGCAATCAGAGGACTAATTATTTTTGCGTGTGCTCGTGCAGCTTGAATACTGTAACGAACTGGTCAAAGATTTAAAGGCTAATGGTATTCGGGCCGAGGTTTGCCATGGTGAGCGCCTGCCAAAGCTCATTAGAAATGCGGAGAAGCAGAAAATCCCGTTAATGGCAGTTGTTGGGCCCAAGGAAGTCGAGACGCAAACCGTTACAGTTAGATCTAGGTCTTGTGGGGAGCTTGGGAACATGGCGTGCTATGAATTTATCAGCAGAACCAAGTTTGCCACCGAGAAGAGAGGAGTTTCATTGCAAGCCATGAATTGCATTGGTAGCTCCAAGCAATAACTGCAATGTATCATTATACTTACTTTCAGTGATTTGTATAAATGTGTTATATCATTCCTTTCTTACTTCCTTTTAGTTATGATGACCCAAAAATCTGAAACTATAATTGCCAAACCAACATCGACTCTACGTTTCTCTGGTGCCTAATCATATATTTTCTCCTTTATTTGACTTAAATCCTAAACATTTATTTATTTTTAAATTTCTAACTCAAACTTTCGCTAGCAAAGCAATTCACGTCCTTCCTTTAACATTCATTTACGTCTATCCATCTTTACTTTGTCGATGCTTACGTGGATAGAGATCCATGTACCTTGACATTGTGAACATGTCCTTTATGATGGGAAAAACAAAAAAAAAACCTTTTAGCTTCTGTTAATTCGTTTCATTCTCAAGTTTCGTGACTTTCATTTGAACAATTTTCTTTGCTTCCGTTGATGTCTTCAATTGTAGGGGTGTAGGCATCAATGGTTTCAATACTTTATTAGCTTCACTAAGGAAACTTTAGGTTAAAAAATTTAAAAATAAATAAAATAAAAGTGCAGAATTTACTTTAAGATAAATTGAAAGTATAAAAATCCAAAAAAGAAAAAGAAAAGTGAAATTGTAGAGTTTTTTCATCTTATAAAGTGATATGTTGTGTGATATCATCAGTATAATTTTCGTTTATGTAGATAGAATTTCTAACGAAGATGGATGGAAGTGAATGAAAGTTAATAAAAGGATTCAAATTGGTCTATTAATGAAAGTTTGCGTTAGAAATAAGAAAAAATAACAATTTAGGATTCAAATCAAATAGAGAAGAATATAGGATTGTTTTGACCGGTAGGCCTGGCTTATAAGGCTCCACGCATAAAATAAAATAAAATATGGAACGAAACAAGCCACTCTCGTTCAAGCATGGAAGAAAGAAACAAAACATCAAAAATGGCTACGACTGCATTTTTTTGGTTTTATTGTTGGTTGCATCTCTCTTTGCACACGCCCAATTAGTTGATTTTTATTCTATTTTACTGTTTTGATCATTCAAAATAGATGAATAGAGCATCGATTTGAAGTTCAATAGCCAATAGTAGGCAAGGGGAAAATGGGTTTTAACGGCATTAACGGAAATGACTGGATTGAAACGAATCTTAAAGTTTAGTGGTTCAATTGCATATAATTTTGAAACCAACCCCAAAGTTCAATGTCCAATGATAAAATTTACCAGAGCTCCATGTCAATGGGTGAGACTCAATTTTTTCATGTGCCATATTATTATGTCAACATAATCTTGACTTGTGTCGCTTTGGACTCATCAACTTATCAGCTTTTACACTCTTATTTAAACTCTTATTCTTCAATGCTTAGCTTCTTTGAACACTTTGTGTTCTTCAAATTATGATCTTTCCTTTCCGTAAGTAATGATTTCCAATTTAGTTCTTATAGAGTGTGTGGAGAAAATTAATAACTAATATTTCTTGTGTTTGGAGAAAATTAACAATTAATATTTCTTACTTTAATTCTTAGAAAAATTTTAATAATTTATTTTTTCCAATTTAATTTCTATACATTTGTTTATAGGAAATTAATAATTAATTTTTTTTATTCCAATTATATAAAAAAAATCAAAATCAACAGTTAATAATTTGGGAGGGTGAGGGGGGAGCGGTATAAAAAATAAAAAAAGCATCACAAGGATAAGAGGAATTCGAACCAATTCCTGGGGAAAAAAAGCAGAATTATTTAACCATACAGAATTCTTTAATAAATATATGAACATTAGTACGTGAGAATTTCATTGAAAAATATGCTCTAATGCAATGAGGATAAATTAGAAAAATCATTCAATGTTATTTATAAATATTAGAGCTTACCAAATTATTATCCTATATATACTCTATTTCCATGTTTTCGTTCTTAACTTTATTATCCCCTGAATTATTTAAATACACATTTTTTTTACGTCCAATTTTTCAGAGGTAAATCAATACGATAATTTTATAGGATTAATTTATAAAATGCTAAAATGGAAAAGTATTAGGGAAATGAAAAACATGTAAATGAAAAAATTAATTATTAATTATTAATTATTAATTAATCTCATTTCTTATATTATCCTTTTAAATTTCGTAAGCTCTTTCTATATCCAATGAGATTTATTTGTGCTATTAACTGAGGGTGTTCTCAAACGGTGTGGCACCGATTTTTTGAATGTAGAAAGAAAAGCTCTTGTAATGTAGCGAGGAGATAATGAGGAGGATGGTGAGGAAGGGAGTAAAGGTAAACTTAGAAAAAAAAATCATTATAATTAGAGAATTTCAAAAATTTTTGAATTTTCAAAAGTTTTCTCGACCCGATTTTCGAACACCAAATTACCTTACAAAAATTTTGATCTCCAACAAAATTTTCTAAATTTGCCAACTGAATTTCTCGACCGTTAAGAAATTTTTTTAAAAACTCAAGTTTTCCTGAATTATGCACACCGTTACTTGTAATGAGGAAACACATTTAGGGTAGGGAAAGAAAAAAGCCCCAAAGATAGAAATTTGACCCCAAACATCACGACCTTAGACCACGGAAAGACCTCAAGTTATCTTCCTACAACTTCGTTGGGCTTTGAGGATCATAGCATCCCCCCCACCCTATAAATTGTTTGTCACCCAACCAACAACCCACTACATTCAAAACATACCACTCTTGTTTAACCATAGAAGAAAGAAACAAAACAACAAAAATGGCTTCGAGATTTCACATGTCTTCGACAACTGCATTTTCTGTTCTATTGATGATTGCATCTCTCTTTGCACGCACCCAATCAGCTGATTTCAACATCATGAAGTACGGCGTCAAGGCCGATGGCTCGTCCGACATTATGAAGGTAAAATATAAAACAAAACAGAATTCTCACATACATCACACTAAGCTATGTTGAGATTTCTTATACATGATTGCCTGGTTGGTGTTGTAGCCATTGATGGACGCATGGAAAGAGATTTGCATGGCCCCGGGGCCGAGCAAATTGACGATCCCGGCAGGGAAATATTTATTGAGCCAAGTGGCCCTTGGCGGTCCGTGCAAGGGTCCGATTACGATTCAAGTGGACGGAACCATCCTGGCTCCGCCCGACGCGTCCAACATTAAGGGAGATGGATGGGTCGTCTTAAAGTATGTGGAAGGCTTGACCGTGACCGGCAAGGGGACCTTTGATGGTCAAGGTGCAAGCTCTTGGAAAAATAGGGGCGAGTGCACCAAAAGCTTCTCTTGCTCGAACCATCCCACCGTAAGCCCCATCTTTGGATCCTTACACGAGCAAAAAAAGGAGAGGGAAAAAATAAAGGCTTCACGTCTCATTTAAGGTTTGAAACCTTTAGAGGTACAATAAGCTTGCACTTCTAAATGGATAAATTTGTCACATGGGCTTGCGGGCCCTTGACTTCATAGTAGCTTGACATTTAAATAAAATGTCAGGGCTTATAATTTCAGCCTGGCATCAAATTAAAGAATTTAGGTGGAGCCTTTTATCCTTCTTGTTGTCCATGAAATAATATTTGGTCTAATTTGGAAAATATGCACAGAACATAAGGCTTGATTTCCTCACCAATTCAGTGGTGGAAGGGATCACTTCTGTCAACAGCAAGATGTTCCACTACAATGTCTTGGGTTGCAAGAACATCACCCTTCGCAACTTGATCATCAATGCGCCAGAGGATAGCGTGAACACCGATGGCATTCATGTCGGGCGGTCCGACGGCGTCACTATTATCAACCCCAACATCAAGACCGGAGACGACTGCATCTCCATGGGCGACGGTAGCAAGAACCTGAACATCTCCGGGGTCACCTGCGGCCCGGGCCATGGGATCAGTGTTGGGAGCCTTGGAAGGTTACAGAATGAACAGGATGTGACTGGAATTTATGTGAGGAACTGTACACTTACTAAGACCATGTGGGGTGTTAGGGTTAAGACATGGCCCGCGTCACCTCCCGGGGTCGCCACTGACATGCATTTTGAGGACATTAAGATGATTGATGTCCCAAGCCCTGTGCTCATTGATCAGGTTTATTGCCCATGGAATCAATGCAAAGCGAATGTAAGTAGTTTTTTAGAGATTGTTATTAGAAAAATCGGAGTCTCTACTCAAAAAACTATATTTAATTATCTTTTACTAACTCCAATCAAAACTTACTTATTCTTTTCATGCTAAACCTTTTGAGAACATTTAAAACATAAGTGACTAATTTGAGATGCGTGTTGGTATTATATATATATATATACGTATCAGATTCCTTCAAAAGTAAAGGTGAGCAAAGTGAGCTTCAAGAACATAAAGGGAACTTCAACAACAAAGAAGGCAGTAGAGCTTTCTTGCAGTCCTGCGCTTCCATGCGAGGGAGTGGAGATTGCAGACATTTCCCTGAAGAACACCGGCAGTGACGGCCCCGTGGCTTCCAACTGCACGAATGTTAAGCCGACCATCACCGGCACGGTCCCCCCCGGTTGCTAAATATCTCGGCACCACTCGACTCGATTGAATAAGGATTTTTTTTTTTCGGTTTTATTTATTAGTGAGTCGAAGCTTATAAATTCAAGTGAAAAGGATCGACAGCTTCTGATTTTGTACTTCAGATATGTGTTCTTCATTTCCTTGCACCCCGTTTTGTGCATACTGTTTCTTTGGAGGTGTATTGTACTGTTTGTCGAAATTTTAACATAATAAACGAGATTTCTTCCCCATTAATTGGAGTTTTGTTAAAGCTTATGTTCTTGCATTTAACTCCCATTTATTCTTCCAGACTGTAATTATGTGGTTCAGCTCACTATAAGCAGTGGGTGTTGGGCGGGCATGTGGGATATACAAAAACGAGGATGGCTTGTAGCTCTCTTTCTTGATTTTTATGCCATTTTGCTCTGTAATCATAGCATCTGAAGGTCACGATCATCTAAGTAAAAAAAAAAGTCTGATTTTGCCTACCTGAGAAGAAACAGACCTGTGCTGCGGGCTCCCCAACCTGAGAGGCGGCTGCTGAGGTCTGCAACAAACACCAGAGGTTTAAAAACTTATCCACCCCATGCACTATTCCACCCATATCCTGTCGTGTTGCATATATTATCCTATCCCATACGGTCCCAACCCATGACTTTGGAAATGAGCTTGACTCGACCTGTGTATTTACTCGAGGCTAATCTCTTAATGGTAGTCATTGGATTGGGTTATAAAAAACTGCAGACTTGATTAATTTGCTCTAAATAATTACATTTGATATCCAAGAAGAACCAAATAAATTCTCTTCTATACAAAATATGGTTTATCTGAATTTGAATCTATCAATCTGCCTATCCTTCACCTTTTTTTTTTTTTCTTTTATTTGTTTTCCCCAATCAGGGAAGGGATCACTTTTAACAGGAGCATACTAATCAAACTTATTTTCAAATTACTTTTATAATTTATGTTTTTACCTCCAAGTCACACTATACTTGTATACGCGTGTGCACACACACATATAGGGGTAACAACAGATAGCGTAAGGGTATACGGTAATGGCCTTACCCTTGCCCTAAGGTAAAATAAAAAATATAATTATTTTATCCTAACGAGTAATGGGCAAGGATTAAGTTTAAATTTTTTTAAAAAAAATAATAGAATAAAATAAAAAGTTATACCTAAATCTTAATTTTGTGTGTGTGTGTATGTTTCAAATGTGTTGCATGTAGCTATAATTACATTTAAGTCTGATCTAGAGTATTTATTATAGCTATTTAAATAATTATATAATATTATTATATATTCATATATCTATATATATATATATATATATTTACCCTTACCCTAGCCTTACCAAAAAAAATTATGGTAGGGTAAGGAGTGTGTTGGAAATTTTCAATGTCCTAAAAGAAAAAAATAATTGAATGGTTGTAATGGTTCAATTTGTGATTTAAGTGGTTTAATTAATACAGCGTAATGGTCCAATTAAATGATAGAACTCTTTAAGGGTCAAGTTTATTGTGAGTAGGCACATCTTTTAGATCAAGAGTTATACTTATTAGAATGGTTATATACTCCTTTTAAGGGGTATGTCTATTCAAATAAGAGCCATGACTCTTTTGAAAAGGCATGACTATTTCTATAAATTGAGAGCCCTTCAATTATTTCAGGGAAAAACCAAGTTTTACTTTCCTATTGTATTCTCCAAAAGTTATTTCTAATATTTTTAGGATGGAATTTATTCTGCAAATATATTCAATTGATTTAGCCTGTTTAATCTTGGGAGACTAATTTGCAGTAATCCAGTGCAATAATAGGGTGCAAATATAGGCAAACTTTCCATCTATACACAATTACTCAAACGAAGGATAAATGGGTATACCCTTACCCATTACCACCCCTACACATATCCTCCACACCAACAGCTGACGTGACACGCCTTTATGGATTCTTTTAAGGGGTTTTTTAATGAAATATTAATAAATGAACCAGTAAAAATAGCCACATGGGCAAATTTGATGCAGAATACCCCTTTCCTTTTTATACTTGTCTTTTTTTTTTTTTTCTAGGTGTCCTGCTAGATAGTAGTAGGGCAAGTTATGTAAATTTTTTGATCTCCCAAAATTAAAGAGAGAGACAGTCTTGGTCTCGGGTCAAGTCGGTGTTGTAATAAGAGGATCATAACTAGTGGCATAGGACACTGATCCAATAACGAAACACGTTTCAAATACAAGAAGAAGAAGGCCAAAGATAGAAATTTTGACCCCAAACACGTTGACCTTAAACCATGGACAGGCCTCAAATTATCTTCCAAAACTCCGTTAGGATTGGGAGGCAATAAAGCTTCCCTTCCACACTATAAATTGTTGTTACCTGAGTTACCAAATTCCCATCTTACTACATTCAAAACAAACCCCCCTTGTTCAGTCATAGAAGAAGAAACAAAACAAAAAAAATGGCTACGAAATTTCACATTTTCACTTCTGCATTTTCTGTTTTATTGCTGGTTACATTTTTGTTTACACACGTCCAATCACTTGATGTCGACATCATGAAGTTTGGTGGCAAGGCCGATGGCACGACCGACATTATGAAGGTGAAATACAAAATAAAACAAAATTCTCGCATTTGTCGCGGTTATGTTTATATGTTCTTTAATCTATGAAAATGGACCATGTTGAAATTTGTTACACATAGTTGATTGGTTGATAATGTAGGCATGGGTGGATGCATGGAAAGAGATTTGCACAGCTCCGGGGCCGAGCAAATCGACCATCCCAGCTGGGAAATACTTATTGAGCGAATTGAATGTGGGTGGTCCGTGCAAGGGTCCGATCACGGTCCAGGTTGACGGAACCATCTTAGCTAAACCTGAAACACAAACCATCAAAGGAGATGGATGGGTCATTTTCAAGTATATGGAAGGTTTTACCTTGACCGGCAAGGGCAACTTCGACGGCCAAGGCACACTCGCTTGGAAAAATAAGGACGCATGCACCAAAAGCTTCAATTGTGCCAATAACCCTTCCGTAAGTCCTTTCTTTTCGATCCTTAAACAAGCATGACAAAAAAAAAAAAAAAAGAAAAAGAAAAAGGCTTTACATCTCAAGATATGATAAGGTTTTGAACCATTGTGAGTTTTAAAAAACTATACCACTATTTGGATATATTTTTCTGTCCGGTACCATCAACCTCGTATTAACTTGGCATCTTAAAAAAATCTAGCATATTTGATATCACAAAGACAATAATTTTAATATGGTATCAAACTAAATTATTTGCATAGAGTTTTTGTCCTTTCGTTTAGTTTTTATGGTATAATATTTAGTTTAATATGTAAACTATGCACAGAACATAAGACTTGATTACCTCACCAATTCAGTGGTGGAGGGGATCACTTCCACCAACAGCAAGATGTTCCACTACAATGTCTTGGGCTGCAAGAACATTACCATTCAAAACACAATCATCGATGCGCCCGAGGACAGCGTGAACACTGACGGCATCCACATCGGACGGTCCGATGGTGTCACTGTCATCAACCCCTACATCAAGACTGGCGACGATTACATCTCCATCCGCGATGGCGCGAAGAACTTGAACATCTCTGGGGTCATATGAGGGCCATGGGATCAGCGTCGGGAGCCTTGGAAGGTACCCCAATGAAGAGCCGGTGGTCGGAATTAATGTGAAGAACTGTACACTCACAAAGACAATGTGGGGTGTTAGGGTCAAGACATGGCCTGCATCGCCCGCTGGAGTCGCAACTAACATGCATTTTGAGGACATTAGAATGGTTGATGTCGAAAGTCCTGTGCTTATTGATCAGGTTTACTGCCCGTGGAATCAATGCAAAGCCAACGTAAGTAATCATTTTGGAAATTCTTGGAGTTCGGATTAAAAGATTACCTTTATGAACTTTTTTTTTTACTAAATCAAATCAAAATTTACTTGCGTCTTTTCATCCGTAAGAGATTGAACCTTTTGAAAATGTTTAAAACATAATGGAGGCAACTAAGTTGGGGCATGTGTTGGTAATTATGTATCAGGCTCCTTCACAAGTGAAGGTGAGCAAAGTGAGCTTCAAGAACATAAAGGGAACTTCAACAACAAAAAATGCAGTAGAGCTTTCCTGCAGCTCTGCATTACCCTGCGAGGAAGTGGAGATCGCAGACATCGCTCTTGAAAACGCTGGCAAAGATGGTCCCGCAGCTTCCAACTGCACCAATGTTAAGCCTACGATCACTGGCAAGGTCCCCCCCGGCTGCTAAATTTCTCACCACCACTCGGCTCGACTGAATAAGCAAGGATTTTTTCTAAAAGTTTTTGAATTTTAGGTAGTGGATGCTTATAAATCCAGTTGAAAAGGATTGCCAGCTTTTGGTTTAGATCTTAAGAGAGGTCTTCTTCCTGTCCCTGCACCCGGTTTCGTGCCCACCTGCATGATTTTTTCCCGGTGGTCTGATAAGGGGCAGATCCTCCAATATTTCGGTTCGCATGTATGATCAATGAATTTGAGCATGTGCACCATCCATGTTCATAAACGAAGGAAAGCTTGTCTAGACAAAAAAAAGAAAAAAATAAAAAAAAAAGAAGAAGAAGAAGAAACAGTGCGACGGGTAACTCATTTTCCATATTCGAACAGAAATTTTCTTTTACAAATATGCAGCTCCGAATTATCTGTAAATCTATAAATAAAGCATGCGCGATCGTCTGCGAAGCTTTGATGCTTTCTTATTCATTACAAGTCATTTGACCAAACTATACAGAAAAATAAGTGCATCAAATGAATGTTTAGTTTCCAGAAACAGAGAGGGACACTGAGAGAACATCCCTACGTCCAAGTACCGATCAAAGAGATGTCCTTCGAACCACATCCCTTTTTCACCAACTGCTCTCTCTTTCCTTATTTACCATATCTTCATATATCCTCCACAGTTCAACTTGCTGAATTTGCTAAATTCTTCTCTTGAAACGCGAACTTTTAAAGAAGACGCGCCATTCCAAAGGGAGAATAGTATTGAGGAGTCAAAGACGTGATTATAATCCAAAAGACGACATAAGAGCCTCGAGCAATTATCCACTGCTGCTTTCAGTCTTTCCCTTTTTTAGATTTGCGAGTTCTTCTACTAGCTTTCTCTCTTTGCCACTCAGTCATTTGGGAAATTCAACTTGCACACGCACCACTTGATCGCCCCGCATGTTGCTTCTGTTTAGTAGAGGAACGCCCTTCTTTACCATCACCAGCGTCGTGTTTGGCTGAGTTTCCTGCTGGAATCTTTAGATCGGCCTTTCCATCCACATTTGGAACCTTAACTGTTGTCCGCAATATTGCATCAATGTATGACACCTTGCAGGTGTAAGGATATTGGTGTCATCACGTTTGAGGACAGGATCTGGGGCAACATCCACAATGACAAAAAGATCGCCAGGAGATCCACCTCGTTTTCCAGCATTACCTTCTGACTGAACCCTCAAACGGCTACCAGAGTCCACACCAGCATGAATTTTTAGACTGATCCGCTTTGTTTTCCTCACTCGGCCATCGCCCGAGCATGTATTGCATGGGGTAGATACTTCCCCAGTCCCACCACAAGAAGAGTAAGACATTACCTGCTGGAAAACACCTAACGGGGTCCTTGCTGATTAGACAACTTGTCCTTGGCCACCACATGTGTTGCATTTGGATGGCACAGTCCCTGGCTTAGCCCCTGAACCATTACATGTCCCGCAACTCTCCAATCTGGTTTATCTCAATCTCCTTTTCCACCCCAAAAACAGCCTCCTTAAAATTTAAGATGAGGTTGTAATATTCATCTTGGCCCTTAGTTGCTCTATTCCTGGAGGCTCCTCTCCCCATGCCACCCATACCACCCATGCCACCCATGTTCTCGAATAATGACTCAAACAAATCAAATGGGTTGCTGAAATCCTGCCATATTAAAGGAATTGATCTCAGTGGTGAGAATAAACAAGAACTTTGACATATGCCTCGATGGCGTAGATTTTTCCATTAAAAATGTCACTCACCCCCGTGCCCATCCCAGCACCTTTAAGTCCAGCTTCTCCATATTTGTCGTACAATGACCTTTTCTCATCATCTGACAAGACCTAAAGAATTAAGTTGATTTATGCAGATCAATAAGATAATAAACTTGTAGCGTTTCAAAATCACCTTTCACAACAATGGATCACCGGCTAGTCACGGTACTGAAATTATAACTCCTATGCATTGCTAATTTCCTTGAATTTCTGCTCAGCACCAGTTTCTCTGCAGCAAAGATGATCTACAACAGTTAGTCATGAATATCGACCAAACATGTTATTAATGAGAAGACACCAGGCTTATGAAAGTAATCTGACCATCCTAATAGTATACGATACAAACAGAAGTGGCAATTTGGAGTGTCAAGAAGGTTACAGACAAGTAAAACACGGATCATGCATCAGGACATGCAGATCAAAGGCAGGTCAAAAATATTTTATGAGTGCATCAGATTGGGTTATATTATGGGCAGGTTGGATTAGTTGGCAGGTCAAGAGCTCATCCCATCGGAACAACTTTTGCTTCTTTAAGGTGTATATGGTAGGTATTTCTAGAGGGTATTTGATTTGAGGATGGCATTTAAAATACCATTTTTCAAAATACCCCGTTTAGATACCTTGCAAAAGGAATTTTAGAATTCTAGGGATTGTGAAAGGAGATTTACTCAATGTCAAATCCCCTCGAGAGAAATAACCTCTCAAGAGGTATTATTTGACAAAATTCCACATGATGGCTTCTATTATGGGTGTTCATGGTGTAAAACCATAGGGAAAAAATAATAATAAAATAAAAAAACTTTCAATGGAACCCTACCCTGCCGACACACTTAAAGTTTTTATAACCCTGTGACCTCAAAGTAAACCCCTCAAGCTTTTGAAAGAGGCATAGAACTCTTGAACCTTTGCAACTTAAGCTTTAAATTTTACGCAAGGGCCTAAGCTGGGTAAAACGACCAAGCACATAAATACTGAACCGGATGACGAAAGCATCTAAAACAAAATTAAAGCATGTCTTGCATCAAAATGAAAAGATAATTTAAGATCCATATCTTTTTGAACCAAGAACTCACATCCATCTTTATATTTTTCAAGGTGATAGGTCTAAAACGATTGACCCTTAAAGACTTCAGATTAATTCACGTGAGACAAATTTTGAAGGACTTTTCTAATCCTTATCCTTTTTATTGGGGAGGGGGGGGGGGGTATTTTATTTTTACTGATTATTGAGAGCATATAGTTGAAGTTCCACATTTTATCGTTTTATTTGAATATTTGCTTATGAGTAACCCTTCTGGTATTCTTTTATTTTAAACTTGCTTGAAGTTGACACCTTACACCTTGCCAGGCCGTTGCCCATTGTTGCATTTTCCTTGTTGCCAGGTGTTGAAGTTGAAATCGAAGAGTGTGTATCTCATCTATTGTGGTTTTGATGATGAAGTAGTTGACTCCTGTACTCTTTTCATTGAAACAGCCACTGTTGCCAACCTTGACGCACTGTGCTGGGCCGATGAGAGTCAAAGTGTCACACATGGATCTCTAAATGTATAGGCGTTGGGACCCCAGCACTCGATAAGGCGAGATCCCTGTACGTTGAGATGCCAGGGCAAGACCTAGAGACAGAGGGAACTTTGTACCTCGAGACACCAGGATTATGTTAGCCTCAGTGGCCAAGACAGCAAGGTAATGACAGCCTGATTCGGCAGGATACTGGCACCCTCAGTTACCGAGATGGCAGGAAGCTGGCACCCCCGGTTATCGAGATGGCAGGATCCGGATACAACAAGATGGTGAAATTCCAGCACCTGACACTACCGGATGGCTAAATCCTGGCATTGCCCTAATGCCATGAATATCGAGATGGCGAGAACCCAAGTCACCGAAATCACAAGAGTTCAAAATTCTTGCTTAAAAGGTTCAAAACCAAACAATAGAATTTATGAATCCAATATTTGTAAATACTATGTTTCAGGAACCCAGGATATATGGATAGCAAAAACACAGTCACCAAGATCCCAAGACTTCAAAATTCTTGGTTAAAAAATTCATAACCAAACAAGAGAATTTTAAATCCCCCATATTCATAAATAATATATTTCAAAATCTCATTATTTTTCAAATCCTCAATATTTAGGAATATACTCTATCCAAACACACCCTTAGTATTTTCTTCAGCCAATCAATTTTAGCAAAAACTTTAATTTTGAACCCCCCCCCCCCCCCCCCAAAAAAAAAGCTAATATAAATGTCAATAGAACAGGTTTGGTTGGTCAAGACGGGCGGCCGAAAATTATTTTATGGGCGGATTAGGTTGGGTTATCTCATGCACCGGAGGCAGGTCGCGGGTTGATCTTGCTGGCACTAAATACAAACAATGAAAAGCTGGGCAACCAACAGCAATTTCAAAGCCCGTAAGAGTTAAGATTAAGTGTTTCTCTAACAAATTGTTCCTATCATGGGATGCGCCCCTTTTCAATCCAGGTCATGCCACCTACTCTCTAATTAGTCATTTAACTAACAGAATCTCAATAATCTTACCTCGGCTCCTCAAGGACCAAAACAAATGTTATTATTTGTGCCAGAGGAAAGTGGCATCTCTGTCCCCACCGTCAGGGAGGTGAGGAGTTATGTGTATGTTGCTGAAGTTTTGTGCCCGTAACAGTATACTAGGTTTCTAGGTTCAAAGAGCCTAAAAAAAGCAACTAAAAGCAGATTCATGAGCCTTGATTAACCTCTAGAATCAAGATTAAGGCTGATTCACTAATGAAGTTATAGCATGAGAAGCAATGAGCTACAAAAGCAAAAGAGATAAAGAGGAGCAATTAAAACAGACATTGATGAAATCATGCGACACAAGCAAAAAAGGTAAGAGGAGCGACTCACTTGTTCACATCTGGATGATAACTCAGGGCAAGCTTTCGATAAGCTGAAAATTGAAACGTACACAAAAATTGAGATAACATAACATAACTCAACGGTAGTTTAATTTTAGTAGCCCAATCATAACAAAAATAATCGCTTTTCTGTTCTGAGCCTACACCAAGGCTAAACCCTCTACACTCTAGTATATATCTATAGTTCTAATTTAGAATTGATGCCCACTTATCTCATCAAAAGAAACTATGCCATCAGCAAACTTGAACCAATCAAGCAGTTTCAAACATAAGGATTTTACTCACACTTCTCATCGTAAGACTAAGGATTTTACTATCACTTCTCATCGTATTTGTTTTATATGTCATGTACAAGTTCATGCCCCTTCGCTTTGTCAATATTCATAATGACATTCCCTGCTTGCATGAACTTTCCAACCTCATTTTTATATAACTGGAAGAAGTCTGATGAAAATGAAGAAGAAAACATGCAATGCTTTGTAGAAAGAGAAAAACATATTTTCTTCTCTTGGGCGCTGACAACAAATAATGAAAAGCACATTGCATATTCAGATATCAAAGAGACAAAAGACAAGAACAAAAAAGGAACTTATGAAATGGAATGCAGAAAAGAGAAAATTTGTGAAAGAAATTCATGCGGTAGGCACTACTGCACAAGTTTGTAGGATTGGGAGTATGGAGTCATCTATCGTTCATGTACATTTCCTTGCTTCTTGGAAAAGAGGTTGTTTCCTCACCTGGAACCCATGACCTTCGGTCATAAAAAGCAACCTTCCAGTAAGCCTGTTAACAGGTCGGACCCATACCCATTTACTTGGGTTTGATGTAGAGGACAAGAAAATGTCGTATGCATCCCAGGAATGATGTAGAGGACAAGAAAATGTCATATGCATCCCAGGAATAGACCCAAGAATGTGGTTTAATTGGGTTTGACCCAACCCATTGACAGGCATGCTTCCCAGTAGTACCAAAGCTCACCCTTACGTGAAACATGTCCTTAAAGGCGCTAGGCACTCTTGCGGTGCTAAGGCCTAATATTGCCTGAGTGACATGAGGCAGTAATTAACAAGAAACTACCAATATTTGTTGTTTGTGCTTTCCGTAGATGGAAGTCAAAAGAAAAGAGGGAAAATTTTATTTTTCTACAGTAGAAAAGAGGAAGGGGGGAAAAGAATATAAAGCAAGAAAAGAGAGAATACCTTGAGAAGACTTAAGACAGCAGTGTGCACAACTTGCAGGGGAGAGAAGAAAATATAAAAAAGGAGATATTTAAGGGATTGTAGCTTTTTTTGGTAACTCTAATATATATATATATATATATATATATATATATATATATATATATATATGTATATGTTTTTGATTCTTCATCTAGAAGATTCTAAAGACAAATCAGTGAGGTGATGCCCAAGCTCTATGAGGCGCTAGGGCCTCGCCTTGCCCAAGAGTCTAGGCGAGCACACGAGTGCCTTTTAATAACACTGATGTGAAAAAAATTGAATCTTAAAATTATCACATTCTCCAATCATTACTTTTACACATGACCATAAAGGCAAGGAATATTTGGACTAAAAAATCATTCATAGAAGACTAAAATGGAAAAATAAAATCAATGATTTTAAAGTTTTCAAAGTGGATAATTTCACATATAGAACAACCTATCAAAAGACACACATGATGTGAACATACCACTTTTAATTTCAGATTTACTGGCATTTTTTGACACCCCAAGAACAGAATAGTAATCCTGCAGTTAAGGAAAAATTAGCACTTTCTTCTGGAACATCCTCCAGGCGACAAAGGGCTCAGCCACACAAGGAAAATTACCATGCATGACACACACACACACACACACACATGTATATATATATATATATATATAGATAGATAGATAGATAGATAGATACATACATACATACATACACACACACGCACACACACACACATATATATATAAAGAAAAACACCACTATCCTGCTGAATTTTTCGGTTAATGAACTCACAGAATCAGCCCTAACTACGAGCCGTGCTAATTGTGACGTGAATTTTGAGATGATCCCACAGAGAATAGTGCATCCAGGGATTCCTGTAGAGATAAGCCTGAGCTGGGAGCCACAAGATGCCTCATCTTGCTGGTAATGCTGCAGAAAGTTGAATGCCATTAGACTGTATAATGCAAATGATAAAAACAAATTGCATAACTTGGTCTCCAATACTCCACATACATTAAACTGCCAAGGAAACATGGCTTGCGATAAATAAAGAAAATAATAAAACTTAGCAGCCTCTACATTTTCCTGGGTAGGAATAATTTAACAGATGCCCATGCTATCATGGAGTAGAAGAAAGTGCCAAAAAGGTTTAATTGCTAGTTTTCCCATCTTCCAAAAACATTGAGTCAATCAAATCAAACATTTCTATTGGTAAAAGGATCAAAAGCTTTTAAAGTGTGTCCACTCATGGTAGGCAACTGAATTGAATCTTGTAGCTATGGCAATAACATGGTGAGCGTAAAAAAAAGGAAATGGATGGAAGGATGCATTAAGTAGTGAAGCATATATTCCTCAGAATCCAAAATTAAGTACTAGAGAACTTCGTCGGTACATTGTCTTATGCCCAATAACAGTGAAAATCTGTGATCAACTCTAGATTTGAGAAATATAAGCCCAAAGCCAACAATTGAATGCATCTCAAAGATAATCAAACACTCAAAAGAAGCACTCACCCATACTGGGATCTCGCTAACCTGTTTGTGACAGGAAATTAAAGTATATACTGAAACTGAAGTATATACCGTGGCCGGGTTCTCCATTGAGCCACAGATGAAGTTCCAAAAGGCAGCACAGCCATCCAAGGCTTAATCTGCAGAAGGAAGGTACTCAAAAAGATATAACCTTCTGCATGTTTAAAATCATCCAGATTAAAGTACTGTATATGTGTTTAAGAAACTATAACAACAGGAAAAGAACAAAATAATATGAAAGCATCAAGGTATCTAAAGAATTAAATCTCAGAACTCCAGATTGGCAAATGACAAAACGTCTGAGTTAGAACTGAGCATACTGTCAACGTCAGTAAGTCAAAAAAAAAAATGGTGATGGCATTCACTTGAAACACAAAGCTAGGCCGACATAAACCTGAACCTAAACTTCATGGTGACGTGAGAGAAAAAAAAGTCATGATTTTTGAGAAGGCCTGACATACATTTTGAGCTCACCACCTAGCAGCTAAAGCTTTTAGGTAAACTGGTTGTTTAAAATGTTATCAGAGACAATTTCTATAAGGTCCTAGATTCTTATCTTGTTGCCAGCACTTATTGCCTAAGTTGCTGTTATCCCATTAACGGTTGTTGATCAGACTTGTCGTTTGCGTACTTCTCACAGCCAAATTGGAAGAATCTCACACCGACCACAATAAACCCACCTCACATAATATTCCATATTAATCAAGAACTCAGTATCACGACAAGTTTCCACAAAATCACATGATAAATCAATCCCAAATTCCATAAACAAACAAATAAATAAAATCTCAAATACATTGCACACGAGTACTCATACCATAATTCAGAATTATAACTTATAATAAAGAAATGAGTGAAGATCATAGCTATGCTATGTATTCTGTTTGGATTAGAGTGACGAGAACTAAGAGAATAGAGATAAGAGTGATAACAGAAGTGCTCAATAAACTATAAAAATCAAGGAAACTCGGTTCACGGTCCACAAGGGTCGGGGGAATGAGAAATAGAGGGAAAATCAAGGGGGACCGAAAGAAAACGAAAGATTGAAACTTGTGCGAGTGCGTGAGCACGTGAAAGAGAGGAGCGAGAACACCATACCGGAGAAAGGGGAGAAGCCGCCGCCGTGCGGGCACGGACTGCGCGTTGGACGAGATTTTCGGGTGAACGTAGGAATTTAGGCTGGGGAAGTTTTGTCCAACCGAGGGAATCAGAGTAAACCTACGCCGTTTCATACGGGGAAGTGCTTGTAATATTTTATTTTTTCATTTTGTTCCTTACTTAAGATTTTTTATTTTTATTGTTATATTTTTCAATTGTGTCACTCCTATCTATGTCAAATATATGAAAACACAAACCTTCATCCTTCCGTAATTCCATTTTTAAATTTTATAAACTAGATATATATATATATATATAAAATTCTTGTTTTTCAAATTTATGTAGTACATGAGTCTGATATATAAATGTTAAAAGAAAATTAAGCATTAAAGAGAAACATTTTATATAGGGGTCCAAAAGTCAATATGCGTTACTTATGTTTAAATTTCAAAAGTGACAGTACACTTTATGAATTTAAATTGATATATAAATAATATATTAACATGTTTATAGCTAAAATTATTATTAAAAAAAAAAATGAGAGTGCCAGTGTACTGGTGCTTTAAATTTCAGAACAAAATTTGGAGTCTTAAATGATTTTTAAAAATATTCAATGTGGGTATTTCATCTTTACCTAAATAAACATACACTTTGAGGCTTAAAAAACCAATAGTGGCTCAAAATAAAAAGACGCAACAGGACAAATAATTATAAATAAATAAAAAAAGACAAAAACTATAAAAGCGCTAGAATGATGAAAACCACACACAAAAACAGTAAAAAGTTACCTGCTTAAGCTAAAAAACACAACAAGGGAAAAAAGAAAATATAAAAATCACAATGAAAAAAATACAAAACTGAAAGACCAAAATATATATATATATATATATATATATATTAATAAAAATAGAAAATTTAACATAAAAGTCCCAAAATTGCAACAGGTTCAGCTAAAAAAGACTCATGCACATTAATGCTTCAAAGAAGCAATGATGATAAAAAATAAAAAAAAAAATATTAAATTTTAAAAAAAAAAATAGAAAAGAAAAGGACATACAATATGTAAAAGTAGTAAATAAAAAATAAAAAAACTGAAAGCATTTACAAAATTAAACACAAGAAGGTGAAGAAACATAACAAGAGTAATAAAAAATAGATAGTTAATACATTAGATTCAGCTTAAGAAGCACACTAACATTTAAAAAAAATTCATTTCGCCCATTAAAATGATTTTTCCCGACGAATTATAAGGTTGGACTGACAAAAGGTAGGACTAACAAATGGCATGACGCCTGTATATATAAAAACAAAAACAATAAATGCCACATTTCCACTAATCATGCCTATACACTGAATTATAGCAGCGGATTAATCCGTTCACATAATTTTTTTTATGTTAATTAAAATATATGTTGCTAATACTATGAAATCCTTCGCTAAAGTCTTTTTCACCATTTTTCTAAAATTTTTCTTTGTAATACAACTTGTAGTACTTCAAACATGATCTCTACTATATATTAAGTTAATAATATGTAATACAAGGTAGTTGCAAAAATGGCTAATTGATTCATGTTGTTTTAGGCTCCTAATCAATTGATCAATTAACGAACGACTAATATTAATTTTAGTGTAGATGGCATAGAAACGGATATTTATTTTGTTAATATAAATATTTTCAGCGACGATATCTTGATCACCGAAAGTCCGTCGCTATTAGTAATAGCAACGGATTTGTGGACTTATTGCAAAGGATTTGGCTGTTGCTATTGTTGGTATTTCGTAGCTTTACTATTTTTGGAAGTTTTATTCTGAATGATTTATTTATTTATAAACTATTTTAATTTTTTTCTGCTTAAAGTGACCCTCAATGTTTTGGATATTCAATGAACCATTCCATCAATCACCCTTACATCCTTACTTTAAAGTTTAAACTAAATTTTACTCCTAGACACTTCAATTTAATTATATTATATCTTATTCACGGTTTAGTAAAACAGAAAAATAAATTCCATCCCTATTTTATAATTTCTACCTTATAAAACATTCATTCTCCGTAATAAAATTTAGTTGGTTTTATTGAAATAGTTAAGATAGTTTCGATGAGTTTCCATTCAATGGCCAACTCTATCCAATTTGTCCAATATTGATATGTGTTCAAAAAAAAATTTTCCTTATTTTTTAAATCAACTGTATAAATCCAATTTTTAGTTATTATGAACTATCATGAACAGCTGAGCTCATAGAATAGATTTATTTTCCTTGCTCGATGTCGTGCTTTCATGGAGGGTGTCAACTTTTTTTTAGTTTTTGTTTGGTTCAATGTTTATTTTGTTGTTGCTGTCCCATGCTGTTTCTTGATTCCCCATTTTGAATTTATTTTTCAAAGAAAGCAATTCTTGAAGGCACGGCATTTAGGGGGTGCAAGCACTAAGCATTGCCTGAATGGTGGAGTGACAGGTAGGGTTTCCATACAAACGAAGCAATGGAAGAAAGAAGTAAGAGGGAGAAAGTGGGAGAGAAGTAAAAGTGAGAGAAAATTGGTAGGATGGGCCAGGGGCGGAGCCACCCGGGGGGAGATGGGGCAGCCGCCCCACCCACCTGAACTTCTTTATTTAAAAAAAAAAAAAAAAATTACCATACTGTTCATGAGTTCACCCTCAAGTTTTAAAAGATGAAGAAAACTAAAAATAATAAAAAAGAATTAGAGAATATACATTGGGGAAACTATCTTGGTCGGGATGCCAAAACTATACCTTTGTTAAAATTTTCTTTCAAAAAAAAATGAATCTTATTTTAATTGTTTTAATCAAAATGACGTAACTTCAACTCTTAGACTAGTTATTCATTTGGTTTACAGCATGAAACAGGGTGGGAACAGACGTTTTATATAAATATAACATGAATGATGAATTCAGTACGTGAGAAATAACTCTTTTTAAGTCCCATTAATAGATTAGATTAGTTAGGTAATAGTTATTCTAGGTATTGAAAATTCAGAGTATGATATTATAAAGCCTTTGATTTTCTTAGTTTTCAATGATTAAGATGAATATATTCAACATTTCAAAATCTCATTAAAATCAAAACATAGATGTATTTTTGTATGCTATTTCATTTCGTACAATTAAAATCGCAAAAAGATAATTATATTTAATAGCCTATTTTGGGCTTGTATTAGCTAACTCTAAATTATGTATTATCCCTTTAAAATATAATTTTTATTTCAAAATAAAGAAATTTCCCAAGGCCAATTTCTTTTCTTTTTTTCATTTTAGTTTCCTTTTGAGTGGAAAGTAAAATTTTATTGGAGCATTCATTTGTTTAGAGCTAAGTTTTAATTATGTAGCTCCTAATCTTTAAATTAGGATTGTGAAGAACTTATACTTTATTGTTAATTGAAGTAAAATTTGATCAATGGATCCTGGCTCCACCACTGGGATGGGCAAAAAAAAAAGTCTCCAAATAAAAAAAACAAAAGAAACAAAAAACCAAATGGGAAGAAAAGAGGAAAACGTTTAATAAAAAATCAGAAATGCCGTTAAAGTAACAATTTAAAAGATAACTGGGTCAACTGTAAAAATTGGAAGAAGTGGCGAGTCTGGATTGGCCCACATCCATTAAGGTTGCGGCGATCGTGCGCTATATATACTAGCCTTGACCGCGAGTGTGGTATACGGCACTTCATCTATTTTTAGCCGTTCTATATTTTTAAGAATATTTATAGTCATTTGAATATTTTTTTAATAATTTAATATTTTAAATTTTTATAGGTATGTTACATTCTCAAGAGTATTAGGATCATTTGGATTATTTTTTTAATTTAAATATTTTGTGAATTTTTTAGTCATTTGAAAGTAGAACTTAGTCGTAAGAGAGATTTTAAACTTTCGGAGGTATTATAGTTATTTTGGCCTTTTTAGCTTTTAGGGTATTTAGGCTTTTTTTTTTGTCCGTTTCATGATTTCAAGGGTATTTTTTAGTCATTTTTTACTTTAAAAATGGACAAGGCATTATAAATTTGTAAAGAGACAATTTGAAAAAATTATAAAAGCAGTCAGTCCAATTGACTTGCATTTTAGTGTTCACCCTCGTTAGTACATATATATATATATATATATATATATGATAATAATAAAGAGAAGTGACGAGGTGAAAAGAAGATTTTATTGTGTGGTCACATGAGATATGAATGGGAAATCCAACCCCATAGATCGAAGGAACGAAGAAAAAAATGTGGCATTGCAAATTGTTAAACAATTAGCAATCATGGATAACTATCATCTAAGAATAAAAGTTTAGACAACAAAAAAGTAAAGAGTAAATATTGTAAATTTTGACTTCTTGGATGGAGTCTCATTCATGATTGAATAAGCTACAAATTTTAGAAGTTAGTAGGACTTCATAATAAGTTTAATCAAACATTTAAAATCCCATTTAGTGGTCTCATGTGGGCTCACAATAAAATTCTCTTTACCTCTCCTCCTATTTTTATAATAATCTTTTATGTAAGCTCATTTTCAAGTTCCTTATAATAATCCTGAGAACTAATTAATTTTACGCACTTTTTTCATTTTAATTTTTAACAATGTCGTAAGGTTGTCAAGTACAAGTCTATGGTTGAAATATTGAAGGATTATACCGTAAAAAAAAAAAAAAAAAAAAAAATTAAACCATTCAATTTTAGGCTTCATCAAACAAATTAATTGAATTAAGTGATAGATTTCAAATATTAATCAAACATACACTTCTGAAAATTCATCGTTAAATTTATTTTTCTATTTTTACTAAAGAGGCCTAAGACTTAAATTTGCCTAATGACTAAATTGAAGCATCAAGTAGGAGTGAAATGCAGTTTAAACCTTAAAGTGAGAATGTAAGGACGGTTTTCATCCACCAAAATGGTTGAACATGATGATGGGGTTCAAAGTATTATACTTCAGAAATCTGTTCACTTTAAGCCGCAAAAAAAAAAAAAGAAAAAAAAAAGGGTTTATGGTTCCACCTAGAACAAAGGGTATTACTTATAATTCAACTGTAGTATTTGACAATTCACTGATTTATAAATTATTTTATTATGACTTGTATTATTATAAGTTTTGTGAGCTATGAACATCAATAAGATTTTTTTTTTAATTTGCCAAAAAAATACATCAATAAGATTTTTTCCTTTGTATAGTAGTATTTTTAAATTTTTATTTCATGAGTACGTTTTAGTGTATTTAAAAATTTTTGTATTCTCATATGGGAATGTTAGGCTCCCTATTTTTACAAATGTCAGAAGTTTCGCAAATCAAATGGTCCCATAGCTCGTAATTATTTAACGACATGGCATTTCCGTTTTGTCTAATTAATTATTTAATTGCATGTATTCAAAAGTCATACTAGATTATCCTAATCATATGACCGCTACGATAGAATTCATGGTTTAACATTGTCATCCAATCCGATTCATCAAGTCAATATAACAGAAAATATATGGTAGACAGCGGCTTACTTAGCTTCAAAATATAATTTAAAAGCATCGAATATAATACTATTGTGTCATCAAGTTACGAATTAGAGGCAAATAGGCATGTCTGTCAATACGCATATGATAAGAGTGATAGATAAGACTAATATTATGGGTCATGTTCTAAAGTGATTCGTGATTAGTAATTAGATGTTGTAAAGTGATTAGATGTGTGAAGTAATTAGTGGTTAATAATTAGTGGTTTGATGGGCTCCCATTCATAATGGATCTCATGCCTATATATAACCTATTCTAAAGATGGAAATGTAAGTTACAAAAAGGAGAAGAGAAGAGTGAGAGAAGAAAGAAAGAAAAGAAAGAAGAGAAAGAGAAATAAAAGTGAGAGAATTTATTATTATCTCGACTTGTTTGTGATCTATTTGCTGGATAATTTAGAACAGTTCATACTAGAAATAATTATAGAACTCGTTATTAATTATATATTTAATTAATAATTATAAGATGATACATTGTTTTCGTTGTCCGACTCCTTGGGATGGATCAGGATAAGGCATATGGTGGGGTCGGTATGAATCCACCGGCCTTATTTGCATGTGTGTGGCGGCTGGCCTACTTTCTACCAGTGCGAGGGCCTTAGGCCTTATGATTTCTCATTTGACATCTTTTTATAATTAAAGATAACATGTGCATTTTTTTTTTCTTTCCCTGTTTGCACTGAGCTCTCAGTTAACTACTTTGACCTTAATAAAACGCAGTTCCATTAGGTTCTGTTGCTGCTCCGGGAATTAAAATCCTACCTTTACCCTCTAAATCTCTCATAAAATAATTACTATATGATTCCTAATTTATTTTTTATTTAACTGAATCATATTTTGAATTATTTTCATGGTTTAGAAGTGAAACATGGTGGATTCTAGAGAATTTCTTAATCGAAGGTTTGAAGCTTAAACCACAAGCATTTTGGAACCCTATATAAAGAGCTATCCCAATGCAATTCCCCACAAAGAATACAACGCAAAATCAGAAATTCTCGTGACTAAGCTCTCTTTGTTCCCTCCGTAAATTACAGTTTTTAGGGATTATTGTTGCTAGAATCTTTGACAAAGCAGTTGAGAAGTTTATGTTTCAAGATATCAATCCAAGCATCATTTTACTTCTCTTTTAATCTCTTTGTTGTATTTTGTTAGCGGTTTAAATGGTTGCCAAAAATATTGTAATTATTTTTTTCCCACTAATTAGAGATTGAAACCATGCACCTTGTGAGGTTATTGGTTCCCGCTGACCTAAATTCAGCATTTAATATGTTACAATTTACCTTGTAATAAATAATTATTTTATTATTATTGACCAGCAGAATTAATATTGTTTAGGTTGCTGTCAACTGAAAAACATTTAGTAGAATCCAAGGTGCATAATTGGATGAGTGGAGTGGGACAAATTGTATCGAATCACCATAAAATCTCGCGTTTTTCCCTTGCTTTGTTTGAACTACTTAGCATTACTTGCTTAGATTTTGTCATACTTTTCATATTTATTTTGGGACTTCCCTCTTTCACTTTGGTTGAAATATATCTTCTTTTCTTTTTTTTCTCCATATTTTTGAGTCATCTCACAGCGAAAAGCATTTTAAAAAAGGCGTATCCCAATTCAACTCCCTTTTTGATCATTGAGGCCCCATTTGAATTTGTTACCATTTTCTTATTTCCAGATTTTGTTTCTATTTCTCATTGTTTTTATTTTCATGTTCTTATTTCTAGTGGTGAATGGAAAACAAGTTTGGTTTTTACGAATTACTTTCATTTTTTTGTTAGGGAAGGTCTAATGGTGGTGACCAGAATTCAACAAAAGTGATTAGAATCTTGCAATCATAGTGATCGAAGTTAAAAAATTGATGGTTCTAAGTGGACTCGAGTGAGGAGAACATAAATACCATTCTCAAAACTTTGGGAATTCTTGGGAGAGATATTTTGTTAGGGAAAGTCCAACGGTGGTGACTAGAATTCAACATCAGTGACTAGAATATAACAATCATAGTGATCGGAGTTAAAAAGTTGATGGTTCTAAGTGGACTCGAGTAAGGAGGACATAAATACTATTCTCAAAATTTTGGAAATTCCTGGGAGCAATATTTTCTCACTCTTAAATTTATTAAGGAGTTCTGAAAATTTCTAAATGTTTTCAAAATTTACTAAATAAAAATATAGACCCAAATGTATTTTTTTTTTCTCATTTTCTAAAAATTTGGAAATGAGAACAAAACTAAACGAGCCTTCTTTTTCACTTTTACTCTCTTCCCCTTGTTCTTTTTAATCTTTTGCCTATTATTTTATATTTCCTCCTTTGCATTGTTTCCCCTTATTTGCCTCCTCCTAAAGGGTTCCTTGGTATAATCTCTACCGTCATCCCCTTGGATGAATTCTCCAAAGTGTGCTTGGTGGAGCAGCTGTCTTTAGGGGAAATATGCATATCATGTCCATATAATATACCCTCTTCTTTTTCTTTTTCTACTTTAACAAATGCAAGAATAAGTCAATTTTGTTCTTATGTATGACTTCCTGCAGCTGGGCCACCATCACAGGGGCCACCAACCCATAAAGAAGAACCGGAATCATGGAATTTGCATTTTTCTGCATCTCTCTTTGGCCATATACTCTGAACCCTTTTGTTGTGGATTGCTGGGTTCCTCGCCTCCCCCTTGATTTCATCTGCTAAAAGAGGGAGAAAAAAAAAAAAAAAACTCTTTTTCATCCCCCACAGAGAATTACTCAATAGTGGATCATTCAATCAGAATTCATCACCTTCATTGCCAATCTTCTTCCTTCATCACTGCATCCTGAATTCGCGCCCAGACCATGGATTCGTTCTGTGAGGAGGTAAAAGATCATAGGAGAAGAAGATGCAGACCACAAGAAGACCGATCTACGGCCTCGGTCGAAAATCTCCCACGAGACATCGTCCTCGACATACTCTCAAGGCTTCCCATCAGCTCCCTGGTCCAATTCAGGTGCGTCTCTAGAGCCTGGCGCTCGATAGCTCAAGACCCACAACTTGCTAACATGCACATCCCTGCCACCGCCAGAAACCATCATGATCCATGCCTCATCTTCCACTGTGATTACCCTATCCAAAACCAGCTCTCTTTTGTTGACCATTTTGACAGCAACACAAGAGTTAGGAAATTTGGCATTCCTTTCTTGAGGGAAATGCCAGAATTTGATGTAGTGGGGTCATGTAATGGCCTGCTGTGCTTATCCAATTCTCTGTACAGAGATTCCATGTATGTGTACAATCCTTTCACCAAGGATTACAAGGAGCTTCCTAAGTCTATGCAGTATCCATATCAAGAGGAGGTGTTTGGATTTGGGTTGAGTCCGGCCACAAACAAGTACAAAGTGGTTAGGATTGTGTATTACAGAAATGGGCCTGTCGGGTTCATCGCTGCTCGTAAGAATCAGGTACTCACAATCACAAGTTCAGATTCTCACTGTGGGGAGCAGCTCTCATTGGAGAAGCATGGGGGCAGCGCCTTACCAGTTCGATCAGCGTTCATCTGCGGCGCTGGTTGATGGGAGACTCCATTGGGTCACCCGACGCCGTTGGATTCACGGTGCCCTGACTCGGAACATCGTGTCTTTTGATTTGGCGGACGAGCGATTCAGGGAGGTCCCAAAGCCGGATTGCGGTGGCCTAAACCGGTGGAATTTCTATCTGCTGGTTCTCGCGGGGCGTCTTTCTGCTGCAGTCTGTTGCAGCAGCAATGGGAAATTGGAGATATGGGTTTTGAAGGAATATGGTGCGAAGGAGTCTTGGATCAAAGAATTCAATATAGGAGCTTACTTGCCGAAGGAGTTGAAACAAGACGCTCTATGGCCTCCCATGGCCTCAAAATATGCATTGAACGGAAAAGTTGCTCGAGTTCTATGCCTTCTGAAGAATGGGAAGATCTTGTTGGAGTACAGGAGTAGAGCTCTGGTTTATTATGACCCAGGTTGCAAAAGATTTGAGGAGCTTGCACTCGAGGGGCTGCCCAAATGGTTTCAGACAATCGTTCATGTGGGTAGCCTCAATCAGATTGATAACCCCAATCATCATACGTAAACAACATCTGCAAAGTGGTGGAGGGGCTTCTTTCCTATTACTGTGATATCAAATCAACGAATACTGTTTTCGCATTCTTTTGCATCTATCTGTCTTACAGGTGTGTGTCAATACAATTTTTCCTCTATTAGCTACTTCAGCAGCTCAAAATTTTAGATTCTACAAACTGAATCAATGGACAATGGTGAATTGCTTGGATGGATATGCCTGCTACTCGTGTTGACAAAGGCGCTGCAAAACATGTTTTTCCCCCGTAAGGTGCTGGACCAATCCTTCCAAAGTGTGAAGAAGACAACAATAATGTGTGAGACGGAGAACAAAAGGGGAAGAAGAAAACAGAGAGATGATTTACTTGTCTCTTGCAAATCTTTTTACCATTCGTATAATGTCGGCAGTCGTGATGACCAATCCTCAGATCAGATTCCCAGGTGCTGTTAAATTTATGTGCTGCTGCAACAGCGTCCTTGTTTGCCGCTCCGGCAAACCAGCATTTACTTTTGGGTAGCTTCGTCAGCTTCCTTGTAAGAACAGTCCCTAAGAGGGTTTAGAACACAACATATTAATGTTAAAGGAACCCAGAAATTTTAGAACTATACTATGTATCCTTAAAGGAGCAACTGATGGCTCGCCTCTTGGCGCTGCAGGTGTAAAGAAGAAGTGAATGGCGTTTATTCCTTGGTCTCGCTGGTTGAGATTCCGAGAGGCCTAATCCCCCAGACCAATCTAGCGGTTCGAATTCATTGAAACGAATTATCCCAGCAGGAGTTTCCCAGTGATTTGAGGGTCATCGGAATGAAGCACATTCCATTATTTGATGGCATAAAGGGGATCGCCCTTCCCATTATCAAATCCCTTGTTATTCTATTTTCACCGTTCAAAATCAATCTTGCATTGTATTGGGTTAATAGTAAATGTCTTTTCATTCTTGGCTTACTCCTGTGAAATAGCTATTTAACTTTTTCTTGCTTTTGAAAAAAAACGGATTAAAATGGATGATGAATCCTTGGCGAAATCATTATATTCAAAATATATCTGCGCTAATTGAAAAAATATATCTAGGGAAATACCTTATAATGTTCACATTTAAAATTTTCATAGCTATCCTTAGGACTGGTTTGGCTAAGCTTGTTTTTGGCTTTTCTACTGTACAAAAACACTTTTCAACAAGAAGCAAGCATTTGACAAGTCTTGAAATAACTCAAAACAGCTTTCTGAAAAGACTCAAACATGTCTATGAAAACTAAAAAAATAGGTTTTTGGAAAAATTATAATAAACAACTTATTTGAAAAACTATTTTTATTTTGGCTTTTCGAAAAGTTAAAAAAGGAATCTTAACGAAATCATTATATTCAAAATATATTTGCGCTAATTGAAAAAATATATCTAGGGAAATACCTTATAATGTTCACATTTAAAATTTTCATAGCTATCCTTAGGGCTGGTTAATATATTTGCGCTAATTGAAAAAATATATCTAGGGAAATACCTTATAATGTTCACATTTAAAATTTTCATAGCTATCCTTAGGACTGGTTTGGCTAAGCTTATTTTTAGTTTTTCCACCGTACAAAAAACACTTTTCAATAAAAAGCAGGCATTTGACAAGTCTTGAAATAATTCAAAACAGCTTTCTGAAAAGACTCAAACATGCCTATGAAAACTAAAAAAATAGGTTTTTGAAAAAATTATAATAAACAACTTATTTGGAAAACTATTTTTATTTTGACTTTTCGAAAAGTTAAAAAAGGAACCTTTTAGAAGTTCCCCCAAACTGGCCCCTTACTCTTAGGTCCTATTCCGACACAGGCAAGAATGCGCATCCTGCTCATAATCCTTGGGAATATCTATTCGTCCTCGATTCTATTCCATATCTATTCAGTGCACCAAAGGTGCAGGAAAGTTTAAAGCAAAATTCTCAATCAGGCTCCCTTGCATAATCCATGCTCGGCGCCTGCTGGTCTCTCATTTAGCCCATGAAAGCTATTTTGAAATTATACCGGCACAGATAGAAAGATCATGGAAAATTTTGCAGGGTTTTGTAAATTTTCATACCAATTGATGGTGTTTATGAATCTCATCTCTAGAAAAGAAAACCATGAGCTCTTCAAGGATGAACTTAGAGATTTTTCTGAATCGAACTATAAGCTCCATCAATTGCAAAAACATTTACATCCCCCTGTAATTTTTTGTGATCTCTCCATCCGTACGGTTAACATTTCAGAATAACAAAATCTTGTGAGCTAAACAGAGCAGGCGCCAGGTGGGAATTCAACCAGCACGGGAGCAGGATCCAACGAAATCTATGCTGAACTGACAACAGGACAGGCTCTATTATGATCCAGTAATCAAAAGGTCTCATGACCCAGTTAGAGAACAGCTGGTAATGCATAACCAAATTAATCAAGCCCCAGGCACAAGCAGCATGGAGCGTATGGTCAGAAGCGGTGTGTGATGCCTCACCTGGTACTCTTCTCCCAGCCAAAGCGGCAAGTGCTACAAGCATGTTTTCAGGATCTTGAGGTTGAAAATCAAAAGCAATGGCCTAAAGAAAGATGAGTAAACATGCTCAGAACAAAAATTGTAGCCCCAAGAGTAACAAGATGAAAGCTTGATAATTGTCAAATCTCATGATATTGTTCAGAAACAGGTGGCGGAAATACAAAATTGACTACAACCCATCAAAAGAACCCCAATCAAAGGAAACGGGAAGGAACAAAAGGTAGAGTAGAGGAACCAAGAAAGAGAATTGGAGGGGATGAAGAGGAAAACCTGAGACTGGGGATGTAAATTAGGTTTGATGATCACCAAGTAATGTTGCAAAGCAGAGAGACCGATAGAGTAGGCTCGAGACATAAGCAACTGGGCTGGGCCTTTCGTGGCTCTTAATGGGACTGCGGCCACGTATACTTCATCCCTTGCTGCTGTTGATCTTGGGGCGCTTCCGAGCAGTGAAGCCATTTCTGCTGAGGCAGTAAAAATGACCGTTGGAGGAGTCGAGTTTATGCTTAAAACCCAATATAGTTGCTCCGGGATTTGGCATCCTCACGGCCGCGGAATCTGTGTGGATGGAATCAGCGCCACCCGTCGAATTTCCGTTGGTACTTGTAGATTTTCTAAAATCGGGCTTCTCTACGAGGCTAAAAATACAGTTCTACGCTTTGTCAATCGACGGTTTTCATGCGTATATAAAAATATATTAACTATTTATTTAATTTAAAAAAATTTATTTAGAATAAAACTTATCAAAATAATACAATTGATGAATTAATAAACTGAATAAAATTTAAATAAATAATCAAAATATTTATATATATACACTTAATGATCATCTATTGATAAATTATAAAATATATTTATCACCCCAAATGCCAAAGAATCCGATTTGAAAATTTTGTGTGCACCAGACTTCCACGCCACACTCTCACTCAACCAATCGATCATGCGAGAAAGCATCTTGGCCTGTGGTTACTGGCAAGAGAATCTGACATATTGCCACGGTGTACACAATATTTAATGTTAATCTTCAAAATAAATACTTTTTATTGGCGAAATAATTTATCATATTTTGAAATATGAATATCATTTTTCATAACAAAGGCTGACGTGGCATACTTTTGATAGGTCGTTATGATGGGCTTTTGGTCAATATTAATGAATAAGCTAGTGTAATTATGCCAGTTCCAGAAATTTGACGTAAAGGGTGTATGTGAAATGTACAAATAGATATACTGCGTGTTTAACTACTATGAAAAACTTAGTTTTTCATTCAAATTTGTTGACAAGTGTTTGGTTGCCAAAAACCTAGTTGTGGATTGTAAGTTTTGAGAGAATGATGCATATGCAAACTCATAGTTTTAATCAACACAAATCCAAGTTTGGGCCATTAAAGTTTACTCAGTTATCCTAGTTCCAAGTCTTACCATTTTATTTTACCCATATTTTTGGTAATTTTTACCAATCTTGTCTCTGGCTACAAAATATACATTTTATAGAAACCTAAATGTTTGTAGAACTTAATTTTGAAATTAGTTTTGCCATGGTAGCCAAGCATACCTCAACTCCTTTCCTCTTCCTATTTCCACCCTTTTTTTTTTTTTGGGTGTCCTGCCAAATAGAAGGACAAATTATCTAATTTTCTTTTTATTTACCATAAATTAATAAAAAGACATTTTTGGCGTTTGATAAAGTCGTTATTGTGTAAAATTAGGATCATAACTAGTGGCACAGTAGAGACGTAAGATAGCTCCCTCGACAAGACAACCCACACCGTCAAGGTTGAGGGTTCGGCTCATCCTATTTTCCTATTTCCCCTTTACAATTGTGGCAAAAAAAAAAAGTTAGTGGCATAGTAGGGTATGATCCAACAAGGAAACACGTTTTAGATAAAGGAAGGAGAAGCACAAAGATAGAAATTTGACCCCAAACATCACGACCTGAGACCATGGAAAGGCCTCAAATTATCTTCCTACAACTCCGTTGGCATTTTGAGGCCATAAAGCTTCCCTCCCACCCTATAAATTGTTGCCCCCTGAGGAACCAAATTCCCATCTTACTACATTCAAAATCACCCACCCTTGTTCAAGCGTAAAAGAAACAAACTAATCAACAAAAATGGCCGTAAAAGTTCAGATTCCCTTTCCAGCAATTTCTGTACTATTATTGGTTGCATCTCTCTTTGCGCACGTACAATCAGTCGATGTTGATATCATGAAGCTTGGTGCCAAGGCAGATGGCACGTCCGACATAAAGCAGGTAAAATATAAAATAATATTCTCACATACATCTTGCTTATATTTATATGTCCTTTAATTTGTGACGATGGATTACGTTTGAAATTTATTATACATAATCGGTTGGTCGGTATTGTAGCCATTGCTGGACGCATGGAAACAGGTTTGCCCAGGACCCTGGTCCGAGCAAATTGACGATCCCAGCTGGGAAATATTTATTGAGCGACGTGATCTTGGGCGGTCCGTGCAAGGGCCCAATCACACTCCAGGTTGATGGAACCATCTTAGCTAAGCCTGAAATAATCAGCATCAAAGGAGATGGATGGGTCGTCTTTAAGGACTTGGAAGGTTTCACATTGACCGGAAAGGGCAACTTTGATGGCCAAGGCGCCTCTGCCTGGAAAAATAAGGACGCATGTACTAAAAGCTTCAATTGCGCCAATACCCCTATCGTAAGACCCCTTCTCTCGATCCTTAAACAAGCACATCAAAAAAAAAAAGAAGGAAAAAGCTCTTACATTTCAAGATATTTTGAGGTTTTGAGCCACCAAAGGTTATAAAAAACTATACCCTTAAATGTATAACATTGTCATATGGGCCAGCGAAACCCTTCTGTATATTTGCATATATTTTTTTGTACAGTACAATCAACCTCATATTAACTTGGCATATTGATAAAAAGTTAGTATTTCTGATGTCACCAAGCTAGTAATTGTATCGTGGTGTCAAATTAAATTAAATAACTGCATAGAGCTTTTTTGTCCTATCCTTTAGTTTTTATGGTATAATAATTTGGTTTAATTTGGAAAAAATGCACAGAACATAAGACTTGACTTCCTCACCAATTCAGTGGTGGAAGGGATCACTTCCACCAATAGCAAGATGTTCCACTACAATGTCTTGGGCTGCAAGAACATCACCATTCAAAACATAATCATCGATGCGCCCGAGGATAGCGTGAACACCGACGGCATTCACGTTGGGCGGTCCTGATGGCGTCACTATCATCAATCCCAACATCAAGACCGGCGACGATTGCATCTCGGTTGGTGACGGCACCAAGAACTTGAACATCTCCGGAGTCGTATGCGGGCCTGGCCATGGTATTAGCGTTGGTAGTCTCGGAAAGTACCCAAATGAACAGGAGGTGAGTGGAATTACTGTGAAGAACTGTACTCTCACAAAGACCATGTGGGGCGTTAGGGTTAAGACATGGCCCGCATCGCCTCCCGGAGTCGCATCCGACATGCATTTCGAGGACATTAGAATGGTTGATGTCGAAAGCCCTGTGCTCATCGATCAAGTATATTGTCCTTGGAATCAATGCAAAGCCAATGTAAGTAATTATTTTTGAAATTGTTGTCAGAAGAATCTGAGTCAAGACATAAAAGACTAGGCTCATTAATATTTTTAGTCGTAAGATTGAACATTTTGAGAACATTTAAAACATAATAGTGGCAACTAAGTTGGGACACGCGTTGGTAACTTTGCATCAGGTTCCTTCCCAAGTAAAGGTGAGCAAAGTGAGCTTCAAGAACATAAAGGGAACTTCAACAACAAAGAACGCAGTAGAGCTTTCTTGCAGCTCCTCATTACCATGCGAGGGAGTGGAGCTTGCAGACATCGCCCTTGAAAACACCGGCAAAGACGGGCCTGCGGCTTCCAACTGCACCAATGTTAAGCCCACTATCACCGGCAAGATCCCCCCCGGCTGCTAAATTTCTCGCCACTACTCGTCTCGATTCAATAAGGATGAATTTTTTTTAGAGAAATTTTTGTCTACGGTTTTATCTGTTAATGAGTTGAAGCTTATAAATCCAGTTGAAAGGGATTGACAGCTTCTGATTTGTTCTTAAGAGAGGTGTTCTTCTTGTTCCTGCACCCTGTTTGGTGCGCATTTACAAGATTTTTCCCGGTGGTCTGATATGGGTCAAGTCTTCCAGTTGTACTGTCACAGCTGACTAGAGTTGATTGTTATCATACAATATTCGGTTTCCATAATAAGTGATCAATGAATGTGTGTGCATTTGCAACGTCCTTGTTCACATTTTCAGTTTTTTTCTCTTTATTTTGTCGACATTAGTCGCCAGTGATAACTCAAGTGATTAAGGCTAAATTACGATGCTCCCATATAATGCATACTCTGCGACTTGTCATGCTTGGAAATGGATTGTTTGGCATAACTCTAAACGGAGCCTCAGTTACTTGTGTTTTAATAATGATTTGTGCCAAGGGTGTGGTTGATTTTGCTAGAATGCTCTCTTACTCATGACGAGTCATTCGACCAATTCATACAGAAAAATGAGTTCGTCAAATGTATGTTTAGTTTCCATAGACGGAGAGGGACACAGATTATCACCACGTCCAAGTGCCCAATATGATCGAAGAAATGTCCTTCCAGCCGCATGTATCCCCCACGGTTCAACTTGCTGATTTTGCTAAATTCTTCTCTTCAAATGCTAAACTTCTAAAGAAGACGCCCCACCCTAAAGGGAGAATAGCATTAAGGAGTCGAAGATGTGACTATAATCGGGAGATGACATAAGAGCCTCGCGGAATTATCTACTGCTGCCTGCTTGCAGTCCTTTCCTTTCTTGGATTTGCGAGTTCCTCTCTTCGCCGCTAAGCCGTTTGGGAATTTCAACTTCCATGCGCACCAATTGATCACCCCGCATGTTGCTTCTGTTAGGTACAGGAACGCCCTTCTTTGTAGTCGCCAGCATCGTGTTTGGCTGAGTTCCTACTGGAACCTTCAGATCGGCCTCTAAGAAGCACAGGTATGGATACGAATATCGGATACAATATAAATTTGGTACGAAAATTCGATAATTTTTCAAAAACTAGGATACGGATACAATGAGATATGATATATTAAAAAAGGTAAAAAAAAAATAATGAATTACACAATTAACAAAAGTAGGTCATCATCTAATTAACAAAAGTAGGCTCTAATTAATAATAGAACAGTATTTAATTAACAAAAGTAGGCCATCATCTAATTAACAAAAGTAGGCCTTAATTCACAACTGTAGACTATCATCTAATTAACAAAAATATGCCTTAATTAACAAAAATAGGCCCATATCTAATTAACAAAAGTGGGCCTTAATTAATAAAAGTATGCCATCATCTAATTACCAAAAGTAAGTTAGCATCTAATTCACAGAATTAGGCCAATAACTAATTAAGAGCATTTCATATTTCTTCATCAATTCCTCCTCCATCATCAGTAAAGACAGTATCTTCCATTTCTGGTTCATCAAGAGATAGACTTGCAACTTCAAGAACCCCGGGACCTTCAAATGTGTCCCATTGATCCCCACCAATGTCCACCATTTGGCTTGCTACTTGCTTGTAAGAATCACTCATCCTGGATAAGAGACGAAGATTACTATGTATATACATCAAGTCTTCAGCTCTCTTTGGGTGTATTTTGTTTCGTCTAGTTGAGTGAATGAAGGAGTAGGTACTCTAGTTCCTCTCACAGCATGAGGATGAACATGGCTGTCCTAGGAGCTTTAAGGCTAGACTTTGCAGTTGGGGTGCAGCAGCCCCATAAGTTATCCACCAAAGTTTAGGCTCCAAAGTCCACCGGTTTTGCAAGCTATAAAATGAATCAAAAGGATGCGAACATGCTGAAAATTTAGCAAAATCAGTGATAGCCATTGTCCTTTGCTCAACATCAGTAAAATATCTTCGTACACATTTATTCCTCTCCTCTGAGATTTCATCATCTCTATGCGGAGGCACCCTATTTTGACTTTCCCTGAGCCATTGTTGAGTATAGTACCTATATTCATATAAAAAATGTAACATTTCAGTACTACTATAAACTAATAGATGAAAGTAAATGTAAAATTAGGATTACAACAATTCACCTCGGATTTAGTGAGTGTGCCATGCAATGAAGTGGGGTACAACTTTATGTCCATCGATCAATTAACACATCATATACCACTGCATAAAAAGGTGATTGCTCAGTGGCTGCCAATTGCTCCTCTCTATATATGACAGTTCGGACTTGCTCTATCATAGAATCCCACATATCATAAACCAAATGAAGAGTGGGTTTATCAGTGTCGCACATTCGAAGCATGTCATATATGGGCTGTGTAAAGGCAAGAATGTAATCCACCTTATCCCACCACAAATCATTTAAAATGAATTCTTTGATTGCTTGAGCTTTTTCCAAATCATCTTCCTTGTAAGAATTCGACTCATCACTAATAACCATATTTTGAAATAAGCGCTTTATAAGCTTCAACCTTCTTAACATCACTATTGTGGAAGCAAACCTTGTCTCAGCTATAGTAAGCAACTTCAAAGGCACAAATGAATTGAATATGACCAACCTTATAGCATGATTCATAATGAAATTTCTTATAAAAGTGGCATCTTCTGCAACATGAGTAATCCAATTACATTCAAGAAACACATTTTGATTCCTTTCAGTGTTTTTTGCTGCACAAATGTTTTTCAGGTTAAGTGTGTGTACTACACACGGAGTCCAAAACACATGAGGGTAGTTCCCTTCAACAATCATCCCTGCTGCCTTACAAATAGGAGCATTATCTGTGATCACTTGTACAACATCTTGTGGCCCAACCTCAGCAATGGTGTCAAGCATTAATTTTGCCATATAATGCTTGTCTTTATACTCCTTGGACCCATCAACGGCTTTAAGAAACACTGCACCTCCCTCAGAGGCAGCCATAAAATTGATCAAAGGTCTCCTTTGGGCATCAGTCCATCCATCACTTATGATACTTACTCCCTTCTCTTTCCACATCCCTTTAATAGGCTCAATTAATCTCTCAATTTTTGCCTTTTCTTTTTGAAAGCAAGTGGTTCTTAAAGCATTATAACCCGGAGCAATGAAATCATTTAATTTGTGATTTGCAGCAAAAGCAAAGGCATTTAGATAGTGGGGGTTTCTAGCAACATGAAAGGGCAACCCACATGAGTAAAACATTCTTGCAATTTCACATTTTAATTGTGCTCGTGCTTCAGTTTGAAATGATTTTTCCAAAGCATTCGAGGCTCTCCTTTTTCTTGAATCTATTATCATTTGATCCATAGGAATTAAAGAAATATTAGACCCAAAAGGTAAAGGAACATGTTTTGGCCTTTTCCTCTCCTCAAACTGGGAAAGGACTAAATTTAGTTCTCTTAAGTATTCTTCACTCACTTTTGGACATGGCGTAATGCCTTGAACACCCAACCTTAGTGAATGGCTCTTAACCCGACTAAGTGATCCACTAAAAGAACCTTGACAGAAATTACATACCTACTTTTGATTCCCTCCAGCAGCTCTAGTTTCTCTTGCTTGGGTTAATTTAACATAAGCCCAAAGTGGATTTGAATTATCACCATCTGAAATAGATTGAAAGTTGCTAATAGAGGAAGTAGAAGAGGAGTTGCTGCTACTAGCATTGGTAAAGCCTACAGATCCATCTATGTTTCTTCACAAATAAAGAAAAAACAAACAAAACAACCAACTAATTTAGCAACCAAAAAAGGAGAAAAAGAAATTGATCAGGGGTGAGGGGAGAGAAATAGGGGAAGATTCAAATAGTACCTAATTTGCTTTGTTCACTCCAAGAAGAAATTTTTGCAAACCCTAGAGAAGACGAGGAGAGGGAGAGAGGAGAACCATCACTACTCTTTCTTGCTCAGAGGAGAGATTGCCATAAACCCTAGGGAAGATGAGAAGAGGGGAGAATGCAGACTCGGTTGCTGTGAGGGGAATTGCCGTGCAAGCCTTTATTTTTCTTTTCCTTTGAGAGAAATAGTTACTTAACATATACATATATATATATATATAATGGAAATAAAATTAAAAAAAAAAATCGTATCCCAAGCATGTACTGCGCGTGGTGGATGCTTCCCCAGTCCCACCACAAGAAGAGAGGGGCATCACCCCATTTGGGGTCCTTGCTGATGAGACAACTTGTCCTTGGCCACCGTACGTGCTACATTTGGATGGCGTAGTCCCTGGTTTAGCCCCTGAACCATAGCTAGTCCCGCAACTCTCCAATCTGGTTATCTCAAACTCCTTTTCCACCCCAAAAACTGCCTCCTTAAAATTTAAGCCGAGGTTGAGAATATTCACCTTGGCCCTCAGCTGCTCTACTCATGGAAGCTCCTCTCCCCATGCCACCCATGTTCTCGAATATTGACTCGAACAAATCAAATGGATTGCTGAAATTTTGCCATATTAAAGGAATTGATCTCACTGGTGAGTACATAGATCCTAACATATGCCTCGATTGTGTAGATTTTTCCATGAGCGGGTTGGATTGGATTATGTTGCGTGTAGATCGAACTAGGATAAGTTAAGAGCTAACCACATGGAAATGACCTTCCTTTCTTTTAAGCTACATTTGGGGAGGGTATTTAAAATACCATTTTTCAAGTTCCCCGTTTGCATACCGTGCAAAAGGAATTTTTAAATTCCAGGGTTAGTGAAAAGAGATTTACTCAAGCTCAAATCCCCTCAAGAAATAACCTTTCATGAGTTATTCTGGTGGCTTTTATTATGGATGGAAAAAACCTTTGTGAAAAAATTAAATAACAATAATAAGAGAAAAGTGTATAATGACTCGATTTGCAAGGAAAGATGATGCATTTATCTTTTTTATGATAATTAAATGTGGGATTTATTATAAAACATTATTTAAATAATGACATCGACGTATTTAAAACGACGTCGTTTTCGGGGTACATTAACATGGTGACCATATTGTGCCACACCGCAAACACTTTATTATAATAATAAAAACAACCACAACCACAACAACGACAACAATAATAATAATAATAGAAGACATTTTTGGCTGTTGATAAAGTCAAATTAGGAACAGGAAACATTTCTGGCCTTTGATAAAGTCGTTGTCCTGTAAAATTAGGAACAGAGCTATTTGTATGGTAGGGGTGTAAGATAACAATCTTGACATGTACGCCCCGTACCATCAAGAGGATGGGTTTGACTCATCTCAATTCCCATCCCCTCCCAATATAGCCGTGCAAAAAAAAAAAAAAAGAAAGGAAAAAAGAGGAGAACGAAAAAAGAAAACTAGTGACATGGCTGGTTGTGATCCCATAAGGAAACACGTTTTCGATAAAAGAAGGAGAAGCACAAAGATAGAAAATTGACCCCAAACATCACAACCGGAGACCATGGAAAGGCCTCAAATTATCTTCCTACAACTCCGTTGGCATTTTGAGGCAATAAAGCTTCCCTCCCACCCTATAAATTGTTGCTCCCTGAGGAACCAAATTCCCATCTTACTACATTTAAAACCACCCACCCTTGTTCAAACATAGAAGAAATAAACTAATCAACAAAAATGGCCGTCAAAGTTCACATTCCCTTTCCAGCAATTTCTATTCTGTTATTGGTGGCATCTCTCTTTGTATATGCGCAGTCAATCGATGTTGATATCATGAAGCTTGGTGCCAAGTCGGATGGCGCGTCGGACATAAAACAGGTAAAATATAAAATAATATTCTCACATAGATCTCGCTTATGTTCATATATTCTTTAATTTATAATAATGGATTACGTTGAAATTTGTTATACATAATCGACTGGTTGGTATTGTAGCCGTTGCTGGACGCATGGAAACAGGTTTGCCCAGGACCCGGGCCGAGCAAATTGACGATCCCAGCTGGGAAATATTTATTGAGCGACGTGATCTTGGGCGGTCCGTGCAAGGGCCCAATCACACTCCAGGTTGATGGAACTATTTTAGCTAAGCCTGAAATAATCAACATCAAAGGAGATGGATGGGTCGTCTTTAAGGACTTGGAAGGTTTTACATTGACCGGAAAGGGCAACTTTGATGGCCAAGGCGCCTCTGCCTGGAAAAATAAGGACGCATGTACCAAAAGCTTCAATTGTGCCAATACCCCTATCGTAAGGCCCTTTCTCTCGATCCCTAAACAAGCACAACAAAGAAAAAAAAAAAAGAAGGAAAAGCCCTTACATTTCAAGATATTTTGAGGTTTTGAGCCACTAAAGGTTATAAAAAATCTGTACCCTTAAATATATAATATTGTCATATGGGCCAGCGAAACCCTTCTGTATATTTGCATATATCTTTTTGTATAGCACAATCAACCTCATGTTAACTTGGCATCTTGATAAAAAAGCTAAGATTTCTGATGTCGCCAGCCTAGTAATTGTATTGCGGTATCAAACTAAATAACTGCATAGAGCTTTTTTCTCCTATCCTTTAGTTTTAGTAGTAATATTTAGTTTAATTTCGAAAAAATGCACAGAACATAAGACTTGACTTCCTCACCAATTCAGTGGTGGAAGGGATCACTTCCACCAATAGCAAGATGTTCCACTACAATGTTTTGGGCTGCAAGAACATCACCATTCAAAACATAATCATCGATGCGCCCGAGGATAGTGTGAACACCGACGGCATCCACGTTGGGCGGTCTGATGGCGTCACTATCATCAATCCCAACATCAAGACCGGCGACGATTGCATTTCCGTTGGCGACGGCACAAAGAACTTGAACATCTCCGGAGTCATATGCGGGCCTGGCCACGGTATTAGTGTTGGTAGTCTCGGAAAGTACCCAAATGAACAGGAGGTGAGTGGAATTACCGTGAAGAACTGTACTCTCACAAAGACCATGTGGGGTGTTAGGGTTAAGACATGGCCCGCATCGCCTCCCGGAGTCGCCTCCGACATGCATTTCGAGGACATTAGGATGGTTGATGTCGAAAGCCCTGTGCTCATTGATCAAGTATACTGTCCCTGGAATCAATGCAAAGCCAACGTAAGTAATTATTTTTGAAATTGTTGTTAGAAGAATCTGAGTCAAGACATAAAAGATTACGTTCATTAACATTTTTAGTCATAGAATTGAATATTTTGGGAACATTTAAAACATAATAGTGGCAACTAAGTTGGGACACGCGTTGGTAATTATGTATCAGGTTGCTTCCCAAGTAAAGGTGAGCAAAGTGAGCTTCAAGAACATAAAGGGAACTTCAACAACAAAGAACGCAGTAGAGCTTTCTTGCAGCTCCTCATTACCATGCGAGGGAGTGGAGCTTGCAGACATCGCTCTTGAAAACACTGGCAAAGACGGCCCTGCGGCTTCCAACTGCACCAATGTTAAGCCCACTATCACCGGCAAGATCCCTCCGGGCTGCTGAATGTCTCATCCGTACTGGGCTCCATAGAATAAGGATAGATACATTTTTATTATTTCTTGGGGTGTTATTTATTAATAAGTTGAAGCGTATAAGTCCAGATGAAAAGGATCGGCAGCTTCTGATTGCGTAGTTCAGAGATGTGTTCTTCATGTCTCGTGCACATAAATTTTTGTAAATTGGGGTAAACATCTTTTAATGCCATTCATTGTTCTTTCTAAATTAGCTTTGTTGTGTTATTCCCTCCATAAATATTTCCACATCAACATTTCTGTGCGGAGAATATATAAAGGATTTGTAAGTAAAATTACTCACCGGGTACCTTGCGGCAAGGAGTACTAGGTTTGTGTAAAGAAGTGCGCAAAAGAGTTGGACCCCATTGATTAAATGGTGTTGGGGTCTACATCCAGGAACACCCTTGAATTTATTTTTCCTTTTCTTTTTCACTCATTTGTCATTCTAATTGTTCACGCTCTTCAGATGAACTTGGGAAGCCATAATCCTCAGTATCAGTCAACCCATCTTGCGTTACCCATTAATTCTCATTCACGACATATCAGTTTTACGAACCTAGGAATTCTCAAGGTCTGACATGCGTGTCAAGTGTAATTCAAAATAAAATTTGACGAAATAAGGGCCCGTCTAATTCATAAAATTTGGTCGGAATCTACCTAATAATGTCACATTTCATTTTTAGTATGACTTTGGAATGTCAGATGTTTAGAATCTCACGATCTTAGATTCTCACATTCCTAAAAAATTGGAACTTAACATTCCTGTGTTAAGAGTTGAGAATATGAGATTTCGAGTATACCAAAATGTAGACATGAAGTAGAATGCCGAAACTACCCTTAAAAATGAATAGATTGAAAAAATCATCATTTAAGTACATAACTCATATAACTTAAAATAGCATTAGTAATTATGATAATATTATTATTAATGATAATAACAACAATTCTAGTAGTAAATAAAAACATTATTCATAATAAAGAGTTGATAATACTATTTTTAGAAATTTATTATTATATTACATAAATTTTATTTTTAGTTAGTAAATGTTTGAATTAAATTCTTCATCCTTTAAAATTGAAAAAGAGGCAAAAATTTTATTTTAGTGTTAACTTTAAAATAAATATTTTTTATATCATGGAAGTAATTTGCTATATTTTATGTTATGAATATTATATATTTTTTTTATAAAAGGGTATGAATGCAAAGCTTTAACATTTCTTAAATCTATTTGTTTATACCAAGCCTAATAATGTGACATTACGAGGAATTCGATTAATTATACCAAATAAAAGAATATTGCATTCTGGGCATCACATTCTGGGGAATGTGATGCCGGGTGAGAATATGAGATTCCATGAACTAAATGGGCCTTAAGAGCTTTGGGGCATCCAGTGAACCGGGGATTTTCAATATAATTTTTAGATGGCCTTTATAGGTACTTGCAAATTTAAATTATGAAGAATTTTTTAAAATTGATTCTTCTGCTCAAATTTCAACTTCTTATTTCTCTGGAATTTTTATTCTATTTTATTTTATTTTTGATATTTTTATTGAACCATGAGAAGTTCCATTTGTATCCTCAAAAAAAATCTCAAAGTAAATTGATTTAAAAATCCAATTCCTAAAGTAGGTATGAGGAAAAGTTAATTTTCGAAATAAGCTTAGTTATGCAATTGGCGGTTAGTAATGTAAATATTTTGTATTTTTGTTCCAATGGGGATATCATATAAATCGGAAACATTTCATACATTTTTTTGTAGTTTTAGGACATTTTATTAGTAATGTAAAGGTGGGAGGAACAAAGAAAAAACATAACAAAACAAAGGCAAAAAAAAAAAAAAAAGATAAAACAAGCAAGATTCAAACTTGAGTTCAAGTCTCTTGTTCGAAAACCATCTTAACACGCGGCCTACTTGATCCACATGATACATTTGTGTGGACTTTAGATATTCCTTTTCAAGCTATTGGCAATTGCAAAAAATGAACAAAAAAAACGAGCAAGATTTGAACTTGAGTTCGATTCCTTATCACGCAACTTACCTTGCTCACATGACGATATTTGTGTGATTTTTAAATATATAGTCATAAAATTATCAATTGTGTGATTAAAACTTATTCTATGAACTAACTTTTTCGTATGCCTATTTGGGAATTATATTTTAAAATTAATTTATTTTGTGATTTTTTTCGTGAACTTGTGTATGACAGGGTCATGTAGAATTACAAGAACCAACCATACAAAGGAGAAATGGGAAACTAAACAACAACCAGACTCTCCAGCTCCCCTCCCAAACAGAGAACGGTTTCTAAATCAACTGCTCTTCAAACTCTCCGCTTTCCCTGATTCTGGGTTTTTTTTTTTTTTTTCCTTCTGCCTTTTTAATTTCTTCATTTCATCGCGTTCTTTGAGAAGCATATTTTGGTTTTGTGTTTGTTTGCGAGAATTTTAGGATTGCGGTGGAATCAAACGAGGGTGGATAGTTCCACTTATGATTGCTGTATTGCTCACCACAGCGAGCACAAGATCCGAGGCTTCCATTTTCTTCAAGTTTAGAATATCACAAGCTTGTCATTGTTCCCAGGTCCCTCCTCACTGTCTTCATTTTCTTTTTGAATTTCTTATTTTCATTTTCCTTTTCCGTTTCCTCCCATTTCCAAATTTATTCATTTCTTTTTTTATTGCCACGACCATTTATTTAGTTTAATTTATGATTCTTATACCTAAATTCCCTGTGGTGTCACTCATAATCCTCCATTTCTCCATTAGCATAGTTGCTTCCAATACTGTGTTGCCAGTGAATAAAGCCTACTATAACATGGTTTTTTTTTTTCTTTGCTTCATATTATTTCTCGAAGCATGATTTGTACCTCAAGTTGCTAAAACTCAAGCTTATACTGTTTTCAAGTTCCAATTTAAACAAAATTTTCGAAGGGTGGTGTCTTCTCTCTTTTACGAAAGTGTTGTAGAAGAATGAACTCTTAAATTAGCTTTATGGAGCTTCCTTAATTTCTGTCTGTGCAAATCAAGTGAAAGTTGCGGGACGAGCACTTCATGACTTCTTGTTGAGTGGTGAATCTTGCATCGTATGCTATGAAATATTGGAAATTTCTTACTGGGTGATGAAAATCTTATGGTTATGAGTCATTGATTATGGAATTTCGGCCATAACGATGGCCATTTGGTGTTATATCGAAGATGGAAGGATGTGTTTCTGGTAGATTGCTTTAGATATGGAGACCTTGTTAGAACATCGCAGCCATTAACAGTAGCTGTTGTTGGCCGTGGTGTGCCAATTCTAGACTTCAGCTGCTATGGGTGACACCAGCGCTGCTTGTCGGCCGACGCGCGTGGATCTATTTTCTGTTTTCCCAACCCTAGAGGATGTGGTCTCTCTTGATCCTAATGATCATATATTCGTTATGGGTTGTTTTGTAACTGAAATTTGTTCATATGAAAACAGTAATACTATTTGTACATCTTTCACACAACTTTCACACCAAAAGTGTTCACGTGACAGAATATGTGTGATTATGTATTGTTATTTGATCAAAATGCCACTCAAGAAGGATCACACGTATTTAGTCACGTCACCTTTTCGGTATGAGGGTTGTGTGAAGATATACAAGTAGTATTACTCGTATGAAAATGCGTCATTATTACTTAAACTGAAGTATTGAAAGCGAAGTATTTCGAGTGTTCTAAATGTCCTTTCAATCGAACTGAGATTTTAGAAAAAACATTTTAGCCTTTACTCGTCCCACGTCCATTGTAGATGGCATTATTCTTTCACCGAGTTTCGACGACTCATCCCATTCGCCTTATTGCCTTTTCCAGATTGGTGATTTTCATTCCATAGCCTCTTTTAGCTGAAGAAGCATTTTGGAATCGATTTTGGTAGACCCGTCTTTGGGTTTCGCCTCGGGTATTTTGCTCCGTAATGCATATTTTGTTGTTTAGGCTCAATCAGTCTACTATTTCTTGACTTTAAACTCATCGATGTTTAATTCTGTTAGCTTCGACGATGAGAGTGAATTGTGCATATGAAATAGAAAATATGCACTAAGCTCTTCATCACTCGTAATGATAAATAAGGGTAAAAAATAATGTTACTCTTTTACTTTTATGAAAAAGACACCAACACCTCATCTATTTTTAAAAAAACACATATCTCCTAAATCTTTTAAATTGCCTATTTAACCCACTAAAAGGGGATAATTATTATAAATACATTGGTTTTTTATTTTCTAATTGTAAAATATCATTCCTCATCCGATCGTGTTTTTCAAAAAACAAGGAATTTATTTTGTAATTTTTATTTCATAAAAATTTAAGCAAAACGGCATCATTTTCAGGGTACATTAACATGGAGACTTGCTGTGACATACTACAAACGCTTTACTACAACAACAACAACAATAATAATAATAAAACTCATTTTCAGCCTTTGATAAAGTCGTTATTCTCTAAAATTAGGAACATGGCTATTGGTACAATAGAGGTGTAAGATAGCCATCTTGAGACGGCAGCCCCCATACCATCAAGAGCATGGGTTCAGACTCATCTCAATTTCCCGTTCTCTCTCAATATAGCTGTGGCCAAAAAAAAAAAAAAAACAAAGCACTAGTGGCTTAGTAGGGTGTGATGCAATAAGGAAACACGTATTAGGTACAGGACGGAGAAGCACAAAGATAGAAATTTGACCACAAACATCACGACCTGAGACCATGGAAGGCCTCAAATTATCTTCCTACAACTCCGTTGGCATTTTGAGGCAATAATGCTTCCCTCCCACCCTATAAATTGTTGCCCCCTGAGGAACCAAATTCCCATCTTACTACATTCAAAACCACCCACCCTTGTTCAAACATAGAAGAAATAAACTAATCAACAAAAATGGCTGTCAAAGTTCAGATTCCCTTTCCAATAATTTCTATTCTGTTATTGGTCGCATCTCTCTTTGCACATGCACAGTCAGTCGATGTTGATATCATGAAGCTTGGTGCCAAGGCAGATGGCGCGTCAGACATAAAGCAGGTAAAACATAAAATAATATTCTAACATACATCTTGCTTATGTTTATATATTCTTTAATTCATAATAATGGATTACCTTGAAATTTATTATACATAATCGGTTGGTCGGTATTGTAGCCATTGCTGGACGCATGGAAACAGGTTTGCCCAGGACCCGGGCCGAGCAAATTGACGATCCCAGCTGGGAAATATTTATTGAGCGACGTGATCTTGGGCGGTCCGTGCAAGGGCCCAATCACACTCCAGGTTGATGGAACCATCTTAGCTAAGCCTGAAATAATCAGCATCAAAGGAGATGGATGGGTCGTCTTTAAGGACTTGGAAGGTTTCACATTGACCGGCAAGGGCAACTTTGACGGCCAAGGCGCCTCTGCTTGGAAAAATAAGGACGCATGTACCAAAAGCTTCAATTGTGCCAATACCCCTATCGTAAGGCCCTTTCTCTTGATCCTTAAACAAGGACAACAAAGAAAAAAAAAAAAAAAGAAGGAAAAGCCCTTACATTTCAAGATATTTTGAGGTTTTGAGCCACTAAAGGTTATAAAAAATCTGTACCCTTAAATATATAAAACGGTCATATGGGCCAGCGAAACCCTTCTGCATGTTTGCATATATTTTTTTGTACAGTGCAATCAACCACAGATTAACTTGGCATCTTGATAAAAAGTTAGGATTTCTGATGTCACCAACCTAGTAATTGTATTGTGGTATCAAACTAATTAACTGCATAGAGCTTTTTTGTCCTATCCTTTAGTTTTTATAGTATAATATTTGGTTTAATTTGAAAAAAATGCACAGAACATAAGACTTGACTTCCTCACCAATTCAGTGGTGGAAGGGATCACTTCCACCAATAGTAAGATGTTCCACTACAACGTCTTGGGCTGCAAGAACATCACCATTCAAAACATAATCATCGATGCGCCCGAGGATAGCGTGAACACCGACGGCATTCACGTTGGGCGGTCCGATGGCGTCACTATCATCAATCCCAACATCAAAACCGGCGACGATTGCATCTCAGTTGGCGACGGCACCAAGAACTTGAACATCTCCGGAGTCGTATGCGGGCCTGGCCATGGTATTAGCATTGGTAGTCTCGGAAAGTACCCAAATGAACAGGAGGTGAGTGGAATTACTGTGAAGAACTGTACTCTCACAAAGACCATGTGGGGCGTTAGGGTTAAGACATGGCCCTGCATCGCCTCCCGGAGTCGCCTCAGACATGCATTTCGAGGACATTAGGATGGTTGATGTCGAAAGCCCTGTACTCATTGATCAAGTATATTGTCCCTGGAATCAATGCAAAGCCAACGTAAGTAATCATTTTTGAAATTGTTATTAAAAGAGTTCGAGTCAAGACAAAAGATTGCGTTCATTAACTTTTATAGTACATGCATTCAAAAGTTACTTATATCTTTCTTATCCGTAAGATTGAATACTTTGAAAACATTCAAAACATAAGAGAGGCAACTAAGTTGGGACACGCATTGGTAATTATGCATCAGGTTCCTTCCCAAGTAAAGGTGAGCAAAGTGAGCTTCAAGAACATAAAGGGAACTTCAACAACAAAGAACGCAGTGGAGCTTTCTTGCAGCTCCTCATTACCATGCGAGGGAGTGGAGCTTGCAGACATTGCTCTTGAAAACACCGGCAAAGACGGCGCTGCGGCTTCCAACTGCACCAATGTTAAGCCCACTATCACCGGCAAGATTCCACCCGGCTGCTAAACTTCTCATCCCTTCTAGGCTCGATAGAATAAGGATGGATATATTTTTATTATTTTTGGGGTGCTATTTATTAAGAAGTTGAAGCCCATAAATCCAGATGAAAAGGATTGGCGGCTTCTGATTGTGTACTTCAGAGATTTGTTCTTCACGTCTCGTGCACATAAAGTTTTTGTCAAATAGTGTTGACATCTTTTAATCTTGTTCATTCTTCTTTTTTTATTCCCTTCATAGATATTTCCACATCAACATTTTTGTCCGAAAAATGTATAAAGTATGTGGAAGTAAAGTTACCGAATACCTTGCGACAAGGAGCAGCACTAGGTTTATTTAAAAAAATATAAATATAAATGTGCACAAAAGAGTTAAGACATTAAATGGTGACCTCGTGTAGGACCCTTGTGCTATTTTACGAACTTTTCCTTGTATTAACGGCTAAATAAAATGGGATGTTTAACATTTGCCAATGGAGATATGGAAATATAAGATTTTGAGAAGCCAAATGATGCACCCTAGATAGAAAGTCTATACTCTTATGAATGAATAAATGAACAAAATTTTTTATTTATGTTCTTGGCTTATATAACTTATAATAATAATAATAATAATAATAATAGTGCTCGTTGGTTAATTTCGTTGTAGGGCATTGGGTATGTCCTGAAATGAGTTAGGTTCAATTCCCATTGTCTGCACCCTTATAATATCCACAGATTTACCTACTAATTTGAGGGATCAGGGCAGTTCTCCCCCAGTTGGAGCCTAATAGTTTTGGACTCTAGTAGTTCGGGCGATGCATAAGTCTGAGTTGGCAAAATAAAATAAAATAATAATAGTATAATAAATTATAAAATTAATTAATTATTCATAATAAAGGACTCAGTAATACTATTTCCTGAAATTCATTATTATATTATGTTTTGTTTTTCGTTTGTATATGTTTATATTAAATTGTTTGTTCTTTATGAAGAAAAATTAGAGGGAACTTTTATATTTAGTGTTAATGTTATAAACAAATATTTTTATCTTGTAAATAATTTGTTGTATTTTAAGTTATGAATATAAATTTTTTACAAAAGAATATTAATTGAAAATTTATAGTATTCATGGAATCTATTTATCCATACCAAACATGGTTAAGTCACATCTCAGAGAATTCAATTAGGTTTACCTTACATAAGAATGTTATATTTTGGACATCACGTTCTCGTGTATTAAATTTTGGGACTTGTGATACAGGATGATAACATGAGATTCTCGCAAACTAAACAATTAAAATCATTAGTCATGGTTAGATAAGTCGGTTTCATTTCTGCGTGCGACCAAATTAAGCATTAGGAAAAGTATTAACTTTTGACTTATTTATTTTTCTTTTGAACAACAAATGTTAATAAAACTATCAAACTAACACATCTGAAGAAAACACAATTCCATCACAGAGAGCTCGGCCATCCATCCAGTTTAGCCAAAAAGCCATCCCTAGGGATGAGCCAATGCCGCAAAAACCTACCCACTTGCATCCCCAATAATATCCCCGGCACCACTGCTCCCATTCCGAGCACCAAAAACCACGCAAGAAGTCATAACAGGGTCATCATAACATACTATCATGGAATCTACAAAAACACCACACAAATTGCGTCACATGGCACTCCTAGAAAATGTGTATAATTGACTCCTCTCCCAAAAAACATTTCGAGTAGGGATCTAAATCCTCGCCATAAAAAGTTGGACTTCATTACGTTCCAACTAGAGAAGATCTTCATCCTTCTGAGCACTCAGTTTAACAAGCACGGGATGAACACGAAATCTACCACGAGTGGGCAAACTATTAATGTTTGATATTCAAAGTGCTTAAAATGCCTAGAAGTCATGTGACGACAAAATTTGGAATCAATGTTTGTGAACGCCTTCAACACTTTTATTGTACGAGTGGTCCTTGTTGTGTTTGGCTAGGGATATGTCTCCAATATGTGAGACTCGCTGAAAATAGTAAACTAGTTACATGCATGAATGGTCCTATAACTGATCTTTTATTTATATATTAATTAAAAAGAGCAAATGTAATTTAAAACAACACCCCTGTAGTTTGGACCATTTTATCGTAGACTCCCTCTTGTTTCAGAAAATCTAATTTAACCCCTCAACCTTTCAGCTTGACTTCATTACACCGCCTGACCTTTCAATTTAAATTTATGACACTCATTCCATCACTTATTCATTTCATAAAAAGCTGCAATTTGCAATTTAGCAGACTTCAAACTTTGAGATTAAAATTAGTTGCAAATTGTGTGATGACTTTTAACATATGAGAGGTGAAAGGGTGTCAATCAACCCAAATTGAAAAAAATCAAGGAGTCAAATTGGTTCTTTTGAAACGAGCAATGGTCCTTGATAAAATGACCCAAAAATCACGTGTAGTGCTTTTCTTAAAAGTAAACCCTTTTTTCTTTATTGTAGCCATAAATGGGGAAGCATGGGCTAAAGTGAGCTCTACCCCGAGCTAAGACTTGCTTTAGAACAACTACAAGGCCAAATATGAAAGCTCACGATGAAGGGACCACAACCTCATTGGGAGCACTATAGAACCCTTATCGTTGAACCCACCGCAAACCTATTTTTTTATTTAAAAAGCTCAAACGATATACCATTTGGGGCAAACATACCCAATCTTACATTCACTTACATTCAAATTAAGAACATTGCGGAAAATAATCCCATATGGCAAAGAGATTTAACTTCCAAGTGGGCAATTCCAAGAGATCTAGACAACGAGGCTCCCACTCTTATTAGAAAGATCAAATTACTCCTTCAACCGTAAGACACACAAGCATGTTGAAGGGTTAAAAAAACAGGCTATACCGCAACAAAGGCTGCCCGTTCACCGAACGATCATTACTCTGTCTTCTCGGTTGGTGTCTCAGTGCCACCCTTCTCTTCACCCTCAACCACCGCCTTCTCTTCTTCGCCAGCGGCTTCGATCTCTTTGACAGCTACACCTTCGAGTTCCGATGCCAGTGATTCAGTGGAGGGCACAGAAGCCTTGTCCGTAGTCTCTTTAGCTTCCTTGGCGACCAGCTCCTCTGGCGCTACCTTTTCGGTGCCTTTTTCTGTTGTCTCTGCTACTGAGACTTTAACCTCATCCTCTACTTCTTCTTTCACCACCACCTCCTCACTAATCACCTCTTCAACCTTAGGAGGTTCCTCTTCAACCTTAGGAGGTGCCTTTTCAGATTCCTCATCATCGGTCTTAGGAGTCTCTTCTGTTACGGTGGCAGAGAGCCCCGTCTCTTTTGGCTTCTCGGCGGATGCAACGGGTTCTGATTCTGTCGGCGCGGATTCCTCGTCGACCTTTGGTTTCTCTGTTATTTCCTCTGGTAGGGCCGTTTGAGTTGGTGCAACCTGCAGAACGCATAACATAGGACTTGAAATATACCCAAATTGTTCTCAGAACTTCTAAACCAAGAATACATTTAAACGCTGAAAAACATGCTTTTCATGCGTTCTACCGTGTAAGTTTTCGGCCACTCTACTTATAACCAATTGATTTTGATCTGTTTCGCGGTTAACACGAATACGGTACAAATATTCGGGCTGACACAGACCTACATGATTCGATATTGATAAATCCGGAAATAGGGGATCGAAAGATATCAGTTCAAGAACTTGTTGATTAGCATAAGAGCTACCACATTCTTGAATTTGACAGAAAAAAGGGATTTCTGATTGCCACTGAAGCTCAGTAGCAGTCGGTGTGTGTGTGACATAAGAATAGATCAACCCAACACAAATCAAGCTTGAAAAAGTTGTTCTATTGGGAAGAGAAGAGAAGTACCTCAACACTGGCCATTGGGCACCAAAGAGACGAAAAGGCCTAGCTTAGGAGTAGAAGTGTAGAAAGAAAGAAATTGCTAATTAGTTGTGTGAAGAAATAACTGATGCGAAGGGTTTATATAGAGGTTTATAGGGGGGGAGAGAGAGTGGGGGGGGGGGGGGGGGGGGGGGGGGGGGGGGGGAGGGGAGGGGATTGGAAAAAAAAAAAATCTAGGGGAATGGAATTATGATCTCATTGACTACAAGGGCACAGGCATGTCTAGAAGTGCAATTAATTAATGAATGAATGGCAGAGATTAAGATGAGATTCATTTCCATTGATTCATGTTCCTTTGATTGGAGGGGAAAAAATAATGGAGGCCATAGGTTAAATTTTTCCAAAAGGGCCATCATCTTCTTTTGGATGTGTGCTTCCATGCTTTGTGCAGTCGGCCCTGCGTTGGCAGAAGAAGGTTGGGTTGCTATAAACATCATCAAGTCACGTTCGAGGTTTCATTTCATTTGCCTCTTTTTTTTCTTTTCTTTTCTTCTTTTTGTGCGTCTACATATTTTAGTAGGATGTGATGTTAAAAATAGTAATAAAAATAATAATAATTTGGACTCAAAACAACAGGAAAATGCTTCACAATTTAACGTAATGAAAAACTCGAATCCTGATCTTGATTATATGGAGACAAGTGGTTACTAAGTGAGCTAATAACTGCAAGTTCTCAATAAGCTATATATTGAATAATAGTTGTATCATTGTATGCGAATGAAAAAAGAGGAAGAAAAATAAAAGGAAAAAACCACAAACATTTAATCGCTTAAATAATAAATTGAAGTGATGACATGCATATGTTAACACGGGTAAAATGGGTAAACTTAGACACATTGTCACCTCTATGCCTAACTTAGGTGTACAGATTTTGATTTGAAAAATCTAACCTTATGAATTAAATAAGGATGGAGAGATATGAGCCCCTATCAGTTTTTATATAATTCATGTTAGTGAATGCCTTTCACTTAAAAGGAGAAAAATTAAAACCATATCAAATTTACTTAAATTTTTCACCATTTAAAAGATAGGTGCCGATACGAAATGTATACAAATTAATAAGCCCTCATATTTTTTGGTGCCTTTCAATCCGCATGGTCAGAATTTTCATATTAGGATCCATACAAGTCCCGTAGGAATGGTAACATACCTAAATTAAACACATTGTCACTATATATTCCTTTTTCTCATTAAATTTTTAAGATAATGAATGCATCTTTTGCTCAAAGTGAGAATCTATTTGACTAAAAGAGATCGACACTGTTTGTCTTCTAAAACGATATTACTCACCCCTTTAATCTTTCAAATTGATATTTTTCTTCATTTTTGTTCATTATAAATTGACAAATAGCTAAAAAAAATATCATATTATTATTACTTTGGTACTTTGAAATACCATTCAACATTTGTACCTTCTGTTGTTATGGAATAAAAATGTATAGAATGAAGGTTTTTTTTTTTCCTTTTGTTTAGCTAAAAATAAGAATAAATAGTATATTATAATTATAAAACACATGGTAAATGCATTTTTTTCTTTATATTTATCACATTTTAATGAGAAAAAGGTTCATTTAAAAGACTTAGGGAAAGGAAATCATTTTGTAGATAAAATATACTATCTGTCTATTCTCTACACACCTTTAAGGGGTGTTCTAGTCAAGTAAAAGAATTAAAAAAACTTTTACTTACATATTCTTCATATATCGTTCATATTATAAAAAAAAAAAATGATAGGATAAAAATATACTTAATTTTTTTAAAAAATATTTTTAATTAATAATAATATAAAATTATATAAATTTTATCGAGAATACGTGGAGATTCACATTTAATATTAGCCATATCTAAATACAAGACCTATGTCATAGAGCCGTCTCCAAGTGGACTACGGAAGTGAAGGGCGGTGCAAGTGGGCCCGCCCTTCCCTTTGTATAATTGGCTTCAAAAGAAACGAATCAGTGCTGAGGTGGCGCCCCGCCTTTCCACATGGTAAAAAGCTTGTGGACCCCACATGATTTGGACTACACGTAGGATACTCATGCTAGCTCGCGGGCCCACCAAGCTGCGTAACTTCGTTCTCCACTAGTGAGTCACACCTAGTGTAAGAAAATTTTTTTAAAGTCCTTATCGATAAAACAGAAAAATACGAATTATGAGAGTAATAAAAAAAATAAAAAAAGAAAAGAATACGTGTCTGGACTCATCAAATTTTATTGGTTTGTCCTTAAAATGATATAATCTTATTAAAACTAATGCTCTGTTTTTAAATGGCTGAGAAAATTACATTTATATCACTACCAGATGGGCCATTGTTGCACTTCAAATACTGAACTCAAAATGTAGCTAAGACAAATTATGATGGCTGTTCCTTTGACCGTTTAAATCTTTTATTAAAGGACATCCATTTAAAATGATAAAATCGAGGGTATTTATGGTATTTCAAAATTTTTGTTTTATTTTTTAATATTTTTCATTGATCTTTTTTCTTCCCTTCGTCTAACCTATCTTTCTATATGTGCAAATCCAAAAGAAGGGTGAGATTTGATTGACAAAAAAAATTAAGATCAATGAAAGAAATTAAGAAAAGGAAAAAAAATAATTTATGAAATATGCTCTCAATTTCGTCTACTTAAAATGAATGGCCTTCCATATGACTCCTAAATCATCAAATGCTCAAACTTAATGCTCGTTACATTTGGAGTTCAGGATTTGAAGTACAAAACAACATTATCTTCGGGGAATAAAAAATTACAATTTACTCTCAATGGCAAGTATATTGAAGCTGAGTTTTTATCCAACTTAATCAAACTAAAAATATTTTCAAAAATATTTTCTGTATCAAACTAAAATTTAATATATTTAATACATGTTATATTTTTATAGCATATTATGAATTCCCAATGTTTGAAAGAGTTATTTGAGCAACACATAGGTGACGTATATTATTTTGAAAAACTATTTCTTAACTGGTTCCCTTAGAGCACCAGTTTTTTTAAAAAAAATCAAGAAATTTAAATTAAAATGTCATTTTCTGGTTTATGTTGTTAAATATATTACATGTTTTGAAGAGTTAGGATTATATGCTCAAATTGAACTCGAAAAGGGATCTCAAGATTTCAATAAACTTGAGGGAGCATTGACATTATTCGGAGAATTGATAGCAGCAATTCTAACAAAGGAGAACATTGAGCATTATGTCCAGAGTGATAGGATACTAAACCTAAATTCTATCTTACAACTTTTTATATTTTTACCTCGACACTATATTAAAAGTGATATTCAGTAGAAAAATTATAATTACTCAAATTAATTCGTTTATATGACTAGAAATGTAAGATGGAGGGATCATATCTCATACAACCCGCTATGTTTACCATATATATATACGCACAGGCACATATATAAAATAAACTTTTGATTTTAACTTTTCTTTCATAATGTCACAATTACATTACTGTTGTTAAGTCTTTTTAAGAGAGAGCCAGCTCCTCTGCATTTCATCTATTAATTTATATTGAATTTTCAATGATTATGATGAATATGAGCAGCATTTTGAGATTTCAAAATCATTAGTAGAGTGAAATGAAAAAAGAAATTGATAAATGCAATGAAGAGTAATCGGTTCCCCTTTAAAGAGGCTTAACGATAGTAGACCCAATAAACGGGCACTCATGGGTGGCTTCCCATAATAGGCAATGGGTACTCATGGGTCCCATTTTTTTGAAAACCTGAATTACTAAATTTGAAATTTTAGGGACTAAACTGAAAATATCCAAGATTTAGGGACCAAACTAAAACATTTCAAAAGTTTAAAGACCAAACTGAAATTTTGTAGAGACAAGCCTTCTAAAACTTTGACAGCCAAACTAAAAAATATTTAAGGTATAAGGACCAAATTGCAATTTCTAAAAAATAGGGTAATTGCAAATTTTAACCAAACTAAAAAATATTTAAGGTATAAGGACCAAATTGCAATTTCTAAAAAATTAGGGTAAAATGCAAATTTTAGAAAAATTTGCATTCTAAATGGGTACTCATGGGTAACCACCGGTATGAGTACGTTTAGGTGTACTTAATGGATAGTAGGTAAAATTAACCATTTATTTTTTTTACTAGATTTTTTCAATCATTACTCGCGTAAAATGCCAACTAAATATCATAGGCAAATTGCTCCTGGTTGTTCAATCATTTGATAGCCAAAGTCATTCTTTTATGAATGATCACTAAAAGTTAGGCTCAATAGAATTTGATTGATCCTTGGGCAATTCATGAGACTTAGCAACTTGAAAGGTGGTCCTTGCCAAGCTGGAGGAAAAACCAGTGGGTCTTTTTGGGTACCCCTGATTTTGCTAGGTCTAAACAACAACGATGAAATTGTAACTTTATGAAAGTTCGGTATGAAAAATGAGACATAATCATTTTGAGATAATCCCTAAAATTGAGTGGATTTTAATGAAATTTACCCTAAAAGATGGCATATCATATATCTCTCTATACTAATATAAAGCCAAAGGATATTTTGGTTCCATCTGTCATCATTATAAGTTAACTTAAGGAATAAAACTAATAATTTAAAATTCAAAATTTAATACAACTAACTACTCAAAATTTAAATTTTAAAATTTTACTAATTGCTTCAAAATTTAAATTTTAAATATAACTAACTATCTCAAAATCTCTTCTCTTTTAAAAATTGTTTTTCTTACGGTTTCCAAATCTAATAGCATACATATTTTACATCAATTGAAAGTCATTGAACACGAGCGAAAAGCTTGTGGTATGACTAGTACTATTATAAAACCAAATGACCTTTGGTTCTGTAACTCTATCATTTTTTAAAATTACATACTTACCCTTCAAAAGCTTTTTTTCTCCTCCTAAATAACTTTTTAAAGCTAATTGATAATAAGGGGTAAAAATTACAATTCAAAAAATGTAAAATTCAAAATTTAAAATTCAAATATAATTAACTACTTCGAAATTCATCCACTTTCATGACAATTTCACTTAAGATTTCTAAGCGTAATAACACGAAAAAAAACCTTATCTCCAATCATTAATAATCATACCCATAAACTTCTTTTAAATAATTTACACCAATCGAAAGCCGTTACGGCTTGTGATATTAATATTAATGGGCAGTATTGCGTTTGTTAATTTGCAATAATAATAGCTCTGATGGCTGACACACTCTTTTGACACTTCACAATCACTAGTGGATGGCCCCAGAGATAAAGAATGCATCACGACTTTGATTTGTCTTTGGCATGTAAATTTGAAAATATCGAGAGTTGCAAATTACAGTTTGATAGGTCTATTTGCAAATTGTATTTCTTAGGATTTCACCATTATCGAGTGGTAAAAAGTTTTGATTAAAAAATTTTCAATTTCTTCAATTGAAAATATAGAGATGAGTTGCATACACGTCTACTTCCCCGTTTCATTCAGAAAATAAATAAATAAATTAAAAAAAACAAAACAAAACAGTAGAAACCTAAATTTATGATATTTTATTCGAAAACGTAATCCTTTTTCAAAATAGAAATAGGCTCTATAAACCCTATGCCCACATGCAAAATGTTTCTTTAGTAAATTTCTATTAGGAATCATTTTGCTAACTTCCTTTATTGACATCAAGGAAGAGTGCAGTAGACGACATCTAATGATGTGCTTGTTAATAAAGTTTTGAAAATCACTAGACATGTTGAATAATGGTATTAAGAAAATGAGGAACCAATTTTTGGTACTTCTTCCTCTACTTGTCCCTCTATAATTTAATACATGTTCAAAATATGTAAATCTTAACCATACAGATTATAAATCTTAAACCATATAGATGGTTTACAAATCTATCAATTTTCACGCAATTTCAACATTATTTTGGTACTCATCTTAAGGATAAAAAAATAATAATAATTTTAAATTATTATAATCTTCTTACAATTGCTTCATTCTTAATATAATTGCTCTACACGACGTCAAATTGAATGAAATTTTTAATAAGCATTCACATTATTTCATGTTTGTTTGATCTATGAGCTTAAAATTCTAAAATTTTGAACATGTATTAAATTATGAATCTGGATCCTTATTGCAATCCAACTTTATGCGAAAAGAATCTTACCAACGCAGCATTCAGTGAGCCCACTCTTGAATTGGCATGATTCTCTTCACACAAACTTGAATTACAGTGTAATTCAATTAAAAAAAATTCAAAAGAGACGAGACATAAATAAGCATCAAAAAGACAAGTAGTGAGTTAGTTCTGGGAGCTAAATTGTGGCCGAAGGATGGGGCAAAAGTAAAAATTACATTTTCTTGACTTGGACCAATGGTGAGAGATTATCATATTTTTTGGAAATTAAAAAGAATGGTCAATAAAACACAGGTCTTGCATTTAGATATGCACAATAAATGTCGGTCAATGATTTATATTTTGAACGCTAATCTTAGCACTTTCAGGCAATAAATGTGCCATCATAATTTTTACCATGGTACAAAATTGTACAAGTCAAATTCATTATTGGCTCCACAAGTCCTTTATTTTTTATTTTTTATTTTTTATTTTTTTGCTGCATCAGCAAGTCTCCGTATATTATATCATCTGACAAAACCTAATTTACAATGACTTACAATAACAGCTTTTCAAAACCTTACCGGAACTACAATTAATGTATGAGCATTTACACGTTTTACTCAAATTAATATATAAAATAGGGAAAAAACTATATAATGATATAATGCATATTATTACTCGTGTACAGAGACTTTTATGGGAATCCATTAATTTAAAGCAGGGCAGGGTTGGGAAGAACATTGGTAATTATAGTCTAAAAACTTGGGGTTAAATATTGGAAATAAAAAAAGAAAACCATTGAAAAAACAAATGCAGTAAGTGAAAATAAAAAATACAAATAAAAATAAGGAAAAGAAAAAGGAGGGTGGGATCAAAGGGAGGGGACCCACAATGCTAGCTGTTTTATGAACCTGTCACTCTCTGACATTTATATGGGATCATCACAAAACCGTTACTTAGGACCCCAATTAAATAGAAATTCCCAAAATAAACCATTTCAGGCTTTCTGACTTTAATGCCCCTGAGATATTCAGTAAACCAACCAAAGCGATGGAGGTGGCTAGAAGATGAAATGGGTACCCTTTTTATCTTTCCTTTTCTGGGTTACGGGTTGCCGTTGACTTAATTTTTCCGGGGCCATGGACAGTTGTTGCCTTTCTCGGATCCTTTAGCGAGGTCGCTCCCTGTCCTGATCTGGGTTCCATCCCTTTCTCTTTCATTTCCCAGAAAGATCCCTTTTTGATTTAAGGGCTCCTTTTTTTTTCCTCAGGGTTCGGTGGGTTTTTTCCGGAGGGATTCGTAGTTCTTGGGGTGCTGTTGATGATTTGATGTCTTTGGCCGTTGGAGCTGTTTCTGGTTCCAAGAACATGGGGTTCGAGGAAAACAAGGAGGGAGGAGAGGGGAGTGACACTAATGAAGAGAAAAATGGGAAAACAGGGTTGAATCTGAGCCGACAGATGAGTGAGACTTCTTGTTATGTCACTGAAGAAGATGAGGAAGCAGAGGAAGGGAAAATAGAGCTGGGTCCTCAGTTCTCTCTTAAAGAACAACTTGAGAAAGACAAGGTTTGTGTTTGCTGACCAAAGTTGGAATTTTTCATGAAAAAGAAAAGAAGGAACTTTGCCTTCTTCTGGTTATTATTCTTTGATTGACCATAATAGCATGTGTCGAATTTGAACTTTGAGAATGCAGGATGATGAGAGCCTGAGGCGATGGAAGGAACAGCTTCTAGGAAGTGTGGATTTTAACAATGTCGGAGGTACTCATTTTGTTTTTTTTGTTTGTTTGTTTTTTTTTTTTTTTGTTGTTTTGTTGTTTTTCGCAATTATATTAGTTAATTATGACTGGGTATTCATGCTAGGTTGCCTTGGTGAATATATAATCATGTGAGAAAGCTTTATCATTGATTAATTCCTCCGATATTTAGAAGCATATTTTTGTGTAACCATTGATCTATATTTGTGTTTTTTTATGCTGCTGTTTTAGAGTTAACGTAAAATTCAATGTCAATATCTAGCGAAAAATGGATCGATCCCTTTCGGTCTGCTCAAATAATTGGCTAATTTTGTCTCTTTCTTCCCTTTTTTTTTTCTTTTTTCATTTCCTGCTTGAACTTTGGAATTGTCTGTTGTTAATCATTGATATAAAACAAGCTAGATCACATGGATTATGTTTATAATTTGTCCCTTGCCCCCATGTTTTGTTGGCTCGTTATTTATGTTTCTATTACACAGCCTTTTCTATAAAGTAGATTGAAATTAGAAACATAAGTGCATAAGGGGATTGAAGGCCATGAACTCTGTCAAAATGAGGTAGACAAGATTTCTGCACATTCCCTTGAAAGTGGCTCTCAAAGTCTGAATTACTGAGCACTCCTTCTAGCATTTTTTTTTTCCTGAAAATATTTAAGAACAAAGGAACCAATGTTTGAGTGCTCCTTTAACAACAGCTATGGAATTTCCTTCAATATGAGATACTGATTCCCATGGAAGGAATCTGTTGAACATGAAGTTTATGATTTCTCCCCCTTCCTTTTGGATGCATAAAAGCTATTTCGTTCTTGTACTGAAATCACAAAGGGCTAGCTATGTGGCATTCACATGACCCGCATATAAACTAGCAAATGACTCGGAGAACCTCTTGTTATTCTACAAGAAGGTGGTTTAGAGTATGCAGTCTTCCCCTTGCTTTTTAGGGAAGCAGCTGTTTCCAGAGCGAGTCTTTGCTTATTCTGGTTAAGATTTAAAGATTCAGTAACCTCATTTTCTTCTATTTTGCTGATTGAAGAAACGCTGGAGCCAGAGGTGAAGATTCTCAGTCTTTCAATCCTATCCCCTGGTAGATCTGACATTGTTCTTCCGCTTCCAACGGTTGGTCACCCCAAGGGCTTATGGTTTACTTTAAAGGAAGGTAGCAGTTACCGCTTGAAGTTCACCTTCCAAGTCAGTAACAACATTGTACTTGGTCTTAAGTACACGAACACTGTCTGGAAAGCTGGTGTCAGGGGTATGCCGTTTCTGTGCTGACTCATGCCAAACATTTAAATTCTTAAACCTTTGAAAATTTGCTCATGATGAGTCCCCCATCCTCTTCAGTTGACAGAACCAAACAGATGCTTGGAACCTTCAGTCCCCAGTCAGATCCTTATACATATGTGATGCCAGAGGAGACCACCCCTTCTGGAATCTTTGCTAGAGGATCATACTCTGCAAGGTCAAAGGTAAATTCATCTGGATGACTTTTTTTCTTCTGTTAGATTCCTATTTGCTTTTGAATTTATTGTTTTTCCTTTTAAATCACGATGAAGATCCCTTTAGATGCATATTGAACTATTTACCTGAAGTGTATAGTAGTTAGCATTGTTCTTGTGAGATGTAAGGGTCTGCATGGGAGCAACTTCAACGAAGCATGGCTTCTAAGATGTCTATTTGCACAGTTGCTTGCCAATATCTATTGAATTCTATAGGATAGGTATGGGTTGCCGATAATATTTTAAAGCATGTCCATTTTCGTTTCCCCCTTCTGTAGAAAATTCAAAATCCTAACCACTTGGATCTAATTGTTTCATTCTACTGCTCATATGCTTTTGATTTATTAAACCATCCAAAAAAATGCCCTTTGTGAAAGATTATATCACTTCATTTAAGCACCCACAGAAAGAAGGAAAAAACCAGTCAACTGGGCTGTGAAGTCTGCCGAACCCCGGAGCACATAAAATCAGTAACTTTATTTATTGTCATGGGTTTAAAAACTTAAACTTTCCCCGCATGATTTCTGCAGCATCATATTAGTACTTGTTTCTCTGGGCTCCGTGAATGGGTTGGTGCGTTCGCAATCTGTGTTAATGAAATTAGCATTTGTGTAACCGCTGCATACATCAGCGAAGGAAAACAAATTTGTGAATGCTATAAGTTGTACCAACATAAAGCATGATATTCACTTCTGCAGCAATTTTCCGAGGACCCCTGCGTTAGCTGATTCATTTTCTGTAGTAGCTTTAGTTTTGCATCTCTTAATTTAACAATGACGGTACTTATATCCCTCCCACACCTCCTTTTTCTACAGTTCGTTGATGACGATGACAAGTGCTACTTGGAGATCAACTACAGCTTCGACATTCGGAAAGAATGGGCTGCTGCTAAATGAATAGGGAGCTCCCCAATATATCCTGGCATTTCTCCAATCACCGTGGCTTTTCTTTTCTTTTCTTTTCTTCTTTTTTTTTTATTCTTTTTTTGCAAGAACTGGTTAGTGATTTTTCAAGCCAAGTAGAAGCATTAATTGGCACTTCTGCAGTTATCTCGACCAATTATTATAAAGGTGAAGGTAGAGCTAAAGTAGTTCTCTTTTTAATTTCTTTTCCTTCTTGGTGGGTGAGAGAGAGGATTCATTTGGTGGAGCCTTTAATAAGATGAGAGGTGAGGTGACTCTTGTTTATCAGCAAACCGAGATTGATCATTTGGTAGAATTGCTCAGGATCTTGGAAGCTGAAACAACATGACACAGGGGATGAAATTGCTTCATCTGACTGAAGTTTGCATGATGTTATTTGGCCCCTTTGTTTTCTACTATTTCTTACTGGGGAAAAAAATATATTGAACTCGAGATGTGTATCGACTCTCTGGGATGCATGATGTCCGTGATACCAAACCAACGACAGCAAGCGCATGCAAAATTATGTTTGGATTCACATCTCATGTTTGATGTTTATGAATTTTGGTTTTGAGATCTCACCGGCTGTGCTGGAATTATTTTCCCTCTGGATCATGCACAGGATAAAATTCATGCCATGCCTTTGAAGGCCTTTGTGCTGACTGATGAGTCCTGGAGAACAAGTTCAAAGTACTTATTTGATGATACTGTTTTTTGGTCCACCCACCGGTGTACAAAGGCCAAATGAATCTTGATTAAATCTGGTTCAAGTCGAGAAGACTCACAAGGGAGGTAAAGCTCTTTTAATGCCTTTTTTTTTTTTTTTTTTTCATGTACAAGATTCGAACTCGAAACCTTACTTAAAGAAAACCAAGCTCCTAACTATAGTATTACGGTTGGTAGATTTGGGAACCCCTAGAATGGTGTTGAACATAGAAAGACACTGGTCAGGCGGAGGGCTTGGTGATGAGGATCAGGAACATGTTTAAAGGAAGGTGCTAGCAGGCATGTAATTGGGTTGATTGGAAAAGTTTTTTAATGATAAAATGATCACCGACAAAAACAAATTAACAAAAGAAGAAGAATAAAAAAATGTAGGGTCATGATTGGTTGGAGAAGCAATGTTCTATCACTTGGGCAGTTGTTAGAGAAATTCTATGCGTGTCAAGGTTTAAATTATGTCCACTAGGCCAATAATTAGAGGAATATTTTGCTTGACAAGGCCACGCCAAGCAGCGCCTGCTCGCCAAGCTGGCTTACCGTCGATAATCTATCATCATCTTCCCTCTAGGCTCCTCATGCTTCACAATTACTCACACTTCATCTCTTTTCCTTCTTTTGGGAAACCAAAAACCCAAATCGAAGGAAAACCGAGACCCTTCGCTCTCTCCTCATCATTATTAAATTTTAGTGCGCACTAAATCGATCCGTAACAAATTCCTAAGCCCATAGGGTGAGGTGAGACTCGCACGCACCGACGAGTCTCGCCAAACATTACGAGGTTTGTAAGGGATAAGAGCAACTTAACTTATATTCACAGCGGTTGTTCAATGAAGAAAAACTCTCATTAATCTCTGTTATTTTCTTAAGAATCACGATCATTAAAAATTTATATTATTAAAAGGAATAATATTATTCATTCCAAAAAAAGTAATAACACCCATGTACATGTAAAGGATGATCCCCATATATAAGACAGATGAACTGTATGAAATATATTATTATATGTGAATGGTGAAATTTAGTTAACACCGGACTTTGTCGGACGAAACCTAGATGAACTGTCGGTAAGAGAAAATGGCCTCCCAACCTCTCTGGGTGGCGCCTTAAAGTCAAAGCTAATTTGCTCAAGATTACTTGAATAGGATAAACCAGCTTGACTGACCTACGTCACATGCCTCCCTCGGATTGATTTCAAAAGGTCACCCTCCACTAGGATGAGAGAATTATTATTATTATTATTATTATTATTATACGTTTTTTAAATCAATTCATCATTTTTCTTTTCGGTGGGAAAAAGAAAAATAAATGGGATATTATTTATTTATTTAATTTTTCCAAAAGATGTATGCATGGAGGAGGGTGTACTGGCCAGATCATTGAACGTGGCTTTCTCTTGGCTTCTAGTGGAGGGGAAGAGCCTGACAGCTAATCCAGCATAATGTAGGGCCCACTAGTTTACATTTTCCCCCGGTCGTGATATATTGACGATAATTTAATCGTTAATTAGATTCCTTCCATACGCGAGATATTGACGCTGAAATTACCGTATACTTGCGGACCATGACGTGTATACATATTTTTTTCATTTTTTTTTTCATTTTTTTTCTTTTTTTTTTTTGGGATATAGCAATTATGACCTTAATCAATTGTCTTGCAACGGTCTCGTGGATTTCACCGCAACGGTGGGGGAAGGGCAGGGCGGTGGCCGTACCCCTACCTTAATCATAAAAGTCTTATTCTTAATGAATTAAATTAAATTATAATTGTCCATCCTAATGGATTATGGATAAGAATTTAATTTATTTAAAAAAATTAAAAATAAATTTTCTATCAAAATGATAAGATTAAAGTTTAACTTAAAATCTCAGTTATATTTTATATGTACATTTTAAAAATCCTAGCACAGGGTAGAGCTAGAAATTAGAACTTGCTAATTTTCATAAAATTTGACTGAAGGATGAGGCCTTGATTTTAAATGACTGTATTGTTTTTCCCGCTATTTCAATTTGTATAGATAGAATTTTGGTGACGGATCCTGAGTAGTCTATGCTTAATAATATTATAACATCCACATTTTGAAATATCCATAATGGAGCATTTACGTCCACACTCGAATAGATGTGCCAATATCTTAACCAGAACAAGTCTAAAATGATTTTAGATTTAACTCAGAAAAATAAAATTGTTAAAATTATTTTTTAGAAAATATTTATAATGAACTTCCTGAGATGGACTAAAACCATAATTATCAAATCTGACTTGATTAAAAGGTCAAGTCACTAAGTCAATGGTCCGACCATTGGGTTAATGATATTTAAAATATAACCCTAAAAACTCAAAAGTATATTGTATTTTTAAAGAATAAATTAATTCAAAATTTGAATATACATAATAAGCTATGAATTAATAGATAACTAACTTAAAAATATTAACATGTCCATTATTCTTTATTTATTATATTAAACAAATAAACATTAGACATCAAACGTCGATAAATTTATGAATACTTAAAAAATCACATCCGGTAGAAGGCAATCACGCTAAACATAGAAAATACGAGCCAAAGAAGAATTAAGAAATTATTGGCAAATAAGAAACCAATCTCAAAAAAATCAAACAATAAAATTGTTCAAACTAGAGCTTTGTGGGTTAAGTTTTGAAGACATAGGATTGATTTGAGTTTGTTTTAAAAAAAAAATTAAGAAAAATATTGACTGGGTTACTTTAGGTTATTAAGTCATGGCTCAACCCATTGAATCAACTGAGTTTCATCAGATTAACATAAAATTTTGGCTAATTATAGAACCAGTTCAATTCAAGGGCTGAGTCGGCGGATTACCATATCAAACTGCTGGATCGATCCGGATTTAATAACTATGACTAAAACTTCTGGTTCAACCTAATCCAGTAAAAAACTGAATTATTAGAGATTTTCATAAAAATTTACGCCAACTTATTTTTTTTTCTCTCTTTCTTAAAGAAAGGAACAAAAGCATATAGAGGAGCTTTTACAGGCTCCTATCACACATGCATTAGCCGAACACACAATTATGATGCCACTTACACAAAGACCACACCACACAGTCTGTACAATCCTCAATTTCTCATGATATGAGACTTCAGAATTGATAATGTAGAATACAAGTTTCGTTGATGGCTGGAGATTACAGAATAACAGAAGGGAAATAATGAAAACTAAATTGTGTCAAAATACAAAAACAAAGAGAGAAAAAAAAATACTAAATTTATCATTATTTTGCAAGAAAGGTTGATTTGGAAAGTTCACCAAGCTCTTGTCTTCAAGTCTTTGTGATGAAAGTATTATATTTTATGTTCAAGCAAAGGTTTTTTTTTTGTTTTTTGTTTTCCCTTCCTTTACAAAGAACCCTAAATACAGAAATGGCATCTCAGTAAATTTCACCTACCCTAAGTGTTTTCTCCCAGCTGCTGCCCCTTTTTGATTGGCTTGTGGGTTTCGTCGTAATAAACCCATTATTCTTTTAAATAGTCTCCCTGATCCCAATCTTCTACTCACACTTGTCGGCTGACATTTCTCTCAGGAGTCCTCTCTCTGGTCAGGTTAGTAGTTTCTGGTACTGTTGCATTACTGTTCTTGGGTTCATGTGCTCTTTATGACTTGGAAATTTTAGAGCAATTTGATCTTTTTGAGTTGATGGGTATGCATATTTTTGTTGGGTTTTTTTTTTCCCCCTCCACCTTTCTCTGGATGAGTTGATTTAGATCTGCAACTCCGCTCTGTTGGAGGAAAATAGTGCATTGTGTAGTAGTGAAGTTTGCTTGTCCTCCGGGTAGGGTTTCGAGAGGAAAACCTCATCTTTGTAGGGAAAAAAGAAGAAGAAGAAGAAGAAGAAGAAGAAGAGGATGTAATTGGTCTTGTTCCACAAGTGGGATACTTTTTTCTCGTGATGCTTTGTCAAATTAGGTTCTCTGAAAACAATGTCGGTTAAGGAAGTAGATCACATTTAACCCATCTTTCCACACAATGCAGTCCTCGCAATCTTTACATCCGGGTCACTGATCTTTCTCAGTCAAAGCAATTCAGTGTGTTCTTTCTAATTGATTTTATTTTTTTTAGATTTGGTGGGTTGGAATTTCTGAGGATCTTGTGCTAGGAATAGCTCGGCGGGGGGCGCAAATAGCTACTTCGATCTGGTATTAGATATATGAGTGAAGACATTGTTCAAAATATTGGAATTTTCCTTGCCAGATGATAGTTTCCACTGGAGTTCTTAGTAAGTTTATGTGGATCGATCGAGATTTACAGTAACCCCTGCAACCTAGAGGATCTTTGGTCCATTCTAACTAGTGAAATGATCAACTACAAGGATTTCTCTTGGCTTTAGCTCATGTTGGTCTTCATGTCCTAATTTACAGATTTCGTTTTCTTTCTGTTCTTCCCATATGGTAGCTTTTGACTCTGCCTCGTGTTAGTTTTCACTCTGATCCATCCATTAGAAGGATTTTTCTTTCTTTTTTTTTTTTCTTTATTATTATTTTTCACAGCTGATGATTCAGAATTACGATTGCTTTCAGAAATATAATTTTCTTTGTTTTAGGAGGTAGAATTAATTTAGATAAAATTAATGAAAAAAAGAAAAAAACATATTGTTACGCGGCTATCAATGAACAACATAAAGAAAGCCAATTCAGGAACTATACTTGCTGCTGACACGTCGGTGACGCGATTCTTAAAAAAATGGTTTGATTTTTGCAGGAGTTTGGTCGTCATCCAACCATGAGGAGGATGAATTTGGCCCTGATTTTTGGCGCACTAGTGCTACTGTGTTCGTCATCGGTGTACGCTAAACAATCTCCAAGCAAAACCATGCCACCAGCACCAGCGCCTGCACCCGCCTTTGTTAACCTTACGCAGCTGCTGAGTGTAGCCGGCCCATTCCACACCTTCCTCACTAACCTCCAGACTACGAAAGTCATCGACACCTTCCAGAACCAAATCAACAACTCCAAAGATGGAATTACCATCTTTGTACCAACAGATGAGGCCTTCAACTCTCTGAAGAAGGGTGCTCTATCCAGGCTCTCTCCCGACCAGCTCAAACAACTGCTACTTTTCCACGCGATACCACATTACTACAGCATTTCACAGTTCAAGAACCTCAGCAAATCAGGCTCTACCAGTACATTTGCCGGTGGCAGTGGATATGCTCTGAACTTCACGGATGCCTCAGGGACTGTGTTAGTCAGTACAGAACTCGTCCACACAAATTTGAGTAGTAGTGTGTATTCCACTCCACCTGTGGGTCTGTACGAGGTCACTCGGGTGCTCCTTCCGAAAGCCATCTTTCGGTAATGAGGTACCCTTGGCTCCCGTGGCAGCACCCGCACCATCACCTAAAACTAGCACGGCTGATGCGGACTCCCCATCCTCCCGATCCACCTCGTCAGGAGCTTCATCTTCCCCAACACTGTCGTCATCAACTTCATCCGCTTCCCACGTGCCTATCTACTGGGGCTTTGGGAGTTGCCTGGCTTTGGCAATCTCCGGTGCTATGGTTTTCTTCTTGTAATGAAGGGTGTGTTTGGTCTTCCTCTCGTAATTGTGGGGTTACATCCATATTTGTTTTGATTGCATTAAATTCAAACCATTTCTTCATTTTGTATTTCATTAAAGCCTACAGTGACAATTGAGGTCTTGTGTTACATTTACTGTTATTACTATTCAAGTGGCCTTATGAGCCCCAAAAACACACTCAACCTTAATTGTGCAGTGTTCGCTTTATTTGTGATTTTTGATTCTATTCTAAGTATGATGTACAGATCCACTTCTCTCTTCTCAGAGAAGTTAGATACAACCAGTAATGAAATGCAATGTGATGTAAGACCGCAATCAAAAAATAAATAAAGAAATTGGGGGGGTGGGGATGGTTGGGGGTTGTGGGAAGAAAGAAAAAAGAAAAGAAAAGAGAAAACCCCTTTTTCTTCTTACAACTTTTGACAGAAGTCCCTAGAAGAAGTACCCAATTGACATGCCATTCTTATGTAAACCCTAGAACAGCAGAATTCAGTGCAACTTCCACAATGGAAGACAAAGATCAGGCAGGAAGTTGGTTGGGGTAGACCCACTAAACTGGATTATGATGGATCATTTTGCAAATTTGGAATCTGGATTAAAGTCATATGATGAACAGTAGTGGAAATGAGAAATTTTGAATCTGGATTAGATTCAAACAATCTTCTGTTTCATTGCAAGTTGGTTAGGCTACTATCAGAAGTGAACAGTGATTTTGCTTAATTTTCTGTATTGCTGCTAGCTCTCGATGATAAGATTAATTTGTTAGTAGTGGAAGTGGAAATCCATCGGCCTATTAGCTCAGCTGGTTAGAGCGTCGTGCTAATAACGCGAAGGTCGCAGGTTCGAGACCTGCATGGGCCACCGCCCAAGTGAATTCACATTTTATTTTTGTGTGTGTGTTTTTTTTTTTTTTTTGTTTTCCTTGGAGTCTTCGGATCAAACAAACGGTCATCAACCTTTCATCAAAACAAAGAAATCTTCGCGGGTTCGAAGGAAAAGCGCTCTCTCTCTCTCTCTCTCGCTCTCTCTCTCCTTGCAAAATCTCTCTTTCGTTGGAGCAGATGCAAACCTGACGGAGAACAAAATGCGAGAGTGCTGCAATTTCATCATCAGTTTCTAAGATTTTAAAGGTTTTTGTTGCCCTCATTGTTTCTTTCTCTCTGCTGTTAAGGGGTCTTGATTTTTTTGTTTCCTCTTTGTCTGATTCGGGAAATTTGAGTTTCTTGAGCAATTCATTTGGTTTACGGGGAAACTGACAAACCGCAATGCATTGCTGAAAATTGAAGTTTCTTTCTTACTGGGTATTTTGAAACAGAAGATTGTTTGATTGTTGATTGATCGAGTCGGTAAGTTGAGGAGAAGATGTCTGTATTTTCACAAATTCTTAATGGGTTGTATTTTATTTTCGCAAACTATCATTATAAGTTAATGGGTTGCATTTCCTGGCAGCGTTTTGTTATCGAATGTTGCATTAGGGATTTTCGTTATACAAGGTGGACAATGTCTGGATTTGTTGGGGTCTTTGTTTCTGATCCATGGCTTCAGAGCCAGTTCACGCAAGTCGAGCTTCGCAGCCTCAATTCGAAAGTAAGTTTTACTGATTATGGAATCAACTTATTTTATGTTCAGGTTTACTTGTTTGAGAAAGGTTTCTTGTGGATTATAATGTGACATGGGTCTTTTGTTTTAGTTTCTTTCTATAAAGAATCAATCAGGTCACGTCATGGTGGGAGATTTGCCTCCTGTAATGATGAAATTGAAGACTCTCAATGAAATGTTCACTGAGGAGGAGATCAAGACTATTTTGGGAGAATCATATACTGAAATGAGTGATGAAATTGATTTTGAATCTTTTCTCAGGGTGAATTTTCTTTCTTTCTTTCTCTGTTCATATCCACTTCTAGTATCTTTCAATTAGGTGACAAATTTTGCCTCTAGAACCTGGGCACTGTAGTAAAATGGTAGAGAGGGAGATGTTTGGTTTCAAAAATTTAAAACATAGAAAAGGTGGATAAGTTATTCATTTGAGAGGTTCAAATGAGAAGTGGCAATCTGTATTATTGTATTTGGCCAGGCATTACAAAATTCTACATTGAATTGTCTTACCCACGTTCATTCTTGATATTTTTATTGTCCCGACCAAATTGTAAGTTTAAGTGAAGACCAAATATTAATTTGTTGGGTTTTCTTAATGAGTAGGCATACTTAAATTTGCATTCCCGAGCCACTGCAAAATTGGGTGGTTCGAAACACTCTTCATCTTTTCTGAAGGCATCAACAACTACCCTTCTCCACACCATTAGTGAATCTGAGAAGGCCTCTTATGTTGCTCATATCAATAGCTGCCTGAAAGAAGACCCATTCTTGAAGAAATATCTTCCTATAGATCCTGCAACAAATGCTTTGTTTGATCTTGCAAAGGATGGAGTTCTTCTCTGGTATATGAAGAATCTACAATCCATTTGTACCTTGCATTGTAGTAACTCAAGACAGATATATGTGTTCTCTTTAATGAATTTAATGGCTTTATGCAGTAAGCTGATTAATCTGGCTGTTCCTGGGACAGTAGATGAGCGGGCTATCAACACCAAACAGGTCCTTAATCCCTGGGAGAGAAATGAGAACCATACCCTTTGCCTTAATTCTGCAAAAGCAATTGGATGCACTTTGGTTAATATTGGTACACAGGACTTAGCTGAAGGAACAGTAAGTTAAGCGAGCATCATCAACTTGTAGATTCTTTTTTGCAATGTTGATCGACTGTTCGAAAGTTTCTGAAAACTATTATTTATTTGTTTGTTTGTTAGCCCCATCTGCTACTTGGAATTATTTCTCAAATAATTAAGGTACCTCATCTCAATTGTTTTTCTTGCAGATTTTGTAATATTATTTTGTTAGATAAATAGCATAGGGACCCTTTTGGAGCTCAAATATTAGTTTAAATTTATTCGACATAAATGTTCAGATTATTGTCATTTATGCCCTTATTACTTTTATATCTGGTTGATGGCAAGATCAGATTCAACTGTTAGCCGACCTTAATTTGAAAAAAACTCCTCAACTCGTGGAACTGGTGGATGACCGCAAGGTGCAAGAATCAGATTAACCTTGCCTTCTTTTTATACCTTTATAATGAAAGGAGTGTAAAGATACTATTTTCTCCGAGATTTAACAAAATGTGCAGGATGTGGAAGAACTTATGGGCTTAGCCCCAGAAAAGGTCTTGCTGAAGTGGATGAATTTTCATTTGAAGAAAGCAGGCTACAAGAAGGAGGTTACAAATTTTTCATCTGATGTTAAGGTATGAGGGATTTCACCAATTTCTGTATGGAGCTTTACATCAATTCCAGAAACACATTTTAAGATGGAATAGCTTGCTGGAAGACTAATCATTTTAGTCACATGGGTCTTCTTGCAATCTAAATTATTTATTACTTGGAAAGCTGGATTTCAAGCCAAAGTTGAAAACTATTAATTTTTTTCTGGGGCTGTCTACAATTCCATCTTCATCCATCCTCCTCCTCTTAACTGGGGTTATGTAGTAATACGAGTGTTGAAGTGGATAAATAAAGTACTTCAAAGTTGACCTTTTCATGTTAGATTCACTTCATTGAACATTCACTGAGAAGGTTCCAAACAGACAACATGAATTGATAACTGAAAATTTTTATGAAGCATATTCTCGCATTTTCAGTGCTGAAGCTTAAATTGCCAAAACTTGGTTTTATCATCTTGTTTCTTGTGCTACATTACTAGGCATGACCCTTGAATTGTATTACATGAAGCCAAAGCATACTTGATAGAAGATCTTCAATAACTTGTGTTTTGTGAAAATTCTAACTTTTATGGTTGCTTCTTTGCTTTTGGTGAGGTTTATATGTTTATTTATTTTGAAGATGTCATATATTTTCCTGTGATGACAGCGAGTGTATGCACTTGCAGGATGGAGAGGCTTATGCTTACCTGCTAAATGCTCTTGCACCAGAACATTGTAGCACCACCATTTTGGATACCAAAGATCCTTCTGATAGAGCTAACATGATTCTTGAACAAGCGGAGAAAATGGATTGCAAAAGATACCTGACCCCCAAGGACATTCTTGAGGGTTCACCAAATCTAAATCTTGCATTTGTTGCCCAAGTGTTCCATAACAGGTGAAAATTTTACTTTTCTTATTTTGTTGATGGTCTATCAAATTCAATTAAATAAATTTTAGGAAAAAAAGCAAGAAGGGAATCCTTTCAGATGCAGCTGTCATTCTGGAGGTCACCGATGTATGCAACATTTTCTAGGCTCTGTCCTTTTCACATAAAATAGCCGTGTGGAAATTGTTTTCCTCATTTTCTGGTGCTTGGGTCTTCCAGAGAATGTCAGTCTAGGATTACAATTCACTTTGTTCAATACTCAATAGTAAGAAGGCCATAAGGTGGAAAACGACTTCCATTTTAGCATGTTTATTGCATCAATAAGTGTATATTCTGTTGCTTAAATGAACTATTGTGTTCAAGCAAATCTAATCCTAACCCTGTCTCAGTCTAGAGGTGACATTTAAGAAACAAATGGAACCCAAGTTGGAATGTAGATTATGCTCCATCTGTAACTCAAGCTATCAATTATGTCTCTTGTTACTTGAACTGATTCTTTCAGGAAGGTCACGACTTTCTCTTATGTTCTGAACTAGTGGCCTGGTACAAATTCTGGTCTCTTTCTTAAAATCATAACTTGTGTTGAACTAGTGTGGCTATTGCAGGAATGGTTTGTCAACAGATAGCAAAAACATGTCCCATGCTGAGATGATGACAGATGATGCAGAAACTTCTAGGGAAGAGAGATGCTTCCGCTTGTGGATTAACAGTCTTGGAATTGCCACATTTGTGGATAATCTTTTTGAAGATGTCAGAAATGGGTGAAGTTGCGATACAGGATATATTTTATCTTTCTTCCTGTTTTGGGACTAGATGTTGAACCTATTTTGACATTCATATATATATATATACTCCTGTGCCCAGATGGGTCCTTTTGGAGCTTCTGGACAAAACATACCCAGGATCAGTTAACTGGAAGCAAGCTACAAAGCCTCCTATCAAGATGCCATTTAGAAAAGTGGAGAACTGCAACCAAGTTATACAGCTTGGGAAGGAACTGAATTTCTCACTGGTGAATGTAGCTGGAAATGACATTGTGCAAGGGAATAAGAAGCTCATACTAGGTAAGCTTGCTCCATCAGGTAACTTTCCCTTCACGCCTTAGATCTGATGTCATTTGCTTTGTCGATTGCCGGTTCAATCCTTTTCTTTCACTAGTACTTAAATGAGTGGTAGCTTTGGAAAGTAATGGATGAAAGTCAATGCAGAAACAGCATAATGCTTGGGTTAGGGTACTTAAGCCATGAACTGCTATTTAGGATTGGGAGGGATTAGCCAAAATTAGCCAAGGCTCATTTGCAACTGCAGACATTTCTGTATTCCCAATAATGTATTTTTTACTAGGATGCGTTGCATAGGTTGCAGTACATGGCATTAATTTGCAGACTGAACTTTTCAGTCCCTAAACATTTTCCAACTCCACATCTTTCTTCTTTTCTTTTCTTTTCTTTTCTTTTTTTTCCCTCTTGAAGGTAATCTCTTTCCATAAGAACTCTGAGCTTAAAGTTCATTTTTTCCCCAACAGCTTTTCTGTGGCAATTGATGAGGTTTACCATGCTCCAACTCCTTAAAAACTTGAGATTTCACACACAAAGTAAGGAGATGACAGATGCTGATATTTTAAATTGGGCAAACAACAAAGTGAAGAAATCGGGCAGGACTACTCAAATGGAGAGTTTTAAGGTAAATTTGAACCCTGATCTTTACTTACAGTTCTGCTGTGGCTCATGATTGATGCTTGTCATATGATGCAACATTGTCAAGGATAAAAAACTTTCAAACGGTATTTTCTTCCTCGAGCTTCTTAGTGCTGTGGAGCCTAGGGTTGTGAACTGGAGTCTTGTTACAACGGGTGAAAATGGTATGTCATTCTTCAATAAAATGTGTTTTTCATGCTTTTTTCCTGTACTTCTTAATGAGCTCTCAACGGGAAGCATGATACTTGTACATGTCAAAGCATATCTCCCTTGCAGATTTGATTGAACAACTCATTGATTTTGCATCAGTTAAGATGTTTAGAATACATGCCAAGTAGAAAGATATTCCTCCGTAAAATTTTCATCAACTGGGGAAAAGTTTGATCTGTCTTATTAAAATTGCAGACGAGGACAAGAAGTTGAATGCAACCTATATAATTAGTGTTGCCCGGAAGCTTGGGTGCTCCATATTCCTTTTACCTGAGGACATAATAGAGGTAACTTTGTGACATTTATATGCTTGGCTATTTCGACATATCTAGTCACTGTCAATGCTGGCACTCATATAAAAGCATTTAAACGTATTAACATTGTTTTGTTCACTCAATTTCTGCTTTATTTGTGTTTGGCATCGTCAGTTATTAAGCTTGAATTCTTTTCTATTTACTACATTTACAAATAGTAAAATTACCATATTGAGAATGTCAAATGGTTCTAGTAAAACGTTGTATAACCTTCAACTTGCACTGTGACAGGTAAACCAAAAGATGATCCTCACATTAACTGCAAGCATTATGTACTGGAGCCTGCAGCAACTGGCAACAGAAACGGGTTCAAGCCCAGATGTAGACAACATAACTACCAACACATCGTCAGCACCTCCTGCAGACGGCGAGAATGAAACTGCTCTGACAAAGGCGAAGTTTCAGGAATGACTGTAAAAGACGACAAAGAGGTTCACCTCCTCCCTACAAGAAGGTGATGGAGGGACACTTTCCCAAGACAAAAGTTGCAGAGCACTCTCCAATTGTAAGAAGCACCTCCATCCGAAGGTTGGATAGGACACTTCCGATTGATCAGAGACATCGACTTTCGCCAAGTTTTCCCCACCCCCGAGATAGAATGAAAGGAACAAGGATAGAGAGAACCCATTTTTGCCAAATTTTTTTCGGCCTCAAAGATAAAATGGAAGTAAAATTGTGGGTGCAATTAGCTGATAGTTTTTTGTTTTGCAATAAAAAGTACATCCATAGTTGTGTTTTGTAAACCATGTAGAGAGGAATTTTGTAAACTTTCCTCGAGGAAGTAGAGTTTGCTGTTCTCTGAACTATCCTTTGGACGACAACATTGAATGCAGGTGGTGCATATGCAGTTATAGAGATTATTTCCGTCTCCAATTTCAGCTTTTCCTTCCTGTTGGAGAATTCTTAAAGCTCCGGAAAATTCAGTGAAACGCCTAAATTTTTTTCGAAAAGCACTCTCGTCAAAAGTGCGTTCCATATAGGTATCCGAACAGGCCTTAATAGATTCTCCTTTTCATTGCACGCTGACAGTAAACTCACGAGAATGCCTAATTTGAAATCATTCTATTCCTTTCCATCCCATTCAAGATGACCCCTAACACAACTCCAGACTCAAAATCTATGCAAAGCTTCATTCCATTCAAATAGAACAGTATCATTAAGACGCAAACGAGATGTTTATTTAGCACGGGAAAACATGAAAGCAATGAGAGCTACTCGAAAAATGTTGTTCAACCTGTGTTCCCAGATAAACAAGTCATTCGCCACACCTTGACAACAAAACATGTCAGGGAAAAGTTTAGCTTCAGATCTTTTTAGAAGACGTAGTGGAGAGGATGCAGTTCAAGGAGGAGGATGCAGTTCAAGGAGGACCGTCATCATGCAGAGTTCTCTGCCAAAATGCCAGACTTTTCTTGTTCTGCCATGACTATAAGCATCTCAAGGCGCTTGTCAAATAATACAGCACTTTCATCCCTCTTATCAAGCTCACCAGCTTCGACTTCAAGCCATCTTTCCCGCAAATCATCCAGAAGATTTGCCTGGATGGTATTCCCTACAGCCCCTGGAGCGTTCGGAACAGTGGTGCGAAGTGAAGAATCTCCGGATGGAGGTGGGAGCACTGAAATCATTGCCCGGAACTCACGTGTTTCAGCAAAGGTCTCAAAGTTGCAAGCTATCACATCTAAACAATACTCTCTTATCTTTAACACACTATACCTGCATTTATAAAAAATTAAAAATTGAAAAAAGAATATGGAGATCACAACAGAGGCGATCGACTGCAGAGAAAACCAATTAGCAAGTATGTCACTAGACAACCATATGGATGAAATAAATATAATTTGCCAACTTTTTTAGTCCGAAAACTGAATAAATAAAATTAGAAAAATCTTCTTTACAGCATCTAGAACATGGTATAAGGTAAACAATAATATTTTCTTCCCTCTTTCAGTGATTCACAGACGGTGTAAGATTTGAGAACATGGCAAAATCAGATAACAGAAGGTCGAAGGGAACAATATAGGCCCTAGCATTGCAGCATAGAAAATCACAATTGCTATTCATCATTAATATTTTAATTAGATCTTCAGAAGGTGAGCTTTCCAAGGCTTTTTAATAGTATTATTCACAGTCATGCATATAATTACCAACATAAGTCACGTGTCTGGCACTGGCTTATTATCTCTTAATACATATCCCCACTACAAGGTATAGAATTGTATTAGTTTCGCAGCCAGTTGGATAAGTTAAAAAATGAAAGAGACGAAGATCAAAAATAACTGCACAACCAACACGCATGAAAAGTAAAATACCATACATGTCCGACAGCATCAGCCAGTGGCATAATTCAGCAGGCGAGACCATCTCCAAGAGGGGCAGCAGTACATCAGCTACAGCACGCCTAAGTGAAAACAACAAATATCTTGAAGCAGCATCAAACATTTCCTCTGCCTGCTTAAATTAAAGTAGTAGAAATTTGAGATGAAGAAATAATAATTCAATGATGAGCCAATCTAATAAACTGTTTCAGCATCCCCATAGAATACCTGATCTGGTTCTATATCCTTCAAACCATCAGTGTACCTGAAAATGGTAAATAAAAATTGGTCTCATGAGACGATCCAAAAACTACTGCTACTAAGTATTCTAAACCCACTCAAAAAACAAAGACTAGCATATTGAGTGGCAACAGAAGTTAAAAGATGGTTGACCAGGGAGGGAAACCATTAAAAGAAAGATGATGGGCAGCATAAAATCATAAAGCAGTGTAGAGAACGCAGGATCAACATTCAAAGGAAGGATATGCCACTGGATATTAAATACATCAAATTTAAGCTTCTTTATTGGCAACAGTGCACTTACATATACTCGATCATTTTCTCAAAAGCCTCCATGCTCACATCCTGTTCTTCAAGACAAGGAAGAATATGACCTACTAATCCCTCTTTCTGCTCAAGAAAATCCTTCATATGGGATAATCTTGCTCTAAAATATTCCGATCTTGATGCTAAGACCACTTGATGGCAACGGAAAATTTTCCTATCAACTCTCACACACACATCGGCAAGATCATCTATGGAGTCACTGATATGCATGTCACGGATACAAGATGCTAATTTATTGCCAACATAATCTACATTTTCACATGTGGTGGAATTGGCAAGGGAAATTTGAAGAATCTGATGCAAGGCAGCAGGAAGCCGATCCTTCTCGGGAAGGGACGAACCCTGTAAGATGAACCGCTTCTGAGAGCTGTCGACATCTACCAGTGCTTTGTACTCCGCATATCTTTGAAGAGCCAATTCTTTCTCAAGAATCATTTGTAATGCTTCACATTTGCAAACTTTGCAAATTCTCACGAGATCCTCCATGTCATCCACAGCAATCTCCAGTCTATCGGAATAAAAGAAATGAATAAGACTGTAAAGTGCAGGGTAAGACAACTTTTCCCTTGGGAATCTTACTTCTGCACGATCTTTCCAGTCAGTTGCGAATTTCCTCTTAAAGAATGGCGATCGAGCACTCAAGATGATTCTGTGAGCTTCAATAGGCCTATTTTGCACATAGAATATAACATCTGAAGGGAAATAGTCGGAATTGAAGGCTTCTCTGGATATTCCTATTCAGCATCCGGCTTCAGGTGTTAGTACATTCTGTATGCATTTGTACGTACAGAAAAACCATATTTACCACAAAAGCAAACAAAGTAAGTGACAATTCTAGCACAACAGACACACAAAAAAGATCCCCAAAAACATTGTTTTGCCAAAGTGTCTTCCTGTGCCCAATACTTGGACAGGCAATAGGAAAAATGTACATTAATAAAGAGGAACTAATTATGCACATTTTGGTATCAAATATATATATATATATTAGACAAGCATCTAGAGTATTTGATGGATCCTATTCAACTGTCATGACCACGAGGTTCAAAAACAATGCCATACCCAGATGGTGTCCTCGAAGTAAACTACTATATCTAACAAGTACAGTAGATCCACTTTCACAGAAATGGAACCCTGCCAAAAGGCACATAAAAATTATAACTAGGACCTAAATTGTTCGTGCAGGTCTATCCATTTGGTCTAGATACCTAGGAGCAAAATTTATGGTTCATTCTAAAGTTTTAATGGTCTCTTAATAAAAATTTCTCGCTCAAATCAGTATATAGAATCACTAAGAGGAAGAACCATCAATCCCTAATAAAAAAAAATGTTAAAGAGAACAATCTTAAACAAATGAACTATGCTCCGTTATATGAAGCCCATCAACAGAAGAACAAGCATCAATAATACACCTCAAGTATCCATAATACACCTGACATTTGAATTTTTCTAAATTATTTCTTTTATTGCACCCAACAGATTCGAGCAAACAGAGTAGAAAAGTTGGGGCGATTACTGATATCATACATTGACATGAAAATATAAAAGAACAAGCATGCACGCACACCTGCCATAGTACCATCCATCTGGTCTAGATAAACGCGATTAGAACTACATCCCAAGAAAGTTTCCTTCAATGCGGCCTGCAACGGGCCCAGAGGCGGCGGACGAGCCTCGAACGCCTTCAAAAGCTTCCTAATCTTCAAATTCAGAGCAGCGTAATGACACCGGTCCCCGTCGAACTTGTGCTCGGCGCAAATCGCCCCGCTCTGCAGAAGCAGCAGCGCCGCGTCGAGGTGACCCGCCAAGCACGCGTAGTACAGGGCGACGGAGTCCCACTGGTCCCGCGCATTTACATTCACACCCGACTCGATCAAGCACTGGAGCCTCCCCACGTCCCCGGCGCGGGAAGCCTCGAAGATGTCACCGGCGGGGACTTTCTTGAGGGGGATGGAGGCGTTGAAGTCGTCGGCGTCGAGGTCGATTCCGTCGAGATCGGGGTCGATGGTCCAGGACTTTCTCGCCGACATGGTGACGGGTTTTGGAATTGAAATCGATATTGCGATTGGGTTCTTCTGGGATTGGATTCTGAGTGCTGAAAGATGAGCGTTTCAAGGTACATGGTGAAGAAGGGGCTTTAGGGTTTGGGATTGGGGAGGTTTTGCTGAATGGAGAAAAAGGTTGGCATTTGGAGATAGACGCCTGCGAGTAAATGCTCGGGATTGAAGAAGGTGATGACTCGAACAAATTAGGGTTCAAGACTGGCCGTAATATGCTTTGATTCAAAATCTAACTGGTTCTTCCATTCAAATTTTCACCCGACGGACCTTAATTTTGAGGACGGGTGGAGAATTTCTTTCGATCACCCTATATGAATCAGGGAAAAAAAAAAAGAAAAGAAAAGAAAAAGAGGTTAATGCACACACATAAAATTTTATAATAAAATTATAAAAGATCTATATATTACAAATTTATTGTAAAGTATTTTAGTAAATGATAACTTATGATCTCATAAATTTTTGATATATAAGTCTTTTGTAATTTTACTGTGAAATCTTTTGTGTTCGTAGCGTTATTCTTAAGGGAAAAGCCTTCGAATATAATTCTCAGTTTGTCGGCTCATATTTTTTGAGATGATACGGTATGCATATCTTTACACAGTTTTCATATCAAAAGTAATTTTATACCAAAATTTATATAGTCATGTGTTATTATTTAATCAAAATATCCCTAAAAAAATGACGTAAATTTTTTCACATTCCTCTTTCAATACGAAAGGCGGATAAAATACAAATACAACTTAGTCAATATTTGGTGAAGGGAAAAAAAAAAAAAAAAAAAAAAAAAAAAGCTTAGAGGTTCTAAGGTTAGGGTCTGGGAAAAGAAAATAAGGGAAAGGGAAATCAATCCATCTATGCCTGGAGTTCAGAGTATAATTAGAAAAGTCAATAAGGTGAGTTGATTTGAGGCACTTTTATGGGTCAGTCAAGGCGAGTTGGGTTGATGTTTTCATATTTTTGGATTTTGCTTGATTCAGTGCCATTATTTTATTTTTAGGATGTATTCAACAATGATATTATATGAGACTACTTTTGTAAAAAATAAATTTTATTAATTTTTATTCATTAACCTTCATTTAATTGAATTTGATCTAATTATTTGTTTGGCTCGTGAAATGAGATTGATTAGATATTTCATAAAAAATAATATAAAGAATGAGAGGTGCGTGTAAGGAATTATTATTTTTAAAGCTCATATATGGAATAAAAGGTGTTTCAAGTAATATTTATTAAGTTCTTTGTCATTAGTAATAGTTATTCATTATCTATTTCTTATTTATTCCCTTCATGACCCATAAAAATAGTTATTTTAATTATGCTTTATAAATATATTACTCTACGTTTATATTGAACACTTATTTTATTTAATTCCGGAAACTAAACAAATAGTAAATCTGCTTTATATGAGACTCAGTTTCCTTTTTCTTCTTTTTTAATGATTCGTGAAGCTGTTTTGTTACCCTCGGGTCAAATTGGACGCTTCATTAGGATCTTTCGGGTCAAGTTGACCCATTTCAAACATAAATAATTAAATTGATCCTTAACTCTTTATTTGGGGACAAAAACACAATATTCCCAAATAACAAAGAGTAAAGCTTAATTAAGAAAAGGGAAATGCTACTCATCCTAAAAAATTCATCCTAATCCATTTCTACGGAAACAACTCGGTGCTTGATCTCTACTTGTTCGATAAATAATTTAATACATTAACAATTCATAAATTTCAATCGTATAAATTGAAACAACATAAGATAATCTATGAACTTTACAACAATTTATATTTTTTAAAACTTTCATTGTATGGATGAGTGCCTTAAGCATCTTGAAATTGTATAAAAATTGATATGCACATGGGCTATTTAGTGTCTTTTCGATCTGCACGCTTGAAAGTAATGAGATATTAATGTTTATCAAGTTAGTTGATGAACAAGCCTAGGATAAGCACCATTTAAACAAGTAGATTAGCCTGTTCCTAATTTTTGAACTCACTTGATATATATATATATATAGAGAGAGAGGAGAGAGAGAGAGAGAGAGAAACTAATTTGCAGTTGTTGCACATAAGTTTGGTGTAGCTGCTGCCTTGTGATTTTTTTTTTTTTAAAATACAAGTTGTAAAACTATGTCATTTTGGATCTTGTTTTGTTCCTTTTTCCTTTTTGTATGTGTATTGCACCAAACTTAGGTGCAATTGCTGCACCAAAGTTAAGCCCATATTATATCTATATACATTGACACCTCATATAGTTTTAAAAAGATTCTCACACCCCTTTATTTTTATTAATTGACTTGTTTTACCTATTAAAATTTGATACGTGATAAAAATAAAAATTGTCATGTTATTATTACTTTAAAATGTCATTTATCCTGTTTTTATCATTTTCCATACCTTTTTTTATGGAATAAAAATTTCTGAAAAAGGATAAGAGAGTTTAAGTGCCCTTTTGGAAACATGGGGGTGTCAATATCTTTTTTAGATTAGTAAGAGGATGTAAATGTCTTTTACTTATAGATATATGTGTGTGTGTGTGTGTGTATTATTCCGAATTATCAACTATTAATAGGCTACTGCCATGTTTGGTTCACATAATGAAATGGAATACTTATTGTATGGAAATATAAATGATATCTCATAGATCATAAAATGATTATTCTCATGAACAATAAAAAGAACATATAATGAATAAATAATAACTATTATACCTTTAACAATTAGTAATAGCTATTCCTTGTCTATTCTCCTATAGTCTATGGGAGTAGCTATTTTGCTTATATTTCATTGAAACATATGCTTTCTACATGTTATATTTGCATGAAATATTTATTTCATTCCATTTCATTCAGTAAACCGAATGCAACCTAAGGGTTTTTTTTTTTATAAGTGTCACTTCTATGTGGATAAAAAAAGGGAGAATACTACATGTATATCCAAAAGTAGTCTTATAGAAAAATTTGTGTGATTTTATATTGTTATTTGATTAGAGTACCCTTAAAAAATCTTGTCAAGTCACCTTTTTGGGGTAAATAATGTTTTAAGCCTTAAAGCTTCACTGTTTTTTACTTCCGGGTTCGATCTTTTTTCCCTATTAGATCGAACCTCAGATTTTCACTTCCGCATTCAATTAAACTTTGCTATGAGTTCCATTCAAATATGTGGATGGAAAATGTTCACGTGCCTCTCATGTGACCATTTTTCGAGGGTAAAATAGTCAAACCACTTCCCCCACGAGCATCGGAGGTTGCAGTCGTCTACCAAGCTCACGTCCTAGTTGGCGTTGGAGCATTCGATCTAGTCGGAGCTGCAGTCCCCGGTGGCGCACATGCTGCGGCCGAACCCATCGAATTCAGCCCCAGAGCCGGCTGGACCAGCCGGGCGGGGTGGGGAGGGACCGGGAGGTGCACTTCGGGAGCTCGAAACTGGTGGTGTCGAGTTTGGGGGAGCTGGAGCTGGCGAGCGTCCTTGGCCACACTGTGAAATCACAATTGTTCACCGAAGTAAATGTAGTAACGCGGCCTAAAAACTGTTTTAACCAAAAACATTCATCACTATGTTTTTTTTGAAACAGTGTAAATTCTCAATTGTAATCTCAATGAAGATTGGAGATTTGAAAATGTTACCGTTGAAAATGAGGAGAAGGACAATGGATTTGGAAACTGAATGGAAAGAAGAGTGGCACATGGGGCGGGTTAGGGTGATTACTGCTTTGTTTCACTTGGAATGATAGGTCCCTGCTCAAGAAAAGGTGGGGTTTTTTTCCAATTCCTCTGTTCTTCAAATTATTACGAAAGTAGATGAAGAGCCCATAAGACAAACTTGCGTGAGTTTTACAATGATAAAAGTGTGAATTGAAGGCTAGTGCACCCCCATAAGACAAACTCGATGGTGGACTCCTTGCCACAGCATCTCAAACTTGGGCACGCCGGCGCTCGATCTGCCTCTTGGACTAGGTTTCCATTCCAGAATTTGCTGGTATGGGCTCTCACCATTGGTTTCCCCCCTGCCACTTTAAGTTACTTTTACGACTCTAACGCAATCATGAGATCTGAAATGGCAAAGTGTCAGAACAACAATAACAACAACAATTATAAGAATCAATTGATGGTTTTCTTTCCCTCCAATACCGGTGGGAGGGGAGATCATATTAGGGTTCTTCGTGCACAATGGAATGCTTGAGGAAAGGTGGAGGATGTGGTTTGATGATTTTACCCTCAAACAATAGTCACGTGAGAGGCACATAATTATTTTTCATCCATAAATTTGAGTGGACCTCAAGACAATTCAACACGAAAGTGAAAATTTGAGGTTCAATCTAATAAAAAAAGATTGAAATTAAAAAGTGATGAAACTTTAGGATTTAAAGTATTATTTATCCGACTTTTTGATACGAAAGATACAGAAGTAAAAAGATTTAAGAAAAAAGGGAAAAAAAAAAAAAGGGTAAATATCGTTTAAGGAATGGGAAAAATGGGTGGTCTTGGTGGGCCCCACGTTTCAAAACGGGCACTGATCCAGCTAGCGGGAAAAAGATGCGCTGACAGTTGCAAATCAATCCCATGACTCTCTCTCTGAACGAAGACTCAGTCACTCGCTCCCTCACCCCAGCATTCGCACCACCCTCCAATGACATCTGTCTTTCTCCCTTATTCCACCCCCCACGCCCAACCTGCGACACACAAACGCTTCCGCCATTTCTAGGGTTTCCGGAGCTCAGTAAGCTTTTCTCTCCTCCCTCTCCTTCCCGTCTTCACCGTACGATCTTTCTTCGTCCGAGAAAAACTGGAGAAAGATCGGAGGAACAACCGGGAAAAATCGAGGTTCATTCTATAGATTTATTGGTGCTTCTTCTTTCCTTAAATCTCTGTTCATGCTTTGTTTTCTTTTTTTCCCCCCGAAACAGAGGACCTCCGAGTTGGTGAAACTAGTTGACCGAGTAGCTTGTTTGAGAGGTCACTCCTTTCGCACGTTTATATTTCCGAGTCGCCAAACAGCTAGTTTCAAATACACCCCCCCTCCCTTTCCTTTTTTTGTTTCTTCGTTTGGAGAGAGCTGAGATATAAATGTGCCGTATTTACGTGAGAAAATTTTCATTCTTTCTTTATTTTTTTCCCTTTTGGTTTTCCTGTTTGAAGAAAATGGGAGATTCGAGGTACTTTGGAAATTTTAGTTTTTCTTCTCTTCCTCTTACCTTGAGAATTTGAAATGGGCTTAATACAATCCATTTGACAACGCGTTCCTGTTCTGCAGTCGTAGAAATGGCATCTTCTGATGAGGAGGGTGAGATTATGCTCGATTGTATCACAGGCTACCAATTCTTTGGCTGCAACAATGGACCCGTCTCGTTTTCTAGTTTACCGGTTCACTGGTGCGGCAGTGAGACCCCAGACGGCTTGCCATTACAAATCTTTTTAAAAGGAACTGTCGATTCTGGGCTTCGGAAAATATACAAGCAGGTCGTGGCCTGGAAATTTGAACTTGCATTTGTGAAGCCTGAGATTTCGGTGCTCACGAGGGACAAAATCTGGATAAAGCTTCAAAAGCCACTTAGAAGCTTCCAGTGTGTCGTTAGAACAATATTGATCACTGTTCATTGGCTCCATTTTGTGAAAAGGAATCCGCAAGCTTCTGGAACCTCCATCTGGACCACTTTCCTGAAAGTGTTTGGGTCCGTATATCTATTTTAAAAATCACTGTTCCTAGTGAAGAGTTTATGTTCTTTAGATCTTGCCATATAATATACCCGAAGAACTCGTACCATCTTAAAACACTCCAACGCTCATACCACCCTAAAAATCCCGAAACCCCATGCATGTGTGCGTGTGTTTGTATTTTTACTACCATACTGTTGACTCTCATTGATTCCGTGGGTCATGGTAATCGCAATGATGCTTAAATTGTTTATTCAGTGCAGCTGACTGAACTCTCTCATTCTTTTTATCTCTGCCTTGTTAACTGTGCAGCTCATATGATGTTGAACCTTCTGAGAATGATCTATTGGATCACAAGGCTTTAATCGTTGAAGCTGCAAAAAGGGATCGGGATTTAGCAAATTCTATGGTTTGTAATACTTAAACTATTTCTCTTTTTTCATAATATGAAAATTGGACAATCTTCATTCATCTTACGTTCTTTAGATTGTTGGGTAGCATCAAACTTAGTGTTCTAAAAAGCAGTCCAGGTGGCCACCTAGGCGCTGGGTGATCACGAAACGCCTAGGTGGCTGCATAACGCCTAGGCGGCCACGAAACACTTCGTTTAGGAGGAAACCACTTTTCTAAGCAGTCAATGCTGTTAATCAATCAAAGGTACAATTGCTTAGGAGGATTCTTAGGTGGATATGGTGTCTAGGCATACTTTATTTTTTATTTTATTGTTTTTACAGCAATAACACCTGACCATTTTTTATTAAAAAAAATAAAAATTACAATTGTAAGTCTATTGTTGCAATGAGACATATTTGAAATAATATTGTGTATGTAAACTATGCAAGGATATTATTTATGTGATTTTGTTATGTTACTTTAATAGTATTTTATGAATTTATCTAGAATAGTTGTAGAACTACTAATTTTTTTAAAAGGATACAAGAACCTACTTACGTCGCCTAACCGCCTAGGCGCTAGGCTGTAGGTCCGGCTCCTCGGTCCGCGTAGCGCTTTTTAGAACACTGATCAAACTTTAGAGATATTTATGGCATGTTCATTTTTTATTTATTTATTCATATCAGGACTTATAATATGTAAGGTCACTATGCATATCTTAATTCTGATTTATTAACTTGAAACAGCGATGTTGATTTCAAAGAATCGAGTTAATGAGGGTCCTGCATATTAGAGCCTTAAGTTGTCGGATGTAGGTCTTTATATAGTGTTGCCTCTAATCTATGGGGTAATATTGAATTGGCGGCGCTGTTCCTTTCTTTGTTGGGCCACTTTGCATCCCTCTTGTTCTAGGATTTCCAATTGTGTTCTCTTTCAGGTGGTTAGGAGTCAGTTGCAAGGAGATTACTGACGCGAGTGATGTAGAATTTTATTCACATAAAAGTCTCAAAACATAAATTGGCAACTAGGAACGAAGCAATTATTGTTGTTATGCTATGAACTTCTTCACCTTTGGGCTGACAGGCAAATTTCTGCTCATTATTCCTTTGTGATCTGGTGTTGTTAGTATGCATTTCTTTCTTGGGCATGGTTTGAATCTTTTCTGAATCTGCAGTGTTATTCTTTGTTTCACTTAAGAATTGTCTCGGTCAGACATATTTTTGTGATCATTCATGTGCTATGAATTGGTCAATTTGGAAGATATAAATGTTGAAATTCTCATCGAGTTCTTGTCAGGCACCAATTAGGTTTTCTCTTTGATACTGTCTCCGTGAGCTGTTAAGCTGTTATGAACTTTGTTTAAAGTGTATACCTAATTTTTTGGTTCATGGATGGTCCCTTTACTTCTTTTTGGGGAGATTCTTATGAAGCTGAAAAGAATGAAGAGTATAGAAAACAAGGTGAACAAATCGTGAGGAAGGCAGAAACTGCACATAAATTTTGACCAACTTAAGTTTGCTTGTGCTTACTTTAGGTTATTAGTGCTGCATTGTGATGCTACCCAATTCCCACAATAGTAATGGGGGGAAGTGACAACTGTATCTTCATCATTCCTCTAAAGAGTTAAAGACCATGGCCCATTCATAGACAACTGTTTATTAGATTGTTCCTAATAATGATGTAATACTGCATTGTGCCATTTGTTGATTGTCCTAGCATGTTTATGCGGCTGCCTTTTGTCACTGTATGCTTGCAAAGGGGCTGCATATATGAATTGATCACTTCACGTCTCTTGAACAGTACCTGCAAACTTTTCTTCTGAAAATACCCAGTGGAAAGAAGGTGTTTGATGAGGTTAGTGTTATGTGTTCACACTTGCAGAGCTTCTTGCCTTCTTTTACTATAATTTAAATATCGAATCCTCTCTTTCAAGAAAATTTGAATAACTTATTTGTTTCAACAGGACCTTAAAATAATTAATAAACCTGAGTTCATAGTTGACAATGACATCTTTGATGGCGAGGATGATATTGATGAAGCTGAGGCAGATGATCTTTTTGATACGGTGTGTTCTTTTTGTGATAATGGTGGCGAAGTTCTATGGTAATCATTCCCTCTAGTGCCTTAGATTTATATATATATATATATATATATATATTGATTCTTATTTTTTCATCTCATTTTGTCATATTTGTTACTGGTAGAGTGATGCCCAAGATTTTAAAAGTTATTTCACGTGAAGTGGGGTCCGAGCGGTTATATGAAGTTATAAATTTTTTGAACCTTGGACATATCATGGAGATAGAAGTTAAAAATAATTTTGGTAGTGCCAATAAAAAAAATATTTGAGGTGTCACTGTCCAGTAGCTTTGATTGTTGAGATAGCGTTTGATGTTGGGCAGCTTAAAAGATGTAAGCACGCATTAGCATGATAAACTGCTTGCTTGATAGATTGTGGAACATGTGTGTGTCATAATCAGAAGCAGCAGTTGCTGGAATAAGAGAGGAGATCACAGCAGAGAGAGGACAGAGAATGAGAGGCTGATAGAGGTCCCTTGGGGAAAGAAGAAAGGAAAAGATGGCAGGAGATGAGCATCAGTAATAGGTGTTGAAGTAGAGAGATCTATAAAGGTCCCTGTAGGGGAATTGAGAATTCATGGCGTATTAATCTCTGATACCATGTAGAATTTCATTATAAAAGAGAGATGGGTTTTATGTGGTTCAACATTTTCCTGCATGTATCGGAGGGGAGGATATTTCATTGATTTCAGCTCTAAAAGAATTTAAAGTATATGTGCCTATTTATAGGCATTACAGTAACCTATGAGATCTGATATAAAATCTGATACCATCTCTAATAAGCTATGTGCAGAGAATCCTCTGCTAGCGCATGGAAGGAAGTGTTAGAGAAGTCCCCTATATCCATCAGGTGCTTGAAGTACCTGCTCCCCCAAGTTCCTATTAGTTATGTGGTATCAAACTAGGGATGGATTATGGGCCTACTCCATTTTTGCCTACCATTGTGTTGCATGTAAACAGAGTCCATGTTATTTGAGTCTACAGATGAGGGGGACTGTTGAGCCATGAATCAGTCTGGGATTTGTGCTGTACTGCTTCATGTGCCTATTGGGCAACCCACCCATTGTTTGATGCTCAAAATTTTCACTGTGCCACATCTCGTTGAGTGTTATTTTTAAAGAAGTTGTTTTCCGTGGATTTTTTTCTCTATATATAAATTTTGTTTCAATATGCTACAGTTGTGAAGGGGTTTGCATCAGATCTTTCCATGCAACCATAGAGGCTTCTGGGGCTGAATCTTTTTGTCAATCTCTTGGCTTTTCTGATGCTCGAGTTAAAGTATGGCCCTTTTCAGATATATATATGTGTGTGTGTGTGTGTGTGCATTTGTGCATCCTTGATCATTTTCTCGCTGCTTGTTTCACTCTGAAGTTTAGTGGTTTGCACCGATACTCGGTTGTCCGTAGGCAATACAGAACTTTCGTTGTGACAACTGCCGTTATAAACAGCATCAATGCTTTGCTTGTGGCAAGTTGGGCTCTTCTGATAAATCTTTCAAAATGGAGGTATCAATATCCTGACACTTATAAATCATGTCCTGATTCTTTGTTTTATGCAAGTTTTGTTACTCTTTTTGAGTTTTAAATATTCTTTTTTTTTGGTCAGTTTATCAATCTTATTGGGTTATGAGATACTAAAAAATATTGTTTAGAGTTTTATCTTCAGTGCTCAGAATGTATGGTTATGAACTGTACCAAATTAAATATTCCTAATCTTTGTTAACTGTTGTATGTTCACATTGATGGTTAACATTCTGTCTAAGGGATTTTTTTTTTTTTTGAGTATATCTCTGTTCTTTTGTTCTGTATTTTTGCATGGTTTCCAAGTTCAGGCTATAGCTGACTTGACTTATGCAGAGCTCCCGAGGCAGTAGGCCCTTGTATAAAACCTTTCCAGCAGAATGCCTTGGTGGTGATAATTGATGATTACCAAAGTAAAATTACAACTGGGCGCCTTCTAGTAGTACTTGCCTCACAGTAGCTTAGGTTGAATTGAAGGCTTCTACTCAGAAGCTAAACAGTTTTATTTAACCTTTTATAGACTTGATATCCAAGTTATTGTTGCTTTATTTTATTGAAAGAACCATTAAGACAATTTATTATCCTCAATTCATTTTTTCAAATTTTCAAATAAGATGATTTACCTTCACGTTCTTGTCACTTTCATGGTTTACTATTGGTTTTGTAGATTTCACACTTTTGGTCTGTTAGCAACATGGTGCTGCATCGAGGAAAGGAAAGGAAAGGAAAGGAAAGAGGGGAAGGATAAAGAAAGAGTGACCAAACATCGAGGATTAGGACCACACCCAATTATTTCAATAACTCCCTGCAAAGCTAAAACTAGTAACCTTATTGCCTCTGACTTATTTAATAAAAACGCAAGTCAGGATATTGGTGTCAACCCCTATAATAGTGTATAGGTTGTAATGGACAGCTTATTCTGAATCACTCCACTCAATCACCACAAGCTGCATCACTTGGATGCTAAACTTTCTATTGGCAATAATCTTCCATTCAGTATCCATGACGAACTTCTGGATGCTTCTCAAGCTGGTCATGTGCTCAATTTTGGAGGAAACTTCTGAATAATTTATGAATCTATTAGTTAACAAGGCATGAGATTATGAACACAGGGATATCTGGTGCTTACAATAGTCTGGAGGAAACAACTAGGCGATCAATAGATCCCGGTTTTAAATCAGTGTTATTTTCATATTTGGTCCCTGGTGAATTCTGTCATAAAATTAAAATGCCACCTACTGGAACTGCTGGGACCCCATCTCTAGTTTTGTTTCTTGTTTTATTGTGGTTGAACAGAAATGATTTTGTTGCTTATCCTTATTGAAATCAGCATATCCTTTAACCCCTTTTCTTTCGATCTAATTCTGTTAAATATGTCTGGACTTTTTTGGTTGGATTCGTCTGACCCGGAAAATTTTGTGTGACCCGATTTGGAGGAAAAAAATGGGATTGGGGGTTTGGGGGCTCACGCCCCCGAAGATAATTTTTTGGGTCTTTTTTTTTCTCGAGCCCACTAGGATTTTTCGTTTTGGGTATATATTTCCAACTTCACTAGGGTTTTTCTCTTGGAGTGTAGTTTTTCCTAATACAAGAGAGAGCAGCGAGTTCTTTGAGCCTTTTTTTGTTTTTGTCGATCGATTCTGTCGATCTTAAACTCTTGTAACACTCTTTATGATAATGGAATTTCTTTTCCCTTACACGTGGACGTAGATCACAATGATCGAACCACTTAAATCTTATGTTCTCTATTTTGGATTGTTCTTCGTTAATTTCGGATTGCAATTTGTTTCCACTGTTTATCACAACAAATTCTATTTAGTTGTAGATGTTTGATTTTTCTTACAGGTTATGTGTGTCTGAATCTTGAACTTAAACTTTGTTTTATTCATGCTTTAAGGTCTTTCCTTGTGTTTCTGCGACTTGTGGCCATTTCTATCATCCAAAATGTGTTGCAAAGCTGCTTCACCGAAGGAATGAAATTAAAGCAGCGGAACTGGAGGAAAATATTTCTGCTGGGAAATCTTTTGCGTGCCCTCTGCATAAATGCTTTGTTTGCAGAGAAAATGAAAATAAAAATATTTATGATTTGCAGTTCGCAATCTGTAGGCGCTGTCCAAAAGCTTACCATCGAAAATGCTTGCCACGGTAATTTCCTATTTTCAATTTTAATTTATGCATTTCAGTTCTATAAAGGGTGAAGCTGGTTTAAGATGATAAGTGAGAAAGGAAGTCTTGATTTAGAAATCTGAAGCTGTAGTTTCTTCTGTTAGAATCATTAATGAAGATGCTGTACAAAGGGCATGGGAAAATCTATTGCCAAAGCGTATCTTGATATATTGCATGTAAGCTTTTGATTGATTAATTTGTTGTCTTCACTGTCAAAATTTCGGTTTTGAAGCCTAAGCATTGTGTATTTCTTGTTTTATTCATTTCATTTATGTGGACCAGGGATCATGTGATGGATAGAGAATTTGGGACTCCACCAAGAGGCCACATCCGCTTTCCTGTTTTCAAAGAAAAAAAGAATAAACATGTCATACGGCTGGCACCAAGCAAAGATATTACTATAGAAAGGAACAGAATTATTGTTCCTGAAAGCACTAATAAAAGATGTTCTAAAGAAGTTACCCCAGCAAAGAAACGCAATATTGATGATGTAAAGAGAGAGTCCGTGAAGGCCAACATTAATTCTCTCAAAGTGACATTATGCAAGGTCTCCTTAGCAGGCAAAAACAACTTGCGATCAAGATGCAATGACTTGAAACCAATGGTGGCCAGTGGATCATTGCCGGATAACATGAAACAACAGAGTAGAACTAGCAGCTGGTTTGAGAGTGTAAGATTTGCTGAGGAACCTTCAGAGCCTACAGCTGACTCAGACATGGAAAAGCGGTGATGTACTTTTGTTTGTTGTCTCACACTTTATTAGTCTTAGGGCCTTTCCATAGTGCAAGGTGTTGCAACTTACATATAGCTTCTTTATTCATTATATCTGAATAATATATCTTGCATGCAGATTACTGGCTCTAATGAAAAATTCAGTTTCTACTTTTAACGAGGAAGAGTTCATAAAAAAGTAAAAAGTGACTTCAACTTATGCAAGCTCTTCTAAACATGCATTGGGCAGGCTCACTCAAGGCAAGGTGGACCATTTTGTGAAAGTAAGCCTTACTAATTTCATACCAACTATAGGGAGCATAATTTCCAAAATATGTTTCTATCTATTTATGCTTTTGTAAACTTACTCGCAGGCTGTTCGTACAGCACTACAGAGGTTAGATGAAGGCTGTAGTATTGAGGATGCAAAAGCTGTCTGTGAACAGGACATTCTCTTCCAGCTCGTCACATGGAAGGTCAAGCGCTTGAAATTTATTTTACTGCCAATTCGTAAGCCATACGAATTTTGACTTATGAAAGTTCTGGCTTCATTACTGCTTCAAAGTGCATTGAAAACTGATTGAAAGATTTATTTTTCTTTATTTTGAATGAAATGCTTCTATAAATTAACTGTGTCTTGTTCACACTTTGTAGAATAAGCTTGACATCTATCTTGCACCTTTCCTCCATGGCCCACGTTATACATCTTTTGGTCGTCATTTCACAAATGTGGATAAGCTTATGAAGGTAATATAGCTTTTTTTTATTAAATGAAAAATGTTTCGCTGTTAGCAGTTGGTTTTCTATTGAGTACATATTTGTTAGTTCAGAAGAGAGAGGGCGTTTCCACCATTGGTGTTCTCTTATCCACATTTGCGTGCATTGAACCTGATTGCTTCTCAGTTATCTGCCAGAAAATATAACGGAAGTGCTGTCTGATAAAATTTGTCTCTTACTGCCATTTCTGCATGTTTGTTACCTCGTTAATGGCTTGTGCTACATTTTAATTTTTAAAATGTTTGTCTTCCAGTGCCATTACATTCTTGTAATTTAGGGATGAATGAAATGAGATTTAATTTTATTTTTCACTGTCCAAGGAAGAGGGAAAAAATTTACTAAGGAGCTCTAATGAACCACATGATGTTCAAAATGGTGTTATCAGGGTTTCAGATCCAGTTCCACAATTGGCATATTTCCTCCCAGTTCGTAATTAATGAGAATCTCTTATTTATGTTGATTTTTCTTTTTTATTTTTTTGTGATCAAATTCTCCCTAAGCCAAATAAAGGTTCAGGGTACTCAGATTTTTGAACAGGCAACTCTTGGTTGTTTACAAGTTTAAGGAGGTTTTAAATTTTTTTGGTTGTTTAATTGTTATATAGAAACTAAAGTAGGCGCTGTAGATATTCTATTGAGCTTTATGGTAAGACAACCTTGGTTAATTTAACAGCTGTGAGTTATAATTCTGCAGATTGTTAACAGGCTTCATTGGTATGTGCAGAATGGCGACATGGTAAGTATCAATATTGGTTTTTGTCTTCTCCAATTTGTTTATTCAGTTCTAAACAAACTGCACAAATATTCCACATAGATGCACAAATATTCCTTTGCACTTCCGTTATTACAGCTTTAGATTGATACATCTCTGTGGGTGCATGTGTCTGATGCTTCTTTCTATGGATCTTGTCCCATATATTTTATGTTTACCACGCAGTTTGTTTATTCAGTTGGCCTCTACAGCTTGTTTATTCAGTTGCAAACTTTTTGCTATATGATATATATGTGCGTTAATATTCATCTAATACAGGTGTCTGACTTATCATTTGTTCCATATAGATACTCATATATGCATATGCACATGCACTTTCATTATTACAGCTTTAGATGCGTACATGTCTCAGTGGGTGCATGTGTCTGATCCATCTCCATATGGATTTTGTCCCATATATTTTGTGTTGGCCACGTGATTTCTTTTCTTCAATTGACTATTTTAAGTCTGCCTCTTCTCCTTGATGTCATTGGAATTAATCTATTATACTTCAATTATCTCTTTCCATGGTTCTTCTCTTGGTTTACATCATTATTGACCTTGACTGAGTCATTCTTACTTACCAAAGCATTTATACCATGACATGTCTGCACCATCTTAACTAGTTTTTCCTGTTAATTAGACAAGTAACCTTTACTAATGACTCCCTGTTCATCTTATATCCTTTTCTCATCTAGGATTCAATCCTTCTCAAACTTTCATTTATATTCGTTTATAATTGCCCCTCTTTCATGCAACCTCGCTGTTCTCATTCATCTAATGAGTTTGGTGTGTTGGATGACCTGTAATTTTTTCGTTTTTTGGGGTGCAAAGGAGGCTGAAGATCTGGAGAAAGGGAAGGGGAGTTAAAAACTATCGACCACACATCCTGGTGGGATTTGAATGTTTGACATCCATTATAGGCTGTTAGGGAGATACCAGATTGAGCTAATGTTCATTGGCGGAAATTTTCTTTTATCTTTGCTCCAAGGGCGTCCTTTGTTATTTTTGGTTCGATGCATTAAAAGTCAATACAGAAATGTGCTAAAGATGCCTAATTGAATGAAATTATCATTTTTGTCTAGTACTTAAATTGTAGCATCCTAATGTGTAGGACCCAAAACTAGTTGATGTTTGAGCTATCAAAAAAATCTGAAGAAATATGTAGATTTTTAAGCATAAAGATGAACAGTTTGAGTTTGAAACAGCTCAAGAAATTTGCAGTTTCGCTTAAACTTCATGCATTGTTGACCATTGTTTACAAGAAAGTCACAAATCGGTACTGTACCATTTTTGGAACAGTTAGTCGATTTCTGCTGTGGTTCCAACGATTTCAGTTGCTTGATGAAAGAAAAGCTAAAAGATGCTGGGAAGAAGTGCTTTTTTAAAAATTATGATCTGCATCCAGCCAAGGTAGAGTTCCCTTACGTATTTGTAATTTTATGTCTTGATATCCGACTGGAGAATATTAACCTGTGAAGCAGTAGTCTCACCTCTTTCCCCCCTCAGAAACCATGCCCTATAAATATTATTGGCATGTCTATGTTTTGGTTAGTAGTAATTTTATGTTCTGAAATTTCCGGTTGATTGCACTCTTGCAGAAGTGACAGTTGCTGTTGTTGCTACTTGCATTTATTTTGCGGTATTCTCTTATTTGATATTTTAAAGGGACTGGTGGGACAATTGCACTGCCTAGACCTTCAACAAGCAGCCTTTCTGTATATATGTGATTCATGCATAAAACTGTTAAATCAAAAATCCTTTCTTTTTTTTTGAAATTTAATGTATCATGTACCACATTAGATTGAAACAAGGACATTTACTGATATCACACCACCGATAGTGTTGAAATACTAACTAAATATGGTTGGAAGTTTTTTTATTTATTTATTTTATTTATTTTATCCCCTTCTAAAGATGGGAGGCTGGGACAAATTTGATTTGACTATGCCAGATTTCCAGTTCCTCCAACCTACTCATGTGGTTCAAGTTAGCACATATATCATTTTGAGGCTTGGTCGCACTGAGTTTTAATACTGGTTTTACAATTTTAGCTTGTTTGGGCTTTGTAATCTTTCACATCCTACTTCATAAATTCACAGCTGCTGCTTTATTTATTTATTTATTTATAAATATATATATATATATATATATATGTATATATATTAATTTTATATATAATTTTCCTTGCTCCCCCATTCTATATTCCTCCGTTTGTCCTTTTTTATTCGGTAAATAAATACATTTCTGATATTTAGGTGCTTCCTTTCCCCATTTTTCTTTGATTTTTCAGCGTGATTTCAACTTTGAGCTGAGGGATTGGATGAGTGTTGGTTTAGAAGAACTACCAACAGGATCCAATCTGGTAAAAGACTCAATTTAACTGAATGAGTAGAAAGTTTTGAGGTCTGCATGCGAAGATCTCATATTTTCGTTAACTGTCATTTCTCAAGCAGATTATGGGACTGAATCCTCCTTTCGGGTTCAAAGCAACTCTTGCGAATAAGTTCATCAACAAGGCCCTCGAGTTTAAACCCAAGCTTCTTATACTCATTGTTCCATCGGAAACAAGACGGTAAGTGTGTTCCTTTTTTGGAGTTTACCGTTCTCTGCTGTCTTTAACTATTACTGCTATTTACCAGACTTGATGAAAAAGAAAATCCATATGATCTGATTTGGGAGGACGGAGTTTTGCTCTCAGGCAAGGTACAGATAAAGCACATACGTATTTGATTGCGCTGATCAGGTTTAATACAGTTTCTTCTTCAGTCATTTTATCTACCCGGGTCAGTGGATGTGCACGAGAAGCGGTTGGAGCAATGGAACTTGAAGACGCCACCACTCTACCTTTGGAGTCGCCCAGATTTTACTGCCATGCACAGGGAGATTGCTCAGAATCATGGGCACATAATCAGTGAGCAATCAGATGAACATGCGGCGAATACCAGCACTGAAACTGCGGTTTCCAATTATCTAATGGAAGAAAAACATGATTGTTTTGGTGATTTCTCCAACATAATAAATGCTCATGGCGATATTTCATGCATATTAGATGATATTCCTGAAGACGATGATGAAGCTGAACCTGAAAAAACAGGAGGGCCTGTTCCTAACCAGCAGGTTGACATGTTTGGTGCCAAGAGAAGCTTGAAGAACAATGGTATTGGGAAGAAATTAAACCTCGAGAATCTGTACAAGGGAGAACATGGATTTGGTCAGAGCAGGGCATCGTTAACAGGAAATCAGGATCACGGGACGCAACTTGAAAACGATGGGATGGAAATGGACATGGAATTCTCGAATCCGGTGAATTCCCCATCCGATAGACTGCTGTTCAAGTGAATGCTTGCCACTGCCGACTGAGCAGTTCCAGAAATCTGAATACACCATAGCAGGTCAGTTGACTTGAAGGATTAGTTTTTGGAGAACCTTATTGTTGGTAATGACATGGATGAGATGAAGGGTTGCCATATTATGACTTTAAGTTAGTAGAGATCGAGAAATATACATCGATACTCCTATGTACATATATTCTGGGAAATGCTTGCCATTTGCTGGCTCTCTCATGCTCTATTTCTCGAGTTGGAGAAGACGGAAAAGAAGGGAAACAGACCTCCCTCTCTCAATCTCCCTCACCTCAACACATGCATTCACTGCACAGAGAAACCACATGATTTCGGGTTTAAAGCTAAATGAATGTTATAGGGAAGTCTGTCATCTCAGCAGCATGCGTTTGTCGAATGCACCCAGAATTTGTATGAATTTTCCAAAGAAAGAGTTCCTAATCAGAACTGCTGTGCTACGTCTGTGATTGAATTTTGCTAGAAGAAACAATTGAAAAAACAAATCGACTGAAAGGTAAATACGAAAGCGAATTTGGGGCGAAGAGCAAAAGTATAAAATACGACGATGTTAAAAAAATTAAAGGAAAAATCCTGAGCCAAAATCAGACTGAAGAAATGTTGCAACCTTGATTTGCAAAGTGATTGATTAACAATTCAAAATTTACATTCACCACTTTCTACAACCTATAAAATACAGCATGCACTCTCTTTTGCATAAATAAAATCATAATCTGTGTCCTCCCGAGGGGCTGCAGGCCGTGAAAGGGTGTACGATGATACATTCGATCGCGTAATGAGATTTGGCTATTTCTCGTCCATCTTCAGAGAATTCAGCCGTCTCAGTCTCTGATCGAGTTCTGCCATCACTGCTGGTTCTTGTTTTTTCCTTTGCTTTGATATGGTGTAGGTTGTCATGGACCCAATTTGATCAAAAGCCACCTGCAACCATCGTTAAAACAAAGCTCAGCTGACACTTACTAATGAAATGATATTGGTAGTAGCTCCTGAATTCGAGAAACAGATGCCACAAACCAACACAGGCTAACATGACCAACATCATGGTGAAATTCAACATAGATTCAAGTCGTGTTCTTCATTTTTTTTTTTTTCTTATGTTGTTCATCATATAATCTAAAGTCTCTTCACTTCATTTTAACCCAAAAAATTAGAGCAATATCCGCCATTCATACATAATGGATAAATGGAGGTCCAAAATGAAATTTGTCTTACCGTTAATAGATCATCAGGATCAAAGAGGTGATGGGTGGTTCTCTGTAAGATATTGATAACATCTCCAACTTGATGAGCCATAAGCAACTCCTCTTCCTTCATCTGAAACCAGTGAGACAGCTTAAACAAAATCCTCCCTTCACATTGTGCAACTTTGCAATAACTTCTATGGGACATTATTTCCGGTCAGTAACTTCTGTGCGACATTAGCGCACAAACTTAAACAAACATGAACGACAGAAAGCACACATCAATAAAATCTAATCACCTTGAAGATAGCTAGAGCCACATGAAATAGAACCTTTGCCCCTTCATAGAAAAGAACATCCCACACCCGCAAAGTTGTCTAAAAATGAGTTTTACAAAACAAACGGAATTATTAGGTTACGGAACATGTTACAAACTTGTATGTGTGAAAGAGAGAGAGAGAGAGACAGAGGGGTGGGGAGGAGAATATAAATTTGAACCTCTGAAGGCAAGCTCTTGGAAAAGAGGCAAAGAAACCATTCAGTTGCAACGAGGGATACATCAAACTCCATAGCTTCCAAGTGAACAGCTATCCTGCAAATTTCTTTCTCCAGTACATAAAAGACAACCACTGTATAATATAAGATGCATGTAAAAAAAAAAAAAAAAAGGAAAGAAAAATTTACCCCGGGCACTTTTTAAGCAGCAAGTCTTTGAACACTCTCTGTTCAACATGGCAACCCGATAAATTATTTGTGTAACAATCATTAACTAGCACATTTTCCAAGAGGACAGCAAGCATCCAAAACGCATCTTCTTCGGTCTTCATTACAAGCAACAATAGTGCTGCAACATAATTTAAACCCTGCAAAAATAATTAGTTTAAGGTGGCATGAATTTAGTAGTTACTCCAACAAAAACATCAACCAGAAAACTCTGCAAACTACAAGAGTTATCATCGAGACTTCAAGTGAGCCATAGTTTTAGTGGACGAGGTCCAATTTCCGAACTTTGGCCATGTTTAATTTATAGAAGTTATGCTGTTTGACTTTGTTTCTCGATGCATGCATGCTTTCGTAGCATATGCCAACCCTACCTGAAACCAGATTTGGACCCCAATTTCTAAATTGTTGCTCAAATAATAAGCAGCATGTACTTAGACATTCGTATCCAAGTTTTAAGAGGATAGATCAGTTCACTAGAATCAAAGCTCCACATACAATGAACTTCCAGAGAGTTCTGGCTGTGAGATTTTGAGGATAAGAAGTAGCACTGAGCCCATAGAATTGATAAATCTATGTCAGATAATGCACTGCAGAGTATCCAAGAGATAATTACAAAACCTTCTTTAATCAAGATTTGATGAATCACCTGACAATAACCAACATCAGAATCACGGAAAGAATATGCTACAAGAACACGTCTTAGAGCCGCATGACCCTCGGAGGTGTCCAGCCACGGGTGACCAGGGAAGGTTCGTGGGAGGTCCTGTACAAATTGAAAGTCAAAGCAGTGGAAAGCAACAGATTTCCTATGCATGTACACTTCATTTCTATCTGTGGAAAAGTTTATTCCTTAGTTTTCTGAAGGTAGACCTATAATAAGCACCCTAAAGATATCAAGCAGAAGCAATGAAATAACTAAAATAACACAGAAGAAGCTTCCAAAACACCTTGCCTTGCTACACACATAACCTAAGCACCAGTCTAACTCACTAACTTACACAAAATCAAACAGCTTAGAGTAATTACCAAGTATTGGTGAACTGAACCTTTCTCCAAATTCAGTGAGTACACACTGCAGAGATGTTCCTTTCTAGGCAATTCATGATGCTACTAACACAGTGATCTATATTTGTTCAGAAAATTTGATAAAAATAATTTTTTAAAATTAATGATTATGCAGCTTTTGATGCCCAAAGCCCCCCCCTCCCCCCCTTGATCATAGGGTTTCATACTAAAAGCCTGACTGCTGAAATTTTCACCACATAGCTTGTCTTGTGGCTATCTTATGCCCAATGCCCAATGCCCAAAGCCCCAAAGGGAAAAGTAAAACAGAGAGAAAAGCAAAAGCTATAGCATCCAACAAGTTTATGGCATGTAGAAATCTTTTTAGATAAAAATAGCATGTAGAAAAATAGATAGTATGTGAGGTACCAAAAAAAACAAAAAACAAAAAACAAATCAATGAATTGAAAATCAGATAAAATTATGATTTCTGAAAGATATCAAAGTCTTTTCTTCTAACTACCCCTAATACCCCTTGGAGTGGGAGAGAATAGGGGGAGAGGGAAATTCATTTCACAACTTCATAAAATAAACCAGTTCTGAACTAAGGTTGATGAGGCTAAATCAGGAAGGAAAAAAAAAAAAAAAAAAAAACTATGTGATGGCATCTACCCACAGATGGAGAAGCTCAACAACTTTCATTCAACAATGATCAATTCAGCTTATATGTTATTTTTCCAAGTATCTATGGACATTCAAATGATTCTATAAACAGGTAAAAATGAGACCCATTTCATTGATACTTACGAGGTCAGTGCGAAGCTAAAGTATGTTCTTCAGCATTACATGCATGGTAATGAGAAACAACAAATCATTCTTCTTCAAAAAATGTAGTGAACCCAAAGTTACAAAATTGTAAATCCCTTCCTAACAGAGCGAGAGTGAGAGAGAGAGAGAGAGAGAGAGAGAGAGAGGGTATGGTATAATTTGCGAAATTAAAAGTTCCATACACCGTCTTAAAAGTCAATTCCTGCTGCAAAATACCCATCTGTCAATAAAGAGATAGCATTTGACAAGATTATATCTAGGACCAAAAATTAGAACACAATAAGCCAATTCGGCAAATGCCCCAATGATCATTTTATACAGAAGACCAAAAACACTCACATGATCGATCTGCCGTGTTGCAGGCGTGACCTTGCCCTCAACTGCCTTGGTCAAATCATTGTAATAGGTCTCCGGCGCCGTAGACCGCTTCTTGGCCGCTCCTGACAGGGAAAACCATACCTTAGGCCGCAAAACCGGCGGTATACCCTTCCTAATTAGCCTCTTGAGGGTAATTGCATTAGCTAGTGCCGATAATTTAAGAGAGGATTTAAGGGCAATCCCTTCAGAAATAGACGAAATCTGGGGCTGCAGATACCAATTGGCACCTTTATTTGCCTCTAATGCCCACCAAACCCTACCCTGTTGCCTTACCTTCTCCCTCACCTCATTCATCACATTAACATCATCCACATTCCCTTCCACAGTGAACCCATAAAGATCTTGAAACTTCACAACGATGTTGGCCCTTCTGGTGTGAATGCTGGGCCTCCAATTCTGCATTTGGGACTGGACTTCCAAGATCTCTCTTCTCCTACCTTGTGCTGTTCCATACATTTCTTGGGATCACAGTGACTGGGATCAATCAATTAACGGGGGGAAAAGGAAGAGGAGGAGAAGGTTTGACGAGATTCTGATTTGGGTCTTTGGGGTTGGAGAAGGGTTGAAAGGCTCGTCTCAAATTAGAAAACTGCACATGACTGAGAACCTCAGATGGGTCTCTTTTGAAGCTTCAAATTTGACGAGGGGAGCCTGAAAGATTGCTCCTTTCTCCTCCTTTTGAATTGGGGGACCGAAGATGCGATGGAAGACAACGTTATGGGCACAACGTTACAGAAGAAAACCACGTTTAATGGCCAATGACTGAAAGTCCCTCCGACGATATTTGATTTCAATATATTATATTTCCATACAAATCAAGTGGGATTCTTTAAAAAAGAAGTGGGAATTAACGACAAGACTACAAACCGATGAAAAAGGAAAATACGGGGGGGAAGGAGGAAAAATGTCAAATACGAAAAGCAAAAACACAGAAAATCTCAGGATATGGAAAGAAAAGACAGGACTTTGTTGCCAAAAATGGGTTCTGTGCCAAACTCAAAACCCTTTTTAGCGAAAAGGAAGACAATGGGAAAAAATACAAATAAAAAAAAATCTGAAGAAATGGGTGAAGGAAAATTACCCGAATTTTGCCGGAGGATTATCGCTGGGAATTGGGAGGGACAGTATCTGTGGTCCGAAGGGAGAAAAAGGCTCTATATTTCAGGGTCTATTCTCTCAATCTCCCGATTCTTTTCTATTTGTAATATATTTTTGGAATGGCATGCTATTGTGCGCTGACCACGGTTGCGCGTAGGATAGCATTTACCCAACTGGTGAAAGGTTGAAAGGTAAAAGACATTTGCATCCTATCACCTGTCCTAACAAAATACCGACACTCCTAATTTTAAAATATACTCATATCGCCCGATACTTCCAAATTAGTTTTTTTTTTTTTTGCCCATTATCAATTAGTATAAGATAAAAATAAAATTATTATATTATTATTTTTTAAAAAATATCATTTAACATGTTATTATTATTTTTCATACCTCTTTTATGGAATAAAAATTTGAGATATAAATTCTCTATTTTATTTAATAAAATTGAGATTGGATAAGATTTTGGTATTTTAAAATTATAAAACAACTTATAAATGTTTTTCTATTGTATAATAATTGGTGATGGATAAAAAGTCAATTTAGAAACAACGGCAAGTCAAAACATCTTGTTTGAAACTGAAGGGAGGTTAAAATAATAACAAAAACAATAACAAAATTATGTCATTTTAAGGACGAATTCGCGCAATTTGCTTGCATCCGAACTCATATTCCGCTTTATCATAAATAAAAATTATATTTGACTCCTTTTGTTGATTTTCCGCGCTATTTGATGGTATTCATATTTTTATAATTACTCCAACGTTAGAAAAGATCAGTACTTCATATGAAAATTAAATGATATTTAATAACTAATTTGACTGTCCTTATTGTAATTACAAAAACATTGTTTGGACTTGAGGGGGATTGAAAGATTGAGATCTCAGCATTTGAAATATTAATCTTTCTTAATATGGAGGGCCGAGGCTGCTCAATTGTTCACTTGTTACTCACATAATTAGAATATATTAATTATTGAAAAAAAAAAAAGCTGAGCCGAACGAGTAGATTTATCCTATGTTAATTATTGAAATTTTGAAACAGTACATTAATATTTTATTATAAGTCCAAATGCTTAATAAAAGTCTAATTGTTTTCTTATTTTTTCAATTCATTATATATCTTATCTTATTTTTCAAAACGGAGAAGTGAATTATTATTTCCTTAGGCATTAGTGTGCATTGTTTTGTTTTTATTTTTTTTTCTGAAGTTGTTACCTTTTTTTTTCTAAGTTACTGTGCTCTTTTTTTTTTCCCCTTTATTATCTTTGCGCATTTTGTTTTTTAAACTGTAAAAAGTGAATTTTTTTTTCCTAACCATTAATGTGCCATGTGCGTTTTCGTGATTTCATTTTTCAACTCGGTATGTTTTTCCCCCTACCATAGCTTTGTGCTAATTAAACGAAGTTATAATTATTTGATCATTCGTCCACTTCTTGTTGATTAAATTTTTAAATAATTTATTTTGAATCGTAAATAAAGTGACATATCCCGGTTTCGTAGTAGGTAGAAGGACTGAAAATAATTTGAGAAATAGAGAGAGGAGTTGTTTATGTTAATCAAAATTCAAATTTGATCCATACTATTATTTGAGGGCAATGAAGGGTTTGAGTCTTCGTTATATTAAACCGTGCTGCAATTTCTCATGCTTCTTTTGTAACACACAAAAAAAAAAAAGAATACATTCACTAATTAATATAAATAATCCTAAATTTGGCTCATATCTACGAGTTGGTGCATATTTATAATCTAAAATTCGCTACTTTGATTCATCAAGGTTTGTAAAATTTTCAGGGACTAGACTAATGAGAAAGCAGGAGATCCCTACTTTCATCCACAAGGGCTTTGCTCTTGATGCCACTTATCTTTGATTTACGGGGATCAAGTGGAGATTAGTTGCAACAACTATATATCTTTTTATTATGATTTATCAGGAAAATATTTAAAATATCCGTTATAATTTGGGTGATTATTGAAGTGACTCTCTATAGTTTCAATCTTTTTATCACAATCCCTATACTTATGAAAATATCCTAATAGGTCCTTGTCATTCAATTCCAATCAAGTTGATGATAAAAAATCATTAAAAAAATAATATAATATGAAAATTAATGGAAAAAAGAGAAAAAATAAATTATTGTGTATAAAAAAAGAATGAAAGTGCGACCGGGCCCTCTGGTCTATGATCCTGGGATTTGCATTGTAATTATATAATAATAATATCTTTAATTATGATGATTTTATTTTTCTCTTTTACTCTTAATTTCATATTTTATTTTTTTAATAATTTTTCATCGGCAATTTGGATGAAATTGGATGGGAGGGGTCTATTAAGCTATTTTCATAAGTGTAAGGTTTGTGATACAAAAAATAAAACTTTAGGGAATGTTTTCAATGATCCCTCAAACTATAAAATATGTTTTAAATATTTTTCCTAATTTACCTGAAACTCACGAATTAGGAAAATGCGATTAATTTTGAATAAAATTATAGGACCTATCGTTGTCTTAATGCGTGTGAGTTGTGGCCCGCGATTTTAGCAATATGCATAGTACTTTTGCTAATCATACTATTAGAAAGATTGGATGAAAAAGAGTTATTTTTTATTAATTAAATTCTAGAACTTTAAAATATTTAAAATATTTTTATTTTTTAAATATTTCTATATTTTCTTAAAATTAATAGGATAAAATTATAAATCAAATATTTTTACAGTTATGAAAGCTATTCTCTCAACTGTTACCTTCAACTTTTCTTTATACTCCTCCCATTTTTGTCTTTTTTTAATACATACTCATTCTTTTTTTTTTCTTCTTAATTTTTTATTTAATCTTTTATATTTAAATAAATTTATACAAAAAGTATATTAATTAAAAAGCTGTTAAGCACGTGCGTTGCACAATGAATACGATCATAATTACCACATAGTATCAAACACGATCTACTTGGACAAGATCTTTGAGTCTTAATAATTATTAAATTTGGTGAGTGTTTTTTCACCACTTAAAAAAAAAGAAAATTGAACAAGAACCTAATTTGAAATCGTCCGGACCAATCTACAATAATAATGATAAAATGAAGAAACCGCAAATTGGAATCGTCCAAACGGATACATAAATAATTATAGGGGGGGAGGGCGAGATCGTCACGGAAACGATTTTGACGCGGTTATGCCAGCTCTAATATTAGGGGCACTTTAGTAATTAAGAAAATGGGCCCCACGCAGGATGCGATGCCCTCGGAGCTGTGATTCGATTGGCTCGCCATGGAGCCCACGGAGGCCCACCGCCGCTGAAAATCCGCGGAAACGGCCGAGCTTGGCCGTACGGACAGGAGAACTGCTCCCACTTCAGGCGCCTCTCTTGCAAAATTCGCACGTGCGCTTGGAAGGTGGCAACCAGCCATGGCTCCTGCTAGGCCCCGCGTGCCTTCATTTGCTGGGGGCAGCGGCTTTCTCATGCTCCCCCCTCATTTTAAAAGCTGTGCTTTTATTTAATCGAATAATAAATTGAAAATATAATTATCCTGCCACCCATGAGTCACAAGTAAAGATTTAATTTACCATAAAGGGGGGTAAAGAGGTAAAGTCTTCTCTCTCTCTCTCTCTCTCGGATACTGCAAGGGTAAAAAAATGATGAGATTTTGCCTAGCAAATTCATTTAGGGCCCCACATGTTAATATAAATAGACTCAAGCTGTTTGGTAAAACATTATACCCCACATCTAGCTTTTTAATTTGTGCTCGCATGTGCGAACAAGTGAGGGATTTTTTTGCTAATATCAGTCAATTCATCTAGGTTCGACATAATTTAATATAAAGAGATCCAAGTTGTTGGATAAAAAAAATTCAACTACAACCGAATTTATATGAAGTTAAATTCTAGCAACTTAAGTTATTCTTTTATTTGGTCAACAAAGAAGATAACAGTAAGTGTCTTAAACTTTGACTGTGTGGACAAGATCTGGTCAATCATCGAATTAGTTAAAGATCTGGTAAGCTAGTATATTATAGATAAAATTTATAATCTAGTGGTCAAAATATCCTTTTGTGATCCCTATATGAGTAAAACTTGCTCACTTGCCCATATTGACGTCTACATTTAACTTTTTTTATAAGAGGCAGCGCATGTATGACCCACATAATGCCACCGAAAATGATTTTGATCCTTGTATTAAAGATTATTGTCTTAGTCTTATTATAAATGAAACTTCATTTAAGTAGTTAAAGTTAGATTTCAATTTGATCAAAAAAAAAAAGTGAATAATTAAAAATATAAACTTTGACTATTCAAATAGAATCTCATCCATAGTCCGATAAGGCTCAAATCCAATAGCGAATGGAATATGTGATGGAGTTTCAATTCAATAGTTAGAATCTCTTTCTATCATCGTGAGTTGGTCCATATCGTTTATGTACCAACCCTTTTTTATCATTTTACAACATATTTTCATTTTGCTGGATTAGTGGTGAGGATGATCAATACAAGGGGTAATCAGTTGTGGGTTTAAGCATTACTCACTTTAAAATGACGAGTTTCACCCAAAAATCAGATTCAACCCCAACACGACTCGACTCATTTGAGGTAATGATTCACTGAAAAATTGGAAGACAGGATAGAGATGAGCAATCTGAGTTACAAAACTCATTCCTAACTCACAATAGATGAGGATTAGTTAATTATTAGTCGATGTTCTCATTGATTAAGGTGAAAAATTACAACTCACAGAAGGATTCTCTTGTTGCATAGCTCATATCGAGTTGATTAAAGAAAAAAAAACTACACACTCCCACTTGTTATTAGTGCTGCGTTATACTTCAAAAGTTCACATTTTTATATAGAAAGTGCAATTTTACTCTTTTGTGATTTTAGCGAGAACCAATAAAAGGCGGAGCCTTACTAGTCATTAAACCGATTTCAAGTGAAAATATCAATAGTTTTTTATGTTTCAATTTTAAAAAAATTGAACGGTTAGGATGATAAGACATACCCGTGTCTCTTATCTAGTGAAGACAACACTTTGCGGTTCCAGCCACCACTACATTGGACTAAGCGTAGTACACCTAAGGAGTCATTATTGATTTTGACTTTTTTTCTTGTTTGGCAATGATATGAGTTCGTGGGGTTCAAACTAGGAAAAATGGTGGTCGGTGAATATAACTTTACAATGATAAAAAAAAAAAAATTTACAAGCTTTTGCTTTCAATAGTAGTACAAAAGGGAAAGACAAGGTCTACTAATGTACACGCATGCTCATGAAGGCAACCGCAAGCTATGAGAGTAATTATATATATGAAAAGAAAAATATCTAAAATTTATTTTTATAATTTAGATAATTATTGAAGAGATTTCACATAATTTTAATTTTTTTTTATTATACCTCTAATACTTATAACTAGGGAATTCTTTCCTTTTAAGTATATCCTGTAAAATAAAACTTAGACAACATTTCAACAGAATCTTATTGATCGTTAGAAATGATCTCAAGGTTTGATAACATCAAAATAAACTAAGAAATAAGGTATTAATTCGTGGCTCAACATATATATATTTTTTAAATTTTCACCGTTTATTTTATCCTTCAAAGCTTTTCTTTAATTAATTTAGACGAAATTAGATGAGATAGATCCATCGGACAATTTCAAAAGTGTAAGAAGCAACATTATTTTATCCCTTATTTTTAATTTTTTTTTACAAAGAGATTGTATTCATGATTTCGGATTCAAAAGAAGCAACATTGCTAATTTCATATGTAGTTATTCGATTTTGGTTTATTGTGATGATTCATACTTTTTCCACTAAAATGCCTTTTAATGATGGCTAAATCTTTGTTTTGACTTTGTATCTTTACTTTTCTTGATATTAGTCAAAAGCTCAAAATATTGACACGCCGAGAAGAACTGGTACTCTTAAGAACAGTTCAACCCAAGCGATGGACACCATTTCTCAGTAAGGTAATTCTATTAGAAAATAATAATAAATAAATAAATAAATGGGAACATCACTGAAAAAACCACGGCACATGAAGAGCTCCCTTTTCTTTTTACTTTTTTTTTTTTCTCCTTTCGTTTGTTTGGTGGAAAATCTCCTCGTTTTTGGAAAATATTTAAATATATGTACTATTCAGGAAAATTTGTTCAGTTTTTATGAGAATATATACCAGAAGGAAGGCCATCCGAATGAAGTTTAGAAAAAGTTTGTGAAAAAGTTTAAAAAATTTTCCATAAAATAATGAACAATTTTTTCATTGTCCTATTTTTCGTGAAGTTTCAAACACGGAAAAATGTAAAAAAATTATTTTCCAGAAAACGTTTTCTCTCAAACAAACAAAATATTGGATCTTTGGCAACTCGAAAAAGTGTTTGAACACCATGGTAAAATTGAGTTCAAAACTAAATATTGCAAAACTTAGTTTTGAGAAAAATGACTGTTTTGTCACCCAAGTTAAAACTCAGTTTTGCGTGTTTGATTGCCATATTTCAAAATAAAGTTTTGAGTAGCGAACGAATAAATAAATAAAGAGAATAAAGAGAATAATGTATATGAAGTAAAACTACATAATCTTCAATCAATTTTAAAGATTCAACCATATTAGTGAACAAAACATGAAAAAAAAAAGTTGGCTGGTCAAATTGCATTAAATTCGGTAACGAAAAATGTCTTATTTATATCATAAAAAATCTTCAAATGTAAGCCGTTGAAAACTAAGTTTTCCAATACTCAATGTAAGGGTTTTACAATACCAAATGTGGTTGGATCTTTTGAAAAAAATCTAAAACTATGTGAGTTTTAGATCTAACTTATTTAACTTACACTAGGTGCACCTCAAACCCATGAACCTTATAAATATAGACCGATACCATTAGACTTGAGCTATCACTTGTGATGCATGGAGTTTTCAATCACAAGGGAAAAATTGCATGTGTTTACTGATTTTATATCTATGCATCAAGTTAGATACCTCATTAACAAAAATACAGTATATGATACTCAACAAGCTTCAAGAACAATATTTCACATGGTGTCACCAACACCCTTTCCCTTCAATACCAAGCATACAAAGTAGTAAAGCTAAAGCAAAGTTACCATCTCAGTTCAGAAATGAATAATTCAGGTACAGTATATCTCAAGTCTTTGACTATATATATGTATATTTTTGTTTTTTTTTGTCAAAACCACTTATTCTCACCTCAATCTCATGCATTCAAGTGGTGTGGTGAAGTTAAAAAGGGAAGACAATCATTCCACCCCCCCTAAAAAAAAAAAAAAGGAAACGATAGATTTCGGCTTAAATCCAAAATCACCACTAATGATTCTATAGAAAAAGTATTAAGACATGTTAGCAAGTTTAACTTAATTGGCATACAAGGGACTTTTTATTTGAGAATATCCCAAGTTCGATTCTCTTTTTAAAAGTTTTGAGCGACGGTTTCAGCTTCTAAGCTGACATGTTGGAGTCTTATAGGACAATTCGACAAGTTATACACATATGAACTCAATTTATCCGGAAGTGACTGCAGTTCTCCTGAAACGTTAGTGCCTCGGGTGGATCTAGCACTTCATCACAACACCAAAAAAAAACAAAAAAAAAACGAGGAGAAAAGATGAGCTAGGTTGACCACTAATATTACCATCTTAACCTTCCTCCTCTTTTTGCTCAACAGCACATTCTCTAGGGTTTCTTCTTTCTTTAACACAGCCTACGAAACATGTACATGGGACTCCGCAACTCTCCTATTTTATTCCACGAGACGTTTCTCGTGCTACGTGTTGATTGAGCCTTACATGCAAGGGCTGTTGGGTAGATGGGCCCAGGCCCACTGGCCCATACAATTTTTTAAGGAGCCCATATCGAGATCGCTGCAGCTCATGCAAAGTCAACGAGATCTGTAAACGTTGACTCCTTGCCTATTCTTCTGTTTTAGATTGAACATTTGTCAAGCGAAGCCCTTGGACTTGTCATCGTTTATATCCCCTCTCAACAAAATTCTGAATTAGACCTCTCTGTAAGTGTTTTACAATAATTGAACCTTCTGGTATGAGTCGTGACATGAGTTGCACTTGCCAAAGTGCAAGCAAATTTACTTGATTTATAGAAAAAATCAACACGAGTGATGATAATTAATCTCCCAGCTCGAAAGTTTATATCCGTCCAAGGACGGAAGCTCAGTGCGTGACAGGAAATAGTTAGGGTATGACAAAGGTCATCATCATTCTACTAAAATATAATAATAATAATAATAATAATAATAATAATAATATTAATTCAAATGTACAACAAGACAATTTGTGCCCACTTTCTTAGCATCCTACGTGCATACAAACATAAACCAGACAAAAAACAGAATAATGCGTGAACGTTTAGAAAATCATGGGTCCAACAAAGAAATCATGTATGTGGTTGCAAATAAAGTATGAAAATTCTATGTTCTAATCTCCTCTCAGAGGGGGGAAAAAAAAAAAAAACAGAGAGAAGAAAATTCAATGTCCCAATCGTGGGTTGGATGCAGTCCCCTTCCCCTTCAAAGGTACAGTGAATTAAAATGAAATCTAACCATATTATGTGCAGTAATTGAGATTTTATTTTGTTCATGAATCTAAAAATGGGTTTTGTAAGCTCTCGAGGGTAGAATAATTCTTTATTACACATTCACAGATAGGATTGAAACCGGGTGCATGAATTTAAAAAGAAAACAAGAACAAAGGAGGGAACAGGATAATTATAATAAAAATATCAATAATAATAAATTGCAAATTGGTTAACCCCTCTGGGATCTTATATAAATCAGGATGTTTGATCATGGTGGTGGGTAAGGGTTCAAAACATGAAAGTGACATTGCAAAGGACACACACCAAATGTGTTCTTCAGGGTCATTCAACTCAAATCCCAACCTACCAACCAATAATTTGCACAAAGTATTGAAAATGCCTGATTTTGATCATTCTTGCTATATTCATACCTTTTTCTTTTTTTTTTTTTCCCTTCTATAATTTGCAAGAAATCGAGATAATCTATCACCATTTTCACCCGAAGAAGTCAAATCAAATTAAATTAAATTAAATTCATCCATGACATTTGCAATCTTGCATTGAACAGAAGAAAGATCAAGGCATGGGAAACATAAAAGGATAGGCTACACAAAAAGGAAATAAAACCCAGGAGGAGGAAGCAGTCAAATAATCTTATTAAATTATTTTCATGAAAGCTCCATGTGCAGCTTACACATATATTTTTGTAACTATTTATGCCTACCCCAGAAACCCACGTTTGACATACCCCAAAAACACACAGGAAAAATTCATAATGAAATTTGAAGGACTAGAGGAAACAAGATCTTGAGAGGGAGAGAGAGCAATGCCTGGCTTTCCCATGTACGCCGCCGCCGGTGTTCTTCGATTTTCTCGGGTTACGGGAGAAGGGCTTCTTCTCTGAATGACCAAAATGAAGAAGAAGAAGCTCCAGAGAGGATTAAACGCCAACTCTGCTTTAAAGTTGATCTTGCTGTTTTACTTTTCTTCCTCTTCATCATGGCGTCTGGTTGAAGTACCTTCCAAATCCTTTTGGGATGCAACTATGAATGAGCCTCGAACAGAATCTGCAGAAAAGAAAGAAAAAGAAAGAAAGAACTCACAGAAAAAGAGGAGAGCACAAGAAGAAAATGGAAGAAGCAAGCTCCCCCTAGGGTGTCTAGCCAAGGATTTAATGTAAGCAACAAGAAACTATATAAAAAAAAAATAAAGGAAAGATGAGAGAGAGAGAGAGAGCGTGGGAAGAGGAAGAGTGTTCCCGAGAAGCTGACGAGGGTTTCGCGTAGGAGTTGTTTTCAGAGGGTTTAAATTTCTTAGCGAGTGGGCCAACAACAAGAACAAGCCATTCTTGTCTTCTCTCTCTCTCTCTCTCTCTCTCTCTCTCTCTCTTTTTATCGCTCCATTTTCCTTTTTTTTTTTCTTTATTAAGCTCATATGTTGGGAGTGTTTTCTTTGTCTTCCCCACACGGGTCAATGGTTTCTAAAATGGTCCTTCCCATGAAAAGCATGGCTTTTGCTTGATTCGTTTTTCAACAAAACCAGCCATGATTTTGGGAAAGATCATATATAAATTTAAAAAATTATTACGGTCAAATGGGAAAACTAAGTAACATAGTTTTCATTGCCCCCTCCATATATATAACAAAGATTCATTGTATTTGCTTAAGTTGCATATATATATATAGGTATATATTTAGGATTATTTAGGGTTTTTGAAATTCAGGTTTTCAAAGTTTGTGATTATAATTTTATTGATCAAATAGAATATTTGTAAGTGAAATGATAAATGAAAATAAGTTAAAAGTCGTCAAAATGAAGGCGGTGATGGCAATAATCCACCGCTAGAAAAAAATTTAGAGCATATTAAGGGTAATTTGTTAGAAATCCTAAATTTCAAGCACATCTTAGAAGAAATGCCCTATTATGAAAGTCATCCAAAAAAATATTCTCACATGTCTTCTTCTTCTTGTCTTAACAAGTTGGTATATATGAAATTTGATCCTATTTCATGTTGCTCTAAAGTTGTGATCATATCTCACAACTCTTACAGTTGTGTTTGATCAAATTGACACAGTAAAAGTTAACGAAAAAAAGAAGGATAATGTTATTCATCTTGAAAAAGAAATTCTACTCGCATCCCACAACTCACGTATAAGGATGGATCCCACATATGCGATTGATGGACCGTGTATGAGCTTAAATTGCATCATTTGTTTGTTTATTTATTTATTTATTTTTTGGTAATACAAGTGTGTCAGAAAAGTTATGGGACTAATATTTTCTCTAATATGAATATTTTAACGAAGACCCATATACATACACCCACACAACTCTAAATTAACATGTCCAATCATTCCTTTTTTTTATTTTTTTTGGAGAAAATGGCTGAAATGGCCCCATCATTAGAAAATAATGCCGCTTAGGACATTAAACACAATAACGTCAATTAGTCAAGGCTGCAAAAAGGGGGAGGAGACATTTGACATCTAGGATTTGACATGCTTCTCTTTTATTATCATAATTGTCGATCGTACATTGAAAATTGTTAAATTTGTTTCAGACCACATCTCTCATTCTAAAGGGTATCCGTTGTGTGGAAATGGTTACGGGGTCAATAGGACCACTAAATAAATTTGTTCAACTAATAATGTTGCAAAAAGGGCAAAATGGCCCCAACATTACAACGACAACAAAATTGCAGAGCTTGGAAGGTATCCCGACATGGTTCCTCCTCCTCCTCGCCAGATGCAGTAGATAACAACACAAGTCATTTGACCTCACCCTCACTTCAAAGCTTGAGTCCAAGATATTCAATCTTGATTGTTGTCATGGGCTGGGGTTTTTAACCGTTGGGCCAGCTTTGTAAAGAGAGCCTCCAGCCTTGATGGATCGATTATTCTAAGCCCGAGTTCTGCCCGGGTTCTATCCTTTTCTTTTTTAAATAACGAAGGGGCGTACTCATATATTGGGTCAATACTATCGTGTCTAAACAATCATACTAGTAATATGAATCAAGTAGACTAAAGAAGGATGACCTAAAAATTGAGTCCCGGTAGCTCAGAGTGGAGTCTTCCACTTTGTCGGTGGAGACCTTTATTTGGGTGGTATACTCGTGTTGTAAAAAACGATATACTAGCATCGCTCTTTATAGCTCTAAGGTTAAAAAAGAAACAAAAAAATTGAAATATTGGAAATACTAGACATTTCGAAGGAAACCTTGCGTGTGGTTGGCCACCACCTCGTTGTCGGTGGATCCTTGATTTTGGTAGGATTCTTATGTTTAACCCTTCATTCCGTGGCCACCTACTTTTTCTCTTCCATTTATTTTTATTTTCTTTTATTTTTCTATCTCATTCTCTTTCTATTCTTGAGTTGCAGTAGAAGGGAGCAAGAGTAAAAACTAGGGTTTGATAAAAAGGGAGAAAAAGAAGAAGAAGAAGGCAGACAAAGTGAGGCTGAGGAGAAATACAAAATAAAAATAAATTAAACGAGAGATGGAGGGGGAGGGAAATCAAGGTAGAAAACATAAAACCCAGATGTGAGAGGGAGTTAGAATTGAGAGACGAATGGGAGATGGAATGGGGAAGTTAACTTGTAGGTAACCCCTAAAACACATTGCCTAATATGGAGTTAGCAAACTCTAAATAATCCGTCCATAAAATAGCTTGACTCGACTTAACTCGACCTAAAATATAATTTTGACTCGCTTGCAATACATCTAATTCGTCCAATTATTAGTTCTTACTTGGATATTTTTATGTTTTTATTTTCTAATTCAAAATCAGAGTCTTTCTAAACATTGTTGGGTGTATGAAAAGAGAAAACGAATACGCGTTCGACTTAAGTTATGAAAGTCCGCCCACAATACAATGCAGTTTGCTAAAAATATGGTGCTCTCCTTTTAAATCAATATAACTCTAGACTCACTCCTTATTCTCTTGCGAATAATACTAAAATAAATTATACCCTTAACCCACCAATCTACCTGTGATATAATTCACCAATCTACCTGTGATATAATTTGATTTAATTTGATCCATAATATTATTTTGATCCATTCGTATTAACCTGACCCGCACATCACCCGTTCAATCGCCACCCCAATTTGCAGCTTATGATCGGTACCACACAAAGTTTTGGGGGGGCAATCTTTGACTCGGAGCAAGGAAAGCACAAATCTCAAGATAACATTTACACGTTCATGGTATACAAAAATAATTAATTTGATGCCATCAAACGAGAAAAAAAAAAGAAAAGAAGAAGAACCTAAGAATCTGAAAATTGGAATTCTAAATTTACTCAACAGCAATCAAATTAAATATGACAAAAACCTAACGCGCTGCTCGCGCGTTGACATAAGAAGCAGCTAAAGTCAACAGGCCGACTTATGTAACACTGAATAGTCAAATAAAAAGGCTATTGTGCACGTGCAAGCTTGACACAAGCATCTGTTTTGATTTTTTTTTTTTTTTTTGGTATATGGACCCTGAATGAATAAATGATCAACACTCTCAAATTTTTTTTTAAAACCCAAACACACACACACACATATATATATATATATATGTATGTATGTATAAAGTGATATGTTTTTTTTTAATATGGTTGCATTCTTTTTATTTATTCATGTTAAGTAACTAATTATGATATTCAAAGTTATTAAAACTTGTCCATTTTCTTTTTATACACACCTTCATAATAATAAAGAAAAGGTAAAAACCCATACACTGAAGCAGTAATTTTTTATTGCAGCAAAATCTGACAGCAGCAGAATTGGGCATCTGCTTTGCGGTCCCTCCACATTTCCACACTTAACTTTACAAACCAACATGAGGGATTCAACCCCAGAGGGAATACATCAGTCACACTTTGCGACCTTTATTCATTCATACTGATATTATGCATGAGAGAAAGAGACAGCGTCTCTAGTTCAGACGCTGCTCGGCCTTGGATTCACCGGCGGCCACAGCAGCGTCGACACCTTCTTCAGCCTGGGGGGGGTTCTTAGGGCGGCAGCAACGCACGCAACCGAATCGGCCAATCATGCAGCACCCGTATCGGCAACGAAGCACCGCTTCGACCTCCGGTTTTACTTCCTTTGCGACTTCTTCCACAGCCTCGGAACCCCTGTGGCTGCAGCACCGTGCACAGCCATATCGTCCCTTCACGCAACACCCGTATCGGCACGTCAGTGCCTCGGGGCTTACTTCTTCCTCGACTTCTGTTTGTGGCACAAGCAATACAATTTGATCATTCAGAAAACAAAACATGAAAATTTGTTTAGCGCAGAAATTTGATTAAAATGAGCAGGATTAATTTTATTCAAGCTGACGAAATGATCCCGAGTAAATTCCACTACTCACATGTTATAAGTGAGATTTATTTGTATATGTAAGGTTCATCTTTACACGTGAGTGATGAGATTCATTTTTTCGGCAAGAATGGTAATACCCAAATGAGTAAGAGTTCAATACTTTTAGTTTCTTCATGGGCGACTTCAGCAGCTTTGCAGCAACGCAGGCAACCTCTAGCGCCCCAAGCACAGCAGCCGCGAATGCACCTTCCTGCTTTGACCGCATCCACACCCTCCGTCTCTTCTGCTACGTCCACTGCACAGGCAACAAGACGAACAATGCAAATTGAGGTCCAGTCTAGTCGGGTTACGAGGAAAGTGCTCGGTAGTCCTTTTTGGGCGAAAAAGCACTTTATATATGCGCCAAATTATTACTACATACTTGAATTAGGTAAGTTAAAGATGGTTGGATACAAGAAATGTTTGAAGATATTTTATATCTTAATATATATATTTTAATATATGTTATATAAAGAGGCACTTCCTTGAATGAGCCTTCTGGGTTACAGCTCATTAACATAAAAATCATAAGTATTTTCTATATATATTGGAAAGATGCAATGGTTTAGGTTTTTCAAATTCAATACCTAAGATGTAATATTTTAGCAACTACTTAAACCCTAATCTGATACGCATTTCAGTGGAGTTCATAATATATATATTTGTGGGTCTCATCAGACCTTGTAGGGAATGAAAAGAAAAGGAATGTTAGGATTCAAAGGGAAACAATATTAGAGAGAGAAGCAAAAAAGGGGTTCGCTTGAGCAGGATGACAGCACTTCGCGCATTTCAGGTTACGATTAAGACCAAATCGGCATCCCCATGCGCCCTTTACGTCAAGTATCCATTGATCATCGATTTCATACGCCATGTCATAAAATTTATAGGGTCGTGTTGCCTATGGAAAATAGTATACATAGCTTTAATTGAAAATTTTCAATAGAATTGTACTTTGAGATATCTTGTGCATGTAAACCAAAGCTATTGGAGCGGAATAGGGACAAGAAATGGACATTTATCGAGTGGGGTAATGTACTGGGCGTACAAAGTGTTGCATGTAGTGTATCGAAAAAGTATTTTGAGCAAATTAGAATGGAAGAAATGTGCTTGCAAAGTAAAAGATTGGGAAAATAAGAAGAAGCAATGGGAATATATGGTGAATCCATATGACGTGTAATACAAACCCTTTCTCTCATCTTTGGTCGTGCCTCCTGCGACCACCTCCAAAGAGATTAGGAGGAAAGCCGAAAATAGGAGGAAAGCCAATGTCCTTGAACTCATTTTGGGTCCCAAACACTCCTTTTTCCTTAGCTGATCTTTGTAAACAAGAGGCCTATTATCATTGAATGGATGTGAGAAGCACAGTTCGGAATTGGCCACTATTTATAAGAACCTAAGAACGGAGGGGGGAAGGAAGATAGAGAGAGAAAGCTAGCATTGAATGGAGTGGAAAAATCTGGAATGGACCAGGGGTCCGCTTGGAAGATAGTACTAAATTCAAAGCCTCTCTCACTCTTTCTCTCTCTCTCTCTGCAGATAAAAACATGGGCCGACGGAACACCGAGTCAGTCCACTTTTGGGACTTTCTTGAGGGCGGTGTTCTCAATCGGTTTGGAGGTGGAATGAACCGACTGAGTCCTGAGCCCGGAGAGGACCGACCGAGTGCAGTGAGCAATGACAGGACACGTGACCTTTTGTTCCCTTCTTACCAGAGATTTGGTTCCCCTTCGCTATATTTCTCCCTCCCCTTCCCACGCACATATCGATTGTCATCATCGCACTGAAACTCCCAAAATTGGACTCAGTGTTCCATCACTCCCTGTTTGTATCTAAAGAGAACGATAAGGCTTTGAATTTAGGACTAACTTCCACCGGCCCATTCCAGATTTTTCCTGCCCCCTTCTCTCTATCTGAGAATAACTCATACGAGGTTCACTGTATATAGCGTACGCAAGATATAATTTAAATTTCTATAAGGATTGTAATTAAGTTTTAGGAAAAAAATACTAAGAAAGAAAGTATTGTCCATAAAAAAGAGATTTTAGAAGAAAAATGTATAAGTTTTTATTAAACAACAGCTTGAGAAGTGCTTGGGTTTTGATACATTGGGGTAGTAATAAAATAAATGGGCATTACACAAAATATACAGTACATCCAACAGGTTCCCAACTCCCGCAACTTATGTTCGACCCCATCATCAGGCAATAGAATCTGTATGCTAACCAGGGGGCAGCAGAGGCAATAGCAATAAAGGAAAAGAAAAATTCCTTATGGCGATGAGGTGTATTGCTCAAGTGATAATGGAAATACACAAATTAGGGTTTAAATACAACTGTTAATTTAATACGAATTTTGAATTCTATAACCCAAATTTGAATGAAAGTTTTGTCTTTTCAGATGCCGTAATGGAATCGAACACAAGTTGCGGGATTGGGAAGCTAGTTTGAAGAACCATTTTGTTAAATGTTTTGTATGTTTAAATGAAATGAAAGTTGTTCTTTAGTAATGAAAGAACTATTCAGTTTGATGTTTCACTTTTTTTTTTTTTTTTAATGTAATGGAAGCTGTTCTTAAGTTATGGAATATCTCATCTTGCTGGGTATTTTATGCATATTTTTTAAATATTTTTTTTTATCAAGTGGGATATAATTGCTTCGCATGTGTCTTGAAATGCAAAAATAATTAAAGGTGGGGCGCCTAACTGCAAAAATCAAAAGGTAATGATAGATCCGTAAATTGATCTAAAGATCAGGATTTATAACGCTATTTCAACTTTTTTTTTCGGTCTCTATTATTATTTAATATACTTACTTTTAGAATTTTCAGGTTTTTTTCTTTTCTTTTAAACGGACCCGACCATATGAATCTAATGGCACACAGAAATATATACGCATAACAATTTTTATAATATATGAAAACAGATTAATTTAGGCAGTGAAACTTTGTTGCAGTTTCTAAAATCCTTGATTTGCCGATTGTGTAAGTTACTTGAATATACCACTAGCAATCAGGACATCAAACATCATGAAAAGGAACATATGAACAGATCTTACTTTGTATGTTTTTAATTTTTAATAGCACCCTAAAAGTTCAAAAGGTTGATGCATCGTAGTGGAGGTAAAACGTGATGGTGGGGGGGCTAAATCCAAATTGACATCAGTTTAGAACCCACGTGCCTTAATCGAAAGCCATTAAGTTAATCCATAGAATCGTCCACCATAGAATTGGTTTAGATAATAATGAACATGTGTCCATCGCATACATAAATTACTGGTTAGAAATAATTAAATTAATGGATTGACCTGTCAATCTATTGTGGAGGTCAGGAGTTTGAGTTTTCACTTGGTTGAATTATGACGCAATTTTCAATTCTTTTTTTTCCCCAAAGCCTTCTTTGTAGCTAAAATAATAATAATAATAATAATAATTGGACACAAATTTCAACATTAATCAGGTAGGTGCTGATAAATTTCATAATTAGAAGGTAAATTCTATTTCATCCCATTATTGCTGTTTTTTTTTTAAAAAAATAATTCAGTAAAAATACTTTAAAGATACCTTGTGGTTTGGACCATTTCTCAATAGACCTCATCTTCTTTCAAATTATTCAGTTTGAACCTTAATTTGGTTTTAATAGTCTCTTTAAGAGGAGATCTATTCAAAAAGCTTAAATTACTAGGGATCTAATTTAAAATGCTTTAAATTAAAGGTATTTTTTACAAATATTTTCCCGAAACATTTAGAGTAATTAAACGCACTAATGGTGCCACTGATATCGGTCATATGTGTACATGTTTGTTTCCATTAAATGTGTAAATTATTGTATGGGCAAAATTTTGAGTTTGCAAATCGTGCTCTTTGACGCACATAGTAAATATCTATATTAATTTCCGTACTATGTATTTTTTTCGCAAAAATATGTTTAATTTGAAAACTTAATGAAGAAGCATTTCTATTTATTTTTGGTTTGTTTTTGTTTTTGAGTTGAGAATCTAAAGAATGAATAAAATGCAAGCATATGGAACATGGATGATTAACATACAGATATGTTCATTTTAATCAGTTATGTTAAGGAAATTAGTGATTGCGGAAGCTACGCACATCAGTGGCCACCGACAACTTGAGATATAATTTCAGAAGAAAATTGGAAATTTTCTAGAAGACCCACTTTAACTTAATGCATTTTTAATTAGACCTCCCGCATGTTAGGGTGTTTTTGGTTTTTTTTTTTTAAAGAAAAAAGAATATGAGTCTAAGCTTATGCAATTTGCATAAATCCGTCTAGATGACGACACAATTTGCTTAAAATATTGTACCATCCTTCTAAATGAACATGAGTTAGGACTCGCTCCTTATTCTCTTATGAAAAAAAATTAAAAGTTGTATAAGCAAAGAGAATCCTTGATCCACTAATTTACTCTGGCCCCTCATAATATAATTTGATCCGGCTTGATCCACAGTAGTATTTTGACTTGTTCATGTTAACGTGTATTTGACTTGCCCGTAACCAGCCCAATTATCACTCTAATAAGCTCTTCGGGCAGTCTAGGAAACCCCGATCCGCTAATCTACTAAAGACCCCCAAGTCTCGAGATAAAATTTATCCATTCTTGGTGTACAGAAATAATTAATTAATGGCATCAAGAAGGAAAAACATAATTAATTGAAATTCTTAATTTACTTGCAGAGGAAGCATCCGTGTACAAAGTGATGATTTTCTTAATATGATCAGTTTCTTTTTGTTTATTCAGGTTAAGTGACTAATTATAATTGTTTAAATTTGGCCAAAGTTGCCTGTTTTCTTTTTCTATACACCTTCATAATAATAAGGAAAAGGTAAAAACCCATACGCTAGAACCAGTAATTTTTATTGCAACACAATCTTACAGCAGCAGAATCAGAGATCTGCTGTGAGGTCCCTACGTATTCCATACTTTACTTTGCAATCCAACCTTAGGGATTTAACCCTGCATGCATACATCAGTCACACTTTGGGACCTTTATTATTATCAGACATTATTCATTCATACCTAGGGCATTATATGATGCAAGAGAGAGAGAGACGCACACTCTCTAGTTCTTAGGTTTCTCGGCTTTGGTTTCACCTGCGGCGACAGCAGCGTCGGCACCTTCTTCAGCCCGAGGAGGGTTCTTGGGGCGGCAGCAACGCAAGCAGCCGTATCGGCCCATCATGCAGCAGCCGTATCGGCAGCGGGATGCCGCTTCAGCCTCTGGGTTTACTTCTTCCGCGACTTCTTCCACGGCCTCAGAACGTTCCTCCTGTGTTGGAGGGTGCTTGGGGCGGCAGCACCGTACACAGCCATATCGTCCCTTCATGCAACACCCGAATCGGCACCACAACAATGCATCGCCCTCGGGGTTCACTTCTTCCTCGACTTCTGTCCGTGGCATAAGCAATAAAATTTGATCATTCAGAAATAAAGACATGCAAACATCCTTAGTTGAGAAATTTGATTAACATGAGTAAGCGTTACCATACGTCTAGTTTCTTCGTGGGCGACTTCAGCAGCTTTGCAGCAACGCATGCAGCCTCTAGCGCCCCAAGCACAGCACCCGCGTATACACCCTCCTGCTTTGGCCTCATCCACACTCTCCGTCTCCTCTGCTACGTCCACTGCACAGGTAACAAGACGAACAATGCGAATTGAGGTCCGGTCTGGTTGGGTTACGAGGAAAGTGCATGGTAGTCCTTTTTTGGCCAAAAAGGCAGTTTCCATGTATGTGCCAAATTGTTACTACTTACTTGAATTATGTAACTAGAAGTTGGGTGGCCGCAAGAAATATTTGAAGATATTTTAGATCTTAATATTTATGTTTTAATATATACTACATAAATATGGACTGGCTAAACCAAGCCTTATGGTTTAGGGCTCATTAACATAGAAATCTCAACTATATTCTATATATACCAAAAAGATGCAATCGTTTAGGTATTTTAAATTCGACACCTAAGGTGTAATGTTTTACGCAACCACTTAAACCTTAATAGGAATAATATGGTCAAAGGTATATTTTAGTGGAGTTCATATATATTTGTGGGCCTCATCAGACCATATAGGCTAATGAAAAGAAAAGGAATGTTTAGGATTCAAAGGGAAACAATATTAGAAAGAAGTGCAAAATATGGAACCGTTGGGGTTCGCTTGAGCGGGATGACAACACTTAGTGCATTTCATTTTATGGTCAACACTGCCACAGCAGCCAAATCAGCATCTCCATGCGCCCTCTACCTCAACGGCCTGTTGATCATCGATTTCATACACCAAGTCATGAAATCTATAGGGTCATGTCAAATAGTATACGTAGCTTTAATAAAAAAATTTCAGTAGAATTGTACTTTTAAGATACCTTGTGCGTGTCAACGGAAGCAATTGGGGCGAAATGGTGATAAGAGATATCGGTCGTAAACAACACCAATCCTTAGATGATGGACATTTGTTGAGTGGGGTAATGTATTGGGTGTACAGAGTATTGCATGTAATATATTGAACAAGTATTGTGAGCTAATCAGAATAAAAGAAATGTGCTTGCAAAGTAAAAGAATGGAAAAATACGAAGATGAAGAAGCAGGAATGGGTATATAGGGAATTCAAATAACGTAGTACAAACCCTTCTTCTCATCTTTGGTCTTGCCCCCTGCGACCACCTCCAAAGAGATTAGGAGGAAAGCCGAAAATAGGAGGAAAGCCAATGTCCTTGAACTCATTTTGGGTCCCCAAACACTCCTTTTTCCTAGCTAATCTTTGTAAACAAGAGGCCTATTATCATTGAATGGATGTGAGAAGCACAGTTCGAAATTGGCCACTATTTATAAGCACTTGAGAGAGAAAGAGAGAGAGAGAGCATTGAATGGAGTGGAAAAATATGGAATGGACGGGGGGTCCGTTTGGAAGATGGTACTAAATTCAAAGCCTCTCTCTCCCTGCAGATAAAACCATGGGCCGACCGAACACCGAGTCAGTCCACTTTTGGGATTTTCTTTCGTGCGGTGTTCACTATCGATTTGGGGGTGGAATCAACCGACTGAGTCCTGAGCCCGAAGAGGACCGACCGAGTGCGGTGCGCAATGACATGACGCGTGACTTCTTGTTCACTTCTTACAAGAGACTTGGCCCCCTCCCTTTCCCCTTAAATATGCGTAAGGTAGTAATTTAAATTTTTAATAAATTCATACAAAATTTCTTGAAACAATCAAGTTAATATAACTGAAATCATCTGCCGAAATTTTTAATTTTATTTTTTACATTTCGTTTAAGATTTAAGGTAACAAGGGCAGGGGTAGGATCTTATAAAAATTACTTTGCTAATGAGATGTCGGCGTTGGTCGGATTTTTTTCCCTTAAATTTTTAATCAATTACATGCTTGTTTCCATTAAATGCGTAAATTATTGTGTGGGCAAAATTTTCGGTCTGCAAATCGAGTGCTTTGACGCACATAGTAAATATCCATATTAATGTCCGTACTACGTATTTTCGGGCAAAAATATGTTTAATGAAGACGCATTTGTTTGATTCTTTCTTTTTCTTTTTCTTTTCTTTTCTTTTTTCTTTTTTTTTTCTTTTTTGAGTTGGGAATCTAAAGAATGAATAAAATGCAAGCATGTGAAGCAAGGATGAATAACAGTCAGATATGTTCATTTTAATGATTTATGTGAAGGAAATTAGTGGCTGTGGGAGCTACGCACGTCTGTGGCCACCGACAACTTGAGATGTAATTTCAGAAGAAAGTTGAAAATTTCCTAGAAGACCCACTTTGATTTAATGCATCTTTAGTTAGACCTCCTATGTGTTAGGATGTTTTCGGAATTGTTTCTAGGAAAAAAAAATTAAAAATACGGATAAGGTATTTCTTGAAATAAATTTTAGTCATGCTATAAATAATTGGGTAAAAGTTAAAAGAATGGTCAAGCACTTGTTGTGGGGTAGGGGGAGAGAGTTGGTGGGTTAATGAAAAACTTCAATAGTATAGATGGAAACAACATATAAAAATAGACATGCTTATCAATTTTCATGTAATTTATGAGGGTTGTGTTAGTCCCAATATAAGCACTGAGAGGGGGGGTGAATCAGTGCACTTTAATAATTCGCGTGCCTTTTCAAAATTTACTTGTTACGGCAAGTACTAAACAAGTAAACAAGACAATCAAACGCAAACACAATATTTACGTGGTTCAGCTACACAATGCGTGCAACCTACGTCCACGGCTGATTCGGGTTCACTACCCTCACCAACGAATTCACTATAATTGTACGGGCCCTTTACTAGAGCGATACAACGGTCTCACTGACCAACTATTTTGTTGTCGTCCCTTCACTAGGATTGACAAACTTACAAAAAGCTTCAACAATAATAAATTCAGAATGATAAAGGCAACTCACGAAACCAAGCGCTTTGCCGACGTACGAAGAGCGCAAAGTACTCGAAGAAGCTCCGGAACACGTACCAAGGCTGCCACCTTCTCCAGCCACGGAAACGATACCACGGGTCACCGGAAATATATCTTGGGAACTCTACACACAATACTCACAAGTGTTTCCCAAGCTCACATAAACTCGACCCTTTGAAACCCCAAAAGTGCTCAAGAACAACCAAGGCACTCGACCACCACCTTAGGAGAATTTATCTCAATTCTCTCACTCAAAATGCTCTCTCCAAGCTTATGAAAGGTGTGATTTTCGTCCAAGGGAGAGCCCCTCCTTATATAGCCCTCCAAAGTCTCCAAGACATGGCATAGTGGTGGAATTAATTACTCCTCCAAACATGTTCCATGTTTTAGGGGTGGGAGACTCATTATGGTGTCTCCACTAGCCAAAAACATGGCATAAATTCCTCCACCAAATATGCTCCATGTTTTGGGGGGTGGGAGACTCATTATGGTGTCTCCACTAGCCAAAAGAAGCCTCCAAACATGGATGTCCTTGAATGCCAAACAACATTCCTCAAATTAGGGGATTTTGTCACCAATGGTGGACCAAATAGTAGCATGGCTGCTGCCCACGAATTTTGACTTAGTCCAAGTGTATTTGGACTCCTCCAAGTGTCATTGGGCTTGTTTAGTTGCTGCCCATCTGTGCCAAGACCATTAGTTGGCCCAAATTAGTCACATTGCACATTTAAGCCCAAAATGGTCACCCCAAAGGCCCACCACGAATTTCATAAGCCCACTGCTATTCCTTGACCTCATTGCAACCCATTTAGCCCAAATTTACCTCAATGTAGGCCAAAAACTCCAAACAAGCTCCATTTAAGCTCAACATGGCGCATATAAGGCCAAACCGGGCTCAATTATGACACTTGACCAAAACCGATTTCCTTTGTGCCGGTTGTGTACATACCACTTTATTATGGTATATTATAGCTGCTGGTGTCTTCCCATGGTCATCGGATCATCCGGAGTGCCTCAAATCAATAACCGCTCCAAACTAGGTCAAACCGGGCTCAATTATGATGCTTCGAGCAAAACTGATTTCCTTTTACTATTCTGACATCATGAAGTCATCTATAGACAATGGGAATGATGTTTAGGTGATGCGGACACCCAATTAGGCTTGCCAACAATGACAACACCATAACATTCCAATGGGAACAACAGGTTGAAGTGCAAAGAAAAATTTAGACTTAAAAATAGTACTGAAATTTTCTATGCTTCAAAGATTTACATTCTAAATCACTTGAAAATTGAAAAGCATGTGTATTTTTGTATATTATTTTCATCCATGCAGTTTAAATTTTTCAGAAATACATTCTAAAAAAGAATGGTACACAGTGCATCATGGGCCCCACTCCCTTCCTCCCCCAACCCCAACACCAATTACCTAAACAATGAAATCCAGTCGCACAATTGGCAATTGCGACAACGCCTATAATCTTATTTTGAAAAAAAACCCTATCTATACACCTAGTTTGAGAATTTTATTTTCTTCCTATATTATTTTGGGATTTCTTTCGGTGTGTGTATATGGTTGATATTTATGTATTTTAATATTTTCAAAATTAATAAATGAAAGCCTTCTCAAATGTCACAAATTTAGCTTACATTGTGATTTATTTAAAATATTGTGTCATCCCTTTAAATGAATATGTGTGACACCTCTACCTTTCATACACTGAATAGGTGTACAAGGGCACACTCTTTCAAGCAAATCCACAACAGAGTTCTCTATTATTGATACAAAAGTGGAACTACGTTCAATAAAAGGGTCTTAAACATAATGAATTAAAAGCATAAATAATAGTCATCCTTTCCCCTTTATCGTGCACTCTACCTGTGCTGGCGTGCTTCTTAAAGTATTTACCTGAAAATGGTTCAATCAAATAAGGGTGAGTGTAAAAGATCACTCAGTAAGGGATAATCAATGAAATGCATGATCAATAGATATAGTTTCAACAAGTTCAAATAGAATTCAATACAATTCAACACCCACTGAGAGATTCATAAGGTCATGAACGGTGTGTCTATTCAAACCTAGACACGGGGTTCAACATTTGTGCTATCACCCTAGCATGGGATCCACTCAACGTATCGAGGCCCATCAACCAGCATTACAGCTCATGCATGCATTAACCCAAACACGAGGCCAACTTTACCCACTTTCGCGGTTATTCATCTTAGTTAACGGGTTCGAATCGTTACATCCTACACCCCACGTGGCAATTGAGTCCAACAGTGCTCAAATCAACGTTTAGGGTTCCAAACTATTGTAACAACAATAGTTGAGTTAGTGGGTTTAAACGGATATTCTCAACCACAAATCAATAAATAATTCAGGCTCAAATAATAAGGACAACCACAAATCGGATCAACAAGTCAAAATGGACATGCCAAATAGTGCCTGAAACAACAAATAACACTCATTTATTATTAGGTTTAACTGAATTCAAAAGGAATGAAGGTATTTCAACAAAAGGATTGAAAACCTTCAGAAAAAATGAACCCCATGTAAAAGGATGGATTTCCCCTTACAAATAATCAACTTCCCTTCCCTCAGATTAGCAAGTTGCTCTTCGGCACAAGCTAAAATCCTCTTTTCCTTCTTCTTCCTTCGATCCTTCCTTCTCTTTCTCGGCTCCTCTCGTCCTTGTTTCTTCTGTCTCACTACTGGTTTTTTGCTTTGGCCTTTCCTTTTATATTAAACTATTATATCATCCCTCGCCCATCAACTTGCTAACTCCAGAAGCCCCCCCGAATCCGTCCCCTTCTTTTATTATTTTATTTTACTTTCCTCCTCACCGAACTTAGCATGTAAGTTATATATTATAATATAATAGTATTTATCCAATATATAACATAATATAATATGGCAATGGCTTACTTAGGCTTGTTATTGAACGACTACGCAATTTTACCCACTTGTGTTATATGGTATAGTATTTACACCCATGCCTAAGAGCGTAAGTTTCATTCCTATTTCACTTACTCCATTCCAATCCCACTTTCTCTTACATTTTCATTCCTTAAATTATTATTGGGTTTTTAATCACACGTTATTTTATTATTCTAGTCCTTCATTCAAGTCAACCAAACTATGCATTTTTAGTCCTAACTTTACAACTCTCGTTTAAAATTTAATGAAAATTTAGGGATATTACAATATGAGTTGTGGCTCTCCCCTTATTCTCTTCTGAAAAAAAATTAAAAGTTGTATCAGTAAAGTGAAATCTTGATCCACCAATCTACTGAGAAAAGGTAAAAACCCGTACACTAGGACCAGTAATTTTTTATTGCAGCATAATCTAATAGTAGCAGAATCAGAGATCTGCTGTGAGGTCCCTACATATTCCATACTTTACTTTGCAATCCAACCTTAGGGATTTAACCCTGCAGGCATACATCAGTCGCACTTTAGGGCCTTTGTTATTATCATACATTATTCATTCATACTTAGGGTATAATATTATGCATGGGAGAGATGTATACACTCTCTCTAGTTCCCAGGCTTCTCGGCCTCAGTTTCACCGGCGGCTACACTTTCTTCAGCCTGAGGAGGGTTCTTGGGGCGGCAGCAACGCAAGCAACCGTATCGGCCGATCATGCAGCAGCCGTATCGGCAACGAAGTACCGCTTCAGCCTCTAGGTTTGCTTCTTCCGCGACTTCTTCCACAGCCTCAGAACGTTCCTCCTGTGTAGGAGGATGCTTGGGGCGGCAGCACCGTACACAGCCATATCGTCCTTTCATGCAACATCCATATCGGCACCGCAATGATGCGTCGGCCTCTGGATTCACTTCTTCTTCGACTTCTGTTCGTAGCATTGGCAATACAATTTGATCATTCAAAAGTAAAAACATGAAATTTTGTTAAGTTGGGAAATTTGATTCAAATGATTTTAAGTGTTCCATACTTTTAGTTTCTTCGTGGGCCACTTCAGCAGCTTTGCAACAGCGTAGGCAACCTCTACTGCCCCAAGCACAGCAGCCGCGAATGCACCTTCCTGCTTTGGCCTCACCCACTCCTTCCGTCTCTTCCGCTACCTCCACTGCAGAACAAATGAAAAATGAAAAATGATTTTTAGTTTCTTTCGTTTATTAACTATGCCTTAAATATGAGAAATTGATTTAAGATACTAAAACTAGCTATAGTTATAAAAATAAAAAAGCCTGAGAGAGAGAGAGAGAGAGAGAGAGAGAAGATTTGTAGTTACCGTCCAACCTTCTTTTTAATTTTTACAAAGTGTTATATGTCGTGGTAATAAGGAGTATGTCATAACCACTAGACTACGACTCGAGTGACAGTTAGCGTCCAATTAAAGAGAGAAGAGTTAGAAATTTTGGATTTGTTGAAGTGATGGTATCAACCGAAGTAGAGTACCATTGATGGTGGAGTTGGCGTCGTGGGGGCGACAGCACCGTCTGCAAATCTTTCTGGGGCCTTGGAGACAACACCCATGTCGACAGCTAAGCTGCTGTGGCTCATCTACCCCCTCTTCCTGCTGTGTTCTTTTTTCTGCTGCTGCGCTCTCTGTCCACGGATAGGGTTTAAATTTAATTACAGCTGCTTTTAAATTTAATTACGGCTGATTTTTTTTCTCTCTACAAAATTAATTTTTTTTTAATATTTTAACTACATCACGGATAGGTTTCTGCATGCAACTCCCATTAATCACTTGAATTAGGTAAAACAAAGATGAGTGGCTGCAAGAATAATATGATCATTGGAGCTTATTATGATCATTCTTACGTTTGTGGGCCTCATTAGAGCTTAATAAGGGAACGAAGAGAAAAGGAATGGATTCGAAGGGAGACAAAATTAGAGAAATAGGAGCAAAACATGGAACCTTTAGGGTCCTCTTGAGTGGGATGACAGCACTTTGTGCATTTCATTTTATTGTCAAGACTCCCACAGCAGCCAAATCGGCATCCCCATGCGCCCTTCACCTCACCTACCTGTTGCTCATCGATTTCATCTGCCACGTCGTAAAGTGAGTTGGGTCATGTCACCTTTGGGAAATAGTATAGATGGATTTAATTGAAAATTTTCAATAGAATTGTCCATTAATATTGGCCGTGTAAACCGAAGCGAATGGAGTGGAATGAGGGTGTGAAAAGAGATAAGGGTCCTAAAGAACATCAATTTTTGGATAATGGACAATTATCGAGGAGAGTAATGCATGTTGAGAATATTCTGTATCCTATTATATATGTTCTAAATATATGCTATATAGACATAGACTAGACCGTATGGGCTTTGTAGGGTAAAACCCGTTAATCCAAAAACTTTAGATATATTTTGTATTGGCTATAGGTAACGGTCTAGGTATTCCAAATTCGATACCTAGGATGTAATATTTTAAGCGATCGCTTAAACCCTAACAATGCAACGAGCAGATAAGTTGTTATACGTATTTAATATATTGGAAAAGTATTGGAAGTGCAAAATAAAAGATGCGAGGAAGGAGAAGAAGTGGGAGTATAGAGGGAATTCATGTAATGTAATACTAACCCTTCTTCTCATCTTTGGTCGTGCTCCCTGCGACCACCACCTCCAAAGAGATGAGGAGGAAAGCCGAAAATAGGAGGAAAGCCAATGTCCTTGAGCTCATTTTGCCTCACCCAAAACACTGCTAATTTTTTCAGCTGATGTTTGTGAACAAAAGAGTAGTATGTGAGGATGTATGACACAGTTCGAAATTGGCCACTCTTTATAAGCACGCGAGAGAGAGAGAGAGAGAGAGAGAGAGAGAGAGAGAGAGAGAGAGAGAGAGAGGAGGGGGGGGGCGGGGGAGGAAAAATCTGGAATGGGCCGGGGACCCATTTGGAAGTTAGTCCTAAATTCAAAGCCTTATCCTTCTCTTTAGATAAAAACAGGGACTGATGGAACACTGAGTTCAATTTTGGGAGTTTCAGTGCGATGATGACAATCGATATGAGGTGGAATGGATCGACTGAGCCCCGAAATGACATTTGAATTTTTGTTTAGTTCTTAAAATAAGATTTTAGTTCCCCTTTACTATTATTATTATTATTTATACATTATCCACTAACTTTTCAGTAAGATAGTAAAATTTATGTTATCCTTTTAAGGAGTATTTATCGTATATTAATTTTATCACATAATTATATTCTTCTCAAAGAGCATATATATAATAATATTCTTCTTCTTCTTGTTTATTATTATTATTTTTTTTAAGAAAGTTGCACTTCACCTTTTTAGTTTTGTTGAGTTCCAAGAATTCCCTAGTCTAGAAATCGACTTAATGTTCTAAAATATCCCAACCTTAGTAAAAATTAACAAGGCGGTAAAGGTTTTTAAAGTTAATTTTTACTATTTTAAAGTAATTTAATTGTACAATCCAAATTGATTTTAATGAAAGAACTAACTTTTGTAACTTGATCAAACACGAGAGGGTCAAATGAAGTTTTCTACTTTTGTGCCCCTCTATTATTATTTAACGTCCTTACATTTAAAACGTTTCAATTTCTTTTTAACAAATATGATCACTATTAATTCAAAACTTTTCTAAGTTGAGGAGATCTTTAATTGTGGACCCATCATTATGACATCGGTTTTGTCTTAATTTTAAGCAATCAAATTAACCCACCATAGAATTCCATCAGATAATAATTAACATCAATATTGAAACGCATACCTGTTTTTATCAGGAACAAGATCGATAAACGGCATCATGTACTAGAACACGCGGAGGAGCTCCTCCGCTTGAAGCCCCACTGCTGGGCGCCTGTTTGACGCCTAATTTTCTCCAAAATCGTTCTTTATGTTGAAAATTTAACGATAAGGATCGAATGAAAATTCAAATATTTATGCATTTATAAATTTTAGTACAATTTGACAATATGTAAATCCTTCATTTATAGCATACAAATTATTATATTTTACAAGAACAAAAATTTAAGTATTAATTTTTTTTTTATTTTACTTCATAGATGAATGGTCGAAACATGACTAAATTGCATGAAAATTTATATGTTCATTTTAATCATTGTAATAAGGAAATTTGAGATGTAACTTTTTTAAAAAATTAAAAATTATATAGAAGACCCACTTTGATTTAATGTATTTTTAATTAAACCTCCTATATTTTCGAATATTTTTAGATAAACCTCTTACAGTAAAAGGGAAAGAAACCTGAAATATACGTGTCCCTTCATACAAGTGAGTCGAATCAATATTTTGTGCGAGTCGAATCAACGTGGCCTAAAAGTGTTGATATTATTTGCTCAGCTCCTAAAGTACTTTTTGATTTTAAGGTCCAATTCTGGCATGGGCCGAGTCCCCAATTCCACCACGTAATGGACACTTCAAAGCATCCTTTTTTGACTTCAAACCAAATGTCCTTTGCGCGGGGGGGGGGGGGAAGTTTCTTTGGTACTGAGTAATGCTACATATAAATTTTTTATATACTTTTCACATTAAAAGCGATCATGTGATAAAATATGTGTAGTCCTATACTATTATTTGACTAAAATATTACTCAAAAAGGATCATACATATTTTATCATGTCACTCTTTCTGTATGAAGAATGTGTGAAGGATATATAAACAAAATTTTTCATTTTAATAGAATGGGTAGGTATCGTCCAATAATAATTAATTAAATATCTAATTAATAATAAGTAATATAATTATTTTTAGTAGGACTTACACAAGTGACCTATCTATCACCTTTAGCAGAGACAACAGGAAAAAAAAAAAAAAAAAGGAAAAGAAGGGGGTTTTGATTTTAATGTCTAATTCCAATATGTGGGACGAGCCTTAATATCCCTCATTTTATTTATATTGTAAATATTTTTATTTTAATTGTATCAAAGTCATGTTTACTATATTGTCTTTCATTTCATTTCATTCAATTTTTTGATAATAAATTAAAATGCATAACTAATCTTATGTCCATGCCATTACCACTCAACAAACCTGTGGGACGAAGAATCTTGACATTAATTGGGATTGAATTGTCTCGTTTTATAACACTAATGTGTTGGTTTGTACCATTTTAAATACTAGTGATTAAATTGTCCCATTTTATTTTAATGGTAACGTTGGTGACTTTGAGGATACTACTCATTTAATTTAACTGTAAGAAACCCTTTCTGTGACTTGACTGGTAGTCACATAGCATTGTTTTGCCCAGTCATGCTCTGAAATTTTGGCTTATTGGGAACTACCACTTTGTATATTTCCTCGTCTAAGTTTTATGGGGGGTTTCTTTGATTAATCATGTTATCAACTTTTATAAATGATCAGTCATTTACTGTTACTATGGATGAGGCAAGAGGATAAAGAGTTGACCAATTTCAGTGGCTGCTTTGAAAGTTCTCGGCAAGAATTCCAGTGCATGCGTTAATTCTCTCTGCACTAGTTTGCTCTTCCCATTCCCCCAATTTCTAAGAGTAATGATTACATGATATGCACATTTTGAAATGATTTGCAATGAGGTGTCTGCTGTATCCATTTTTCTGTTGATGCTTCTAGCTTGCTTACATTTTGCATCAGATTTTTTATATAAAAGTATCTCAAACTCCAACAAAAATTCAGTGATATAATCTAAAGAATTATTCCAATGGTAAAATAGGAGGCCCTCACTTTGATCCACAATGACTCAGTTCTTTAACCCAATCATTTTAAATCCGCCTTAAGTGAGTTCAGTCACGTCATTGCTTTTAGAGGATGGGCTTATCCTCACTTCATGTATATTGGATTAGGCTCAATCCTGTTCTAGTAACTTTTCTTTCACAAGAAAAGGGAACTATTGCTAACAACACAAAATTGTGCAAAGCAATGGACAAACATAGTTTTATTACACAAAAAGAAAGCTCATCACAAGATCTAAAATATATAATAAAGCCCACCCACTGGACCTAACCTAGGTAGGAAAGTTATGGGGTTTCATCCACCGCTTCGTTCACACATAACATCTTAATTTTGTATGATGCATACATACATACGCATGCAATATAATAATTACAAGAATTCAAATCTTAACGTTATCGAGTATCAAAACTTATTATATGTTCTGACATCACCGAACTAAACTAGTAGTTAAATAACTACATATTGTACTGCATATTTCTCACGCTTGGGGCTCAGCATCAACTTTGGTGACACCGGCCTCTACCTCAGTGCAGCAATGGCAACCACGTCTGCCGCAACAACTTCCCCCTCGACAGCCACCCCCTCCAAAGCCACCGCCTCCACCATAGCCACCGCCACCATAACCCCCACCCTTAGGCCCATGATGGCCCCTATCACCACCAACACCGTACCTGCTGTCATAACTGTTGAGGATTTTTATTTTCGATTTTATAAAGTCATTGATCACTTATCATGATATCCAGCAAAAAGGAAATAGCACAATTGAATTGCTGATGAAAATTCTAAAAACTAGAGAGTACATCTCTCTCTTTAAATGCAAAAGAGCCTTTCGTGGCCTAAACCCAGAAGAGCCCAATTGCATTCTAATGGTCCATTGTGATAGGGCTTATATTGGGCCCAGGTAGAAAAGTTTTGGCCATGTTACCTATTATTGGGTCTAGGAGGCACATACTGGGCTTGGTTGGGCTTCGTACTGGGGATGAATTGATGGGAAAGCTAGGATTATGTTGGAACCCTATAAATAGGAAGTAATTGAAAGAGGATGAGAAAGATAAATGGTGGATAGTGTTAAAAAGAAATATAGATGACGTGCGTAGAGTAGTTGAGTGTTGGAGATTTTTTTGGCTCGTAGCATTCATTTCAAATGGTTCATGAATGAATCTTGTGTAGGTTGAGCCAAAGATAAGCAAGCAAGGATAAGGATGAGTGTGTGCATGGCACGATAGAACCGTCCAAACCCAAGGAAGAAAGAATAGTTTACAGAGGAGGGGCACTTATCATTTATGTTACGAGCCAATCAAAACATATAACTTTATTCTTATTTTCACGAAAGTGTGGGGCTACTTTTTGCACCCTTTTATAAACATTGGTAAATCAGTGGGTTCTGATTGACTTGAGACACAAATAATATGTTACCAATGTTTCATATATATTTTTTCTATGCAAGTCTGAAGGAAGCCACTCTTCAATTTGGCCGAGGAATTGCATCCCCTGTGCCCAAGTAACATGTGTTCTTTACTGATAAACCCTAAATTTATAAATTAAAAGGGCATAAAAAATAAGAAGATCTGCCTTTCAGGGAAAAAAAGCAAACAAACGAATAAGATCTTCTTTCAATGTGTTAGCCTGTGTGGCCCTTGCTTTGGGTTGTATATGACTGGGGCCGTATTTGGGCTGTTCAGGCCTGTATTCGGCCTTATAGGATCCGTATCCATTTCATTGCACTCTGTATTTGGCCTTCTAAGCTTCATCATGGGGAGTCAGCAACTCGCACGTGAGGAAGACATTGTTAGCTCTGCCCGTAAGTAAGAAGTCACAGAATTGATGGAGAAACAAAGTGACTAATATACTTAGATGGAACCAAGAACCAACAAATTAAAGTTTTTGGGTCAAGTTGAGGCTCATTCAAGCATCGTTAGGGTCATTGTGATTGAACTCTCCAAACTCAATATTTTGGGCCGACAATGAGCTTAGTAGCATCTTACGGTTTAGTAATATTTTAAGTATAAGTTTTGTAAATAGTACGAGCAACAAAATCATCTCTCACACATGCTACTTTTGGGTTGCAAAATCTTTGGAGCAGACTCACTCGCAAGAACTCATTTTTTTATACCCAATTTGGAATTTGAGGGGTGGCCCAACAAAAAAATATATCTGTGGGTCTCATTGTTTTGAACGACCTGTAAAAGAGCATGCCTTGGCCACCCTTTTCATGCTTTTATTATTGTTAATTTTAATTTACTCCTTCCCTGCTGATTCTATGAGTCTTCTCTTTTAATTTCTGATTTTCATGACTTTGAGCCCACTGGATTTTCAAAGTCACACAGCACAGAAGTTGTCAGTGTACACAAGAATTCAAGAACTAATGACGAGGGAAAGAAAACGATAGGCCGAGAAAGCACAAAGTGTTTGACAGAAAGAATTCATTTGACCCAATTTAAACTACAGTTTCTCCAATGGCAACTATATATAACCATGACGCCAATCTTCTCTTTCATTCAGAAGACAGCTCCTTGGTCCAAAACTTCCTCTGGTCTTTCCTGGTTCCTCCAGAGAAGAAAGGATGAGCGTAGAAGTGTTGGACGGTGCCACCATTAAGGGGTTTGTGGAGGACGAAGAGGCTTTTGGGCACTGGGTTCACAACCGCTTTGTTCACCTCGACACCAACCATGACGGTCTCCTCTCCTATGAAGAGATGTTGAAGGAGCTTCAGAGCCTGAGGGTCTTTGAAGTCCACTTCGGCATTGATGTGTCGATGGAACCGGAAGAGCTGTCTCATGCTTACAACTCCCTCTTTGTGCAATTCGATCACGACGCAAATGGGGCTGTGGATCTGGAAGAGTTCAAGGCCGAGTCCAAGAGGATGATGCTTGCCATGGCCCAGGGGCTAGGGTTCTTACCTGTGCAAATGGTCCTGGAAGAGGACAGCTTCCTCAAGATAGCTGTTGAGTTGGAATCTGCCAATGTGATTCCTTAAGCCTCTGTTTCCTCTCTCTTTTGATCTAAAATGTTGCTTATGTTTTCTATATTCTTATTTCAGTTTGTAATAAGGGAAATCTAAAGTCTGTTTTAGAGCTAATCCCATTTCCTGTTTTTTGCTTCACATATCAATTGGAGCTACTTCATCGATTTTTGTAAAATGAGGATACTACCCTATTTAATTTAACTGTGAGAATCCCTTTCTGTGAGTTGACTGGTAGTCACATAGCATTGTTTTCCCCAGCCATGTGCTAAAATTTTTGGCTTATAGGGAACTACCACTTTGTATATTTATTCTTCTAAGTTTTAGGGTTTGGGGGGGGGGGGGGTGTTTCTTTGATTAATCATGTTATCAACTTCTATAAATGATCGGTCATTTACTGTTACTATGGATGAGGCAAGAGGATAATGAATTGACCAATTTCAGTGGCTGCTTTCAAAGTTCTTGGCAAGAATTCCAGTGCATGGTTAATTCTCTCTGCACTAGTCTGCTATTCCCATTCCCCCAATTCCTAAGAGTAATGATTGCATGATATGCACATTTTGAAATGATTTGCAATGAGGTCTCTGTTGTATCCATTTTTTTGACTGATGCTTCTAGCTTGCTTACATTTTGTATCAGATTTTTTTTATATAAAATAGAATGCGGTATGTTCAAAGACTAACAAACTCCTCTAAAAATTTACTGATGTAATCTGAAGAATTAGTCCGATGGCAAAATAGGAGGCCCTCACTTTGATTCACGATGACTCCATTCTTTAACCCAATCATTTTAAATCCGTCTTCAATTAATTCAGTCACATCTGAGTCACCTCGTTACTTTTATAGAATGGGCTTATCTTAGCTTCATGTACACTGGATTAGGCTCAATCCTGCTCTAGTAACTTTTCTTTCACAAGAAAAGGGAACTATTGCTAACAACACAAAATTGTGCAAAGCAATGGATAAGCATAGTTTTATTATACAAAAAGAAAGCTCATCACAAGATCTAAAATATATAATAAAGCCCACCCATTGGACCTAACCTAGTTAGGAAAGTTATGTTGTTTCATCCACCGCTTCGTTCACACATAACATCTTAATTTTGTATGATACATACATATACATGCAATATAATAATTACAAGAATTCAAATCTTGATGTTATCGAGCATCAAAACTTATTATATGTTCTGGCATCACCGAACTAAACTAGTAGTTATATAACTATATATTGTACTGCGTATTTCTCACGCTTGGGGCTCAACATCAACTTTGGTGACACCGGCCTCTACCTCAGTGCAGCAATGGCAACCATGTCTGCCGCAACAACGTCCCCGTCAACAGCCACCCCCTCCATAGCCACCGCCTCCACCATAGCCACCACCACCATAAACCCCCACCCTTAGGCCCAAGATGGCCCCTATCACCACCAACACCGTACCTGCCGTCATAACTGTTGAGGATATTTAATACTGTATTATATATATTTTAAATATATGCTACATAAACATGCACCGGACTATATGGCCCTTACGGGACAAAAGCCATTAACCCCAAAAAAAGAAAAAAATCCTAAATATATTCTATGTATATTAACTAGAGGCAACGCTCAAGGTATTTCAAACTTAATACCTAGGGTGTAACGTTTTAAGCAACCGATTAAACCCTAAGACCAACATTCTCGTACTATGCCTCTTCTACCCCCTTGTTGGATTTTTGTGCTACATCTCATTTTGATTATATAAAAAAAAAAGAGAACAATGTTGTTTTTAAAATTATTTTTCAAAAGACGTCGATTTCAGGCTCAAACAATACTCATATTTAATATGCTCTTCTTTTTCAATTAAAACGAATGCGCATCTATAACTAATTAAGAATGCAATAATTTTTCACTATTTTGTACGCTCGTCTCTTTTTTGACTGGAAGTTTGAGAATATAGAAAAGGAGGAGTAAATCTGTGCATGCACTATCAGATCTGTTCTAACCATTTTCCTCCTGTTTGGAAGGAAGCCTCGGATGCATGAGACTCTAAGGAGATGAAAAGGCCTAAATTGCGCAGAAAAGAACCAAGAAAGTGAAAACCTTCAAATTCATGGGTTTCCTTTTTTCTGCAAACTTAAGCTTTGGAACTATAGGCTTTGATGGGAAAGCTAGGATTATTTTGGAACACTATAAATAGGAAGTAATTGAAAGAGGATGAGGAAGATAAATGGTGGATAGTGTTAAAAGGAAATATAGATGACGTGCGTAGAGTAGTTGGGTGTTGGAGATTTTTTTGGCTCGTAGCATGCATTTCAAATGGTTCATGAATGAATCTAGTGTAGGTTGAGCCAAATATAAGCAAACAAGGATGAGTGTACATGGCGCGATAGAACCGTAGCCAAGTGTATTGCCTAAGCCCTTATCATTCCAAACCCAATAAAGAAAGAATAGTTTGCACTGGAGGGGCACCTATCATTTATGCTACGAGGCAATCAAAACATATAACTTTATTCTTATTTTCATGAAAGTGTGGGGCCACTTTTTGCGCCCTTTCATAAACATTGGTAAATTAGCAGGTTCTGATTGGCTTGAGACGTAAATGATATGTTACCAATGTTCCAAATATATTTTTTCTATGCAAGTCTGAAGCAAGCCACTCTTCAATTGGCTGAGGAACTGCATCCCCTGTGTCCAAGTAACATGTGTTCTTTACCGATAAACCCTAAATTTATAAATTAAAAGGGCATAAACAATAAGAAGATCTTCCTTTCAGGGGAAAAAAGCAAACAAACGAATAAGATCCTCTTTCAATATGTTAGCCTGTATGGCCCTCACTTGGGGTTGTATATGACCAGGGCTGTATTTGGGCTGTTCAGGCCTGTATTCGGCCTTATAGGATCTGTATCCATTTCATTGCACTCTGTATTTGGCCTTCTAAGCTTCATCATGGGGAGCCAGCAACTCACACGTGAGGGGGAGGTTGTTTGCTCCGCCTGTGAGTAAGAAGTCCCAGAATTGGATGGAGAAACAAAGTGACTAATATGCTTAGATGGAACCAATAACCAACGACTTAAGTTTTTAAGTCAAGTTGAGGCTCATTCAAGCATCGTTAGGGTCATTGTGATTGAACTCTCAAAACTCAACATTTTGGGCCGACAATGAGCTTAGTAGCATCTTACGAACAATTTGTTTTAGTAATATTTTAAGTATAAGTTTCGTAAATAGTACGAGCAACAAAATCATCTCTCATACACGCTACTTTTGGGTTGCAAACTCTTTGGAGCACCGCACAAAGCATGCAAGGTCATTAGTGTTTGTAGGGGCAGACTCACTCGCAAGAACTCTTTTTTTTATACCCAATTTGGAATTTGAGGGGTGGCCCAACAAAAAATATATCTGTGGGTCTCATTGTTTTGGACGACCTGTAAAAGAGCATACCTTCGCCACACTTTTCATGCTTTTATTATTATTAATTTTAATTTACTCCTTCCCTGCTGATTCTATGAGTCTTCTCTTTTAATTTCTGATTTTCATGACTTTGAGCCCATTGGATTTTCAAAGTCACACAGCATAGAAGTTGTCAGTGTATACAAGAATTCAAGAACTAATGACGAGGGAAAGAAAACAATAGGCCGAGAAAGCACAAAGTGTTTGACAGAAAGAATTCATTTGACCCAATTTAAACTACAGTTTCTCCAATGGCAACTATATAAAACCATGACGCCAATCTTCTCTTTCAATCAGAAGAAAGCTCCTTGGTCAAACTTCCTCTGGTCTTTCCTGGTTCCTCCAGAGAAGAAAGGATGAGCGTAGAAGTGTTGGACGGTGCCACCATTAAGAGGTTTGTGGAGGACGAAGAGGCTTTTGGCCACTGGGTTCACAACCGCTTTGTTCACCTCGACACCAACTGTGACGGTCTCCTCTCCTATGAAGAGATGTTGAAGGAGCTTCAGAGCCTGAGGGTCTTTGAAGTCCACTTCGGCATTGATGTGTCGATGGAACCGGACGAGCTGTCTCATGCTTACAACTCCCTCTTTGTGCAATTCGATCACGACGCAAATGGGGCTGTGGATCTGGAAGAGTTCAAGGCCGAGTCCAAGAGGATGATGCTTGCCATGGCCCAGGGGCTAGGGTTCTTACCTGTGCAAATGGTCCTGGAAGAGGACAGCTTCCTCAAGATAGCTGTTGAGTTGGAATCTGCCAATGTGATTCCTTAAGCCCCTGTTTCCTCTCCCTTTTGACCTAAAATGTTGCTTATGTTTTCTATATTCTTATTTCAGGTTGTAATAAGGGAAATCTAAAGTCTGTTTTAGAGCTAATCCCATCTCTTGTTTTTTGCTTCATATCAATTGGAACTATATCGATTTTTGTAAAGTAATATGAATTGATTGTTTTTCATGGAAAAATTTCAAAACAAAACAAGAAGTAGCTATGAATAAAGAAAGAGTAATACTATTTGTACATATTTCACATAACTTTCACACCGAAAGGATAACGTAACAAAATATGTTTGATTCTTTTTGAGTGGTATTTTGGTCAAATAACAATACAGAACCATACATTCTATCATGTGACCAACTTCCGTGTGAAGGTTGTATGAACGATGTACAAATAGTATTACTCACAAAGAAAACCAGCACACACACCTTCCTATCATTAAAATACTTTCAACACTAACCATGAGAATTTTGAAATCTCTAACTGATACGGTCACAAGAAGAGAGACATCTCAGGGGCTGGGATGAATAAGAAAATGCTTTCACCAAACAATTCGAACATCGATAGTAGAAGCCGCCCAGAATCCAAGTCATCCTTCCAAACTTGCGCACGGATAGCTGACATCTTCAAAGCTCTAACATGACCGTTCCCTTTTCCACCTTGGCTACCTGAAACATCCCCATCGAGGATCTGTTTAGAAGATGATGAGGGGTCCACATCAGAACATACGGAAACAGTTGCCTCCCCTTGCATTTCCGATACCAGAGACTTGGTCGATGTTAAACTCATATGGCCATCATTTGCAGCCTTCTTGAGTGGTGGCTGATGGTCCAAGTGATCCGAGCTCATCTTCCGTTTACCTTCATGAATTTCAAAAGAGAAGTAAAAGTCAAAGGTCCAATAGGTTGGTAAAGGATGTTATTTGGCCACCCAATTTATGTGCTGATGAGGATGTTCAAGTACTGGCTAAAGTATATGGTTGTCGAAATAAATTGATCGCAGAGGAACCAAAGTTGACATGAGACAAAAAAAATAAATGACTGGTACGACTTTAGGCAAATAGCAGAGAAGCATGATAGTCTTACTTGGCCTAGTAGCAACGACACCTGCATTTGTCTTCCAGACAACCCGTGTGGGTCGGGATGGCAGAGCTGGAAATATATTGAGGCGATCGTATATGCATTTACCAGCAGCACGCTGAAAGGCACTTGATCTTATTATAACCATTATATAATGTACTCATACAGAATTTGAAACGAGCTACGTACTAGAAGAGAAACCCACCAATAAGGTCCCATAAACACGCCAAGCTTCATGCCTCTTCATCTCATTCTTTTGCTTCTCAAGAAGCATTTCTGGTTCTAAAAGACGTAGGTACGCCTCAAGATTTGGCAGTATAAGATGTCGGACCTACCAAAGAAGTATCAGAAAGTGAAAATCATATCGTGAAAAGAATAAAGGGATGTGGATCAGAGAAAACCAAGATGTTTAGATCCAGAAAACACAGAGAAACTTATAACAGAAAGAGGGTTTTGAACACTAAATTCGCTTTTACAAGCCTAAAAGCTAGCGCGCAATTTTTTTTTTTTTTTTTTTGGGGGAGGGGGGGGGGGGGGCGGCACTAAAAGCACTGTTATTTCCTTGACATTGCAATTGGATTCAAAAGCTATAAGAAATAGATTTATTTCAATATGGAGCACGAAATGAAATAGGAGGAAACCTTTGGAATGCACTTTTCTTTAAGGTAGTCCTTCCAAAGTTGAAGAGACTTAGAGAAACCAAAAGAAAAGTTTGAAGGCCTTGATATTTCAATCTATATATGCACTTTTTGTCGATCATGGAAGAAGAAATGGTCCTTCTACCCCTCCCAAAATCTAACAGTAATTGCACTAGGCACATAAGAATAGAAATTGCATGATGATGGATATAGGAAGACAGAATTACGTCCCATGAAGCATTTAGCAGCTATGATCTCACCATAGAATGAACTATGAGATAAAAGAATACCACGTTAGGTCCTAGGGCTGCCAGCCCTTGTACTGCACCATAGTGTTGAGTCATAGCTTGTTTAGGGTCCAAAAATGCGCGGAACAGTGTTTTTGTCAAACGTGTCTGAAGACTCTCATAAACATGATGGAATCTAGAAAAGATAAATAAATTTAGATACGGCACAGAAGATAATGATACAGATAAATTTCATGCCATTGCAAGGAAAAGTTCTAATAACCAGAACAAGTGCAGGCCCTAAATGGCTAGTTAAACAATCAGGAAGTCTAACTCAACTTAATGACGCAACTTCAGCGAACTTCCTTTTCAATCAACGCACTTATTATTCATTGTCCTCCTCTGTCGGATAGAAAGCAGATAATGACAAGTGAACTATATGGGATACCCTAAAATTTATTCAGCACCCTAGCAAAAACTGGCCTGTAAATATGTAAGGATCTCAACTATTTGGTATCTACAGTTTTCAAGAAGTAAAAAAATTCAAATGGCCAAAACTTGAACTAATTCAGCTTTGGTCTTCTAGCCTTTATAAGCTTCAGAGTGCTAATTATTAAAAGAACAGTTAAGCTTGAAAGCCATGCTTGAGACATAGCTTGCTAGAACCTCCAGCAGAGGGGTGCCAGACCCTCATTTGAGAAAGAGACCTAAAGTTGACAAACCAGTAGGACAAAGTTCTATAAGGGGGTTACAAAAGTAAAGTGATTTCTCCAGGTCTGTAAATCGATGAGGCACAAGTGTGAAAGCAACCAGTTCTTTGGCTAATGATCAAATGAGCTGATTGGCTAGGAAAATTAAAAGCTGCTACAAGGTGAGACATAAATCCTCGGCATGTAACCCACACTGTGATATTGATACATAACAATTGCTAGATATTTAGGCCAGAAAAGCATAAATACGTTTAACTTCGGAAATGCACGACGAAAAGTGGAAGATCGTCTGCTCATAGACACTGGATATAATGTTTTAGATGCATTTCCTAAGATCTAAACAATATTCATCACACTACTTGTAAATGTCTCACCTTTTGCATATTGAAGCAACCATGTTTGCTGTGAAGTCTCTTAGTTCCCAGTGGTTGTCTGCTAATCTATTCCCTAACCTTTTTGCCACAAGACATGTAACTACAGAAGGCATCAGTTCGTGCAGCTGACAAGGAAGAGAAAAGTTCATGCTATTAGCAGCCAAACATTCTATTTCACAGCGTCATCTAATCTTGGCCTGGTGGTGCCAATCCCACCTCAACATGTGCCCCATGGACACAACTGTAACCTCATTAAAAAGGCTAATAAGGCAGGATTAATGTCCATTTGTAAGACCAAAAAAACCAACAAAAAAGAAAAGAAGTGAAACCAAAGCCAAAGTGCGGAATATATAAGCTACAGCAAGACCCAAATAACCAGCAGTGCACTTACATAAGGTTCTAAATTTATGTGAGGATTCTGGAGAAGACTCCTAACAACACGCATCAAGGCAAACAAGAGAGTGAAATTGTTCAAACCATGAGCAACCTGTAACTAACGTAAGTTAAAATGAGGAACAGAAGATTTCATCTTCTTCAATTTTGACTAAACTGTAAAAAAATAAACCTACACAAACCTCATCAGCAATAAACAATGTGAAATAAGGAATCAACGGATGAAGTCCTGCATCTGTCGCCAAACTCAATAATGCTTCTTTGAAAAGGACAGTGTCTGGCCCCCTTACAGTAAGCTCAGTAATTTTGTCAAAGTATAACTGCACCAATGAACAATAGAGGGAAACTGCATAAATTGAAGAATGTAGGAAGGAGAGGGGTAGGAAGTAGATGGAGGAGAGACAGAGTCATGGAGAGAGTGAAAAGGAGGGGCAGAGAGGGAGAGAGGGACCTGAAGTTCCTTGGACAATACATGCTTAATGGGTAATCTAATTTCTACAGGAAGTCCACTATCTTTCTGTGCATGCTTTTTGCTTTCAGCAGGGATCTCAGCAGGGGCTGCAATTGCTACACAGAAAGCAGAACCAGTCAAAAGATTCCAGTTGTGGCCGATAATGATGGCAAAGTCATCTCATCCAAAATCAAACAAATAAGATGGTGAATCTACAAGGACTGAAAAAAGATCTCCAACACAGCCCACATGCTAAAGCAGTTATTGTTTTTAATTGAAAATTGAAGTTGATTTGAAAATCAACTTGGTGTCCAAGGAAAACCATGCAAAATACAGCTGGCTTAACTTAAAAAATTATTTGGTTACATCCTGCTTATACTTTAGCCTTGAGAATTTCTTTTCCAAACATAGACCCATACAGAAATTGAGATTTCAGTCTAAAGCTTCCAGTTGTGGCTGTTAATTATTTCTATTTTTAATTACATTTCCTTTTCCAGTTATCATGTGAGTCTACTAAATTCCATAGCTAACTGAACTGTGGAAGGAAAAGCAAGAATGCTAATTTCATGAAAAAAAACTTCCACAAATTCCAGGATATGTGCTGCCTTTTACAAGAGGGTAAATGAAATGCATCCTAATAAAGCTAATTGCAAACTGGATCTATGACTCATGGTCATGACCGCTAACTGTAAAGACACACCTTCAACTGAAGCATTTTCTGGAATAGCAGGTTGTACGCCTTCAATAGCTAGCCAATGACAAACAACTGAAGTATCAAGAGGTGCTTTCGGTAGAGGAGCTTCGATTACCTGTATATCCAAGGCACCTACATAACATGAACAATTGCTCCATCCAAATTAATTAGGAGCACGATTGGTAAAATAAATATTCTTACATCTTTTAATTCCACATCCTTGTCCTCAATGTAATACAAATCCTTGTGTCCAACAGCTTTTTTAAACCGCAAGGGATCCCCAGAGGCAAAGCCATAAAGTGGCTGGCACCAGATAAACAAACAAATTAAGATGAAAGAAATCAAAATATTCATAGATCAAAAAGATAGTTCCTAATATTTCCCAGTGCAGCATCAGCCTTCTATTTAGGAAGCAGAAATTCCAAATCAGTGAGTGTAAACAGGAAAAGAAAAAAAAAACATTTTCTTTTCAGAAGAAAATAAAAAAAGTGCACATCATATAAATTTAACCAGTCTATTAAACCCACCCAAAAAAGACCCCCCAAAAAAAAGCATTAACTTCTTGTAAGTACTTGTTCCTCACCAAATCTCGAGTCAAACGTATCTTTTTGTAAGTACTAGTAACTTACCTCCACATTTCTTAGGTTGAGAGCAGTATCAACATCATCAACTGTCAAAATTGTTCTCTTTGAATGCCGCATGCATTTGATTGCCTCCTGCATTATAGAATGAGCATGCTTATGAGGTCCTCCAGCAGTTGAACTTCATTGAAAATAAAATAAAAAAGCTAAATAGTCTGTCCCTAACTAAATGTGGTTTAGATATAAACCAATCAAAATTCTAATGACACCATCATTTAACCCAACTACCTAGTTCATTATATCATCACTAACCCTAATATCTGGTTTGAATACATACTAAACCTCTGTTATCAAAAATCAGTTTTACTCTGTGGCCAGTATGTTTAACTTGCGATAAAAAGTAGATAACTATCTACAGTTCCTTGGCACACGGGAAAAATTCATCGCAGCTCCCAGTGCAGCCTAGACTCTAAAACAAGAGGGTTCCTTACATTCAGGGGGGCACTCCCCATAGGTCTTCTCCATGTCGATTCTCTTCTCTCATTTCGCACGTGCTCACAGCTTTCCTCTTTCCTCTTTCTGTCTCTCTCCTTCACTGATGAATGGCCGTTGTTCATTGCTACCAGCTTCTTCCTCCTTCCTCTGTCCCATCAAAATGGTGACATGGGTTCTTATAACTCTAGAATGAAAACCCAAAGAGGGAGAACGAGGAAGAGGGTAAAGGGAGTGATGAGAATTCAGCAGCCTTGGTTACATATCTTAACCATTCTCCAAAATTCAGATTGGTTTTCAGCATTCAGGTCTGAACACTAAATTTTACTAAACGCCACCTCAGCCCCCTTATTAGTATTACTAAGTCCCCTAATATAGTATTACAAGCACAGAAAAACCTGGTCCTCACTAGTGTCTATATTGTATGGGGTTGCCATGCCTAACAACTCAGGCTCATTGTATTGAAGTGTACACCAGTTCTCATGTTTGCATAGTTGTCACGGCGCCAAGGCGGTCGGTGTCGACCGCTGACCGCTTGGACGCCTAGGCGGCAAGGCGCTCGCCTAGGTGTCCTCAAGGCGGTCCAAGGCGCTCACTAATAAAATTCATAATTTTACCCCCATATCATACTCGTATATGTGTACCAAAATACATTTAAACACCTTAGTGATGCATTTTCGGGTTGGGTTCCTTTTCTACATTTCATTTTATAAAATTGATCACTAGAATATATTAGGATTTTGAAAAATAAAGTAACAGTACTGAGAGGAGATTGTATGGAGAGTGGCCGTCCAAAAATGGAGCTCACTCGGTCGAGATCGAACTCGCCGGAATTGAAGACGCCTCAACAGCTATGGGAGTTGCCGCTGTAGTTGAGTGGGTGGAGAGTGACTTCCAAAATGGAGTTCAAATGGAGCCGTTGCAGTTGCCGGAGTGCCCACCGTCAGTCGCTGGAGCCGCCGCCGCCGATCAAGTGCAGTCGCCGGAGTCGGGGACTCTTCTGCAGTTTGTCGTCGAAGAAGTAGAAGAAGATAGTCGTCTTTTGTGACGACGATGACTTCTTCATATATACATATATATTTACAATGCAAAACTTTTCTTTTTCAAAAAAAAAAAAAAACCCTAGGCGACGCTTAGGCGACCTGGCGCTACAAAGCGCCCAAGGCGTCGCCTAGCGCCAGGTCGCCTAAGCGACGCCTTGGCGGCCGGGGAGCAAGGCGCTACCCGCCATGCTCCCCCACCCCGGCCTGGACGCCTAGGCGACGCCTTAACAACTATGCATGTTTGTGTGCCAAAAACAGCGGGAATGAAGAAACTGTGCTGGGAAGCTGCAGCTGGCAGCATTAACCAAATTTTAAACAGAAATATTGATCTGGATAGCTGATTCAATTGATTGGTCTAACAGCACTGTAATATTTATGTAATTCGCAAAATTGCAAAAGGGAAAATACAGATTATGCATGAAATAACCTGTCCACATTCCTACAGTGACCTATATTACAAATCAGCCAGAATTATGTACCAAATAAGAGTTGGTCAATCACCTGCATAATCTCACGCATACGGTATTCCACATCAGGAGCAAGAGAAAGTGCAACATCAGGAGACAAGTTGTTGATCCCAGTGGTTTGTGCTATGACCTCAATAGTCTCCTTGGGCACAATACTCATTCTGTTCCCAGCAATGTTTCATGAACCAGGCACCTCAAATATGCACAAATCTCTGCAACCAATACAAAAAATTGATTAAAGGAAGACCACTCACATTATGAATTAATTACTTATTAGATTTTCCTTCTTAAGTAGTTCAAAGCTTAACTGGTAAGAGAGTGTTAAAGTAATTATGATGACTGATAATTCCCCAAGACATCTCCAACTGTTATCTAAATTCAAATTGAGCTAAATTGATCCTATAAGGCCTCAAAATTCATGGGTTTTCAATGAAATAAAGTGTCAATTAACAACCAAACTAAGAAAAAAGAAAGAAAAATCAAAACAGTTCCAGCTCATACGCATTTAGACTCATTGACCCACAACGTTTTTTTTGGTAAATCATTGACCCACAACGTTAAATGCTACAGAGTAAATAAAACAATAGGAAAATTCCAGCATCTTGGAGCAAACAAGTACTTTCGAACTAGAAGAACTTTTAGTGAGGCATTTTATCGAACAGCTAATCTTCGCTCCAGCTCTCCTCCAATTCAAAATAAAAAAAATAAATAAATCTAACTTTCAATAAATTTGCTTTCTTTCATAAGCACTTATATGTAATTGAACATAAAAAACTACACAGATTTCAGCACCCTGGACCAAAAGTGAAGCATTTCGTCGAATTACTCTTCGCTCCAGCTCTCATAAAATTCAGAAGCAAAAAAAAAAAAAAAAACACGAGAGATTTCACTAAATTTGCATCCTTTCATCAGCAATTACTATACGAAAGCGTAGATCTTACCATGTATCGCGTTTCTTCCCTATGGAATTCGAACCCTCGACCATAAGAATCCTCCCGCGAAATCCCCCGAGCCAGAGGGCGCCAACGCTTGGAATTTGCAAAGCCCGAAGAACTTTTATTAGGTCGCGAACGCTAACCCGATTTGTTGCCCGATTACCGTCTGCCGGGTCGAACTGTCGGAATTCAATGGCCGGCCGTACGCTCTAATGGGCTTACGTTTATACCGATTACATGAATTTTAAAAATCCGTGAATTTGTGAATTTGAGCAAAGGTAATACCACTGATCCCTAAAAAATAATTCTTTTTAAATCTTATCATTCACCTGGGAGGGGGGACTCTCATACACATCATATATGTGTGCTTCCCTCCAACATGTGAGCAGTAGTGTTTAGTTGGGATTGACTTTTTAAAATAAATATTATTATTTTTTGAATAATTTTAACCATTCATTTCTTTCGTACTATTTTCTCCCTCAATCTTTCTTTTTGGAATAATAATCAAAATTATCTAATTTCATAAATTCATTACTTTTCAGACCAAGAAAATCCACATCTTTGTACCCCTTGAACTCTGGATATGAATCTCCTGAATTTTTGTAATTAGATAATTTTGGTCATTTATTATAAAATTGGGAGAGAAAGAAGCTAAAAGTAGAGAAATTAAATGGTTCAAATTATTCAAATTCATGATTATTTCAAATTTAAATGATCCTTACCATTGAACTATGAGACAGAAGTCCATATCTCAATTGTGAGGGTGGACTGATTTTTCTTGTTCACATAGGCCTACTTTCTGTAGGGAACTAAACTAATTGTGAAATTCCAAATTCTAATTTTTTGATTACCACATGTTCTGAGCGCTTGATTTATCACACTCATAAGTGTGCTTGGGCCATTGGATAGCCCAAATAGCACAATCAATCTTTCGGACAGACCATTGGCTTTAGTTGGTACTGATTCCAGGTAAACCATAGAAAAAGGAAGGGACGAAAGAGGAATGAAAAGCATCCATTGTCTCATGGGGATTAAGAATTTAATGAAGGCGAGACTAATTGTTAGTAATTTGATGATTCGAGGAGCCAAATGTTTAATTTAAAAATTTAGGGGGTAACATCTCAGCTAATAATTCTGGTTAAAAACATACTTTTGCCCTAAGTTCAAGCTATCTTCATGTCCATACTGCTCACAATAGTCACTTGAACTAGATAAATTAAAGATGAATGGCTCAAAGAATCGAAACCTTTGTAGATTAAAGTGAGAGCCTCCTACTTTGCCACTGGACCGATTCTTAGGGTTTCTGCATAAAATTTTTTACAAGAGTTTTAACTAGGTACAACATACTATAATAGAGTCAATCGACATCTCTTGTATAATATATTGAACCCATGAGTAACACATTTTTTCCTTTTTTCTTCCTCCCCGATACATTATGGGGAAGATTGTGGGTGATGAAATAAATCCGACAGTAGTACAACCTAAATGGATGAAAGTGAAAGGCCAGATGATCAATACACATGGTTCAAATGAAGAAACTATCATCAAAAGACCAGGTGACACACATTGGGATCACATCATGGTGCATTAGTGAACTTGATTTGTATATTTTCATAAACAATTGATGTTATTGAAACTACTGAAATTAAAGGTTGTTCAGATCAAATGACTGATGTAACTTCTCTCCTGATCAAAATTCAATAACTCGAGTTTGTAGTCAATTTACATCTCATGAAAAGAAAATTAAAATTTGGGAAACACCGTAGGAAAATGTCACAAGCCCTGTAAAAGAAGAATTGGTTTATTGTGAATAAAATAAAGCTAGTTGCCATAACAAAGCAGCAATTACAAACTTCGAGAGACGATAGGAGGTATGGTTTACTCATGAAAGCTTCACCGTTATACAAAAAAACATGAAATAGATCGCGGCTTAGGGTTGAAGTTCGTATAATAAATTAAGGATGATCCATCCTGCGCAGCTTCATCCACTTGATTTTCCTCTAGTGGAGGCTGTGACACTTGAATGCAACCTGATGATTATACTTTAGATGTGCGTTCCAATGATGAATTGCTATTAACTTAGCTGAGTTCAAAATGTATATAACATGTCATTTGGTTTACTAGCTTGATCTTAACAACAGCTACAGTCCCAATGGAAGCAGCATTCCCCTCACTGAAGTTCGCAAAAACTCAACTTTGCAACCGAACAGGAGATGGATGGAGCGGAAATGAAGTTATCGTAATAGCTTTTGACGAAAAAAGACCCGTTGATGAGTTATTTAGTAACTATACATATCCTTTGTTTCAAAAGAATGAAAAGTTCTTTTGTTGTATCTTTTGAAAAGAACTACTCGTAAAATTGCGGTGAACACACAAGTCCAAACTCACTAGAGCAAATAAGAAGCCTTCGCCCCATGCTTCCAACACAGGGCACCCTGCCCCCTTCGTAGAATCACGAATTCGTAGAATCACGAAAAGGGTGTTTTGGTATTTCAATCTGGTAAGCTTTGTTATACTAGCTGCTTTGTGACCTTCTGTTATATGATTTGTGCATATATATATATATATATATATATATATATGTGTGTGTGTGTGTATAGTAGGCATAGATCTTGTAACCTTTTGTTACATGTTTTGTGTGCTTAGAATCATTGGTGTTTAGTCGGCAGCCGAGGGCAAAAGCAGTAACAGCAGAGGAATAGACGTAGCCCCAATAGCAAGCAAAACTTTATGGAACCCTGGCCAATCCGCGTCAACCCATGTGCATAAAGTGATGCAAAAGCAGCAGCTGCACAACTCAACTCCTAAGTTTTCTAATCTAATCCCATTTTTTTTTATTTTCCTACTCATCTTTTTTTCTATTTCTATTTATAATTTAAGAGGTCCACTTCCAGCTCTAAAGTTCTCCTCCACTCCCCTGCACATCTTCTTCGCTAGCACTACCCAACATATGGTTATACTTAATTCCTTATATAGTAAAAGCCAGTGAAGCTCTGAGCTTTTCTTCTATATAAAACTGGAAGAATCATGACGCCTGCAGTTTCCAAGCTCTCCTCTCAAGTGCACCAATCCCTAAATTAGGAAAAAGAAAAATCTTTATTTTGGAACAACACTGAGATAATTGGAAACGCACCCGTCACTCATTCAAGGAATCTGCTTCAGAATTGGTCTCTGGATATGGGTATCACTGGGGAGCTGGTTAGGAATGTATTCTCCAGAAGCCGATCGGTGGGAACTCATGAGAGCAGTGTGAGTCATTCTTAATTCCCTCTTCTGGGTTTTCTTAGCCATCCTCTACTCTCAACATGGGTAATGATTTTTTTTTTTTTCTTTTGGTGATCAATTGCAAGTTTTGATTCATTAATGAGCCAGTTAGTTTATTCATTCTCTGTGGATTGAGCTGTTTCATATCACTGAGTGGGATAGTTTTGTTCCGTTCCAATCAGGGAAGGAGCGGGGTGGTGGATAAGAAAAGATGGAGCTCTGTGAGGTCATACCTATGTGGGGATGAATCCAATTCAGTTCTTGCAGAACAGGACTCAGCTTCTGCTAGAAGCTCCGAGGCCACTGTCACGCAACCCATCACAGAAGGGTTGATATCAGATGAAAGAAAGGTCCAAAGCAAAGAAACCAAGGAAGAAGTACCAGAGGAGAAGCCAAATTCAGTGTCCAAGCTGTTGCAGAAAGACGATGCAGCATCAGTCATCCAGGCGGCATTTAGAAGCTTTCTGGTCAACTCATACTCAGAAATCAGAAATAAATTCATACATTTTCTTTTATTTATTACTAAATGATCTAATCTACATCTTACAGAAAAGTGATCATGGTTGTTGCTTTCAGAACAAGTTTCTATGAATTGAGATGACAGTAAATAGTATGGTATTGCTTATATCCTTGTTTTCAAGTCATAATCTGTTCTATTTTTCTGGGATTTAGGCTAGGCGTGAAGGAGATGAACCTAAGAAAGAACCCAGTGAAGCAACAAAAAGTCCAAGTAGGGAGTCTATAAGTACATCTATTGAAGTTCAAACTGGGAAGTCGGTTGAAGTTTTTGAAATGCAACCGGAAAGCATGGTTGCTCAGGTGCAACACAAGTCCAGATCTCAAGTAATGAGACAGAAGGTAAAACAACAACAATATGGACTCTTCTGCTGCAGCTATAGTCATAGTTAGAAAATACTCAGTGGTATACTTGAACAATACCTGCACGTACGTGTAATTCTTAGCAAATGTAATGAAAATAATGTTTACGGTTTTTCTTGTCGTCGAGCATTTGACTCTTGCAATGGGAGCTTTGTGCATATGGTAGGCCGTACAACCACCTTTTCTTGTTACTGTGAACTTTACAGGAAGACTGGGATGATAGCACGGTGAGTAGCAACATGGCCAGAATGAGGATTCAGAACAGACTGGAAGCAACCACCAGGCGCGAGAGAGCCTTAGCCTATGCTTTTGCTCAACAGGTAGCACGCAAAATTGTCATATGAAACCAAGGCTTCCACCACGTTTGGTTCACACAGAGGGGAATAAGAGTGGGAATGGAGTAGCCATTTCATTTCATAGGAACACAATATGTAAGGAATAATATCCCCCCCGACCATAACCTATTCGACTCATTATCCTTGAAAATAACAATTCCTTGCCTCCAACGGTCCGTGGAAATCACATTCTGTCATGTGTTGTATTCCTATGAAGTACTTAAATTCCATTCTGTGAGCCAAAAGTCACATTAAACTTTAACTTGGTCAACTCTTCCCCCTTCTGTTTTTCAGTTAAGAATCTGCTCGAAGAAAAAGCAGGCCAGATCAAACAGTACAGAATCGAACATGAGTTGGAGCTGGCTGGAACGATGGATGGCAACTCGCGTACCAGAAAATTCCTCAGTGGAAGACCATGTACAGATGGAACCGATATGTTCCACTCAGACACAAACATCTATGGTTAAGAGGAAGCTTTTCAATGCCGGAGGAGAAGAAAGGGAGAGTTGTGGATCGAATGAGGTGTCTGTCCAAGTTGATGAGTTCCTGGGTACTGAACCAGAAGGGAAATCTGGGTTTAGGCCTACTAAGAATCGACATAAGGCTTCGAGAAGTGTGTCCAGGCGGAAAACTGTGCCCAGCCACCATTGCCCAAAAGAGTTCACTAAAGTGAGAGCTTCTCTCTTTGGGAAACAGACCGTTAAATTAAAAGCTTTTAATCTGAGATGACTCAGTGAAACTGTTGTTTTATTGTTATAGGTTGCAAGGAAAGAGGGCCCAAGGGATGCTGAGAAAGAGAAACCGTGCAGGCCAAAGGAGGCTGAAGCAAGCAGTAGTGGAAGTAAATGCAAAGACGCTGCGTCATGTCAATTGCTGATCACTTGATCTCACTACCAATGTCTCCATGAAATGTAAATTTGTCCAAGCAGGCAAAAGTGCTTTAAAAATGCCGGCCAAGGGAAACTCGGCTTCCCTCGTACCAGTATTGAAGTTAATAAAATCCAGGTGAAAATGGGAAGGCTTGAAATTTATGCTAATGAACACTCTGAAGCTGTACTTCTGGTCCTCTTGTATTGAATAACTAAAACTGCAGCACAATGATGACCATGCGTCGTTTCTTCAAATATAGGAATCGCAGACACAAATTTTTAAAGGCTTAGGCCTAGTTGAACTACCCTCTTCTCCCAGATTTTGATTGGCTTAATCCAGAGAGTGATGCAATATCTGCATGCATCACTCCCACTTCTCCCAGATATTTCCCTCATATACTTCAACTACCCCAAACTCTTATTCATTCCATATTCCTCTCCCTTTTATTTTGAGATCAATCCCAACACCCTTTCACTCTTGTTCAGATTCTGGGGGAGAGGATGTCCCGAGGTGGACAAAGATCAGATCAATGAATGCTGCAGAAGAAGAAGAAGAAGAAGAAGTGAGCCTCTCAAATTTGTCTAAGCTCCTGAAATGCTTTTATGGGCGAGCATGAATCATTGGTTGCAAAAACCACGAAATATGAGAAGTCTATGCTTATACTTTTACATGTTATAATCAATAGGCAAGCACAATCCTTTAAGGTTTATAGAAGATGAAGGTGACAGAATTGAATTTTTCTCGTCTGCCAAGTGGATAATTGAAAGTTTTTATGCTTAAAGTTTATTTAAGGATCATTAACTTAAATTTCACCTTAAGATCAGTTGGGCTTGATCAGCAAATCTAAGTTACTGAGGTCTGACCAATGTCGTATTGGGCCTAACTAAATTACCTAACTAAATTACCTGACTGTGCAGGGGGCTGATAGAAGTGTTATTGGAGCCAAGTTACCATATGAGCATAAACTTAGAGCCAGTTGGACAAACCAAAAATTATGCATGGAAAATTTTTCTACGATTGCTTTTTGTGTTCCCTGTTTTGTATTCAGCAAGAGTCCATTTACTGAAAAAATTTGTGAAAAATTACATATGAGGCTTAATGATCTTCAAAATTTCGTGCTATTAGGATCTGTTATCAATGGCTAATCATGTGTTTGGTTGGAGATGAGATGAATGCATGTAAGATTTTAAGGGGAATACTTTTCTCTCACAAGGGAACCCATATGGGATGTTACATCAATAATTACGACGAAAGAGTGAGAATGAATAGTATTAATAAGTCGAGAGAAATTCATGCGACAAAATGCTCTATTTTAATGTTTAGAAACTAAATTGGTAATTAAATAAAAGTTCAAGAGTATTTTGGTCAAATAAAAATAAAAAAACTTACTACAAAATTACGGGAAAGAAAAGAAAAAAAAAACATTTCAACAAATTTCGGTCTCCTAAAAAGGCACCAAGTCTTTTGGTAAAACCGCCGTTGTAGTATCCAAGGACACGGTTTCTATGAACCCAAATATCGGCGACTTCGGGGTAAAACCCTCCTTGTCACCCTGCAAGTTTTTTTATCCTCATAAATTTCTCTTTTCTCAGTACCCACCAAACTATGCGAATCTCTCTAAGCATCTCCACTTCCATCTTCCCCTCTCCGCCTCGAATTCTCGAACCCACCTCACAACCTCTTCAGCAAGCCCAATCCCAAAACCCCACCTCCAGTCACTTACCAAGCCGCAAACTTTCAGTGAACAGGCATGTTAACCGGGTCAATGCTGTTAGAGGGTCGGGTTTCTTGTCCACCATAGGCCGAGCCATTGAGGAGGAAGAGTTCAGGAAAGCCAGGGCCGAGGTGCAGCGTAAAGGGGTTGATGTTGAAGGGTATTCGATTGAGGGTGTCTCCATTGGTGGGCACGAAACATGTGTAATTGTGCCGGAATTGAAGGCGTGTTTCGATATTGGGAGGTGCCCCTCGCGGGCGATTCACCAGAACTTCTTGTTTATCACCCATGCTCATCTTGATCACATTGTAAGCTTTATTTTGGATGAATCAGTTAAAACACACACACACACACACATACATATATGCGCAAGAAAAAGGTTTTCCTATTTTGGGGTCTGTAAGCCCATGTTTTCTGTTTAGTAGTGGTTGTTTTTGGATGGCTTTAAGCTCCCTTACGCTAGTAATTGAAAATATAATGCATTACCATATTTTTCGAGAAAAAGTCAGCAGGGCTAATCTTTGTTGTTACTCAAAAATGAATAAGACTACTGTTGTCGGCGTGGCTGCTATTTAGGTTGTGGAATGAGGCTGCTATTTAGTGAAATTATGTGGTTACTTGCTATCATAATTCCCATGTTTCATACTTCAAGGTTGGAAACAAACTTTGTGTTTGTGATGCTTCTTAGATTTAACTGATTCAGGGAGGGCTGCCAATGTATGTTGCAACTCGTGGTTTGTACAACTTAAAACCACCTACTATATTTGTTCCTCCTTGCATTAAAGATGACGTGGAGAAGCTATTCGACATTCATAGGTCCATGAGTCAAGTAGAGCTGAAGCTTGATTTGGTTGCATTGGATGTAGGTATGTAGTCTCATTTACTAAATTAGTCTTTCTCTGATGAATATGTTCATGCTGATGATGAGTTTCATTGTTGCTTCAGGGGAAACCTATGAAATGCGAAATGATCTTGTTGTACGACCATTTCAAACCAGTCATGTTATACCCAGTCAGGTGCATCTCATGAAACCATGTTCTTTAAACTTTTAAATTGTGGAATAAGTGAAAAATGTCTGGTTCCCTGGCCTATATATATACCCTGACTTTTGGTTAACTGTATATTATTATGATGTGATTTCCTTCAGTATTCTGCTTTAGAGTACCAAAAAGAAAGATTGGCCATAATTGAGACCTCATTAGTACAATTGGCCTGCAATGCTATGTATTGAATGCTTCCGTTATTATGTCAAATCCATGTTGGGGGCTGTAGGTTGTATACAGATTGTTGCCAATTCCTACTGCTATGTTTATCCAGCAAATTCCCAAAGATTGCTGCAGGGCAACTTTTATGCTTATTTGGTTTTTTCTCAGGGTTATGTCATATATAGCATTAGAAAAAAGCTGAAGAAGCAATACATTCATCTGAAAGGAAAACAGATTGAAAAATTGAAGAAATCAGGTGTTGAGGTTTGTAAATTTTGCAAGCTATTTTTATTGATTCCTTTGTTGGCCAATATGAAATTTATTATTTTTATGTACTTTGTAGATTACAAATATGATATTGTATCCAGAGTTGGCTTTCACAGGAGATACTACATCAGATTTTATGCTTAATCCACAAAATGCTGATGCATTGAGGGCGAAAATTCTTATAACTGAGGTAAGGAGTGCGAGACTCCTGTGTTCACCTTGCCAAAACTTCTTCATTGTTCATCATGACCTTTTTGAAAATATTGCAAATTATACTATGACTGTGAATTTCATTGGTTAAAGCAAAGTATGATGTCAGGTATGATAGGGATCATAATCAATCAAGAAACATAAATGCACATCAACCTTCGGTACAGCTCGTAGAACTATATACCTGACATTGCTTCTTTGCATGCTTTCTGGTTTTCTGAGTCCAACTTGTATTCAATTGTTACTCAATTTTTTAATTTAAGAAAGAACATTTTATAGTGGCCTAAACATTTTGATAACAAGTCCCTTCCTCCTAGGGTAAGTATATATGACAATTTGAATCCTTGTAGTTGTGTCCATGCGGTTCCAAAGAAACTTGGAGTAATTGATTTATTTTTACTAAGCAGAATAATACTATGTAGATGAGGAGACCACCATTTATCTTATGCTAGTACCATTTTAGGAAGTTGTCATTGTGTTGATTGAATCTATATGTTGGCATCTCCTTTGTGATCGGTAAAGTTCATCTCTTAACAGGCAACTTTCCTCGATAAAGAATTCGACATTGAGCATGCGCGACAACATGGTCATACTCATCTGTTTGAGGTATAAAATTTGGAATTCGCAAACATTATTTATTCCTGACTGTTGAAGACTTCTTTTCCCCCTTTAGCTCTAGTTATGCATATAATATGTTCCGTGGGACATACTCAGCCTTTGCGGGTGGAATTAACGCCTCTCTATAGCGGCCCTTGGTGTAGTTGTAGTTTGTATTGGCATTGAATGAACTTATCTAACAAGAGTGAGGGGCCACTGATCTGGGAACACTCACCTGGGTGCAATTATCGCGTGAGGGCATTTTTGACTTGTTCTTCTTTGACTAGCGCATACAGTTGATAGCAAATCTTTGAAGTGCAACAAATATATTACAATGTCACGTTATTTGTGTAATGCTAAATTGGAAACTTTTGAAGTGCAGATCATGGAACATGCTCAGTGGATCCGGAGCAAAGCCATTGTGTTGACTCATTTCTCCCCACGCTATAACATTGAGGTACTGCTATGCAAACATTGATGTCGTATAGCTGCACATTTCCGTTCCCTATTCCCACATGATTCCCCCAACCTCTATGGTTTATGCTAAGGGCGTCGTCAGATTGAATTAGGCTGCTGCTCCATTTTGGTATAATTCCATTTGCCAAACAAACAAATAAGATGTGGTGACCTAAATTGATCTTGATGTTTCATTGCAGGACATTCGTGATGCTTTGATGAAATTACAGCCCAAGGTTTCAGCAAAAGTGGTTGCACTAACAGAAGGCTTTAAATCAAAGTACTCTTAGATTTGTATTTGTATTTGTATCTTGTGTTTCATGTATGTTAGCAGGTGTAGCACAAGTAAGTAATTGATTGATTTCACCTAAATCACACGTTTGTCCCCTTTCAGCTGGCAATTTTCAATTGCATGTGCTTTAGCCATTGTAATAACACAGGCACAGATTGCGTCATACCTGCTGGGAGTAATTTTATGCATCCCTTCTAAATTCGTATCAGATCCCAAAAGCTTGAGATGGAAGCATTCTATGGGGGACGATGGAACTTAAATGCAAAGATTAAAAAGAAAATTAGTCTCCTTTTGGACAAACTATAAGCACGAGAGGCAAGCCAATTGTATCTTAAGTTTCATCGTTAACCCAATAATATATTTATTTAATTAAGGCAGTACGTTAATATCTCTTACGCGATATTATCATTATGCTTAGCATCACAATATGCAGATGATAGAAATATCTTCGGGCTTATTCATGCTCATACAGATTATTTGAAAATAGGGGGAGGTAAGGAACCAAGCATGGGGCCGGGCCGGCTCGTGAGCCGGGCGGACGAAGGGAGAGGGCAATGGTTGGTGTGCCGGCGTGACGATTTCCTGAGGATGCTGCGGGAAAAGGGGAGGGATCGCCGGCGGCGGTATGAGGGCTGAGTTGATGACTTCCCCTGCCTTCGGCGATGGAGGGGGAGTGGCGATTTTCTCCGCCTTTGGGAAGGAAGGGTGCTCTTTGTAGCCATCGGCCACAAGCAGCAAAGCAACGAGAATTAGTGCCATGACAAAAACAAAAAAGAGGCATCTATCATTTTTTTAAATAGTCCAAAATAACTTTACGAAAAATCCAAATACATTTGCGAAAGCTTTTATAAAATTAAAAAAAAAAACCTTTTGAATGAGTAAAGATTTAAAACTTATTCAACATCATTTTCAAGCTTTTTAAAAAGTCAAAAGCAGCCCATCTTCATATAGGATTATATAAACTGAAATAATGTTTCGCTCGTTTATAGAGCGCCACTGCTCCCCTAATTAAGTACAACGGCGCCTCAAAATGGCATTGCTTGAACAAATTGAGCTGTCTTTATAAACTCATTTAGCAACATGGTGCCGTTTGGGGTCCCCAAGTGAGTGCAATAGAAAGCACATCTATTTGCAAGAAGATCGAGGGAGATGGGTCACATATAGTTTCAGTTTTAGTTCCTTGTTTATTGTTTACAAAACTACACAAGTTCCGAATGGACCATAAAAGAAGAGTCTACTCCACTTTATGTCCTCATCAAAAGAACATGAATTCATAAATTATCTCACGATTAAATTATCCGTTAATCATAATTAACAGCCAAAATCATAGTCATCACATCGATCGAAAAATCTCATTTTCACCATTAGTTTAGAGCGAGCAAGTCGAGCACAACGCAAATAGAGGAAGTCATAGACCAAGGAAAAAGGTATGTTACCAAAATGACCAGATATTTATTACATTTGGTTCCAGGCACGTTCCGACACAAGATAAACGGTAACATCAACAAGGGGAAAATGAAAATGTACAAAGCATTTTAAGATTTGCGCTCTCTTACTTAACATGCAACCAAACATTACCTTGTGTCCTATACATGGGAATGCAGCGTCTAGGATGCATGCATTAGCTATGCTGGATGGGAGACTTTGCGCCGCAGCAGGTGCTCCATCTGCAGCCCACTGATCTTAGCAGCAAGTATAAAATCATTTTCCGTCAGTCCACCTACCCAAGGGTGAATCACGTTCAGAGATACAAGTCGGGGAACAAAAATTCTCCATTGGAATTGGAAGAAGATGATAAGAAATATTAATTGATCAACATGAAAACTGCAAGCGTATAACTGCAATGCTCTTTCAAGCTATTCCAAATGAAACTCTCAACAGGTCAGGTGTGCAGCAAGTTTAGCATATATTTGAATTTGTACGAAAGGAATAGTCGGTTAATTGGGTGCAAGTTGGTTGGAAATTGAGGCACCTTCACCCAATCAAACAACTCTCTTTTCAATGTTAGGCCAGGAATATGATAAAGCATATTTTAGATTAACGACAATAAGTTGATCCTTTTATGAGTTGCCGCATGTGGAAATACATTGAATTGAATGGCATCAAATGTGAAACAACTTGAGCATGACATGATGCGGACACATGAAAACTTGCCAAAATCAACAGCTTCAATAGGTCTACTTCAATGGATAAATCCTGAGGGCTATATTCTATGTCTGAATAAATGAGGTTGTTCTACCCCCTATATTTGGATACAGCCCTATCTTACGTACGTGTGTGCACGAGGGCGAGTGTGAGTGAGAACCCTACCAACTGCATGAGTCCATATCTCAATCTTCACATTGTTCCACCCAGAAAGGTGCAGATCTGGATGGTGACCTGCAATAAACGCAAAGTTAGAGAGAGAGAGAGAATCTTCTTGGAAAAAGTTCCAATATGCCTGCATTAAAATGTGTATGTGCAAAGAGAGAGAGAGATTTCATCTACAACTGGTATTAGTCTCTTTTTTGCAACTGTGAAATAGATATTTTAGTACTGTGTCCCTGGGGGACACCAATCCAAAAACAAGCAGTAAACCATACACACAATAAGTCAACTTACTCACAACAATCAACAATTTCTCTATAATTAATGACCAAAGACTCACGAGTTGGACCCATTGTCTAGACCACAAAGCATTCATTCCCCCCGAACACATTTCTGTTCCTTCCACGTTGTCCAACGAATGCACAGTTAGGCAAACTCCATTAGCTCAAGCATGACCCTTGTTTCTTCCCCCATGTCCTAACCCATCTTTAAACTCACAGCTTCAATCCTTATCTCTGACTCAAAGTGAATTACAAGCAGAACCCCACGTTCACCATATAAAAATGTATTCCTACTGCTACTAGGAACACCACACAGAAGTTTTATTTCATACCGCTAGTCCAGCTACCCAAAGTCATCTTAAGCTTGATTGATGTAATAAACAGAGCCATTAACTCCCAGGAACTTCTTCCAAGAGAAATTCTTTACGAAAACTATGCATGCATTACTTTTGACATTGTATTTAATGCCATCCAATTTTCTTAAATTTGTCCAGCAAAGTTGAACTTAAATTAGCCATCATCAAGTTCAGTTTTTATCTGAAGCAGATTAAAATTAGAAAACATCCATATTCTTTCACAAGTGCGAATCGCACACCAAAGCAGAGATCACTAAACTCGAACAAATAGTGATCCACAAGAAGCACTCACATGAAACAAGTAGAAAATGGTATTGAATCAGAGCAACAAATCAGATAGAACCGCAAAATTAATAACCATCAATAAAATCCTTACATTTTAGAAGCATAAGCAAAAACCCTAGAATCAGACCTATGAAAATAAAACTACTGTCTGAGCAAGAACAAAATGTAGAAAATTAAATGATGAAAACCTAAAACCCTGAAAATCCTACATTAGAATCCTAAGATTTTTATTTAAAAAGAAAAAAAAAAAAAAAGAAGGAAAAGGGTGGCAGCCAAACATGGTCAAAAACAGAGAAAATGAGGAAAAGCAAGGAACAGGAGAGATAGGACATGTCTTGAAATGCAAGGTAGTAGAATCTCCTTCCTTCACCGTAAGAGGAAAAAGGGCGAGGCAATGGGCTTTCAGCAGAGTAAAGTAGGTAGATTGCCTACAATGGCATGGACAAGATAAATCCTTCACACACACACACACACACACATGTCAAGGTTCCATCTGAAAACCAATTGCCAACAGAAAGAGTAGCTCAACAAGGTATTCAAGCACCACAATATTTGGTCCCAATTCAGTGCGGGACAGTCAACAACTCCCACATGTATAGGCAGAATACGAGGACACAAACAGGTCAACCTTATGCCAAACATAACTTGGACCACTATCGGGAAAAACATGATTGAGCTCGAATCATACCATATCAAGGTTTCATTGTAAACCCAACTGCCAGTGGGAGAAGTAGTCTAACAAGGTATTTCAAGCGCCACGATATATAAGCATGTATGCGTGTGTGTAGGTATGCATTTATGGATGCATGTAGGTACACATTGATAGCATGGTATCAAATAGTGGCTGCTACTATTACACCTAGCTATAGCACCGATTCCTTATAATTGTCCATGCAGTGGCCCGTAACGGGCTATACAATTTATTGAATTTTGTTTCTCAGAAAATATCAGAAGAGGAAGAAGAAGACGACAGGAAAGGAGGGAAAAAAGGAAAAGAAAAGAAAAGAAGAGACAAAGAAGAAAAAGCCAAATTTTTGTTGAAAAAAACATAACCACTAAGAAAAGCTTACTTATCAAGATCCATAGTCTTTGCATAATCATATTTTGTTATTCTAGATCACAGGCTGTTACGAAACGGTATCAATGCTCTTCGATACCATTACATGCTGTTATAAAGGTTTTAATGGAATTTGAGGTTGCAACGGCCATTATGGCTTTGAAGGGTTTTTTTCTTCCTTCCTTCTTTTGAAATTTAAGTAAAAAATTGGCATTATTGAGAAAGGCACGTAAATAATGGGCCCATATGCTTACTTTTCTCTCCTCTATCAATCTCAACAAGATTATCCCTCTTTACCCCATATGCATCTCTTATCTCTCTCTTACCCCATATGTTTTTCTTACCCCACCCCCTCAATAAATTCTACTGCAACCAAATTTTGCAGGAAAATTTCAACAAATTTATCCCCCTGCCCCCTCTCTTTTTCTTTTTCTTTTCTTAAACTTGTTTAAATTTATCTTTTTTCCATTTATGACAATATTCATGCAAATTTTAATTGTTGTAGTGACAGAAATTGATATTTGTAAGTTTTACTATTAACAGCATATTTAAATTAGTATAAATCTAATTTACTCATTCAGCTCCTCGCGAATGAAAATATATTAAAAAAATTTAATTTAGATATGATTTAATGAACAATATGCTTATTAAATAAATAAGGTGGATGAAAATAGTCTAAAAATCATATATACTAGGCTTATAAACTTCAACTAGCAAAAATAATTTCACGACTGTCACGCCTGCTTCCATTTGGCATAGTTGTCAAGGCACCAGCAAGCCAAGGCAGTGGGAGGAAGCCTAGACACCTTAGCGATAAGGCCCCAGCTTAGGCGCCTAGTTGTGAACAAGAGAGATATTAAAGATTTAATCTAGAATATACGAACCATAAAAAAATACAATATTCCACATTAGTTCAAACATCAAACCATTATCCAAATTTCAAACATAAGTTAGTAAAACATTCAAACTAAAGTAGCAAGCACATAAATAAATGTAAACTACTACATAACAGCCAACAGATTCCTGCAAAATGATAGGCACAAAAATTTTGCAAGTTTTGCACTTCATCCCGAAAATTAACAATCACTATGGCTGCTTTAATAACACCCCCGTACAAACACTTTGTATTACACCTAGGAACATTATGCAATGCCGATTGTGACCATTATTTAAAATCATGAAAAAGAGAGAGGGAGAGAGGAGAGGGAGGGACAAGGTGGAAGGGCTTGTTTGTGTTCAAAACAACAAATAACATACCTTCTGCTTCTGCGACATCAGCTACCATTTGAAATAATTCCAGTCCTTTGAGAAAACTCTTGACTTTCCATGAGCGACTTAGCTTCAATTTTCCACTTTCATCCAGCAAATCCCATCCGGGGACCTAAACAAAACATAATTGCTCTGAAAATCATAAACAAACACAAAATTCAATACAAAGGCATGTGAGAAAGATTATACAAACCTTTAAAACTAAATTTCTTGCTGCTTCTGCGGTCATGGGCCGCAGCTCGCTTGTGTTGCATGGCACACATTTCTTAATTGACAAATCTGACATCACCAGAAAAACTGTCTCAGACAACTCATTTCCTTGTATATAATCTAAAATCTCACTCCACCGCAAACCATTCTCAACCACACAAAAGTAAAGAGGCCGTAACATATTTTGAGCCACACTAGTAGGACTATAAAGCCAAACCAGCATTTCAATTAAATATGGATGTTCTCTCAGGTTGGGGGCACATATGTTTGAATTTCATTTAGAAACACTTCTTCTTTAGATTATCAGTACACAGCTTTCAGTTCCACATCTAGAATATTGGATCTGTCCATTTGAACAAAAATTGTGATAGTGCCTACGAATAGCTACTTGTCAGAAGAATGCGTATCAAGTTTTGGCACAAGGAAATTGAGAAAAAGAGAATCCATTGTTCGGCATTGCATCAGACCAAGAGGGAGCCTGATTGGACTCACCATGCTCCCTTTCCCATACATAAGGAATGACACAAAAAGCGGGTTAAATCAGTGCTACTTCAATTAGAAACACCCAAACCTCTTCCATTTCCTCCACCATTATAACCCTTCACCTCCCTATCAAATTTCGCCCATCAATTGACCAGTGTTGATGCATAGCCTTTTCTTCAAGAGAAGCATTAATTAGATCAACATCAACAGTCAATACAGTCAGAAAGAACAAAGAAATTCTCCTATCCTCGCCATCAAGTGGAGACTTTCCAATGCTTTGGGGAGCGGCTCCCCTGTTTGTCCAAGTTTGCTTGTCCGCCACTTGTCTGACAACTAACTTTATATGCATTAATAGCTAATAAATTTTAACTGTATAGATTGAAACAACATAAGATTATTCATGAAACTATTAATTTTTTTCTAATTTCAAGATGTGTAGGACTCTCATCATATGAATGAAAAAAAAAATGAGAACATTATAACAATTAAGAAGTTTTATGAATTCCATCTTCTATATGAATGCCTTAGACCACCTGAAACCATATGAAAATTAGTAGATTGATTATTTAAGGCCTTTTCAATTTGTACGGTTAAAAATTTCAAGCTATTAATGTATATCAAGACAATTGTTGGACAAGCGGTGAGCAAGCATCATTTGGACAAGCGGAGAACAAGCATTACTTGGACAAGTAGAGAAGCCCGTTCCCAACGCCTTCAGGCAGTTACACAAATAGTAGTTACTGAAAATGCTGAAGCACTTGGATGCAGAATGTATATATAGAATGAGCCGGCGAGGCAATGAAACCTCATCATTAAATTGAAGTTGTATGACAGAACAATTCTAACTCCTAAATTAGCTTGCTTGACAGTGTATTCACTAGAGGCTGAAAAACCGTGTTTTGTTGTATAACTTTAGCAAACAAAATATTGAACATGCTAAGTACCCTAAAGATGATTGAAACTACCTATGGACTTCCACAGAATTACAATGTCCTTATGAAGGTTCAGTTTTCTGTTCAACAGAAAGGGAGCAGTATATTGTAGTCTGTGGCTTTTAATCTTTGGAACTTACTATGACAAATTTAAATATGATGGCCATACACTGGAGTCAATTAGATCATGAAATGACAGACTCTAAAGGTAAACACGCACCTTGGTTGGTACATAAGGTTCTAAATCTGTAAGGTGAATTCCTACATGATGACACCTCCAGACACTTTGAAAGTATATCAGTTACTCGAGTACATGAGCTGTATGGAAATATAAGAATCCAACCTTAACAAGTAAAGTTACCATATAAAAGGAAAGGAAATAAATTGAACAATAGGGGGTAAAACTGAACTAACTACAACACGAAGTGGGAAAGTTCAGCATTATAACCAAATAGGTGAAGGGATGCCAAAAACTCTCATCTTAGTATCTCACTGATTCAAAACAAAAAAAAAAAAAAAAAAAAAAAAAAAAAACAGTTTTCACTAAAGATGAAAGACGTTAAATAGTCAAGCACCTTAATTTATAAGGCCACGTTTAATATGTCGGATTAGAGGACGGCAAGGGATAGGACACAATTGCATTATATGGATTTTTAATCACATGGGATATGAGAAAATCACACCCAGCATTTGGTATAAGATAGGATTAAGGCCAGATTATTTTTAAAAAATCCTATCCTATGTTTGGATGAGTACTAGCCTGGATGGGATAGAAAGTCATTAACATTTACGTTATTTTTTATTTTTGTATACCGCAGTATGAGGATGATTTATAATAACATGGTCGAAAAAGGGGAAAAAATAGTTTATATGTGTTTTTGGTATTTAATCTTCTTGCCCCATATTTTTAGCCTTAGAAAAGGAGTAACAGGTCATCTAACCATTCTGTAGCTTTCATGGGATTTCTTGCCCCATATTTTTAGCCTTAGAAATGGACTAATAGGTCAATTAACCATTTTGTACCTTTCATGGGATTAATAATCCCACAAGAGAGAGAGAAAACTGATTAATCCCATGATCGCAGGATTAAAAGTTCCATAATTTATACTAATTATTTACTAAATGAAGAAGGACTTCCATACCCCTTCACTTCTAAATGCTCCAAGAATTTCTTTATAACAGATCTTTTAGCTGCATCAGTTTGTGAAGTAAACAAACCATGAGTTATCACTAGCAAGTTTCAAAAATAAGCCTACATATTTTTTAAAAATCTATGTTTTCCTTTCATCAACAGAAAATAGAAATGAAATTTTCCAGAAGTTATATTTCGCCCAATCAAAGAAAACCTGAATAATATAGACTAAATCACAAGACAACACCGAAAAAAAAAAACACTCTTTTCATGCTGCCACAAATACCCCAGTATGAAATCCTATTTAGGGTCAAATGTAAAAGCCAGCCGCAAGATCAGTGAATGAACTGGATCGGGAAAGAGAGGGATTCTAGTTGTAAGATATCTAATGAAACCGTTGCTGGAATTGAGATCTCATTCAACGAGAAAGATATCAAGTGTCTCAAACCATGTTTTTTGAATTGCTCTCTATGAATTTATGAAGGGTCCACTAATTAAACAAATCCTTAAGCATGGACCATCCGGCTATCAAGTCCAGCATATCACAAAGAAGAATCATTTAAATTCTCCAGGAAAATTAAAAAGAAAAAGCTCAAGCATACCGTCCATGAGCTCCAATTAGGGTCTGCGGCAGCAACGCTGTAGGAACCTGAAGCATTTACAGGCGCAGTGGGACAGAGAAAGAGAGAGAGAGAGAGAGAGAGAGAGAGAGAGAGAGAGGATTGGAACGAACCTGTAGCATCCGCCGGATCATATTGGCAAAATATGCAGTGTGATTAGGGAGTCGGTGCTCGAACACGACTCTAGAGTCTCCGGGAATTTATGCTGGCTCCTTAGCGCGACCGATGGCTCCCGCCAAGGCCACGAAAATTATAAAATTTAAGGCCATTGAATCACTCGGTACATTAAGATTTTTAAATATCTTTTTATTCTTTTGATCAATCTTAATTTTCAAATATAAATATAAAAGTTTGTAAATCCTTCCGACCAAACTATTTCACTCAAAAGGCATGTAAAAACATGAGTGCTTATTAATTTTTGGGTTTAACTTTGCACGTATATTAGGTGCAATACACATAAAAATAAAATAAAATAAAACAAGATCCCAAACGAAAACATTTTGAGCCTTCTATTTTTTTTTAAGCATCACAAGGCAGCAAGTGCACATAACTTATGTGACGCTGTTGCATATTAGTATTTTTCCTAATTTTTATACAATTTATGTTAGCATATATCTTTCATTTAAATAGTTAAAAACTCAAATAAGATCAAACCATTTAAATTTACTTGATAATATTTTTTTCATATTAATAATAGTTATAAATATTTTCATTATTTATTATTATTTTGTGAGATGTCATTTTAACATATTTTTGGGTAAATACTATAGAAGGTCATCAAATTTTGAGGATTGTCTCAAAATGGTCATTGTACTTTGATTTGTCTCAATTTTCATACTAAACTTTTCTTGATATTATAATTCTATCATTAATGTTAAGTTTCTTTAGTAAGGAGCTCGCTTCCCCCCCTCTATCAATTTCTCTACCCATTTCACTCACCTAGTCATTCTGAATGCATTTTTATAAAATTTTAACTATAGGGATCGAATTAACATATGAAAATAAAAAAAATTCTACTTGTACATCTTTTATATACCTTTTATACTAGAAGGATGACGTGATAAAATTTGTGTAATCCTTCTTTAGGAGTACTTTGATAAAATGTCAATACAGGATGACACAAAAGTTTGTCACGTGAAAGAACTTATATTGATAAAAGTTTTCTCTGTACACCTACTTTGAGTTTTTCATTTTTCTCCTTTTGGTATTATTTCAGGATTGTTTGCTATTGATTTTCTCTATTATTTAAGGCATATGATCCGCCAACTGTCGTCAATATAAATACCGAGAAAATCAAGAAGGATTCAGAGAGTCAATTGTATCTCCTGGAAGTGGATGACCACTTCAGCCGTGAGAAAATTTGTTGGCATCATCACCAGTGCTGCTGTAATTCGTGAAGTTTCATAATAAAGCAATTCTAAACAAAGTTGAAGTTTATATAGAAGTATCACCAGCGATTTCATCATTCGTGAGTATCACATCATGGGATGGGAGTATTTTGAAAAACTTACATGAGATACTTATCATTCATGCCACAAGCTAATCACGAAGAGTTATCTCAATACTAGCTGTGAAATATCATGGGATGGGAGTATCACATCATTCATGCCACAAGCTAATCACGAAGAGTTATCTCAATACTAGCTGTGAAATATCATGAGATGGGAGTATCACATCATTCGGGAGTTGCTAGCTGTGAAATATTATTTAGCTAGATATATCACTCATTAAAAAAATTAAGCAAAAACCGTTTTACTTCAATTTTATTATGTTCCGCATCAAAATAAAATAACTTTTTGAAGAGAAAAATAATGGATCCTAATGAATCTTATTTTTATAATATGTGGATTAAATTTACTTGGTCCATGATAAGAGAAAATAGCCACCTTAGGTGCAAGTTTAGTGTTTCGAACTGTTCTTGCTTTGAATCTTTTTGCAAACGGCTTCCTGCAATAGTAAGAAAATCAAGAACCAAAACAATACAATTATCACTGATCAAGTCATTTCAATCTTAAAGTTTTATAATAAATATTTCTTGACTGTCTAAATTGTTTCTCTGATCCATAAATTTATATTGTCCTCATAGCAGTTTAAGTGAGGAACGGAATCTCTGATACGTACTTCGCTTTAGTCATGTAGTTTTGAAGCATGGTTGCGTCTTCCTCTTCATTTGTTACGGCGGTCGGACAAGGGTACAAGAAGTCAGTTCCCTCTAGATGATTATGAATCCAACAGCACCACCAGCTTTGCCTTTTTCTAAGTCATGGCCAAGCGCCACACCCCTGCACACTGCGATCTTCCCCTGAATTTTGGTAAAGTCGAGGGCGCCTTCTCTACAAAAATCATAAGATAGAAGTCTTTCAATAGTTTTATGAGCACAAAAAATTTCACAGAAAAATTACAAAATGCCTACGCGGCACAAATTAATACAATGAAGGTGTTTTAAGTAAATTATAATATTATTAGAGCGGGTCAAATAAAGATAACGGGTCAACACGATAGGGTCAATAATGGATCAATCTCCTCATATGAATCTAGTCGAGCAAGGTTATATTATGATAATATTATTAGAGCAGGTTAAACGCAGATTGATCCGATTACAATTCTCTATCAAATGTGATTTCCTCATTGCTTTGCAGATTGGTCCGATGAAAATTCTCTACCAAAGGCAATTTCCATGTTGCTTTCAAATTCTATCCCTTCTTTACTTGTTTTTCCTTGAAGTTATTATAAAGTCATCCTACACCATTTTTAACATACAACTAATCCAATAAAAATGAGAATAATTAGAGGAATTGAAAGAAAGTATTCCCATTAAATTCATCGGAAAACTTCTGTGAGCTCTCCCATCTATAAATAGCTCCAATAGTCTAACGACGATTTCCAACCGGATAAATAGCCCCCGCCTAGACCAACCTCCAAATATTTAGAGAAATGGCTAAAGTTTCTGACACCCAAATTTTCCTTCTTACCATTATATCCTCAGGTCTGTTAGGAATAGTCTTTCCAATATTTGTTTATATACATTTCCTTTTAAGAATAGATAATATGAGTCCTAATTCACGCAATTTTACAAGAATGACATGATTTTCAGCGAAAACTATGTCGTTTTATAGGACGAACGTTGTGTGAATCTTGATTCATATTTGATTTTCTAATCACTTTTTTTCAATTCTCTCCCCAACTTTCGGGGGGGTGGGGGGAGGCCGCAGGATTATTGCCCTCTTGTTTTACTTGGTAGATTTTCTTATTCAATAGAATACATTCAGCCCTTAAACATTTATTTCTAGAGGGAACAACAAAAAATTATTACTACGTCATAACTTGCCTGTAGAACCTCAAGCACTATCACTTCTCTTAAAAGTAATTACTGTTAGGAAAGACCAAACCCTAGCCTTATAGTACATTCAAGCACACATAAGCGCCAACGGTTCGATTGTGACTTGGCCAACTCTAGGCCTCCATCATGGGACAATTACTGCCATATATAGCCCAACAATCACCCCCTCATCATTTGTTCCCGCTGGGAACCGAACCTGTGACCTCGACTCTGATACCACTTATAGGACCTTAGGCGCTATCACTTATCCTAAAAGCAATTGTTGTTAGGAAAGGTGCAAACCCTAGCCTCATAATGCATTTAAGCACACACAAGCACTCACAGTTCGATTATGGCTTAGCCAACTCTGGGCTTCCGCCAAGGGACAATTGTTGCCATATATAGCGCAACATAGCCCAATAGACAAATTTTAGCTGCTCAATGCGTATCAGGACTTGGTACTTATATGTTCATATGCAACAAATTATGTGCTATCTAATTTTAGATTATACGGAGTTTGGATAATCCGTTCTCGATTGTACTTGATCGAAGCGATCAGTGGAACCCGTTTCATAGCGGCCAAATATATGGATGTGCTTCTCACTGGTAAAAATATATTTTTATATGAAGAAATGAAAATGAATTGTGATCTGATTTTGCAGCTGCGCAGTTGATGAGAGTGCCTCAAGCACAAGCACAAGATAAATGTACGGATATATTGAGCTTTTCAAACTGCATCCTCGAAGGTTGTGAAGCACGGTGTCTCAAAGAAAAGAATGGCGCTGGGTATTGTTCACAATCTGGCCATGGAGTATTCGAGTGCTTGTGCGACTACCCCTGCCCCTCTTAAATTCTTCTATCAGGGCCTTCCCTACCCATTTCGTCATGGGCCTCTTCATCGCCAAGAAATAATGAAGGATGCTTCGGCTTTCTTGTTGGATTTACTTAATTATGTTTAATCAAGAAAGCCATCTACCTCTTTATATTTAAAGGAAGAACTGAATTATTTGGTTTTATCATTATTATTTTGTTATTATTATTATTGTTTCAGATGGGAGTGATTTTATTTATTCTCATTTTTGTCTTGGCAAGTACCTAGTTGCCAGGCTTAATTTTGTCTAATTTCATTTTCAGCCAACCTAAATCTCTTAAATCTTGATAACCTTATACATTTGTGTGTGCTTTCATTCATACGGTTAAAATTATTGATAAGTTCATTAAAATTAAATAGAACCGGGAGGTAAATCAAGGGACATGAAATCAAGAGGATACTCAAAGGGAGGGAGGGGCCCGCGGGGGGGGGGGGGGGGGGGGGTTTGAAGAGAAGGAATAAATATGAGGGGGGAGAATAAGATGAAAAATGAGAGGAAGAGATTTTCTTTCTATTATTTAAGAGTAAGAAATTATAATAAGGGCAGGAGACCTCGACATGTACTTGTTTGAAAAAGGCACTCATGCCTTAAACTAACTCCTCACATCAACCACAATAGTTTTCAAATAACTAGTCATTTTTATAATTCCTAAGCCATGAAAAGGATATATTTATTTTACAAAAAAAAAGATGCATTTGTACGTGCAACTATCTAGATGCTTATAATATTTGTGCCATGAAAAAGATATACTTATTGCACAAAAAAAAGGGTATTTTTATGTGCATTTATCTAAAAACTTATGATATTTGTATATATTTTTTTAATCATCATGATTAGTTGGGATTATGAATATAACCTCTATAGAATATATATATTTTCAAGGTACAAGAAGTATAAAAGCGTCTATTTATTTGGGTACAACTATGATAGGGGTTAAGAAATTAGTTTATGAGTAATTTGGGAAATTAAAGTCATTTTTTATCATATTAAACACTAAGAAAATTATGAACGAACAAGATGTTAGATTTGACGGAAAAGTTAACTTTTGCAAGTCCATTGAAAACATAAGGGGGTTATATGCTAATTTTTAAACCACACGAAAAATTTTTATAACTGCGTCAAACCATAGAATAGTTAAGTGCAATTTTCCCTATAATATATCTTGAATTTCACCGAATGCTACATACATAGCTGTTTTTTCTTCTCCTTTTAACTGTTATGCAAAGACACAAACTCCCCACTTTGCCTATGGAAGGGAGGGGGGAGGAGGATGCCACGTGAATAAGCCACTTTTTGTTTATTCTGTTTTCTTATTTAATGAATATATAATTAGAGTATTATTTTTTTTTGGTAAATTTTAGTGTATGATTTTTTATTTTCAAAGAAATGACAAAATTTTATTACTATGGTCTAACTATCATAAAATAGAGAAACTTTTTAATGTTCGACGAGCATCAACACTTTGTTCTCATATCCATGTATAAAATCACGCGGTATACAACTATGATTTGAATTTTAACAAAATTTTTTTGCATTCTTTTACGAATATGAGCATTCGGTATACACACACGCACAACAATAAGTTGTGTTATTATGTTAACTTAGTCTCGCCTACGTTGGATCTACTTAATTGAAATAGTCAGTGGAGCCTATTTGAGATTGAAAGTATGCTCAATTTATAGATATGCCCTCTTTGTTTCAAAAAGGAAAAGATTATATCTGCTCTTTTTACGCGGAGAACTGATAGGTATTTTTAATTTGATTTTGCAGCTGTGTTGTTGATGTCCAGTGGTGTTGGACCCCAATGGGTGCAATCTCCCTGCTTGTAGAGCACAATGTCTTCAACAAAAGAATGGCAATGGAGTTCGTGCTCAAGCGGGTTCTGGAAAATTCAGTTTCGTTTGCAGCTACAACTGCCCTTCTTAAACTCACCCAATCCTGTCCATTTCATTGAGGTCGTATGATTAATAAGAAATAAAAAAAGAAGCTTTAGCTCTTGGCAAGTACTTGGTTGTGTGGCTATTGTTTTTATTTAGTTTTAAATTTGGTATAAACGCAAATTCAAAGTACATTTCACGAAACTGAACATAAAAGTACCACTCTTCTTTGGGGAAAAGAAATTTATGGTCTAGTGACAACCACATAAACCTAGGATGATGGTGTTTTTCTATATTTTAATTGAACGACTGCATTATGCTCTCTCTTAAGGATTATGCTCGCCAAGAGCCAGGCCCAAATTTTTTCTAATTAGAGCTACCTTATTTTGCCCCCAAACCATAGTTATCAGATCTGACTCAGTCAAAAGACTGGGTCATCGGGTCATTGGTTCAACCGTCGGGCCACCGGTTAAGCTGTCGGGTCAACGACATTTATATTATAAATCATAATAATTATACTTATACATATATTTTTAAAGATAATCTCTATAAAAATAATTAACAAAACAGCAAAACTTATTAAAATAGATTTACCACTTAAATGACAAGACTTTCCACTTTTATCAAGTTGTTCAAACTGCTTTGCAAAATAATAATAATGTTAACAAGATAAATTATTTCATTATTATATTTCTATATTTATTGGATTAATTGAATTTGATATAATCAAATTGAAAAATAAATTTATTAAAAAAAAATTCCAATATGATAGTTATATTTCAATGACAAGATTATTTTAATCATTAAAAATATGACATCATAAGTATTTTCTCAAACTTGATGATATATTATTTTCTAAGACAAGAATAATAAAATACAGGTATGTTATTATACTTATTTTATAATGTATATTAAAATTATATATAAAAAAATTTATTATCCAGTAACTATTATTTTAATTAAATATTCTTTATTTATAATATATTTTAAAATAATTATCTTGATTTGTTGAGCATAAGATTATAAGTAAACTTATTTTAATAAGTTCTCATAAATTCCCATTGCCTCCATTAGTTAGGGATATTAGATTTTTATAAAAGTGGATGGGTTTCAAAACTCACCAAATATACTTTGGATGATTTTTGGCCCTTGTCATAAGGACCGGGTTTCGTCTGGGTCAACGCCTGGGTCGCTGAGTCACCGGTCAACCTATCGGGTCAAGCACGTTTGACCGGATTTGACCGGATCAATGTGCAAGTTAGGTTAATTGGCAACCTGAACCGGGTGAGGGCCCTGGTCGGCGGGTCATCAAGTCAACCTGTTGGGTCGAGCTGGGTCTCATAACTAGGCCCCAAACACTTGGTTGAGTGCTATGAGTTTGGACTTGTGGTAAGTCATGCCTTACTTCGAGCCTCGCTGCCTCGTCTTACTATATCCTACAATTTATTAATAAACTAAAATGAAGGGCTGCTCCAGTTTCATCCCAAGAATAGTTTGATCTTTCATGGATCTGGACATCCCAACTCACCCCCCCTCCCTCCCAAAAAGAAAAATTATATATATATATATATAGTCAACTTATTTAGAACCCACACGGCAATACAAAACCATTAAGAGTAAATACAATATGCATATCATATGCTTACAAAATATTTGAGGTTCATCAGATTATTTGAGGACATCCCAACTCACCCCCCCTCCCTCCCAAAAAAGAAAAATTATATATATATAGTCAACTTATTTAGAACTCACACGGCACTACAAAACCATTAAGAGTAAATACAATATGCATATCATACTCTTACAAAATATTTGAGGTTCATCATAATATAAATGAGAATTTACCTAAGTGGTTGAAGGTAAATTTCAATTTGTTCAACAAAGAACTCAATAATAAAAGTTAAAAATTTTGATTACTAGTGGAAATATATCTATAATTGATTCAGATTCAAATTTTAGTATTAGTAGAATATGTATTGAATTTGTAATCCAATGATCAAAATATTTTTGCTTCATCTTGTGTCGGCTCTACACGAATTAGTTAGTTCTTATAAGAACACTTGCACCATTTGTTTTTTCTAGCATTTTCCTACATATACATATATATATATATATATACACAGGTGCGGTTTACCAGATATTGCTTATTTGCAGTGCAATCAACACCAAGTTAAAAGTGATGCAGTTTGTTCAAGCCTCGTTATCCCATTTGTCCCCCCAACCCCAACACCCACCCCCCCACCCCCCCACCCCCTCAATTTCTAAAACGTAATTAACATTAAAATAGTTGTAAAATATTCATACCTATTGCTCTGACCTTTTTTCTTTTCCCATTGGGGATACTGGGGTTTCTTACCCATGGGGAATTAGAATCTCACGTAGAAAATGTGTGGATACTAAAATCCTATGGTGAATCATATGTGGGCTTATTGGGATTATTTGTCACTCACCACTTATGTATTGGTATACATGTCCACCTATCATTAGTTCATAACTCAAGGGCTTGGTGGCACTTCACTAAGGAAATTTTACTCCATAAAAAAATATAGAACACTATTAATCTTCACACAATTATTATCGACCCACACCTATCATTTAGAGGACAAAAATCAATAATAAATATCATAAATTTTGATTTTTTAAATTGAGCGTCATCCAATTATGGCCAGTTTACTGACAAGTGAACATTCGTTGCAGGTCCACTTGATATGAGCCAAAATATTTGATATGGATTGTGTTGTCTAACTGACACTTTTGCACTGACAACAGTGAAGCAAAAATAGGCCCTCTAAAATTAAATGGTAATAGACATTGACCTCCCATTACCTTTATAATAAAGGCACTCACAACTCCTCTTTTTTTCAAAAAAAGAAAAAAATACTCACACACCCTGAATCATTCAAATGAACTATTTTGACCAGCAGAATGTAATAGCTATTAAGAATACATATACCATGTATTTTATAATGGGGAAAACTAATATGCCACTAGTTGAAACACGATCTTGCGGTATTGAAAAAAAAATTTGAACATTGTCTTGGATTTTGTTTCTTTTGTTTTCTACCCATTTTGTATGCATGTTAGTGCAACAGCTGCAACAAATAAAAGCCTCTTAATAATTATAAAACATCATCCTTCATCCAATCCTTTTTTTTATAAATAAAATAAGGACCTAATTTCATAATTATTCCATAAAAAAGAATGTACAAAGACAATAATAAATTTCTACTTTCATTTTTATCCCATAAATGCATTAAAAGGTAATAACTATCAAAACTTGCATTTAACATGTATTTTATAATTATGAAATACCATATCCTAATCCAATCATATTCTTCTATTAAATAAAATAACGACCTTATTTAATATTTTCTATTCCATAAAATGGAAGTATAAAAGATGGTAATAATTTTATTTAATAATAATTTTATTATTTATTAACGGGAAAAATAGTCAATTCAAGTATCTTTTCAATAAAGGTGAGAGGGTGTATAAGTTTATAGTACATCAAATATTATGTTTTTTTTTCTTTCTTAACTGAGCGCACGATCCCACGACTAGGGTTTTTTTTTTCCCCAAAAGAAATACCGAAATTGTTAGTATTGGCTCCAAATTTTAAACATTGAATACCTGCCCCTGCCAATGCATCAAAATACTTTACAATCTGGGAAGAACTCAAACTTTTCACTTTCACCGTAGAAAGTCGCTCAAGCTGCCGGTACTATAATTAAATATGTGCCAAGACATGAATAAAAATATCACTTTCATCAAAACATGACAAACTTTAAACAATTCATTTATTCATTTAAATATATAAAGATGTTCTCTCTGAAGTACATCAATTACGAAGCTGAAGCTTCTTCAGTTATTTCATTATAATAATTAATATGGTCATAACGAAATGGGTAGGGGGAGGCCATGATAATGATGGATGAGTTTAAGAACCGCAGTTGAAGTTGCATACGCATTGGAATTTTCCAAAACCAGCTTGAGCACAAACTCCATTCCCATTCTTCTCCTTGAGACACTGTGCTCCACAAGCTGGCAGATTGCACCCATTGGGATCCAACACCACTACACATCTACGTTGTGCATTTGCTTGAGGCATCTCCATCAACAGCGCAGCTGCAAAAAAATTGCATCACATTTATTTGTCATTTTCCCATGTGAAGACATACATAGGCGTTTCTTCCGAGACAAATTTCGTAAATTGGAAAGCTGCTTCCAAGCTCAAACATGTTCCACTAGACGCGTAATATTTGAAAATGGGTACATAAAAATCGATGAAACAAAAGACTCACCAATGTGTATGCACATATGTATATCTAAGGGGGAGATGAGGAGCAACTCTACTCCCTGCTGATATTTATACACATTGGGAAACATATGAAGGAAAATCTCTTTTTAACGCACATCAATATGAGCACTAAGGTACTTAGAGAAAACGAGAAACCTTTCGAGATTGTGTGGCCAAACCTACTGTAAATTTCGTGCATTATTCTTATGAAGCGAAAATTCAGAGGCGGCCGGGTTTTACATCATCCACTAATAGCCAAAGTGGGAGTTTGAGTCCTCCATTTTGCATACAAACTAAAAGAAAATGAAACGGATAACATGGTATATAGTCAAATTCATAGTTGATTAGAAACAAACCTGAGAAAATAATTAGGACGAGAACTGAAACTTGAGTGCAAGAAGCTTTAGCCATCTCTTAAAATATTTCGGGATGATTTTGCTTTTGCTGTAGAAAGATGGAAATCATGAGACCAACGCATGGGGTTATTTATAGACTGGACAACTCATTAAAGTTTTCCAGCGAATTTAGTGTTGATTCTTATTTGTACTCCTTTATTATATATGATTTTAATGTCTTTATTGTTTCTAGAACTATAATTAAAATTTTAATATAAAAGGGAAATAAATGAGGGGCATAGAAAAATTCATGTCAATAAACCAATCCCTCTGGATTTTTTTCATAATATTTACTTATTTTGGAAGCAACCTTAAATGCGTCTCAATTTTTTTTCCTTTTTTACTTTTCCCCTAGAAAGCAAGTGAAACTTGCACTTTGTTTGACTCGGAGAATGAATTGTAATACTTATTTCATGGAAATATAATATGTATGGTGTAATATTTCTAAGGATCATAAGTGAAATGGCTATTTTCTTGGGCCAAAAGTGGAATAGACATTACCGATTGTAAAGGGTGTAATAATTAATCCCTATCTATTCTTTATCTATTTCTCTCATGGTCCATGGGAATAGTCATCTCGGTTACGCTCCATATGGAAGTACTACTCCCTACATGTTATATTTTGGTGTAATAGGTATTTCATTACATTCTGTAAATCAAATGTAATGTTAGTTATTCTTTAATAGCTTGGTCTTCTAGTATACAAAATTTTGACATAATGGTTATGAGTAAGGGCACGCAAAAAGTCCAAGATCCGATCGCAAACTGCCAAACCGCTAAACTGATATAGTAAATCGGTTAATCTTTTACATTTTGGCCAAATCAGCTCTACACGAATTTGTTCTTAAGAACACTTGTCTCTTTTGTTTTTTCTAACATTTTCCAACATATATATATATATATATATACACATATACACACAAGTGCGGTTTACCATATATTGCTTATTTGCAGTGTAATTAACACAGAGTTAAAAGTGCTGCAGTTGGTTCAAGCCTCGATATCCCATTTGTTCACAAAAATTAAAACATAATTGACATTAAAATAGTTGTAAAATATTCATACCTATTGCTCTGACTTTTTTTCTTTCCCCGTAGGAGATACTCTGGCTTTTTACTGGTGGGGAATTAGAATCTCGCATGAGATAAACCATGCATAAAACCTTAACTGAGAAAATGTGTGGATACTAAAATCCTGAGGTGAATCATATCTAGGACTACTACAGCTATTTGTCACCTACCATTTGTGTATTGGTATACGTGTCCAATTGTCATTGATTCAAAACTTGATGGCACAGTCACATAGCACTAAGGAAATTTTACTTCATAAAAAATATGAGATGCTATTAATTTTCACACAATTAGTATCGACCCACACCTATCATTTAAAGGATAACGGTCAATAATAAATATCATAAATTTTAACTTTTTAAATTGAGCGTCATCTAATTATGGGCTATTTGTGAATAGGCAAACATGAGTTGCAGGTCAACTCAATGTGAGCCAAAATATTTGATACGGATTGTGTTGTGGACATTGACCTCCCATTACCATTATAAAAAAAAAAAACACTCACAACTCCTCTATTTTCCCAAAAAGAAAAAAAAAACTCACGCTCACTAAATCTTTCAAGTGGATGATTTTGCCCACTAGAATGTGATAACTATTAAGAGTACAGACACCATGTATTTTATAAGGGGAAAAACTAATATACGACTAGCTGCAACACTATCTTGTGGGATTAAACCAAAAAAAAATGAATGTTGTCTAGGATTTTGTTTCTTATATTTTCTTCCCTTTTTGTGTGCATGTTGGACCTAACTTAAATGCAATAACAATAAAAGCCTTTTAATAATTATAAAAAATCATCCGTTATCCAATCATTCTTTTTTATAAATAAAATGAGGACCTTATTTCTTAATTATTCCATAAAAAAGAAGGTACAAAGACAATAATAAATTTCTACTTTAATTTTTATCCCATAAAGGCATTAAAAGGTAAATAACTATCAAAACATGCATTTATCATGAATTTTATAATTATGATATACCATATCCTTATTCAACCATATTTTTCTGTTAAATAAAATAACGACCTTATTTAATATTTTCTATTCCATAAAACAGAGGTATAAAAGATGATAATAAATTTATTTCATAATATTTTGACTATTATTTATTAATTTGTAATTGGAAAAATAGTCAATTTAAGTATCTTTTTAATAAAGGCGAGAGGGTGTAAATGTCTTTTACCTAAAATTAAATTTTCATCTTTAAATAATAAATTAATAGCGTAATAACTAGATTTATCAAGGCTTACGTTGATGAGTAGCTTTTGTGCTGAATAATATGAAAATTTGTATAAGTTTATAGTACATCAAATATTATGTGTATTTCTTTTTTTTAACCGAGCGCACGAACAAAAATCCCACAACTAGGGTTTTATTTTTTTTTTCCCCCCAAAAGAAATACCGACATTGTTAGTATTGGCTCCAATTTTTAAATATTGAATACCTGCGTTGCGTCTGCCAATGCATCAAAATATTTTACAATCTAGGAAGAACTCAAACTTTTGACTTTCACCGTGGAAAACCGCTCAAGCCGCCAGTACTATAATTAAATATGTGCCAGGACATGAATAAAATATCACTTTCATCAAAACATAACAAACTTTAAACAATTCGTTTATTCATTTAAATATATAAGGATTTTCTCTCTGAAGTACATCAATTACGAAGCTGAGGCTTCTTTAGTTATTTCATTATAATAATTAATATGGCCATAACGAAATGGGTAGGGGGAGGCCATGACAATGATGGATGAGTTTAAGAACCGCAGTTGAAGTTGCATACGCATTGGAATTTTCCAAAACCAGCTTGAGCACAAACTCCATTCCCATTCTTCTCCTTAAGACACTGTGCTCCACAAGCTGGCAGATTGCACCCATTGGGATCCAACACCACTACACATCTACGTTGTGCATTTGCTTGAGGCATCTCCATCAACAGCGCAGCTGCAAAAATATTGCATCACATTTATTTGTCATTTTCCCATATAAAAACATATATAGGTATTTCTTCTGAGAAGAATTTCATAAATTAAAAAGCTGCTTCTAAGCTCAAACAATTCTCACTAGCCACGTAATATTTGAAAATAGGTGGACACAAGTCGATGTAACAAAAGACTCACAAATGTGTGTGCGCATATGCATGTCTAAGGGAGAGATGAAGAGACGATTTTTTTCAAGAAATTTCGGGTGCTTTGGGAGCACATCAACTCCCAGATGATATTGATACACGTCGGGAAACATGTGAAGGAAAATCTATTTTTAACGCAGATGGATATAAGCACTAAGTCATGGTACTTAGAGAAAACGAGAAACCTTTCAAGGTTGTGCTAGTCAAACCAAATGTAAATTTAGTGCATTATCCTTATGAAGTGCGAAATTCAAAGGCGGCAGGGCTCTGCTTCCTCTACTAATAGCCAAAGTGGGAGTTTGAGTCCATCACTTTACATACAAACTAAAAGAAAATGAAACGGACACCATGGTACATAGTTAAATTCATAATTGATTATAAACAAACCTGAGAAAATAATTAGGACTAGAAGTGAAACTTGGGTGCAAGAAGCTTTAGCCATCTCTTAAAATATTTGGGGATGATTTTGCTGTTGCTGTAGAAAGATGGAAATCGTGAGGCCAACTATTGGGGTTATTTATATTCTGGACAGCTCGTTAAAGTTTTCCAGCGAATTTAGTGTCGATTCTTATTTTTACTCCTTTATTAGATATGATTTTAATGTCTTTATTGTTTCTAGAACTATAATTAAAATTTTAATGTAAAAGGGAAACAAAATGGGAAGAATGGTTTCATTTTCCCCAGTCTATTCGCTTTTTATTAACACGTCCGTAGAAGCAAATCGCTAACAAACCCTCCTTCAATGTGGTTTATCAATAGAAGGAAATCGCCTTTAACAGAAAATGAAAGGCATAGAAAAATTCACGTCAATAAACCAATCCCCCTGGATTTTTTTTTTAATATTTGCTTTTGTGAGAGGCGAAACTTGAAATGGGTCTCGATTTCTTTTCCTTTTTTGTTTTTCTCCTGGAAAGCAAGTGAAATTAACATTATGTTTGGGTAACAGAAGCTTCTGCTCTTTGTTTGATTTAGTTCCTTATGTTTAACCAAGAAGGCAATCTATCCTTTTATATTTAAAGGAAGAAATGAATTATCTAGCTTTATCATTATTATTATGTTATTATTATTATTATTTCGGATGAGAGTGATTTTATTTATTCTTATGTATGTCTTGCAAGTATCTAGTTGCGGGGATTGATTTTGTTTAATTTCATTTTTAACAAACATAAATCTCTTAAAATCGATAACTTATGCATTTATGTAAGTTTTTTTATTCATTTGATTAAAATTATTGATAAGTTCATTGAAATGAAACAAATGATAAATTGAGGGATAAATCAAGGAATATAAAACCGAGAGGATCCTTGGAAAAAGGAAGGGGGGGGTGGGGGGTGGGTGAGAAGAGAACAAATTTGAGGGGGGAGAATGAGAGGAAAAGTGCAAGGAAGGGATTTTCCTTCTATTATTTAAGAGTGAAAGATTGTAATAAGGGAAAGAGACATTGACATGTGCTTATTTAAAAAAGACAATAACGCTTTATTTTTATACGGAAAACTGCTTGAAACATTCCATGTGATTTGGGTGTCCCAAAAGTTTAGTTCACAATCTATGCTTACGAAAATCATCCAAAAAGTCCTTGTCATTCAATTTTGTTCTAAAATGATAATGAGAAATCCTTAAAAAGTAAAATAAATTAGGAAAACTAAGAGAAAAGAATGCAAAAATTTTAAAAATAAAATACATAAAAGTAGAAAATATTTAATGACCCCTGAGGTTTGTGGGATTTTAAGCAGACCCCATCTCCTTTTAAATGAACCAGTTTGACACGATAAATTTTGACTTTTGTTTCAATAGATCTCTTCAATCCATCTTGCATCCAAAAGATAATGAAGAGTTCCATCTAAAAATTCCCTAAATTAGAAAGGGTCTAATAATAAGGTATTTAACCAAAGAGGGTCTTCTATAATTTTTTTCAAAAAAAAAAAAGAAATCATGTATCCGGTGCAACTAATGATAACATTTGCTTCTAGTCCTTTTCCTTTCTCCTTCTTTAGTAATCTCTTAGGTTGGCATACATGTTTGTTTCCTTTAAATATGTACATTATAACATATGCACAATTCTCTACGTGCACATTAGGCTTTGCGACACCCGTAATTAGTAAGATATATATATATATATACACTATATTCGGAAAATACTCGTAATATGTATTTATCGGGAAGAAAGCTAATGAACTTTTTAAAGATGTAATTGACAAACACGTTTTGAGTTGGGCATATAAAGTACAAATAAAATATAAGAATCTGAAACGAGGACATGTATAATTCAGATATGTTCGTTTTTCTATTAGGCAAATCGGTGGCCGGCTACTTTGAACATTTAATGACTAACCAGGGTGAAATATAAATTTTCTCAAAATTAAAAATTTTCTTCTAATTTTTTAAGATGCATTTAATTAAGCCCCCTGGTTTAGAGCATTTTTGGATTGACTCGTTATCCTTTTGATAGAAGATTAACGAAAGTGGTGAAACTAAATTTAAGATTGCGACATGGAATTAGGTAATCTGAAAGAAGAAGAAATCTAGTTTAAAATGTCATAAACCACAAGGGTCTTTTACATATATATATATATATATATATATATATATATATATATATATATTCTTGAACAAATGGTAACTAAAATATAAAATCCATTCATTTAATAATCATTCAAATTGAAATAGTTTTCTAATCGTCTAGTGAAAAACGATTTCATCCATATGAAAAAGTGGGAGAAGAGGACAAGGCCAAGATGGAGATGCTCTAAAAGGCGACAGTGTTTGTTAAAGCTCCACAAGGCGTTCGTCCGGCCAAGAAGAGGAAGAAGAGAAGGTGGCGATGAATTCCTCGGATCGGTGGCAACGGATCTGCAGAATAACAACGTTTATCCTTCTTTTTCCCTTTTTCCCTTTTGCACGAAACCAATTTTTTACTTATGACCTGACAATTATTTCGGGTTGAATGATTATTAAGTGAATGGTTTTGTAAGGAGCATCTCAGCCTATAAATAGGAGAATTGAAACCACTTTTGGGAGGTCGGAAGATTGGAGCGAGAGAGGGAAGGTAGCCATTCTGAGAGTCCGATTAAGGGAGTTTCAGTTGAAAACTTAAACTAGAGCTTCCTCTAGCAACCTCCGGTGCCGTTTTTGCATTCTTTTCCATGGTTTAGTGGTCGCGGTGAGCACACTTGTTGCACCGGCTAACCTACTTGCGCCGCTGTCCGATTCCGGCCACCCATCTCCAGTAAGTTTAGTTGACCAGTGGCCATAACCCACCAATTTGACACCGCTAGACTGCATTTCTCATCCACTATTCTTTGGTTTTTAGGTTCTCCCATGGCTAGGTGAACCACTATTCATCCAAGTTACCTTGTCGAGGATCCGGGGGTAATTCCCAACCCCTTTAGGAACGAGCCAACATACTACAACTTTATTTCCCATTAGGAAAACATGGACCGAAACCTAATTAAAACAAAATAAAACTAAAAATGGGACAACAAATTGTTTGGTCCATGGACTCAAGGGCCTACGGCAATTACTGCTTAGTGGTATGGCCATCTCACACATTCCAGCGTGCTTTTGGGTCTTCGAACTCGTGGTCTTGCGATACTTTGCACTTAACGGAATGGCCACCACCCGAGGGGTTACTAGTCCTCCCGTGTTTCGATGTATTTGTCGGGGCTATAAATTCAAGGCCTACGGCGGCACTTCTTGCTTAGTAGAATGCCACCTTACACATTTTGGCGTGCTTTTAGGCTTTGGGACTCATGGTCTTACTGCTCTTTGTGCTTAGTGGGATGGCCACCACATGAGGGGTTGCGACTCCTCCCACACTTTGGCATGTTTGTCAGGCCTACGGATTCAAGGCCTGTAGTACTTCACGTTTAGCAACAGCAACCACCTAAGGTGTTGCGACTCCTCCCGTGCTTAGGTGTGTTTGTCGAGTTTATGGACTCGAGGGTCTATGGCATTTTGTGCTTAGCGAAACGGCCACCTCATGCGTTTTGACGTACTTTCTTGAGTTTATCAACCGTGGTCAATTGTAGCAATTTGTGCTTTGTGAAAATGACCATATTTGCTCAAATCGATAATCGGAGGTCTTCTCTCCCTTTGACGACCTAATGTATTTAACTACCACCCATTTATGGATCATGATAACATGAAATCCTAATTTAAACACTTGTTTGGAGGACATTTGTTTGTCAACAATTATTTTTTCTAAAAAAAATTCACTTAAAAATTGTAAGACACTATCACAAATCACTTGATATTTTATTTGGATGAATGAATAAAACCACGTTCAAATCACAGGAAAAAATAAGAATTTGGTATGGTGTACAATTTTTTTAAAACAATGGTATTTTAACTATAAAACTCAATATTGTAAATTTTTCCCCTATGATTTGCTGTAAGAGGATTCTTTAAAAAAGATCAAGTTTGAAAATGGAGAAGGCTAAGGCCAATTAAGAATTGGATGAAAGGAATTGACACTCTCCCACCTATTTGACAAGGGCACTAACATTCCCTTTATTTTCTAAAAATACTGTTTTTACCCTCAAATTTTTTAAATTGATATCTTTTTTAGATTGATATTTGTATCCACTAGAGTTGATAACTATATATAAAAAAAATATTTATTGCGTACTTTATAATTTTAATATACTATTTATATCCAATCTATTTTCTTTTTCATTAATTACAACGAGGAATTTATTCAACAAATTATTATTTCATAAAATAAAGGGTATAAAAGTTGGGAGTATAAATGGCATTTTAAAATCAGCATGATAATTTTTTTCATCATTTATTAATGTATAATAGAAAAAGAATGTCAATTTAAAAGATTTAAGGGTCTGAAGTGCCTTTTAGGCATGTGAATATTTTTTTAAAAAAGGTAAAAGTGCATCAATACCTTTTATTCTTAAATTTTTCAATTTTAAAATGCTCAGGTTGAGGAAATTTATAATAACGGATTGTACATGTAATTTCTTTTTTCTTAGTTAAGATTTTCTAATGGGTAAAAATATCAATTAAAAATTTGTGGACTGCCCTTTTAAACCCGAAAGAGAGGGAGAGAGGAAAAGAAAATCAATTTCCGTATCATGGCCTGCAAAGATGAAGGTGGCCGACAATTGGAAATCGTGGGACGGAGAGGATGGAGCAGAAAGTGACAAGACGAAATTACCATTATGTTCCAAAAAAAGTCCATTAATTACAACCACAATTAAAATATAACAAGGAACCAATCAAGACACGCCACCTCAGCTAACTATTTTAAAAAGTGTGGACAGAATCAACAAGGTGGGCCTGCACGGGGCCCACACACATTAAAGAAAGAAAATAATATATATTTAAATATTTAAATGAATTTAAATAAGATTTAAAATTGGGCACTAGGCTTGCCACCGCCATCAATTCGAAAATGAGAAGATTTAGTCGGAATGCGGGGCTCACAGCACATTAAATGAAAAATAAATATATTTAAATCGTTTTAAGTATATTTTAAACTATGTTTATTTGAAAAAATATTTATAATTTCTTTTAAGGAATTAAATCTTTAAAATAAATCCCTGTTAAGAGAATTAGTCAGAAAAAGAATTACACTTCCTTTAAGCGAATTTAAAAGGTAAAGAAATTAACAATTTAAACTCCTTTAAATATGGATAAATTTCTTTTAATTTAACGGCTACTTTATTCTCTCTCTTCTCTCTCTATAGGAGCCAAGCCCAAATTTTCTTAATAAAGCTACCTTATTTAGGTCCCTGACACTTGGTTGAGGGTTATTTGGACTTAGGTAAGTCATGTCTAAGTTTGAGTATCCACTACCTCGTCTAATAAAATCCTACAATTTATCCATGAACTAGATCGGAGGATTATAGTTTTATCCTTAACTCCCCAAAAAAAAAACATTCAACTTATTTAGAACCCACACAATACTACAAAACCATTAAGAGTAAATAAAATCCCATATCCTACTTGTGCAAAAAATTTAAGTTTCGTTAGATTATGAATGAGAATTTTTTCTGAATGGTCGAAGATAAATTTCAATTTGTTATTTACTAAAAAAAAAACTTCAATTTGTTCAACAAAGAACTCAATAATAAAATTCAGAAACTTAACTATTCAATGGAATTATATCCATGTTTGTTTCAGATTCAAACTTTAGTAATTGATGGAATATGTATTAAATTTGTAATGCAGTGGTCAAAATATTTTTCCTTATTCTTATCTCGGCTCTACAAGAATTTGTTCTTATAAGAACACTCGGCTCTTTTGTTTTTTCTTACATTTCAACATATAAATATATATATAGGTGCTGTTTTAAAATTGAAAAACAGTTGTAAAATTTTCGTACCCATTGCTCTGACCTTTTTTCTTTCCCCATCGAGGATGCTGGGTTTTTTTGATGATGGGGAATTAGAATCTCATATGAGATGAACCATGCATTAAACCTTAACTGAGAAAATGTGTGGATCGTAAAATCCTACGGTAATCATATCTCAAACCTTAACCAATCGCGGGTTACCTTACACTACAAGAAAACCTTACAATAGCGACGGGTTTTTAGGGATGGACCTCTTTCTGTTGCTATTAAATACTTTTCGCGATGGAAAATAGCGACAGACAAAAGAAGGTGAAAAAATAATTAACGTTATTAGCGACAGAATTTCCATTGCTAATATTAAATAATTCATCGCTATTTCTACACTTTTAGTGACAAATTGTCTTTTCGTCGCTATTGGTTTGGCGGGAAATGGTTTTTATTCCCGCCAACTTAATAGTGACGGAATTTTGGGTTGCTATAGTTTTTTTAGTAATAGTGACGGAATTTTCGTCGCTATAACATATTTCACCAAATATTTTTCTTTTGACTTTGATATACTATTTACAATACGTAGAACACAATCTCTACCATGCATTAGGCTAATAATATACAGTTCAAAGTGGTTGCAAAAATTTGTATTGATCCGTGGTGTTTTAGGCATCCTTAATCCTTACCCCTCTTACTAAGACTACAAAATGTTCTTGTGGCAAATCGATACAAGTAGCGAAACAATTTACTATACCATACAAAGGCATCTCTAGCCGAATGGTTAGGCAAGACTCTGGTGCCTAGGTAAATATCTCGTTTACCAAACTTCACGTCGAGAGTGTCACTTAACCATTCCCCTCCTGCAGCCAAAGTGATAGCGGAATCGTTCAATCGATCTTTAAACAACCATATTAAATCCATTGAAGATGGTAGTATGCACATATGCCAAATCGATGTGATTTTTTAGAAATGAGATCTATATGATGAGGACATCGTTATCAAAAGATTCTATGCCCATTGGATCATTGTAAAGCAATGCACTAGATTTAATAATTTTCCTACATTGATTTTGCAGTTATCCGATCGGGCACCTACGAGACTCGAAATTAACATAAATTTCACTTTTGTCATTTATTTTACAAAATCACTCTAATGGACGGTAGAGATGGTGATATGAAATATGTAAGCAAATGAGTTATACAAAACAGACAAGATTCATAAAAGTTTGACTAACATCATATTATAGTTTAATCTGTTGAATTTAAGACTAGACAACGCTTTTGTGACTCTATGACATTTTGGTTGAATTTTAAATTTTCCACCATTGATTGTACTTATTTAAATCTATAACTAAGAAATATCAAATCTTAAAGCCATACGAAGTTGTTTGCTACCCAATCAGATGATAGGTTGATATAATAGCATATAACTCTCTAAGAATGATTTGGGTGTTGTAGAGGTCCAGCAACCCCAATATTTGGACATTATGATCTCAATGCATATTAGGGATGGACTAGGTATTTTTTTTTTTTTTGAGATAATAGCAACAGGCAATTATACTTTTAGCATCGGACAAATCCATCGCTAATAAGCATTTATAGCAACGGTAATAAATTTCCGTCGCTAAAGAACTTTTAACTACTCGACTATTTAATGAAATTTCAATTTTTAGTGATGAAAAATTCTATCGCTATTGCTAATTTTTCTTATAGTGTTACCCCTTAAACAAGGAGGAACGAGTGAACGCCAACACCCTATATGTAGGGCAAATGAAGCCTACCTTAAGCATTAACTAGAGGGGAAGCATTGTAAGTTTTGATGAAGATAGAATGGGCAGATTGTTAGTGTTTTATTACGTTGAAGTATAACTCTATTAATTGATGATTTTAACTCTATTAACTTGGTCGTTCTGCAAAACTTCTGTCAATTTATTAGAAAAACCATATCTTGCACATCTTACATAAGAGTAATATATGTGACAATAATAAAGAGAAGAATTGAGGAAAAGAGATGATTTTTTGTTGTGGAGCTACATGAAACATGAAAGAACATGAAAAAGGAAGGAGTAAAAAAAAAAAAAAGCTTCGCTAGAATAGTATTATAATCTTATGTTGTGGTATCGTCATCAACTAAATATATAAATAATGGTGGGTCTCGTAATTTTTTTAGTGGGATCCTACACAAGCAATCATATTTGTCTCACTATCACTTTTGTATTGATACACATGTCAAACTATCATTAGTTCATAATTTGATGGTGTATTAATACTTTACCAAAGAAGTTTTACTCCATAAAAAATATAGGACATCAGTTAATTTTCATACAGTTGGCGTCAATCCCATACCTATCATCTAAAAGATAATACTCAATAATAAATATCATAAAATTTCAATTTTTAAATGGAGCATCATCCATTTATGGGCAGTTTACCAATAGGCGAACGCGAGGTGCAGGTTGACTCGACAGAAGCCAAAATATTTTATATGAATCGAGTTATTTAAGAAAAGGAAAATTCGAGCATCATCTTGGATTTTGTTTCTTAGTTTTTCTTCCCTTTTTGCGTACATGCAGGACTTAACTAAAACGCAACAACTGCGGCAAATAAAACCCTTTTAATAATTTTAAAATATCATCCCTTCTCCAATAATTTGTTTTGTAAATAAAACAAGTACATTATTTCATAATTATTCCATAAAAAAGAAGGTACATTGACAATAAAAAATTTGTACAGTCATTTTTATCCCATAAATGCATTAAAAGGTAATAACTATCAAATAATGCATTTATCATGTATTTTATAATTATAAAATACCATATCCTTATCCAATCATATTTTTTGTTAAATAAGGACAAGGATCTTATTTAATATTTTTTATTCCATAAGAAACGAAGGTACAAAAGATGATAATAATTTTATTTCATAATATTTTTTATTATCTATTAACTTATAACTTGAAAAATAGACATTTTAATGTCTTTTTAATAAAGGTAAGAGAGTATAAATGTTTTTTACCTAAAGTTAAATATTCATCTCTAAATAATAAATTAGTAGCGTTATAATGAGATTTATCCAGGCTTGCGTTGGTGAGCAGCTTTTGGGCTTAAATAATATGAAAAATTGCATAAGTTTGTAGTACATCGAATATTATGTTTTTTTTTTTAATTTTTTGTTTCTTAACTGAGCGCACCAGCAAAAATCCTGCAATAAGGGTTTTTTTGTTTAGATTTTTTCCCAAAAGAAATACCAACGATGTTAGCATCGGCTCGAACTTTTAAATATTGAATACCTGTATCTGCCAATGCATCAAAATACTTTAGATAACGATCACAATCAGTAAGAACTCAAACTTTTTACCTTCAGTCGTTCAAGTCGCCAGTACTACAAGACATGAATAAAAATATCACTTTCACCAAAACATAACAAACTTTAAATAATTCATTTATTCATTTAAATATATAAAGATGTTCTCTCTGAAGTACATCAATTACGAAGCCTGAAGCTTCTTCAGTTATTTCATTATAATAATTAATATGGTCATAACGAAATGGGTAGGGGGAGGCCATGATAATGATGGATGAGTTTAAGAACCGCAGTTGAAGTTGCATACGCATTGGAATTTTCCAAAACCAGCTTGAGCACAAACTCCATTCCCATTCTTCTCCTTAAGACACTGTGCTCCACAAGCTGGCAGATTGCACCCATTGGGGTCCAACACCACTACACATCTACGTTGTGCATTTGCTTGAGGCATCTCCATCAACAGCGCAGCTGCAAAAAAATTGCATCGCATTTATTTGTCATTTTCCCATATAAAGACATATATAGGTGTTTCTTCTGAGACGAATTTCATAAATTGGAAAGCTGCTTCCAAGCTCAAACGATTTCTACTAGCCACGTAATATTTGAAAATGAATGGACACAAGCCGATGTAACAAAGGACTCACTAATGTGTGTGCGCATATGCATATCTAGGAAGGAGATGAAGAGACGATTATTTTCAAGAAATTTCGGGTGCTTTGGGAGCACATCAAATCCCTACTGATATTGATACACATCGGGAAACATGCAAAGGATAATCTATTTTTAACGCACATGGATATGAGCACTGAGTCAAGGTACTTAAAGAAAACCAGAAACCTTTCAAGGTTTTGCTAGCCAAACCTAATGTAAATTTCGTGCATTATTCTTATGAAGTGAAATTTCATAGGCGGCAGGGCTCTGCTTCCTCCACTAATAGCCAAAGTGGGAGTTTGAGTCCTCCACTTGGCATACAAGGTAAAAGAAAAATGAAACGGATACCCCGGTACATAGTCAAATTCATAATTGATTATAAACAAACCTGAGAAAATAATTAGGACGAGAAGTGAAACTTGGGTGCAAAAAGCTTTAGCCATCTCTTAAAATATTTGGGGATGATTTTGCTGTTGCCGTAGAAAGATGGAAATCATGAGACCAACTAATGGGGTTATTTATAGTCTAGACAGCTCATTGAAGTTTTCCAGCGAATTTAGTGTCGATTCTTATTTTTACTCTTTTATTATATATGATTTTAAAGCTTTTATTGTTTCTAGAACTATAATTAAAATTTTAATATAAAAAGGAAATAAAATGGGAAGAATGGTTTCATTTTCCCCAGTCTTTTCGCTTTTTATTAATACGTCCGTAGAAGCAAAACGTAAACAAATAACCCTTCAGTGTGGTTTACCAATAGAAGGAAATCGCCTTTTATAGAGAATGAGAGGCATAGAAAAATTCACGTCAATAAACCAATCCCCCTGGATTTTTTTTTTAGTATTTACTTTTGTTGGAGGCGACCCTTGAAATGGGTCTTAATTTTTTTTTTTTTCCTTTTTAATCTTTTCTTCCAGAAAGCAAGTGAGTCTTTAACTTTTGGTTCACATAATGAAGTGAAATTCTTATTCCACAGAAATATAATAAGCGATGTTTAATATTTCAATGATGCATAAGTAAAGAGCCTGTTTGGTTCCTATAATTTCACGCTTCTACATGGCATGGCATTTCCCGACATGTGATGCCTTGGAATGTGATGTCCCAAACATGACATTCTTCTATTTGGTATATTTAGTTGAATTCCCCTAAGTGTAATATTATTATGTTTGACAAAAAAATAATTATATTTAATGAATGCCAAAGTTTTCCATTAATACCCATTTATAAAATATATATATATATATATATATATATATATATAATCTTCATAACATAAAATATGGAAAATTATTTACGTAATAATAAATTTTAATTTTAAAGTAAGCACTAAAATAAAAGTTTTGCCTCTTTATTAATTTTAAAGTACGAAGATTTTAATTCAAACATTTACTAACTAAAAATAGAATTTTTATAACATAATAATAAATTTCTTAGAATAGTATTATCAACTCTTTATTATGAATAATATATTTATTTATTACTAATATTATTATTAATGTTATTTTAAGTTATATAAGCTAGATATACAAATGAAAATTTTGTCGATCTATTCACTTATAAGGGTAGTTTTGACATTTTATTGCATGCGCACATTGTAACTTACTCGGAATCTCACGTTCCCACCTTTCCAGTCGGAAATGTTAATCCCCCTTTTTCGGGAATGTGACATTCCATAAATCTCACATTCAAAAGCCATACCAAACCCTTGAATGTGGCATTCCTAAGCACATCTTGAGCAGATTCCGTCAACCAAATAGATCCAAAATTGCTACTCCCATGGACCAAAAGGGGAATAAACAAGAAATAAACATTATTAATTGTCAAGAATGTAATAATTATTTCTCATCTATTTCTTGTGTATTCTCTCTGTGGTTCATGAGAGTAATCATTTTCGCTTATACTTCAAAGTACTACTCCTTACATGTTATATTTCCATGAAGTAGGTATTTCATTCTATTCCACGAACCAAACATGATGTTAGTTATTTTTTAATAGCTTAGTCTTCTAATATGCAAAATTTTGACATAATGGTTATGAGTAAGGGCATGTAGAAAGTCAAAGATCCAGTCACAGACTGACAAATTGTTAAACTGATATAGTAAAATCGGGTTAAATTTTTAGATTCTGACCAAATAAGTTTGGGTTCATGGGTGATCAAATTCCCAAGTTTAAACTGACCTAACAACCCAATTTTACATTTTTTTTCACCTCGATTAAATGAGTGTTTTAAGCCCTGCAACAATCAATTTCAAAAACCCTAGTCTTCACATTAAAGAGCCAAATTTTATTAGAAGGTTATCAAAAATGAACAGTGAATGATTCTTTATGTCACCAAATTTTGTTAGCCAATATAATGCCAAAAAAGAGTTGGGATCCATCAATATATGCCCAAAATCATGTTTTTGCATTTTTGCTACATTTTTTTTTTTGGTAAGCAATAATGAATATTTTTTGCTATGTTGATCCTACTTCCTCCCCCCGTCCACATGGATCCTCCTCGTCCCCACCGTCTGCTCTGTTCTTTCTTTTGTTTATTAATATTTTATTCTTTTGCTTTTAGTATTAATAATTTTTCTATGGGCTTTAAAATCATATTATGTCACTTTTCACAATTTACATTTAAAGCTGTATAGCAATTTAGGGAAGTCGCAATGACTCCCGAAGTTTCATTTTTCAAAAATTTAAAACCTATGTTGGATGTACTCCTTGCCAACAATTTTCTACTAATGCTATTCAAATTTTCAACCCTAATTGACTGACAAAAATGAGGAGAAATGGGAAAAGAAAATGATCAAAAAGTAATAAAAATTAGTTGAATATCAGCAATAATTGATGTTAAGGAGCACGCATTGAGAACAGATTTAAAATTTTTAGGGTAAAAGGAATGGAACGCTGAGATTTGGTAGAAATTTCAGGGAGGATTTGTTTGATTTTTCTTGAGAAAAAACAAATAGATGTTTGTCTTTTCTTTTCTTGGATGGACAACGGAAAGTTGATGTGGTTAGAAATATAGACAAGTACATTTTAAAGACAATGATGGAGAAGTTTTGACTACTCTCCTGTCTATAAATAACTTCGTAAGTTGGGATACAGATCCTCTCAATTTCAACTCTCTCTATTTCTCTCTCAATTTCTTTCCCTAATTAATTTTAATGAATTTTTCAATAATTTGAATAATATGGATAAAAAAAAATACATAGATACTATAAGAATATTAATTTTTATGAGAATTGAAAATACAAAATAGTATCATAACCTAAATAATTTTTTACCTTTTAGCACGATTCAAATAAATAAAAGGCGCCGATCTTAATGAATTATCAATCTAGCAGGCACATAGATCAAGAAATAATTTTAAATGGAGTCTAGTTTGGTAAAACATGCCAACTCATTTCTATTCTGTTTTGTGAGCCGCAACGGCGAGAATTTCCCACCTGTAGCCCTTGGTTTCGAGGCATTCGCTGTCTTATGTATGCAGCAATTTAGTCGAAGAGTAGGGCTTGTTGTACAAAAAATCCAATTGGCAGTGTAATTTGTACAGCCAAATAGGCCATTCTTTTAACATGGAAGAACATAAATTAAGAGTTATTATGATTTACCCAAAAAATAAATAAATTGAGAGTCATCATGGTTTTATCAGTCGTTATTAGAGGTGGTAATTGTGCGGGATGGATCACTTATGGATTGGTCAAACGTAGGTGATAAGGTCAACAAGGGCGAAAATTGTTTTACGGGTCAGATTGAATTATACAAGCAACAGATTGACGGGTCAAGGGCTTACTTTCACAAGATGACTTTTGTTTCTTTCGGTATTTTCGTAACTCAGTCAATATTTAGTAAAAAAATTTAATTTTGAATTCAAAAAAAATTATAAATAGAAAGGCTTGTTACAAGTTAAAAGAGAGTAAGATTATTTTATGAACAGGTTGAATCAGATTATTTTATTAGTAAATCGGGTCATGCATGATTTAGGATGTAAATGTTCATCTATCATCTAATCTTCCATTTCCTTTTCTTTCAAGCGCATAAAGACAACGTTGAGGAGGAATGGACATATGGGCCTTTTGGGGGGGCCATGGGCCCATCACGGCTCAACCTGAATATAATACTTATTGTGCCCCTGAGCGACTGTATCAGGCCCAACAAATAATACCGGTTTCTCTGATTGTGCTCTTGTGCATTTTTTTCGCCTCCCTAATAATATTTTATAACCATCCCTCAATCCAACCGGGCTCTCTAATATTTTTTTCTAAAAATTTTGTAATCGTAAGCTTGGGTGCATAAATAAACAAGGGAATGACCATCTCTTAATCCAACCGAGCTCCCAGTAATTTTTATCATTTTGTGATTTTTGAGTTGCGTCGAGTTGAGTCGGTTTCATGGTTTTTTGGACTTCATGCAAACCATAACAAAGGCCGGCTTACTTACCAAAAAAAAAAGGCCTACTCATGCAGCGCAACAAAACAGCAAGCGATGATGTTACGACACAGTGTGACTCATGTGGCGCCTAAAACGTCTTGATGTAGCATTCTTATAATCTACTTAGGGCTTATGTTATAAAATATGGCACTCTATCTAATTACGTAGAGAAGTGTCTCAAAACTTTATCATTTTAATATAAAATAAATTATTATTTTAGCATCATTTGTCAAAAAGACATAGTTTGAAAGACACTTCCATGATAGAGTGCTACGATGTATACTTTTCTCTCATTTATTTATTTATTTTAGAGGCACTTCCCATTTTTATTCTCTTTTAATTCTCACCCGAACGTAACGTAGGAGAGAGGGGGAGGCAATCTCTGAGTCTGATGGCTTGGTCACAAATGAGTTTAAAACCACCAAGGTAAAGTCTGAGATTCAAGTGTACCTTTTCATGTAAAACTGAAATCGCGAATGTAAATTAAATTCATGCGCTTCAGATGTTCGACAGAAGACCCCTCTCAAAAGCATGCTTTTTTTTTTTTTTTTATTTTACTTGCAACTGCTCCCAGCATATAAAAAATTGAAAACACAATTTTCTCAAGACTGAACTCGAGAAACTGAAAACCTTGAAACGAAATCAAGCAGTGTTTAGAGAATATGCCAAAAAACTCATTGAACTGGCTTCATTATTTCTTGGACCCCAAAGAACTATAAGAATGTTAAAACCACACTAATCGGTTTCTCCAAGTTTTTCATCACTTTTGATCCTCATGTGTTCCAGGTTTGTTTTCCGATCGAGCTTACGGGAGAAGAAATTCTTGATATATTGTCGCAGGCTCACGCTTGTGAAAAGTGGTGGATTTTGTGGGGTTACTAGGCTTCTGGCAGGGCCAACTTCAGCTTCGAGATTGGGGCTGTAGAACACAGCCATGGAGATCCTCTCTTTGGTCGAGTTTGTCATCACCCGATGCTCGACGCTCTTGTAGATCCCATTGGTGAAAATCTGCAAACCTAGTATTGTAAGCAAATGAAAAAAAGAAATGTAAACTAGAATCTAGTGTTTACTACATTTGGACGAATAGAATAATTTGACTGACATTAGAAACGAGAGAATTAGTTGAAGAGTGAAGATGGATACCTCTAGAATGTCTCCTACATTCACTACAAAGGCATCTTGGGGGACTCTCACTGGAACCCAAAGTCCATCCTTCTTAATCTGGAGTCCCTCAACTCCATTGACTTCGAGGAGGATGGTGAGGCCAGCCCCATCAGTGTGGGAGTTGAGTCCCCTAACAAGTTCTGGCTGTGGGCATGGTGGATAGTATGTCTGCCTCAAAGTTTGCACCCCATCTTCAAATGTCTCTTCCATCTCCTCCAATTCCATCTTTAGAGCTCTTGCCATCGAATGAAACAGCGCCTTTGCAATTGTTTGCAACTCCAATAGGTATGACTCCAGGGCGTCCCTGCGTGGTTGAAGATTTTGATGCAACCCTTCTTGGTTGGTTTACTGAGGAAGGGTAATCTAGTCCTTGTATTCGCAACTATCTTTTCTTATAAGAGTTGCTCACTACCCGATTCCAACCCTAAAGCTACGTCATTTTTACAAAATTTGTACGACTGGGATCCACTTAGTTGGCCCTGAGTCTCATGTAATTTTGGGTGTTGAAGGAGACTACAATAATTTGGCCCTCCTTAGTCTGCTAGTGTTAAAAGTTATATAAATAATTGAATTAATCAACACTCCTACATCTTAAATAACATTTTGAATTTAAATACAACATAAGAGAGTGAGAACCTTAGAGATGGTGGGAACTGTGGGAAGAGGTGTGGCTTTCTTTGATGAACAGGGCTGACCAACATATACAACCTGTCTCCCCAATCCAGCTTTTCATCTTCTGATATAGCTGAGGTATGCCCATATCCTTCAACATCATTTCCCCTACGCTGGTATTTCATTCTTTCCTCCAAAGGGAGCTTGTAAAACTCCTCGACTTCATGTTTCACTTTCGTCACCAATGACGAGCTTACCCCATGGTTCACCACCTGTACAAAAACAAAAGAGCTATTTTTATTTTTCTGAACCTTAGCGAGTTTATTTGAACTTTTTGAAAAAGTAGTTTTGAATATTCTAGAGATTCGCCGAACATCTACTTTTTTTCGAGATGAGTTTTTTTAGTTAAAAATAAAAAACTGAAAACAAGCTTCTCTAAACCAGTCATTATAGCTTAGCGGTGCCTTCATATCGGGTAAGATTAAGAGATTGCGTCACTGTAATTTTGTAGTAGTGAGGGCATGTGTACTTATAGGAATGAATATAAAGCCTAAAATATATGGACCTCTGAAAAAATTGGAAAAAAAAAACAGGAAAATCAAAGATCTTGTTGTCCTAAGAGACACCCAGTGAGAATCAAACCGTCTGTCCACGTTTGACAACAGGAGCGCCTGAGCTGCGGTCGGCTTCCATCAGCACATCAAAGGGACATTAAAATTATTTAGAAATTTACTGAAAGAGACTGAATAAAATAATGATAATATAATTAAAATATCAAAAATTATTAATTATTTTTTTCAATAAAAAATAAATAACATTTTGTACGGACCCAACTTTTCAGATAAGAGTTAAAAAAAAAAATTATACTCAGTTCCTAATAACTGGGAAAAAAAATTGAGCCTTCTAGAATATGGGCGGGGTTTTAATTAAATAGTCAAAGTTAGACTTCAATTTGAATAGAAAAAAAATCAACAATAAAAGTTATAATTATCCTTTATTATTTGAATAGAAACTCATTTATATCATATAAGGCTCTAAGTTAAGCCCTCAGTAGAATATTTATTTAGTCTCTAATCCAGCGGTTGGATCCCTTCTTAAGATGTCATTGACCCTGCATGGGTTGACTTATATATATTTAAATTTACATGGGCCCACATTTTTATGAAGTGTATTTTAGTATGGGACAAATAACATATTGCCACTGTCCCACCTAAATTTTCTCTCAAAATGTCTATAAAATCATTTAGATTTTATCATATTAGGATATGGAAGGTGTATAAAAGATGAATGATGAAAGATGAGAGATGAGAGATAAAGATAATAGACAAAAGGCGAGCAAACTCGTAATACCCAAGTGGTCAAAAAAGGAACCCAATGTTGATCATTGATTATAGTGTAATAGCTGATAAAATATCATCATCCTACCTGAGAATGAAATTCCATTCAAACAGCCAAAGTTAGGCTTCTATGTAAAGCTCAAAAACTTTGACAGTGGTGAGATGGGGCTAGCATTTTATGATCTATAAGAGAGTGCACGTAAGTCTACTGGAACAATTGAAATCCTCTTATTTGGGTTAGTACAAATCCTACAAGAGTTTGATCATACAAGTAAAGTTAATCACTCACTACGATTAGTCCCTTTGCCCTCATTCTTGGAGAACCAGGAAAAAATCCTTTTAAGTTTGAATTTGTTTATTTGGAATATGAGTTCTTCTACTTCATCTTTATTTACTTAACCTGTTACTTATTTATTTTTATTTTTCCTCTCCTTTTCCCTTCCATCATTCCTCAAGTCCCATTAATTTGATCCTTGACCCATTTTTTCGTTGAGCGAAGGGTAGAAAATAAATCCGATTGATTTTTCGACGAAAAGTACTGCTAGCACTTTTTCTTTATTTATATAAAAGAGAAGTAGGAATGAAACCTGTCAAAGCTTTTTTACCAAAAAAAAGGCCAACCTGAAAGAAGCCCCAATCTAGGCAACTAGAGTGCAACTTCTGGAGTTCATCCTCACCATATTCAGAACTGGTCAGACGGCTCATATCAATGGTCGGCAGCAGCGGCGGCGCTGCGCCGTCATCAACGATTACAAGAGCCTCTTGTAAACCGTCGCGAACATAGCATTGTGGCACTGTCGATGCCGCAGCCGCCACCGGCTGTTTCACAAACTCCTGCAGGCTCATAATCGGCTCTTGCTGTGATGCCATTTTTGCTTTGTTCAGCAGCATAGGAGAAATAAGAAGAGAGAAGAATGTTTATGTAGGCCCTGGCATGATGAACATTGAAATTTAGCATGGATATATATTTATATATTTGTATATGTAATAAATATTTTTGTAACCATTAAGGTGCCATATAAGTCAAGTTGAATAGATTCGGGGTGTTGGGGGTTGATTTTTTTTAGGGGTTTGTCTAGCCTGGGACGATTCGGTCTTGTCTTTTTTGGGTTTAATTTCCAAATTTAGATTCCAGAAGTTAATTCTCATGAGATTCATGTAGACATTTTTTTTTATTCGTGATATGGTGCTATTTGTGGTAGAATCTTTACGTATTATTTTTCTTTCTAATTTTTTGGGGTATATAAAAATAATTTAATACTATTACTATTACTATGGGAGTCATGGACAAGGGTTCTTTCAATTTTACATCCGCCAAGTTTTCTATCAAATTCTCTCCCTACTCGATTTTCGAGAACTTAACAATCATAACCAAGCAGCTCGAAAATAACATACCCAAAAGCATAGTTATGTCAATTTCCATGAAAAATTTTCATGAGATATAAAAATGCATAATCCATTCTTCCTAAGGATTGAAATTTTGGAAAATTAAATACTTCTTAAAAATATCAAAACTATTTTAAATTCCCAATGCTTAGGATGAATAGGTTGAACATTTCAAATCTCATAAAAATTGGCATACTCACGTATTTGTGTAGTTTTTTTAATCCGTACATTTACTATTATTGTGAAGTTCATAAAAATTGAGTTAGAGAAGAATTTGACGGATATGAAATTGAAAGGATCCTAAGTAGTCCCATTGTGCTAACACTAAATTTAGAATGTATGGTGATGTTTTTTGCAAGAATTTCTCAAAAATTCTATTAAATTTTATGCTTTCAATTTCTAATTTTTTTCTTTTCTTTTTCTAGTTTTGTCTTCCAATAATTGTTTTTTCAAAAACCAAAGAGAAAAAAAGGGGGTGGAAAATCAGGAAATGCGTTCAAAACATAAAAATGAAAAATTACTTATTTCCTATGTAATTACAAAACTGCACGGAAATGCAATTTATAAAGTGTTTTACAATTTTCCGCCTTCTGCCTCAAAAATTTTCAAATAATTTGCCATATGTTTTCCATTTTACCTTCCATAAAAATTTGACAACTGAGTGCGAAATTTGGTTCTCTATTTTTTTAAAAAACAATATAATAATTTTTCATAACTAAATAAGCCTAAGGTTTCTCTTTTCTGCAACTTTTGATTGAAAACTTGCAGATCGGCTTCTTTAGAAAGTCCCTTGGCCTGACAATTCCAAAATGCTCATTACTTAAGTCTAAACATGACCCTAAACTGCACACAACTTGGTAAAGAGCCTAAATGACGGTTCAAAACTACGTAAGCTTGATTCCATTCGAGATACATAGGTACCCTACGGACTCAACTATTCTCACTCCATGTACATCTGCATTTCATATGCATTCGTCTATGATCCATAGCATCGATTTACAGTCCCTTGACCTATGACATCCGCACTTTGTGTGCCACCGCATTCCATATGCACCTACGGTCTCTTGACCCATGGCATCAATTTACGGTCCCTTGACCCATGACATCCAGACTTTGTGTACCTCCACACTCATCTATGGTCCTTTGACCTATGATATTCGCACTACGTGTGCCTCCGCTTACCTTATGCATCCTCCTATGGTCCCTCGATCCATGGCATCAGTCAACAGTCCCTCGACCTATGACGTTCGCACTCCATATGCATTTGCATTTCATATGCATCCGTCTATAGTCCCTCAACCTATGACATTCACATTCCATGTGCATCCACATTCAATATGTACTAGTCTGGTGTCTCTCAACCCATGAGGGCTGCATCCACATCTCATATGCTTCTGTCTATGGTCCCTTGGCCTATGACATCATTCAGAATAGTGTACTAAAGACCTACATGAGTCTAATTAGAAATTTTATGGGTTCGGCCCCTTCTTAGCCAAAAGCTTCCTCTTTCTTCTCAGATTTTTCCTCCATATTCGGATCTAAGATCCACTTTCATGGAATCATGTACTCCATTTCTGAGCTTATAGCTCGTTTCTCATCCATTATGGGAATCTTAGCCAAAGGTATTCAATACCTAAGGCATCGGATGTAAATAATCAATATCCTGAATGATTTTGAGAACTTGGGGCCTATACGAGTTTGTGTTTATTTTTCCTCCCGCAAATGGTCATTATCCAAGATCCCTTCCATTTATTTCCCATCCAAATCTTTCGAGTTGTAGAACACATGGCATGCTTTGAAATTACCACATCACTATATTAAAAATAAATTATTAAAAAATTAATGAAAATACAAAAATACTTTAAAAAGAGGAAAATAAAGAAAATGGAAATGAACGAAAAAAGAAGAAGGAAAAGCATTCTCATCTTCTCGAATGATATTGTTACATTTCCCAGCCGAGGCCGAGTAACTCGGCGGCGCTCACGAGGACCCCCTTGTTGCCGTGGCTACATCCAATTGGCAACTGTAGAATCTTGCTGGCTCACTCGACGGCGGTGAAGGATCTGTGGCTGTAGGACACCTCGTAAGGGCACGATTTGTCAGTTCCAAGATCTGATGATGAACACGGAGGGAGAGAGAGAGACAGAGAGAGAGAGAGAGAGATTTGATGATGAACACGCCTTGTACTTCTTCCTCAGGAAGTGGTTGTCATCAACGGGATTTAAGGGTGAAGTTTTCACGGTCCATGGGGATTTCGTGCATGGGGAGAAGACGAGCGGAGACGACTGGCTGATAGCCGGAACATCGTCGTATGACTCGGGGATCGTGGCGGCGGAGGCTTCGCTGTCGCGATTGAAGGGGTTATCATCGTGAAGGATAGGGGACTAGATGTTCAGATCGGAGTGCAGGTTGGTGAGAATCGCCCCTCTTCCTAAACAGTTTCTCATGGTGGTGATTCCCAGTCCGTCGCCGGTGGTTCCGTTTGTTTCCAGAGAAAATTGAGAATAGGGGGTTTAATCAGTGAAGGGGAAAACAGAGTTTACTGCGATTTTCCTTCGGAATCGCCTGAGATTCTGATTGGTTAATGGGAAACTCCGAGAAAATTGGGACCGGCAAAAAATGAGAGCAAATTGAGGTATGGATTTAGGGGATGCTGAGTGCATCTTGAGCACCAGAAAATTTTCCGTGTTCAGTAAATGAAACTCATGAGTGTTGATTAATATTCAAGGGGCAGGGGCTATCGGTTTATAAAGAAGAGAAGTTGCTCGATGCGAATGCATGGTTACCGCTATCACGATACAATACAACGTAGATATAAAAGAACAAGCACTGCTGAGGGAAAGAGATTCATAATTAGCAAAATGTTTTTAGTAAATAAGCTACGAGGGTAGTACTGGTAATATACCAAAAAAAAATGGACAACATATCTTCACAGAGATGCTTATTTGAATCAATGTCCACAGATTTGTTCGAAAAATCCTAAAATAAAACCAAAAAATAATAATAATCCCAAAGTAGGTGTACGAAAAAGACTTTTCCTAATATAAGTTTGAGTTTCAAGATTGAATTTCAAAATCTAGTTACGCACTTGCCAATTGCAACATTGGCTTTCAATAGGTTTGAATGTACAAAATGTAGGAAAAAAGGGAGGCAGCGCCCAGACAACAAGAGAAATATGGTAATCGAGAAGTAAGGAAAGGGAATCAAGAGTATAGAACGAGGACTAGATGTATGGGATGAAGGGAATAAGAAATTGATATAAAAATTAAAACAGAAATTATGAGCACACTTACAGACGAGATAAGAAGAAGAGGAGAGCAGCGATGGCTCTGTTCAAGCTGTGCGATGCGGGATGAAAGTTGTCAGAAAGAAGGAGAACATATGATTTTTTAGGAAAAAATATATTAAAATATTTGTCTTACACATTTAAAAATTGTGAAACCGTAAAAAGCTTATATTGAAAATTTTTTCCTTTGTATACGTACTTTAGGAATGTCTTTTTTTCTGGTATTATTTTTAGTTTTTTTTTCCCGATTTATTGGCTCTTTATTGTGATGTTAGATGCAATAGATTTGAATTCATCAAATTTAGAAACAGTCACCGCCAAATCATCATATGACATTGTGGGCCCATTTTTTTGAGTTAATAAGCAGGTACCGCCTTTCCGATGGTAACGATATATTAGCCCACGAATCATTGGTTCGAGCAGTGGCACTCGCGAGACTAGCAGTATAATTTGGGTCCAATCTCTCCAAAATAATTGAATTGTGGATTATAAAAATCAGGAGGAGCATTTTCATTTCCATAATAGAATACAATTGTCCTTAGTTTGATTAACCTTTAACTTCTTCGTAGGGTTAAAAAAATAAAAAATTTAGTGCCCTTGGTAGAAGGAACCAATACTTTACATCTTGAAACAACTATTGAAACTGTGCACAAACTTTATTTATTACATACAGATTATGAATATTTGAAATCTATATTATGCTCATGATTCGGCTTTAAACATTAGACACTGATACCAAATTTCGCTTACGGTGAATGTTGGGATGAATAGAGCATAGAGCAAGATATGTTGCTACTTGAATATCAATTAATATCCCCTCTTTTTTCCTAAACCGATAGTCCCTGCCCCTTGAATATTGATTAACATTTTTACCCATTACAAGTTTGTATATTTTAAACAAGGCTACCTAGTTATTATTACTCTGAAAGTGAGATTCTGTAAGGGCATAAATGGTAATTTAAAATTTGAATAAAGTTCTTGAATCTTCGTTTTTATGAGTAATAATATGTCGAGTAAAATAATTGTTTATTTTGTGAAAAGAAAATTTCCAAAGAATAAATGTTAATTTAAAATTATAAAATACAAGGTAAATTCATTTTTTTTATTATAGTTTTCCTTTTCTGATGGGAAAAAATGTCAATTTAAATAGTCTGTGGTGGGGACTGACTTTTAATAAAATAGGGAGGGGGGGGGGGGGGGTTAGATAAATGAAAGGGAGTCGATATCTTCTACCCGAAAACATTATAACAATAACAATAAAACTATGTGAATTAAAAGAAATACCAATGTTTATGAGATTATGTCTAGTAATATTAAGAGCCCTAGAAAGACTAATTTAGAGGTTAACTTTACTAAAAAAGGTTAAAAAAATATCACAGGACGAGATGACGTTGAGTGTCTCTGATAATATGACAATGACCCCCATTGCAAACGCTTTGCTCACAAGTTTTTGTTTTAAAGATGAGTAATTTACTTTTATTGTTGATTTTATTAGTAAAAAGGAAAACTAAATGAAGGAGACTAATTTTTCACATAAAAAGAGCACTCAAGTTAGTTTCGTATCCATTCCATCTCATTTTTATTTGAAATAAAAGGTGTTCTTACCTACGCACGTTTTGCAAGAGTCCCTTACTTATTTGAATGATGTTAATGAACGATTTAGAGGTTCTGTCAAGCAAATAATCACACTGAGAAAAACAAAGCAAACCAAAGAACACATGACAGGACCCAAGACATCCAAAATGTTTTAATTCATAGGACGTGACATTATTTGGGAGGACAACTAGATGTTAGGATTGTAAAATTTTCTATTAGTACCTTTTTTTTTTTTTTCACAACCTAAAATATAGTGGATTATTTTACATGACAAAATATTTATTTTGGAAATAAACACTGAATGAAAAAGTTTCGTCTCTTTTCTTGGAAAGAAGAAACAATTTAAGTCAAACATATACTATCTGAAAGTGAAATTCATACAGTAGAATAAGAAATTTCTAAAAATAATACTGTCATCCATTTATTATGAATAAATTATTTATTTATAAATAATAATAATGATGATGATAATATTTTATTATTATTATTATTATTATAAGTTACATGAGCAAAGTACATCATTAAAAAATTTGTCCTTAGTTTAGAATTTCTATTTCATGTATAGGTCTACTCGAAAGCTCATATTATTGTCTTTTCACTCGAAAATATTAAACCACCCATTTCAAAAACGTGAGATTTCTGAATTTCAAATTGCGATACTAGCTTGACGAAAATAAGTCAAAGTTTGAGAAAATAGTAGCTTGATGAAAACGAAAATATAAATACATATTAATTTAGATAAGAATTTAAAGATATTCCAAGGGTGAATGTAGAGGTTACGGCAAGATGCTGATTCAAATTTCAAACCACACGCACTCGATGAATTCAGTTCCCAAACCATTCGGATTGTCCCCCACTTAATTAGAACATCAGATCATGATCTTTCCACTTAAATTTCTAACCCGTTTCACTGAAAGTCATCATTTCAAAAATGTCAATCGTGAGAGCATGATGAGTTTGACCACATTGTGATGATTGCATCTGTGGCAGAACTAAATCGGGTGGATAACCCGATTAAGCGCTTAAAATTGAATAGATTAAATATTTAATATATTAAATGCGTGTGACACTATTTGGTTTCTATTGCTTGAAATGATCAGAATTATTGAAAATAATAAGTAAAAAGGAGTTAATCCATATCCCTTAATGCTTGAAATGATCCTCACAACTATATTATTATTTAAAAATTTTAATTTTACTAAACAGGTCCCATCACGAAAAGTTAGTTTTGTTTTTCTCTTCTTTTTTGTTTTTGGCTTGTACATGAGATTATAGCGTTGGAAAAATAAGATAAGAGATAAGTTTACGGTTCAACGTAATGAAAACTCAAACTCCTAACATTCATTAGAGAGAATCATGTTGCTATTAGTCTTAACTGTTAAACATGGCCAGATCATTGAGCCAGGTTAGTTGCCCGGTCGCTAGTAGGATTATTGGTTCAACTATGTGCTTAAAATTTTAAAAATTACAATTATACTGTGCTTTCATCCAATCAGTTCAAACGCTTGACTCAGTTTAACGATAATAAGATCATAAAATCACGACTAACTCAAATATATCTCATTAATTCTACTGTGGATACATCATATTTGGAAGAAACTATGACCCATAATGACCAAACCGAGCTAATGCTTGCAGTGAATTTTTTAAGTATTATATGAGATTATGGATGAAATAGCAAACTTAAATTTGCACAAATTAAATGAGGCTTCACTTTTAGATACTCATGTCTCTACGCGTAGAATGCATGAAACTGTTAACTGGCATATATATATATATATATATATATACACATGGTCAAAACAGCTAATAATGGAAGAAATTCTTTTAAGAAGTTGTGTGTGATAATATAATAACTTTATTTTTGTCAAATTAACCCCGTAGGAATCATATATAAAGTAGTTAGATGTTGGATTTTGTTGCGTAAAGAAGGGAACTTGCTATGCAAAATATAATTATTTATAAAATAAAGAAACAGAAGAAAAGTAGGCACCTATCCTGAGTAAACGCTAGGCGGGGCAGTTGCCCGCCTTTGGTTTCTGATTTTTCTTTTCAATGAATAAAGCTTTTCATTTTATTTTTAATGTTTCTCTTAAAATAAACTGATTTTACCCATCTCATCCTCACACAAGTTATCCCACCGAAGTCCACCTATTTTATTTTGAAATAATCACTAACTATTCAAAAAAACAAAAAAAAAAAAAAACCTTAGGTGGGATGGGGCATCACATGTCCTGTGAGCTATTCACTATTTCATAAAAGTATGAAGTAATTTGTCATAAATCATCTCACCCTTTCCCTGTAAGTGGAGTTTATTTAAAAATCCTAACCCCGGAACTGTCAAATTCTTATAGTACATACAGTTAAGTGAGGAGTTGCACCCAGGGTTTAGATAGGATGCATATGCATTTATGCATTCAATATTTATGGATGCATGCATACATACTGATCATTGCTGGTAAAATTAGTGAGGCGCATAATATTAGTGAAGCCATTATGTAGCAAAGTGAGGTGTCAATGGAAGATTGATAGACCATGTCAACGTTTGATTCCTTGAAATGGAACACCAAGGGGGTGGAATGACCGAAACAGTATGACCAAAAATAATCAAATTCTCTCACGTGTGACGCTGTATGAGAAATGAGAAATGATTTGTTTGGGTAAATCCTACATTATTACTCTCAGGGTACATAAAATTCAATCCTCAAAATGATTTTCAATTGTTATTTAATTTATTACATGCATCTTGAATCATGCCACATTCTAAAAGAATTGAAAAGACTCGTAATCAATCTTCCATTATTACTCGTCTAAGCTATAAAATGTAAGCACCCAAATTTTCCTCATGTTATTGTTTTAGAAGGGCTTTGACTTTTTACAAAATTATACAACCCGGTTCAATGCATGAAAGTACTTTGGTATTATGACAGTAGAGAAGGAGCTTAAAGAATGAGTCCTTCGAAAAAATTATCTGGCTTTTTATTCCCTAATTAGAATAGGAGAGCTCTTTTTATTTTCTATTGTTGCTCAACAATTGGGTGTGGATGGAAGTATTTGAAGGACGGGTTGAATTATGGGTGTGCAATAGCTGGCGTAGCTATGGTAGATTCTCTTAACCTCGGTTAGGATCCGATGCAATGCCCAAGGAGGGGGTGAGGAGTACACTAACTAGGGGTATAAATTGGTCTGTTTTTTATACTTTTCACTAAAAACTGAAAATCGATCGATCGACTACTTTTAAAGGAAGAAAAAAATCGAGGATCAACCAACCGATTTAGTTGACCAAAAGTTAAAAATCCTTGGAAAACCAAAAAAGTATAACGGTTGATTTTTCAGTTAATTTCAGTCAGTTTTTGGGTTTGGTTGAACACCCCTAACAATAATGAATAGATTGCATGGTGCTAGAGTCTGTTTTAAAATTTAAAATTAACAGAATATTTTTGATTTTAGAAAGAGTGTAATGGAGTCTAAGGGGAAAGAATATTGAAAATAAAGTTTTGTAAATGAAAGATAGAGATTTTAGAAGAAAATTGTGTAATTTTTTTTTAGTAAAAAAGTAAATTGAAAATACAAGCCGCATATTAAGGAGAAAGAAGGTGACATCAATATATGCATATAATGAAGCTAAAAAAGAGTAAATTTTTTGCTTTATTCTTTATCACAAGCTTGATGCAGTACCCAAGCTTGCTAAGACAAAGTAGTGAGATACTTATGACCTTTGATCAGCGTAAAGTAGAGAGTTTTACATAATATATGGGCTTAAAGTTAATGTGTATGTGCCTTACACCTATTTTTATTGGGGTCAGGCTTGTGCTGGTGGTGGTGTTTTTTTTTTTTTTTTTTTTTTTTTTTTCAGTGTGTGGGGTGGGTTGGTGGTTGTAGGCCTAAATATAGATGGGTAACCTTATTTTAGATTCTTACTTATATATAATTTTTCTTCTTCTTTTTTCTATAATAAAATTCTGGGGTTCCCCCTTGGTTCATTCTCTCCCACACTGTTGAAAAGAGAATCACAGCCCAACTCCAAAAATCCGGCCTTTTAATAATAGACTTAAAGAATGTGAATTTATTTCATAAAAACTTTTATTAAAATGAAGTAATTTTGGAGCCCATCCTCTTTTATAACCGGGTTAGTATGGAATGAGATTCTACAATATTGACAACACTCACCTATCTAAAAATGCACTTATATCCTTTTGTTCTCCAAAAAAAAAAAAAACTCTGCACCATTAAATCTTTTAAATTAGCATTTTTACTGATTTCGAGCTGGTAGATGATAAGAAAATTTCTCATGTTATTACCATCTTCTTTAGTGCCATCTATTTCATAAAATAAAAAGTTGTGAAGTTAAAAGAACAAGGGGATTGAATAAGGGTATAGAAAGGGTTTTACAATTAGAAGACATTGGTAAATGAAGCTTTTGATGGTAATTACTTTTTAAGAGGCAAACATGTCAAAGGATAAAAAAATAGAGGAAATTTCAGTGTCTTTTTTAAATATGCGAGGGGTTCTCATGTCTTTTTAGCTCATTTTTTAACTGTTCTTGTATGAACTCTTACAGATGACATCTTCTCGGAGCAAAGTTTGTCATTATACCCATCAACTAATTACAATCACTCCTGCAGTTGTACACGATAGGAAATGATTATTTTTGGCACACTGCATTACAAAGTTGATCCTAATTAGTGGGTATAAATCCCACATAATTAGACTTTGATACAAAGTTTCCTTTTTTTTTTTTCTTTTTTGCTAAGCAGATGCAAAATTTACTAAAATAAAGGGATTTGACTTGACAGCATTCCATGTTCAAATCAAATTGAATTTAGAAGGGTCAAGATGATTAATTAAATCAAAGATTGCAAATTTCTTACCTAACTCTTATAGCACTTCTTTTGATTGTTCAAAATGCTAAAGTGATCTGGGACAGCGTATATAAATCCTTATATATTATCTTTTTATTGGTTTACTCACTAGTGTTCGAAAGGCAAACAATCCTGATAAAATATGGTTCGAGCTATGAGGACTTACAAGTGGCCTAAAGCTCTCTCAGCACCTATTTTTGTCATTCACAAGAGACCTAAGATGTGGGCATATTTAGAGAACCCGTTCTTGTTCCTATTCCAAGAATATTTGCATGCTTGAAAGTAGTTAGACAAATAGATTCTCACTCTTAAGATATAATTTAGTTTGATATTATACTGTTGTACTTTGTGAGAAGTCCTTAAAATTTGGGTTCTGATCGGTAGTGAAGTCAGGATTCAAGGTCAGGTTTTCTTTAAAAGGTTTTTTAAGCAAGGTGATGCAGAATGGGTTCATTATATATTTATTTTGTTTTGATTAAAACGAAAAGTAATTCAGATATATTGCATAATGTATGTATCATTTAGTTTTTTTTTCCAAAAGGTATTGGTTCAATTAAAAGAAATAGCCATGGCCATTAGATTATAGAGCAACATGAAGAGACGCACTAAGTTGAAAACAATAAATATAATAAGAGAATTAAAAAAAATAATATTCACTAGATTTGAAGCTCGTACGATGCACAGATCATTTAATCATCATTAATCATGAAAGAGTAGAAGATACTTAAAACCCCATTTTGCCAAAATTTCATGCGCATAGATAAGTATTATAAGAAGATTACGCATAGGAGAAGTCTTAATTGAAATTTAAATGTATAATATAACAGGGAAAAAGTGAATGTAAAGCCCATGAATCCAAATTGATGTATAAATAATTTATTAGCATTCATTATTATCTTTACAGCTAAAGATATTCATAAAATTGCGAGTGTGTCATGTGTCACTTTATGAATGTATTAAATTTTGGAACAAAAATCTAAAGTCAACATGATAACTAGATATACTCAATGGATCTTAATTGAAGAGCATAGAAAAACAAATCTAAAGATATGTAATCAGATTAGATCCGATGTAAAAAATCCTTAGAAAACTATTTATTCATGATGGTAGATAATTACTAAAATGAGATAAATATTAAAAAATGGGAGTTTAAATAAAATTTTTAAGTGAATGACATGTCTCAAAAATATATTAGTATAGAATATGGCACATGTTAACATTCAATCCTGCGTGACGTTATGAAGAGTCATGGGACGATAAAGAGATTAAATTAGAAAAAGATTAAAAAAATCTCATAGAATGTCTTGATATTGAGCGACTCTGCTTTCATATATTATATATGATGTTGTCATTGCGTATGCTTTGTGCATATCTTGAGACGGGGTAGATGGGACGCCTACTCCAGCTCTATTTTTGGTTTTTCATTTGACATGTTCTTAAATGTATGAAAATGTAAAGACAAGGTAAAATGAGAAAGTCGGGAGGCTAATTTTCCTACTCATTGTTCTCTTCTTTTGAGTATAATCTCATTCATTTATTCACAAACAATAGTTATGGGCTTATTCTTTGTTAAAGTTACGATTCCTCGTTAGGCACAAATACATTCAAAATGATGTCGCTTTCATAAAAATCTACTGTCTTTTAAAAATATTTATTGAAACATAGTTTTAAGGGTGTAGTTATACATAAATAGGGGTACTACATATAAAATTTTCTTATCAATTTTTAAAAGTTCCCATCTTTTCAAAACCTGACAAACTAAGTTCAAAAAATTTCATTTCAGTTTACCGTGCTTTGTTTTATCTACTAATTAACTAATCTTGTACTTTCCCACTAGTTAAAAAACAATCAAATTCAGCAACAAAAAAAAAAAGAAAAGAAAAAAACGAAAAATCTCATGTTGAAGTCAACATTACAAATCTTCCGGTTTATCCTGAATTAAGACCTCAAATTTTGATTTATAGCTGTTTTATTTAATCTCATTGTAATATATTGACAATTTTATTTTAGTAATTATAATGACATTTTTTTTATTATAGTTATAATTTTATTTGATTTTCAGTCAAAATTCAACCCAAATTTTTTTCCACCCCACCTAAAATTAGGCTCTAGATCCACCACTGTGTAGAGACTTTTCCATGGACATGACATCCAATTGTATGTGGGAGGGGCATGCATATATACTTGTTACAGTGAAAGAGACTGGCCTATTCAGAATCACTCCAACAAGTAAGACTATCACTGATGGACGTTTCTGTGGTAAATTCATCGGTAGTACTCAGTTTATTTGATCATACGATTACCTACTTTACCCAAGCTTAACAAACCAACACATAAACTTCATCGCTAGACGTAGAAAAGAAAAGAAAAGAAGGCCTGCAAGGGTTGTGGCAAAAATTTTGACAAAGATCAAGAAGACTAAAATGCAAAAATATATAGTGCAGGAAAGGGAACGAGATTATAAATTTTTATTTTACCGTTTGATAACATAAAAAGTAACGAATCGATCGTTTTATTTCCACGACTCAAACACAACAGTTGAAACAACCAAAAAATAAGTTGTTAATAAACATATAAATTTTACCAAAGATTCTTTTGAATGCTAAGACAGTGTTACATCATTTATGAAAGCAAAAGGACCGACAATACAGTGGAAAATACATGGCTTCTTTATTTCTTGGAGCCCATAGAAGATTTTGGCTGCAACAAGCTGGGCTCAGAAAGGGTGAAGAAAACACATGGCATGGCACGCTATACACATCATAATGCGTGCGCCGCAACACGACTAGTCGGTTTCGGTAAGTTGTTCGTTGCTTTCGATCCTCATGTGCTCCAAGTTTGTTTTTCGATCGAGCTTACGGGAGAAGAAATTCTTGATGTATTGTTGCACATCAACCCTTGTGAATGATGGTGGATTCTGAGGGGTTATTAGACTTCTGGCTGGGCCAACTTCAGCTTGGAGGTTGGGGCTGAAGAACATGCCAATGGAGATCCTCTCTTTCGTCGGGTTTATCGTTACGCGGTGCTCGATGCTCTTATAGATCCCGTTGGTAAAAATCTGAAAAAACCAGGCATGGTAACAAAAGAATACCTATTGAAAAAATTGACCAGTAAAAAGGCTATAAACTACGCAGACAGAATCTTGAGATTTAATTATGATAAAAGGACCTTTAGAATAAAATCCTTTTTTTTACGGCGCGTCCCTATGCTTTTTAATATATATTTTTTTCGATGAGTGCGTATCCGTAAATTGGGCAGCTAGAAGCAGCCCCACTAGCTAGGTGATTTATGTAATCAAAGCCTGGTTTACCTAGGACTCAAATCCTGGTTAATCAAAGTGAAATGAACCTGGGGTTTTCTTTGAACAATGCACTGCAGGTTTTTGGGTTGATGAATCCCACTGATAATTGCATTATTTTTTCCTCTACCTTAGCATTTCTTTCTGCTCTTTATTCTAGTTTCTTTATGTCGATAAAGTACAAAAATGAGCAGGGAAAAAAAATTGCTGTGATTTTACGCGTAATTCCTTCCACTTATATGACAAAAATAGATAAAGAGAACAGTAATTAAAGAGTGAAGATGGATACCTCCAGAATGTCACCTATATTCACGACAAAGGCATCTGGGTAGAAGTTCACTGGAACCCAAAGTCCATCTTTCTTGATTTGGAGTCCCTGGACTCCATTAACTTCAAGGAGGATGGTAAGTGCAGACCCATCAGTGTGAGACTTGAGTCCCATAACAAGTTCTGGCTGTGGGCATGGTGGATAGTATGTTAGCCTCAGAGATTGCATCCCATCTTCGAAAGTCTCTTCCATTTCTCTGCATTCCATCCTCAGCGCCCTTGCCATCATGTTCAATAGCATTTTCGCGATCTTTTGCAACTTTGAAAAGTAACACTCCAAATTGTCTCTGTAGTTAGGTTTAGGGTTAATAGCCTAAAACCTATATATATATATATATATATATATATATTTGTAAATTCCTCAAATGGTCAACATAAAGAATCATTTTCCTTCTTGAAAACCTTATAATAAAAAACTCGAACGTGACAAATCCATCATAAGGGAAAAATAGCCTCAAAAACACTATCATGCTTCATAGAATAAAGTTTTAAATTTCCTAATCAAGTTTTTGAATTTGACAAATCGAATCAATGTTTCAAATTTTTAAATAAGAACTCTAAATGGAAAAAATAAATAAATAAATAAATGAAAGGAAAAATGAAAATAAAATCTAAAGCAAACCAAAAAAAAAAAAAAGCAATCAACCGATTCTAACCCTCAAGGATTGTTTAGATTTTATGCGTACCCTAAAATCATGCAAAAGTTTGCAACTCGTCAAAGAAGCGCTTCGTACTTCTTGCATATTCTGAGTAAAACCCAAACTATAGTTTTGGGAGGCTAATGATGGAAGTGAAAAGGTATAAAATCGTGCCAAAATAGGTAAATCATGATTATTTCAGTACCCAGGAGAAATTCCTTAGTGCATGCCAATATTGCTTACTAAATGACGTGGTTATGATTAATAATTTCAGGAGGATCGCACTTTCCTTCTTTTTTTTTCTTTTTTTCCCTCTCTATTAAAACACAACGTTAGTTTGGGGGGCATTTATATGCATAATTCGGAGCAGTGAAAATGCATAAAAGACAAGCTCATGATGAAAATGCCAATCATGAGCAAATTTATTTTATATTTGATTCTAAAGAGGTTAAAAAAAAAAAAACCTTTTACCATAAGAGAGAGGAATCGAGATATAGAGACAGAGAACCTTAGAGATGGTGGGAACTGTGGAAAGAGATAGGGCTTTCTGTGGTGAACAGGGTTGATGAGCATATACAACCTGTCTCCCCAATCTAGTTTGTGATCTTCTGTTAAAGCTATGGTTTGTCCATACCCTTCAACATCTTCCCCTCTCCTCTGGTATTTCATTTTCTCTTCCAAAGGGAGCTTGAAAAACTCCTCTATTTCCTGTTGCACTTTCTTCACCAAAGAAGAGGCCACCCCATGGTTCACAAGCTGCACAAAAAAAGAAGAGGAAGAAGAAGTTGTTTTAGTCTCTTGGCCTCATTAGGCATGCTGATGGGTTTTGTGGTGACTAATGAAATAATAATAATAATAATAATAATAATAATAATAATAGAAGAAGAAATCTGATAAACTCGTGCTATTAGCTTTTATTTAAAACTCGCAGGCTGGGCAAGGTTTATTTTATATTTTATTTTTACAAAATGATATACATAAGTAGAGTTAGTAATAAGTGTTAATAGGGGATAAGTGCTAAATTTCGTGCACGGTTTCTATGGGTAGCTCACGCAACTATGAACATACATGATTGGGAGCCATATATAACGGGCGTATGCCTCAGTACAGAATCTCCTAGGGTAGAACCATTGGCACAAAACTAGTATTGGAAAAGACGAGTATATGTGCGCAAAAAATTTAAACCCCCCTCCCCCTCTCTTCTCTCTATTGAGATGTTTTGTATGACCTTTCGATATTTTTCTTTTTATTATATTTTGGTAGGTAAAAAGAGACAGCTCATGATTATAATACTACTCAATGGGTGGCATGGGACGGTAAGATCAAAGGATCCATAATCAATTAGGCCGTAGAAGACGCCAAAATGTTATCAACACTGCTTTATTTATAAAATACACGCTCCAACCTAAAGAAAAAGGGAAAAAGAAGAGAGAAAGTAGAAAACAAAACAAAACCTGAAAGAAGCCCCATTCTTGGCAAGTAGAGTGCAACTTGTGGAGCTCATCCTCCGCGTATTCCACACTGATCAAACGGCTCATGTCTATGGTCGGTAGTGGCGGCACCACCCCGCTGGCGGAGCTTATGAGAGGCTCATTCTGATCATCGCAAACGTAGCATGGCGGCACAACCGATGCCGCTACGGGCTGTTTCACAAACTCCTGCAGGCTCACAATCGGTTGCTCCTGTGATGCCATTGCTGTGCAAATTTTTCCCTGCCATCGCAATAAGAGAGAGAGTGTTTATATAGCCACAAGGATGAATCTTGGGTCATGAAAATTGAAAATATTATATTTGGTGTCAGTTGGTCTTGTAGAAGAGATTTGTGGTGTTGATGTTGACTTTTGATTCTCTCTAGCTTGCTATGATTTGTGTTCTTTCGTTTCTTGTGTTTAAAATTTCTTGGACACACATCAATATCTTTAAATTAGTTTTTTATGCATTAAATTTATCAATATTTTCGATATTCTGTTTTAAGTTATTTATCTTTGACTTGTGCGGTTCAAGAGACTAGTAAGAGTTACTCAAATTAACGAGTAGTTGTATATGTTTAAGTATCTATTATTAAAAAAATTCTTTGAATATTAGCTCACAACAACCTGTGCAACAGCAAATTGCACAGCTACGGGTGGCAATGGGTAAGATAAGCGTAGGATAATGGTCTTAGCCGTATCCCTACCTTAGTTTTAAAAGCCTTATCCTAGCAGGTAAAATCAAAAATATAATTACTTAACCCTAATGGGTAACGAGTAAGGATTTAATTTATCCTAACAAGTAAAACGGGTAGTATATTTAAAATGAAATTTTTAATAGAAGAAGCATAAAATTAAAGTTTATACCTAAAGTTTTAGTTAAATGTCTACGACTATATTTCAAATATAGTTGTATGTTACTTAAGTTACATTTATGTCTAACCTAAAAGCTTTAATATAGCTATTTATATAATAATATTTTATACTTATATATTTATATATCTACATGTATATATTTATCAAAATATCCAAGGGTAGACTGGTGAGGAAATCCCTTTACCCTTATCCTTTTTAGTTGGATAGGTAAAAAAATCTTTACTCTTATCCTGCCTTATTACTAAATTGAGTAAGAAAGTCGGTAAATGACCACACCGTTACTCATTGACACCCTACTCTCACAACCTCGAACTTGGATCCTCTACAGCACACCCTTACCTACTACCACCCTTACCCTCACACCCTCGAATTTGGCTCTCTATAGTTCTTACCATAAAATTTTCTGTAAAATGTTTTTAAAGATTTCCATCTTTAATACACCGAACAGGTGTACAATGGTGCACTCATCCATCATTCACTAAATGGTTCCCAATTATTAACACCTTTAAATCATATTTAAAGCAACCATACGCGTAAAAGTTTAACTAGTAGTGACCCCTTACCCCTTCCCACCACTACCACTCTCATATGGCACGTTCTCATGAAGTCCGCCTAAAAAAGGTTCAAACTAACAAAGGTGAGTGCGAATGAAGACTCAGTAAGGGAATAATCAATCAGGTGCATGTTCAAGAAAGATCAACACAACAAATTCAATATAGTTCAGCTCGAATTATCAATCACTGAGAGACCTATAAGGTCATGAATGGTGTGTTTGTTCAAACTCAAACATGGAGTCCAACAGTTGTGCATTAATCCAAGCACGAGGTCTACTCAACATATCGGGGCTCGTCAACCAGCCATCATAGCTTATGCGTACATTAACCCAAGCACGAAGTCTGTCATTCCCGCTTTCACAGTATTTCATCTTAGTCAACAGGTTAAAATGCAACATTCAACAACCAACATAATAAGTGGGACAGAACAAATAGGCCCTACCACATTCAAAACAATATTTGGGGTGTCAAACAATTATATTAACAATAACTAGAATAGTGGGTTCAAACAATTATTTCCAATCGCAACCAAATCAACAATTTAGGCTCAAATGACATGTGCAACCACAATTCGGATGAATAAATCAATATAAACATGCCAAATAATACCCGAAACAGTAATTATGAATCAAATATTAATAGGTTTAGATATAATCAAGGAAAATGAAGATATTTCAACAAAATAACTGAAATACCTCGCAAAGGAACAAATCTCAAGTAAAAGAATAAATTTTCTCTTACAAAAAATAGATTAACCTTCTGTAAATAGATCGTGAAATCAAAATTAGCATTTTCCTTCTCACATCCACTTCACACGTTTCCCTTTCTTTCTTTTTTCCTCTTTTCCTTCCTCACGCTCTGAGCCCTCTCTTTTGTTTCTTTCACGTCTTTCTTCTTCTTTTTTTCCTTCTTTTTCTTTTTTTTTTTCCCTCCTCCTCCTTCCGTTTCTTCCGCGCGGTCCCCAGTCCCTTCTCTCCTCTCGTTCTCTCTATTTTCCTTCTTTCCTTTCTTTTTTTTTGTCTACTGTAAGTAAACATAAAATAATATTATATATATAAAGTTTTCAACTTGGGGCACATGCCGACTCAGTGAATTAGTCCCCAAGTCCGGCCTCCCTCTCCCCACACGTGTACACACACATATATTACATTAGGTTAAGTTAATATACATTACATTATATTTATACATCCTACATGTATAAGATAATTTTTCTTCTAAATCAGTCACATGCATATATAAAAAATCACTTATCGCGTGTCCACCTATTCCACTTTTCACCATATTTACCATCCTTGAATTATTATTAAGTTCCCAAATTCATCATTGTATTGCTCTGATCCTTCATTTAATACAAACATCACAATCATCTATTCATTTTCAGTCCTATATTTACCACTTAATCAAATTAAGATTAAATAAAAATTTAGGGGTATTACAATGGAAACTTTGGATAATGTTCGAAGCTCACATCAAAGAAGTGAAAATAAAGATAATCTGAAACGTTGGTGCTTTGAATTTTCAGAAAGACTCCATTTATTATCAAATTGTATCAAAATTGATGGTTTTTCCTTTTTTTTGCAAAATTAAAAATAAAATTATTCCAATCTATATAGTTCAAAGTTTAAAAATGGGATGTATTTCTCGTCCTAGAGAAAATCTCTGAGAATTATACTGCAAGCCACTTGAGACATGGGTATGGACGGAAATTGAAAAAAAGGGAAAAACAATAAACTTGTAATTTTTATTAGAAACAAACTCCTGTTTTAATCACTATCCCTTTATTCGTAGTTATGACTAATTTCAAGTTATCATACCTGCAAGCAGCAGCCATGATGGGCATTATACGCATTGAAAATATTAAGATGAAAAATTCAGTCAAAAAGGTGGCCAACCACACATGATATTTGCAGGCATAGCAACTTACCAAGTCTTCCTCCGTTTCTCAACCATGACGTAAAAGACCCAATTATATCCTCGGAGATTTCTTAAGATATTTTCTTACAAAATTTCGTAAAAGACCCAATTATATCCTCGGAGATTTCTTAAGATATTTTCTTACAAAATTTCGTTATAAAATCAAGAAATGGTACTAGGGATCATCACAAATGTCGTAGTAGTGGTTAACAACATGAGCAAATTCTGATCTCATCAATATATTATTAGTTCAAAAGAATAAATAAAACATGAGGAAAGAAAAAATAAATTAATTAAAGTAAAGTTGTTATATTTCAACCAACCCAATGTCTCGACTCAGTGGCTCATCGACCCTGTTATTAAATTAGTTCAAGTTTGACGTAATCCAAAATGTATATTAGCCCATCCCAACCCGAGTGATACACGAAAATTGTTCTAAAAAGGCTTTATTGAAAGCCATGAGATCTGAGACTTTTTCAAAGAGATAACTAACCAATGAACCATTGAATAATTGAATATATTAACCAATAACTAAAGTAACAGTAATTGATATTCTAAAATAATTATGTTATTGATGAAAAATTATAAATAAGTACTCAACTAAGACAACGGTAACAATAACTAAACTTTTATAAATAACTAATATACAGACAGACAAGAAAATAGGACTTCGTTTTCAAGAGATGAAAGAGAAAATAGGAGGATCTCCTAATCTCCTAATTTTCATACGATTACTATAAGTTCACACATATTATCTTAAGGATGAAAGTTATTTATTTCAACATATAAAATAAAAGTATTATACATCACCAAACTGTATGAAATTTTAGGTCCTAATTATTTTTTATGCTATTTCAATACCTCATGATGGGATTCCGGGACTAGGTCATAGGTCATAGGTGGGTAAGTTCTTATATGCTCGCATATGATCTATATATATCTTACTTTATATTATATTTTAATTTCAAATAAATCTTACTTTTCTTTTGACTAAAGAATTAAATTAAATCCATTTCAATTATATTCCTAATAAATTTATTTAAATTCGTTCCATTTAAAGTAGATTATAAAATAATTTCTCACCCTTTAATTATTAATTTTTGAGCATTAAATGTTTTACTATATATCAAATATCAAGTCTATTTAAAGTGAAGTGCATTAACCTCTTCAATCATTTTGATTAATAGATTATATATATATGACATGATTATAAATTTCATGGATTATATAGTACATGGCATCGACCCACTGTTGATTGGGTAACTTGGCAGTTGAACTAGTAACAGGTGAACTAGATCTTTTAGCTGGGTTGACGTTAAGGTCAGGTTTGATAACTATGATAGAAGGAAAAGAAATATTCGTCTAATAAAATAATCGAGAACAAACAAGTTTGCAAACAAAAACATATATCCTCGACTTGATTAGACATTATTTACGTTGCAAGCCAATCATTAGTAGACATTTTACCCATTTTATGGAAGCCTGTAAAGAGTGAGCTTTTTTTTTTTCCATAATAAGAAAGTTCTTACCCATGCTTGGTGAACTTATTGTAATTAATGTGTCACATCAAAATGATTTTTTTAATGTCCAATTTCAACGTTTCAATCTTATGGACTGAATGAGTATAAAAAGAAAATATGATGCCATTCTAACTTTCATACAATTTCATCATATATTGGATTCTAATTTACAGTGTGAGCAACCAAAAGATCTAAATAGTAATAATTGTTTTGAATATTTGAATTCAATGGATGAGAGATTTACATATAATAAAATTGTATAAAAATTGACAATATTCTCTTATTTTTTTCATGCTCAACCAATTTGTACGGTAAAAATTTGGAAAATGAATTCAAAACTGCATTGTTTTGAAATGACATAGCAAGTAAATTACCTACAAATACGTTTCCCTTCTTTCTATGGGTTATTGTTACTTTTTCCTCGTGAAAAAAAATAATTAATTGAATATTCCTGGGAGAGTATCGTTCACCAAGAAGGCATGTCAAGGATCAGATTTTGTATTGCAATTATTATTTGCATAGAATTTATGTAATTTTTTACTATTTTTTATATTTTGTGCTCTCAGGGTTAGTCATCTATTGCATTTTAAAGACTAATGCTTTCATTTAATTATATTATTTTTCCGATAGACTTTTAGTGTAATTTGATTTTAAATATACCACGTGATTTCAAAGGGAACTTTTACATTCATTAATTATTTTTCTCTTCCATATGAGGATCCTATTATTTTTCTAGTAACCATACCTAGTATGACTTGCTGAGGGTTGCTTTTATTAGTTTGTCAACGGAGACATGGTTTTATAATGCATTTAAAACGTATGGAAGATCATTAAAAACACCCACAATTTAGCACGTTCATAATTTGTTAAAAAATAATATATTTACAATAAAAGAGAAAAAAAATTCAGAACGCATAGTACATGCTGGAAAAATATGACCAATTTAAGTCATAATTATTGGTCTAATCTTGTTTCTTTATTTATATATGTTTTTACCAATTTAATATTATTTTAGCTGTTGATATATGTTAATTTGTATGTATGTATATATATATATATTCATTCTTCGTGTCAATCACGTTGAAAGGGATTCCAATGGAGCACGAGAACTTCTTCTGTATATAATTAATTTGCAATTTTGTTTTCTTTTTCGTTCAGATGCTCATAATATCCTCAGGTCAATGCTAACTAGGAAAATGTCTAATCCCGTTGAAATCATTGTATTTGTTTGTTTTTTTTAATAAAAGCGGCATTATTATTTAATATTGAATTGAATTTACACTAGTATTAATTTCCATAACTTTCGTTATCAGAAAAGAATAAATATAAATCTAATTAAAAAGAAGATTAAAATATGAGCCGAACTCGAGCTAAGGTTTAAAGGGCTCGGCTCCAGCCAGACTCGTCATTTCAGCTTAACGATTCAGGGAGCTTAGCTCAAGATAGGCTCAGTATTTCAGCTCAATGTATTGTTTTTGAGCTGAGCTCGAGCTAGACTTGTTAATTTAGTTGAAGTAGCTGTCACAAAACTAAATTTAGGCACGACTTATTAATTTAATAAAAGAAGATCCTATTGGACTGAGCTCGAGCTTCCAATATGACAGTCGAGTCAAGCTTGAATAGACTTAGGACAGGTTCGAGTTTAGCTCGCCAAAAACAAATCAAATTTACGAAACATATCACAACATAGGCATACTCGAAAATTGAATAACTATCCTCTGATAACAAAACATATGAATTACTTTTCATAACGAGAGGAGAGAATAATTAGCTGAGGGAACCCAATGTCCAAAACAAAGAATTAAGACATTTTTTAAACAAAAGCATTTAAGATAATTAAATCGTGAATGAGGAATTGACCAAGAAATGTTGATTCAATTTTAAACCACAACCATTCCACGAATTCAGTTCCCAAATTCACGGTCCAGTTTTATATTGTCAAACATTGCAAAGTGTCCTCTTTCAAAAAAAAAAGAGAAAAAATTGCTAAGTGTTCCCCAGTCGATTAAAACATCTATACAAAAACATTCATCTTTTACCAAAATAGTTATCTTTGACATATTTTATCAAAAGTCAAACAGGTTTTACAAAAGAAACCTGCATTACGGTGGATGTTAATTAATATTACGAGTGACTTCATTATTCAAAAATGCGAATCTAGAACACATTAAGTTTGACCACACCGCGATTGCATTAATTTGTTGCAAAACTAGATATTGAGGATGAGTTTCGATGACAGTAGCCGGAATGAGGTTCCTCATTCCCATTTCATTCTCGTCAAGCTTAAATTCAATGGGGTGATTATTTCCTTACAATGATCATTCCCTAATATGACCAACAGATTATTCCATTCTTATTTTCATTCGTATGTCATGTTTCATTCCTATTAACATTCCATTCCTAACATCTGAAAACAATATCAAAATACAAAAGTCTAAACTTATTTAGTTATGCTCAAATAGTATATCACACAAGCTACCATTGAGGATATTTTATGTCCTAATGTATATATTCTAATATATATTACATAAATATAAATCGAGTTAAACGGATCCTATGAGTTAGAGCCCATTAGCCTAAAAAAACTTAGATATATAGTATGGATTTAACTTTGGTACATTAATTGTACGTAAGTCAAATACAGCACATATATAAAAAAAATTTAAAAAAAAATTCAAAATAACGTAATTTTAAAACTTGTGTAATAAGGTAGGCTAGGCTGTCAATATCCGACAAAAGTGAGCCGCCCACTAAAAGGCAGTCAAAACTTCAACCGCAGGAAAGGTTTCTAATCCGAGTTGAAACGATGGGAACGGAAATGCTTATGCTACCTTTCTGAAGGGTGAAGCGTGCTAAAAACTCTTATTTAATGTGATTTCAAGGCTAATTAGCGGATTTCGAAAATATTCTATTTATTTGCCTTTTATTTATTTTCGCAATTTCTTGTGTTTCCTTTGCGATTTGCGAGTCAGAGCAACATATTTAAGCACAACTCTCCTATGAGATGTATCTTTGGAAGAATAAAATCCGTAAATTTTTCCTTCGAGGCCGTAGATTTCTCCCTATCAGAGTTTTATGTGTACCATTTTGCAAACTATACAATTATTAGAAGTTGTATTTCAGATAAATTTGGTAAGTATAAATGGTTAGGATTTTTTTATGTACACATGCAAATCATTCATTGACAAACTACATAATGCATTTTTCATTCAAAATACAAAGGAGCCCGACAGGTAAACTTGAGGTAAGCCAAAATAGAAAATGAAAACTAGTTCACCATAACTAACAAATGAAATGAAGCATTACTTCACGCTTTACACGTTCAAGATTAAATAGTCGTACACAATTTTGGACATAGCAGCAGTACAAATTCCGATTAGCTGCAAAATACTCATAACGGCTTACAAGAGTTTTTTTTAGCAGATGCCTTAAACGTACTGGATACAATTTTTTATCAAAATCATAAAAACACGGACCAAGAAGGAGAAAATAATGTTTTCCAAATTATATTGATGAAAATGACGATTTAAAGTGCAACTATATATGAAACTAGAAGAGTAATTTTCATAATTAAGTGGGCTAATTTCTTTTTGATGCATTAATGTATTATTCTTTTTCAGTGCAATCTCAGTAGAAGGAAACACGGACGGATGTAACAGATGATTTGTAATTGTTTTAAGGAAAATACTACAAATACATCATTTATACTTAATGGCTGATAAATTGACAGAGAATTGAAAATAATGCGCCAAAGTATTACCCATGGAATTTCCGTGATTAAATTATTTAACAACAAAAAATTAAATTTTTATTATTGATTTTACGTGTTTGTGGCTGATACTTGAAAGTTAGGTGGCTAATGCTTGACCAATAAATCAATGGCTAGTATTATTCTAATATAGATGGAGGTCCCAAATACAGCCGAACGTCAGCTATAAGATCATTTTGGAAAAAATTTGAGTTCATTTGATTATCATAAGCCTATAAACATGATTTAATAAGTTTAGACCATTAATGTAGCAGTCATTTGATCTTATAATTAAACGGCCGAAACACTTCAAAATTTTGTAATATTGATCCACCTTACTATATTATGCTAATAAACAATGGAAATGTTGATATCAAATATGCAGTTACCATGTATTAGGCACGAGGGTATCCTGATCGAGGGTAATATCCACGGGTTTCCATAGCTAATTCTGTATTAGGCATAGATTAGTGTATTTTTTTCCTATGACTAATGCAACATTTTCTTGTAGTGTTAAAATAATTGTCGTAATTTATGAACTTATCAAATTTTATATTTCAAGATGGGTAGGACACTCATCTTAACGATTAAAAAAAGTGTAACGATCTTGATGATGGGCTATTCTTTGAAATTGAATTAAACTTGATAAGTTCCTAAATTATGACTATTTTCTATTTTATGTGTTTGAAATTCGTAGATTCTAAAAGTGTATTAAGTTATTGTCCAACAAGCGAATGACAAGCACTATCGCAACTGTTTGAGAAGCCGGTTTCGAATTCTTGGGTGGAAAAGCAAAATTAAGCTTGCACAAATTAAATAGGGCTTGACTTTCGGATACTCATGTCTATTGGCATAGAATACATGAAAATTTTAACTTATACAATTTAATTGGACATATTTCACGTGTAGTATTATATGTCGTAAGTACTGAGGCAACAGCTAATAAAGAAAGAAAATTTTGTAAGCTGTTGCGTATTATTATATAATAATTTTATTTGTCAAATTGACCCCACTTGTAGGAATCGTATATAAAGTAGTTAGATGTTGGATTTTGTTGCGTAAACAAGGGAAATTACTATACATAATATAATTATTAATAAAAATATGTAAACAGATGAAAAGTAGATACCTGTTTTGAGAAGATATTGGAAAGATAAACCCCAGTTACTGTTAAATTATTTATGCATTTTGCTAAATGAGCAGGAGCTGCCGCCTTTGTTTTAAATAAGATGCATGTATTTATACATTCATTTATACATGTACACATTATACATAACTAGAATTGCTTGTAAACTTAGTGAGGCTCATAATATTGTTGAAGCCATTCTGTAACTAAGCGAGGTATCAATGAAAGATTAATATATCTAGACCATGTTTGAGTTCTTGAAATGGAATGATTGAAACAGTAGAAGGGGTAAAAAAAAAAAAAAAACTATATGAGAGCTGATTTCTAGCAACTAATCTCTCATAATTACTCTCCAAGTGGAAAATCGGAACAAGAAAATGGAGCTTTGTTAATGGATTATTCCATCAGTGATATTATAAAAATAGTCGTAACTTTTCTGTTAGGATTTAAGCAGTTGTTCAAAGCATTACACCTTAAGTATCGAGTTTGTAATACTTAAACCATTACCCTTCGACTAGTGCATATGTATGTGTGTGTGTGTATATATATAGGTTTTTTTAGGTTAATCTGCTGCTCAATTTATTTCATATCTATGTAAATTATCCTCAACATCTTCTACAATGAACAACCGCCATTATATAAATTATCTATAATTCCCTATCACGGATAAGGTTCAACAACAGAAACAAGCATCTCTGACAGAAGGTGAGCTTCCAGTGATATAGCTTTGTGGCTATGGCTGAAAAAATCATTGCAGTCTACTTTCCTATGTGAAAAATTTTGCATACTCTGGGAGGGATGACAACGTAGAATAAGTTTTCTTTTCCATTACACCATAAAAGAGATGAGAGATGACGGTTTGCCTGAGCAAATTCTATATCATTATGAGCAAATTCTATATCATTATTTAATAACTAAGTACGTAAAATTTGCTCCTCCAAAAGCATTTTCAGTCGATTCTTAATTTATTACAGACATCACGAATCATGCCACATTATAAAAAATTAAAAGATTCATAAGATGGTTCAATCAACTTGCATTATTACTCGTTTAACCGATAAATTAAAGCACCCAACGTTCACTTAAGTCATTATTTTAAAAGGATTTTGACTTTTTATTTACAATCATACAACACATTTCAATAAATGAAAGTACTTTGATATTATGATAGTATTAAAGGAGGCTTAAAGAATGAGCACTTTGAAGAAACTCTCTAGCTCTTGATTCCCTAAACAACATAGGAGAGCTCTTTTCTTTTTCGCTCAACACGTAGGAGAGCTCTTAGGTGTGGGTAGAAGTATTTGAAGTGAGGGTTGAATTCTGGGGGTGCACTACGCAGCATACGTAGAGTAAGGTCATCTGACATTATAGTTGGAGCCCGAGTTCATTCTCCCTCCGTTATTGCTATGAGATGAGGTATATTTGTTTAATGGGTTCGATTAGTTTGCAGAATCTATTATTTTTTACTTAGCATCACACTTCAAATTCGAGCTAATTCTCACCATATATTCTTATTATGAGATGAAAAATATCAATCTTACTAGTTATAAGCCTGTTTAATTCACTGAATCTCACTTTCTTACTTGACAAAAAATGATCTTATGTTGGATAAATTGAACAAGATTTGCTTAAATGTAACATTTCCATGTTTGCTACATACAAGTGAACTCGAGTTGGGGGGAAGAAAATTCCAAAGTTGTAACACTATTACGAGAAATTTTCAAGTAATACCTTTATAAAAAAAATCAAAATAAAGAAATAAATTTTCAATTAAACCCTTACGTTAAATGGCGAAATACTTTATTTTGAAGACGCTAAGGAACAAACTATTAGTAATTTATTATGAATATCTATTTGCTATAAATAGTATGATTATTGACTGTTGATATTATATTACAGGAATAAGTGAAATTAAAACTCAAAAAAAAATAAAAGAATTACAACAAGACCTTAAGAGAATTAGAGGTGAAAATTCAGAAATAAAATTAAAAATGTTGGAATTAGAAGTAAATCAAGAAATTTCCAAAAATAAAGAGCCTAAAAATAATAAAGAAGAATATATCAAAGGATCGTCCGATCAAGAAATAGAAAATAGTAGATTATAAAATTTTCTAGGATATATTTCTAGAGTCCAAATACATAAGTGGTATATCAAGATTAAAATAGTTATTAATAAGGAGATTATTTTAGAAACAATAGCTTTATTAGATACAGGTGCAGATTTGTAGTGGTATAAGAGCCAAGGCCTCCTTTCTTTTACCCGACGAGAGTTTAGTAATATTATTTTCCAGACCTATTATATATATATAACTGTTATCTATGAACTATTATAGAGATGACACATTTTTGGAGCATATTTTGTGCACAATAGGTGCGATGATGCATGATTAGTTATAGAGTCAGCAAGATCAATTTATGACCTGCCAATTCATTTGTAAGGCAACCCAACCCAAGAATTAAGTCGGAACATTTTGTGAACGTTAGTGTCAAATTCTATAGGGTCAAAAATATGAATTCTCAAATTAATTAATATTTATGTATGAATTATTGTTTTAAATTTTTATTAAAATATCAGGAAAAATTACTTTTCTTGTTTGTCAAGTTTGGCCAATTTGATCCAAATCTGATAAATTCACTAGTGTAGGGACCGATTGGCCTCTTTCATAAACTTCCAAGGTGAGATAAACCACTTTAAAACACCAAAGGATTAAATTGGCAATAATTCAAAACTTGAAGGAACAAAAAATGTAATTTTTCATAAATACACATGTGTCTCTAACTTAATAACGATCAGGACTTGAACCTTGGATCTGCAGGGTAATGTAGAAGTGAGTTTTGATTTCTTTTGTCTTTAATTTAACTCTTGTTGTCAAATTGGGATTTTAATTTCAATTTTTTCTTTATTTTAAATCTGTGCTTAAAATATGCGGCCTATCTTATTCAAAAAAAAAAAAAAGACAAACAAGTTTTAAATATGAGCTTTATCTGTATAAGCTAAATTATTGGTACTTTAGAATTCCTTTGGGGCATTTTTCAAAATTTCAGAAGCGTGATTTAAATTATTTTTGCATACTCATTTTAACTCATGACACGTCTTGCTCAGCCCATATTCTATCTAATTATCGTTTCTAGTTTAGAATTTTTATTTATTTATTTTTTTTCAAAGCAAGAGTCTTTACAAAACACTAAAAGGTTGATAAAAATAACAAAAGAAACAAAAGTTATCCTGCCACCTCTAGCCTACCGATCCATCCAAATAGAACCTTGTAAAATAATTTTGACCCGTCATTAATTTATTCAAAACCAATCTAATTCGACCAATTACCACCAGTAATTGATATGAATCAGTCAGGATCAACCATGCATTACTTGATGGGAAATAATTATTTGTGGGCCATTACATTTCAAAGCTGATCATAATGGGTGGGTGTAAATCCTAGCCAATTACAACTGAGGTACAAAATTTCCTCGGAAAGAATAGCCTTTGACCATCATTTCATGTTCAAATCAAATTGAATTTAGAAGGGTCAAGACGTCTAATTAAATCAAAGATTTCCAATTTCTTACCTAACTCTGATAACACTTCTTTTGATTGTAAAAAATATAAAGTGACATGGGACAGGATAATATAACTCTTATATGTTGTCGCTGGAACACAAAGGAGGTTCTTCAGATGCGGGCATATTCAGAGAACCTGTTTTTATTTTTATTCTAAGAATACTTACATGATTGAAAGCAGTATATATATATATATATATATATAGAGATTATTAATCTAAGATCTAACCGGTTCGATTTTATACATTTGTACTTTTTAGTTAAAAGTCCTCCTTAAAATTCGGGTTCTGACTGGTTGAGGAGCCGGGATTCAAAGTCAGGTATAGTGAAGACTTATAATCTGTTATATCTCAAAAATAACATAAAAATACACATTCAATAGCAAAAGTCACCATTAAATCCAAATATCAAATTTTATAGCCCATTAAAAGGATATCAATGATTAAAAAAATATAACATAAAAAATTTCTCATCCTACCTGATGGGTAGGTTTAAGAATTGTCCACCCCAGGCATTCTTCATTCGAAATCATTGCATAATATTCATACCCAAGAAACAATCAATTTTAATAAAAATTATCAAGTCATCATTCATCCACCGATTAGTGATTTGATTATACGAACGATTTCATCATATAAAATATTATTCCCCTTCCTTATGATCAATGAGACATGGTTTCTTAATCACGTTAAGGTTGTTAATCAGCTTTTGAGGTGAGATTACTCCTCTGGTTATTTGATGCAAAAGCATTATAGTTTCTTCTTCTTTTTTTTTTTTTTTTTTCACTTTTCACTTGTGAACCGAGAACTGCGGAGCAGCGAAAATAAAAAAATAAAAAATAAATAAAGAAAGGAAGAAGAAGAAGAAGACAATGTATAAAGTCTTGACCTAAAAATTGTAGTCTAAATTGTGTTAAAAAAATATTGAGGATTTGAGATGAGTCCTTAATTACCTCCTCCCGACACTCCTCACCAACAAGAAATAAGAAATGGAAAAATGTCTTGGAAACAAATAGGAAATAAGAAATAAAAAAATGGAAAAATGTCCTGGAAACATAAAGTCCAAAGCGTAGGGCCTCCCATTCAGGTTGAATACGCACTGCTCCTCGTGCAACATATATATAAATAATATGGATAGTTGTAGCAAGGACAAGAGTGATAACTTTTATTATAATTAAGAACCAGCTGAAACAAATCTCAAATAACACCATGAAAAGGCCCTTTCTCTCTCGGATTAAAATTTTTAATCGGGAAAATTGGAGCCGTGTTACATTATGAACGAGATTCTATTCAAATAGTCAAAATTATATTTTAATTTGATCAATAGAAAATTTTTTAAAAATTAAAATTTGACTATTCTGATGGAATCTGAACTCTAATCGAATGAGTATCAAGTTTCAACAGCTCATACGTTATGTGTTGGAGTTTTAATCCGACAATCATAATCATTTTCAATGGGCTTATGTGGGCTCGGGGGGTTAACTCTCTTTCTTTTTTGCTTTTTTTCTCTAAAAGCATAAATATTGGTGAATTATATATATGTAAATCCGCAAAATCCCAATCTTAGTCAAAAATGAAGTCAGAAAATTTTGACTGAGTGAGCCACGTTAATGGATCCATCCCATCATTTCCGCCCCATAGGAGATCTCAAGAGATCAGAGGCGTATCAATAATAAAACACAATAACTCACGTGTTGAGCAATGCATTAAGGGTTCGATAAGGGTAATTGCTCACAATCAAAGCCATTATATCTTATCTATTTAGATTATTTATTGAAACAATAATTTTTATAATTTGAAAGGGAATAAATCAATAACATTTTAAGTTTTTTTCTTCCAAAGAAATAGAGTCTTCAAAAAATTCAGTACCTTCCAAATGAATTCCGCGACGCCTCGTCACATATTATACTCCCTTTCTCCCAAAAATAGAAAATTATAAAAGAATGAAACAAAATCCCTCATTAGCTGTTAAGTCATTCCTTTTTGGCAATACTTCCTAGGAGTAAATTATTCTTTTTTTTTTTTTTGCCTCCCTTTTTTTTATAGTGTTTGAACACAAATGAATCAGCTTGCTTTTTACCAAAAAAATAAAAATAAAAAATAAGCTTACTTCATTTTATCTCATGAATAATGGGAAAACAATAAAACCACCCCCTAATCTTGCATGGCAACGTGCGATGCTAATAGTCTTCTTTAATAGTAAAGACACTATATTTATGGCTATAATGTAAATGAGGACCTCCTATTTATATCATGAAAATTCATCAAATTTATATTACCAAATTATATTAAAATTTATGAATACTCTTCTTGTTCTTTTTATTAATACGATTTGATCTTTTAAAAAATATATAAAAATATGTAACGTCAAGGTTCACCTTATACGGGTGCACCTCATATTCATAAACCTTTTTATTTATTTATAATTTAGTGGAGGGGCACGTACCCATAAATAGAGCAGGTACTTTTAGATGAGGCAACTCCCTTTAATGACTTGAGCTAGATAAATGAAAGATCTGATGTCAAAAATTGGAATCCTCTTGGATCAAAGTAAGGGCCTCCCAAACATTATAGTTACACAATGCAGCTAATCGGAGTTTTCTAGGAAAAAAAAATTAATAAGAGTTTTGGTTTGAAATAAGTACATTTAAGATACATGCTTTTGTTATTGAAGACTCATAGCAATGACTAGAAAATTTGTGATTGCATGTTATCACCACCTATAAATATATACTATATGGAATGAAAATTTTTCGTCACAAATAATTTATTGTGACTACATGGTAATAGTCGCACCACTGCAGACTTTTGATGATGCCCTTAATCATTAAAATCATGATTGCCCATTAAAAATCATGCATGTCCTGAGATATCAGTTGTACTTGTGAAAATTAATACAGTATTTCAAGATCTTCACTTCATTATCACAAGTCAAAAGTAAACTTAACAAGTGAAAAATCATGGACTTCAATGATGAATCTACCTTCGACTAATCCAGTGTAGTCAAAGAAATGATCATTAAATGTCAAAACTCTCCTACTAAAAGCAGAATAATTTACACCTATATGATCAACTAAAGTTATGAGTCCTCATGTGTTTGTGTGTATATATGTGTATGTATATCGGACATTGCTAGTGAGAGCCAAAGAGCCAAATACTGTTATAAGAGCCAACTCATTTAGGACACACATAACACTGTGGAAAGAAACTTTGAAAATTTTGAGTATCCTTAGATCATAAAGGAGGATCTATCTAAATGGTCAAAATTAGACTTCAATTAGGAACATTGACTTTTCGAATGGAACCTTATCAATCATCATATTAAGTTCAAATTCAAGTACCGTGTAAAATATGTATTGAGTTTCTAATCCAACTATTGAAATATGTTTTCATGGTGTTATGTTGGCCCTACAATGATCAGCTCTTAAAAGAATACTTGATTCTATAGCTCTTTTAGTATTTTCCTATATATATATATATTACAAGTATGATTACATTTTAGATGAAACGAATAATTTTAAGCTTTTTTTTTTCCATATTTTCAATTAATTACTATTCACATTTCCTTTTGTTCATATCATCGATAAATAATACACACCCGACGTGTTCTCAAGGTGCAATCTTTTTGATACCTTTATACTTACAAGATTTGGATATCCACATACACGCACGAAAACGCTATATATATATATATGTCAAATTTATAGATAAATTATTATAATTTTATTGTTCCCATTAACATCAAATGTAAGATTAGTTATGGTAATGGAGCTTATTTCCAAGCATTAAGTCGTGGGCTTAATAATTATACAATTTCGGTAGTTTCTCTAGTCGTCAGTCAAAGGGCACCCAAGTGCATATTGGTCAACTTTGGAATTCTCTTTTGAAGCCCAGGCCCAAAGGCCTATCAGGAAAATTTGAGCCCACAGGCCTTATGGCCACTCCTGGCCTTCTCAATAAAATATGGGCTACAGCAGTGGCTTGAAAGGCCCATCTAAGAGCCACTGGGCTTAGAGGGCCCAATTATGGTCCAAAGAGAGAAGACCCAGATTCAGCAGGAGATACTCTAGGAAGAGTTGAGAATACCACGATGCATCATTTGCGGTGTCTTTCCTTGTGCTTTGTCCTTTTCCCCAAATTAACTATGCAAAAGGCTGTGTTCCTCCAACTCTCCCTTATTTTCTCAAATTTATAACACATACACATGCAATCTTAATCCATGATCATAATATCTATGCCATGATCCATCCTATGATTAAATAAATACCGAAAACTATATTAGAATTTATAAAGTACTAACCTTTAGAATCCACGTGAAAAGAATTGCACCAGATATATAAAGGTTCTTCTCGCTTCTATTATGAAATCCTTTGCTCGATGAGACAATAGCTAGGTTTTCTAACTTTATGTATGCTGTAGGTTACAACTTTCGGTAAATTGAGTAGGGACCTAACCTATATAATTGTATGAGTGAGGCTTTTTAGTTAGTTTATATCTAATTAAGCCAAACAATAATAGGTAGGCTTTTAACTGAAATAAAGCCCAATGAAATTGGGCCCATAAAAAACCTATCCAACAAAGGAGACTAATGGCATAGGAAAAAGAGAAAAAAGAACTTATTTCATGTATTGAAGGCTTTGTTCGGAATATTTTGGATTTCTATAATTTATTTCCAAAAAATTATATTACAAAAATAATTTACATTCAACACACCGGCGGATTACAAGTTGACTAATACACAATATGATGTGGGAATCATATATAAAAACTAATAATAATAGAGAAGGTAAGAAATTCCTAGCGGCAGAGTAGAAGCACGACACTTACTGCCCTGAGCAAACAGTTGCCTATTACCATATAAGCTCTTGGTAGCGGTCACTTTTATAGTGGAAAAATAACCCCATATCAAGATTTTTATCCGTGAATACGAACCGAGATAGGTGGTACCTGGTCGACCAGGGTGCTTCAAATGCTCATAGAAAATATTTTCATTGTATATCATCGTAGTTGTCTTTTAAATTAGTGTATCCCAAAAATGTAGGCCAAACCCACTTACAAAGTGAGACAGGCTTGTAAACCTCAAGGAGACCTTAATGGGCAAAACAAAGGGCCCGTTAACGAGAAACAGATGGGGCTCTTAAACTTGAAATAAAACTCCTCATTAATTATTTTGAATTTGATTTTTTTACCATTAAAAATTCCAACACGCTTAAACTCCTGACCTAAACCATAAGAAGGCAATGCGCTCCCTAATTATCAATAATTTATTTAGCTTGACACCTTTGTTTTTTTTAGCAACAATTAATTATCGTGGCTATAAAATTGCCAGGATCCAATCACCTCACCACCTCTTTGAATAATTTTTTGCCCCTAAGACAAGGAGTGGATGATTTTCTTTTGAAATGGTTGATTAAATCATTTTTCTCTTGAAATTAAAAATTAAAATAAATTTTACTTTTTTGGAAAAGAGAATTTCTCTTTCCCATGCTCTTCCTTTTTAATTGTTTTGCTTATTTGCTCGGTTACAGTGATTATTATAACTCCCTTTTTTAAAAATAAATTAGGAAAAATTACACTTAACCTACCTGTAGTTTCACTCCATTGTGGGGAACATGCTTATGGTTTGAAAATCAGCATATAAACTCCTTATAGTTTCAATGGATTTGCAAAAGTTAACTTTTTCATCAAATCTAACTGTTTGTTCTTCTAAAAAAGAAATTTAGAGTTTTTAATAGAAAAAAAATTGGCTTTAATTTTCCAAATTACCAAAAATTAATTGCTTACCTCAATCACAATAGCTCTCAAAGAACTATATTTTTTTTTTATAATTCTTAGGCCATGAAAAAGATATATTTATTGTACAAAAAAAGAAAAAAGTGGCATTTGTATATGCATCTACCTAGGTGCTTATGGTATTTTTATATATGTTTCTAATCATCATGATTAGTTAGGATTATGAATATATAACCTCTATAGAACATATATTTTTTCAAGATACAAGAAGTATAAAAGCGTTCATTTATTTGGGTATCACAACAATAGAGGTTAAGAAATTAGCTTATGGGTAATTTGAGAAATTAAAGTATTTTTTATCATATTAAACACTAAAAAATTTGTGAAAGAATAAACCGTTAGATTTGACGAAAAAGTTAACTTTTGCAAGTTCATTGAAACTACAAGGAGTTATGTGATGATTTTTAAATAACATGAAGGTTCTATGCAACTGGATCAAACCACAGGAGGATGAAATGCAATTTTCCCAATAAATTATTACTTTCTTTATAAAATGTAAATGATTACAACTATTTTAAAAACGCATGTGACTATCCAATTTTCAAAAGAAAATCATAGGCATCCCTAATTCGGCGAATGTGATTATATCAATTATCAAAGAAATGATAAAGACAACTACAATTTGCACGTCTCAAATCTGTGAATTTCGACTTCATAGATCAAAAGAGGATTAGAAAGTGAAGTGATTTATAAATCTTCATTCAATATTGAAGATGTAAACCTCATTTTTATGGAAGTTGCCCTATTTCTGTGTGTCTATTATCAAGTCATTTTTATTATTTAAATCAACGAAAATATTGGGTTCAAGGAAATCTTTATTTTGATCCGTCATGGTTTTTCTTCTTTTAATGACTTGGAAAATTCTAAGTGGTTAATACATTTCTCTGGCTATAAAGGAAACTAGGGAATTTTAAAGATGCCACATTATTAAGTTTTAAAATGATTGACAATTTAGTGTTTTTCTTCGTAGCATCAATTAATAACAAAAGAAAGTCAAGTTTGCACTTGAAACTCCAAAAAAAAAACAAAAAAAAATGATTAATATCTATAATCACGTTTGTGGTTGTTTGCGTTCGGTGCTTATTTTTTCTTGTCGTTCGTCATAAATACCCAACACGTCCAATAACCACAAATTTCAATTTATTAATGATTTGGACGCTCATACAACGTGAGAATGTTAAAAAAAAAAAAAAAAAAACATAGTTATTAGAATCTTTCTGATTTTCAACCATTTAATAAGAGTCCTAAACATTGTTGAATTAAAAAACAAATTGGATGAGTAGGTTTTCTATGACCGTTTAATCTGCACTATTAAAATCTAAAGATTTAACGGACAAGTAATAACTCGGCTGGTAATGATCTGCTTCTATATGATGAAGGTCAGGTAATTTTCACTATGTTAAATTATGAAGCAACTTCTTATTCCTCTCCTCCTATGCCATGGGCCTCCTTTAAGCTCGAGCAATAAGTAATTCAAATTTTTTCGGTGAATAATTGCTATAATATATATATATATATACAAGGAGTCTAAGAATGAAAGACCCAAATAAACATTAAATGAGTCCATTTCTAAAAAATTTAACGTTCTGAATTCAAAGAACATAAAAAACTATAGCAAGTTTACCAATTTTTATGCTATTTGTGCTAGCGCACACTTATCATTTAACGGTGAGAAATTTAAAATAATTAATAATGATTCAGACCTCTAGATATTCGACCATTATGATGATGGCTCTCTCTATCACCAAAGTACATGAAAATTGGCGAGACTTAATATTTTTTTCATGTTCTTCCAATCCATATGGTTAGAAATTTTAGTGATGGACCTAATTGATGTTTGTTTGTCTCTTTGATATATAATGAATTTGAGAAGTTTCTTAAACTCCTTTTTTCCTATATATATATATATAATCTATAAACAAGTAAGGTCTTTCTTTTCCATTTTTTATTTTTTTTATTGCAGAAAAAATTACGAATTTTCACTAGGGTTAAAAATTGTTTTTCCAAAAGGCAAAAGACATAATCATTTTTCTATAAAGACAACGCCAAGCCAAGCCAATTTTGCTACCATTAACATAAACTCAGCATTCGAAGTGACAGAAAACAAATAAAACTGATGAAGAGTTCAATGGTCTTTCCTGTGGTTCCACTGCTGCTTCTATCTGCTCTCCTCAGCCTTGCTCAAGGTGTTAATTTCCTTCATACTTTTCCTTTTTCCTTTTTTTTTTTTTTTGGTAATTCATGCTTTTTCCTTTTCCCAGGAATTAAACCTTACTAGATCAAGGTGAGAAGATGAGATCCCTCAATTGGCAATGAAATGTTTTGTTAATTATGTTAATTCAATGTATCATTGATTTTTGCAGGGAAGATGGAGTTATGCTTGCACAATGTGACAATGCAGGGGAAGTGTGGGTTGAATGATGGGGATATGAACTGCGCGCTGTTCATGATGTCAATATATGGAGCCAGCGCCATGCCTCAGGACTGTATTTGCCATGACAAAGAACACGGCGGCGTCTGCGGGAGCGGGAGCGGCCGCGGCGGACATGTCTGTCAATGCCTCATAGTTTGTGGCGCCGCAAGCCAAATCGCTCCGTCCCCAACATTCCCTCTTCCTGCTACTTCGCCATCCCTGTCCCCCTGTTGACTCCTCATTCAGAAAAAGTTTGCAGCACTCGTTGATCGCCCCATACTCTTGTTCTTGTTCAAGCATGTCATGAATATCTGCATATGTGCAGTTCAGTTATGAATTTTAACATAAATCCTGACTTTACATTTATTTTTGTTTTATGCGTGCCTCTTTAATGGCTGGGATTGCATTTGAATTGACCGACAATCATTGTATGTGAAATGAACCTTTAGTTTTTTATCGTAAATTGAGAGGATCTAAATCCTTATCACACATATTAAAGATAAAAATATTTGATTAACAAATAAAAAATGGACATATATCCTCGCATAAACTAATTGAATATTTCTTCAAAGATACTATCTTGACCCTTAAATCTTTTAGATTTTCTCACATCGAGGTGTTGGGCTAGGATCATCTCAATTTCTTGTATGTGAAGTCTTTCTCTACTCAATTTTAGTGAATTTGTAATAATTTTAATCAAAAAACATACCCAAATACATAGCTATGTTAAAATTGTTGAAATATTCATTAAAATTGAGCAGGGAGAGAACCTGAAGCATATGAAATTGAGAGAATCCTAATCCCGGGGTGTCGGGCTCACCCTACTGAAAATGGAGCTCACCCCACCGAAAATGGTGAGGCTTGCCATCTTGATGCGAGTAGTTGGAGTACCCGACATCGGTGGCCAAAGCAAAGCCAAAATAATTTAGCTAGGGGGCTTAATTAAAATAAATTTTCTGCATGCGTAGAATATATATGATTCCACCACTGGAAAAAAGAAAAAGAATCTATCAGAAAATTATGACAAAAACTATTATGCAATGCCTAAAAAAAAAAAAAAAAAACCCTATCGTTCATGGTGCTCATGATTCAAGCACATCCCATGATAGAAAGTCACAGAGATATTCCCCTACACTCAATTAGTGTTTCCGACCTTAATGATTCTGTAATGAAGATCCTCTACAAATTTGAAATGCCATGCCAGTTCCTTGCTAAATGCTAATATAGATAATGCCATAAATACCATAGGTTATCACCAAAAAAAAATGATATGGTGCAGTATTTTATTGCTGCGATACGAAAAATGCTACATCTTTAGCTAAACATTTTACAAAGACAACTACAACTACGCTACACGGACCGACGGCTTCATTCCCTAATACAACCAACCCAGATGAGTATATCACCCCATTTCAGTCAGTCACCCTTTTTCATGTGCAATGTTGGAAGAATGGATGATTCGTACTGCAAGCACCTCGGCCACCAGCGTACCTACCATTACCAGATGGAACATAAAAGGATCGAGTCAGACGCGCACCAAATCAAATAGATTCGATTAATCTGCAATTACCAACAGTCAGAACAAAGCCCACTGAACAACGGTATTACAACAGGTGGAGAAAGGCAAAGTAATCTGCTTCGGAAAACCATAACTAAGAAGCAGATGTGAATGAAGAATTTGATTAGGTTAAAACTGTCATGATAAACCGACTTGAACTTTATTTATCACATATTATTTTGCTGCATAAAAATATTGATTAGCTAGAGAACATGTAACCAATTACTGTCATTTTCCTGAAAATACTCTGCAGTCATCGCATATCTTGCTCGATGCACTGGAAATTCCGATATTAAAAGCTCATCACCCAGTACGTGCTAAGGAGAAAGTGTAGGGATACGACAATCCAGGAATTAATCCTGGAGTTAGGTGTCCGCTAAATGGAATCGAAACAAGAAACTAGCTGGACCATCCTACGGTACTCATTCCTATCACCACCCCAACTATGACCCTAACACTCATATCCCTTCTTAGAACTTTTGCACCCAGTGCCAGTAGTCTAACCCTCAGCCCCTCCCAAATTGATTTCCATCGCTGCTCGTGTCCTAATCACCTTAAACAACATTCTCTCACCTTATTGTCAGTTGAATCTACCCGTAGCTTAGCACAAATTTCTCATTTCTAATCTAATATTGCCTAGTCTCACCAGAGAGTCTTAGCACATGCATTTCAGCTACACACACACACACACAGATGGGTTAGCAATCAGAAGACGGACACAAGGATACAGATGTTAGCCTAGCTCTTCCCAAACATGCAAGTTTTCAGGAAGTAAGACGTAAGATTGCATAAATGAGTTCAATAAAATATTTTCCTCAAGGTGTGCACAGGAAGCAATGATCATTTCTAGCCCGTGACGGGTAGGTACCTGAAGCGTGTTCCCCTGTTATAACATTATTTTGGAGGGAAGAATCGGCAAGTTCAGAATCAAAATTTTGATGGCTCCTTCCAAATTCTACGCTTCTAACAACTTCAAAAGGAAATTATGAGAGCCTACCAAAAAATTGAACTAGAGCCACAGACTGGTGACCTTTCCAAAGTGTTCTCTATAAGGAAAACATGTAGTTGAAGTATAGGTAGAATCTCATGCTTTAATTCGAATCATCCATTAACTTATCAAGCTATTCTTATATTCCTAGAGAAGGTCCCCAAATAAAGCAGAGGCTAATTGCTCCCTAAATGACCACTAGAGACCCAAATTCACGACTTCACCCCATTAACTGGCACTTATGTTTTCACATATTCCTAGGGTAAGTGGAGGCCAATTGTTAAAAACTCAGAGGAGACCCAAATTCAGCTGAATAACCAGTGGCAAGTTCGCAAAACCTGATGGGACACCTTATTAAATCAGAACTATATCTACATGGCCAAAATTTTGTATTCAGAACCAACTGAGACCGAGCAGAATGTCAAGTATTCGTAGATATGGACTTTCTTTACACAATGTTTGATATACATATAGAGAAGGCTCGATGAATTACCATAAGAACAGAAATAAATCTAACCCAAAAAACACAGTGCCGCACACCCAAGAAGGTCAAACCAGCATCTATCACCACCAAATCACCAAAATGCTATATATATATATATATCCCTCAAATGCATTCCAAGCATTTCTCATGATATATGTCAATAGGAAAATGACCAAATAAAAAACCCCACGTCATAATATTTGACCAAAAACCCAACTCAATGAACTCAAAAGGGCTACAAATAGGATAAAATATATATATCATATAGATACCAGAAGCAAAAGAATCTACACTGGCAGCCACAGTCACACACACAGATAAACAACCCAAGAGAAACCCTATCATTACCTTTTGTGCACATACCATCTTCCGGGAACCCTCAAGGCCAAGTGAGCAACCCCAAGAACAGTGTAGAGTCGAAATGGAGCAACATGGGACATCTTAAACCCTAAAATTTCTTCACAGAGAGAGAGAGAGAATAGAAAGAAATGGAGAAAGACAGAGCGAGAGGAGTGAGAAGTGGTTGGGGAAGAGGGATTTTTTTTGGAGTCTCTTTAAGGAGTCACAGATAGAGAGATTGGTTTGTGGGTATCCTAGGAGAAGCAAGAGGAGGGAAGAAGAAAGGGTACATTTGAAAAATGGAGAACCTCTCTTTTCCCTCTGTGCCCCCTGCTAGGGACCCGCCCGCCCACTTTCACTTTTGGGTTTGTCTTTGTTAGCTGAAGCAGCTGCTGCATAAAGCCACAGTGCTCTGTCAGCGGTGTGGGGCTTCGTCAGGGTTGTTTCACGCCATGGGGATTCTAGGCCTATGGGCCTACCGTTTTCTTTCACCCATCAATGTCAGATCAGAGGGTTGCCCCCAAAAGTTCATCCGCATGATATTACTTCAACCCAAATGAAAGTATGCAATTCAGGGTTGACTTGAGCTTGCATTTATTTTGACTTGCTTTCTCTTTCGAGGGAAATAAAAGTGAATGATGCAAAATAGTGTTAGTAGTTTGTTTTGTTCTCAACTTGTGCACGAGTGGGTTTACATTTGCTCCAAATCTAATTATATCAAAGAAGTCAAAGAAATGGAATATCATAAAGATTGATTTAAGTATCGTTCCTCGTACATTTTTTGCACATTATTTACATAAAAAATATTAATATTATAAATTTTAAATTATTCTCCATCGATCGTCGGGCATAAGTAGTTCGTAAAAGTACTGCCACTCATCGGGGTAGTTGAACGTCCAGTATTCTGAAGCCCCTAAAGGATTAAATTTCGGCTCCCATGTATTTATGTATTCATCGACAGTGAAGTACGGAAGCACGTACTGTGACGGGGGAACACCACGATTGCGACAAACTGCTAGCACATGAGAGCATGGGATACCGGAGTCCCACTTTCCACAAGTGCAGTTCGCGCTCATCAGATTAATTATATGCTTGTTACCACCCTTACGAGTAGACGACCCAGCTATATGCATCGCTGTCTTCACCTCATAAATCCCTTGTTGGTGGTCGAAAATGATGAGTTCATGCGCTTCGGCTCGCGCGGACTTGTGCTGCATAATTTTCGTCACACGACTCGTGAATGGTCCGACGTTCCCATTAGCGGTGACCAATCCTCGGTCCCTCAAGTTGGTAAAGTATTTGTTCAATTTTTAAAACGTCCACTCACCGCAAGCTACGATGGGCAATGAACGGGGAGTTCTCAGCACGCCATTGAAACACTCGACCATATTTGTTGTCATCTCACCAAGCCGGCGCCCACCATCATGCGATTTAGTCCACTGCTCTACCGGAATGGCATGAAGGTACTTGAATGAGTCTGCATCGATCTCTCGTATTCTGTCCATGTACATTTAGAATTTTTTCTTTTGTGGGGTTGCCCCAGCAGCCCAACATAACCTCTTAAGATGGCTACCGCCGAAATGCTTCTCGAAGTTACTCTACACATGTCGCAAACAGAAACGATGGTAACCCGGGGGCTCGCACCATCCATTCCTCGATTCATTGATAGCTGACAGAATAGAGTGAGCATTATCTGTAATAAGACAGACGCCCGATCGTTCGGCAGATACGACATGCCGTCGTAAAAGTCTAAGAAACCATACCCAATACTCTATGGTCTCCTCGCTTACAATGCCGAACGCGAGCGGATACACTTGTTTGTTGCCATCAGTGCCCATTGCTACGAGGAGTTTACCCTTGTACTTGTCAACCAAGAAAGTCCCATCGACGGCTACAACGGGCAGATAGTGCTTCCACCCTTTAATAGAGGCGTTGAAGGCCCAGAAGACACTGTGTATCGATGCAGTGCCAGGTGCTCTATGGGTTGGTCGTGCTCGTATTACCGCTACTGATCCAGGGTTGTAGTGCTTCACTGCTGTGAGGAACTTCGGTAGTACGTTGGACGACTTTTTCCAATCTCCGAAGAGCTCAGTTCACGCCCTCTGTTTCCCATACCATGCTTTCTTTTACGTGGGAACATACTTAAACTCTTGACGAACGTCTTCTTGGATAAACCTCGCTTTATAACTAGGTTATACTCTTACCTTCTCTTTAATTAGCTCAGAAATCATTACAGCAGATATGCTGAAGTGGTCCTGGTTTCGCCTAGGGACATTGCAACTATAGGCCCCCGCATACCTTGTCATAATCCAAGCCCTTGCCTTCTTCCCCAAGTGTGCTCGAAGCCTCCACTGACATCCCGAAGTACAAGCGTGCTTGCAAGTCAAGAGTAACAGCTCCGGATTTGAGCGACCGGTAAAATACTAGTCCGAAACCCGAATGTGGTAGTAGTCCACTGCTCGTTGGAGTGTCTTCTTCGAGTCGAACACTAACCCCGTTCGTAGATCATCGATGTCAGGATCAAAATTATCGGGCCAAGGCTCTTTGTATGTTGACGGCCACTCCTCTCCTGTCATGAAAATTTTAGATGGCGGCTGGTGGACGCGGGTGGACTCCTCACGAACATCATATGCAACCACGAGTGGCTCCGGACTATACTCATCGCTATCCCTAGAGTCAAGTGAGATGTCCTCCTCAGTGTCCAACCCGACATCGTCGTCCTGAATGGGTGGATCATCAAATGGCATGTTTTGAATGTTTTGGGGCAACGAACTATTGAGAGGAAGCGAATTATGCGTTTCGTCATTCAACGGTAGCGAGTAGTATGGCTCCTCATAATAGCTTTGGCCGCCAGCCTCCATATTCAAATCAAAGTCATACTGCCGGCACGAGTACCCCACCGACTGCATATTCTGTTCGTAAGGGGTGACATTGCTAGGCCCCGCAACATCGCGACATGCCATTGGTGCTGAGAAATCATCCTGTCTGCCTCCGCTTATCAGCAATTCACTGTAAGCACCTATACTCAGCTCCGGTGGGAACTGGATTGGTTCAACATTCACATAGAGCTCTAATGTTGTTAAGGATGTATAATGCATGTGCATGTTAATCATGTATTGGACCATTTCGTCATTGTACAGCGGGCATGATGAATATGTCGTAGATGCTCCGCACCTAAGCGTGACTGGACACCTAAATACAATGCTTACTTTATAAAGGGTGCATACAATACCCAATAGAGAGCATACCTGGTCAAGCAGTGATTCGAGAGTCACATCGTGAGGATCAATAAAAATCAGGCGCTTCTCACCACCAACGTAACTGAGGAATTGGTGTGATTGTTCCATGATTTTTCCTCCCCAGTGGCAAAGTATTGGAATCATTACAATTTGTAAGAGAGAACTAAAGGAAGATTTCAGTCGGACTGAAAAAATTTTCGTTGAACTGTAACACTAGTTGAAGAGGAGGGGTACTTTTAAACTAACCTTGAAATCGCATCCAAGGGGTGCGATTTCAGTGTTAAGTCTTTTCAACTTTAAAGACCCCTGCAAATCGTACTCCCTAAGTGCGATTCCCTGGAAATCGCACTCGTCAAGTGCGATTCCTAGGGTCAAACCCGCCGACACACATGTCAGCGACGGGCCCGGTAAAATCGCACTCGAAGAGTGCAATTTTACAAACTAGGCCATTTTGAGAATCACGTGAAAAGGTAGGCTACGTTTATATATATATATATATATATATATATATATATTTTGGGTTATTCTGAGAAAATAATCTATCTTTGGCCTAATTTGAGATTTAGGGGTAAATTGGGCTTTTCTTCTAATTTGGCCGGCCCAATTGTATTGGCCTCCACCCACCAATACCTCTTCTCATTTGAAATTTTAAGTGAGCAACATTTTCTTTGGATATCAACGAATTCAACTAGCTTTTGAACATTAATCGTAGAGCAGCAACAGATGGGCAGAAAAATAAAAATCTCCGGTGCTTCGGCGTGGGCCCAAGTCATCTTCCGAATGAGGCGGCCCATGGTCCGAGGCCTGGGCCGCTTCGAAACTATTTTAGGGTAAAACCCACAACGCAAAGTTGGCCCACTTATTAATATCGGCCCACATTTCCTTTGAATGGTCGAAATATGCACAGAAGCAAAACGTGAACAAAAGCCAAAATATCCCTTAACAAGATAGGGAATCTCAACTTCCTGCAGGTTTGAGTTGTCTTTTACTTGCTGATTATCATGAGGTGCCATTCCATTGCCTTCATTCTATATAGTTTTATTGTGCCTTTGTGCATCTTTATCTACCAGAGAGAGAGAAGACATGAGGTTTCAAGCGAAAAGCAGGTATTTAACAAGGTGTTCACAGGGTGCCATTGCGAGGTTTGCATGTAATGGTAAGCTCAAAACGATAAAAATTAAAATCAAAATGATATCAGTGCTATTTTTCTCATGGCATGGTGCTATATATATATATAAGAGGGGGAAAAAAAGGGAAATTGGAAACAACATAAAGCAATTGAAAATTATTTGAAGTCAATTTGCAGGGCAATGAGGCCCATTCCTCTTATCCTGCCAATATTTCAAATTTCAAAGTGGCAGCAGCAATTGAAAGTCTCCATACCCACTCTTCTCTGCACATTATTAGGGCTCTCTCTCTCTCTCTCTCTCAATATATAACTCCTCCATTCCAAAATAATATATATATATATATATATATATATATATATATATAATTTTGGAATGGAGGAGTTATATATGTGATCACGTACACCCCTGACATCATTGATACTTGTTGCTACAGCAAGAATGCGAATAGAAGTAGGAATAGAAATGTTAATTTCTATGTATTGCTCTCTCTTCCGCATCCAAACGTAACCTCAATTCGTGTTATTTAAATAATTCTAATGGCACAAATGACATGAACGACAAATATACATCAGGATTTCGATTTTCATGCCATTTAAGTTCTATGCCACTCATGACATTTAAGTTCGAAATATACAATATTTGAAAGTTATGGACGTCATGCATGAGATTCTGGGAAAACTTATAAAAGGAACAGCTGTTGTAAGCACCTCTCCACCTGTAGTGGAATCTCAAAAAAATAATTTAAATTTTAAATTGAGAATAATGTATATGAGGCACATCTTATTCTTAAAGATCCAACCTTATTGATGAAAGTCAGTTTATTAATATTCAATTTATAAAAAAAGGAAAAAGAATTAGGTAAGGGTATAAGGTAAATGCTTTTTGTTTTTATATCTCGCTGCCATTCAATGGGCAAACACATCAATTTAAAAAATTCAGAGCTGTGGGAAGGTCTTTTCACAAAAATATAAGCCCTTAAAAATTGAATAATTTTTCAATCTTTTGATAAATAGGTTTCATACCATTAAATTACATGAAAATTTGTGGCATATATAATATTTTAAGTTTTTTTATTTTTTATTAATGCAGCTGAAATAGCTTAAATTCTTTAAAGTAATGTAGTCTTAGATATGACACGTGCATATATATATATATATATATTATAAATTGAAAGACCACATTTGATCGATCAATGGTGTCGTCTTCTTGCTCTCTTCTTTTTATTAAATTATACACACTAATTTTTATTAATTTTCTAATTATAAATTTAATATATATATTAAATTTATAATGATTAAAGATTAAATGATTCAATCATCACATAAGTTTTGAATCTCTTATCAAAAAATGAATCCCTATATAATATTACAGAAAACTTGGCCTTTTACAAGCAATCCGTCGTCAAAAATGAATTAATGAGAGAATGAATTAGGTTCTAAGTTGGACTTTTATTAAGTGCAATTTGAAATTTAAAATTCAAAGTCAGTGAATTGGTTTCTCCGGATGAGTGAATTGCGAGTTAGCTTCCCAATGCTAAACGTCAATGGTTGTTGAGTTGCAGTCAGACTTTTGTCTTCTTCTAGATTGATTTTCATATTTTACTCGTTTTAGAATTTAAGAGCCAAACAAGTTGGCTTGTGGTGCAAGAAAGGGCAAGAAGAAAAACAAAAAAAAACCAATTTTACAAGTGCACTATAGAGATAGTTGCAGGGGTAATGTCTCTGGCCCAAAGTCAGGCCCATGAAATATTAGGATCTAATGTTTTTGTATGGTGACTAAAAAAGGAAATATTTGTGATGACCTAATTCATGTGTATATATAAATTATTTTTTCTTTTGTTTTCATACGAGGCTTTTTTGAACAAAACTTTCTGTTTACAGGACGTAGTCCTACTCTGAAGTGAATCAGGATCTCCTGACACCATATAAATTTCCCAACCGTGAAAAGAAATTTTCTTGCGGTGTGCCTTTGATCATTATCATGCTAATTGGGTGCTTTGAGCCATTGTAAATCTCTGACTTTAAAGGATTAGCAATGTATTATCAGAAAAGTATATAAAGAAATTAACTGTTGTGTAAATTTTCTTGTAAATGCCAATACCAAAATAAGTTTAGGATTTTACTCTATTGTCGCGACTGATCGATTATCACTAATGATTCTAAAAATGGTATTTACTTTTTGGCCCTCTACGAATTGAAGGCAGTCAAAAAGTAAAATCAATGGCCTCGTGATCTGTGCATTTAACCCTTTTGATGCCGTCTGCGCGTACGTAATCCGAGGAGAACTGTTTTTGCCTTTTTCTTCTCCTCCTTCTTATTTATTTATCTATTTATTTATTTTTAAAAAGCTAAATTACCACTGAATCTTGCACTGTTTAAGGGGGATTTTTCCAAGAATAATATTATGAATATAAAAGATTTTATAATAAAATTAAAAAAAATTTATGTGTTAAAATTTTATGAGGCCTTAAGTTTTTATTTACTAAAATATCATCTATTAAATTTATGCCAAGTCTTTTATGATTTTGTTATGAAATCCCTTATGTGCATAAAATTATTATTTTTCTAGATCACTGAATCACAATTCATGCGACTCATCATTTATCAACAAATTTGAGTGCAATTAAATAATGACATTATTCACAATTAGTGGTACTAAAGATATTAACAGATAGTAATCTCAGGGTTAAGGATTTTTTTTTGAATCTTTGTAAATTCTCACATATAAAAAACTTACATTTATCATGCTTATTACTGTTAAGCCCATAAATAAGCACGTGACTCATTGTAACTCTCCCACTAAAATAAATGAGCTAAAATAGGCTATCGTCAATCCTTCCATCATTCATATTTTACACATGCGCGCACGCTTTAACTTTCCCGCTTAGAAAAATCGTATGTTCTTTATCTTTTATATTTATATTTCTTTTGACCTTTCCGTTTATTATTTTTTAAAAAAATTATATTTAATTTCTCTGTGATTTGACATAATTGTAAATAATCTTATCGTTATTTAAAAATCAGCACATAATCTCCCTTTGATTTCAATAGATTTACAAAAGTTAACTTTTCCATTAAATCCAACAATTGTTCTTCTAAAAAACTTTTAGTATTTAATATACAAAAAATACTTTAATTTTTCAAATTACCCATAAACTAATTTTTTAACCCCTATCATAACAGCACCCAAATAAATAGATGCTTTTATACTCCTTGTATCTTGAAAAAATATATATTTTATAGAGGATATATATTCATAATTCCAACGAATCATGATGACTAGAAACAGGTATATGAATATTATAAGCATCTAAGTAAGTTTTTTCATAAAAGTACATGTACACATACGCACATACAAATGTCTCTTTTTTGGTACAATAAATATATTTTATTAATGGCCTAAGAATTATAAAATGATTATTTCTTTAATAACTATTGTGATTGAGGTAAGAAGTTAATTTTGGGTAATTTGAGAAATTAAAGTCTATTTTTTCCCTATTTAAACACCCTGAAAATTTTGTGGAAAAACAAACAGTTAGATTTGATGGAAAAGTTAATTTTTATAAGTCCATTAAAATCACAGGGAATTATGTGTAACGGAATCAAACCACAGGAAAGTTAAGTGCAATTTCTCTTTATTTCTTTACACTGCATAACACCTCATTTAGATTCTTGCCAGGTAACTACCACATCTGACTTTAGCATTTGACACCAACCCCTACCAAAAATGAGACCACTGTGTTTTTCCTTAAGGCCTATGTTTTATAATTTATCTGATTTAAGTGGTCATATGAAGCACTTACCGTACTCATACTTGATAGCAGTTGACTGATTTAAGGATGCATATTATATTAATAAAAAAAATAAAGTAATAAACTATACCACTAATGATTCTTATGTGGACAAGATTATAGATTTTAAAACCATCATTTTAAAACCATCAAAGCACGTGTTATTTTACCAATAAAAAATTATTTATCACAATCTCGGATATAGACTTTCACGATTTTTTTTTCTTTTTTTAATTTAAAATCAGACATTTGGATTGTAATCCCATTATTAAGATCACAGTGGTAGAAATTATTAACCATTTGACTTATCTTGAATTTTAAATTTCCAAGTGTACTTGATAAAGTTTGCGAGTATCAACTGCCTCCGATCATAACATGCCTATCCCCCTATCTATTCCCAAGTGGTAGTATCTTCTAGATTACTTTATTTTTATTTTATTTTTTGCGAGGTCATTTATGTCGTTGATAATTTGACTCAACATATTCCTTCAAGAACAGTTGCTCAATTGACCTACACGTCCCTTTCTAATTAAAAAATAGTACATGTACAAAAAAAATTTCTTCTAAAATATTCTCCAAATTAAGGGTGGTAAAGGTATACTCGTTTACCTATCTTACCTTATCCTAAGGCAAGGAATTTTTTTCCTTACTCTTTCAACCGAAAGGGTAGGACAACGGTAAAAATATTTGACCACCCATCTTAGTAAATACATGCATAGATATGTCAATATGTAAGTACATGATATAATATAATTATGCAAATAACTATACTCCATGTTTTAGGTCTAACCACGTAAAATTAAAGTTTTACGTTCAACTTTTTATCTGTTTTACTTTTTAGGATAAGTTGAATCCATACTCTTCAATTGCCTAAAATAGAGTAATTATGTTTTTTAGAATAAGAATATAAGAATATCATGATTATCCTACCTTACCCCATGTTGTCACCACTCCAACCCCTAACTTATTTGGCACTATAATTTCATGTACTTTTCTACTCTAAAAAGTTATAGCCACCAACGCACAAAAGCATTTCCTTTTTTGAAAAAGGGGAATTTAAATTCAATTTGAGTTACCATTTAGAAGTATATAGAGCTATACTCAACTGTAAATTAACCTTTTATCCATTTTACTCTTTAAGATAAGTTGAATTCTTACTCGTAACTCACTCGGAATAGAGTAATCATGTTTTTTATTTTACTGGTTAGAATAAGGATATCATGATTATCCTGCCCTTACCCTAACCCTGACTTATCTGGTACTACGATTTCATGTAATTTTCTACTCTAAAAAGTTACAACCACCAACGCATGAAATCATTTCCTTTTTCGAAGAAAGGGAATTCAAATTTGATTTGAGGTACTATCTAGAAGTATATAGAGCTATACTCAATTGTAAATTAACCTTTTATCCATTTTACTCTTTAAGATAAGTTGAATCCTTACTCGTAACTCGCTCAGAATAGAGTAATCATGTTTTTTATTTTACTGGTTAGAATAAGAATATCATGATTATCCTGCCTTTACCCTAACCCCAACTTATCTGGTACTACGATTTCATTACTTTTCTACTCTAAAAGGTTACAGCCGCCAACGCACGAAATCATTTCCTTTTTGGAAGAAGGGGAATTCAAATTTGATTTGAGGTACCATCTAGAAGTACATAAAGCTAAACCCAACTGTAAACCAACCCTAATTATTCTGAAGTCAATTAAATTGACCTATTCAATTAAATTGACCTATTCAATTTAATTGGATTTGTTTTTTATTTGCTTTCTCAACAACTTTATGTACATGTCTATTTTAAAAGAGCACCAACTTTGCTTCCGCCATGCACCGTGGGAAAGCCTCTGAAGGCAAGAAGAAAAGAAACACTGTTTCAACAAGCTTGAAAATCAGAACTGTTCAGTAAGATGATCTCTATATTTGAAAAGAAATTAAAGCACCCCTTGATGCACACTCGATTAAGAGTTTGTTAGAGATATAATAATATGCCTGCATACTGCAACGAACATTTGACACATCCGCCGAGGGCCCTACACTAACATGTTTGAGCCATACAGGATGACTTAATGCATTATATAGGGGTCCGATTTATCTTGAGGCTACAGCTATGGACGGGTATAGTCCTCCCAAAGAATTAGTGTATTTAGTTAGCAGGTTTGACACCTCACTCTCAAACAATAGGTTTTGCTTTTCTATTAAATTAGTTTTTGGTTTTGGCCCAATTTTCGGACAGCGTTGACTGGAGCGCTGCCAGTTCCAAATTTCACGACAATCGATATCTCTATGTTTGAGATTTGAAAACATGGAACATATTCATCCTAATTATTAAAAATAAAAAAATCAAAGGCATATAAAAATATTATTGGATTTTTAATGTTTATGATGAATTTATTTCAGATTCTCAAATATCATGAAAGTTGATATAACTATGTATTTTTATATACTTTTTTGATCAGTACGATCAATAATATTTTAAAATAAATTACGAAGACAGAATCAGAGTGTGGAAGGTGGTACGGGCTGTAGCTCTCGAACAAGCAACTATTGTGTGGAAAAAGAAAAGACTAATAAAAAAACTTTCACACTTGGTCTAAATTCTGATACATACATGACTTCCGCACTTCAGAAATTTATGTATGCTCTGTTTCTTGTTATGCAAGCCACCTGCCTTGGATTTGACAATCAAGAAGACGAAAGTGTGACAGCAACTAAACCACAATTGACTCTAGCATTTGAATGCCAATTCACTATTCTCTTATTCGTATATAAATTTGAATTTTAAATTTCCAAAATTCAACAGGATCAAGTCCCCCAAACACATTCTCTTTCATCGTGATATTAATATTTTTTTTAAAAAAATTAGAGTGGCGTAAATGATTTTAAAATAAATTATTATTTTATTAGATAAAAAAGATTACCAAAATTTTATGATTCATGCTACTAAACTTATTTCAATTTCTCAGAATTTGGATCGAATCGGTACCTCAATACCTATTTTTAGTTGGATTGGGTTCATCTATTTTGGATTGATCAATAAAGACCACTTGACATATGGCATACTTTCAATTTATAAGAAAGGCTACATGGTCAAAATTTCCCACTGGAGAGAAAATATGTGGACAAAGATACAACTTGATGGTGAAATTAACGGCCACGTGGCCTGAACTTGGCTTCGGTTGACGTCGCTCGTGCTCACGTGATTGGATTGAAGTTAGTCAAAAATAAATCATTGATAAATGAAAGACAAAAAAAAGTTAAATCTCAAATTCAACTTGCCTTCATTCAGAAATTCTTTTTACAAAAAGATTATGCAACATTAGTAGAGTGATTCTACTTAATTTGGCTATGCACTTGATTTATATTTGAAAAGCATATGAAGATAAGGGTATCTCATACTTTTTTAAAAAAATATTATTTTAAAATATGAGCATGATTTCTCTGAGAAATCAATGTTTTAGTGTGATTCTACTTTCTGACATGATAATGTAATTAAATTGATGGGACGAGACAGCTTAGCTTAGTAATATTTCATCGCTTTATGAGCTCGTTTAGCTCTGGAGCTATATGAAATGCTGAAATCTAACATTTACAGGTAAATTTTGAGTAAATTCAATAAATCAAACTATATTTTGAACATGAAGTTTTCTTTGTGATATGATTTTGAGGAATTTCATTCAAGAATTCGTTAACACCAGCGGCTCAAGAATTTTGTTCTAAAATATCATTTCTTAAAGAATAATGGAATTTTTAATTATTCTAATAATTTGGCCTTCTAAAAATTAATTGTTTGAGTTCCGATTTTGAACCACAAATTTAAACCCTACTGCAGAACACCGTAGCAACTAATTATGAAGTCAAATTAAATTGACTTATTCAATTTAATTCGAGTCTCCTTTTTATTTGCTTTCATAACCCTAAACACCCCCCTCCCCCCCTCTCCTTTTTTCTTCTTTGAGTGAAGCCTTAATAAAAGCTTTATGTACACGTCTATTTTAAAAGAACACCGACGTTGCTTTGTCTTTATAACAAAGTAAAAGGAGTAACAAGTGCATCACTCACCTCCCCTTTCCCAATTATATTAACTAGTTAAAATATAAAATTATAAAGAAAAAAAATTGAGTATGTACTTAAAAAAAAAAGAGATAAAAGTGGAAAGAGTAAGAAGAAAAGTTGGAGGGTGAGTGGTTAAAAGAATAACTTCCATAACTGTAAAAAATTTAAGTTTTGAATTTTTTAATTTTTAATTTTTAAATTAATTTTTGTTGATGAAACCAAAAGGTCCTTTGCCTTTATGATAGTATAGATATAGATAAGTAATAAACTTAGATTTGAAGTTCGTGCTATGCAAGATTTATTTAATTATTAATAATTATAAGCTTAACATACATTCAGTGTGTATAATTTAAGAGAATGAAGAGTTTAGAAGATGAGCATATAGATCTAGACATTGGAGAGACCAAAAGAGCTTAAATGGGACGGTAAAAATAGAAGAGTTTTGGGTGGACCATGTGTGTCAAAATAATACCATTTAAAAATATGACTCATTATAAAAATAATTACTGCTTGTCATGATCCAAACTTCACCATCGCATTGTTTTATATAAATATATATTAGCAAAGCATTAACAAATGCACTCCTCTGCGCAATTAAATCAAAGTGGGTTTCAGATTAACATTAATGTAACAAGCATCCACTTTTGCCTAACATAGTGGCAAGCACAATGATCAACATGTCTTTAGCATAGAGATTCATTCATTTAACATATCTCCTTTAACCGATATGCCCTATTAGCCATTGCTTTACTGAATTAGTGAAGTTATAGTGAGAAGACATATCATACGACTCATTTTTATCACTTGTCATATTATTATATATGAATAATTTGACACATGTCATTCACTAAAGACTCCTCAAATCGAAAGAAATCTCGAAATAATATAGGTAAAAAAATAAAATTCTCAAACTAGGTGTGCAAATCAATTTTTTTCCCAAAATAAGTTTTTAGGGGTCGCGCATTTTCCAATTACATGATAGATTTGTTCCCATTTCTATTCACAAAAGTGGCAATTGCGTGATGAATGTTAAATTATTTTGGTCTTGCAATTGCCATTATTTGGTGATTGGTGCTTTGGTGGGGGGAGGGGGGATGATGGAGAGGGGGTTCATGGTGCTGTTTGAGTACACATGCCTAATTTAATTGGTAAGTTGATGTGTTGCATCATGGATCTCACTTATCATATGTGAATAGTAGAATTTAATCGAAATTACTTTTTTCAGGATAAATAGATTTATCGCATGCAATAATATGTTAATATGTCTGTTGTCATGGGATTTAGTGTTGTGTCAATTGTATATTTTAGAACTTAAAATTTTCAAGAAATCAGGGAGATAAAAATTACAACAAAGTTTCAACAAATATCATGAAAGCTGACATGTCTTTATATTTATATATATATATTTTTAAACTCATATAATTAGAAATTATCTAAAAAGTTTTAAAAGCACATGCATTGAAAGGAGTAATGAAGATAAAGTCTACTAGACGTGAGCCAAACACATGCTTATTTGCTTCTAACCCTTACCGATCATGGTTAGCTTATCTACTGATTCTTTTTTTCTATAAATTTTATCAGCAAAATTTTATTAATTTAATTATATATGTTAAACATATAATTTATTGATGAAATGATCTGTATGTATAATATTCCTCGGGGCTACACTTATATGCTTCAAACAAGCGTGCGCGAGTTCGCCCAACCGATTGTTCTTCCCGTCCAAATTGGAGGGCGAAGGTCGTCCCACGCATCCTCCTTCAGTCACCTTAACGTGGCTATGAAAATATACCTTCCACACTAAAAGAGTGATGTGATAGGTTTTCTGTAATTATTTTAATAAATATTTGATCAAATAATAACATTATACCATATTAGATTTTATGCATAATTACTTTTAATGTGAAAGGATGTGTAAAGGATATATAAACAGTATTATCCCTTAATCAAATTAAACTGTTCAAAACGGCACCGTTTCATCTGCAAGTGTACAGTTTCATCATGGGAGGATTGTTCTCACCTTGTTGAGCGCCGAATGATTTTTTCAGCATTCACCAAATATTTTATTTTATTTTTTGGTTTGATAATCTGGATCCTACATTCGCTGAATTACATGAATTTGAAACGGTCAAATTACAATTATAAAAGAACTGACCTAACTTCTCAAATCAGCCTCTAATTAAATCGATGGATATTTATTCATTCACTAGATACCGAACGGAACAATCTTTGTATAAAGTATTCATATGACAAAAATTTTAACTAATGTCCTCGTGAGAAGACTGTATGAACAAGTAATACATGAGAAGTTTAGACTTGTCTCACATTGATGACATGAATGCACCCTTAATTGAAAATGTAAAAGATGAATTCCATAAAAAAGGGAAAAATAATGAACATAGAAATCAACAAGTAATAATTTGTGATTCATTTTCTTTTGGAAAAATTGTACTTAATCTCCCTATGTTTTGACACAGTTGTAAAGAATCTTCCAATGGTTTAAAAATAAGTACATAACCTCCCTGTGGTTTCAATGGACTTACAAAAGTTAACTTTTTTGTCAAATCTAATGATTTGTTCTTCCATAAATTTTTTAGTGTTTAATATGATAAAAAAAAAAGACTTTAATTTCCAAAATTACCAATAAACTAATTTTTTGACCAGCGGTCCCAAAATAAATGGACACTTTTGTACTTCTTGTAATTTGAAAAAAAATATATTTTATAGAGGTTGTATATTTATAATCCCAACTAAGTAGATTCACATATAAATGTTTCTCTCTTTTTTTTTGTACTATAAATATATCTTTTTTACGGCTTAAGAATTATAAAAATAACTAGTTCTTTGAAATGTATTGTGATTGGGGTAATGAGTTAATTTTAAGTAATTTAGGAAATTAAAGTCTATTTTTTCTATTAAACGCTCTAAATTTCTTTTTGGAAGAATAAACAGTTAGATTTAATGGAAAAGTTAACTTTTGTAAGTCCATTAAAACCACAGGGGGGTTATGTGCTGATTTTCAAACTATAGGGAGGTTCCCTGCAACTGGGTGAAACTACAAGAAGGTTAAGTGTAATTTCTCCTTTTCTTTTTGTTAGGGAAGAAGAGCTTGGTTTGCCATGAAAATTACGACACCCCCCCCCCCCCCCCCCCTCCCCCCAAAAAAATAAAAAATAAATAAAACCTTGGTCTCTCATGAATGTTATCGGAAATTTCATTAAACATGACTATGATGCCTTGGGAAGGTCATTGGAACCTTACTATGATACATTAAACATAAAGTCTTATGATCCTCCTTGAACATTAAGGCTCGTGCTTATAAGCATTAAAGAATCATAATTAAATTATAAGTTGAATTTAAATCAGGTTTGTTATGTGCACATACTTTGATGTGTGTAAACACACGCGAGCATTGACTCCTAATGACCAATGAGCATTAGAAAGCTTTCATCCTTTAATCAGCTTTGTCCTAACTGAGCTTTCTTATGAAATTTCCCAGTGAGGCCATTGGCCTGTGTTCCTTAACCGTGCACTTAATGGTTCTTTCACTTTCATTCAAGGGTGCTTTCTTTCCCAATAAAAGAAAAAGCTATTAACACAAGTTTCTGACTCGTGAATGAGTAATATTTCCTTATTATGAATCAATTTTTGTTTTGTTCTCCCTTGATGATCATGTTGTTCTAGTTCTAGTGAGATTAGTATAAGTGTGTGGTCCTAATCACATAGAGACAAAAACTATAATCTCTTGTTTTGTATGATAAATTTGGTCCTCTATTCAAAATTTTGAAGAATAATCTTATTCATCTTAAAAGGCTCCAAATTAACATGTTCTTTAATAAAATAATTAGGATCAATTTAGGGAGCTTATTTATAACTTTTTTTTATTGAAAAAGCTCGCGTTAACTTCAAATAGAAAACTCAAAACAGCTCTTAAGAAAGCTCAAATATACCTGTAAAAATTGTTTCAATATGTCAAAAGTAACTTTTCATAAAGTTTTTCCAGACTTGCCTTTAATTATTTACTAGTTACAGAGTAATGAACATCTTCTTTGAAAAGTTGTTTTACGGCTTCCCCAAAGATCAAAAATCACCTCTCATTAGCTCTCCTAAATCAATCATTCTCCATTAATACAGTAATTCTACCTATACATCCTAAAAACATTATTCACCCTAAAAATACTAATATAACAAATTTTAACTTATATTTTATTATTTCTTGATCAAATACCCATCAAATAAAATCGCTAAAACTTGACAAAAAAAAAACAGAAATAATATAGAAAAAATAAAATTTAGGTGGTCGCACGTTTGTCAATTGTGCAACTAGATTTGTCTCCATTTTTAGTCATGTAATTACCAGTTGTGTTACCAAATTTTAAATTATTTTGGTCACACATTTCGAGTAATTGGGGGGTTGGAAAAGTGAGTAAGTTGATAGAGTGAGGGGTGCATAGTACAATTTACACAATTTATTTCAATGTATTTCTAAAAATTTTAAATTATATAGATAAAAATAATTTATAAAAAAATACATACTTATCAATTTTTAAGTGATTTGAATCTGAGTAAATTTTTCCGACGTAGTTATTTATTTATTTATTTTTGCATGAAATTCAACTCAAGGATAAAGTTGGAATCCAAAGAATAAAAAACAAAAAGTAGTCATGCGTAAATGTGGGAAAAGAAGCCTCCTTCACGGACCCTAATATAGAAGATAGGAAAAGAGTTAATAAGAGACACGTGGAACATGCAGAGAGAAGAGAGAGGGTGACATTTCTTCCTCGAAGGACTAAACAACAACAATACCACCACCTCCACCGTGATAATAATAATAATAATAATAATGAGTTAAGGAGTTATGTTATATAATATGATATTCTATGTAATTAAAGCACCTTAAAATTATATTATTTTAATATAATATAAATATTAAAATTATATTTTTATTAAAAAGATACTGTTTTGAATATTTCTATGCATAATTACGTAAAATACCATATTACGTACTTTTTCCCCTCAAAATGTTAATGCCTTCCTCAAGAGACTACACAAAAAAAGAAGCAGCTGAAAAACACTCGGATTCTGTTCCTCCCCCTACTCTCTCTCTCTCTATATATACACATGGATCTCTGTACAATTCTACGCTCTCTTCTTCTTCTTCTTCTTCTTCGATCATCTTCTTGAATCAGTTTCTCCTCTGTGAATTCAATCATCACAGAGCCTTAATCATACTTCTCCAGATCTCCTCCGTTCTTTCTGTTTGATTGTCTTCTTCGCTCTTCGTTTCTGTTACGGTTTCATGCTCATCTGTTACAGGTTCCATTCCTCTCTCTCTTTCTCCTGCTTATCGATCGGATTGAATTCTTTGTGTGGTTTTGATCGGAACTAGCGTGCATTATTATGTTAATTTCGATTGCATTGCCATTGGATTTGTCGATTTCGGGTTGTTAATTTGTGTTTAATCTGTGTTTAGGAACGGTTTGTTGTTCTTGATTCGTTCCTGAGAGGGGGAGGGATTCAAGGATTGTTCGTCAGCAATGGGAGGAGGAGGAGGTGGAAGTGGAGATGGAGAGGCATCGTCGAAGGAGCAAGGCGAAGGAGGAGGGAGAGGTGCGAGAGGAGAGGATCAGAAGGTTCCGTTCTACAAGCTCTTCTCGTTCGCCGACCGCCTCGACGTCGCTCTCATGGTGGTCGGCACGGTCGCCGCCGCCGGAAACGGCGTCGCGCAACCTCTCATGACGCTCATTTTCGGGCAGCTCATCGACTCCTTCGGTGCCTCCGATCCTTCTCAGGTTGTTCATGAAGTCTCCAAGGTATTCCCCGTGATCTTTTCCTCTTCTTGTGTCAAATTGGTTGCAAGGTGAGTGATTAAGACGAAATTAAATCTTCTACTTCTTGTTCGACTTGAATGATCTTCCATATCGATGGATCAAACGGACTAGAAACGGGAGCTCAAAAAGAGCAATACGCTGTTTGTTTCCCGAGAAAGTGTTTGGGCGGGGGGGAGAAAATTCCGGGAAAAGTTAAAACAGGGGTTTTGGTAAGAAATACGAGATTCTGATTTTCTTCCTGTTTCGCCTATTTCACAATCGAATCGAGTACTGGCGTAGCGTGGTGATGCGGGACCGAGTGCGGAGATACTGTATATTGTGGTTATGGGTGTTTGTTGATTAATCTATTGCCTACTAATTTAATCCTGCCAATCGAATTGATTATGGTATCTCTCTTTTGTTCTTTGGTAGAGAATATGGGTCCGCTTCGACTATAATATTGCACCCAACTTCCACTTTAATGGCCGACACAGGATTTGGAATGTGACAATTGCTTGTTGGGGAATTTTTTGGGTTAAATTTAAAAGTACAAAAGGCTCCCAATTGCTTCTTATTGCTTTTCCCACTAGACCAAATAGAGAAATACATAAAATGAAAAATAAATAAAGAAGAGATAAGAGAAAGAAATCTCGGTCAGTATGTCAGGGATGTCTGTCACATGGAACCCAATCATGTGCACATTTCACTGTAACTTCAAGTTATATGCAGTACTTTCCAAATGGGTGTATGTTTCTTTTGCAGGTTTCCTTGAGGTTTGTATACTTGGCTATTGGATCGGGCATCGCTTCTTTCTTGCGTAAGTCCAAATCGTATACCCATCGTTTGTTTCTTTCTTTATTGTGAAGTCTGGGCCAGAGCTCCATAGGGGGGAATGTCAGCTTATTGTCATCATGGCAAAGTGCTGGGGGCATCGTCCTGTGTGCATAATATTAAACTAATTGCACCTTTGGTTGGTTCATGCACCAGCTGCTTTATTCGGAGCTAGCTGCCCCAAAACATGAAAGTGATACATATACTATTTCGTGTGACTAGATTATGTGCTTAGTGTAGCTTTTTCACTCTGGGATTGTGTCCATTCAAACCCAGAGTAACTATCCAAAGCAAGAACTCAACTAATCCTTTTATATAATATATATATATATTGAGCAAGTAAGCAAACTTAGGTTGAGTGCACATGAAAGAGCTTTTGACTATTGGGTCGAAAATTCCACGCATATCATATTGGTTGGTGAAATTTGTGCCCTTTTCGACTATGAGTGAGATTTCATTGAAGCTTTCAATGTTTAAAACTTCTATTTTTAACTTTTTCATGAACTAAATAGAAGTCTAACATTGACTATTTGAATGGAAGCACATCCATATTCAAATGAGGCTTTGGTGGCTGTATATGAAAAACACTTTATAATCAGATGGCCTAAATCCATTTTTGTTGTCTTTTGTGGGCCTGCATGATTTTGCTTTGACATCTCACAAAAGTTTGCTCTAGTGCCCACACATTCCGAAAGAAACTGGAAATTATCAAGAAAAAATTTGCATATCTAATACAATATATGGCGGATCCAGGTGCACAAGGCTTCTTACTTTGCAAGGTTGGGTAGGTTCATGATTCATTATGTAGCTTTCCTTACTTTTCTTGTAAAGAGTTGTTTCATTGTAGCCATCCTACCCCTACTGTGTGCACTATCCTAGGATGCATACTGCAGGAACCAATATTCAACGGTTATTAGGTTATATAAAGGTAGAAGATTGTTATCAATTTTCATGGGTTTCATCCCAAAACCAATTAGCAATGGGTGGAATGGCCATTTAGATCTATATACTTAAGTTTATCTGTGTTCTTTTTGGATGTGGAACATAACTAATCACCACGTTCCGCAACCGACATACTCGGCGGCTTCACTCTGAGTGGCTTTCACTCTATCGACACTAACCACCATGCTCCGCAACCAAAGTCCTCGGCAGCTTCATTCTGTCGACACTGGCCCACCAATGTTTCTACATTTCTTACCAGTAATTTTAATTCAGCCTATAGGTAGCCCTTTCCGTGACATAGGCCCATAAGAGTGGCTGGCCTTGATAGCACTGTTATGACCATTCATGGGTTCCATCCCAAAAATCAATTTGCAATGGGTGGAGTTGCCACTTAGATCCATATTCTTAAGTTTGTCTGTGTTCTTTTTCAATGTAAGACATTGTTGAAGCTTTATTCCACAAATAAATGTAAGAGGCCAGCTAATAGAATTTATTGAAAGTTGACCTAGGATAACAAAAATCATATAGAATGCCTCAAAATGGACAGAGAGACAAGTATATCATTGCTAGAAGGTATCTTTGAGTTTTAGGCTGAGACACATGACTGGGTTCTGTTCCTGCCTTGAAATTTGTGAATATTCTTGTTACTGTGTCTGATTTACATATCTAGACATGCTTTTAGCATCTGACGTGAATATGAAGGTGCGGCTCTTCATGTTTATCAAGTTTTTAAGCCCGTGTGTGGTAGGATTGATCTAACTCTGAATGACAACTTGGTTTCCAATAGCCTTTGAGTCTTCTCATGTTGTGCAGAGGTCTCATGCTGGATGGTGACAGGAGAAAGACAGGCAACTCGCATTCGAGGATTGTATTTGAAAACTATACTAAGACAGGACATTGCCTTCTTTGATACCGAAACAACAACTGGAGAGGTCATTGGGAGAATGTCTGGGGATACTATTCTCATTCAAGATGCCATGGGTGAAAAGGTATCGCTTTGTCCTTTGAATGAAACTAGTATGATGCACCAGCGTGATGTAGGACAACATGGAGAAAAAGATAAGGGGGAGGGAATAATGGAAAGATAGGAGAGAAGAACAATGGGACCAGGAGAAGGCACAGAGGAGTGTGAGAGAGAACGAAGAAGGGAGAAAGAGGAGATTTTCATAATCAATATACAATAAGCATTTGTTTGTCTAGGCAAATATAGAAATGTCAAATAAAACTCGAGATGGATAAAGGCCAGAATTTACCAGGCACAAATAATTAGCATCCAAAAAATTCCTAATACACTAAATAGACCACTAAAAAGATAAAATCACAATTGCAGCAAGTTGTCAAAGTTGTCACGAAAATGAGCATAAACCAAGTTAATTTTTCCTTGCCCTTCACAACATTGGCATAATAAAATTACCTCGGAAGATCATACAAACAATTAATTTGATTTTAACAGGTTGGGAAGTTCATTCAGCTCCTATCAACTTTTGTCGGTGGTTTTGTGATTGCCTTTGCAAGAGGATGGCTTCTATCACTAGTCTTGCTTTCATGCATTCCTGCACTTGTCATTGCTGGTGGTTCCATGGCAATAATTATGTCAAAAATGTCAAGCCGTGGACAAGTTGCCTATGCAGAAGCTGGAAACGTTGTAGAGCAAACAGTAGGAGGAATACGAACGGTGGAGTTCCACACTCATTATATTTTAGATTCTGCATGTGAAAACTGCTTTTAAAATTCTAACTCATAGGCCTCTGTCAATGGATATTCAAGGTAGCATCCTTCACTGGGGAGAAGCAAGCCATACAAAGCTATAATAGCAAGTTGAAAATAGCCTATACCTCAACTGTTCAACAAGGGCTAGCTTCAGGCCTTGGACTCGGGGCAGTTCTATTGATCATCTTTAGCAGTTATGGGCTGGCAGTATGGTATGGTTCGAGACTGATCATGGAGAAAGGATATAACGGTGGACAAGTGATCAATGTCATCATGGCAATCATGACCGGTGGAATGTAAGTGTTGACACACATGATTATTTTGTTTTCTCAATAAGGCTACTCGGTATATTGAGACCTTGCAATTGAACTTATGTTCTTTTTAAAGGTCCTTGGGCCAGACTTCTCCATGTTTAAATGCCTTTGCGGCTGGTCAAGCTGCAGCATATAAGATGTTCGAGACGATCAAAAGAAAACCTCAAATTGATGCCTATGAAACCAGTGGGCTTGTACTAGAAGACATCAAAGGCGATATTGAACTCAAAGATGTGTACTTTAAATACCCAGCAAGGCTGGACGTGCAAATTTTTTCAGGATTTTCCTTGCATGTCCAATGTGGAAAAACAGCAGCCCTTGTTGGGCAGAGCGGAAGTGGGAAGTCAACAGTCATCAGCCTGTTGGAGAGATTCTATGACCCCACATCTGGTGTAGTACTTATAGACGGTATCAATTTGAAGGATCTGCAACTCAGGTGGATAAGGGAGAAGATTGGGCTAGTCAGCCAGGAACCTATTCTCTTTGCTACCACCATAAAGGAGAACATCATATATGGGAAGGGAAACGCCACAGATGAGGATATAAAGACGGCCATTGAGCTTGCTAATGCTGCAAGATTCATCGACAAGCTACCCAATGTATTCCTCTTTTTCCCTTATAGGGACACTATTTTTACAGGCCTATTGTTTATTGTAGTTTGCTCAGCTAAAGATACAAGTGCGTTCTGTTAATATAAAAACTTTCACTAAGCTATTGCATATATTGCAATGAGTTTCAGGGGCTTGACACAATGGTAGGTGAACATGGAACTCAGCTGTCTGGTGGACAAAAGCAAAGGATTGCAATTGCAAGGGCCATTTTGAAGAACCCAAGAATCCTGCTCCTTGATGAAGCGACAAGTGCTCTAGATGCCGAGTCAGAACGCGTCGTCCAAGATGCACTGGTGAAAATCATGGCAAATAGAACAACCGTTGTGGTTGCACATCGTTTGACGACCATCAGGAATGCTGAACTCATAGCAGTGGTGCATAGTGGGAAAATTGTGGAGCAAGGTTGCACTAAACCTGGTTTTTTCATTTCAAAGCTTAAATTGCTCACCAAATTACTAATTAATATTACTGTGTTTTTCTAAAGAAATTACTAATTAATATTACTTTGTTTTTCTAAATTGAACTTTAGGAACCCATGATGATCTGATCAGAGATCCAGAAGGGGCCTACTCACAGCTAATTCGCTTGCAAGAAGGAAATAATCATGCTGAAGATGATCAAACGGTGGATGCAGACAGAGTAGACACAAGTTTTGATATAGATAGAACCGTGGGCAGGTCTGGGAGTCAGAGATTGTCTATGAGGAGATCTATAAGCAGAGGGTCGTCGAGTAGCCGCCAATCCTTTACACTTAGCTATGGTATTCCAGGACCGATTGGCATACATGAGACTGAAATAGGAGACAAAGAGGTTGTAGGAGACGAGGAGGGTAATAGGAAGCGTCGAGAAGTCTCCATGAGACGTCTGGCCTACCTAAACAAGCCTGAGGCACCAGTTTTGCTTCTTGGATCGATCGCTGCAGCCATACACGGTGTCATTTTCCCTCTTTTCGGACTCTTGATCTCGACAGCCATTAGAATTTTCTATGAACCTCCAAATGAGTTAAAAAAGGATTCTGAGTTTTGGGCACTCATTTATGTGGGGCTGGGCGTCCTTACTCTCGTAGCTGTGCCAGTGCAAAACTACTTTTTTGGAATCGCTGGTGGAAAATTGATCCAAAGAATTCGTTCCCTGTCATTCGTGAAAGTTGTGCACCAAGAAATCAGCTGGTTTGATGACACAAAAAATTCAAGGTGCGCTAATTCAACGTAACCGGGGTACTGAAAAGAGAATTTACCCAAGTTTGGACCTCAGAAGGGAGCCATTTTATTAAAATGAAATTGAAAATATTACTTGATGGGGCATACTTTTTGAAAAGTTCAGTCTTATATACTCCAATTCCTTGACTTTTAACCGTAAAGAGTTGTTGCTTCCTTTCAGTGGTGCAGTTGGTGCAAGGTTGTCTACTGATGCGTCAACGGTGCGGAGTCTGGTAGGCGATGCGTTGGCCCTGATTGTTCAGAACATAGCTACAGTGATTGCAGGACTTACCATAGCATTCACAGCTAACTGGATGTTGGCCTTTATAATTCTTGCTGTGTTGCCCATGGTGGGTTTGCAAGGATATCTCCAGATGAAATTCATAAAGGGTTTCAGTGCAGATGCCAAGGTTGATTTTTTTTTCCCCTAGCATTTCTTTTATATACCATGTGGTTCGCACTCCATGAATGAACTAATAACCGAACTGGAATTGCTTTTAGGTGATGTATGAAGAGGCGAGTCAGGTTGCAAATGATGCAGTTGGCAGCATTAGAACTGTCGCGTCATTTTGTGCCGAAAATAAGGTGATGGACTTATACCGAAGTAAATGTGAGGCTCCCATGAAACATGGTGTTCGGTTAGGACTTGTAAGTGGTGCAGGTTTTGGCTTCTCTTTCTTTGCACTCTACTGCACAAATGCCTTCTGTTTCTACATTGGATCGATTCTTGTGGAACACGGGAAGGCGACTTTTGGGCAAGTATTCAAGGTAAAACATGAACTCCTGGTGTCCTTTTTCTCTTTTCCTTTTTTCTTCTTGGGTTCTCCTCCATTGTTACGTTGGAGTAAAAGTGAGTTTTGAAGGATAGAAGTCAATTTCTTATCTCGAGAGCCCCAAACAAGGGAATGAACAATCATGGAAAGGGATGCTCATTTTAATGATTTGTTCACTTTTAAGTAATATGATGGAAATGTATGATGGAATGGAACTTTTTAATGAGAAATGATTTTACTCTTTAAAATCCATTCCATTGATTGAATTCCAACATATGAAATGTACCTTAAATTTTCTTCCGAGCTTTAACATGTTTTCTGCAGGTTTTCTTTGCTTTGACAATATCTGCAATTGGGATCTCCCAAACCAGCGCAATGGCTCCAGACACCAGCAAAGCGAAGGATTCAACAGCTTCCATATTTGAACTTCTCGACAGCAAACCCAAGATCGATTCAAGCAATGACGAGGGCATGACACCCACAAACGTAAAGGGTGACATTGAATTACAAAATGTCAGCTTCAAATACTCCACAAGACCTGATGTTCAAATCTTTAGGGAGTTGTCTTTAAGCATCCCCTCTGGAAAGGTACTTGGCAGATAATTTTTGTGCTACTTTGATATTTAGTCCTAATATCTACGTAGGACACTGTCAGCATGAGCTGAGTGAGCAAACATTTCTTGCATTAGGAAACTCATGTAGAGTCTCTACATAAGCCCACAAAAGGGATTTAAACCATAGGATTAAAAATTTAATTTCCAACTCGCTCATAATATTTTAGCATCTTCAGATTGCCTATGAAATCACATTTAACTAGTCAAAGCTAGACGGGTATTTGATCTGAAAAGAGACTGCAATAAAAATTATAGATTTTGACTATTCAAATAGAGCGTACTCTATGATTGGATGACTCACAAAGTCTACTACCTAGTGGAATATGTATAAAATTTGTAGTTCAACGGTCAAAATCATTTTCTCTTATTTTATGCAGACCTTACAAAAGTTTGCTCATATAAGAAAAGTTGGCTCACTTGCTCACTTGCTTGCATAAGAAAAGCTCGCTCACTTGTTCATGTTAGCTTTATTTCACTCGCAAGCAAAATTACAGTATTTGAAAATCTATTCCGCAGACTGTTGCACTCGTTGGAGAGAGTGGGAGTGGCAAATCAACGGTGATTAGCCTCATAGAGAGATTCTATGATCCCGATTCCGGACATATATTACTAGACGGAATCGATATCAAGGAACTGAAAATAAGTTGGTTAAGGCAACAAATGGGACTAGTAAGCCAAGAGCCTGTCCTCTTCAACGACACCATCCATGCCAACATCGCCTACAGCAAACAAGGCAATGCCACAGAAGACGAGATCATCGCAGCCACCAAAGCCGCCAATGCCCACAACTTCATATCAAGTCTTCCGGAGGGCTACAACACGAGCGTCGGGGAGCGTGGGGCACAGCTCTCAGGCGGTCAGAAACAGAGGATTGCCATTGCGAGGGCCATCCTGAAAGACCCAAGAATCCTTTTACTGGACGAGGCGACGAGCGCGCTCGACGCGGAGTCGGAACGCGTGGTTCAAGAGGCATTGGACAGAGTGATGGTGAATAGGACGACGGTGGTGGTGGCGCACCGGCTGACGACGATAAAGGGTGCGGATGCGATCGCAGTAGTGAAGAACGGCGTGATTGCAGAGAAGGGAAGGCATGAGGTGCTGTTGAAGATCCCTAATGGGGCTTATGCTTCTTTGGTGGCACTTCACATGAGTGCTTCGTAGATTTCGGCCATTTTTATTTCCTCTGGAAGACAGTTCAATTCCAGTTTTATTATAAGATGCCACTTGTTTTTGATGGATCATTGGGGGATAGAATTGAGGTTTATGGAGAGAAGACTCGGGGGGAGTAAATAACATGCATAGAAGAAAATTGCTATGGGTTTTGACTCGCTTAGCTAACGGTATCTGGAACTCTATTATCACTGGTGAAATTGTTAGTCTTTTTTTTTTTTTTTTTTGCCTTTACTTTTTATTTTTGGGTAATGCTATGGATTGTTGGAAGAAGAAACTTCCGACGCTCATTAACCACTGAAACAATGCTCTTATTCACACATAAAATAAATTCTAATTTAAATTTAATTCAATAGTACGTGGATATTTTTCACTGCTCTCAAACAATGATTTATGAGGTTCTTGCTGCATTAGCCCCCAGGAAAAGGATAAAGACATACTATGGCCCATGGGAAGCACAATTCCCAATCTTCTCCCCTCTTAACCTCCTACCGGTTAATAACTTAACGTTGCTGAGTTTTCTCCTCACCATCATTTTAATAAGCGAACAACCCAATCCTTAAAACATACTACAATCTCAAGTAGCGAAGAGCTGACATTGAGGTCCCAAACCTTCTTGTTGGTGTCAGCTCTCCCCAAACCATAGAGTGTAAAAAAGCAGATGGATTTAGATCGTCTCCATTTCTTGTGAGAAATGGAAAGTTCATTTCACATTTTGATGTATGTCACGTGTCCCCATTATAATCACAACCATTCATCTTTTCTGCGATCCTAAAACAACACGAGATTACAATTACACCTGGGACATAATGACATGAATTAGAAGTGAAAACTGTACTTTCGACTAGAAACGGAGAGGGTTTAAACCCTCCCATATGGCATGCTATGCATCGAATCACTATCATGGCATATCATTAAGACCAAGCAGTCACAGGGATAAACACAACATTCTATATTTTCATTTCAACTCCAACACAAAGCCTTCAACCAACAATCATGGGGTTTGTATCCTGAAATTAAATATGAACAAACATATACAGCTTTCCTTGAATAGTTAATGTACTACTAGAAACAACAAAAGCTTTTAAAGCAAAAAAGATCGAAGGAGCAATGACAACCAACGGTAATTGAAGCACAAATTTTTGATTCAACATGGAGGAGCAAAGTAAACTGAAGGCTGGACGACATGTTATCTATGGAGCTCAGTAAATTTCTGCAGCACCATTACTTGTGGGTACTCTCCGGCGTTTCTCCACATAGGCCGATGGAAACCAGCCTGATTTACCCTTGCATTCTCCTTCTGACCAACCTGACGGGCTCATCTGATGAAAATAAAGAGTTCAAATCTAGCTAAGTTTGTGCCAAAGCTGCATTTAGTATAAAAGCTCAGAAATCATGTTTACAGAATCCAGCACTGATGCATGTTCTGCAGCTGTTACTAAAGTATTGAAATCAGAATATTGGTAATAAAAGCATGTTTCCAGCATACCCACTTGCTTATTGGAAATAAATTATGGCATCTTGCCGTTTGGTGAAAATGTAAAAAGAATAACCCATAAACAATTACTTCAGATTTATTTCCACATCACTTCCGTATCAAAGCATAAATCCAGTGAGATGATTGAGACAAAAAAAAAATCCTTTATTTTCCTACTGCTTGTTAGCACCTAACAGCTTTATACATATTTATGCACGTCAAACAACAAATAGACTGAAACACTTAAAAGGGATGATTGAAAAATTAGAAGTGAAGTCCAGTGGGAAAAGAAACTTGACAATAACAGGGCAGATCAGGAACCTGAATGAACACACTGACAAAATTTTATTCTTTATTATTGTTTTTTTTTAAGTGTAGTGTGAACGTTCTGTATGAGTAAATAATGCATTTGTAAGTAGTCATGGGAAAAATCTAAGGCACTGCAAGAAGAATCAGATTCTAATTATAATCTAGAGATCAACAGTTGATAAAGCAAGATTTGGAGTTCCGATAAGTGTTGTATTGCAAGTAAAGTTCTAAACCTCTCAGTGTCCAGTAAAGTTGTTTCTTTAATTTTTAGCAAATTAGCGGCCACGAAGAAACCAAATAACAAATAATGAACGGTATCAAGGAAATAGAAAAACAATGTTGTTCTCCTATCAAAAGCAACCATTCTGCTACTACAAACAGGTTCAAGTTGAGATTATGTTAAAACAATTCAAGGAATCTAATTTCCATATGAGAGCACAGCCCAAATACAAATTTAAACAAAGGCTAGAGAGGGTAGGAGAGACCTTCCGAACGACAACAAAATCGCCGACATCCAAGCTTAGTTCCTTCTCAGATTCAGCACTAAAAGCATGCATTACCTGTCACAAGTGGATAAAAAGCTTTAGCATTTGTGCCATAATGTTTTCCTCTTGCAGAGTTGCTACACAGAAAAATGGCATACAATATCCACAAGGTTGATTTATTACATACATAGAATAGACACAGTAGTTTCAGTTGCATGTCAAAACTCATAAAATCAGCCCTGCTATACATAATTTATTTTGCTTATTGTACGGAATAATTGTCTTCAAAAACTTGTGTTTGTGTCCTTTTTTTCTTCCTCTTTTTCTTTTTTTTTTTCCCTTTGCTTGTCATCCTGGTTTTTTAATTTCTTGAATCAAGCCATCAAACTTGAAAAATCATATAAATATTGGCTTATCATATTTGTAACTTCAAATATGTTTCACAAGTTTGTACCTTTTGTCTTCTGATAGCAACACTAGTCGTTCTTTTTTGGGCTCATCTAAGCTCTTATTGTAGATGGGTGAACACGCACTTATGGATAACAGCTGGTTCAACCATATGACTGTTTAACAAGCTCAATGATGAGCTTAACCACAATACCATAAAAAATTGCCAATTCCAATAATTGTAATGACTACTCCAATATGGTATGACTTGTTAAATGAGTCATATGTTTGCCAGTTGGCAATCACCACTTAGCTACCCGAGAGTGGTGAAAAGCTAAAAAGTGTAACAGAATTTATTCTTCGTTGAAGTAATGCACATATAAAATTCTCAGGAAAAGCGAAACTCAGACAATACCTCAGCCAAGAAGTACATTGTTTTCCCTGTGCATTTCTCTGTCGGGATTGCTGGTGGAGCAGACTCTTTCCGTTGCTTCTCAGTAACCATCTAACACAAAGCTTTAGGTTAACAAATGATCATAAATAGTTTAAATATACAAAAGTCTCTCTTCTGAAAAAAAAAAAGAAAAGGCAGACTCACCTCGGTTTCAACCTCACCGAGGATTGCAGCCACTCTTTGATGATAAGTCTTTTCTCCTTCAACCTTTAACAACATAAATTTTATAGCTTACAAATGACTAAGCATTCCAAAATTGAAAATTTATGGTTTTTTTCCCCCAGCTTCACTTAAGATCAAGTGCTGATTTACCATTGAAACAAGCCGCTGAAATGTCAGCCTTTGCTGTTGTGCCTCAACAGCAGCCAATGCAGCAGTTGCTTCTTTACCCAGTACTGCCATATTTGCTTTTAGTTCCTGCATTTTGGTTTCCGCGGCATGAAGTTTGGTAGCATTTTCGGGATTTGGCACTTCTCTTACTCGGGCCCGCCTTCTGGAAATTTCTGCAGCCTATTTTATGTTCATAATAGATTATAAGATGGAGGGCCAGTAGCAGTGGGGAAAATATTAAAGCTACCCAGGTTCAAGTGCATGATCATCTAATCTCATAAACCATATTTCTGGAAGCAGATGAATCCCTACTTTCTCATTACCTGTGCCTCTGCTTCCTGTCTCATTCGACTATAACGTTGAGCAAGATGGCGAGCATCTTCCAATGGAGCACCAGTGAACATTCCTCTTAATGGATCTATGATCTGGAAATATAAAAAATACCAACGATGATGCTTTTTATAATTATAGTAAATATTACATTTCATGATACTAAATCTGGCACCACATCAATTCTCCCTATTTGATTCACTTCAGAAAATGGTGATGAAAGCTTATGTTTTAATAATAGCCTCCAAAAAGGAAGTTGAGGAATGAAGTTGTTGAGAATATAGATCTATCGGATGGTTGAGGGATTTTTTTTGCCCCTTTTTTTTCTTTTTTTTTTGGGCGGGGCAGTGGGTGGGTGGGTTGGGGGGATGTTGGTTTTGTTGGTTATTGCCCTCCTTATTCAGGAGGGTTGGGGGGGTGTTGATTTTGTTGGTTAATGCCCTACTTATTCAAGATCACTGCAGTTCCTTTTCGGGCGGCTGTAGGACGGACGGCCACCTATAGGTGGGAAGGTAGGGTGGGTGGTACCACTCAGATTGTGGCCAATCTTCCCCTCTAATGCAGGCTGGGTTTAGAAAGTGTGAAACTCATCTTGACTTATGGATTTATATAGTAAAGTAGCGTAGCTTGATTTGGCCAGGAAAGACTGCACTGTTTTGGGCCCGGGAAGCAAAGGGAATGAGCTTGGTTGCTTCTCCTCCACACTTCTTTTTCTCCGTGCCCGTCACGCATGTGTTTCGCGCACCATTGGCACTTTGTCTAATGAGTACTGTTTTACCCACTCCCGATCCCCCAAATAGCCCAATTTTTCATCCACAGTGATAAGGATTTAAAAGATTTACTATCTTAATTCTTGTTTCAAAAATACCTAGCCTCTCTCCAGCCAATCATGAGGGCAAATTTTTCCAACAGATGCAGAGCAAGGACTAATATTTCAGAAAATTCAGGGTTTAAATATAATTTAGAATTTTTTTTGAAAATTAATTGTGTTATTATTCATTTATTGTCCAGTTAGCTAGTTGAAACAGGTAAGTTTGAACAATTTGTAGAACTAGGCATCCTCAGAAAATATAACTTGTTCGATGACTCAAGTAGCTCGGTAGTAGATTATGTTGGACAACTGTTGATGTGCAGTTTCCCAATAGTCAACCAACAAGGTTGCCTAAGAATATACATACATATTTGATCGGTAAAAGAGCAATATATTGATCGGGCACCAAGGGAGTGCTAACCTGAGGGATTACAAAGTTAAATTATCTATAAACTCAATATAGTCAAGAAAAGGATCAAAATTACAAGAGAGTGCCCAATCATAATTACAAGAGAGTGCCTAAGAATATGTGAACTTCATAAACGTGCAAATCCTACTTTTGGAGTTGTACATTGATCTTACCCATTTCTACAATTTTCTGAATAAATCTCTAACAATTTACACTACTGATGATATTAAGGACTCATCAGACATGTTGGTACAGTACATTTTTAAAGCATAACGTAAGATAAAGCAAACCTGGGAAAATAAGAGCCGATTCAAGTCCTCTTGCTCTTTCTCCACGTGTTTTCGAGCATCGCCATATATAGATGCAGCCTTAGCTAGTACATTGTCCTTAAAATTCTCCACCCCATATTTGCAACAGTCCTCTGACAACTTGTTTCCTAAATACAACAGATCTTAAGATGAATAAATGAACATGAAATTCTCAATTTTAAAATAATAATGATATATTTGCAAGGACAAAAGCAACGGCGGCAACAACACTATCAAACCAAGGCATCATTTGTATGCACTTATTTTTTATCATCGGCCAGTCTGATTCACTCAGACATAGATCCAGTTTGATTACAACCTGAAATATGCCCGAATGTTCTCAGAACGAATTAGCCAAATAAACCCCCACTGATTCAGTACTGCAATTTTCAAAGTCAAAACATCAAAATTTCACACCCACAACCAAAGAAACCCTAGCCCTCATGGGTCTCTTCTTGTCCGAAGCCCCACTTCACAAGTAGAACAGATCAAGCATAATTTTGTCATAAGGAATTTCCTACTCATACTAAACAAATGGCATTGTTGGACATACACAATAACCCATTGTCCAAAACATCCACACAGACAACTGCATGAGTTAAAGTTACAGCCTAGTGGGGTCAATCAAGAAGAATCCGCTAAAGACAAGTCAGCTTCCTTTGTTGTCATCTTTTTCAAAGCTCCTTAATCTCTCTTACCCCAAATTCTTTATAGTATGATTAATATCATCAACAAGGATGTTAAGATCACCGTTACAATTGCAAAGAATGTTTTATACAGGGACTCACAAATATTCTTTACTGTATAATAACAAATCATGTCATTACATGAAGCATCAATAAATTTCTTCACCTGTTTCAATTTGCTTATAACCTATGGCAGTAAAACCTTCAGCGGCTCTGACAATATCTCTTTGAAAATCCTGAAGAGATGAGCGTGAGGCACAATAACATAATGATCACAAGAAGAATAAATTCTGTCAAGCCAATCAACATTGCAGAAGGCAAGATTAGAAATGAGTCCCTAATATTAGTTAAATAACAGCAGAAAGTGCACATAACTCTTTAGCAGTATTAACCAGATCTGCCATGTGTCTTTATTGTGTTCCTTTCTTTCTAGAGGCCCATCATTGGAGTGCACCTCCAATCCAATAAATTAACTTGAAGGAAGGGGCCTAGTTCAGCAGCTACTTTTCGTTTTTGTTTTTGGAAACTGGGGTGTCCAGATCTACAAAGAATCCGACTAATCCCCAGGCATAACTGGAGTGGCCCCTTACCCAAACCTCCGGGTAAATCGCAGGATATTTATTATAAGGCGAGGGCAACAGGACTCATACCTGGGCATGACTCACCCCAAACCCAAGCCCTTGCTACTCAACCAACCCCTGCGGGGCTCAGCTGCTACTTTTCTTGGGCATTAGGCTGGTTAATTAACCCATCATTGACCGTCCTGAATAAGTAATAACCACATGCATAGATCTGTCTACTACAGCTCAGACTGTCTTAGGAAAGCCCTAAAAATGAAGATCACTATCTCAAATACAGCTTTTGCATTTGTTTAATAATCTTACACCATCTTAATTGTTTAACATGAAATCTTAAAACACAAATTAATAAAACAAACACAAAAAGGACTCATTATGGAAAACAGCACTATCATCATAACCCAGTTATGCAATAAGTTACTAGGTAGATTTCAGACACATAAGTAGGGGAAATATATTTATGGTAAAAGGAACAACATGTACATAGTATACTTTTTGTAAGGCAAAAGAGAAGCTGAGAATTACAACTACACCTGAATGAACAGTTCACTTCTTTCATAGTTTAAGGAAACTCGATGCTAGGTTTATGATGGAACCGTGCAAGCACCTAAAAAACTTTAATAGCTGCTCTGAGATGTAGTCCATGATTGGGAAGTTATCTTTACATAACCAGCATATTCACTAGATTAATTTTAAAAATTAACCAAATTTTCTTTACATTATTTTATATATAATGCTATGAGCTTATGAGTAATAACTAATTTGTAAAAAAAAAAAAATCATTAGCTTGATTTTGGGCTAAATAATTCGCACCATATTAATAGCAGATTCCCAAGGCATATATTAATCAAAAATTAGGAAAATATTTACTTTAAGTCTTCACATTTAAAGCAAAAAGAGAGAGAGAGAGAGAGAGAGAGAGAAATAATAACATAGAATGTTATTTCTACAGGAGCAAACAAGCTGCACATGGTAAACTAATCTCCTGCCCGAAACTACGACAAATATAAACATCCAAAATTTCAGAACAGAATCATCCCCACCTTTCCTGCACGAGTAGATCGATACAGTTTCTCTAGTTGGTGATGTCTCTGCATCTCAGCCTCATCTATAACCATTACATCTGAACTTTCATAACCAGTCCCACTAAGCTGCTTTATTACAGCCTGAAATTCATAGACATAAAATAGCATTCAAGACAAATCAATGATAATATTTTGTTAGGTAAATAGGCACACACCCAACTTAGTATCCAGAAGGACCTAAACCCTTGATTTTGCCAGCAACAAATATTTAAGATACATATCGGTGCCACAAGATTAAAAAGGACGTTGAACAAGCCACACTGACATATAGGCAATGAGTGCTCAAGTTTTTTCACTTCCATTCTTTAAATTGTCACCCTTGCATCCTGAGAGTTTATATTTGATATGGAGTTTCTTTTTTCCTCAATTACATATGTTATGCAAATTTTTTACTCAATTGTTGCCCTTCCATTTTCTTATGCATGCACTTTAGCTGCCATTTGGATGCTCAATAATACTCTAAGGCTTGTCAGCAGTAGATAACAATGAAAGAAGATGGACATCAAGTAAGAAGACCATGTTCTTCTTGTCATATTCAGAAGCTTAACAACCTAATTAAACACAATAGTTCTCCACTAAATTAGAGAAGTGCAAAAAAAATATATATAGACAGAGATAATAGAAAAAGGGCCAAAAGCCTTCAGATAACATTGGTAAGCTATGAAGTACCAACACTCTAAAATGGTCTACGTACAAAAGTCCGACACTCTCCCGACACCAACACGCACCCGACATGCATCCGACATGTCTGGGACACCCAGTCAACGCGCCCGACATGGTCAACGCTGGGGACATGCGACTGACATGCGTGTTCCCCCAAAAAATGAGGTCTGACACTTTCTTTTCTGTTTTTTTCCCTTCTTTTTCTTTTTCTTCCCCCTCTTCCTTTTTCACTTTCCTGAGCATAGAAGACTTCCCCTCCCCCCCTGGCTGCACCTCCAACCAAGACCCCATTCCCAACCAGCATTCCGGCGACCAACTCCGGTGACCAGCACCAGGTTAGTCTCTCTCTCTCACACACACACACACACACTTACCCTCTCAATCGAGCAACAAACTCTCTCTCTCTCTCTCTCTCTCTCTCTCTCTCTCTCTCTCTCTCTCCGGTGACCACAGGAAGCTATGCCAGCTAATTCTTGTGGGGCTGCAGCCAATTTTTTGTACTCATGGCTGCTGCAAGTAATTTGTGTTTTTTTTTTTTTTTTGTGAACTTTCATTTTAGTTTATGAATGAACCTTATTATAATTTGTTTATTGAACTTTCGTCAACTTTTATGGTTTGTACATTTAACTTGAATTTTACAATTTCAAATATATATATATATATATTTATATAACGCATTGGCCAACTGTTGAAATTGTTTATTTTTCCAAAAATTGTGTGTCCTGTGTCGCTAACGTGTCGTGTCGCCGTACCGGTGTCGGTGTCGGTATCAGTGCATCCTTGTTGGCAAGTTGACTAATTTTTATATATCATTTTGACAAAGAGTACTAGGAGAGTGTGAGTATATGCTCCTCAAACCTAGATATGTCACTAGCCACTCTAGACCCTCACGAGTTTGTGTCTTTCTCTGGCTGGATTTATCAGCCTACTCTCTCAGATTCCTCATGTTCCTCTATGAGCACGGAAGAAAAATATCCGAAAGAAGAGGAACAATATGAATTGCGTTGTCAATAGGTTAGCAAATATAACTCACCAACACAGTCATTGCTCTACACACACAGCCCTATAGTTTTTCCTTCTTACCAAAATGCTAGATAGGAAGTCACAAAGCTATAGCATCGACTACCAAATGGAGATCGATAGATTTTACAAACGGGAGCCCAAACGACCCTACAATTTTCCAGATTTACTATGCATCTGCCATTTTAAGTGGAATTCCTCATAGTCGACATCTCAAGTCAATTGAAAATGACCATCTTAGGCACAAGTGCTGCAAAATTTCAGATGATTACCGGATCACAATATCCCCTTACCATATAATGCTGCTTTTAACAAGGAATTCGCATTCGAACGTCCTAGCAAACTCTGTCTCTTATAGCCTTTCTCTTTGCTGCTAGTCAACTGGGTTATGCTTAAAACGCATGCTTTGAATCGGTTTGCCTAAAGGGGCGCCCGAAAGTACATAGATTTTCTTTACTCAAATACCCGCTGAACTAAATCCGATTCAACCATATGGTAAAGTTGATGGGAGTCATAGAAAATGAAAACCTCAATTCTAGTCCTCCCCGTCATCTTTCACTCGACTCGATTTCCCAAGAAACCAAGCAACCAAATCAAAAGCGAGAATGGGGAATTCAAAGAGTAGAAAAAAGGAAAATAGAGTAAAAAAAAACCTGCTGTTGTTTGGCGACTTGTTCTCGGAACTTGCTGGCTTGCTTCCTAAGAGCATCCATGGTAATGCGCTCCCGTTTGATCCTCCAGGAGGAACCCCGAAGTGGGGAGAGATCCTTCTTGATATGGAATTGGAGAAGCTTGTTAGATCTGCAAATGGTGGAGTTGCGCAAGCTCGTTCTCCCAACTGAGAATGGTGCTCGTCTTCCTCATCGCCCAGTTCGCCTGAGTTCAGTCGTAATCGTCGCGTTCTGGGAAAGGGTCCATTTTGTCAGTGTGTGTAGGTCCCCCATATTCCCTGTTAAACTTTAACTTAATTACGGATTTAGTCTCCGAACTTTAAAATTAAATAATTTATGACATAAATTTTTTCAACTTATTAATACTAAATACCCTTACTCTTTCATAATATCGTAGTTCTATAATTACTATCAAGTCCCCTCAAAGTTCCATAATTGCTATCAAGTCCTCTTAAAAGGAATATGATTGCTCGTCATTTCATCTATCAACTTTCCTCTCTTCCCTTTTACTTTCCTAATCATTTTAAAATCATTTTTAAATAATTTTAATCACAGGAATTAAAATATCATTCAAAAATATATAAATTTATTAACGTTCATGAGATTTAAAAATGTATGTAACATCTTATGTGGCCTTCTTTATAAGAGAAAGGTATCCTCCAGTATATCTTACATACAACCATTTCAACCTCAACTAAAACTTTATCCTATTTTCTTATATAAAAATAAAATCTATAAAATGTTCCATCAACTATTATGATAGGAGAGTAACGGTGTCAAGTGTTGGTATATGAAGAAAAATTCATAGGGCAAATCGTACGATTTTGAAGCTGAAACACTAAATTGGTAATTAGGCCAAAGTTTAAGGGACAATTCAATGTTTTGGCCTATAAGGAATGGTAATTTTAAAAGAATCCATTCGGGTCATGTGTGTGAATTCATGTATATTACAAACAACCAAAAAATCTAAATTATTTTAATTATTTTAAATATTTAAATTCGACGGATAATAAGTTTACACATAACAGTAAAATTGATATTACATCTTTTTTTTATAAAAAAATATTCATCCAATTCACGGGATTTAAATTTAAAAAATCATAATTCAAGATGCTTTAGGAGTTTGAATCAAAACAACACAGCTTAATGGTTTATTGGTTAAATAAAGAATTAATCCGATTCAAGGTTCAACTCCTGGCTGCGGCACTTTTTACCACACAACCGCATTATCATGTACAATTTGCTTGTTTCGAGGGATACTCATTCCTTGCAGTCTCATTGATTAACTAAATAATTGACATGTTTTTTTGTTCTTCCCTTCAAGAAATAAAGTACACAATTGTAACACAATTGCAAATTAGGGAGTCAAATTGCAAGTGACCATTTTCTAAATTGGTACCCAATTTTTTTGGGAATAAAGAAGAAAAAAAAAACTTGATTTGCATGTGCATGGTATATGGGACCTTTTCATTCAAATCTAACAGCTCCATTAAGGACTAGGTTGGTCATTAACAAGAGACTAAATCAGCCATTTTCAGACACGAATGACTAATTCTACCATTAGCCCTAAACTTAAGAGGACCACAAAGATAGTTTTTTCAAATTTATAAAACTTTTAGCTCAACGCGCGCACCATGCTAACTTGTCTGTGAAATATGAACTGTGTGTAAAACAAATGTCATGGCTCGAGAACGTACATTATCGGAATAAATAAAGCATTTGATTGAAGATATAATGATGCTAACCCTCGTTTTCATGGATTTTCCTAGAACAACTTAGACATGAAAAATCACAACTGACTTATTTTTCACTCGTAAGCAAGAAACAGCCATTTTTTTAATGTAATTGGAGCCCCGTTTGCATTTAAGTTTGGTCTATCATGTGTACGCTTCTCCAATGATATAAGAGGCTCCCTGGGGAAACACTGATGCCCTGTACAAATCCTCCAAGTCCTTCTTCTAATCCCTCAGCAGCTTCAGTTACCCTAGAACCCGCTTCCTTTCCTTCTTCTTCTTCTTCTTCTTCTTCTTCTTCTCCGTCGTCTCCGAAGAACTACTACCAGTCGCGGAACCGGATTCTTCCACAAGCTTCCTCTTCTTGGGTCCCATTGAACTCGGTGCAGTACGAGTACTAGGGATCGGAGGCTGAGTTTTTGCCTCGGACTCTTCTTTCTCCACAAGATCTTCCTTCTTGCCCGTTTCGCAGATTCCTGAAGTCCAAACCCAGAACCCTTTCCGTCCTCACGATCTGGCAACAGCTCGAGAACCTCTCTTTCAAAGGATTCGAGGCGCCTCGCGACGTCTCCGGTGACTGTGGTTTCGTACCGCATCTGAACCCGCGCCACGTTCTTCTTGAGGCAGTGTTGACCTGTCTCGAAAGCTTTGATGGGCTCCTTCAAGAGCTCAAACATTCTCCTGCCAGTACTACCGATAATGTTTTTCGCAGTGAGTCGCTCCATTCCTTCGAGCTCGCGCTTCAGTAGCTTGAGCTCGTAGTGTCGAGTACATTCAAGCCGAAAACTAGCTCTGTAAGCTTGTCCCAGACTTCAGGATCAATTACGCGGTCCGCCACGGATGGATTCCTTCTCTCAGAGCTCTGTGTGTGCGCGTTACGGCTTAACAACACCCCCCCCCCCCCCCCCCCCCCGGGGCACTCTTTTATATATATATATATAAATCCCTGAAAGATACTCCACCTCCCTATGTTCCAAGTATATTGACATAAAACTTTGAGGTTTTTAGTATTGTGTCAATTATTATCATTTTTCAGTTAAAAAAAATTTGTCTGACCCATTTATTTGAGCCCAAAAGCTAGAGGAATGCAACGGTTTTAAAATGTATATATAATTGGAATTAAAATTGCATGTTATTGGCAATTTAAGAAGCATTGGATTGTTATGACTTCTCTTAACAACATCCTAAAACACTATATGTATGCATATGTATGTATGTATGTATGTATGTATGTATGTATGTATGTATGTGAAAAAAAAATTACATGCCTACTTATATTTCACGTGCTACCAACAAACCACCTCTATGTTTATGTACATATGTCGGAGAATTAGAGTACATGAGAACCCCAAAATAGAAACGCTTATGCCACTGATACATATATATATTTATTCCCCTTGAAGCATTCTAGAAAATGGAATATATGAGTTGTGGTTTAGGACAAAACATACAAGCCTATATCAAGGGTATGCTCATCCAATATACGAGCCAAAAAATCATATGTAGTCTGAGTGTATGTATAGGCTTAACCATATTATGATCAAGCTTAGTTCATGGCGATCTTTACAAATCATTAGAAAGCATTACGTTCAATTTCAGATCATGGTAATCCTTGCAGATCAATTACTAAGGCCACACAAATACTACCACCTCTCTCTATACCAACTCATTGATTCTAATCCTTCATTTTTGCTTCAGAAGACTGAACCCCCTTGCTGCTGCCACCCTCCATGTTCAGTTCTTTCAGCATCATGCGTACCATTTCCCTCTCGCGTTGGTGTAGCTCCGCTTCTCTCATCAGAGCCAGTGTCACCCTGTTGTTTCGCGTCTGCAGCGCTCTCTTAACAGCCCTTTCTGCATCGTTGAATCGGCTTATGTTGCGGACAATCACGCTGTATATCATTTGGGGGTCTATTACTCTGTCCATAGGGTCCTCTAAATGTATCTTCAATTCTTTGGCTTCTCTGATCATCATAAACAGTAAATCCTCCATCCACTTGTTCACAAGATGATCTGTTTTCCTCCCCGGTGTCCCAGGTGACAATAGAACACCAAATTATTCAAGTGACCAAGAGGGTGTTATTTCTAACAATTTTTATGAAAACAAGAATAAAGTCATTTTCTTATCGGCTTGCTAAAAACAGTGAGTGCACCACCACATTATTCACCCTACAAGCCAAATAAAAAGTGGCCCACATTTTAAAAAAAAAAATTGGGGGGGGGGGGGGGGGGGAGGGGGTTGGGGGGAATTTGGCTTGCACATGAACAATATGGTAATTTACAAACATGATTTAGGAATATACATATACGCATATATGTTTATGTGTGAGCTTCAAGAAAATTCAAGGGATTTTTATGGAAAATAATTTCCATTTCTCATGTCAAATGATTGCAGTTTCTGGGCTTCTATATAGTTTAGGGCCGGCCCTACGGAAACCTAAAGATTTCTTCATGTTGATATATATAATCTTTTAGTGGAATTTGGAAAAAGCAGTTCTCCACATTTTCTAATATCTGATGTTTAAAAACCATTTAGAAGAACATGTTTTTACTTTTAACCAGTTGAAGTTAGGAGCCTTGACATAAACAAGATCGTTTCCATAAATGATCTAGGCATGCTTTGATTACAGATTGGATTTATGGCTTCAATGCAAACAAAATTGGAGGGTTTCACGTTTTATAAAGAGTGAGAAACAAGATGAATTCTAAACAGCAACACAGGTTCTCAAATCAACAATTGGAATTAGCGAATGTACCATTTGATTAAGCGGAAATCGGGAGAAGATAATGTTGAAGAAATACACCGACCTGCGATATCGTCTCTGTACACATTTGTGCCGGTTTGATTCAAAGCGCTTTCTTCCTGTTTCAAATCCTCCTCCAGATCCATCCATACCTTCTTCAAATCCTCCAGATCCTTCTTCAGATCCTCCTTCAATTTTTCAGCCGCTCCAGTAGTTCCGATCAAATCTACCGATCCGATCTCTCCATCAAGCTGCTGCTTCTTCACAAGTTCGGAGACTGGAGATTCAATTTTTCGTTCCAGTTTTGTCTTCTCAAGAAGAAGATCGGCCTTATTCCCCCGCTTCGCCGATTCTTGAAATCCGGACACAGAATACTTCTGACCCGCAAGATCCTCAATTTCTTGATTTGTACCTCTTTTCACGCTCTGAAGCGCTCGTGCGATTTCAGAAACCTTTCCTCCCAAGGATTCGACGCGCCTCGCAACGTCCTTGCCGATGACGGTTGCGTACCGAATTCGAAGCAGCGCCAGACACATCTTGCGACGGCATTGATCTCTCTCGAACACTTCAATGGATGCCTTCAAGATATCTAACAATCCCGGGCGAGCAGTGCCAAGGTTCTCGCTCGGATACGCTCGCGCCACTCGGCTAAGGTCGCCCTTCAGACTGCGAAGCTCAAAGTCGAGTTGCATCACGAGGTGCGCTACATCTTCGAGCTTCTCGTGGATTCGAAGATCATCTACATGTTCCACCATTGTTGATGATCCTCTCACCCACAGAGAGAGAGGGGGAGATGGAGAGAGAGAGAAGAGAGAGACAATGGGTCTTGAAGAAGGGGATGAAGGATTTTGGAGGGAAACTTTTGGGAACTCAGGTCGTTCGACGAAATTACGTGTTTACCCCCCTCTTTAAGGAACTTCGAACTTCTCATTTACCCAATTGATCAAGAAATTGTCCAATAAGGCATAATGAATCACAACATTTTAATATTCTCTGTCATTTCTATCCATTAGAATTAGTTCCTTTTTTTATTGTACATAATTATTTATATGACAAAAGAATTCGATAAAGGGTGTACTGATAAAAAGAATATAATGAAACATACCGTTTAGTTTAAAAAAAAAGTATAAATCAGTCATAATGATATAGTGTTTTTTTTTTCTTTTCGCCTGGTAAACCGAGAGAAAGGGAGAAAACCACAAGGAAAAGCCTAACTTTTCACATAAAATATATCCTAATAATAGTTATTAGGAAAAAAAAACTAATATACAACATGTGCACATAAGTTGAATACAGTTACTGCCTTGTGATGTTTAAAGAAAAAAGGTCAAAGTCCGAATTTGGCTCCTAAACTTGTCGCGGTGGAACACTTTAGCCCTTAACCTTTTATTTGGGAAAATGTAGTCCTTTAATTTATAGATCTAAGCCAATGTTGCCCCAACATAACGGGATCGTTGACCTCAAATGTTAACGGCTAACCTGGCCATCTACATGTTCCTCTTTGGGATTTCTTCAATCAATATAAGCCGTAACCACCACCTTCCTCTCTCTCTCTCAATCTCTCCCTGTCTCTCTCTCTCTTAATCTCAATCTATCTCTCTCGTGATCTACAATATGTGAAATCTACAATCTTGAAGTCAATTGTCATCCGAGATCGAAAAGGCTTCTTCATGAACTCAAGCATGAAGAAGGAACCTTGCATTAGTTGGTCTGATCTCCATCGATTTGAGGTAAGGTTGTTTGACATATGGGTTTAGCATTTTGCTCATGACTTTCTTGGTCTTTGCAGTTGGTTTAAATTTCCTTATTTTAATTGTTATTCACAACATGGCTAATGTATAATTATCAAATTCTTTCATTGTGGGAACTTTAAAACTGATGAAACACTGAAATACATGAATTCTGTAGTGGATGAAATCGAAGTTGGTACTGATTTACTCTCTTATTTTGAACTGATACACATGACTGAGGAATTAAGGTACCCAACTGTCAACAAATTGTTCTATAGAGTACCTGAAATGGATTTAGAATCTGATTTAAAGATTATATGTGATGATGAAAGTGTGAATGTGCTTTCAGATTTGTTAAACAAATGGGGAACTATAGAAGTTTATGTGAAACACGTAGTTGAAGAGGTAAATATTATTCCTGTACTCCCTAGCCCATGGATAGGTACTGGAGATGGAAGTGCTCATATGGGGTCTGCTGTGGACAATGAAGTGGAACAAGGTGAAATGGAACCAAATGAAGATCAGGATGATATTGAAATCGAGATGACAAGTGATAGGGATAGTGAAGAATGGATGGAATCAGTGCAGAAATTAAAAAATGAGAAATGTAACAGGGTTGCACATGAGGATAGTGATGTAGAAGAGGTAAGGGAAGTACCAGTTGGGGATAATGATGTAGAATAGGTAAGGGAAGTACCTGTTGAGGATAATGACGTAGAAAAGGTAAAGGAAATACCGATTCAAGACAATCATGATGGTGTGGAAGATAATGCCGATACCGATGGTAGTAGTGATTCTACCTCCGATGGTGATACTGAATATTTTGATAGCTTAGATCCCGAGAGCTTCTCCAGCGGAAGTGAGATACAAGGTGTTCCTTTGAGATGGAAACATAAATTCCCTGCTTATAATCTAGATTGCAAGGTACCCAATTTTGAAATTGGAATGACTTTTGTTAATGGGAAACAATTTAAAGAGGTCATAACAAGATATTCCATTCGCCGTCAGAAATACTTGGGTTATAAAAAGAATGAACCAAAAAGGATACGAGTGCATTATTCTAAAGGTTGTCCTTGGACTATATACGCTGGCATTGACAACAGTGATAATGTGTTTAAGGTGAAGACTTTTAATAACAAACATGTATGTGCGAGAGCATTTAAGAATTCAAAAGTTAATTCTACTATGTTGGCTAAACATTTTAAGGAGAAAATATTGTCTATGCCACATACAAAGAATGAGGAATTGAAAACATTGTCAAGGCTGGAGCTGGGTGCAAAGGTGGCTCTTAGCCAATGCAAAAGAGCTAAAAGGAAGGCTTTAAAAGAGATGACAAGGAATTTCAAAGACGAGTTCGCTACATTGTGGGATTATGGTGAGGAAATAATTAGGACTAACAAAGGTAGTACAGTCAGAATACAAGTAGATAGGCTAAGTGTGAAATCAAAACCTTGATTTCATATGATTTATATTTGTTTGAATGCATGCAAAAAGGGTTGGAAAGCAGGTTGTAGACCAATAATAGGTTTGATCGGATGTTTTCTGAAAGGTATGTGTAAAGGTGAGGTGTTTGCTGCCATTGGAAGGAATGGGAACAATCAAACGTTCCCAGTGGCTTGGGTAATAATGGAAGTTAAGTGTAAGGACTCATGGAGCTGGTTCCGTCTACTCCTAATGCATGATCTGGAACTGCAAGATGGTAAAGGGCTGACACTGATTACTGATCAGCAGAAGGCACATATGCAAGTTCCTTTTTTAGGTATACTTCACAGTTTATATATGCAAATACTAAACCACATATTTATATGCAGCGTATGGATAAAGCCATAAAAGAGTTATTGCCGCAAGCAGAACATCGCAGGTGTGCAAGGCATATTTATGCTAATAGGAGTAAAATCCATTGAGGAGGGGAGTTGAAGAAATTGTTTTGGGGTTGTGCAAGATATACATATGTAGAAGATTTTCAAGAGGAAATGGAAAAAATGAAGACCGTATCAAAGACTGTTCATGAGGCTTTGCTGAGTACACAGCTTAAATCTTGGTGTAAGGCATTTTTTTAGTACAGTACCTAAATATGATATACTTGATAATTGACTAAGACATTTAATGGATGGATACTAGAAGCTAGACATAAGTCAATCATATCTATGCTTGAAGAAATTAGGAGTAAAGTAATGGTGAGAATTCAAGAGAAAAAAGACTTTATTAACAAATGAAATGGAGATATTGCACCTGGTATTAGAACAAAATTAAAGAAGTTTAAAGAGGAAAGTTTAACATGTAATGTGTTATAGAATGGTGACAATGGGTATGAGGTATCACATAGAGGAGTTGGTCACACTGTTAGCCTTGCTACACAGGTTTGTTCATGTAGGGCATGGTAGTTGTCAGGAATTCTATGCCCACATGCAATTTGTTGTATCCAATACCACCATAAAAACCCAGATGACTATGTTTCTATATAGTATAAGATAGGTCTATATGTAAAAGCATACGAGACCTCGATTCAATCGGTAAAAGGTAAAAAGTTTTGGCCCAAGACTAGGTTGGAGCCTCTCAAACCTAACGACATTACTTGGAAGACCAAAAAGGAACAGAAGGAAAGATAAAAAATAAAAAATAAAAAAAAGCAAAAGCAAATGAAGAATTCTGCAATGTCAAAGCTATCAAGGAAAGGGATGGTTATGACATGTAAACTGCATAAGAAATCAGGTCATAATAAGGCTGGTTGTCCAAGGAAGACCGAGAGCTATCAAATAACACAAGAGGTAACTATATCTTAATACAAGTTCATGACATCCACATAAGTTAACTTTAAAACCATATATTTGTTGGGTATGTAAGTACGCATATGAAAGAGTAGTAATGAAAAGCAAAAAGGACCTGCAATTCAAAACAAGAAAAGGAAGGCCCCACCTACAGGCTTTAGAGAGTAGATTGACAATGACACTGGATATAAAACATTTAATGTAAGTTATATTGATGCTATTTAGTAATTATTGACACCTATCTATACATGTGAACTTATTCATTATAATTTTAATGTTTCACAGCCTGGAATAAGAAATCGAAGACAAATGAGGAGAGGGGATGATGTACCTAATACTCAAGGCAGTTGAAGCGCGCAAATGATTTGATATTTGGGCAATGCATGCCATGTGGGATTTTTGTTTGATGTAACTAATATAACTTGGGATGTTTTTTCATGCCATACTGTTGAACTTGGGATGTAACAAACTAATGTAGAATTTTGTATGGTTGTTTTGTGGGAGCTAGTAGTAAAAACCATGGAAAGAAACCTTTGTGTTGCTTTTTGTGCTTATACTTTAAATGGAAGTTGTATATTGCATTAATGAAGCTGGTTGTAGAATTCTTTATGCCTATGCACAGGTTTTGAAGATTAATTCGCAGCAATTATTAGCAACAAAAATTCTAAATCTGGAATAATTACATAGCAAGTTTGTTAGTAAACAAGTGCACTATATTGTTCACTTCAGAAGAGAAGCACAATTCCAATACAACAGGACATGATACAACAACTAAACATACAACAACTTAACTTGTTCACATTACAACATCACTGCAACCAACACAACAACAAAACAAATTATATAAGATGACATCAAAAAACACTTGTATTTCTTCAACTTAGCCTCCATTGCCTTAAGCTCCTCTTAAAAAATTTTACTTTCATGGGAATTCCTCACCAAATCCCAAACCTCATTATCCAACTCTGCAACATGATTTTTTAGCTCATTATTCTCTTTCCTGAACTGCAGAATTAGCTCCTTAACTCTTGGACTCATGTCTAGATCATGCCAAGAGAAAAAACTACAGCCTCTATCCTGCAAGTACAAATACACTGAATTTGGACATCGATGGACAATAAACTGTATATCACTTTCTCATAAAAAATGCATTGGTTATCCTATAATCTAACCTTGTAATTTGGGCATCTATAGAAATACCTTACAAGGCTATTAGCACTCCATGATGTCCATTTTAGAGCGATGCAACCACAATTACAAAGCCTAGGGCGACCTTCGTACTCCACCTCGGCACTTTGTCTTAATCTTCTACGATAGGCAGAGCTTGAGCATTGAGATGAAGCCATTCCAATACAAAAAAGGGGGAAAACCCTAGAGATGACAATCAGCTTCAAGATTGCATATTTCACATACTGTAGATCGCGATAGATAGAGATAGGTTGAGAGAGAGACAGACAGCCAAAGAGAGATCGAGGTAGAGATCGGGAGATCAAGATAGATAAAGAGGGGGGAAGTTACGGCTTAAATTGATTGAAGAAATCCCAAAAAGGAACGCATAAATGGTCAGGTCAGCCGTTAACGTTTGAGGTTAACAGTCCCATTATGTAGGGGCAACATTGTCTCAGATCTATAAATTAAAGGGCCAGATTGTCCCAAATAAAAGGTTAGGGGCTAAAGTGTTCCACTGCGACAAGTCCTGAGGCCAAATCCGCACTTTGGCCAAGAAAAAAAATACACAAGTTTTAAAACTACGTCGTTTTGGATCTAGTGTTTTTTTTTTTAAGGGGGGGGGGGGGGGGGAGCTCTTCTCCAATCACGTTCTCCTACACCTCCATTTCACTCCCTTGAAGTTTATTTGAATCCTTTGATTCCGCCATTTCCAGAGTTGCTTAGAATGCAACGATTCTTTGAACTTAATTCTTCAATTCCTCAAACTTGGCCTTCGACAACATAAATCTAATTGGTGCAAGATTTGCCTTCATTGATGACTCCTGTCAGGCTGTAAAACTTGCGGTGCCACGGATTTACCACACTTCTCTGAAACATCACTTCAGTGCATATTTTGCAGGAGGCAGAAATCTCATTTCTAAGGCATCATACTTTGATCCAACACAACCATCAAGTATCAAGTCACCATTGCATCATCAACCAACATCTGTACTTTTACCAATTCACGTGTTTTAACCACAGCTAGAACATTTCAAGTTCTCAATCTTCATAGGAGCCACTCTCTATTTGCATCATCATCATCTCCGAGGTCGATTCTTGAGCTTTTGGATCCTGTAAACTGTGAGCTTCCAGTTTTCCTTTTGAAGGCCAATTCCTCTTGATTGCCCCAGCATGACTCCGGTGCATTGGTTCTAACATGCAAAAACCACCTCTACCAAAGACACCAAGAATGTATATATTCTGACTTCCCCCAATCTCGCTCGGTGGGAGCATCATGCACAGGGCTGCCTAGAATGTTCCATCGTTCCAGGAATTTGTCGAGGAAGACCAACCTAGAACATTCTACGGGCAACAATGCAGAAGCGCCCACCCCCCCCCCCCCCCACCCCTCTTCTCCCCCCCAACAGTAAGGTACTGCACTACCAATAATCCCCACACGAACAACTTCCATTCTTAAAGTGATGAAACCGACTATAATCCCTTACGACTATCTCTCTTCCTACTATCTTTGCAATAATCTTGATGGCTGAATGGCAATCTCCACACACTCGAAGATTTTTCATCACGGTTATTGCACTGCCATCTGCAGTAGCAATTAGTGCAAATCCAATCGCAAGCCTTTCGCTATGATAACACAAAATCTCTTCCTGCTGTTCATCCTCAACATCATGCAAGGCAAACCTCCGATCAGGAACATACCCAAACTCCTTCAGTTTCCCCCCCAAAGAATCCAGCTTTTGATATATTCCATCACTGAGTGGGTGGGACCTATCTCCTGAAAGAAACACATGATTCAATCCCCTCAAGGCAACCCAGCTGTGTCCAGGCTGTTTTACAAATCCTTGCTGTTTCATTCGTTCTCTAATCCTTGCCACATCGCTCCATCGACCAATTGAAGCGTATAGATTCGACAGAAGAACAAAAGCAGGGTTACAATATGGGTCAAGATAAAAAATGCAATTTGCAGCTCTTTCAGCCATTTCTAGATTAAAATGCACCCTGCAAGCACTTAACAGAGCTAGCCAAACCATGGCATTAGCTTTCATTGGCATTTTCTTAATCAAGTCCTCTGCTTCCTCCAATTTCCCATTTCGGCCCAAGATATCGACCATGCAAGCGTAGTGCTCAAGCTTCACCTCAATGGATCTGTGCTGACTAATATATTTAAACAAGGATCTCCCTTTTTCTAGCATTCCAGAACGGCCACATGCAGAGAGCAAACCAGTGAACGTGATCTCATCTGGCTCTATCCTATCACGTAACATTCTACTGAAGAATATAAGAGCCCACCTACCAAGACCGTGTTGGGCACAGCTTACGATAATGGAGTTCCATGAAACAGTGTTCTTTTCCCTAATATTCTCAAATACAGTTGTACCGTCCTTTATGTGCCCACACTTGGAGTACATGACGATAAGGGAATTGCCTACAAAGGCATTCTTTTCAAAGCCAAGCTTAATTGATGCTGCATGGATCTCTTTACCCATATCAATAGCCTCTGACGCACAGCATGAATTTAAAGCACTCACAAAGGACGATTCATTGGGAAGGATGCCCATAATTATCATGTTAACAAAAACATTCAAGGCATCCCCATGTTTCTCATTCAGACCATAGCCGGTTAAAAGAGCAGTCCATACTGCCACATTGAGATGCAGTTGTTCATAACAAAACATGCAGGCATTCTCTATTTGCTTACACTTTGCATAAAATGTCACGAGTGAAGAAGATACAAATGCATCGAAAAGGTAACCCAACTTGACAATATAGGCATGCATTTGAACACCTTGATATAAAGCCGATAAGTTAGCACAAGCTGTTAAAACACAAGTTATTGTGCTCGAAGTGGGATTTGAACAAGATCCTACCATGTGCCTAAAATAATACAAAGCCCCATCATTCTTACCATGCTGTTCTAGCCCACTAATCATCGAGGTCCAGGAAACGTCATTACGAGAAGGCATTTCTTTAAACAAACCAAGGGCGTCTTTGACTCTATCGTGGTTGAAATACCCATGAATCATTGCATTCCATGTCGCCACATCCTTCGAAGGCATCTCGCAGAAAAACTCCTCTGCCTTCTTGATATCCCCATGCTGCAAAAACCCATTCATTATTGTTGTCCAGGAAACAACATTCCGGTCGGGCATTTCATCGAACAGTTTCCTGGCCATACCCAAGTCCCCACAGTCCAAACAGCCTTTAATCATAGAATTCCAACAAATTGCGTCCCTCTCAGGCATTTCAAAGAACAGTTGCAGGGCATTGTCGAGTCTCTCATTTCGTGAGTAAGCTGTGATCATCATGGTCAAGAGGCGTATGTCGCAATTCGGGGTCTTGGTGAGAATTCCATGAGCTTGATCTACTCTTTGGTTTCGAAGGAGATCCAGGATTGCTGAACCCCGAGAAGGATTGCTTGGATTTGTGTAGATTGCAGTGCCCATGAAATATTTAGAGGGTTTTGAGGCAATTGGGGAGAAACCAACGCGCATAACGCAAAATGTCGTGGGAGAAGGTTTGATGAGCCTTTGAGCAATGGTTGGAAATGGTAACATGGCCGCTCATCGGAGCAATAACGGTCAAAAATGGGTGCGCCAGATACTTCTGTAAACAATTCACATTGTGCACTTGATTGATCCTGTGGCAAAAAAATAAATAAATAAATAAATAAAAACGTCCGACATCTGATTCTATTGGAATCGAAAGAAGGTGAATCAAAATAATGTTATTTTATATTTTATATTTTTCTATTAAATATTATAATGTAGTTATTATTTATTAGCTTTTTTCTTAAAAATACTTAAAACGGTAGTTTTTTATTGATGAACTTTGGCTTAATTACAGTTTGGTCCTTAAGCTTTAAAATTGAATAATTTATCTCATAAACTTCTCTGCACAATTGAGTATTTTACCTGATAAGCTTCTTTTCACTTATCAACCTACTATCATTATTATATTGTAATTGTTGATGCAACATATCATATGACATCCTTTTGTAGGATAGAGATATTTTCCATTAAATCCTATACGTAGTCATCTCATCCCCAACCAAAATTTCCTTATTTTCTCTTATACAAAGATGAAACATGTAGAATGTTTCATCAACAATTACAATGGAAGAGTGATGATGTTAAGTATTGATAAGTACGAAAAATGTTTCACCAGATTGATAACTATTGTAACTGTTGATGCAATATATCATATGACATCCGAGGTATTTTCTATTAAATCTTACGCATAGCCACCTCATCCCCAACCAAAGTTCCTTCGGGCCAGCTAGACCCGATCAGAACTTTAACTGGCCCAGCCCGATTTAGTCAATAGTTTGACCGGACTAGGACCGAACCAGCACACTCCCACGGACCTATTTGGGCCCCCAAGGTGGCCGCCCAAGCCCTGCCCGGCCCCAAAACGAATTTGACCCATTTTGGCCCTAACCGAATTGAAGCCTGTCCCACGCCCCAAGGCTAAATATAAGTTGAAAATTAAATTTAATGACTAAATTTAGTTATTAAATAAGTCATGTTTCTAGTTTTAAAGATAATAATAATTCATTTAAAACTTTTAAAAGACTTATTAAAGGATTTTTGTGAAGTACGAAGACCTTTTTTTTTTTTTTTTTTTTTAAAGGCGCGTCTCTGAAGAATCCCCTTTAATTTTTGAATCGGGGATAAGTGAGCATGCCTTTGTACTTGAGACAACCATAAAACTCTTCTTCCCACTTGTCTCACATCAAAAATATGCAACTGGAACTTTCCTTACAATATAAGAATAATATATGAGTCTCAAGTAGTTCATAATTTTTTGCTAATTAATTTTGAATAAATTTATTTTTTCTTTTTTTTTTCAATTTAAAACAATAAGGACCATGGGCCCCGGTGCAGCCCGATTGGGCAAAGAGACCAGACTGGCCCGGCCCACACAGTACCAGGCTGGTCAAGCTAACAATGGAAAATGAATATAATTCTATAACATTAAAAATAATCATCTATGTTAACAAGATGCTAGAATCAATCATCCATGCAAACCCTCTATTGATACAAAAACACAATGCCCATGAGTACCACACAAACAAAACAAAGCTCGAGTCAATACTCTGATATAAATCAAGCTATTCTCAGTGTTTGGTAGGAATTGCCAACCTAAGCCTCTCTATATAGCTAGGCCTCTAACAAGATTATTCTTCAGCCATATATATATATCAAAATTCATAAATTTATAGTATTACAAGAATCCCTGGACAAAGCCTTCTGTAATGGCTAAGCTTCTACAAACTTCAATGGTACACTGTGAATCCTCCTTGAACTTGAAAAACTTCACCAGCTTCAGAGTCATTCCCTCTCACATTCTCTGTATCCACAGCAAAACCATCAAGGGTGTCAAACATGGGTTACAATAACAGCAGATATTCTACGTTTGTAGGGCATCAAGTTCAATTCTCTATACGTGGGATTTATACGAAGGACCTCAAGAGCAGGTGCCTTGGGGCGGCAACGGTTCGTAGTAATGATGGACAGACATGAACAAATATGTGCATCAAACACACCAAGGCCGCAAGACCATTACCCAGGTCTCTGGAACTATCTTTTTGGAGATCACTAGTAATGACTCCATGTTTTCTGAAGATAGTCATTTACTTTCCAGCAGTTATTCTTGAATTTCGGGGATTTCAAATTATTGGATGAACAGATGCACCTGTTGTGAAATGAAGTAGTTCAAAATGGGGATGACTCTTTAGAAACAATCTTCGGAGATTAATTGCACCCACTGGTTGTATATAAATAAGAAGCTAATTGGACATGACCGTTCGAAAACCATATTTGATGACAAAAGTATATGGGAAGAAAATAACACATGCAGTACCTGTGTTTCATTATAATAATGGATGATGATAGAGCTACACTGTTTGATTATAATATGATTGGCATCTGCTTTAACACACATTCAAATTAACGACAGTTACATGCAAGGATGTTAACTTCTTGAAAATCAAATATATAACAAGAACAAACTAAGCCTTGACTCGACGAGTTTGGATCAGCTATATGGAACTTGAACAAGTAATACAAGGTTCATGTGAATCTTCACACCTCACACAGTCTTATCTTAACTTGACATTCATGTTTTTTTTATTTCTAACCACTTGCATCCAAGCCCACCTTACCTCAGGGAATTGGTGACCTTGCTTCTCCTAATCCGCGAGTCTCTACCCATACCCAACATGTCCAAATCACCTTATTAGATAATACAATCGCTTCTCATCTCCACCTCAAGCTAACCCTAACTTTGCACAAACCTCCGCATGTCCAGTCTAATGTAGTTTAGTCTTAAAACATTTTCATCTTAGCATAAACATCTCAATCACACACAATTTGTGTTTGTGTTGTTTCTTACTTGCCCCAATACAACAAAAAGCAACCTTATAGCGGTCTTAATGCGCCACTTGTGCTTCTAAGGTGCTTCAGATATTAATCCACAATTGTATTGCTAACATGTGAGTCACTCGATTCAAACAACCAACACGACCTTACCTTAACCTTCATTGGCATTTGCCCAAGGAAGACTCCTGAAACTCAAAGAATTACACCCCTGCTATTATGGAAGTTAAGAAAAATACTAATATTAGTCTTGAAAAAATCAAAAAGAACTCTGAAATTAATCAAACTAAATTAAGTATTAAACCATATGGAAGCTGAGTTCACACTCTGCAAGTCCGCAAGTAGGCTGTGAAACATCCAATACATTAAAACTGTTGAGAATGTTCTCCCACAACGGGCGGGAAATTAAAGCCCAGCAATTCATTTAATATCTAGGGGCCACTCCATTAATAGTCAATTGGTTGTGGGATGGGAACCCCAGACTTAGAAGTGGTAAAAGACTAGACAATCAACACGCATTTGCCATAAATGTTGCTAAACATGCTCCACATCATCCAATATGAATCATCCACGTAATAGGCCCCAATCACCCAAACATGAGGCAGAATGCAGAGAATATATTCCCACATAGGGAATGTAAAGCTTCGCAATTTAATTAATACCTTGGCACCACTCCACAAATAACCAATCGGTAAGAGATGGAAAACCCCAGACTTCAACAAAAACTTCAGCCGTAGAACCCTCTTGTGTCTGCCTTTTTTATAAACTCCCACAGGTTGTTGCCTCTCTCAGTAGTCAGTACTTCTCACCAGAATCAAAGATGCACACATAAATTGGCAAGACACTAGCACAAGAAAAAAACCCCAAGCAATTTAATGGTGCAGAATTTCAAATTCTTCAGAATACTGGCCAGAAAAACATTGCCAGCCAGCTGGACCTCATGATCTTCAGAGGCAATACTGGCATTCCAATCACATAATGGACACCTGAAATATGCAATCATAGTTGCTATTTTTTCAATTGGTAACTATACACACAGGCAACCTTGTAACTATAAGGATTTGAACCCTTGACCTTCTACAGCACCAATAATTGTATAAATATGCTGGTACCGCTACACTAGGCAACTAGTGGTATGGCTACTATTAAGTGAATTAACTCTTCATGTTCAAACCAAGTTCAGAAATAAACGTAAATTAGCTATGGAGTATTATATCCATTTTATCAGATAATAGCTTAAAATGCAATGGATTAGTTGACTTGTGGGTTCCATGAAACAAGAACCAACAATGCCCAGACAGGGCCAAAACAATTTTATTTCATGGAATAGGAAGAGACTTCAGATTAAAGATAACATTGTAAACAGTTTTGTATCTGTAACCTTGAAAACTGATGTTTGTTCTTTAAATATTAGCGAGTCCGCACTAATGTTTGGAAAAATTAGGAAAAGGAATGGCATAAAATGTATGGAATGCAAATAAAATTGCAACAAAGAGATCTTAATTTCATGCAAATGACACAATAAGCCAAGAATATATATATATTATACGTATGTATGTATGTATGTATGTATGTATGTATGTATGTATGTATGTATATGCAACAATCTAATAGATTTTCGGCTGTAAACAAGATATTGGGTATAAAGAGACGAAAGACCTCAACCGCTTTCTTGACCCCCAACAGGGAAAAAAACAAATAAGGAAACAAGACAACAACGAAGATATTTATGCTTGCCTGAATTTATCTGCTGGAGCCTGTTAGCACATCAAAGAGTCCACAGCAGCTCTTCCAGGAGGTTGTTTTCGTGGTACGACTCACTGAATCTAGCAGAGGCTGCAAAGAATTTCAACATAAAAACTGCTACTCAACTCTGAGCATGTAAATCTAATAAAAATAGCTCTGTTCTGTTTTAACTTTTGATTTCATTTATCTTATTTCAATTTGTTTGTGGAAGGTGAGGGAAATGATACCTGCTTTTCAGGGCATCCAGAAGTCTCTTCAGAATCTTTTACATGATCCATTACATTACCATGTTCAACAATGGATGCATCAGATGGTGGCAACAGCTTGTCTTCATTCTCCTTTGACATGAAACTCGCGTCGCTTGAGGACATTCTGACATTCTCATTTACCAAGGGAAACACTTTTTCTTCGCAAGTTATTGATGCTAAACCAACCATAGCTGGTACAACCCCTTCACCATCCCCTAGTGATGATGGTAACAAATCATTCTCCTTCAACCCCAACTTCGCCCCACAAGGATCCACTAATTTCTCAACAGGCACAGTCACAGTATTACAGTCTCCCACTTCAGGCAAAGAATGAGCCGGCTCAGACGCTTCAACTACAGAATCAGTTTCTATAACCAATTTACAAGCCTCCGTAGCTTGAGAAGCTTCAATAGGCCGAGACACCTTCTCTGGCACATGAACATCAGGCTTAACTGTATCTGTACGAGATGTTACATCCAATACCGAATCAGATCCCTTTTCCTTCTTTTCCCCATTGTCTGAATTACTAATGATGGTGTTCCTATTATCCCCAACTGACCGTCCATCACCCAGTTCCTTCACAGACTTTGGCGTCAATTCATTAACCACTGCAGCAACCCCGTCGTCCCCTTTATTTCGAGGGACTTCAGACAAATTGTTCTCAGGGACAATTGGTTGAACAGATGAAGTGCGTCCCTTCTCCTCCTCCTCCTTTTCTCCCTCGTCGAAAGGATGCTGGCTGCTTTGGTGGTCCTGAGACGCAGGAGAATGGAGCTCTCCACCATCACTCGCCTTTTCATCATGAGATTTCACACCCCCATCGCTCTCTATTTCGATATGCGATTTACGGACGTCATTCCCTACCCCCATTTGATTTACCACCCAACAATAAAATCAATACACGAAATCAAAACGAGATATGCTAAATTAGGTGCGCACCCACCCGTCAAATCAAAAATCACACAAAACACAAGATACGCGAATTGGGTCGGTGCAATTAAACAACAAAACAACCAAACAAGGAAAAAGGGAGGAAAAGGAAAGAAATTGAAAATTGAGAAAGTGACGAGTAGAGGTACCATTGGAGGGTTTGATGTGAGCTTGCTCCTTCGCCTTCTTTTTCTTGGCGGCTTTTCTCCTCCTTGAACCAGAGGGCATGATTGATCCTTGAGATTTCGCTCAACGTGTGATGAAAATTGGGAGACAGTAGCAGTATCGGGGATGCGGGAATTTCCCCAGATCTCACTGAAGCGCCATTTTTGGAATTGGAATTGGGAAGAGCGGGACAGTGCAATGGAAATTAAGATGACAATGAAATTAAGGTGACAATTATTGAGTGGTGTGAAATTTGCCAGCACTTTTTCTTTTTCTTTTTTTATTCCCTCATTTTCCCCCCCATTCCCCACTCTATCTCCTCGGCCCTTGTTTTTTTCCCCCTGTTTGAATTAATGTTTGTTTAATATGTTCATTATGGTTTTTGTTTACGGCATTAATGGATAATTATTACGGTCTTGGTGTTCCCGCCATTATTTGTTTGATTTGTAGAAACATTCGGATTTAACGTGCATAAAAATAAATAAATAAATAAGAGTGCGCCGTTAATATCTCATATAAAATATATTCCTACATATGAATTTGTTTAAAATATTATTAAAAAATAATTATAAATATTTAATTATGTCACTCTTTATGAGATGAACATTTAATATTACTCTACGTGTATATATATATATACACATAAGATCATTACGGACGCTTGGCTTCTTTAAATGCTAGAGCTTCTATTTATGGAAACTATTGACGGAAACCACCTCATCTTTTCTTCATCCACCGTCATACATTCAGCACGTGGGGAAAAAAAATAACAGCTAATTCCAGAAGGGAAAATATCGAATTTGGAAGGTTATTATTTTGGAAGCTGCTATTCTTTCAAATTTATCGAATTTGAAAGGCTATTCTCCTAGGAAATCCAATTCAATTCAAGAAGGTAAATAATCGAATTTTGAAATAACCGCCAACGTGAATTCGTAAATTTCAATCATACGGATCGAAAAATTAAAAACAAAAAATTCTAAAAATATTATTATGAGAAATGATTGTAATATATTTTAAAAATATTGCATGAAATTAAACTAAGCTGTGTGATTGCAAGCATAGTAAAAATGAATTTGATACAGTTAAATTGAAAATATAATTTCAAAAATCTAATGTAAGACGAGGGACATTATCCAAGATCATGGGATGATGATATCTGAAAGATGAAAAAAAAAAAAAAAAGAATTATGATTCAATTTCCTTTAAAATTAAATAGTGGTTTGCCATCTTATTGCATAATATATATTTTTCTTGAATTTAATCGTCCTACATTCATTTTTACGATACTTGTAATTAATTTAATTTACTTTTGGTTGGAAATTATTGAAATGACGCCTCATAATAATAATAATAATATTTATTATCATTTTTTAGTGAAATAGTTGGGTTGAAAGAGTTTTTAATTTTTGAAACTAACACTGATTAAGAGAATAAAAAGGGATAATTAAGGATCCTAACTCTTTTGCGATTTGCCAAAAGGGATAAATCTGGATGAACTGATCCATTTTATGATTTTGTGGGTTAATGTGCATTTTAATGAAATCTTACAAAAACTGATACTGGAAAGTATTTGATAGAGATTTCTTAAATTTATTGTTGTCATTATAGATTTTGAGTATCCATTTAGGGTTGCAAGACATTGTAACATTGCTGTTTGTGTTACACGCTGACGCACAACTAACATTGTTCTATCATATTATTTCAAAGAGAAGGCCGCTCTGTGACTGGGAATGCTTTGCAGATGAAGAACACAAGGAAGGAGATTGGAAGATCTGGAGCGCTGTTGAGCAATGCGAAGGGGAACCGAAGGAGATCTTGAATCAATCGAGAGTGAAGTGACGACGGAACTGGAGGATTAGAAGACAGTATCGAGGGGATCAGGATCGAAGCACTTGAAGCTGGAACCTGAGAAGGCTTCGCTGCTGACACTCATGTATGGATCGTAGCTTAAACGGAGACCGGGAACAAGGAGTTCCTTCCCAGCCTGCACAAATGAATAAACAGGGCCCCCTGCGTGCTACCAGGATTTTAGAACTGGAAGGTTTCTTCCACAAAATGCACGAAAAGATGGATATAGCTTACCGCTTCTACATGACAGAAGGAAATCGAACTTCTGAAAACAGGAAGCAAAGATTTCAATGTTCACAATGATACTGATTCTGCATCTTTCATCGATATTGATGAACCGGAACAAGTGTGATGAGTCGCAATAGGTGAGAATAGAAAGTGAACACAAATGCAATGCCATTGCCAACTGAAGGATTGAAGGAGCAACTCCAGTTTCAATGGACTCAACAATGATGCATTTGGAACATAAAATAAGCTACATTCAAATTCAGAAACCAAACATTAGAATTAGGATAAAAACATCAATTATATTGTTAGTGCAGCAGAGAAGGATCCACAAAAAGTACACACTGTTTGAAGAGGTACATCACTTCCAAAATATCCGAAATTCAAATCTCAAAGGCAGAAATAACAGCTACTAGATTTAGGGTCTAAGAAATTTTGGGTCATTCATCCTCCTGGCTGCGCAACCTAGCAAGCTTGTTCGTAACAACCACATCAAGCTGCGAAGCTCGCTCCACAATCTCCTTTCTCTTCTGCGTGGAGATATTGTGCGCAATCTCGGCACAGTATGTCCTAAAACAAATTTATCAACAGAAGCAAAAGTATGGAGATTAGACAACGAATGTATCAGAGAGAATTTACACCAGTGCATGAAAGACAGTTCTGAGATCACACCTATTGTGCATCATAAGGAGCTCAAGCTCATTGACATTGTGTACAACAAATTTCTTGAAACCATTGGGAAGGTAATGTCTGGTCTTCTTGTCTGAGCCATAACCTATATTGGGCATCAAGGTGCATCCCTTGAACTTTCTTCTGACTCGAGAGTCAATACCCTTTGGTCTACGCCAGTTTGGCTGTTAAAATAGCAGAATAACATCAGTCAACAGGAGCCAAATTTCAAAATCCTTGAGACATGAATTGCTGACATCAAAAATACAACAAACTTGTCACTAATAGTCAACAAAACTATAGATCTCTCAAAGTATTACCCATGAGAACATCCATTGACAAAATCTTGAGTTTAACTATCACGTGAAAGTAATAAATAGCTCATAGCAAATAAGGTAGATCATAGAAAATAATGTGCAGTAATTAATTATGTAAGCAGAATCAATTAAACAGAAAGCCCATAATTGAAAAAGCTAACTGTGTCGCCACGCCTGTTCAAACTTTAATTTCTGCCCTATAAAACAAAACGGCCAGCCATCCAATTGCCTGGATGTCAGATACCACAGGCAGGAATTTTATTTCTAATTGGAAGGAGAATGAAATATAATGCAGTTGATAAAAGCAAAAACTAGAAGTATCTGCAATCTCAGCCGAAAGATGGTGATATTTTTGCATAATCACTTGTAAGTCATAAATGATTGATAAATATCATCACAGATTGCAGTACACGTGTGTAATAAGATCAGTAAGCAGCAACCAAACTAATGAAGGGATAAATAATAACAAAGATATGGCAAGGAGATCAAATATCCTTGAATATCCTTGACCCATCTTCTGGAAAACAAAATGATCAAGCAGCAGTGGATGACAATTAAAAGCAAGAACGCAAGCATTCTAATTAGCAGGGGGATCAGATAAAATATGTTGGATCAACATACTGCATACGCAAATACAAGACTGGGGCAAGAAAAACACTCATCATACCCTTTATGTGCCTTTAGTACGTAGGAGACCGATGCTAGAGAATCATTGAAATAACCAACAAACTAATGAAGAAAATTATTTAAATCAAACAGCTTGTGCATGCATATAGATTATACATACACACAGAAATATGCATATAAATAAGGATATGGAAAAGATCAGATGATAGTGCATGATAAAATTCATCGTAAAAAAGCAGACTTGATGGATAAATATCATCGCACCTCTTTGCATATCCAAAAACCATCTTTTGGAAAACAATCACCAAACATTCTAATTTAGCAGGAGGATCAGATAAAATATGTCGACTCACCATACTAAATACACAAATGCAAATAAGACTGGAGCAACAAAAAAGCTCATCACTATGTGCCTCCAACTTGTAGGAAACAAATGTGTAAAGGATCACTCAAATAACTAACAAACTATACATGCACAAACATACAACTATATAACAATAAGGATACGGCAAAGAGATCAGATGGTAGTGCATGATAAGATTCATCATATAAATGCAGGCTTGATGGATAAATATCATCACACCTCTTTGCATATCCTAAAACCATCTTTTGTAAAACAATCATCAAACATTCTATTTTAGCAGGAGGATCAGATAAAATATTTCGAATCACCATACTAAATACACAAATGCAAGTAAGACTGGGGCAACAAAAACACTCATCATATCCTTTATGTGCCTTTAATTTGTAGGAAACAAATGTGTAAAGGCTAACTCAAATAACTAAAATATGTCCAATCACCACCATACTGCATCCACAAATGCAAATAAGACTGGGGCAACAAAAAAACTCACATCACTATGTGCCTCCAACTTGTAGGAAACAAATGTGTAAAGGATCACTCAAATAACTAACAAACTAGCTAACTAATTAAATTATGAATACCTATATACATGCACAAACATGCAAATATATAACAATAAGGATATGGCAAAGAGATCAGATGGTAGTGCATGATAAGATTCATCATAAAAATGCAGGCTTAATGGATAAATATCATCACGCCTCTTTGCATATCCCAAAGCTATCATTTGGAAAGTAATTATCAAAATAAAACAAAAATATAATCATATGAAATTGAGAAAACATTCTAATTCGCAAGAGGATCAGATTGAACATGTCAATCACCATATTGCACCTTTAAATGCAAATAAGACTGGGGCGACAAAAAACCTCATCATGTCCTTTAAAAGCATCTATTTAGCAAAATCCATAGAAGCCAAACTTAAAAGAAACATAGAAATAACCAGACTAAAACATAATAAAAATAACAGAGTATAAAAATGAGAAAAATTAAAATATGACATATAGACATATATGTATACATATAGACATATATGTACATAACGTATAGTGATCAGTAAAAATACTTGAATCTATGCTACGCCTACGAAATGGTGAATTATGTACAAGAAGGGGGGCATAAAACATGACGGAAATACAAAAAAGATAACAAAAAATGCGTAGAACATGAAATCTAGAAAAAATGAAAGGGTGGGGGGGGGAACAGCAGTGTAAATATACCTTTACGGAGACCTTGCGGTCGCTCTGAGGCCTCTTGAACTTCTTAAGCCTCTTCTTCACGACCTTCTTGGTCAGCAGTGGAACAGCCATGGCTCAGCTCTGTGAAGATTTGAACAAAAAGAAAATACTCAGTAAGCTTTACAACAAGGAGTGGGAAACACAATTCAGACCGAAAGTGCAAAATATGTTAGAGAAAATGAAGAACAAGAGCGCTCGAATCCATCAGATCTAAGAGAAGAGAGGTTTACCAGATTAGGGTCTTGAGGCCGAGCAACATACGGCTTTCCCTGCTCTTGTTATAAAGGGGAATTGGCGGCTAGGGTTTAAGCAACCTCCCATACGATGGGCTGGCCCATGCCAAGGTCGGCCCATGCCAAGGTCGGCCCATTTAACCTGATCTATTTTTATTTTATAAATATGTGATTCCTCGTGTTTTCTGAAAAATATAATGCAGTAGATTGGATTATTTGATTTGTTTTCCTTATTTTTATACAATTTGATTATTTTATCTTATATGTGAGTCCTAATAATTGAATCCAAAGCACAAAGAGATGCACTAAACTCATGAGAAGGAAAAAAAAAAAAAAAAAAGAGGTGAAAGAGAAAAAATAGTGTTGTCATCAAAAATTAGAATTTATCATTGTTTTATCCTCTTCTCTTGTCATTGTCAAAACTCATTTCTCTTATACTCTCATTCATTCTCACATGCAAATGTTCAATATTTTTCTATTTCTTCGTCTTCTTCTCCCTTTATTTTCATGTTTGTCTCTTTTGATCGGTCTTTTCTCCCTAGGAAAAAAATTAAAGATTTATTTGTCTAGTTTGCTTATTTATTTTTCTATTTTTATAGTTAGACATACTCGACTACACTACAAGCATATAAATAGATTTGCCTTAAAAGTAAACAGCTTTGCTTGTTAAAAATTAATAAGATTTTCAATTTGTCCTTTGTAATTTTAATATGAATTTGAATCTTTTTTATTCGTGATGTAAGCCGATTTTTTTCCCTTGTAATTGTTTGCAAGAAATATCCTTTTAAGTATTATTTTAAGAAAAAAATAATTGTTAAATTTTTCCAAATCATTGGATTTTTTAAAATTTTTTAAAATTGTTAAAATTTTCAAATCTTTTAAAATATTTACAAATTTGTCTTTATGTTAAAACTTTTTAACTTTGTGCCAAAAAATGTGGAAAAAAATTGTTCAATCTTATCATGATTTATATAACAAAATCCTATTACTTATTTTGTTGCACTCCAAACACTAGGTATGGTGCTAACTATATTAGGTTAATAGTCTTCTTATCCATATCAAGTTGGTGTTCGAAGCCTTGCTCATCTTGCCCGGACGGTCAAACAGCGCGTAAATGTTTTTATGATCAATGCAATCAGCTTTTTAAAAGTAAAATATTAATTATGGTCTATTTGCCACAAAACTTGTCATTTTACTTATGATTCACAGGAAGTTATTATACCGAATAACTATTCTATTCTCGTTATATTTTATTTATACGAACTAAATATAATGTTAAATTATGATAATGTCACATTTTTCTAATCAATCATACAGAAATCTCTTTTTATTTAGCACGGATTTATCAGGTATTAGCAACGTTCCCGCCATTGCTAAAATGGTTTTAAGGCAACGGATTTTTCATCCCTATTGTACTTATGAATTAAATATAAATATGGGAAAAAAAAATACATTTTTGGTTGCTCAAATATGGGGATGGTGTCAATTGAGCGCCTTATATTTAAATATGAACAAAAACAATGTAAACAAAATCAAACGAAACCTGAATTTTTCATAATCTACCTGTAGTAGCAATACTAAGTTTTTGGCAACCCGATATACTACGCCAATAAATTTAAATAAAACTAAATTTAGCTCTCAAAAATAAGTTTTAAGGGGCATCCAAATACAAAGCACTGCACTGAGATTGGAAAGGTCGTACATTCTAAACCTATTGATGCATGAAATTAATGTTACACAAAAAGGATGGGAAGAGCATACTTTGCGTTTCTATTGGTCTCCGTAGTTCCTTAAATCAGAAACTGATCCATCTTTGGTGTGTTAGAAAAATAAAAAAGAAATATAATAAAAGACACGAAGGCAATGAAGTTATAATTTTCTTATTATTTGTTATGACCCATTAATTGCCATAAATATTCATTTTCTCATTAATACACTACGCGGTTGTGGTTGGGGGTATTAAACTTTACATCATGTGTATTATAGTTTGTCATCTTATGGAAGGGACGGCTAGTTTTCATCACTAGTGGCCTGGTCATACAGACTAAGTTTGATCCATTCTTATTATTGAATATAAGTATGCATTTGGAAAGGGTATTAATAAATACTAAATTTACAAATTCTCTTGTTTGGAGAGAAATTTTAGGACTGAGAATTGAACCGGGCAAGGGTTCCCGAGCTCTTGCCGTCTCGTCATCTTATAACATGTTTGTTGCGTCAAATTAATATCATATTATTTTTGAAAAACCCTATGCTATGTATTTTGATGAGTATGAGACTAGGGACATAATAGAATGTCATTAACGTTTACTCTCCAAAAAATATAATTTTATTATTTAAATTAGGATAAAAGTTAACTTATCGTGTCTCATTATTATTGTTTTCGTTATTCAATGTGTGTTTCTTTAGTTTGAATTTTTGGCGTTCAATCTTGTTGATCTTTATTTTTAATATTAAAAAAATTATGACATTATCGTTTTATCGTATCTTTCATGTAGAGTTTGAATTATCCCACCCCACCAAATAATTTTTATTTTATTTCATGCATGTCGCTAAAGAAAGGGTAGGATTAATTTTATTCCAAGGCGTCCTCTGACAAGGCAAATGCGTAAGGAAATTTACTTCATAATAATCTCTTATCCATTAAATTTTTGAGGGGAAGTAATAATAAATATTAAATATTTCCCAATTTCGCGGACACCAAGAGGTGATTTAAATGGAGTTAACTTCGCTATGCGTCTAAGAACAACTCCCTCTCACGCTCTGTCAATCACTCTCTCTCTCCCTCTAAACCGCAGTATAACGGGAAGAAATTCAAGCATTGGACCTGAAACGACGAAAGGAAGCGCCATTTTTTTTTCCCACTTGATCAGTTGAAAATGAAGCTTCTGCGAGCCCTTGTGAATGTTTGGTGGTTTTTTTAGGTTACACCGATCATGTCTAGGGTTTCATGACTCTTCCGGTAAGTGGTCATCGTTCTCTCCCTCTCTCTCTCTCTCTCTCTCTCTCTCTCTCTCTCTCTCTCTCTCTCGTGCTATGAGATTGTTCGTTTTGACTTTGTAATGCCAAAATCGTTTGTGGGTTCGACTGAAGCTGCGTGGTCGTATATGGGCCCTTGGAGAGTAAAGCTCATTCTTTTTTAATTTCAATTTCAATTTTTTGGTTTAGGTTTAGTTTTCTGGTAGGATAAATAAGAAATCCTTAGGTGGGTTAGCACAAGCATGGTCTGGTGTTATATTATGATGTTTACCCTTACTGAATGCAAGCTTTGTAAGAAAGAAAATTCTATTATGATGTTTACCCTTAAGTACAATTCATTGATTAAAAAGTTATTCATGAGAAAGAGAATTTTACAATCTAGGGCTAGGCCAGTTAAGACTTGGATGCAGGTTATAAGAAACGACACGAATGTTAAAGGGGGTGGATAACATCCTGGTTTTGTTCCATATACCCAACTCTAAACACTTGGGTTTATGATTCTTTTTTTTTTTTTTTAAAGTTTGATTCCAAATGTGAATTATGTGTGGCAGGCCATTGTGAGATTACATCAATCAATATCTCCCAAGGAAATGGGGAGCAGTGCATGGGGAATCTTATCTGGATCTGAGGCATATCGTGCACCAACTGATGCTACCCTTTTTTCAAGCTCTTTACCTGTTCTTCGCCATGAAAAGTGTGCGTGCCTGCCGTCGGTTGATAATTTTTACAATTCCTATTGGTTTCTGAACTTCTTACTGGTTTTTGTTGGAATGCAGTGAACTTAAATGAGGCAGAAACTGTTCGTCAGTTTGGTGATGATGTCTCTTCTAGCTTAAATATGCTTCAACAAGACATTGTGGGAAATGATTTGATTCAAAATGTTGATTCTGATGCAATTGGAAGCTTGCTTCCTGATGACGAGGATGAGCTTTTGGCCGGCGTAGCGGATGGTTATGAATTCACTAGGTTGCCTGGTCACGAGGAACTGGAAGATTTTGATCTTTTTGGTAGTTTGGGAGGAATGGAATTGGATAATGATATGCAGGAAAGCTTGAATAGTGGTATTTCGAAGATAGCATTGTCCGATGGCGCTGGTGGGAATGGTATGGGTCGTTATGCCCTTTCAAATGGCATCAGTGCTGTTGTAGGCGAGCACCCCTATGGGGAGCACCCTTATGGGGAGCACCCTTCTGGGGAGCACCCTTCTAGAACATTATTTGTTCGGAATATTAATAGTAATGTGGAGGAATCAGAACTAAGAACTCTCTTTGAGGTATTTTAAATTCTAGCTCATAAGTCATAAGTTCTGTTGATATGTTCATCTGCATTACTTACACCTACAATTAAGTGACTAATGATCTCTTCTTTTCACTAGTCTTAAATGTATACATGCCTTATGGACAGAATCACGACTGTGCTTTGCATTTTTCTACCCATTGTTCAAATGATGTCCTCATAATCTTTAACCAATTTTCATATTCTCTAGACTTATTTTCCATACTTCCTTCGCTTGATCCTGTATAGTTATCGTGCTAGTTGAGATACAGTTATTCTCATTGGACCAGTGCGTGTAGTATCTAGAGTAGATGAGGGCTAGAGGGTTGGTTATAGTCTGATAACTCAATGTATTGCAACAGCTATAAATTCATTTTAGTAAGTGAATGGTTATCATTCTCTATTGTGTGTTTGTTTATCTTTTCCTTCCGATTTTAGAAGTTTTTGAGTCATTTTACAAAGTCCAACTCAATCTTGCACAATATCTGATTACTTCTGATTAGAGTCAGTTGCATAATCAATCGTCTTTGACCCATCTAGTAGTTAGACTTTTGAGTTCATCAAAATTTTGAAACAATTCTGTGATAACTAAGACTGGATTGCAGAGATCCACTTATATTAGCAACTCAATTTGTTAGGTCTACCCATCAAGTTTGGGGTCACAAATTTCGTGCTTTTATATTATGCATGCGATACAATACTTGGGATGATGATTCTTTAATAAATGTTATCCACTATTTTTTTTTTTTAGTCTCTGCTTTTGAAGTTCCAATACTAGTTAATAATGGTGTTATATTTATTTTTCTGTAGCAATATGGCGATATTAGAACTTTGTATACTACATGTAAACACAGAGGCTTTGTGATGATATCTTACTATGATATCCGAGCTGCTCGGACCGCTATGCGTGCACTACAAAATAAGCCGCTAAGGCGGAGGAAACTTGACATTCATTTCTCAATACCAAAGGTTGAACACAAGACTCCAGCTTTTTCAGACTTGGTTTTCCAAGGGTTGATCTTTTTCTCTTTTTAAATTACTTTCATATATCTTGTGAAACACCAGGATAATCCATCTGACAAGGATATAAACCAAGGGACTTTGGTAGTTTTCAATTTGGACCCATCAGTTTCGAACGATGACCTCCTTCAAATATTTGGGGCGTATGGTGAAGTCAAAGAGGTAATTTAGCATACATATTTATCTCTTATTATGTTTTTCCTTGGCTTCCCTTCTCAAGGAACCTATACCCTTTTATTTTTATTCATATATATGCTTTCTGATATTCATTACAAATCAGATAAGGGAAACACCACACAAAAGGCACCATAAGTTCATTGAATTCTATGATGTTAGAGGCGCAGAAGCAGCACTTAAGGCACTGAATAGGAGTGACATAGCTGGTAAAAGGATAAAGCTTGAACCAAGTCGACCTGGTGGAGCACGGCGAAAGTACGTATACTAATGATATGTTTGGTTATTTGAAAGTCTCATATTTTTTAAAAAAAAAAAAAAACATTTCTTTGTATTGAGTGGCTCATGCTGTCATGTTCATGAGAGTTTATGTTTCTGATTTCCTACTTTTTCTTTTTTGGTAAACCAATGACATGTTTCAAATATTTCTTTTTGGCTTTTCCAACCTATTTTTTCCCCCTTTTTTTTACTTTGCTGTTTGAGCATGATCACCAACACCTTTTAATATATTTGTAAGGGCAGACTGAAACATGCAGTGTGTCTATTCCAGAGGAGTAAATTTTGGATCTCAAAATTGCTCTTGTAAGAGCTGCTTGACTTATAACAGCAGTCACAAGCTCTTTTATTAAGGGGAATGATGCAGATAATAGGAGATCAAGATTATGGTGGCAAAATTGGAACTTCAATTTTGGCTGGATTCTGTTTGATTATTAGTTAATAATATATATTGATCAGTAGGTCACTTAGCATGTATGATTACATAAATATTTAAGTGGCAACTTCTTTGATGCTTGTTATGTTGACAGTGTATGCAGATAAATTAGAATGCATTGACATGCAGGTGGGTGGCTGTGGCTGTGGCCATTATTCTTGGTATAGGCCATGCATATAGGCAGTGGATTGTTAAGATATTATAAGATTAAGAGCCCGTTTGGGGGAGCTTACTTTAAACGGTTTGTAGTTTTAAATCATAAACATTTCTTTTAAATGGTTGAAATTAGCAATCTAATAAGTTGTTTAGTGTTTGACTAAAAATAGCTGAAATCTTTAAAATAAGTGGGGGAGCTTACTTTAAACGGTTTGTAGTTTTAAATCATAAACACTTTTAAATGGTTGAAATTAGCAATCTAATAAGTTGTTTAGTGTTTGACTAAAAATAGCTGAAATCTTTAAAATAAGTGTTTGTATAAGCTAAACTGTTTGTCAAAAAATAGCTAAAATCAATTATTGACGATTAAATGACCAAAAAGGGCATAGAATAAATTAGTTTGATTGATTGGAGGGTAGGTTTTCAAAAATAGTACCGAAATGTGTGTATAAGATAAATTATGAAAATTAAAATTTTAATTTTCAAAAAGATTGTCCAAATAAAATTAATTAATTAAAAATATTTCCAAATTAATAAGCTGGACAAGGGTTCAAATTATTTAGTTGTTTTAGGGGCAGGGTGGTCTTTTATTTAGTCAAACTAGTTTTTGGAAAAGTGTTTATGGGAAAAGGTTACTTAGGGGGAACTTCTAGTTTTAAATCAAAAAACGGTTTAATTTTTTAAAAAAGTGATTATGACATGAGTTGCCAAACATGCATGACTCCTCCTAATCACTTAAAATAAGCTAGTTTGACCAAAAATAAGGTCCACTAAAAACCCTCTAAGATAAGGGGCATGATAAAATGATTAATCTGTGTTGCTCTTTCCCGTCTTGGAGGCTAAATGAAAATTCATTTTTGCATGTACTATTATATAAGACAGTATCTTATGGGTGTCCGTTTAACGTAACTTGAGATTCATAGGAATATGATCTGGGTACTATTTGATTGCTCATGCAAGTGCTGGAATTTTGAATACTTGTGTTGGTCAAGATTCCCAGTTGTATCTGGACTCTGCTCAAAGCAATGGGGTTAATCCAAATTTTCCAGGTGTCGAATATGCTTGAACTGGAGATGGCCTTAGCATGAGTGAAGGAAAGCAACAAGTTAGACGCTGTTGATGACTTTTTTGAACATTCACGTGTTAGACATTGCAAAATATAGTTGTCTAGTCATATTTAACGTTGGGAGTTTTTCTTGTTGTATGGAGGTGTGTAAAGCCTATGGTTGAATTCTTGCTGTCTTTCATCTTCTGAAGTGGCATCAAAGATCACGGGAAAGAAATAAAAATTAGGTGAAACAATTAAAAATATGACTGTTACTCTACATTGAAAATCATGATACCAACAACCTTTTCTATTAAAATGCCATTGATTTCCCTGGTTCTTGTTTCCTCTCTGATTATCACCAGTCAATGTATGTTTCTGATTAGCTGTTCTAGCTTAGAGTTACTTGTTTAGTCACTTAATGTAGTTATTGCCTGTGAATTTTTTTTTATTTGAAATCAATATTAGTCCCCCATTTTGATCCTTATAATTTGCTTCCTTTTTTATTTTTATTGGTAGCTTCCAATTAGGATTCCAGTGATTGACTGATTTGTAGATTTGACTTGTTGATGTATATGAACTGATTCTAAGATTGCCACTCATAATTGACCAATATATTGACCTTTTCCCTTCAGTCTGTTGTTGCAAATGAATCAAGAGCTTGAACCAGATGAATCTCAGGATTTTCGACATCAAGTTGGTTCCCCAATAACTAACTCCTTGCCTGGTAAGATTTGAGTGTACTTCACATTACTTCTGACCTCTGTTGAGAATATTGTCCCACATTGGGAAGCTAAAGCCTAGCAATTTAATTAACAAGTTCTTGGAGCCACTCCCCCCAATGCCAACTGGTTTTGGGATGTACACCCCTGGACTTTATCGTGGTATCAACACTGGCAACCGCTGTGTGTTTGGCTTAAGTGCAAATTGGTTTCGGGATTGGCACCCTCGGACTTTATCATGGTATAAAAGCAGGCAACCGACTCATGTTTGGCTTAAATGTTGCCATACGTGCTCCACATTAATTGTCCATGAGTTTGGCCCAAGTAATGCAGCATATGAGGGGATGTGTTGAGAATATTGTCCCACGTTGAAGTAGGTGGGGGTGAAAAAAGAAAAGGAGAATGTGTGGTCGGGGTAAGTGTATGTGTCTGAAAAGTGGGTCAACAGGGATTGAAAACCTGAAAAAATTTGAAAATTGGTCGTGCAGGTGGCTGAAGCAGCCCTGTAGTGGCTGCTGCGCATGTGAATTTCACCTACGTCTGCTATAGTGGTCCACTGCTACCATTATGTAGCAGCTGCAGTTTGATACCATGCAGGTATCAAAGGAGACAATCAACATGTTTTTGGCTTAAAGATTGCCACACATGGTCCATGTTACCCAATATTAAGTGTCCACATGTTTGGCTTAGATAATGCCACACATGAGGGGGAGTGTTGAGAATATTGTCCCACATTGAGAAGCTAAAGCCTAGCAATTTAATTAATAGACCCTTGGGACAACTCCACCCAATGACAATTGGTTTTGGGATGGATGCCTCGTGGACAAATTATTTTGGCTGATGTGGTGCAAAAGTGGCAATATTTAAGCCAAATACTTGTTGATTGCCTACTCTGATACCATGATAAAGTCCAGTTTCCATCCTGAAACCAATTGGCAATGGGTGGGTTGGTGGCCTGTGATCTTATTAATTGAATTGCTAAGCTTTCCAATGTGGGATGGTATTCTCAACAATCTGATAGTCACTTCATACATAAATTGGCTTGGCTTACTGTTTCCTGAGTCTATTACAACTAACGGTTTTAATGTAATCAATGACAGGTAATTGGATGCAGTTGAACAGCCCAATTGAAAATAGTCCTTTGCAAGCTATTAATAAATCTGCTGGTTTTGGGACTATGAGTCCTATGGCTGGCAGCCATTTTCCTGGTCTTGCCTCGGTTCATCATTCTCAAGTGTCAAAGGGTGCAGCTACCATCAAGGACCATGTAAGAAGTAGTCATATGGAGCATTTATTTACCTCCCACTCACTTCCAGAGCCAAAGTTGACACAGTACTCTGGAAAACTGTCCTATTTTGGAGCTCCAGCTTCAAATGCTTCATGCATCAAAATGTCTAGCAGGCCACAATTTCATGGGGGAAGTCCAAATTTATACTCAGAATGCATCAATTCTTCTGCCTGGCTGGCACCATCTATGGGGCAGTCCTATACATCTGATGGACAGAATCATGGGTTTCTGTACTCTGGTCGGAGTGGTCCATTCCTTAATTCATCCCAACACTATCATGACCATCATGTTGGATCTGCTCCATCTGGTGCCCCTCTAAATAGACACCTCGGTTTCTTCCAAGATTCATCTGAAACACCCCTCGTGAATCCTGTTGCTTTTGGAAATGCGAATTTAGGCCATACCAATGGGGGTTTTTCTATGAATATGGGTGCTCCTCATGCAATGAATACTAGCCTTACTACTTCAGGAAACATGCCTGAAAAGGGTTCATCCAGTATGAGAATGATGCCCTCACCCAGGCTTAGTCCTATTTTTCTAGGTAATGATCTCTACCCAGGACCAGCACATAAGAGCTTGGAGGGTTTCACTGATCGTGGGCAGTACCGACGAATTGAGTATAGCACAAACCAGATGGATAGCAAGAAACAGTTTCAGCTTGACCTGGACATGATTCTCAGTGGAAAGGATACTCGGACAACTTTAATGATTAAAAATATTCCAAATAAGTATGGCTAATTCCTCAAGCTTTTAAGTGCACAAATATAGCTATGTATATATTAGTAGTCACAGTGATGCTACATCCTCCAGGTACACTTCAAAGATGTTGCTTGCTGCCATTGATGAGAATAATAGGGGTACTTATGATTTTCTCTACTTGCCTATTGATTTCAAGGTAATATTTCTCTGATGCTCACACGTGGATATATATATATATATATATATATATATGAAAGCTGGTAAGCTTGAAAAGAAATTTCATAATATCATTAACTGTATTCATCTTCCTTCTTTGCGTGCAGAATAAATGCAATGTGGGCTATGCATTTATCAACATGCTTTCACCTTCGCATATTATCCCATTCTTTCAGGTTTTCTAGTCCTATATATTGTCTCGTATAATTTTTTCCCTCAGCTGAATAACAAAGGGTAAATCGGGAAGTAGAAATCTGAATTCTCAGCTCATGTATTTTAACTTTTATGTAGGTATTTAATGGAAGGAAGTGGGAAAAGTTTAATAGTGAGAAGGTTGCTTCCTTGGCTTATGCTCGAATACAGGGGAAGGCAGCCCTTGTAACCCATTTCCAGAATTCAAGCCTGATGAATGAGGATAAGCGTTGCAGGCCAATTCTCTTTGACCCAGAGGGTTCGGAAGTGAGTGACCAGGTACCACAGTTAACTAACGTACGAGTATTATACATAGGCAAACTCAGTTGTTAATACTCTTTCTCGTTCACATTAGCGATATGGTGATTGAAATTCTCCTCATTCTTACCTCCAATTACCTTATTTTCCTGTTTTCCATGAGATTTTCTCGATCATAACATCTCATCCCCCGGCCCTTCCCCCCTCTTTCTTGCTGTCTTCTCTGATTATCCTCCTCTTTTCCAAGTGAGGGAGGGAAAGGGGAAGGAAAAAAAAAAAAAAAAAAAAAAACAAGAAAAAAGGAAAGGAGGTGGGGGAGAGGAGGGGGTGGGTTGGGGGTTTACCCCTTTTTCCTCACTTAGCTTGCTCGACTCTTTTGTAGTTTGTACGGGAACAATTTCCCCGGTAGTAGGCGGAGATATTGGATTCACACTAGCCGTGAGGTGCTGCTAACTACATTGTAATACTGGATTCAAGTGTATAAAACCAGAAGGAGAGGAAGTCTAGTAATTCCGGTACGATAGCGTGCAGATTTTGTATCATAGTTTCATGTCAATAGCACAAGAAGAAACTTTTAATTCGGGATCATTGGGTTAAATTCAAGGGAGAAGGATAAGGTGAAGCACATGGGAGAAACTGAAGCCCAGCCTGCTGTTGCATCATCATCAACCTGTATTTTTTTTTGTACTGTTCATTTTGGAGCCCATTCTGGTTTTTGTGATGTGGGTTGGATAATTTAAATCTTCAGATATGATGTTTGTATGGGTAAATCTTGTATGGGAGCTTGAAGCTGTGTGATTTTTTTATGGTTGGGGGTGTAAGTGTATAGGGGAAAATGAAATTGCCCTCTGATCCCATTTATCTGCACAGCATTTTTTAATCAAATGTGCACATGTTTGATGGCTTCTAACACATTATTTCACTCCCTTTTATACATTTTATTAATTTAGGGAACCTTCTCAATTTGGTAAAATCACTTTCATGCCCATGTTTTGTTCCTTGTTCTTTACATTGTCAATATTGCCCTTGCTCATTGTTCAACTTATCAATATATATATATATATATATATATATATATATATTATATTTCAGAGAATAAATTTTCTTTTCATACAAAATAATTAGAAATAGAAATTTTACTAGAAGTACAAAAAAAGAAGTAAATTTAGATATACAACATCAAATATTAAAAAGGAAAGTTTAATAATAAATATCCAATATTACTTTTAAAATAAAAAAAAAATTTGTTAACCCACCTTTCTCTGCTTAATATGTGGCACTTTACGTGTAAACTTATTACTTCTTTTTTCCTAGTAAAATCTCAATCTAAAATACTAAGATTGCATTAAAAGAAAATTCATTCTGTATTCAAATTACCTTAAATAATGAAAAAGGGCAAGATTGGGAATTTAAAGAAAAATGAAGGAAATATGAATAGAAAAGTAAATTTGCTAGTTTAAAAAGGTGAAGTGGGTAGCTCCCTAATTTATATGTTCTCTTAAATTCTTCTAATTGTTTTGTTGGAGACAGGAGGATTCATTTTCTCAAAATACGTGCATATTCTAAGCATGGATCCTAGAATCAAAGAAATTTTTTTAAAAAAAAATAGAAAATAAGGGAAAGTTCTGAAAGAAAAAAAGTTGTACGATAATGGATTGTGTTCTTGTTTAATCTCATTGATCGAAATTCAGTAAAAAACATTATCTGTAAAAACCAATGAAAACGAAAATAGGATTATTGTGAAAACCTATGAAAACAAAGTTTCTCCGTTTACCAATAAAAAAAAAAAAAAAAAAACAAAGAACACCCTAGTTTTAGGCCAATAGCCTCATCACAGTGCGGGGTACAAACCTCTTTTTTTTTTTTTCTTTTTGTTGGCTAAAAATGCTTGTCCTCTTTATGTTAATTTTGTTTGTTTGCTGAGTTCTCTTATATCGGTGTCTCGTTTTCAAAGCTCGATAGTGACCAGATTTCGGTAATGGTTTAATCTCCGTTTTCCCTCTTTTAACACCGATTCGTAACTCTAGTTATGCATAGATAGTGCTGAGCATTATAGATACATGAAGCCAGTCATATTACTTTATAGTGTTTTGCAAAAATGCGGTTTTATTGGTGACACTTAAACAAGTTTAAGAGTAATAGATTAATAAAGGATTGTCGATGTTTAAACGGAAGTAAAAATGAGTATATAGTGACAATGTTCCTAACTTAGGCACATTATCACTCTTATGGAGCCTATACGACTTTCGATTTGAAATTTCTAACCATACGAATTACAAGAGAATAGAAAAATATTAGGGCACATCAATTTTTATATAATTCATGTTGGTTCTCACCTTTCATTTAAACGGTGAAAAACTAAAACAGATCAAACCATTCTAGTTGATTGTTTTTCACCGTTTAAGTGAATGGCGGCAACTAACACAAATTGTACAAAAATTGATGTACCCTAATATTTTTCTATTCTCTTATGGTTTGTACGGTTCAAATTTTAGGATCGAAAGTCATATGGACTCCATAAGAGCGGTAATGTGTCAAAGTTAAGCACATTACCATTGTACAATTTGTTTCTCCTTAAACATATAGTGCAAATGTTCTTGTACTCAAAATAATCATAAATTAGTGAAACCAAAAACACTTGTGCAAACTAGGTAATTGCCCCATCTTCGACATTATCCATGACAAAAACACAATAAAATGAATTGATAAATACACAGGTGGTGCTACTCATTCCAAAAAAAGTAATCTCACCTAAATCTCATTATTCGCATATAAGAATGGCCCACATAATCCATTCATCACATCTGTGGAGCTCATCCCTACATGTGAGTGGTGGGATTTAGGTGAGATTACTTTTTTCAGAATGAGTAGCATTACTCAATAACTAATGTTCTTCTCAAACTTTTTAATGTATAGCCCAAAGCCTGAAAAGATTAAAAGAAAATCAAGATTAGCGAGCACCACCTTATGGAAACTTTTTATAATCATAAAAGGTCAAATGTGTTGTGAAACTTTTACTTTCCATGCCACCAAGCTTAGCTAGGTTGGCATTTACAAACTTTTCTCTTTTGAATTGGTCCCAAAAGTTCGATTCTCCATTTGGGAGTTTTGGGCCTACATCGGCAGCACTAAGCTAATATGTTTTGAAAAATGGCCACATTTTATTCCTATTAAAAAAATAAAATAAAAAATAAAATATGCTTAGCTGTTGCTATGAGCTGGTGCAATCTCGTAACGGATTAGTAAGCCCAATTGGTAGGTCTAAAACCTGCATTCTCAACAAGAAAAAAAGAAAAAAACTTTCAGGAAGTGATACTAATATAGTTTTAACACGTTTAAGAAATAAAAAATTACAAACCTTTTAATTCCATTGGAAATTATTAGGCGGTTAAAGGTCGGCTTGAGCTTTTTGTGGAAAAAAGAAAATTAGTACTCATTTGTACATTAAAATCACAGCACCCAATAAGCGTCTAGCAATTTGGATCCCATCTAAGAAAGGATATTGGACAGTTGTACAACCGTCATTTTCCTAAGAGATAAAAATATATATATATATATATAAGTATGTTTTTTTTTTTTTCATGAAATTTAACGATGCAAATCATATATTTTGGTACTCGTAAAATCAAAAGATCAATACCAAAATTTTTAATTTTTAATTTCAAATTCAAGGAATCCAGATTCTCATACTCATGTATTTTTGTATGTTTTTTCTATGCATATACTTAGAATTGTTTACAAGTGCCTTCACAAAATTTTAGGGATGTAGCAAATGAATATTGCCACATTAGAAAGGACTCAAAAATTATCATCGGCACTCATATTCATACATGTGAATATATGTAACATATAAATATACTGGAAAGCTTTAGCTCAGATGATAATGACTTGTCTCCTTAAATAAAAATTCCAAAAATATGACTGCATAAAAAATATATAAGTATGTTTTTTTCATGAGATTTAATACTTTGCTAATCATATATTTTGGTACGAAAACATCAATACCAAAATTTTTAACTTTTAGTTTCAAATTCAGAGAATCTAGATCCTCATACTCATGTGTTCTTGTATATATTTTCTATCCATACAATTAGAATTATTTACGAGTGCCTTCACAAAATTTTAGGGTTGTAACAAATGAATATTCCCACATTAAAAAGGAATCAAAAATTATTATCAGTACTCATATTCATGCATGTCAATAGATGTAACATATAAATATCATACGGACCAAGTATTAATTCAGATGATAATCCAATGATTCGGTAACTGTTGAACTGTTCAGTGGCCGGAGAGTTGGCCGAAGAGGAGAGAGCTTCCATAACTAAAATACAATACTAAACTTTCTAAAATCGTTACCAAAATGACAATTTAAAAAATTTGAACTGAGACGGCCGACCCGAGTTGAGAGGTTCTCTTTCACATCTCATGTATTGTGACATTGATTTCTAAATGGATCAAATCCAAGGATGGACCAAAAAGGTAAAAGGGTGCGGGGGGTTCCAAAAAAATGGAAAAAAAAAAAAAAAAAAAGAGGTGAAAAGGGAGGAAAACAACAAAAGAGGAGAAGCTTGTGGTGAAGAGTGAGGTGGCAATTTGGCAAAATGACTTTTTTTTGGAGGCTGAGACGGAGGGAGGAAAGCCATACGCGCCCTTAATACAGCCCTCTGGGGGCCCCACATTCCCTCCACATCCACTCCTCTCGCACCTCTCTTTCCGCGCACATCACACGTGTCTTCATCCCAATGGCCTGGACCATCTTCTTGCGATCACATCCTAACCGTCCGTCGAATCTCCCTCTCCCTCTCTCTCTCTCTCTCTCTCTCTCTCTCTCTCATGAGACTTTGATTAATAGAAGTCATCCTCATCATCACCACAGAGACAGTCTCCTAGGAGGGAGAGAGAGAGAGAGAGCGCTTTTCTCGGTCACGTTCTTCTCAAATTCGAGGAGCTTCAATAGCCTCTAAATCAGCTGGTTAGCACTTCTACTCGTTTTCCTTCATGCTTCTTTTGATTACTCAGAGTTTTCTTCTCTGAGTCTGGAATTGAGAGTTCAGGCACGCAACAATGACCTGGTCTTCTAAAGTTTCTTCTTTTTTTTTTTTAGGGTTTCTGGTTGTACCAATTTCCGTGTGGTTAATCTTAGTCTTGCTATGACAAGTTGAGTTTCTGTTGTTCTTGGGTCGCAATTTGTTTCTTAATTTTTTTTTTTTTTTGGAATGGACTTTGGCTGACTTCGAGTTTTCATCTTATTTACTTGAGAATTTTGCTGCTTCTTCAGTTGGGTTTAACTTCTTCCTTTTTTCTTTCTGAATTTTTCTTTTTTGCGTTATTTAATTCTAAAAACTTTGTAATCTTTCTTTCTCTCTTTTTAAAAAAATTTTTATCTATAAAATTTTAATACACCCATAACTACTTTGTTAACAAAGCACACAATTGTATTAACATTATAGATGTTAATTTTACAACTAAATATTATATATTATTCATAAGTGACAATTTTTCCCTTCCTTCAAAAATGGAGGCTGAAATCCACGTTATGCTGTAATTCATGGATAGCTTGTAGAAGTTTTCTTAAGGATTGTTGTTTCTTTTTTTTTTTTTTTTTGGCGGTGACCCTTATACATGCATATTAGTAAAGACTTTGCCTAAATAGTATAGAATCCTCATTTCTCTTTGATGCTCTGCTGCCGTAGCTATCTATCTGAATATCTTTTTTCTTGTTTTTGTGGATATCTGTGCTCTTATGATGCTTATTTTCATGACACAGTCTCTATTATTGACTCGGTTGTATAAGAAGGGTCTTGTATCCTTATTGATCCTCAACTCAAGATTTTGGTGCATATCACAAGTACGGATCAAATGCCGTCATTAAAAATGAAGACAACATTAAGAAGGGGCTCTTTAGGGGGAGAAAATGGTCTTCACGTGTGTCAAAATTCCAATGTAATATCGAAAAAATCATTGTCATGTGTCAAGGTTTCTCAGCAGACAACAGAACTTGACGTTCATGGTCAAATTTTAGAAGATGGTAAGCAGCTACACTAAAAGAAATTTAAGTGCAATGGGTCTTGCTATGTTGGCCTCAAGAACGCTAGATAGCTATCTTTGATCGTAATCTGTAAAGCTTTTTTGGTAAATCTACTTTCATGGTTGTCATGTGAATCTCTTGTAAAAGGGGGAAGGGAATCTTACTCTCTTGGCACTGTGAAAGCTGAATACTTCATATAATTTGTTATGCTATATGGGCTTAGTGTATCAGCCATCAATTCAATGAAACCTTTAATCCCAACTTTGTGGGGCTGTGAAATACGGATCTAGCATGGGGTGTCTTTCTTTAGATTATAGTCTCACTGTCCTCCGGTTCATCTGGTACCTTTAATCTAAATCGAGTTGCTAGTTGTTGCCGATTCATTTATCTATCGTTGAACAATCAATCCAACTTGAATTTTTTATGTGATTTTGTATAGATTGGTGCTTTGTTGCTCCATTTCAAATATACTAATTCCTCCATGTCCTTTGCTGGTATTAAAAAATGTTTCAAAGGCATAGTTGGTTTACAAGTTTTTCCATTTATAATTGAAGATCTTTTACCATAGCCAGAGGACTGCATAAAGAAGTCAAAGAAACATGGTTCGGAAACATATCCTCCTTTGTCTGAAATAGTGGAATACTGTAATTATTTTTTTTTGAATATGTACAGTATGATACAACTCAACAATCAGAAAACTAGTGTCGACGTTGCTTCTAAATGCATATGCTTTGTCCATTTTTGTAGATTGAGTGCAAATTTGTAACATTTCTTGTTCATTGACTATAATGATTTTTAATATTGTAGCCTGTCCAATTACTGAAGTGTCTACTTGCAAGACTGGAGTTGATGAAGCCATTGAATATCAAGAAGTCGTAGATGGAGAAAAGTTTCAGTTTCAAATGCAGCCACCATCTTTAGTAGACCTCACAATCATGGGGAGAATGGTAAAAAGTCACTCTTGTTGCTTTAAGGACAGCTTATAGTCTCTTGTACACGTTTCTTTGGTTTTCCTGCATTTTTGTTTGTTAGAGATGTTAGTTTAGCATAATATGCATGAATTCTTCAGCTCCTTAAAGTTAATGCTTCCGGCATCTAACTAACTTCAGTTTAATGGTTTGCAGGACTTTGTTCCAGCGAGTTCGCCGAATCTGGAGACAATTTTCTCTCGTGTTCTGAAGTCTGTTGAACTCCATAGTGAAAATAATGTTCATGGTGAAGCGGGTATTGATCTGAAATTTTCGTTCACTAAAGATATATACCTGTCAGTTGATGATCTCTCATAAAGATTTGTTGCGCCAATTGAAATAATTCTAAAGTATGCTCCTCCAAATGTAGATATGAACACTTAAACAGACGCAACCAAAGCTCCTCCATTGTTTGGGTCTGGGCATGTGTGTGTATCAAATAAAAATGCAGTACCTTTTATAAGTGAAGATTGTAAATAGAATCCTTCTGCATTTGGGGTGAAAGTAGTTTTGGTATCGTCAACAATTTTCAGCTCTTAAAGAGAACGGTTATTAGACCCTTCTGTGAAAAATGAATATGGAAAGTGCTTGCAAGTACAGAATAGGGGTGTATATATAAGAAGGGAGCAAAAATGCACGTGCAGAGATTAGTGCAACGATAATAAAGGAGGATTACTATAGCTTGTATGCGGCTTGTTATGGATCTTTAAAGATCTTGTATGCAACTTTTTTGTTTCAGTATTTGATATTTGCATATCAAACACATCATTTCTTATTGAGACTCAAGTGCCCATTTCTTCTTTGTGTTGTTGAAGAAAATGAGGTCAAGGACATTAAACATAGGTCTCAATTCCATAAGGGCCATTGGAATTTCGTGGAGATAGACCTAATTTATCCAATCCATAATTGTCTTAAAAAAAAAAAAAATTGGTTCACAAACAGTGCGCTACTTGACTACTTATTAGATTGACTTGAATAATATATATTTAATTGTTTCCTGTGCTGGGTGGAAATTCCCCCAATGGGTTCCCCATGTGCATATCACTGGCAATCCGGTTTGAATTGACATACTTTAGTTATATTGAGTATCCTGAATTCAATATTGTTCATTTAACTAGTATGCAGTTTTTTCCTTTTTTTAGAATGTATTATTAAGTCAGAAGTTATTTTGTAGAGTTACATGATGTTCCTGACTCAATGGATGCATCTGATATGCTTACATTTGTTTCATTTTGCTGCAGATGACAAAACTGATGCTGATTTGCCACAGTTGAGATCTGATGACAGTGATGATAACAGAAGAAGCTCATGCGACTATCGGATTTGCGATGTATCTGACTTCCTCATTTCTGACATGATTGTTGCTGACTTACCCTTTGATTATGATCCAATGTATGATGAGATCATTGACACCGGTACCTTTCCCAATTACAAATTTGCTGAGCAAGGTGTGCTGTTTGATGTGGCCGAGCAATATATGATGCTGCCTCTCTGTGACGATACGGCGGGTACAAGCAACATTTATGGCGCCAAATTATCTGAAGAAAAAATCATGGATTCTGATGATTCAAACTTATACCTAGCAATTGATCAACTGAGATCAGACAATGATGATTGCGATGTTGATGTATCTAACGTGGATCAAGCAGAGGGCTTGGATTCGCAGTTTCTTAGCAAAGACGATGTGCCTAATCTACCAAATGCATTATGGTCCATGGTATTGCACAAGGAAGCATGTAGAAAGCCAATTACTCTGGTACTCGATTTAGATGGTAAGAAATAGGAAATATTATGCTCTTTCCTTGCGGTATATGTAGCAAATGTATATTTGTGAGAATTGTCTCCCAAGAGACATCCTTTTAAATGCTCGATGATGGTAATTTCAGCTGCCTATAAAATGATTTGGGGGTGCTGAATTGCATAAAATGCATATTTCTGTGTTCCGGAGGCCACCCTTTACTCATATTTGCCATTAGTATCTTCTCTTAATGATAAGCAACTTTCGGTTTTAAGTTTTTTCAAATTTTTGGCAATATTATACTGCCAGATAGAAATGTTATTTATTTACCTATCTTGTAAATGAATCTTGGTATGTATTGGCACCCTTGGTGTTGGTTCCCTTTATTGTACGTATGACTTTGTGATTTTTAACGTGCTTCTAATCATTGATGTGCTTCAATTCTCATTTAGATAATCTTCAAGCTATATTCTGCTCTCTTATTTTCTTGGGTTTCAATATTTTAAGTTTTGTGATGCTGGATTCATATGCACAGAGACGCTCGTCCACTCTACTTTGGACCATTCTGACGACGCTGACTTCACGTTTCGAGTATTTTTCAACATGAAAGAGCAAACTGTGTATGTTAAGCAGAGGCCTTTCCTCCGGACATTTCTGGAGAAGGTTGCAGAGATGTTCAATATTACTGTCTTCACGGCTAGCCAAAGCATCTATGCATCACAACTTCTAGATAAATTGGACCCTGATGGGAAGCTTATATCTCTCCGAGCCTACCGTGAATCCTGCATTTTTTCAGATGGCAATTACACTAAAGATTTGACAGTCTTAGGTGTCGATCTCGCAAAAGTTGCCATAATTGATAACTCTCCGCAGGTATTTTCTCGTACATTTGGACCATGATGCGGAGTCCGCTCTTTTATTTTGAAAATGACAACCCTCTTTCCTTAGTTCTTTTTTTTTATCATAATTTTCATGCCCCCTTTCTTCTCCTTTCTAATTTTTTTCCCCATAAAGATTTACTTACTAGGGTAACCGCACTATTATCTAGACTAAGGAACCAAAGTGGTGGTGGTGGTGGGCAGTGAGTAAAAAAGATTTTGTAAAATTTATGGGGAAAAAAGGTGATTTGCTTCTTTATGATATTATGCTCTTCAAGGTTAAGAGCATTTTGGAGCGAGTGACTAGCTAAGGGACACTAGAGAGAGAGATAGTCTTTCTTTTGTATATGTATGTGAGGATGGCAGTTATTATTCCTGTATTGGGGAAGCAGTGATCTGTGAAATGTTCTACTTTAAAAAAGACTCTTCAAGCTCTCTTATCCTATTGATGATTTCAGGTGTTCCGACTGCAAGTGAACAATGGAATACCCATAAAGAGTTGGTTCGACGACCCATCAGACAGCGAGCTCGTCTCGTTGCTTCCTTTCTTAGAGACGCTGGCTGCTGCGGATGATGTCCGTCCTATTATCGCCAAGAAATTCAATAACATGGAACAGTAAGCCCTGTTCTTTAGCTCCATTGAATAGGCTTTTGTAACATTGATACCCCATTTTAGTAATATTGCCTCCAATTCAGAAGCTCAATTTACATCCCTTATTGGGCTTTTTTTTAGGGATCTAGAGATAAATTTATTATATAGGACAAGTCATAACCTGTTGATTCTTCTATCATTGGCTTTGCGGTATAGTTTTTGAGGATCTCTCTCTCTCTCTCTTATTTGTACAGTGAAGGATGCTTTCATATTTGTAGGGTGTGTATAAGCTGAATATTGTTGAATAAATTGTTCTATATGCTTTTGTTTGCAATTTCCCTTTTTGGAGTTTGTGAACTCTCCTAAAAATGATTTTTTTTTTAATTTTCATTTTTATATATTAGTGCCCATAGCAGCACCGATACGAAGAAATGCATCGATAAATACAATCATTAGCAGCAATTTTTCCCTGACCAGTGTTCATCTAATTGGAAGAATAAACTGGCATTTTCACAGACAAACAATAATTAAACTACTGTCTTGACTAAAATTTGTAAAGGAGAGTGGGAATGAAAATTACCCTACAGTTTTGTTTTCCTTTCAGGAGAATTTCTGTTTTCTTTTAGGCCATATAAGAACTTTGCAGGCTTTAAACGCCCTATGGTAGTGGCCTCTAAATTATTTTCTATTTTCTCAGCCCACCCATTTCTTCTCCTTTTAACTCGAAAATGTTAAAAATCTTAAATTATTCAACTGAATGGATCCTAATGTTAGAAACCTCTGATTCATCGTGAGGAGAAGACTGGACTGCAGGGTTCATGGATTTCATTTTTGGATGATCAAATATCTGCTGGAAAAGTATTTGAGGCGATTCTAAAACCTCAAGATTTGTTTGGATAGAGTAGAAGGGAATCAAAATGATATTTGCTTATGCACTCGATGGTCCTTGCATGTTTTCAGCCCTAGAAATCATCATTCTCGTCTCCATTTTCAGCAACGACAGCATTGTGTGACCATGATATCATGACTCGTAATGTGACAATATATCGTAAACGTGTCTTAAACTCCTTGATGCAACATCTATATGATCCATTCATTTATTTTATATTTACTATTTCAAGTTACTTTCATGTTCATTCCAATTCTATCGTTGAACAAATCAAACATATGAACAAGGATGAAGTAATAATGGCCAATCCCACACATTCCTTTGATTCCCATTAACACCATCCAAGCACAACCTAAAAGCAACATTATTAGAGGTATCAAGAAAATGACTGGGAGATAAAAGAACATGTCGACAAAACCTTAGAAGTATCCACTGCAGCGCAGATCGACCGTGGTGTAAGATTCCCATGGACAAAATTATTAGGGGTGTATCAAGAAAATGTGAGTGGTTCACAAGGTTTTCTTTCAAGTTTTGAATCATGGAAACGACTTCTTTGCAAAGTAATGGCATTGCGGGTACGAGACGATCCTAACCTAACCCTCACAAAAGCCATGTGCACCAGGCTTGCCATTTATATGTAGAATCAGTCCGTACAAATGTGCAAACCTGAAAAAGTCTGAACTTCGAGATCAACCCAGGATCGTTGGAAGCATGGATAAACTAAAATGGCTTTTAGCTCTATTTGCGAGTTGAGAAGAAGTCATTCAACAAGCTGCACATTCTTTTTTTCCCTCCACAACCTAAACGGGAGTCTGAAAATGATACCTTGTTCAGCAGGGCTTGGAGCACTGGCAGGCACACCTTGATTGACATGCATACCACGTGCTTTAATTCATTAGTTTTGTGGGGATTGCTCTTCCAGGTTCCGCGACATCGCGGGTTCAGATGCACTAGCAGTTCCAACTGGGGCAGCTCCTTGGCCCTTCATAAAAAGAATAACACGAGTTATAACATATAGGAGGTGGATGAGGATTGAAACCCAGAGCAAGAACACACAATTTAACATGGTTTGGCAAGTAGCCTACATCCATCAGGCGGTCAAAATAAAATGCAGAATTTTCCTCAAAACCCATGCCCAAGTATACCCATGAACTGTTCAGTGTTCTCCCATCACAACAGAACTCCATTCTGCTGTATTCAATGAATAAGAACCTACATGGTGCCCTATATGTCTCTCACATTTTAGGCCTCAAAGGGTGGTTAAATAGGGCTAAACTGCTCTAAAATGCGCTGCAACTGCTGCTTGTTGACCCTGTTACTGGACCAAAAACAGCTTTGTTCTAGACTAAATTCAAGGCCCTACACTTACAAAAAAGTGTAAACATTCTTTATTGTTTATGGTACTAAATAACAAACATCATGAGCATGCATGCACACACAAGTATACAATGCACACAGAGAGTGTTAAATGTGCTTAAGGAGATTGCAACACCCACATCAGAAAAAGCACTTCCACATCAGAAAGACTCGATGATACAGAGTGAACAAAATCCAACAATTATGAAACAAGTCTTGCCCCAGATATTTTGGCTTTCATACTGCACTTCCACATTCCCTAATCCTCCTTTAATTATATTCCCATCCAAAAGGGCATTATAATAGGGCCATATGGCAATTTGAACACAGAATGAATGATAACCTGAGTACAACTAGTGGTGAATGTTAACTGCTTGAGACAGGCCACATGCTCACACTAATAGCAATCCAGAAAAGTATGATTTCTGGTCATTTTATCAATTATCCACAAATTTATTCCCAAGGAAGAGTTCACTACAAATCCAGATTTGGGATTATGTTTTATCTAACACAGGTTTTTACTTGTTTTATTTTTTCCCCTGCAGAATTATTTGAGGCTCATAGAGTTCTTCTACACTTTAAAACATTTAAGGACTCGGAAACTAGCACGATGCCGAGCACTGGAAAACACAAATAATTTTATCAGTGTCCTTTTCTTGCTGTAATCATTGTGTTGAAGAAAGCTGATAACAAAATATGCAATGAGTGGGCCTAACTACTACCTAACTGTGAAGAAGGATATGCAAGTCCTCTAAATGAAAATCCTAACTCATCAAATATCGTCACAAAAGTAGTAAATAAGATACAGATGAAACGTAAAGCTCCTAGAGCTATTTGCTCAAGAAACTTTAGATATAAGACATACAGAACTAGAAAGAATTCCTAAGCATTGAGATAGAAAGACTAAATATAAGCACATTCAGCATGCAAAGGAAATCAACATAAAATATTAAAAAGAGAGGACTGTTACTTTGCAAGCATGTTGATACAATACTAAGCATAATCATAGGCATCACTAAATATATAAAAGTGGACTTCAATTAAAAAAACGAAGTTTACTTTATAATTTTACTAATATTTATAGAAGTAAATAATCAAAACCAAAAGTATTAGTTTCAAATTTTTAAATTAAACTGCATGTTTGCTTGAATAAATCTATGTTCCTTTTATCAAAATTTTATAATCCATCTGAATTAAGAATATTTTTATCTAATTCTTCAAAATTATTCAACCCTATACTACAGTTCAACATTCATGGATTCCTTAAATCAAAGTACGGCATGTAAGATGTCAAGAAACACCTCTTGCCAGCAGCTGCTGTTCCGTGTCTCTACAGGCGATGGGATAATATGTGGATGTTCTTCTTGTTGTTGATACAATGAATGTTGTTGTTGAAGCTCCACCTGTTGATGTAACTCTAGTTGCTGCTTTGGTTGCTGCACTTGTTGATCTTGCAACTGTGGCTGCTGTGATTGGACATATTGTTGTGACAGCTGTTGCTGTTGCAGCTGCTGCTGCTGCAATTGGAGTAGCTGCTGCTGTTGCTGAAGCTGAAGATGATGATAGGATTGCCACTGTTGTTGTTGAAGCTGCTGCAGATAGTACTGCTGCTGCTGAAACAGTTGTTGCTGATCGTGCTGTTCTGATTGCTGTTGAAGATGCTGCAGCTGCTGCTGTGGTTGAAGATGGTGCAGCTGCATGAGCTGCTGTTGCTGCTGCTGCAACTGCTGTGGCAGATGTTGGGACTGTACCTGTTGTTGTTGCTGTTGCTGTTGCTGCAGAACTAACTGCTGCTGGTAGTAATAATAATGCCACATTTGATTGTAAGCTTGAATGGCATCTGATTGTTGCTGCACATCACTTTGAAGAGGAGTTTGAGAAATTCCTGGTTGAGCAAACACCTGTTGTTGCCCCATATTTTGCATTTGCCATTGATGAGGAGCAGTGCCCTGAGCAGCAATTGCCTCATACTGATTCTGTGGTTGAGTATTTTGCGAAGACACGGGATGGCAAGGAAAACTTTGACTGGCAGCCATCTGGGGACTGATTTCATCTTTTGGATGATGTTCCCACTGATAACCCTGACGCTCTCGATGGTGTTGATGGTGTGACCGCCTGCGAAATCCAGAACTGGAACCTCTACGATCCCTATAGGGATTGCTCCTGGGGTACCGGCTTCCACCATTTGTTGGAGAAGCTGGTGGCAGTGAATGTGCCCTCATGGGTGCAGGGCTTGGAATTCTTGTCAAAGGAGACAGGCCCACTGATTCTTCGGTAGAATCAGCAATTTGAGTACCCTTTGGGCTGGATACAGAAAGGCTTCTATTTGTCTTGCAAACACCGTCTGATACACTACCATTTGACACAGAGGTGTTCTGAGGAGCACCATGCTCATGAGATATAGTGGCGGCTAAATCTAGAGCTTCGTTGTCCTGTGGATTTAAGGAGAGATGCACCAGAGAAAGTTGATTCATATCATCTTCAGACCCATGGTCATGCTCTTCTTGATTATCACTTGTCCTGCGGTGTTCTTGGGAAGCTTCCTTAGGTTCAGTACCGGTACCAAATTCATGAGCTAAATCAACGTTTGATGCATCCGGCTCAGGAGTACTATCTTCAGGTTTCCCCAAAAGTCTGGGTGCTGGCGACTTTTGCAATCTGTCCTGCACGGTACCATTGAATTCTGATTGGAACTGATCAGGTAAAGCTTGGCAAGCTAGTTTATCCTGCTTTTCAGGCAATGAGGCTTCCTGATCTTGTATCAGAAAGTTGTCTGGATGGTCAGATGAGCAATCTCCAGAAGGATGTGCTAGATTGTCCAGTCTTCTGTCTATGCCGATTCTCAAACACGCTGTAGAGGGAGCTGGATGCTCATATAAGGATGTTGTCCTGACCGTGTGTGGAAACAATTTCATGTGTCGATTCCATGTCTTCGTCACATCGTCAATGGTTCCGCAAAGATCAACGAACTGTGGCCAATAGGGATCCGTTAGTACCAGAAGAATTTAGTATAATTCTTACATAAGTATACGGGTAGAGGTAGTTCTTCCAAATTTGGTGTTTGAGATGCATATACAAACTGGTGTTTTGAGATGCTAGGAAAATCAAATGTTCTTTTATTAGTATTTACTATGCAAATATAAAGGATCAAGGCCATCATGGTGGCTGCTTTGTGCTGTCCCTCTTAAAAAACAGAAACTGCACATGCTTCCATACAGAAAGTTAAGTCACCTTTTGTTGAGACAAACTTCCATCGCACAGACAAAAGATGAAGCTGAAATAGAAAACAGATTTACATAATTTGGCCTTTGGCCTACATCTATGAGCAAAGATTAGAGACAGAATTATTAAGCAGAGATGGTAGTACAACAGAGATGCAATAGCACTTTTAAACTCAAATCCTTGAATACATCCAATCTCATACAATCCAACTAGCTTTCTCTAGAATAGGAAGTAAAGCTGGAATGTAACTGCATGTTTCCATGAAACACCAATAAATTTTGGATCATGTTCGCACCATTTGTCCAAGCCCTCCACTACCACTACAAATGCTTTCGAAATTCCCATTTGTTTTTTTTCTTTTTTTACCTGTATCTGTTAAGTCAGGTAAATTATAGCGCCAATCTAGGAAGCACCGACCCCAAAACAGTCCACAAGTCACATCCCAGATGCTGGAGACTTAGACATATCCATAACGTGTCACCATTTTTTTTTAAATAATGATCAGACATGCATGGGACATGCCAGGACACCCGCAGGACACATTAAGGGACTATTTTTTATTTTTTATTTTTCCTCTTCTTATCTCATAAACCCCAAAACAACCTAACCTAATTTACCCAAACCACACAGGAGCCCCTCAAAACAAACAGAAGCTTACAATTGCTCTCTCTCATAATCTGTTACAGTGTTACACACACACAGCCTCTCCCAAAACCAACCATTTGCTTAATATTTTTCTCTGCTTATCTATGAATCACTTAGAGTTTTGGATCCTACTCATCAAGTCGTGCTCAAAGTACTTCTCTCAATCACTTAGGGGTTTTTGTGACAGTTTTCTTCTTCTTTATGGTATTTGTATTGCAAACCTATTACGAAAACTTTACTTGGGTTGCTACAATGTTAAATATGTTATTTAATCATATATTCATATATTTAAAACATCTGTTACCAGTGTGACCCAACATCTCAAAAATGTTTTTTTTCCAATATTTACTCTTCAACGTGTTACGTGTCTCCATGCCACATAGGTGCCAATTAGTCGTGGAATTCAAGACATATAAATTGAGAAAAACATGCAGATCTTAACTTGTGGACTGCAATCTATAACACAATAATATGATCCAAAAAGCAGATAATAATTAATGAAGAAAGATTAGTTAACTTATTTGACCTGGAAAAATAAAAACAACTGTGGCTTCTGGGCAATGTAATTAGAATATCATAAACTAAACCTGTTAAGCAATTAATCAAGGTTTTTAAAGCTAGACCAACCATGACAGGTCACTGAATTGGGAAAGCCAAAAGATCAGGTTAACCAGTCACACTGGCTGGGACAACTGAAGACAGACCAGTGACATCAGCATCACATGATTCATAACAACATTCTTGTAAAATTTAAGATTCAGAATCAGAATAATACACTAATGACTTTTCTCCTGAATATTACTAGGAAAAACTTTTGTTGCAAGTTTTCACTACAAACTATTAGTGACCTACTTCGTTTCAAATTACAAATTAAATAAAGCAAGCTAGCTGGTAAGACCCCTCAGTATGTGCTTTCAGTGAGGGGGTTCAAGGTTGTATAATTTGCTGCTCCATGCCACCAGGCCAACCAGTCAACCGACTCAATTGAGCCGGTTAAGGCCAAGTGTCTACAGGCAAGCACTCAACAATTCAAGCTCATTCTGAAGGGTCAGGCTGGACGGGGCCACATGATTTGATCTGGTCCAACTCAATCCAAGAGGGTGTTCCAGCTCGGGATTCAAAACATTGTTAGGATACTATAATTCATCCAACATCGACGATGCAAAGTGTTGACAGTGAGATTTTAATTGCATAGGAGCAAACTGATAAGATGTTTAGAACAACCAATACAAGGGGAGGTTGCAACGTGCTAACAAGCACCTGCATGTGTGGATGCCACATACACAATGGAACCTCATCGAGCACACAACAGCAGATATTTTAAACTGCTTTATTTAAATCAATATGATAAAACAAACGGAGAATTCAAAAGACATTTGACCTCCAAGTATAGGTTCGATAAGTCCTCCCGATCTTTAGCAATGAGACCTTGGGATGCATCTAGGCCAGCAGATATCTCTTCAGCAATAATGGAATCTAATACATTCAAATTCCTTGCATCTCCATGAAGCAAAGCAAATTTGATCAACTCCTGCACAAGGATGAGCAATAATTCAGCAACAGTTACAAATCTGCTGGAGACAAATGGCAGAAGTTATATATGTGCTTTGATACGGTTTGGGGTTTGAAAGAGATGTTTGAACCAGGTGTCACACATGTCATTCAGGACAAGGACACAGAACAAAATTATACATCTATTAATTCCCTATTGTTATGTCAAGCACAGCATCCATTAAGACGCATAAAGACAATCTATATGCACAAGATACGGTTTGGGGAACTCAGTCCATGTGTCCTACACATAGCCACTCCCAAGTCCAAGGGAAGGATGTTTACAATAGGTTGCCCACAGCATAAAACTTAGTCACACATTATGAATATGGACCAAGAGAATGAGTGTCGTCGGAAGATTTATGTCAATAACCCAATGAAACTTCTTATTTTGGTCGCATAGAACTGACCCCAAACTCTTGGAACTAGGTCTTAGTTTTTTGAACTAGTAGCATGGATGTCAGGGAAAAAGTTGTAGCTGAATTCACGGGTATGATTATCAACATCTTCCTTCCTTCTACTATACGCCTGTCCTTCAACCGTCTTCCCATCATCATGGGAGTAAGTAAGGGACCCACTGGATCCACTCCTTTTTATAGCATTGGAAGTTTTTAGTAGAATGATGGACAGGGCGTTAGCATAAGGAATGGCTCAAGGATTTAAAGTGGGGCAAGCATAATATAAGGAGGGGTTGATATCTCACCCTTACTTGCTAATAATGTCATAGTTTTTCAGCAAAGCTGAAAATGATCAACTCTTAGGGTTGTGTTTGTTTAGTCTAAAAAGCGCTAAGCAGTCCTAGGCACTCGACCTACCGCCTAGCGCCTAGGTCGCTTGGACGGAGACTAGGCAGCCTAGGCGGGTTTTTTTTATTTTGTTTAAGATACTGGCACTTACATACAACTATTTGAATAAATTTGTAAAATATTATTGAAATAGCATATCAAACTACAACAAATTGCATAAATTATATTGTTTCATATTTTACATAACACCATATTTTCACCAATCCTCGAAACCCCACTCTATAAATATCACTCTATCTTCATCAGACTCTTCAAAAGCAATATCCTCCTCTACTTCCTTGTTCTTCCATCCCTGTCTTCTTATTTGCGAGCTTTGCATTAAAGTGAACATAAACTAGATTACTCTTGTAGCATTTAGTGTATTCCTCTTTTTCATATGAATCTATAAAAAAAGGGGAAAAGACATTCATTAATCTTAATCATTAAGTATTATTAACCAAGTATCAAAACTTTCTTTAAAATTAAATTACTTACCCCCTCAAAGGTATGTGACTGCCACATTTTTCTTTAAAAAAAAGTAAAAACATTTTTTTTAAATCCGCCTAAGCAGCCAACTAGGAGCCCCAAATCCGCCTAGGCACCCTAAATCTGCCTGGGCGGCCACCTTGGACCATTTTTTTTGCCGTTAACCGCTTAGGAGGCCTATTTCCTCCTAGGCGAGTCATTTTTGTGCCGCCTTCGCCAAAGCAACCGCCTCAGCTGCTTTTTAGAACAAAGCTTATAAACAAAATCAAAGCCCTAAAATGGGGTTTAATTTCTTTTTCGACAAAGAAGGAAGAGATGGAAGAGGGAAGACAAAGAAAATAGGGGAAGAAGAAGTAAAGGGAAGAATGGAAGCCAAATAAGAGGAGAAGAAAAGGAGAAAATTGAAGAAGAAGAAGAAAAAACAAAAAACAAAAATAGCAAGATTGGTTTATTTAGTTTATTGAAAGAAATCAATTATTCAAAATAAAATAGAATAGGGCTTTCAAAAAAAATAAAATAAAATAAAATAGTATTGCAATAGAGGCAAAACAGAAAAATACAATTTATTCAGATGTTTCAATAAATTGGTTACCAAATACATCCAATTATTCAGATTCAGATTTCAGGTTCAATCTATAGTATTCACATTGGCTTTTAGTATCCAAGTCGGAATACTAAATTTCACCAAACACCACCTTAGACACTTAAAGTGCTTCTGTATTTTTAGGCAGTTTCACGACCAAAAATCAACCTATCAAAAAGCAAATTAATCACCCTTGGGGGATGAATCAATCGACTTCCCATTGCTGCTATTTCAAGATGCAATGTGTTTTAGCCTTCTCCTTGGGATTACTGGATGCAAGATCTAAAGAAAAGGCAGTGATACAATACAATATAAAAAAGAAAAAAAAAGTATTCGGCCACAATATATAGCATTATATGTTTACTTTTCCCTCAAGACAGTCTCACCAAAGACGAAATGGTCTAGGCGGCCGCCTAGGCAATGCGCTAAGCAGTCACGAAATACCTCGCCTATGAGGAAACCGCTCCCCTGAGCGATCGACGTCGGCAGTCACGAAACGCCTAGGCTGCTAGGCGGCCACAAAATGCCTCACCTATGAGGAAACTGCTCTCCTAAGGGGTCAAAGCCATTTTTTTTTTCATATAAAACCTAACCATTATTTAGAATTAAAAAATATATATAATCGTCAATTTGACAAACAAAAGAATTGACTGACGAACCGTATGAGGTAGGAAACTCTCAAGTTCCCCACACTTAGTATCTTCTCTAGAAGCTAAAAAAAAAGAGGAATCTCATAATTTGCGATCAATTCATTCAATATTTCCTTTTTTAGAGGATAAATTTTCCCGTTTAAATTATGTGTCAAATATACTAATAGCCTATCCTGCCCATCTGGAAATCTTGATTCAAATTCTTCGTTACTGGGTGAAAGATGCTTCCTCTTTGCATTTTTTACGATTCTTTTTCCACGAGACTCATAATTGGAATAGTTTTATTTCTCCAAATAAATCTATTTCCACTCTTTTAAAAATAAATCAAAGAAGACGGTTGAGTTTCCCCATCCTTTGTTCCATTTTCAAGTCCCTGAACTTATGAAGTCTCATTTCGAACCAATCATAAACTTTATTGAGATAGGTAAGCCAAGGAAACACCCTCTCTTAGAACTGTATATGAGACAATTAAGAAAAAGGTCCAGTCCGTACTGAAGGGGCCAGAGCCCTCACTCCCCAGTGTATTGCTGGTTGCCATGGTGAATATCAGGTCATAAATTCAAGAAACTACAGAACAATCTAGGATGGATTGGGTTCTAAGATTGATTGGAGGATACTCGGGATGAGTCTCTGGAGAAAAGGGACCCTTTTTCGAGTGATATTTTTGATGCGGAGGGGAAAATTTCATTCTTCTTTAGGATTGGTGCTTTGTGTAAATCCATGCCTTGAGAGATCAACTCCAGGTCTTTTCATTCTGGAAGCAGATGCACAAGCTCTGTTTGTTAATTACTTGCATAATCGATAAAAAAACTCTTTGGAAATGCTGATTTTCTAGAGATGCATCCACAAAGGAGAAAAATTCTCACTTTTAAAATAATGTTGTATGAAACCAAGGTGCAAATTGTGGAAATGGACAGGGTGATATGGTTAACAACAGATAGAGCTTCATGAACTCCAACAAAAAACTATAGAAATCCTTTAAGATAAGAATACAAGGTAATAATGCTTATGAACAACAAGGGCATTAACGTGAAGGTGTTCTATAAGATCCTACAAAAAAGAATATAGAAATCCTTCAATAAAGGAACACAGAAGGCAACGTCAGATAATTTCTCATGAAGAACAGCGGAAGAAAAATTTGCACCTCATACAGTTGCTAACTTGGGGCTGTAATTATCCATGGGAAAGAGTAGGGATGAAAGCTGCTTCAAGAGCAATAAGGCGCCAGTTCCATTTCCCAGCAGTAAAAGAATTGTAATCCCTTTATTATGGCTTCTTAGGAGGCTGTCAGGTATGCTCTGGTTGAAATAAAAGCAGTGTTCTAAAAAGCGCTAGGGGGACCTAGGCGCTTGACCTACTGCCTAGCGCCTTGGCCCTGCTTAGGCAGCTAGGCAGCGTAAGCAGATTTCTTATTATTTTATTTAAAATATTAGTACTTATATACAACTATTTACATAAGTTCATAAGCATGAATTTTTAGAATCTCCTCCCCATAAAGATCACCCTCTTCATTCGTGTCTTCAAAAGCTATATCCTTCTCTATTTCTTATGAATCATTATATCATTATTTATTTATTATTATTATTTTTTAAGTGGTACGTAACAAGGGGGGGAAAAGCATGTCTTCCCCAATTTTTCTATTTAAAAATAAAAACACCTAGGCAGCCACCTTGGATCCTGCCTCGCCACCCACCTTGGACCATTGACTGCCCAGGAGGCCACTTTCCTCCTAGGCGAAGGGCCGCCCACGCCTAGGCGGGTGCCTTCTTAGAACACTGTATAAAAGTGAATCATTAGGCAGATTTATAACTTTACATAGTAACTACTATGAGTCATTATTACCTAAGAAATGTTTAAGAACCCTAGACCAAAGACTAGGAGGGCCTTCAAATGGAACGACCCAATTCACTGAAGGAAGCAAATCAGGGGAGAAATAAAATTTTTCCTCATTAATTATAGTTAATTTTCTTGGCATTATTATGTCCCTTTACTTCTGTTCTGTAATAAATCAGAACCCCTTATTTTTCCAGCAATTCTTCCAATGAATGTGTTTCACCGATTAAAAAAAGAAAGAGAAGTGTTTTTGGTTTCTGAAATATGCCACAAGTTTGATGGAAGACACAACGACGCTTTAGGAGCCATGATAAGATAACAAATTACCTCTAAAAGCAGTTTGCAGTGAGGAACATGTTTAATGCCCTGCATTAAAGCATCTTTAGCAGCATCTATGCTACCAGTGATCTATTAACCAAAGAAAGTTGAGGATGAATCAGTAAGTACGTATAACAGCAGCTTGCATGCATAAAGAATCTCTCAGCAACATTGCGGGATTAACAAACATTGGGAAAGTACATACAATTTTAAAATTCTTTAAGTTCAACTCAAAGTATTTCTCCATACTCAAACAAAAATTCCTTCCAAGAATAACTATCACAAGAATATAGGAAAACAAGGCGAACAGAAGGGGAACCAGAAAAGACGACATTTTTTTATTTTAGTCAGATAACTGTATCATGGAAATTACATCTTTCAGCAAATATATAGGGGTTCACATTCTCAAGACACATAATTAGTGCTTATTAACGCCAAAGACTAGGATTTTATTTAACCATAGTGAAGACTTGCAAGCCATAATAATCAACAAAGACTTGCTGACTGTAGATGACTCATTTCAAGCCATAGGAAATGACTCCAATTAATTACTAAGAAGAAAAGACTTAAGACATTGGGAATGGCTCTAATTGATAATTAAATGTGAAAGACATTCGTGCCCCTGGATTATTAAAAACCAAATCAATTATTTCCAAAAAACCTGCTAGTTGCATCCATCCTCAACCAAATGGGTTTTCTCTAGAGCCCCCACCTTATAATTCCACGTGCTTATACGGTTCTACTTAGAACGTGTTTGGCTGCCATCGGAAAACTAAGTTTAAAACTTAGGTTTATGTAAAATGCGTGTTTAGCTGTCCAAGTCAAAATTGGGGAAAATGACAAGAAAACATGAGCAAACTAAAATGGTCAAGACTCGATTAAGGACAACTAGGTAAATTCAAATGGTCAAAACTTGGTTTCATGTTGGTCAAAATCATGGTTCTGCAAATGCACCCCTACATTCGCAAAACTTAGTTTTGAAAACCGAAACTAAGTTTGCGTCAACCAAACATGTCATGTTAGGAAATTTGAACAAAACTTTGTTTTGAGTGACAGCCAAACACGCACTTAATAATTACTGAGAAATAGCTCGCTACATCATATTTAAATTGACAGCAGATGCCTCAAAAGAAAATGTACTCACTAAACAAGAGGAACTGGGGAAAAACTAACTAACAAAGATTTAGAACAAGGCAGGGTAGATGATTTACAAATAAGCTCTTTGTGAAAAATAAGTAAAAGAATTTCATCATATGTTAATGTGTTGCACCTTAGCAAGGCAAATCCTCATATTTCAGTTTGCAATTTTGGCCAGGTCAAGAGAAGAAGCAGCATAGGTGCACCTGGGTAATGCATGGCTTCCTCATGTTTCGGTTTAAAATGGGTTGTGGCCAGGTCAAGAGAGGAAGGGACCTAGGCTGAGGTCAAGCATATACATGTAGAATAATTCCTTATCTTCGTTCTTTGGTTGGTGTGAATCTTCGACTCCACGGAGTAATCACCGACAGTGGTGAAAAACATATTACACTTCAAACTTTTGGCTCTCTGCTAGTACTGATCGCTACGTTCATTAGTTTACAAATTTCTAAAAAATTTTATCCTGTTTATGATTTTCCTCACAGTAAGCACCCCCTTGGGTGACATCCTCAAAAAATGCATGCACCAAAAAAAGGAGGGGGGGGGGGGGGGGGGGGGGAGGGAACGGAACGAAACAAAAACTAGTATAAACACTTTCTTCATAAGCCAAGTGTCAGGTTGTAAAGATCTTTCTTCCCAAAGTATGGTTCTCTTTTAGCAGTCAGACACAATTTAAGAAAATTTATCATTGCAAGTGGACATACATCAAAGTTCTACCTTGTAATTGAGTCGAGAAAGATGAATATATAGAATGGGAAGCATTTGCAACTTCTGCTTTTCTGCTGCCTTTTCAATTGCCATTTTGTAGGTATTGGAAGCTGCATCAAAATTTCCCTGAAGTATTGGTATAGCTAAGTAATTACCAGCTGTTACTACCGGACAAAAACAATGCAGATAACGTACCAAGCGTTTTTCCATATTAGCTGCTTTTATGACATTATCAACAAAGTCGGAATCTGAATCTGCATTTAGTTGAAGAAATGCAGCACGTGCACTAACTGAATCTTTAATTTTCTCCTTAAACCAGGCATTGAAAAGATGAATCACCGCTACACTCTGCAAATGATCATATGAATAGGTCGATAAACATCTCAAGTATAGCACAAAACAATTGAGCAAAACTCCCTACAGTAAACAGCAACCAGCCTGGTTTCAAGTGGAGAAGTACTTCTCTAGTTCTATAACAATTGTTTGAAACACCATTAAAATACCAGTTTTACTTAGCTAACCTGCACTGTTCAAGTTATTTTGGGAAGTAGACCAGCTATTAAAAGCACCAAGGGTCCCTAGAGCCCAGGAGAGAGGCTCACGTTTATTAAAACCATATATAGGAACTGCTTATAAAGCAGACTTTTAACGTAACAAATTATTACTTGCAATCTCTACAAGTGCCAGCGTAACTTTATCCCTCTAAGCTTCAATTTTGCAAAAATAACAAAAACTCATACGGTAGTGAGCGTTAGGCAACCAAGAAAGGACATGAAAGAATATGAACACAAAAAGAGTATAGCAAAGGTGCGAATGCTAAGGTGAATATGTGGTAAGACCAAGAAGTACAAGATTAGAAATGAGGATATTCATGCAAGGTTAGGGGTTGCTCCAATGAAGAACAAAATGAGAGAACGAAATCTAAGGTGGTTTGACCATGTGCAATGTAGGTCCATGACTACCCCAGCAAGGAGTGACGTGATTGATGCAGCCTTAGTTAAAAGGGGGTAGAGGTAGGCCACTCAATAATTGTATGCAATTCATAATAAAGAACATGAGCAATCTAAGACTAGATGAGAGTGCAGCCTTACATAGGGACGAGTAGTGCCAAAGGATTCATGTTAATGACCTAGCGTGATTTCTTGTCGTTGGTTCCATATAGCCGACCCCAAATATTGAAATAAAGGCTTAGTTTGTTATTGTTGTTGAAACGAAAACTATAATCCTCTAGAATCGCCTTCACAGTTTAAAATTTAATTATATATTTCTTGAATTTAAATAAAGTTCTTTAACATATTTTGGTTCAGTGAAGTAGTCTATGTACGAAATCTTGCATTTTTGGAAAACATTTTGGCAAAACCCTGAAATTCCTCTTCTTCTTTTTTTTTTTTTTTTTTTGATGTCTAAAAAAAAATATTAGAAGAGAAGAAGAAGAATACAAAGCAGAGGATAAGAAATCCTTCAAATGAGAAAATAAAAGAAAAAAGAAAAAACAGCTATCTACAGATCTAACAGGAGCAGCTCTACTATCCGTAACCAAATCAGATAAACGTAACCTACTAAACAATCCTGTGGAAAAAAGCCCAAAGGCTGGCCAAGAAACACAGTTACCCCACAAACAATCAATCCTAAAATTCATTTTATAAAACGCTAAAGCTCTCACATTGAAGGGATGTTCCTAAACTTGGAATCAATTAAGTTAAGCTGCCTAACTTTTATTTTCTTTTATTTTGTCCTTGGAAGGGAGAGTTGACTTTTATATTTTCCTACAGTTTCGATTTTATAGTACTTTTGTACAAGTCATATGGGGGAACTTCCTATTTACATGTACAATCATTTAAGTGAACGTTCTCTATTTATTGTTTTCATTAACTTAAATATATACATTTTAAAAAATAATTGAGGCCTTCTGAAGCACTATTCCATTTAGCCCTCATCACTGCTGTTAGAATCGTACCATTAGATCCAATTCAAGAGCAAAACAATTCGAACCACAGGGTGGAATCACTTTGTGCCATGGATCATCACCGATTCGAGTGAATCACGCGATTCGGTTCTGTTCGATTCATGATTCACAATTCAGAAAATCAGGTTTTCGATTCACGATTCAACAACACTAGCGTGAATCTTTTGCCAGAAGCACAAAGGCCAACCTACCTCTGGGGAATACCTTTCACAACTCTGGGAAGTAGCATGGCATATTAAGTTTGAAATTTTAAGATCACATGTACAAATATCATATTATCTGTAGAGAGATGCAGAATCCTTAACCACTTTGGATTAGATAGGTTGTCCATAAAAAATAGTTACCATAGGATACAAGTAGTAAAGAAAGTCTGCTGGGCCTAAAACACCATGGGAGGCCCCACATAGTTTGCAGACCTATACTCAACTATCGACTATCCAGGTGATATTCAACCGTCCTGATATTCCTAATCTAGTATAATTGACTGCATAGTTGACTCCCCACAGAACCCTAACTAAATACAGTTTTCTAACACTCTTATCAAGCTAGAGCATGGATATTCAACATGCACTTTTCATAAATGCTCTCAACCTATGCCCAATTCAAAATTTCATAAAAATATCTGCAAGCTAATCTTATCCTCACCTGCCAAATCGAAATAAGTTGCTGCTAGAGCTTCTCTTGAACAAAGTGTCAATCTACCTCAGCATGCTTCGTCACCCCCATGAAAGACAGGAGCGAGGTAATACAAAAATAGCAGTTTTATTATCCTATCATAACTGCGCTGGCTCTGAGCCAAGAGAGGAAAAAAAAAAAAAAGTTTGTCAAGCCATTGATGTAGTCACAACACCTCAGACCAAGCAAGGTCCCTGGCTCTGTACTCAGGAACTCAGACTCCAAAGTAAGCTTCCTGCGCCCTTACTGCTCAGACAAAACCCCATGTAACTCAAGCCAATTCAACCTATCAATCTAGCAACAAGCTTTGATTCTTGAGCAACCCATCTTAGATGTAATGAGTTAAAGGGGCTATTTGGGCTTCAAGGTAGTTGATCAGTTACAAGTAATGCCCTTTTCTGTCAAAAAATTTCACAACACACAAACCCCCCAAAGCCAGTCCTTTAAGACCCTCTTTGATGCAGGGAAATACACCCAAAGCAAATAAAGAGAGGAAGAAGGGATCAAAAATCAGCAAGCTGCTGTTGGAATGATTTTATTCAATTCTAGGGTTTACAAAACCCATCCAATGTTGGAAAATACCATAATAATCAATAATCAATAATCAATAATAATCAATCTAATCAAAACCTTAATACATGGTATTTATAAATAGGGATAGATAACTTGGGCCCTAAACAAACCCATTTATTTTAATGCCAAATATAAAAGATTCTAATAATATCCTAATAATTCTCAAAATCTCAAAAAATATATTAAATCCTAATTTCCTAAACTTAGATTTCAAACTAAAAAATGGAAACTTCTTTAGTAACATTGCTTTTTTAAAATTCCTGACTTTGATCCTTAGAGCTGGGAAGTCTTCCCACATCATTCTCCTCGTTGGAGAAAATTCGACCTCAAATTTTAACGTTCAATAAAATTAGAAACATTAATCTTCGAGTATCCACGACTTCAGCCATAATGTCAATGCACAAACAAAATATGGGCTCAAAATTAAACTTGACCGCCTCGGGCAACGTTATAAAGTCTTCAATTGGAGTATGTTGGGCAACTTCCTTTGGCACCAACTTGGCAACCTCAGGCAGCAAAACAAAATCTCCTTGGTTTAGTTACATGCTTTACCTCCCATTACCGCTTCACTTCTCCATCACGCAGCTCCTTCGCAGTTCCATCATAGCTCCAGTTCCATTAGGTTCTCTAGATCTCTCTTCTCCCTCTCTCCCCTCTTCTCTCTCTCAATCTCTCTTCTCTCTTCTCTCCCCTCTCCTCTCTCTCAATCTCTCTTCTCTCCCCTCTCCTCTCTCTCAATCTCTCTTCTCTCTTCTCTCCTCTCTTCACTCTTCTTTCCTATCTCTTTTGATCTCTCCCGAGCTCGCCCAAATATGTTGGGTATTAATATTCAATTATCATGTATATAATACTTGTGAAAAGAGTTCCTACACCCTCGGGTCCAAGGGCTTATCTATATCCAAGTGCTAAAACTACATCGTTTTGATAAAAATCTTTAAAAGGGTTAAGTTTTTGACATTAAACAACGTAATTTTGGCTATCAGATGTAAGTAGGTCCCTTCACACAGGTGCAGGAACTCCAATCTTATAATACTTAATATAATTAATAGTTTATATTATTAATAACTGTTGGATAATATGTTATTAATATATATATATATATATATATATAAAATTAATGTTCTGTTATTAATAATTTGTTGATATATACATATATATATATCTGCGCCTCATATGCCTGAAGTGCGCACCTCATGCAACACTTCTCGCTGTAGCTCCAAAAGATTTGTGTTTCTGTGTGCTATGCGCTATCGATAACATTGGTGCCTTGACAAATATGAAATAATCAAGACTCGACTTGTAGCTCAATGGTTCGCTTTTGTTTTTCATTTTGCTTCGTCGCTCAATATCTTTAAGGATCTTGATGTTCCATTGCCATATTGGATTTATTTCTTCTTAATAGTTATATTCTATCAAAAATATTGTTCCCTGTAATGTTTCATATCATAAAGAGTTGAAAGAGTTGGAACTTTCCTCTCCAAAATTTACTCTTTGCTTCCCTCTACCCACCACAGGGGCCATCTGGGATGATAACACAGACCATCTTTTACTCATGAGATAATGGACTCCAAAATTAAGTAATACTAAAATATGTCTGCTTAGGATTCAAGTAGCATGAAGACAGTCTCTCTTCCAATGTTCTAGTCAAATTTTCAAACGGGGCCATATAATATAGCAGAATATGTAGGGGACTGCTCATGTGCAACACCATGAAATGTCAAATAAAAAAAAAAAGATGATCTAAAAATAATAAGAACAATAATTGGTAACTTTGAAGTGCACAAAAGAAAACCACCCGTTATGCAGATAAATACCTTCAAAAATACTTGTGTTGCTCGATCAAGTGCAAAGTTTGCTATCTCTCTACCCCCCTTCATTTCCATGAATTCCGCATAACGCATCCAGAACTCAGGGTAATTTGCACATGGAATTAAGCATCTCTCATAAAGTTTGACAGCCTTCCAGTATAAAAGAAAAGAACTACAGATGCTGAAAAGCTCGGACAGAAATAAATGATAAAAGCATTAGAAGAAGTAATTTCATACCCAGTCAAAATCTCCTTGCCTTTCAACAAAATCCAGATAGTGGTGCCAATTTTCTATCTGAACATCATCAAGAGGTTCTACATGGAAGTAAGTTCTTTGAATACATTCTTCAAAGGAATTTATTTTTGCATCTAACTGACACGATTCCTTATAGAACTGTTCGCCAATGCATAAATATTTCTCCAGTGCTTTAGACTGGTGGGATCTGCAAGATGAATCCACCAGATCTCTTATGATGAGCGAAATTTCATCATTTGAATAAGATGAAATGGCGTCACCATTAGATGTCGCTTCTGGCAATACGTCCGAAACACAATCGACCTGACATCCCATCTCTTCTTTGCAGACGTCAACCAACTTCTTAAAACTGAATAAGATGCAGGCTAACAATGGTAAGGAAATAGCCCGAAGTTTAAAATATTGAGCAATGAAGTGTACATGTAATGCACCACAACTGACAGTCAGACAAGGTGAAAAGTACTTCTTCAGAAATTGGGGATGATGAGATACTGATAGTTGTTGACCTCTAAAATAATAAAATCGAATGTACACTGCAGGCTATCTAAAGGCAATAAGCGGGAAAGGGGTGCCAGGGACCCAATTCATGCTGCATTGTTGTTTCCGTTGCTATTAGATGATAAAGAGCAGGATATTACCTATCATAGTAACAATGTAACTTCTTTGTTGGGAATCTAAGAGCTTCAATGTATACATGAGCTAGAGAACTCCACTGCTGCTGATGAAACTCGAATTCAATGTATTTATCCCACAAGGTGTGGCTTAAATAATCCTTTCTGACAAAGGACATCCCCCTTTGGAATAATCTGTCAATGTAACAGAAATTTTCAACTAGAAGGCTGCTATTCAGAAATTCTAATATAAAGACGTGCAGCCATGGCCGAAAAAATAGTTCTTTGATAGTGATACAAGCTTTATTTTGTAATTCAAAGTTTTCGTCAGATGCCATTCCATCAAATGAAAACCAAGCATAAATGAAATGCCTAACAATATACTGTGCTTATGGCATTTGAAATAATTCAGTAGGAAAATATAAACATTGAAGTTCATGAAATATATCCATTTCGTAGCATCAAAAAAAATGAGCAAGGATTTTCTTAAGAAATATACCCAGGACCGAATCTTCGGGAATTTTAACTACTATAGCATGGAAGTTGGAGGACTAGTGAAAGATTACTTAAGCATTATTTATGCAATAGAAAAAGACTTTCTAGTATACCCATGATCAGTTGTTCCTGTGTTGTAGCTATTATTGAGATTAACCAAGCACAAAGAATGTAGTTGAGATCATAACTATCAATAAGTCATTATGGGGGCTCTGGATTGAACTACCTACGAACATCAACCGGATCATCAAGCACAGATATACCGAAGCTACAGTAGTCAGCCCATACACCAACAGAATAGGTAGCTGATTGCACTGCTCGTTCAAAGACTTTAATGACGCAGTCAACGGTGCTTAAGCGTGTCTTGTGAGAAGCATATTTTCTCCAGTAACCATGGCATAGGGGAAACTTGGACAAGAAAGAGTCATAAACTAAAGTAATTTTCTCGATGTCATCCTGGAAATCACACAGAAAGACATTATTTGTTTCCAACATAAGAGTAAACTTGGAAGGAGGATAAATCGGTAAATAAGTTATAACAAAAGCAGATTAAAAAGAATCAACCTTTTTGAGAACAAAAAACAGTCTACCAAGGTTAGAGGAATGCTGTGACTTAAAAACAGAAGGTTCCTGAAGGATATTTTCCAACAAGACCTAACCCTACAGGTAAGATGACACCTGGGTCTATACGCCTGAGGTATATATTGGACAGAAGGCTCTTTCAACAGTCTGAAAAATTATTAAACTAATTTCAACTTAGCAAAAGGTTTAAAAGACTTGTGTATATGAAATGCGGATACTTCATAAAGTCATCTATATCTGTATTATATACTTGGATACTTCTCTGATATGCATCAGATACTCCTAATAGGTGTCCATTTTTAAAATTAATTGTGAATTAAGGATATTTCGGACACACGTACCATCAGCCTTGCAGTCCTCACTAGGTTATATCTTGGATAAGGGTAAGGATACAGTTGTCTATCAGAGGCCAGGAAAAGAGAAGGAAAGAAGAGACAGAGAGAGAAAGAAAAGAAAGTAGAAAGAATTCCACACCCCTTGGGATTAGGAGAGAACTTTATTTTTGTATAGTTTATGTTGGGTATAAGGGACTAAGTCAAATCCTAGTAAAATAAAAATTAAAAAAAGGCTGAGGCCCAATACAATTTTTGCACACCTCTAAAAATGTAGTTAGCTAGGTTCTGACCCGGTCAACCTGCACTTATCACTAATACTCCCCCTCAAGTGACTAAAGGCTTACGCTTTGTTTTGTTTATCGTATATACACAACTTGGCAATCAGTGTAATGAGTAAGGGTGGTTAAGCCTTTTCAGTATCATTATCATGTTGACAAAGGGCAAGTGCTCGGTAACCATAATTCAGCCTATATATGTAATCACTCTCATTAAGATAACACAATTCAGTCTTTTTTTTCTCATAACAAAAATAAGAGTCATGACAAGATTTTCTGAAATATTATATAAATAAAAAATTAAGGATGAAATTAATCATAGTAAAAAGATATACATAAGAAAATAGTTATGAGAGCATAAGCACACTTACAGGATATGTTCTCTCAATCTCTGATATAAGAGAAGTCCAGCCATCAAAGTCGAGCAAGCCTTTAGTTATAACCTCATGAAGTTTGAGCTCATCAAAGACAACTATAAAGGAAAAGTACCAAGGTTATCCAAAAAAATAAAAGAAAACTACTAATTATTGAGAAAAATAAAAGAAAACTACCAATTCAGCAAAAACAATTATTTTGGGAACAAGGTGCTGGTATTAATTTAGGAAGAAATAAGCACTTATTAGAGAAATCAGCCGGGCAGTGAAAGAGAAAATATCAACAGATACCAAATTGTGGATATTTGATCGGCTAAAACAGCACATGCATTTTTAGAAAGAATTTGAAGGTACAACATAAAAAATTGCATTCAAAATAAATGGAAAAAAGTTTAGTTATAAAATCTTTCAAACTAGTTCACTATTTTCAATAGCGCAAAATCAATGACATCATCCAAGACAAAAGAAACAAGTGCGGGATAGAATTATTTCAACAGTATCTAATAAAGGAGACAGCAACAGTATATTATAATCATATTAATGTGTTATAGAAACGATTACTCTATTTGGCAGCTAGGCATGAACAGATTGGTACTTTCAAGCAGATAATGTAACACTGATTCATACCAACTCTTAATAAGGGCCTAAGGGTTCTTTTATACTGTTTTAAGTCCTTGCAGCAGGTACAAGTACAGCTATTGTGTGAATGAAGGGGTTCATCAATGAATGGCTCATTAAGGAGATCCAGGGCCAAAGCAAGCTCTTTAAGTACATTTTAGTCAACTCTATCTATGTTCATCAACTTACATAAAATTTAAATTTTTTCAAGTCAAAAATGAACTTATAGTATTTTGAGAAATATATCCATGCGGGACATGAGTACAAGCATTCGTATTAATGGATAATAAGATTTTTACCCAAATATTCATCTGGTATTCACCAGCTAATCAGGATAGTGGTGGTTGAACTGGGGTGAAACTCTAGCTAATACTAATAAGAGTGTTTGTGTACAAACATTCAATAAGCAATGATTTGTATAATAGATGTCAGTCATCAGACTTTCCAGTTGAATTATAAAGAATAACTAAACCAACCATCCACGCTTTCTCAACAATTTCTTAGCTTTTTCCAAATATTCCAGATTTTTGACCTAGTTCCTCAATCTAAAAAAACCCCATCTCCTTCAGACTCTCAAACCAAACATCCATATTCACAATTACTCCATCAATTACAGAAATCATTCGAAGCTTAGGAGAAGTGAAATCCTATACACAATTGATCCTTGGAAGCTCGGGTATATTTTAATGGATAAGTTCAACAAGCAGAAGGTAAGCTCCACAAAAGCTATAATTAAACCTAAGACAGAAAGCTACAGGGCTCAACACGTTTAAGAACAACTCCTTGGCATAACATAATCAAGATGCTGATTACCATTTCATCTTTTAGTAGTATGAAAGGTAATAAAATAGTCATTCTCTAACACCCGTTCCTTTGTCATTCTATTCTCGTTCGAATTCCATTCCCACCACCCAAACACAACCAAAGAGCAAGGCATTGGACGATTGGGCATCATTGTTTCTTCCCCATTAGCACTATCCAAGATCAACTTCATCATCGCGCGAAATGGTTCGATTTTCCGAATATCTAATTTCCGGTACCAAAAACGAGGTAGGGGAAAATGAGAGAAGGAGGCGGAGAGTGAGCAAACTGACCTTCTGAGTTTCCGTCCATGACGTCGGACTCAGGTTGCAATATTCAGAGAGACTTCCATAGGAGGTCGTGAGGCGCAGGGACAGACAGGTAGAGGGATTAGGGCTGCGCATTGTGATCCTCCTGGACGAGCTTTTCCATTTTGAAAAATTGTGCTTGTTTTTTTTATTCTTATTTGATTAAAAAATCTCTAAAAAGAAATCAAATAAATTTTGTCAGAAGGATCGTATTCATTTTTTAGGCTACCAATATTGTCAATAATTAGATTATTAATGATACCAAAATTATAAAATGGGTTATATTCCTTGAGATTTTTTAATTATTTTTTGAGAAAATAGAGTCTCAAATTTTTCTTAAATTCATTATCTATAAAAGAGGTAAGGAAGTGTGAAAAATTGTGCTTGTTTTTTTTTATTCTTATTTGATTAAAAAATCTCTAAAAAGAAATCAAATAAATTTTGTCAGAAGGTTTTTTTTTAGCGGGGAGGATCGTATTCATTTTTCAGGCTACCAATACCGTCAATAATTAGATTATTAATGATACCAAAATTATAAAATGGGTTATATTTCTTGAGATTTTTTAATTATTTTTTGAGAAAATAGAGTCTCAAATTTTTCTTAAATTCATTATCTATAAAAGAGGTAAGGAAGTGTTATTTGTGCTTATTTCTAAAAATTACAACCATACATATTAGAACAAAATGAAGAAATGCGATCACTTTTCATATAATTTGATCATGTATGGTGCCCTTGTCAAAATGGTGAAATGTCTAGATATCTAAGCCGCTATAACTGTTTTGGACTTTTCTGTTTACGGCCCATTTGATTGACCGAATAAAAGAGGTGGATTAGATTATTTAATCTATTTCCTGTTCTATCAAGCGTTTGATAGAGGCTCATACAAAGGATTGGACCATCCGGTTGGGCTCATTTGTCAGGTTACAACAGGATTATATAATCTTACATGAGAGTCTTGATAATCATATCCATCTCACAAAAAAATGAAAAACAAAGAGAAAAAGAAAAGCACTCATTTTTTCTCATTTGTTTTTTTTCCTTTTCCTTTTTTCCTTCCTTTTTCTATTTTCTTTCCAGTTTTGAATATGACTCGCTTTAAAGAAAATACTACTCATTTTTTGAATAAAATTTGTTCTTAACTATTAATTTACTTACATCAAATTTCTCATATTTCATTGATTTTTTGACTTGTTTGAGATGATTCAAATCTAAGAGCAAATATACACTCAATTCTATTTTATTCATTTTTTTAGGGCTTAATGGTTTAATATTTTGGACAAGATTCAATGCTTTATTGCCTCCTTCATCTATATCTATACTTCTATACTATGATAAAGCCAAATGGTTCTTTGGTTCAACCAACCATTTTTTTTTTTTTGAATTTCCATAAATACCCTCAAACATTACGGTTATTTACTTACAGTTATTACATAACTATTTTTGCTTTTACTCAAACATTATAGTTATCATATAGCAATTCCTATCTCTTTCCTAAACGTCGAGTACAATGCTTTTGATTGTAAAGGATCCAAAAATTCAATTTTAAAATATTTAATTAATTTAAATTTTAACCTATACACTCTTTCGGATATTGTATATTAACCGAAAAGCCGTTAAGTATGCGCGAGGCGCGTGCGATGCGGCTAATAAATAAGAAATCTAAGAAATTTCTTACGTTCCTTATTCCCATCTCTTTTTTATTCTCCTAATCAGTATTAATTACCAAATGTGGGGACCCTATAGCATCATTTAGTTCAAACAAATAAATAAATATTAGAGCATCAATGATATTAGGAAAATAAGGAATATAAAAAAAAATTCTTAAACTCATTATCTATGAAAGAGATAAATAAATATTATTTAAGTAAATCTCACAAAATTCTAAGGGCTTTAAAAAGAAGATCTTTTGTCTTATGGTAGTCCACCACAGTCCTCTTACAAAACCTTCATTTTGGGTTAGCCATACACTTCACATATTTCCACCAATTCACATGGCATCATCAAATAATACAAGTTTTGGATAAGAATATACAATGCACTAAAACACCCTTGTTGACGATCTTTTGCTCTTGACAGAATTTAGGATTCCTCAAACAATGTGATATCTCACATTGGCTTGCGTCCGTAGTCAATCCTATTTCCAATAGGCAAAGTTGCTAATTGAATCCAATTTTTCTTTTCCCATTCCTTTCGGACAATATACTTATAATGTTAAATCAAGATCACTAGAGTAGAAATAAAGCCTTGGTCAAACTTTTCTTTGGTATCAAGGAAAAAAAAAATTGCAAATCCCTCCTACTTATTCTAAAACCTTTCAAGGCCCACCTCATGGCATCCAAGTTGAGAAAGATAAATTGAAGAAGTATGGTCATCCCTTATTGAGATGTACTATTAAACCTAAATTGGACTTATTTGCTATGGATTTGAATAACAATAAAAATATATATATATATGAGAAACTATTAATTTTAATATAATTTGATGATATATAATTCTCATCAAAATGATGATACATCAATAGATTTAAATTATTTAAATAATAGGCGTGCGGTCGCACATATTACATAAAGTTAGTGGAGTTTTTTTCTTGGTATACCCTAAATGGGTTTTTTTTTTCTTTTTTTTCCCAATGTACCTACTTTTTCAAAACTTTTCTTGTCTACCTCACTTTTGCAAAATCGCGAATCATATTGGCAATTTATCTCTCTTCCCCCTCACACGCCTATAGTGATGTGTTGAGGCTCGGAAAAGTAAAATCACGGATATGATCCGTCTTTTTAATTTATTTTAATTGCCCACTGAAATCGTGAATCATATATGTGATTTCAAATTTACTAACATGCTATACAATAGTTTAATTGGTTAAAATATATGGCAGTTAACCACAAGGTCAAATGTTCCACCCCTTCCTCTAGCATTTGTATCCCATTTTACCTTTTTTCCCCATATCTGTTATTCTTTCGATTTCTCTTTTCTTCCATTAAAAATTAAAAAGTTAAGAAATTGGTGAAAACTTGATAAAAATTTAAACCTAATAATTTAAAATTCAAAATAAAAAATATAAAATATAAAATTTAAATATAACTAACTACTCAAAATTTAAGTTTAAATTTTATTTATATTTAAATTTTAAATTTTCAGTAGGTGGTTTTATTTCAAAATTTAAATTTTGAGTAGTTAGTTATATTTAAAATTATAATTTTGAGTAGTTAGTAATATTTCAAAATTTAAATTTCGGGTAGTTAGTTAAATTTCAAATTTAAAATTTTGAGTAGTTAGTTATATTTAAATTTTAAAATTATGAGTTTTAAATTTTTAACAAGTTTTCACTAATTTCTTGACTTTAAAAATGTTTAATGAAAAAAATAAATTGGAAGAAAAAAGAAACCGAAAGAATAACAGATGTGGGAATAAAAAAGCAAAAAGGGGTACAACTGCCAATGAAAGGAGTTAAACATTTGATCTTGTGGTTGATAGCCACACACTATAATCAACTAAATTATTGTTAACAAATTTGAAATTACAAATATGATCTGCAAATTTAGTGAGAAATTTTTTGTGAATAAAAACATGAATTATATTGTTAATTTTACTTTTTTTTAGCCTTGACATGTCGCTGTACGCATATCAGAAGTAAGAGAGATAAATTGTGAATATGATTTGCGATTTTGTAAAAATAGGGCGGACAAGCAATGATTTTAAAAAGTGGGGTCCGTTGTGGGAAAAAAAAACCCCATACAAAGAAAAAACTCAAAGTTCGTGAGCTTTCGCGTCCGATTGGACTTTAGTTTTGGTAATGAATGTGCATTTGCCGCTGTCAAACACTGAAGCCTTTTTCCTCTCTCCTCCACTTCCTCTGGTAGCCCTCTTTTCTTCTCTCGACGCAGGGGAAGAGAACGACGCGAAACTACGAACGAGAATCGACAACAAATGGGGCCGCTCTCCCTCTCCCTTTCCCTCTCTCTCCAAACGCCTCCCAATCACCGCTACCTCTTTAGCTCCGCCCACCGCTCATCGAGTTGCCTTCGATTCCATCCACTCAGGTGAGTGATTCTGGAGAATTCATAAAAGGATCGGAGCTGCTCATGGGGAATTTAGGGCTAATAGGTTATTGAAAATTTGATCGTTTGGAATGTTTCAAATTTTGCAGAATCTCGATCAGGCGTCAGAAGAAGATGCTGGGAGTTAAGCGAGGATTTGGTGCGGTTTGTTACGCGGCGCCTCTTAACCCATGGAATCTCCAATGGATCTGCACTATATCTTCTGCGTAACTCTCTCTCTCACTCTATTTTTTTTTAGTTTTCCTAGTTAAATCAGGAAAAGTCACATGTATGTACTTTTAATTGTTTTGTCCAGTTTCAAATGCACTCAAGAGAAAAGAGTTCAAATGCTAATTCTGTAACTTGGTCAACAAAGATGCCAACATGGGCACCTGGCTAGAGTTAAGAGACAAAAATAATGCGCCAAGGGAAGCCTTTGTTAGCAAAACAGACAACTCTATGTATGATAGGTCTGTATGGAATGCTAATTTCTTTTCCTTTCTTTTTTTCAAGTACTTCATGAGCTCACGCGTGTGATGAATCAAAACCATGGTGTTTAAAGATTTTGGTCCATGGGGTGGGCCAGCTCTAACGAAGTTTTTATGGTACTAGACCGCTGGAGGTTTAAAAAGTTAGTGTTCTATAACAACCGGGGCATACTCTTAACCACTTGGGCTGGGGGGTGAGCGTGTGGTTTGGAGGGGTGTTAACTTTTGGGAAATCAGATTATGGTGTAGAGCGGATCCTTGTCCCACCACGGGGACACAGGGGCCTTCTTTTATAAGGATCTTATTGATGTGGAAGGAGGAACCGTGTTGTAAGTTTATTTTTATATATTTGATAGTTTGGACTTTTTTAATTTAATTTAAATGTATTATGAGTTTTAATGTCCAAGTGTTTACATGCCTTTTTCTTGGCCATGAATTAGTTGTCGGAGAAGGCTTCTTTCCTTGCATCTTTATGGGTGTATGCTTTGGCGTGTGCAAACAGGGCTTCCATTTTCAGTTTTTTATAGGGATTGGGAGACTTCTCTAAGTTGACCGTTTGTATTTTTTTTTTTGTATTCCATTTTTATTACTTGTTTGTTACTCTCTAATTTGAGGAGGATCTCTTGTTCTCCGCCCCGCATTTTTCTGCACTTTTCTCTGGTGGAGTTCTTCTTCATCAAAAGAATAAGAAATGATAAATAAGCACATGATGAAGTCAACATTTTTAAATCGCATATATTGTTTCTGAAAGCAAAAAATATTGCCTTCAGTTCTTGCTTATAAAGTAAATTATTTGTAGATACTTGAGAGTTTCTTTGTTGAACTTGTTATATATTTGTTCTTTGGTTCTTGCAACTGGCTGTAGGTTCAGCTAGAAACTGCATTTAGAGATGCATAATTTTTTAAAATACATTAGTTAATTGAATTTTGCTTGCTTTCCTTGATGAATTTTCTCATTGTTTCTCTAGGGTTTTAATGCTTTCAAAGGGCACAGCAGTTCAAAAATCTTTTCTCGTTCCTTTGTTTGCCCTACAAGCACCAGCAAGCATAATAGCATGGATCAAGTAGGTTCTTCGCCATTTTGGTTCCCATTTAGTGAGCTACTTATCTCATTCTCATAAAGGGATTATTTTAGTTCCATGTAACCTACTCCAAAATTAAGGGATTAAGACATAATTTGTTGATGTGTTGTTACTAATGATTTTTACTAAATTTCTTTATTCTATTTGAACTGGTGGCATTATGGTTAATATCAGATGAAAAGTTAAATAATCACCCTATATTATATATTCAGGTTTAAGCACCAGTTTGGCAATCTGTATCATTTTCTCTTATGTATGTCAAAAAGTTTCAATTAGCCTCAATTCCTTGGTGAACACATTTGAGTTATGTTTGCAGGGGTGAATATGGTACTTGGACTGCCTTCTTGGCTCTTCTTGTTCGCCTCTTCTTCTTCCTTCCTGGTGGGTTTTGAAGTTGGTTTATAGTTTGGAGTCATTCTATTGCTCTGAAACCTCAAGGGAAGTAAATACTATTTCAGAAACTCCAATGATATGTAAAGACCTCAAGGGATGTTTTCATAATTTCTTGTGAAAACTTTTGTAATCTCCTAATAAAAAAGAATATATGATGCAAAAATATAGACCTAACTATTGTGGATATGTTCCTAAATTTTGCAATTAGCAGCAAAGTGATTTTTAATCCTAATAGATTGAATCTTCTTTGTTTAAGGTGAATTGGAGCTGCCTTTTGTTGCACTACTTTTGGTGATTGTGGCTCCTTATCAATCAGTAAATTTAAGGTGAGCACCAAGGCAAATAGGAAAAATGAAACAAAAGGTTAGAATTGCATTATATAGAAGGGGGATGCTATTAGTTTTTTAATAAAAATTTCCACCATGCTATTGGCAGAGGGACGCAAGGAGGCCATGTTATCTCCCTGATAATTGCAGCTTATTTGGCTTACCAACATTTCTCACGGGCAGGTAGCTTGCGGAAAGCATTTGACCAAGGGTCAATTGTTGCCACCTTAGCCATAATCTGTGCCACATTAGTGCCATTCCTGTTTTTGATCTGAATTTGTAACTTATATTTCCTTTTGAAGGACAAAGATTAACTGGTATGGCTCCATTGTATTATCCTAGACCCTTGCATTATGGCTCTGTTGTATTATCCTAGACCTTTGCATTGCCTTGCTCATACAGCTGGACTCTGGAAATTTTTTGTTTGTGTCGTATGCATTTCTATTATCTTGTTCCCCTTTTTAAAACTGCGATCAATGTAAAATATTGCCTTTGCTGATCATTTTTTCTCATTGTGTGATTTTCTAGCTCAGGTTAGTGGCCACAATATTCCATTTTAAACTTGTTTGATTAACGATCATTATGCTATTGTTCGAAGTGTGGATGGATATTCATTGAATTAAGTTTTTTACCTCTATAGATGGGGAGGCGGGATTGCATCAAACCAAAGCATAGCTAGATTTTAAATGATACATTGAATTGCATCAAGCCCTTATTGCCTCATTAGTTTAATGGCAAAATATTATTGCTATGATTCTGTATCCTGTTTCAAGTCTGACAAAGAAACTAACGTCTCTAAAGACAATAAATTCAAATATGCCTCGTCAAGTGGTTCCTCTTTAGGTTAGGCTATCTTCTCAGGAATTTGGATAGAGGAAGAAGTTGCATTGCCTGGTCTATTTTTTTTACCCTAATTGATGACTTAACAAGTCAAGGATGATCACCTTTGCATTTGCATTTATTGAAGAAAATTAGCACTATCCTATTCATTATTTTCTGAAACAAGTTATCAATGTTGCATTATTTAGTCAGTTCCACAATTGCTCAAGCATCTGTGAGAGTAAGTAATCCTAAAGCCTTATGGGCTTGTATTAGATTTTATTATCTAAGTGAGGAGAAAGTAGCTGATTCAACGTCTCTAGGGTACACAAACTAATTAGACAACTCTGTGCATTGCCTGGTCATTTCTTTTTTCTTTTTCTTTTTCTTACCTAATTGATGACTTACCAAGTCAAGGATGCTCACCTTTGCATTTGCATTTATTGAAGAAAATTAGCATTATCCTATCCATTCTTTTCTGAAACAAGTTATCAGTGTTGCATTATTTAGTCAGTTCCACTATTGCTCAAGCACCTGTGAGAGTAAGTAATCCTAAGGCCTTATGGGCTTGTATTAGATCTTATTATCTAAATGAAGATAAGTAGCTGATTCAACGTCTCTAGGGTACACAAACTAATTAGACAACTCTGTGCTTCTCCAACTTTTTGTGGCTTCTTCGTCAACTATAATGCCTGTGATCTTAAGGTGAAAGGAGGTGTTAGGGATGCATATCTCATCTTTAATTTCTATTCCTCCATTGTCCGTTACATCTGCAAGTGAGTGAAGAGCCTTCTCATTGCGGGGAAAAAGTGAATCCAGTAGCTGTTCAGAAATAATCCGCGGCAATGAGCGGCACTAAGAGGCAAGTTGCAGCAGAGAGCAGCAATAAGCTACAAGACTTGGAGGTTGCTGAGCTTGGACTCCCTGTTGGTTCTGAACCAAAGGCTGTTGTTGGCGTGGTTGGAGCAAATGGTGAACTCATGCTGTAATTGCAGATATGAGTTAGTTTTCACTTTCCCTTTTTTTCCCCTTGGATAGAACTGAAACCAGAAGTGTTACCTGGGTGTGGTGGGTGACATGAATGGTGTGGGTGGTGCGGGTGTTGGCATTGATGTCTGTGATGTCGAGGATGGATAATGGCAACTTCTAGAACCTGCAATAAGAGTGAAGTAACTATTTAAACATTAAATTTTTAACATTTGCAGTATATTTATGCACTATAATAATAGGTAATGTACTTATTTCACAAACTGATGCTGCCACAACAGTTTAGTCAGGTTGATAATGGGTGCATTTGCCACGGAAAGGTTTTAGACGGGAGTGAATGTACATCAAGTATAGCACAGTTTAGGTCATAAATAGCTTTGGTTTTACATGATTATCTCAATGTCATGTCTACTAGCCATCATATATTGCAGAATAAGCATGCAGCTTACTTGGGTCGGTGTTGGAAAGTTGTGCGGCTCCTCCAAAGGCACAGCTAGTAGGAGCTGGTTTCTTGTGGTAGTAGTTATTGAAGGCATAAGAAGCATGGTCTCGGACGGTGTTTGGGTTGTAACAACTTCCCCCTTGCTGAATTGGGGAGCAGTCTGCGCCTCCATAGCCACAAGCGTAGTCAAGAGCTACTTGTAAAGCAGTTTCTGAAGCACTTGGGTTTGCAATGCACCATGATCCACCTGATGAATTTGGGTTGCCAGTGGTTGGAGTTGGGTTTGTGTTTGGACTGGTCGGGGATGTGTTTGGGCTGGTCGGGGTTGTGTTTGGGCTGGTCGGGGTTGTGTTTGGAATTGTGGGGGTTGTGTCTGGGATTGTGGGGGTTGTGTCTGGGATTGTGGGGGTTGTGTTTGGGATGGTTGGGGTTGTGTTTGGGTCAGTCGGGGTTGTGAATGGGTTGGTTGGGGTTGGGTTGGTCATGGTTGATGGTGATTGAGGTGCAGTTGGGTTTAGGGTAGGAGTTGTTGTTGGAGTTGTGGGGTTAATGATTGGAACTGTATCCAGTTGGGTAGCGTACTCTGGAAATGGATAATGCATCTGCCTTTCTCGATTGTCCAGGTACTTGAGTTGCTGCTGGATTGCTTTTGAATGAGGTCTCCCTGCAATGCTTGAACCTGAAGAGATCAGAAGAAAAATGAGGTCTGGTCTTCTCTGCTTCCCTCTTTCCCTTTCAAGAATGAGTTTCTTCTCCATACATACTATTAGACTAAATTTTAGGTGACTATCAGTTCTGAATTTTTAATTTTCAGACCCTCGCATAGTGGGGAGCCTTGTTCATTGACTTCTGCCATTTTTTTTTTATAGGTAAACAAAACACAGTGCACATAAAATTTTCTATTGGGTTGAAATCTGTTAGGCAGTTGTGGTTAACATCCTAGTCTTAATGTTTAAAAATTGAAAGTAGTTTTAGCAAAGTCATCAATTTGGCATGATAAATATAAGGGTACGAGAACCCAAGGGAGGTGGTCCAGCAATTTTTCTAGGGGAAAAATAGAGATACAAACTGCCAGAGGGGGGGGGTTGGGTACGCCAATGTAGTCTCTTTTTTTGAAACTATTTAGAAGCTTGACATGGAATAAATATAGAACGTAAATATTTACCATGATATTTGTGATAGAATTGAAAGATCTACTGTGACGTTTGCTTAATTCATTCCTATACAAAAGAAAACAAAGGAAGAGGGGAAGGGAAAAAAAATAAAATATAATCTATTTTCTAATAACTTAACAGAGAAAATAAATTAGCCCATTGGCAAAGTTTCTGATGGTAATAAAATGAGTTGAATGTCATAAAGTATTATTTGAGCAAAGACCATCTCTTATGTTATATGCTCCTCTAAAATACATCCCTTTTTTATTGATGGGATTTCGGTCCCCACAAGTAGACATGGAGCATTGAGAGAGTTGCATAGTCTCAATGCAACATTTGACTCTCGTGTTCCAGTATTTCCAGCTCTATATTCTGTCACAAACTGAACAGAAAGGAAAAAACATATATCTGAATGAAGAGAGACATATTTCTCATGACTAGAAGTTATGATGCACGTAGAGATCGATGATATGATGTTTGAATGATCATGTATGAACCCCCTGAAGAATCATATAGGAATTAAAAAGGGGGGCAACAACAAAATGCATCAACACAGCCTTTGAGAAAATGCAAATTACCTGAACTGAGTAGGAAACACAAGAGGGAGAACATGAAGAATGGTGGTTTTCCAGTACCCATTTCTTCAAGCTGCTTCTATAATCCGGTTCTATGTATTTTTATGTTGATATATTTGTTCCTGTTGTGCACAACAATGCTGAGGGGGTCTAATACTTCTCTCTCTTGTTGTAAAGGGAGGAAGAATATCATTGTTCTTCCCTCCATTTGTTGTCATAAATATGAAACTGGAAGAATCAGAGGTTTCTTGGTTTGAAGAGAAGGTAAAGGGAAGGGAATATGAGAAAACTTAAGAAAGGAGGAATTGGGTAGGTTGTTGAAAATCTCAAGCAAGAACAAGTGCAAAAGAGGGAAAAGGTGTTGAAGAGGAAAACGGAAAAGGGTGATTTGGTTTGGAATTTAGATCTGATGCTTAGGCCCATGAATCAATTGTGTGTGTGTGTGTATATGTATATATATATATATATATATATATATCCTTTGATGTGGCATTTCCACTTTCTTGGCTTCCCCTTTCTACTGTTTCATGGGACTTAATCAAAAGGTAAAGATTGTGTGTGTGTGTGTGTGTGTGTGTGTCCCAGTAGGTGCAGGCATGCAGATTGAAGAGAGAGGAGAGGGACTGTTTGTTATATGAGCATATATAAGTGCAGTAACAGGAGGATTTTGCTGTTTGGATTAAAAATTCTATTAATATTTTACTAGCTAGTAAAATTTACACCCAATCCAATGATGGAGGAGGCTATGTCCAAACCGTCAAAGTTAAGTTGGCAAAGAAGTCAATTATAAAAGGCCTGAGCTTTTGACAGTTTGGATAGAACCCCATTTATATTAGGACGAGGCTCAAATTTTACCGGACCGTGGGATATGAGGAATGTTTTAAATTGGAATTCCCTTCTCTCATGTGAATCTCACATGCTGTGCTTCTACTTGCTTATGTGCTCATAAAAATATTTTCCTATACACACACACACACGTACAGTTCATGCAGTTTTAATAGAAACATCTTCCCTACTCTTCACAAATACTATGGCTTATTTCCGTAATTGCTTAGGCCCTCAACCCTTCAGATTTAGCGTGTCTCTTTACATAATTTATCCCAAAAAAAAAAAAAAACAGCTTTTTTACATATAAAAAAGAAAAAAACTCATGAAGACTTTTCCAAGATTTTCAAACAACCTTATGGTGTTGAGTAAGGCCATACAATCCAATAACTAAGGCCAATCTCATTAAAATGTATGAGTCCTGAGATTTTTGATGCATACGACAATCATAGAGCACACTCTCTCCCTCTTGATGAGGCCAAGAGGAGAGGCTATGAAGCTACTTGAGCTCGGGGAAGATGCCAGAGACTTGAACCAGGATGAAGTATTGTCGTACAAAGGACAATCACCGTAGCGAGGGAAAGTGTTATACGAACAACAATCTGAATTCGAAGAAATAACTTCTGAAATGCATTCTAAAACTAGAAAGTAAGTATCCTAAGAGCTTTAAAATACTCGGACAGTACATGTTTAAGTGGAGGGTTCAAACGTCTAAATTTAGAAATTCACTCGTTGAAACCATCAGCTTTCCTAGAAAGAAATGCGAACAATAAAATACTGAAAAAAAATAAATTTGACAATTTATTTCACTCTGGAAAGAAATACGAGAAACTTCAATTCTCACGATTTTTTTTTTTTTCAAATCTAAATTATACATCTGTCATTTTGCGAAAAAAAAAAAGAGAGAAGGGAAAGGGATTGCATAACCCATACTTTTCCTTGGAAGAATGGGCCGAAAAGTTCACAGCCCACAATCCCATCTGGGCCATTTACCATGCACAAGGCCACCTAGGGCCAAGCCCACGTTCGTTGGCCCGTGGCACGCCCCACAAGGAACCAAATGGATGTCGTTTTAGCTCCAATATAAAGGGAAACACAAATTTCATTTCATTACTTCTTCAATGATAGGTGGCAATTAGGCGGCCCGGTTTGATTAAAAATGGGTCAACTGTGGGTTGCGGGTGAATAGAGCGGATCAAGATCAAGGGCTTACGGACAACTTTTTATTTTTCTTAATATTTTTATAAACCAATTAATATTTTATAAAAGTTTTATTTTTAAATCTTTAAAAGAAATCTTAACTACAAATGATAATTCAATCGGTCAAATCGATTATGGATTGGCCAAATAGAGGTCATAAGTCAATACGAGCGGGTCAATGACTAGTCAATATTATTTTACTAGTAAGATTAGATTGGGTTATATAATGAACTAATAGAACAAGTTGATGGATCGTGAGTTGAATTCGCCGGCTTTGTCTATATAATTTTTTTAAGATAAGGAAAATTCAAAAAAAAAGTGTGAAAATTAATTATATGGTTATTTATTGATGACTACTGCTCACATATTAAAATGTTTTTAAACTTATTTTTACGAATGGGGCCTACAACTCAGTGGCTACCATATGAAAACTATGGAAATTACAATCTGAACGGACATTTAGACACTCTACTTTTTATTAAAATTTATGAAATAAAATAGTCCAAAAAATAATAAATAAAAGTATTTTATATTAAAAAATAAGGCAAAACGACATTGGCTTAGAACTCTTTCCTAAAAAAAAATGAAATTTTGGTGTTTTAAATCAACCAAAAAGAAAAAGCACGCTGTATTTTTCTCTTCCTATTATTTTTTTTAAAAAAGTGATTTTTGGATATGTGCCGAAAAGTGGTCCCATAGCATATGAGTCCCTTGTTAGCTTCAAGTCGTGTCTCGTCTGTATTGACTTTAGAAAAATACCTTGTACATAAAAATTTGGGAGATTCGTGAAACTGAATGACAGAATAATTGTAATAGGATATTAAAGAATGAATGTTTAAAAAGAATTATCGTTCTATTTTTTTTTATAATATCAAACAATAAAATGAGAATCAATACTCTCGTTTTGATTTTTTGTAATGCCATTTAACCGAATCCTTGATGTTGAGGGTCGAAGTCAAAAGTTTACAAAGGCTCCAGTATTATATCAATAAAATGTTGCTCACCCTCTTCCTAAACCCTTAAAATATCGCTTTAGTCACGTGTATTTTATCTCCCCATAATGAACCCAAGAATTAAATGACTTATTCCCTCATAATGAGCATTTCCACCTTCGGTATTAGCGTTGGAATACAAAAAATTAATTCCACTACTTTATGCACGAGAATAACATTTCTAGGCTAAAAACTATATTTAGAAATTTAGTTATTTGATACAAATTTGAAACATATTTTTTTTGGATCGAAAGAAGGCTAAAAAAAAAAAACAAAACACTTTTAATGCTTTTTTAATCAAAAGTGCTTTCCTTGTAGGAAATCTTAGAATGAATCATTCTTATATTTAAGGGAATTCGCACTTCAATGCCTATTGAAAGCCGCGATCGAACTGTCTTGCAGTGTACGATTGTCGTGATTCATATTTCATTTTCATTTTTATCCCAACTTAATTTCATTCTTCGTACTAAGCAAATAATAAATTTAACAAACTCTAATTCTCCAAATAAGAAAGATAAAATGAAAAGAAATCATTTCCCAAAGTAACGACCAATTGTCTCACCTTTTGTGATTATCATGAATCACGTCTACACAGAGATAGAGAAATTTAACGAACAACGAAACGATTCACAACATGCCTCTCCTCACAATCACTGAAGTCATTTATACGATTTAGGAGTTTAAATTTAAGTAAATTCAGATGATAAAATTCATATCATTCTCAACATTCACCACACTCCCAATTATGGAAAAAGAGCTATTCATGGACTGAGCTTTGAACCCATATTTGGAAAAAATAAAGCATTGAACTAAAAATCCCACTGATTCTCTCTCTCTCACACACACATGGAGGTTCCATCGGATCACATCCATTACCATTTTTTCCCTTCCTAGAAGACTAGCACAAGTGTTTGTGTATATATATATATATAGGAAAAAAAAAACAAGTGAGTGATTAAATTAAAAAGGGAAAAGAAAAAGAGAGGGAAACCCACCAGTAATACAAAAAAAAACACAAAATTATTTTAAAGAAAAGGAAATCAGAGAGAGGGAGGGTTTCTCAGAGTGTGAGAGAGAGAGAGAGAGAGAGAGAGCGCACTGTGAGTCTCGTTTTGTCAGATCTGAAGCATCCATCCAACGGAGGGGGGAAAGAGAGAGGGAGAGGGGAAGAGAGAGAGTATGGGGAGCAGAGGGGGGAACGGCAGGGGGAGTGGTGGCGGTGGAGCCGCGGTGTCGGGGATTCCGGCAGCGTCGAGGAAGGTGGTGCAGAGTTTGAAAGAGATCGTGAACTGTCCTGAGCACGAGATCTACGCCATGCTCAAGGAGTGTAATATGGACCCCAATGAAGCCATTAACAGACTCCTCACCCAAGGTTTATTCCTCATTTTCCATCTCTTTGTCACCTCTCCATCCTCATCTTGATATGGAAGGAGACGTTTCTTTTCTTTTTATTTTCTTTTTCCCTTAATTGACGACTGATGAATTTGATCCTTTGATTATTAGATGGAAATTTAGTATTGGGTGACTGGGGCCTTGACCCTTCTTGGGTCGTGAATGATAGAAGATCATATAGTTGTATACTCAATTTCTTCACTTTCCAACTTATGTTAATAGCCCAATTAGGGTCTTTCAATAGGTTTGCCTCTTTGGGGTTTAAAATTTATTCACTTTTTCTCTTTTTGTTAATGAAATTGATTGCGAGGTTTTATTATTGATTCAATTTCTTTCTAACTCTTGTTAAGAGCCCTGTTAGGGTATTTGCATATTAGGGATTTACCTCATTCAGGTTCAAAATTTTATTCGCTATCTGTTTTCCCTAATGAGCAATAGTACTGCTTGTGAGGTTTTATTTTACTTGTTATACTGTTGTACTTCCATATAATCTTGACACAGGCACATGCATATAATTATTTGCTGTTATCTTTTCTTTGTGTTATTATTTTTGAGTCTTGGTTGAGGTTATGCTGTAGAGGTATAATCCTTCAGTTTGGAATATTCTTTAAATCAGAAAGACGTGTAGAGTTGGTGTAGGTGAAGATCATAATTTGGGGTTAGCATTCTTGAAACTATCAAATTAGATCAAGAAATCAAGAGATCAGCTTTAGTACTGGAACATTTGAAAATAAAAAAGAAAGAAAGAAGGCGAAGAAAAAACCTTATGCTTCATGGGAAGGTCTACTATGTATCTTCGTTTTTATAACTACTCTTTGCTAACACCGATGTTCTGTTAGGCAATTGCTACTGGTGTGGGAGTTGGTTTGTGTGATGTTTTTGTTCCAATGATTATTCTTGTCTCCTTTCAAAGCTCAGGAGACAAAGTTAATGTGTGACAAACCAGATTGGTCTCATATGTTTTATTTGAGTTCAATAGAAAACTAAGAAAATGGCGCCCTACAAATAATGGATCCTGGTTTTTCATATCACCTGTATTATCTTTTATTGATTAGATCCTGCTGCTACCGAAATGCTATTGTGAACATTGCACAAGCATTGCAGGTATCTGAAGAAATTTTCTGTTTATTTTGATGGATGATCTTTTGTTGGCAAGCTATCAGGCTGTCAGCTATTAAAAGGTTTATTCCTTTTATATGGGCAAAAATTTGTGGGAATTTCCTGTGCATGCGTGTTTGTTAAGTGATACTTTTGCCAAGTATATTGGTTTAGTTACATGCTTTACCTCTTTTCTTGCGTAGGGGAATGTTAGACGAGGAAAAAATTATTTTTTGTGTTTGATTGTTACCTTTTTTAGATGCTGTTCCACTCGTGATGGGACTTATGCACCTATTCCCATCCAGATTTCTTCTTTACTAGCTCTAATTCATATTATATCAAAACTCATCTCTAATTCAAGGTTTGTGGAATTTGTAGATCCTTTTCACGAGGTGAAGAGCAAACGCGAAAAGAAGAAAGAGGTGAGTCCATGTGGAAAACCCATAAATTTTCTCTTTTCACATTGATTGATAGTTATATTCCTTTTATTTTTGCAAGAACCTTAATTGCCTGATCAACTGGTCCAGGCTTGCACCTGTTTGCTTGATTTTTTTTTGGTTTGGTCATTCATATATTCTTCAGGCATGTTTAGGGTTTGATTTGGGTTTGGGGATTATTTAAATTAAACTGAATATATTGGTTTTTCAAATTTCCAGTTGGAATGACCAGATTTGTTTATTTGGTTCTATTTTTTTTTGTTGGTTTTGGTTTTCATATGCACAAGCAAAGGCATGCATGTAGAAATATTTGTCTATTGTTTATGAGCTACTAGATGACTTTAGATTTTTTTCAAATGTTATGAGGTATGTTTGATACACTTCAGGGGTTTCATTGAGACTGCGGACTCATGATTTTATTTTCACAATGTCAGTCCAGATACTTCTCAATGTCATTTCACGATTTTTTCCTTTTGCTTCAGAATAAGGATACAGCAGATTCTAGGCCTCGTGGTATTAATAACACTTCTACCCGTGGTAATAAGGGTAGTATTGACCGTGGACGTGGTGCTCCAACCCAGTTCAACTCTTTCGGTATGTGTATGTCAGACTCATAGATAGATTATAGTCCGTCTGTTGCTGGATGTTTGATCTTGCTATGTGTATTCTTACGCATATAGTTTTTCTCCTTGGTTGCTAGACTCAGGTGCTACATATGTTAAACCTGCGTACAAGAAGGATAATGGACAAAGCTCTTATTCAAGTTCATTTTCAGCATCTGGTATGGCAGGGAATAGCTCGAGGCAACCTCCTTTCCTCAGGTAAGTGTTATGAGAACTTCTTACTTGTAAATATCTTTTCCCTTTGCAACAATATGTAATTGAATGGTATAAGTTTAAATTTTCTGGAACTCTTTACCAAGGAAACATGCCTTGTGCTTAGGGTCACCGGATTCGTTTCTGGTGCATTCTGGAGAAAGATTGACCTTGCTTCCGTGTCTACCCCTAAATCATTAATTCGTCTTCAGTTTACAGTTTCTATTAGCCAAATATAATGAAAAAGTTCCCAGCTTAAAACTATTATAACAAAAATGCAGTAATCAATTCAACCATCCCAAGTAAAATTCCAAAATGGATACTAGTAGTCATTTAAAAACAATGAAATAGAGAAAATCAATGGAGTAGCAACAAAACATAACCAGCATAAGCTTAGTTATCAGTATTTAATTAGGCAGGTTAAAGAAGACAAAAGATATTGTGCAAAAACATTGTTAAGAGCCAACTAATGCAGAGAAGAGATTAAGTGTGGTCTATAACTGCAGCCATCCTCTGTTTATTAATTTAATATATTCTTTGTCTATTGGTAGGAGATTACTGCAACAATTCAGCCGTTTTTTATTTTTGCCATTATTTGTAAAATTTCTGATTTTGGTTATTTTTTATTTTATTGGTGAATGCATGCACACCTAACCTAGCAACTGCGGGTTTTGAAATGAACCCTTGATATTGGCTTAGCGCCAGGGGTTTAATACAAGCTGGGGTAGCGCCACTGACTTTGGTTGTCTAGTCTGTCCCTGTGGTAATTGAATTGTTGCTACTTTTGGTATTCATGTCTGTGATTCCCGAGTCGTACTTCGAAATTTTCGGGGAGATAGACATGGGATTGTTTTTCAGGTCTATGATTTCCAAGTTGTATTTAAGGCCAGAGCTCTTAACATATACCAACTTAGAGATTATTCAATGTTACAATGGAATATGCTAATATGGAAAACATACTGCAGATACTAGTTTGTGAAGCAGTATAAGTTCTGTAATTTTATTGAAATATATCCATGTTGCAACCAAATTACTTTAGATGCTTTAGGTAGATCAGGAATATAGCCTTGAAGAGAGGCATTCAGTTTCTTTGGGATTTGTAGTCGATGTGGGGTAAATATATGTTACTATTTTCTTTTTTAGGGATGATTTGCATCTTCTGTTTTTCACTCTCCTATGTACATGAGAAGCATGACGTGTCCTCAATGATGAGTTCATTGTTTTCCTGTGTACTTTGTCTCCTGCAGTGATTTTGCTCCACCAGAAGATAAAATATCTGCAATAGCTGATGGTATATCTTCATCCTCACAACCTTCTTCTGGAGTTCAATCTGCTTGGTTGGGGGTTCCAGGTCAAGTATCAATGGCTGATATTGTTAAGAAGGGTAGGCCACATGGCAATGCTTCAAGCACACCAAACAGATCTCAGCAGAATGTTCATGATCACCATGTTTTGACACCTCTGCCTGCAGCATCACATCATGATTTTCATTTGCCTCAAGACCACACTTCCAAGGTGTCAGAGTTAAATCCTGAGTCAGGGGTAGCTAAAAGCACGCTTGTTCCTCCAAATGATGAATGGCCTTTGGTTGAGCAGCCACCAGCTCCGAGTGTGTCCTCTGTTTTGGAGGCAGTTGCAGATTCTGAGCTGTATGCAGAGTCATCTGAATTTACCATTGATAGAACCAATCAGCACCAGGTAGATGAGGTTCGAGTTGAACAAGATGACAATGCTGAACAATTCAATTCAAATCATGTTGGACCTGCTACTTTGTCCAGCTTAAACATACACAGGGAGAGTCCTGGCGCATCACCTTCTGATAATGATTTATATCAAAAAAATACTTTTGAGACCCGGGAAGGTGATTATCTCGCCTTGAACCTGTGTCTGTCTAACCGTCTATAGTATTTACTATAATTTTCAAAATCTGTACTGGTTACGGCTAGTTTCTCGTGTGTTTATGGGTTTTCAGCCGAAAAGTTCTTGAATGCCCCTATGGAGGTGTTTGGCTGCATCTCCTGAACGCAGCGTGCAGGCTTGCAATTGGAACTGGCCCTTAGCTTTAGAGATTTATCTACAGAGAAATCTTTGCAATCTTTTTTTAATATGTTCAGTTCAGTCCTATTTAAGGTTTTCTTTTCTTTTTTTTTGGCAATTTTGCTTTCGTGCTGCATGCCTGATATCACAAGAATTGATTCTGGTAACAACCAATCTTAAATTTAAGCTGCTACTTACTTATGAAAGAGAGTAGTTAGGGAAAAGTGTTTGCGATTTTGCAGATTACTTCTATCTGTTTGCCAGCCCAGAACAGAATTTAACAATATTTGAAGTGACATTGTTTCTATTCCTCCCTCCAGTTTAGGTTGACATTTGCTTTTGTTTCTTCTTTCTTTTTCCTTCTCTAGAAGATGCTGCCATAGCTGCTGAAAAATTCCAGCAGTTGAGTTTACAGGATAATCAGCATGCAGAGTCTGAAGAGGATCGGCACCCTGTAAAGATTCCAAATCACCTGCAAGTTCAAACTGAACATTTCTCACACTTAAGCTTTGGTAGTTTTGGAGCTGGTATTAGTGCTCAAATTGCTGGACCATGTGCATCTCGGCCACCACAAAATGAAGAGGCATCTTCTGCTGCAGATGCCTCGTCAGTTGGGCTCTCAGACACCAGGTTTGCTATATTTCTATATGGTTTGTCTCTGCATTTGATTTGTTGTATATCTCAGAATATTATTTCCTTGCAGAAATTATGAATACTATGGCGATGAGCATCTCAGAACAGTCTCGGATGGAAATATTGCTCATATAAGTGATGCTAGTGCTGGGATTTATGATTCTCCTTCAGTTTCACAGCCAGAGGGATTGAAGCCGGAGAGCTCTGAGGCTGTTCAGGGAAATCAATACACGTTTCCTTCATCTGGCTATAACTTTGAAAGTGCTGAACATATGAATCCAGCACTCTCTCATCCACAGTCAAGCGCTCAGATGCCTAATCACGATCCTTTCTCTAATGCAATGGTACCAATTAACTTTGTTGCTCCAAATTTGGTGTTATGCTTGTTAGCAGATAGGATATTCTTGTTATAAATAACATGAATTGGCGATTATGAACCAGAAGCAAAAGTTGTTGGTTGATAGTTGAAAAATTCAATCAATGTCATCACTTGGTTTATAATGATAAAATTTTTAAATTTCCTTTCTTTGTTTTCTCCCCTTACAAGTTTCATGAATTTTTATTTTTCTTTCAACATTTTAGAACTTGTAGTATGATCGAGGAGGAACAATTAAAAGTGCTGTTTGGATCTTAGGGAATTTAGAAGTGGTAGTAATTTAACTTAAACACTTATTAAAATAATGTACTAACTCAAATTGTGATATGATTGTGTACAAGGTTTATTTTATCGCTGACTAATGTCTTTTTTCTGTTGTGTTTGACATGGGTGAGGGATATTAGAAGTGTGGTACTTTGTTATGGCACTCCACTTGAACTTGAACCTCCTTTTAATATGCCTGAGAACTTGAAGACTGAGATCTTATAGAACAAAAGGACTTCCTAATTAACTAATTGTTAGTATCTTTGTGTGTCGAAGTGTTGCATCTTTCTGTCTGGAAGTAGTTTAGCTCAGGCGGACGCATCCATGTGCAAATCTTTTCAGGAGGATATGTTGGAGTTCATGGGTCTTGATTAATTTGCATGTCAGGATAGAAATCAAAATTGTTTAATTCTTGCTTAGTCATGTTGAATGTGTTTGAAGCCTTCAACAAATACCTGCGTTATAACTATTTAGATTCTCCCCCGTCCAATCTTTCATGCTGCTACAGTTGTACAGTTCCAGGTTGTATGTTTACATGCTTCAGAACTTTGTCTTTTTTTGTTCTTTCCCTAATTTAGATTGTTGACTTGAATGTTTGATTTGAATATATTTTGAAGTTATTTACACTATCTATGTCCAGGTGTATACAAATTCATTGCCTAGCGCTTTGTTGGCATCAAATATGCAGCCTGTGAGAGAGCCTGATCTTGCATATTCACCATTCTCCATGACACAATCAATGCCTCCAAAATACAACACCACCATGTCTTCCATCAGCGGGCCGACAATTTCCATGCCAGAGGTATTCCTCATGCACTAGCTTGTTGGGCTTCTTTTAGAATAATTTTTTTCAAAGAACATATTGATTAATCTGGATTTACTTCTAATCGTCATTTCTATCTGCATTTTACCTGGATGGGGAGCATATAGCAGCAGCGGCAGTGAGAATAACTGTATTTGTTTGTTGGATGGTGCAGTTATTAATTATTTTAATTATCTTCAGTGTTTCAGTCATAGCCCGATCTCTAGTCATTAGCCTCAGTTTACCAATCCCACCGTCTATCATGCCCATCACTTGCCTGTAACAGTAACAATAGGTTTTATCTGTCAGTGGAACATCACAATCATTCAGTTCTGCCCAACAGGGTTATAGTGACTTGATTGGTTGGTTGGTTTTCTTGTTTTATTCTTGGCATAACAAGTGAATTAGGTTAAAGAAGGTAAAAAGGGAAGAATTTTAAATAGCATTGATTCATCCCCCCTCTTAGTGGTCATACTGGGACTAACAGTTTTAGTATACAGAGTTGCCTGAGTTTGATATTTTGTAGAACATTAGAAACGAGGTGTTTTAAATATTTAGACGAGTAGCATGAATCAACTAAATTGTGTCCAGCTATTTGAAATGAATATCAGGAAATCACATAGATCATTATTCATTTAGTCTGATTATTTGGATTTGAAATGTGTTTTCTATTACAACATGACTCCTTAGGTCTAATTAGTCATTATTTGGACTGCCAACTCATGATTTATTTGTATTTGTTTGCTTTCATAAAGTGCTGACATTCGCTTCAGCATCAAGTGAAAAGAAGACTCATACAGAAAACTTTACATCATGTTTGGCTTGCGAAATGGAATGAAATACCTATATGTCATGGAAATATAACATGTAAGGAATAATATTTTCATGGAGCATAAGTAAAATGGTTACTTCCATGGGTTATAAGGGGAATAGATGACGAATAGTTATTACACCCTTGACAATTAGTAACAGGTATTCCTTGTCTATTCCCCTTATGATCCATAGGAGTATGCATTTCACTTATACTTAATGGAAATATTACTTCGTGTAAGTTATATTTCTATGGAACATCTATTTCATTTCATTTCACGAATCAAACGAGTAGTTAGTGTTGAACATTTTCATTTTTTTCAATTCATACATATTAAAATTCAAATATATGCAGGCTCTAAAGGTAGGTAATTTTTCTTCACCTCTCCCTACGGCTCAGACCTCGACCGGAACTACCGTTGCCACAGGACCAGCTCTTCCTCAACACCACCTTGCTGTTCATCCATATTCCCAGCCGACTCTTCCTTTGGGACATTTTGCCAACATGATCGGCTATCCTTTCTTGCCGCCTCAGAGTTACACATATCTCCCCTCTGCTTTCCAGCAAGCATTTACTGGTAGCTCATATCACCAATCTCTGGCAGCGGTCCTCCCGCAATACAAAAACAGCGTTTCCGTCAGCAGTTTACCGCAATCTGGCTATGGGGCCTTTGGTAGTTCAAGCAGTATTCCTGGAAGCTTTTCACTTAATCCACCTGCTGCTGCCCCTACAGGAACAACCCTGGGCTATGACGATATCATAAGCTCTCATTATAAGGCTGCCAATCCTTTGATTTCAGTTCCACAGGTAATCTTTGATTTTCATGTAGGTTTAAATTTTTTTTCCCAGTACTTCAACGTATGAATTTGTTCATGCAAATTAGGATCATCCTAAGATAAAATTTTGAGGCTATGCTTTTTTTTATTTATTTTTTTTTTTTTTGTATGTATCCTATGTTTGGCCCTTTGGATTAGGGTTTATGTGGATTTAGACAAAAGTGATCTAGCTAATCCAAACCCAAACCCTCAAATCCACGGTGCCATGCAAAGCTTTAATTTTTTGCTATATAAAACTAAACACTTATTTCTTGTTTGGTCATGGTAATAGTTATTTCATTCCACCGCTATTCCCATGGAATAGCTATTACCCTATTTGGTTCACTTTAGGGCTCTTGTTTCAATCAAGGTCCATGGGAATAACTATTCCTTGCATATTCTATTTCAAAGGAATAACTATTCCATTCCTGCTCAATTTTGGAAGCTATTAAAGATGAATACAACAAATCAAAACATTTCTTATTCAGATCTGTTTTTATGGGTTTGTGATATCTGCTTAATGATTTTGTCTGTGGGTTTCAGAACGAGAACACGGGCATGTGGCTTCATGGGTTGGGTTCGAGAACGATGTCTGCGGTCCCACCCAGCACGTATTACAACCACCATCAGGGACACAATCAGCAGGCAGCAGCTGCAGGATATCGGCAAGTTCAGCAGCAACAACAGCCGCAGCAGCCGACGCAGCACGTTGGACCACTGGGATACCCTAATTTTTACCATTCTCAGGGCGGTGGGATATCTTTGGAACATCAACAGAACCCTAGAGATGGTGCCCTCGGTGGCTCGCAAACTCAACAATCCAAACAGTCCCAACAGATATGGCAAAACAGCTACTAATCCTTGGCTTCTTTGGGGGCGTGGTTCGTAGTGAGTTTGAGAGTGGGAAGAAATGTGAGGCTGTGAGGCTGAATGAGAACGCTTTTATCTCTTGTAATGGTCCACCAATGCCCTGTGCCTTGAGGTTGTATACTAAGTATTTGTTGTTGTTTAATTTAGGAACACACTCTTGCTAATTTGAGTTGGTGAACAATTTGTTTCATGTCCCTTTTTATCTCCTAAGGTTGTGTTTGGATGGCGAGAATGGAATGAGAATGAGAATGCAGTGACAGTGGAATGAGAATCAGAATGGAATGATTATTCCTTTCATGACGGAACAATCATTCTGTTACCTTTTATGTTATCAAATAATGGAATGAGAGTCGGCATTCTTATCTTCATTACCTTTCTTACCATCCCCTTTTTTTGTTTCCTAATTTATAGGTGATCCATTTTTCTTAAGGTTTTATTTTTTGTAAGCAGGTGGTATGAACAAATACATCCTTCTCCATACGTTTTCTCAGTAAAATATTTTCAGAATTCATTTTATTGGCGAACTAAAGATGGGGTCAATAATGCGTAATTAATTTGTTGGTTTAAAAAGGGCCTAGAGCTTTATTAATTTCCCAATTTTATTTTGGATCAATCACAACTTTTATGTGATTTCTTAAAAATCAAGGTCCATTTTGTTCCCATAACAGAGTTGTTCCGGTTTTTTGTTGTCATATTGAACAAAGCTTAATCAGTAGGCCAAGCATTTCATGCACCCCAAAAATGTGAGGGGGAGATAACATTAGCAGCTAGTCTGGTTCGTGAAATAGATGAGGGATTCCTCTTATAGCTTTGGCTAATAGTAATAATTATCTCTTATTTATTCCCCCCGTGGTGTATGAGATTAGCCAAACTCCTTTTTTTACCTCGCGCAAAAGTTTACGGTAAGACAGGTTCGTGTAATCTAAATCAAGGAAATTGCATTTTAATTCTCTTTTGTTCTTTTACAAAACCAAATTAAATGCGAGAAATTACCAAAAATTGAAAGGGATTTGGATTAGGTATGAAAATACCATGAGCACAAATAATACACCGAGCACATTCTACTCTACGATTACGATCAATTTTGTCATTTCGCAAAATTTCAGCAATCCAATCGAGCAAATTGAGCCCACTTGCCAAAAATAGGTTAGCACCATTTGGAACTCGCATGAGACTTTTTGGTAGAAGGCCCCCTTTGAATGAATAGTGCTATGTACACAAAGGATTTCATAGTAAAATCACAAAAGCTTATGTGTCAAAAATTTATTAGACCACAATTTGTCATTTACTAAAAAATCCTGCACTACATTTGTTTCACATAAGTCTTTTATGATTTTGTTGTGAAATCTTTTGTGTGCATAAAAATTATTGCCTTTGAATAGCGCAAGGAAAGCACTCTTGGATTAAAAAGTACTTTTTCAAAAAAAGATTATGTGTTTGCCATAAATTTTTTTTAAAAAAACTTGCCAAATAAATGTTACGAGAAAAGTACTTTTTAATGCTTTTTTGAGAAAGGTATTTGTTTTGGCCAAATATACTTTTCATGATCCTAAAACCATCCGCAACACTTGTAAGCATGAGACTTTTTGACAGTACCAACTCCCATTAGATAATTTGCATTCTACGGTTTAGGTTCATCCAATTTAAAAGGGCTCAATGATAAAAATAATCCTGAACTTTCACAATTTTTTAATTTAAATTTTGAACTATTTGATTTTTTTTTTATTTCTAACACGAACTTATATTAGTGAAACAATTCCAATCCTCACCCTAACTTCTATTCACTTCTATCAAATTTGCGAGCCAAACTTGATCAATGAGGCTGCATTTTATACGATAGATTGAAATATAAAGAAATGAAAAGCCAATAAAGAAATGAAAAGCCAATAAATGTTTTATTTCGTTATCATCGTAGCTCAAATAAATAAATAAATAAAATAAAATGTTCAAACTAAGAGGAGTTCACTTTACAACTGGACAGACTCTTAAATTTAGAGTTAATAATTTAATTTACCCAGATAGGGATGGGAAGCTTCAATTATGGAGGCTACAAAATAAACAATTTATTAGGGATCCATCAGGCTCTTCACACTTTATAAAAACTAATATAAGTTTCAGTAATGCATAATGCATTTCTAAGAGTGGAAGATGGGAAGGATCCATCTAAATTAAATCCATTGAGTCCATCATATAACCTATAAGAAAATGTTTGGGTAGGAAGATTCTTCTAAATTAAACTGATTTCTAAGTCCATATTTAATGATAAAAGTTCGGAAGTTTCTACCGTAAAACTAGTTTGCAATAGATGAAGTGGTTTCAAGATCTTATTAATTAAATTGTTAGGGAGATAATATTCTTAATATGACCTCTCATATGCGGCAACACAAGCCAAACACGTGAATAACTTATATTAAGTGACATGGAACACTCATGGGAACACGAGCCAAGCATGAGTAAATCTCCTAATTCTTATACCATGATAAATTTTGGGAGTTTTTACCGTAAAACCAATTAGTAGTGGGTGAAGTGACCCTAAAATTTCATTAATTAAATTGTTAGGATGACTCGAGGGACAATATTCCCAACACATCATACAATCTATTTGAATATGTTTAGCCGTTGATGGCTTTGTTTATTTGGTTGGCGTAGCTGGGGAGGTATTTTTTTTTTTTTTTTATTTTTGTGATATTGCTGACAAATACAAGTAAAATATAATATTAATAATTTACCATGGGACTACATTTTAATCTGAAATCTTAATGGTCTATCTGGCGCTAAAATGTGAAAACTAAGTTTATCTCTATTAAGTCGATTGACTTTTAGTTCAGTAGCATCTCTTTCCCTGATAAAGGATTGAAGAGACTACAATCTAATAAATATTATGGTGTTCGTAGCATCTACATGGACACCAAAATCACCGATTACTGCAAGCCGTAAAAATTTAAATCCCCGTATCACATATGATAATAGATAATGAATGATCGAGGAAAGTTGATTTAGATGGGGTAATCCATGTAACTTTTGTATTCTTCAATCCAAGTATGAAAGGAGGGAGAAAAAAAAAGAAAAAAAAGACAATCTATTTATGTGTTTCACTCATTTTTCACACCAAATTTGTTTTTTTATTTATGCCATGCCTTCTTCAATAAGTCTACTATTATTTTATCGCACGTATGCTTACATCTAAAGAGTATGATATTTTATTAAAATGATCTTGTGTTGAAAGTGAAAAGAATGGAATTATTTTAACGCAAGATTATTTTATGGAAATATCTAACCCATTTCAGTATAAATATGTGGGAAGGAGAAATTACAATATGCATTTGATCATTTAATCGCCATATGTTTTTTTCAAAATTATGGTAATTCATTTAAATGTTAGACTTACTATTTTATAAACTCAAATATTTTCAATAGGTTAATTTTAAAAATATTTAATAAGTGCAATTTTTTTTGTCTGAACTCGATTAGTCGCATGCAGGGTGAAATTCTCCCAAATGGGTGAGCGATCGAGAAAGAATGTTGTGGCGGGGTTTAAGCAGGGTTCTATCTTCTTCCTGGAAAAAAAAAAAAAAAATCTCAGGCGCATTAAAAAAAAAAAAAGTCAAAGGAAATAAATAAATACAAGCATTTGGATTAGAAGGCTCGTGGGCGTTGCTCGGTTCCACGTATCCTCTCCCCTAATGGCTTCACCCACTGCATTCTCGCCGAGTCCTCAAGCTCAGCTCCACCTCCCATGGCGACGCTCCTCCACCAAGCTTCCCAGTTCTCACCCCTTCCTCTTCTCTTCTCCTTCTTCTTCTTCTTCCTCTTCTTCTTCTTCTTCTTCTATTCCTCTTTCTCATTCCTTCAAACCCACCTTCACCTTCCACACTCTCACCCCAAGAGCCCAATCCCAACCCCTCACCCTCCCCGACTCCACCCGCGACAATCCTCCCCAGACCCTCGATGATTCCATGAATCTGCCGGCCCCCACTATCCCCGTCCTCCCCCAAGACTCGATTCGGCGAATCCTTGTACATGACCCGCCATGGATGACCCCTTCAACCCTGTTGAGGGGCATGTATGTCAGAACCAAGGAGAAGAGAGCTAAGACTGGCTCAGAAGGGGTCGACAAGAGCAAGTACAATTTGCTGCGGCGCCGGCAGATTAGGGCGGAGACGGAGGCGTGGGAGGCGATGGTGGAGGAGTACCGGGAACTGGAGCGGGATATGTGCGAGAAGAAACTGGCGCCCAACTTGCCGTATGTGAAGGCGTTGTTCTTGGGGTGGTTCGAGCCCTTGAGGGCTGCGATCGCAAAGGAGCAGAAGACTCAGCGGTCCAAGAAGCAGAAGGCCGCGTTCGCGCCGCACATCGAATCGTTGCCGGCCGACAAGATGGCCGTTATTACGATGCACAAGATGATGGGTCTAGTGATGGTGGGGAATGAGGACGGGTGTGTTAGTGTTCTTCAAGCTGCGCTGCAGATTGGGGCGGCTATTGAGCAAGAGGTACAAGAAACTGAGTTTTAACCCTAAAATAGAGCAATGTGGATACTAATACTACTGCATCTTTTATTGTCAATAATGCTCATTTTATTTTGTACCGGTTGCATTGGGGTATTCTGCAATTGACATGTAGAGTTTAGCCTCTTCCAATTCGATCATTTCTTTGACTCTAAGTATTGCTCGCTTTGGTTCTAACTTGTGTGGATTGAAGCTACTGTTCACTTTGGGTGTATATTTTGACCTCTGTTAACCTTACAATAGATAAACTGTAACATACCTATCTTAGATAACCCCTATATGGTCATGTTATTTATTTATAGCCCAAAAATCTTTGCTAAGAAAAACAAACCGGGCGTCTTGTCTATTCTGGTTCTTTTTTTTTTAAGCTCTTGAAAATAAATTATTCTTGTTTTGAAAGCATTTGCACTGTTCGAATGTTACTATTTGCTCAGAATCATTTGGCATGTGAAATTGTGACGCTGTTTAAGAATAGAAAAGCTGATTAATTTGGGAAAGTTAAGGAGGTTTTAGTGTAGACCATTAAAGACTTTGATGGAGTTTGTGCGAAATGACATGAATGTTGGGGAAGTAGATGAGTATATCTATCTAGATAAGCTTTTGTGGAAGACTCACAACAGTGATCATGTGTAGTTTCTTAGTTTGGTTCCATATGCCCTACCCCAAACTCGTAGAATTTGGTGTTCCGTCTGTTCTTATTATTATTTTGTATGTATTAGTTATCAAATTCACATAGAATTTATCTTCCACAAGGGCAGTGATTATTTTTTAAGCTGCACTAATGATTGCATTCACGACCAAGTTGGGTTTGGAAGAATGATATTCCGCTAGACTGCTCACTACAAATCTCTCTGGACATTTTTCTGTGACTTCTTTTCAATTGCAAGTTGCGAGTAATTTTTGTAATAGTCTTAGCAGGTTTAGGTACATAAATTAAGTTTGCTTATGCTGCTGTAATCAGAACATTCATACAGTGCATTTCTAAGTAACGGGACCGTTTTTTAAACATTAGCTTTGTTGAAGGATGCAAAATGGGCCATGTAATCTACAACTGTGCTGATTTAAAACTGTGTTGGTGGTGAAAACTTATTTTTTGCTGTTTTATTTATTTTTGAATTTCAGGTCAGGGTTCACAGTTACTTAAAGAAAACTAAAAATTGTCAAAAGAGGATGACTCTAGCTGGCAATCAAGATAATTTAGCCCATCAAGATATTTTAATCAAGGAGAAGGAGCTTGCGAGGAAACGGGTTAAAAGTTTGATTAGAAGGAAAAGATTATTTGAAGTGCAAAAACTCTTGAAAAATGAAGAGTTCACTTCTTGGGGTCGAGATACGCAGGCAAAGGTTTGGCTCAGCAATTATGTTCCAAATTTTTTGTTAGTGAAATTCTACATTCGTGTTTTCATTTGTTATTTACTGGACTTATTTTGTTTCCCTAATGTAATTGTCCAGCTGGGAAGTCGTTTGATAGAATTATTAACAGAAACAGCATATGTGCAACCCCCAGTTAACCAGGCAGCTGACAGTCCACCTGATGTTCGTCCTGCATTCACGCATACATTCAAAATGGTCCCAAAGGGTCCTGGGTGAGTCAGTGTTCTTCTTTCTTGAGATAATATCTTTGCAAAACTGCACCCATGTCTCCAATTTGTGAGTTACTAAAGTCATGCTAGTCTTCAAATGTTGCGTAACTTGTGGATACCATGTTCAATAAGTGTCCAGCTAGTTAAATTGCTTTACGTATGGATTGATAGGGTAGCTATTCATGTTGCCATAACTCTTCAGCTTTATAACATTACTTTTAATGTTCCTGTAGGCAGAAGATCACAAAGAAGTATGGAGTTATAGAATGCGATGCTCTAGTCCTTGAAGGGCTTGATCGAAGTGTAAGTTATCTCAGAACTTATCTATTTTAATCATTCATTACTTTCCATTTCAAAGTTTTAATTAGATTTTCTGTTTCATGACATCTTTGTTCTGTCTTACTTTTGTGGGCAATAAAATGAATTATTTGCAGATATCATGCATATTCTTGATATTTTATGCTTTTTATTAGTCGCTAAGCATAAGTTCTGTTCTTAATTCTTTTTATGATTTCTTTAACTTTGTGTAAGTACAGTTCAACCATTTTTAAGCTTGTTATTATACTAGTGCATTACTTTCAACACACTAAATGCATTTTGGTTTGTACTTATGTGTTTGTATCTTGACAAAAGCAGGCTAGGCATATGGCGATTCCTTATGTGCCAATGTTGATACCTCCAAAGAAATGGAAAGGGTATGGTAATGATGGAAGTGGTAATAATGTTGCAGTTTCTCTTTGGTGAAGGATTTGCATCTCTCATGTATTATTTCCTTTTCTATTTATATTAATTATGTTTCTAGACTCTGGTTTTTTGAAATCTGTTGCCTTCTGGGGTGCATTAAGTGTCTGAAGACTTCAACTTATTCTCTTTCTCTCTCTTTTCCTGATCTAAGTAGTTGGACTAAGTAATTAGCAAATATAATTATTTAAAAAGATTGGATACACATGAAAAAGTAGATCATAATGTAGGCTGCATTTAGCCAGCTAGTACATTTACTTATATAGATTTTATGAGATTCTCAAGTTCTTACAAATTCCCTCTTCTAGGTATGACAAGGGTGGGTACCTCTTCTTACCTTCTTATGTCATGCGCACTCATGGTTCAAGGAAGCAAGAAGATGCGCTTAGGAGTGTTCCAGAAAAAAAATTACATAAAGTATTTGAGGTAAAAAAATTAGATCTCTCTCTCTGTTTGTTTAGTCTGTAATTAAGTATTATTTTTTATTCGATTGGGGTTGATGTATTTTTCACTTCACTGCTATTGATTTTATAATCTATGCTAGCACTACGGATTAACATCAATTATGTTGACTAGGTCTAATTCAACCTTGAGGATATGATAATTAAGACCTAATTTTACTTTTTCTGTACTTACAGGCTCTGGATACGCTTGGGATCACCAAGTGGAGGGTGAATAGAAGAGTACTAAGTGCTGTGCAGAGCATTTGGGATAGAGGAGGCGGTGTTGCAGGTCTGGTTGAACGTACAGATGTGAGTGCATTCAGAGCAACAAGTCTTCCTATGCAATCAAATTGTTTGTGTATCTAATGCAGTGTATGTTTAATTAATCATTAAGTGAAATACTGACTGAGAACCATTTTAACCAGCCTAGACCCTAGATATCCACAATTCAACATCAACAATCCCCAAAACTTGAAAAAGCACCATGATAGGGCTGCTTTAACGTGAACTTTCTATGATGCTGAGGAAATAGGCTGGTGACAGTAGTACAGGGGAATGTGCAGCATAGAGGGAATGGTTGCAACAAGGAAAAAATTACACTAGCTGCACAGAGATAACTGTGGGAACAGAGAGGAGAATGAGGAGACAACCGAGAAAAAGGAAACCTTGGAGGACTTTGGGAAAACAGAGAACGGGATAACAAGGTAAAATCAGAAGCCGGAGAGTAGAAACAGAAAGGTAGAGCGACCTGGTTAGCCACAAAGAGCATGCGAAGTGAAAGGAAGGAGGGAGCAACTGTCTGGAAAAGGGGGGGAAAAAAAAAACTCTGGGAATGTCTCAAATGCTTGAATAAAGTTTTATAAAATATAACAGGATCCAAATCTTAATGCCTTTGCTTAAATTGGCATGCTTCAGTTCATACAAGAAGTCATATCCATAACATAGGGACTGGAAAGCTGCTATATTTAGTTTAGTTGGTTTGTTGTGTTTTCTCTTTTGTATGTTCTGTGTTGTCCTCTTGAGGGATGTCTTCTCCTCGCTTTTGTACCCTCTCCTTATTCTGATATATTTCTTAGGTTATCCCAAAAAAGAGACATTGACCTCATCTATTGATGATGTGGACAATCCCTCATGTTTGAACCCTTTCGTATTTATTACTTGTCTTTAAGTGTTTTTTTGATTGAGAAAAGTGAATTATAATTAAACGCACTAAGGGGATGCCGACCCGAGTACAAGGCGGAGGATTGTAATTTATTATTTATCCTAATATTTTTCTATTTTTTTAATGGTATATATGGTCTGTTTGGAACAACCATTTTTAAGGTACGTAATGTGTTAACTTCGTGCAACTAGCAAGTTTATGGTTTCCTCTGCTTTTAGTGAGCTAGTTAGCAAGTTATGTCGTCCTCTAATAGTTTCATGGGCATAATCTTTATAGTGTCTAAGCAACAGTTACATGTGCTTGCCTATTAGCTAACTGTATATTTTTGGTATTTAAATTTTGAGCACTCTTCATTTATTTGTAGGTTCCCATTCCTGAAAAGCCACTATTAGATGATGGACCAGAAATTCAGGAGTGGAAATGGAGTATGAAAAGAGCAAAGAAGATTAACCAAGAAAGGCATTCACAACGGTGTGATACTGAAATTAAGCTTTCTGTAAGACCTTTTTCCTTATAATATTATGCTTTATTGCAGTGTGATGCAGCTGATGAGTACCAGGATGAACTTACCTGGGGAAATTGAGCAATTACTATTAGTGTTTCTATGCTATTGTAGTTAGGACAGCATTTTGTCCAATCCACTTCAACAATATACTAGGCAAGATTTCATGATGAATAAATTTGTTTTGCACACCCACATTACCAATGAAGTCAAGAGAGTTCATGATGCTCCTTGATAAGTCATGTACGAACATAATAAGCTACTGCTATTTGTTTTTATGACAAGGTGTTAGTCCCAATATGAGCACTCAGAAGGGGAGGGGGGGGGGTGAATCAGTGCTATTTCAAATTTTTTAACCTAATTCCTTTGTTATGACAAGAATAAAACGAGCAAACCAACCAATCAATTGCAAACACAAGATTTACATGGTTTAGCTACACAATACGTGCAACCTACGTCCACGGCTAATTTGGGCTCACCATCCTCACCAACGAAATCACTATAATCATAGTATGACTCCTCACTAGTGTAATATAAGGCCTCACTAGTGTAATATAAGGTTTCACTAGCCAACCACAAAGTTGCCTCCTCATCACTAGGGTTAGTAAACTTATCACAATGGCCTCACTGACCAATCACTGAGTTGTCCTCCCCTCACTAGGGTTGACAAACATGCTTCATATATGCTAGTGCAACATTATATTGTTGTGAGTAATAAATTCATTTGGAAATAGGTGGCTCAGAAAATGAAAGATGAGGAAGGATTTTTTTATCCCCACAACCTTGATTTTCGAGGCCGTGCATATCCCATGCATCCACATTTGAATCATCTAAGTTCCGATCTATGTCGAGGAGTTCTTGAGTTTGCTGAAGGACGGCCTTTAGGGAAATCAGGTCTACGTTGGCTGAAGATACATTTAGCAAACGTGTATGGAGGTGGTGTCGATAAGCTTGCACACGACGGACGCCTAGCATTTGTGGATGATCATCTGGATGATATATTTGATTCAGCTGACAATCCTGTCAATGGAAATCGCTGGTGGTTGACAGCTGAAGATCCTTTTCAATGCTTGGCTGCTTGTATTAATCTGTCAGAATCCTTAAGGAGCTCATCACCAACCACTGTCATTTCCCACCTGCCAATACATCAGGTAAGTGTGTCCATAAGAAGTCCTGGAGCTGTTAATAGAAGTATTCATGTCTATGTTGGGTTATATTTCCATGATTGTGCTTTCTTGAATATTCAGTTACTAAGATTTTCTTTGAGATGGGTGCATCAAAGGTTGTTGGATTTCTCATATTCTAGAACATTTATTTCAACTAAAAAAGTTGAATGATATCATTTGCACATCATATTTGGGTTAAATTAACTCGATGTAGTGTGGTTAAAAATAAATGTTAAAAAGGTCCCGTTCTTTAATTTGGTTTGGATGACAATATTCATGCTGCGTTTGTTATCTAGTATACTTTTTGTATCTGATTCTAATGTGGGAATGTTCAACTGTAGGATGGTTCGTGCAATGGACTACAACATTATGCCGCACTTGGGAGAGATAGTGTATGTCTACTGTTTGATGACTTTTTCTTAGTACCTTTACACTTCAGTACCTTCTCCAGAAAAATATTTTTACTAAATTACCCATTTTAGGGAAATATACATGTGGGGAGCACATTGTGTTAAAGTTGCAAATTAATTTTCAGTGGACCATAATTATTACCAAAAATTAGGGATTACACTTTTCCCCTGCCTCCTTTGTATTGGCCATGTAGGCTGGAAATTGTTTCTTGTAGTCCTTGAACATTGAATAATTGATCCTCTGTAGAAGATGACAGAAACAAAGGAGAGCGAGAGCGGTGGAATCTTTACCTGAAAGGGTTAGGAGAACATATATTTAGAATGTATACATCAGCATTATAAAACGGCTGCTCAAAATTAATCAAATGATAATCATAATCAGTATCTAAAACACATGGATATGATAGTTTTAATAATTTAAATGTGAACTTGCCTGTTAAATCCTTACACAAGTAGATATGTTACACCAGTGGCCCTGCTAATTGGTTTTGTGGCCTAATGTGCTAAGCTTCAAATTAGTTTCTTGCAGATTGTCTTGACTGTTATGTAATCTTTGTGATGTATTTTCCCAGTCGGAAGCAGCTGCAGTTAACTTAGTCGCTGCAGAGAAACCTGCTGATGTCTACTCAGAAATAGCTGCAAGGTATTAGTGGGCATGAGCTAATTGATGGTGACATTTTTTATGTAGAGCATTTGTTTTTGTATTCTGTAACACTATTTTCTTCACTACCCTTGAGTGGCATGTTACAACTTTGTCTGGTATTGTTTTTGCCTAGTTTTTATTTGTTGTCCTTGTATGGAGTTCCACAAGATATACGGAATTATGGTCCTAGCTGTTTTAATCTTTACTGGTTGTTTCTGTACTTAGCGTTGTTGAGAATCCCACATCAGTTCAGGATCAGATATTGTGATACTGTTTGAGCGACTCCTCCTTGTTCCATTTGGTTTTAGGATGGAACCTTGACAACCGATTGTGTTTAGAGTGCCCAAGTTGTATTTGGCCCAAAGTGACCTCTTTGTGCCCTGCTGCGCACTCAGCCAGATTGTGCCGTGCGTGAGGGTGAGTGTTGAGCATCCAGCTTCAGGTTGTTACTAGATATAATGGTGCTTGAAGTACCCTGCTGAGCTAGTCCTTGCATTGCCAATTGCTTGGGATGCAACATTGACACTTATTACATTACATAAATAACTTTATAATTTGTATAGAGAAATGTTCCAACTCAATGAATGAAGGGAGGAGTATGAGAAATTTATTCTATATGATGATTAGCTAAGGCCTTGAAATTGGGTGAAGAATTTGATTAATGAGACCAGCTTTTTGTTCTATTGTTAGCACTTATCCCACACAGTTCGAATGCTAGGAAAACAGAACTTGTCCACCCATTGATGAGCCCTGTACAATTTCCTAGGGTTTAATTATATCTTTTGGGTGTCAATCAGGCTGGGTTGCCAAGCTAACCGCTATAGAATCGGAAACATCGTCTTCCCTTTACAAGTATGTTGATTTTTCCTTTATTTTTGAATCCACTTGCTTAAGAGTCTGGTTCGGTTTCACTCTGGCTCCTGTAATGGTTCAGTGCAGTTTATGCTCCTAGACTTCTTAGTAGTGTTGTATGATATTGGTGGCTTATGCTGTCAACGGTTGATTATTGGTAGCCACTTTGTTTTCCTGTGAGGCCCAGAGTATTCCAACCCTGCTGGCTTATAACTTTTCCATTTAATTTAAAAAAACCATGTCTAGAGTAACTGATTATCTATAGCATTATTCTACACCCTGAGAGTGTGATTAGAGAGAGAAGAGATGTATGCATTTTAGTGTTGATGAACTTATTAGGGATGGAAGCATGTTTTTCTGTAGCATTATCTAAATTACAATTTCTTGGCAGGGTTCATAATATCATCAAAAGTGACAGCAGCAAGGACCCTGCAATTGATCCGAATGCAATATTAGCGAGGATCCTAATTGATCAGGTTGTTACTTTCTCTTCTTTTTTTTTCTTTTTTTTTTTTTGTGTTGGGGGGGGGGGGGGATGGATTAGGGATTGTTTGCAAAAGATTTAGGTAATACAACTCATTTGATTTTCAATTATTTATTTCTCTCTCTTTTTTTTGGTTGGGGGATTCTGGTTGTTCTCATTGGAATATTGAAGTGTTGTCATTGTTGGCAATCCTAAATAAGTGTGTTTTTCTTGGCTGAGTAAAAAACAAGACCCTATGTCATTGAGCACCGCAAAGGCTGAATATGTGGTAGCAACGTCAGGGTGTACACAAGTCATATGGATGCATCAACAATTGCTTGATATAGTGAATGAGGTACGGTTCTCTGTCTCTATTATGTGCAACAACTGAAGTGCAATCAGTTTAGGCAAGAATCCTGTTTAGCACTCGAGATCGAAGCGTGTTTATATTTGTTATCACTTAAAGAAAAGGTAGAAGGAGTGATTCTATTGGAGTATGTGCCCTGGGAAGAGCAAATAGCATACATATTCACAAAACTATTGCCAGCGGCGACATTCGAGAAACATCAGTTGAGCCTTGGAGTTCAACCCATTCCCTCTAACTGGAAGAGGAGGGGTTGCACACAGATCCTTTGCTATTGCTGTCCTTTGAAATACTGTCCAAGCGGGAGAAAGTTTCCCATTTTAGGAAGGTGATCCAAGAAGAGTATAAGAGAGTGCACACACATCGGGAGAGTACTTATGATGAGATGGTTGTGATCATGAAGACATCAGTGGCTTATGTGAAGACTTTCTATTGCATTGCATGGTTGAGAAGATTTGATAGTTGAGTGGTTTATTGTCTTGGGGGGAGTTTATGACCCTATGAAGAGAGCGTTGCTATGAGAGAGTCTCATATGCAAGGACCTTAGGGGTTGAAGGGCAATTTTGAATGAAAGAGGGCCCCAAGAGATCCAAAATGTCATTAGGTTGTCAATGATTCTAAGGGGGGAGATTGTTGTTCCCATTGGAATATTAAAGTGTTGTCATTGCTGTCAAGGCTAAATAAGTGTGCTTATCGTTGTTGCACCTTATCTATTGACATTACATGACATCAAAATAACATGGAAATAAAGAAGACATGGTGAGGAAGTGAAGTATCCAAAACCATCATAAACAAGTGATTCTGAGGTTGTTTTGAGCTAGTTTTGGAGCGATGGATGATTTAAGCTACTTTGGGTGATTAGATGAATATGTGGAGACACCAACAACTATATTATGCCATGTTAGAGTGATATTGATGCTCAAGGTGCAATGGAAATCGGTTTTATTTGATTAGAGTATTTGCACCGTTTTGGGCTTAGAGGGAGTTCATTTGAGGTTGTTGGGCAATATTGGAGTGAAGATGAGTTTAGTGAGCTGTAATGAGCTCAGGGAACAGTAATGGGTCTAAAGGAGTGCGAGTTGGGCCTTAGGGAGTCAATTTCGCACTAATTGAGCAAGGAGAAGCATTGGGCCGACTAATGGGCTTGTCCCATGAGGGGAGGCGCAGGCCTAGACCTTGACCCATGGAGGAGGCTTGGATTCATTTAGTCCATGAAAAAATTCACGGATCCTTGTAGAGGGTTCATGAATGTTCCATTTTTTATATTTTGGCACTTTTGAGCCTATATAAGGAGCTCCTCTCGCCTAATAGGAATTGTACCACTGCTCTGAACATTGAGAGAGTTTTTTAGAGAGAGAATTGAGAGAAATTCTCTTTGAGTGTGTGCCTTGTTTGTTCTTGATCACTCTTGGGGTTTCTAGGGTTGAGAGGGTTGTAATGACAAGGTGTTGAGGATCTGGGTGTTGGATTTTGTTGATTTCGTGAGCTGTGATTGCTGTATTTTTTTGTGTTCCTTGGAGAGGTTCATCAAGGCTGTGGTTGCATTGGTGCTTGTGCTTGAGTTTCTTTGAGTTATTCATGTTCTTGGGGCGACAACAAGGTGCTTGCTGCGTTCGGAATAGAGTAGTAGTCTCTTCTCTTATTTCTCATTCTATAGTGTATATTTTGTGAGAAAAAGAGAGCATTACACTCACGTTATTTGTATTTGTTGTTTTTATTTTGTTTTAGTTGGTGAGACTGTTGTAATAAGTTTGTCAACCATAGTGAAAGGGAGACAATTCAGCAATTGGTCAGTGAGGCTATCGTGATAAGTTTACCAACCCTAGTGATAGGGAGGTAACTTTGTGGTTGGCAAGTGAAGCCTTGTATTGTCCTATTGAAGGATCGTGTTATGATTATAGTGATTTTGTTGCTGAGGGTAGTTAACTTGAGTCCTATGAAGCATCAACACTCTAAAATGGTTTGTGTTCCAATGCCCGACACTCTCCTGACACACTCCTAACATGCTCCTGACACATCTGGGACACGTGGTGTTGTGATTATAGTGATTTCTGCTTTGTTTTCCTTCTTTTTTTATTTCTTCCCCCCACAAAAACCTAAACCTAAACCTAAATCCCCCTTCTCGAATAGAAGCCAACTAGCACTCTGGCAACCCTCCGACGAGCAACTTTGGCGACCAGCAACTAGGTTAGTCTCTCACTCTCTTTCGCTCTCTCTCTCTCTGGTGACCATGGGAAGGTTATTCCGGCCAGTTAGGGCCTTGTGGGGCTGCGGCCTTGATCTGGAACTCTCTCTCTCTCTCTCTTCCCCTGCCTCCCCTGACCCTAAATTCTTGTATTTTCTACTCATGGCTGCAGCAAGTAATTTTTTACTTGTTTGCTGGATATATATATACATACACGTGTCAGTAATGTGTTGTGTCGTTGTTTTAGTGTCCGTGCCAGTGCATCCTAGCCCGAGTTAGCAGTGGACGTAGGTTGCAAGTATTGTATAATTGAATGACTTATATCTTGTGTTTGTGATTGCTTGTTTTATTCTTGTCATAACAAGTGAATTAGGTTAAGGAAAGTCCCCCCCCCCCCCCCCCCCCCCCACCAAACGGCCTCTCAATGCTCATATTGGGACTAACAATTCTAGATTGTATAAAACTTACATTTTATGTTTCTTGAAGCTCTCAGGTGGATCGGAAATTGGTGAAACAGACGGTGATGACTTCAGTATACGGTGTTACTTTTGTGGGGGCACGTGAGCAAATAAAAAGAAGATTAGAGGAAAAGGGTATTATTACTGATGACAGACTGCTATTCAGTGCAGCCTGCTATGCTGCTAAGGTAAGCAAGTACCATGGAATAAAATAACTAGGCTGTTTCAGATTGAGGGAAAAATTACCAAATTCAAATATTTGATAATGCTATACACTTTAAATTTTAATGGCAAGATCTTTTGGATCTACTTGAAAATTTTACAAGTGATTAGATGTTATAGTCGGAAATGAGCAGCCTAATAATGTCATTTCTAGTATTTGTGGTGAGTGATAAATTAATACATGGCCTTTTGTGTCCTTCTGGCTTGTTTTCTTCTCACATTTTCATGATCCTTTTGACTTGAGTCTGGATCTCATACCAATTGCCATTAGCTCAATGATTACCTGACTTCCTTAGTGGTGATCAGAGGTTTGACTCCCCATTAGAGGTGGATAATTTTGTAGTTTCATTACCCTTCCCTCTTTCCAAGGCTGTTGGCTTTCTTTGCTAAAAAAGAAAATAAAATCGATCCCTTGTAAAATTGTGAAGAGGATTACACTTCGATCAAGTTGCTGGGTTCCATCTTTGAGTCTTGTTTTCTGGGTCCTCCTGCAGGTCACAATGAAAGCCCTTGGAGAGTTATTCGAAGCTGCTAGGGACATAATGGGATGGCTTAGTGATTGTGCAAAGGTTTTCTTGTTACATGCTGGATGATTAAGTTTGTTTTGGCATCGGTTTGATGAAAGCAGTTAGTTTCTCATCTATTCTGATTTGTTTGGCTTCCTGAATTTCTACAGGTCATTGCTTTAGAAAATCAGCCAGTGAGGTGGACGACTCCTCTAGGCCTTCCTGTTGTGCAACCTTATTGTAAAAGTCAAAGGCATCTTGTGAGTGTTTGTTATTAGTTTTATTGCAATGACGCATCTTAGCATTCTAAGTAGCTGCAAGCTTAACTTGGAATTGTCCCTAGCTAAAATAAAATGAGTTCTGTCACAAATAATTGAGCTAATTTTGTGTAAGGGTGGTGCAATTTTTTTTTTTTTAACACAGTTTGACCTGGAAATTATTGTGAATGTCGTGAATCAGTATTTTCATCAAAAATATCCTCTATGTTCCATATTTTGTTTGAATAGTCTGGAACACAGTAACTGAACTCAGCCTCTTAATGCAGATAAGAACTTCCCTTCAGGTTTTGGCCTTACAACGAGAGGGTAATTTGGTAAGATTGAATTTAGTTTAAGTTCGTTATTTGTTGAAAATGTATGTACTTTGCGATTATGCCTCTTGATCATTTGATTCTAGGTTGATGTTAGAAAGCAGAGAAGTGCATTTCCACCAAATTTCGTACACTCACTTGATGGTTCACACATGATGATGACTGCTGTTACTTGCAAGAATGCCGGTATACATTTTGCAGGTTTGTCTTGCAACTAAATGTTTGATGATAGCTTAAATCAGGCCCATTCTATTGATGCTTCTGACAAGAAACAAGTAGATTGATATATACAACTAGCTGGCATTGAACCGGATGGAGTGCGCCTATCGTCAACTGAATCTGCCCAGTCTCTGTATGTGTCAACCTAAATATGATTATGTTCCTCAAACAGTATGGACTTCATTTACTGGACAACTCATCCACAAGTTGCATGTGAGGAATCCTGGAACCTAAATTAACTAACTCAAGAAACTAGCCTCACAGTTAGTGTCAGGAGTGATAGTAATGAATATAGCAGTTTCCTAAGTCTTTCAGAACCTGCCAATGCTAAACTCAGCTGGGCGGCACCTTTATAAATTCTCCTAAGGATAAGACTGTTTCAGTATGACTGAACTTATATTTTCTTTGCCTCTGTTAAATGGTTTTGAAATGTATAATTTTCTTAGGGGACAAGATCTGAGAGACTTGTCACCGAATCTGACATCTCTCTAATCTGTTTGCAGGAGTTCATGACTCATTTTGGACACATGCATGCGACGTGGACAGGATGAATTGGATACTTAGAGAAAAATTTGTGGAGCTTTATACTACTCCAATACTTGAAGAGGTAAGTAAATCTTTGGCATGTTTTCTAGGCCAATCATCCATAGCTAGGGCTGCCTCCTTGTTTCCCTTCTTACACGCATGTCCTTTGTCACAATTTGCATCCAGGTTTTTGAAGAGTCCACCCTAGCCTTCTTTGCCCCTCTCAGATAAATTACTTCACGTCCCCTAGCACATAGGTCCCCGACACTCGTGCTCAAACTAAATTCTATGAAACTCTGATGTTCTCTTTAGTTGAAGCTGTCTCTAAACCTAGCACCTATGTCTTCATTTCTAATCTTATATTTCCCAACTTTACCATACATCAAGCCAAATAACATATTTTCGCTGCACTAATTTTTTGCTCTTAAGAAGGTTAAAAAAAACACACACATGAAAAAAAACTGAAAATTGTGACATCAGAGTATTGTATGAAAGCTCACGTTCATTTTCCCAGATCTTTCATATCCCAGTTCATCTATATATAGTGTAGCTAATCTAAATTTGGAGCTACCTCTTTGGAACACTGACATGGATGTACAGACTCTATTTTATTAGTTGATGTACACCCCAACAATAAATGCCACCTAAGCTCCCTTAAGCTCTGCCTGGATTGTGAAACTGTTCCTTTTTGAAGAAACTTTATATCTGAAAGCTTGTTAAAAGTTACATGTAGAATGTAACTGTAAGCCATTCTTCCCTTGGAACTCATTTCTGAGGCCAACTATTTCTTGTGTGATTGCACTTCTGTTTCCGTTCCAGTTTATTATAAATTAGATTACTTCTTCTGTGCACTTACAATTAAACTCATGACATGTCTCGCTCGCAATATCCTCAGTTGCTTGAAAGCTTCCAGACATCATATCCGACTTTGAAATTTCCTCCCCTCCCAGAAAGAGGCAATTTCAACCTAGAAGAAGTTATTGAATCTCCATATTTTTTCAACTGATGCTATCTGCTCGCTACCAACACAAAGCATTCCGTTTGCTGAAAGTTCAGCCTTTCTGGGCTTCAAGTGTACCGTCAGAGCTCAAGTTTGCTTCTGGTGAAGGTGCTTTGAGAAAACGAAGAAACTAAATGCCTCCAGTATCTTCTGCAAGTCTACAATTCCAATACGATGCTTATAACTTTGAACGTGAGAATTGCAATCGGTATACTTTGAGGATATAGAATCATGCTGAAACTGATGAGGCAGAGGCATGGACGCTTGCTGCAAGTTGCTATTCTGTTTTGTGAGCCGCAACAGCGAGAATTTCCCACCTGTAGCCATTGGTTTCGAGATATTCGCTGCTTTGTGTATGCAGCAATTTTGTCAAAGAGTAGAGCTTGTTGTACAAAAAACGCAATTGGCAGTGTAATTTGTACAGCCAAATAGGCCATTCTTGTGACATGGAAGAACATAAATTAAGAGTTATTATGGTTTTATCAGTTGTTACTAGATGTGGTAATTGCAGGGAATGGGTCATTTATGGGTTAGTCAAATTTCCGCACTCATATGTGATAAATAGGATCAGGCTGTGTATGTGAGGTCTACTTCCACATGTGAGGTCCACTTCCACATGTGAATAGTGAGATTTGTTTTGAATTCACATTTTCGTGAAGAGTAGTATTACTCTTACGATAATGGTTGAATGAGGTGGCACCCTATTTCCAAACAAAATGTGAACACATCATTTGGGATCCATTAGATTTATTTTACAAATTTTAATCTTTCAGATTGAATGTGCAAAAAAATTGAGAAGAGTTCTAAGTTTTCTTCCAATTTTATTATGTATTGGGTTCTCATCAATAAGGTCCAAATATTCAAAGTAGTTATAATAGTTTGGATTTCTTGCTAGTTCACCGTCTAAATAAAAACGTAATACATAATCAAATTAGATGAAATTTGGTTGTTTCTTTTATTTATTCATGGTTGAAATTCATAAAATGGCCCTCATGATGCCCCAAATGGTGCTTCATATTTTTTTCAAAATGAGTTGGCACTCCATTTTCATTACTCTTTCTCACTATATATATATATATATTGAAAACCAACTATTTTAAATATTCAAAAATTATATAAATTAAGAGTTTATACATAATAAAATTAAATAAATATTAATATTAACCCTTTTTTATGCTCATTCAATGATATTAAAATTTACAAGGTAGCCATTAAATGAATTATTTTTAAGTTTCGATAATTTTTTTCATCGGGGACACACCAGGTTTATTGAGCCCATGAAATAAATAAAGATAAAATTGAACTTGAATTTTGAATAATAAATTCCCGTGAAGCCACTAGACGATGAAATGTCTCAGATCCATCACCGCAAGCGGCCCAATCCCACTTCATCGCGCGCCGGTCTCACTTGTCCCGACCATCTCTCCCTGTCGTGTCCCTACGCACTCATGCAACCCTAACCGAACGGTCAGTCAGATTCACAAATTCGGGCTAGTCTCCCCACACAGAGATCAGTCCAGACATAGAGAGGAGAACCGGAGAGAGAGAGAGAGGAGAAGAGAAGAGAGTGAGAGGGAATAGAGAAACAATGGGGTTCACGATGGGGTTGAATCTGCTGTTGTTAATGGCCATGGTAGCCACCAACATCCTCTCTCTCTACCATCTCTCCTCATCCATCCACTCCAAACCCTCTTCTCCTCCTCCTCCCAACCCCGTCCCCGACCACCTCCTCCGCCAGCTCCACACCATACGCGCCACCATTAACCACCTCACGCGCCTCCGCCCCAATCCCACTGCCTCACGCACCACCTCCGCCGCCGGAGCCCCCTCCGATCTCCTGCTGTACGCCCACATCGCCCCCATCGCTTCCGCCTGCCATCACCACACCGACCTCCTCCACCGCTTCATGGACTACACCCCATTCTCCCTCTGCCCCGACGATGCCGAAATCTCCGAAGCCCTTATCCTCCGGGGATGCCACCCCCTCCCCCGCCGCCGCTGCTTCTCCAAAACCCCTAAAACCCCTCTTTCTTCTCTCCCCCTAAATCCCTTCCCCGCTTCCCTCCCCGATTCCGCCGTCGATTGGAGCAAGTACACCTGCAAGAGCTTCTCCTGCCTCAACCGGGACTTGGGGTTCGACAGCAATGTCGAGGCCTCCAAATTCAAGTACTACAAGTCCGATCTGGATCTCCCAATCCCGCAGCTGATCCAACTGGCGAGATCCTCCAATTCGGTCCTCCGGCTGGGGCTCGACGTCGGGGGCGGCACGGGCACCTTCGCGGCGATGATGAAGATGCACAACGTGACGGTCGTGACCACCACGATGAATCTCGCCGCGCCGTACAATGAGGCGGCCGCGTTGAGGGGGTTGGTGCCGCTGCACGCGCCGCTGCAGCAGCGGCTCCCGTTGTTCGATGGGGTGATGGATTTGGTACGGTGCGGTCGGGCCGTGAACCGGTGGATCCCGGTGGCTGTGTTGGAGTTTTTGTTTTACGACGTGGATAGGGTTTTGAGGGGCGGGGGTTACTTCTGGTTGGATGGGTTTTTCAGTAAGAGAGTGGATCTTGAGAAGGTTTATGCGCCATTGATCTCGAAATTGGGGTACAAGACAGTGAAGTGGGCGACTGCGAATAAAACTGATTCTAGTGGGGTGAAGAATGGGGAGGTTTACTTGACTGCCCTACTGCAGAAGCCTGTGTTTAAAGCTGATATTGATTGAGGTAGCATGTTCTTTGCTTTCCTCTGTGTGTTTGTAGTTTAGTTTCTTTTGGGTTAATTGAACTGCTAATGGTGAATTACTCGGGCCATTTTCTTTTGTGGGCGGATTCGATTTGAGCTGAAAAAATGAGTCAGTGTGATGTCCTTGTCCTAGTGAACTGTGATCTTTGATGCTGCTTATGAGTGGCTTTTGTCCAAATGAGATTGTGGTCTGTGATTTTAATGTTCCAATAGCTTATCTTTGGACAATGAGGGAAGACAATGCCTGTGCTTTTCCAATCTGGTGTAAAGAGGTAGGAATGCTGAGGGCGTGTTTAGCTATGGAAATCTTGTTTTGCATTTTTCATACGCAATTTCATGTCAAAACTTCAGTTTTTGTTAATTCAAATGCAAAAAAGGGTACTTGAAATCAACTTGATCATAATATCAGAAAGCGAAACTCTTGGAAATGGAAATTGGAAAATATTTTCCATGAGTAAATGATCCCTAAGTTTTATCCAAAACTTTTTTGCACATCCTATAATATCCTCCTTTCTACCTTTGAATGTTTACAGTCACCATTGTCAGCTTTCATCTCCTCTCTGGTGCATCTTTTGGCTATATATTCTAACATCACTGAGAAGTTTATTTCCAATACCATGTAGAGCGATCTTTGTAGAATGATTTAAAATGTCCATGACCAACTACAACTTCCTTGTGGAATAGTCTTAAAGAGCACATCAAATTGCCATGGGTTTGACTTGACAGTATGAACATGTCCCTGGCATGAAAAAGGAATGAACTCATTTGGTACTATATCTTCTGGTTTCACCACTCATCCTATGTTACTCTGATATGCTATTCACTGCATACCCATTATCTCCCCTTCGCCCAACATGTTTTCATGGTGTCTAGTATCTATCCGCGTCAATGAACACATGTTCATCAGTACTAATTTCCACCAAGACCATCATTTAGAAAAGAAAACAATAGTTTGATAGTCGAGGAACTGTATATGATGCATGATATAGAGACTGCTGTGCATCAGTTTGATTCTTGCATTAATAGGTTGGATTGTTTTCTTCATTTCTCTCTTTGCTTAAGGCAGACCTTAAATATGGATAGAGGAACAAGGGCCTCATATAGTTGTGGAAAACGTTCTTTGTTTCCCATTTCTAAAATTATGCTTTTCTATACATTGCCTAGTTGATTTCAAGCTACTAATTGAAGTAATCGGAAAACCTTGTTTTCTTAGTGTCCTAAAAAACGTAAAAGAAAACTAGGTAACAAACCCAAAGGCATTTTCTAACCTAAATGGGAAATGTCATTTATCGGAAGTGAAAATTGATATTTTAACATAAGATCATGTGTAGTTTCCCATGCTAACAGGGTTATGAATTTCCTCCATTTGCAGTCTATGCTGAAGCAGTTCTTGTTTTCAGTTGGTTTTGCTACATTCATTATTCCTTATTCAGGTGTGCAAGACAAATGCTTAGTTGATGCATGAAGCAATCCATTTTTGGTTATTCAAGCTTTATGTAGTTCACTTGTTCATATCATCCCATGATCCTTTTAAATGGGGGCTTCTCAAGATATTTATATTCTTTAATTTTGTTGTTACATTAGGTTGACATTGAAGTCAATGAAATTATACCATGGCTCAAGTAATTGGAATATTTGCTTTGCTGAGTGTATTATGCAAATTTCAGTTTGTTTTGCAGATAGCTTCCAGATCTAGGCTGTTCTGATGACATGAAGCTGTTTACCCCATCGAAGACTAGATTTCTTCTCTGCAAACTGCAGGTTAGGTTCAAGTTTTAGGAGGTTGTCTGTGATGTAAAAGATTGTAGAATGAAGAAAATTTGTAGGAACAGCTGCAAAACTGCAGGTGCCTTTTTTTTGTTTTGTTTTTGGTTTTTTTAATGTTGGTATTACTTGTTGAATTTGTGGAATATTCTCACAATTTTTTTTTATGACTAGAAGAATAATGGAAGGCAAAGTAATTAGATAAAGATGTGTGCTTGGGATACCTCGGGTCCGTATCGATCTGGGCTCTCTGGATGGTGACGATGATCGTCAAGATTTTCTTCAATGGGAGGGGGGAAACGAAGAGAGGAGGGGGGTGGTGGAGGAGGAGGATTTTTTAATAATTTTTTAGGGGTATTTCTGTCCACCCACGTCTGAATCACAATAAGGATTCTCATATCTTGATAAGACTGACTGATTTGCAAGGTTTTCAGACGCATTCAATTGTGTCACCAAAATTCAGTTGTGCGTGTCGCTAAATGCACTGGACGAGCCTATGCTAGACCAAATCAAACATGGACCCTTGGGCCATTTTGGCACGCATTAGGAGCATTATTTTTAGGCGCGACCCGGTCTAGAAGTCGGGTCATTGATTCACTAGTCCAACTATCAGGTTAATGGCATCAGAAATATAATAGAAAAAAATTAAAAAGATACATTACATCCTAAAGAAAATTTATTAGTATAATTAATATAATAAATAAATTTATTTTTCAACATAATAATTTAGAGCACACTTAGAATATAAACAAACTAAATTCGAAAACATTGAGGGATAATATTTTAAGATTGAAAATAAATACTCTCAACAGTAGCAATGTACGCATATGTAATGAGTTTTAAGGAACTTCAGCATTAGAGCGCGCGTGTGCAATCACCTTCTTGTCCGATAGCAATGCTAACAAAAAAAAACAACAGATTTACGATACATTAATAACAGATCCAGAAGAGGGAACAAGGATTCTAAGCTTAAGAGGATATGGACCAACATTGTGACCTGAGACTGTCCAAATAAAACAAGTTCTATAATATATAAAGGATTACCAAAGAGTTCACGTAGACACAACAAATCTCATTTTATCAATACTTACTACAACTTTATGTTGAAATTATAACCTAGAGTTCAAGAGTAACTGTTTTTTATTATTCAGAAGAAAAAACCCAAACAGAGAAAATAATTTTTTATTTTTATTTTTATTTTATGAAAAAGGAGTACAGATAGAACTTGAATACCACTGGAAAGAGATTCTATAACTGAGATAAGAACCTAAAGCAAAGAGAAAGCGATGAAATCTTATATTGGAAAAACGCACCAGAGAGAACAGCTGATTTGAGCTCGAAAGGGGCACAACAAGAATAGGAAGAGATTTCGCATCTCGAAATCGGAAACAATGAAGTGAGAACTTTGTAAGAGGCCGGCGATCACTTTAGAGTTTCTCTCTGCGCTTTGTTCACTTTAGTGGAAATCAACAATTGCTTTAAGAACTTTGTAATTTTTTTTTTAGGTCCAATTCTTGTTCGGGTTAGGGCGGGTTATCCGGTTCACTGGTTGAATTGTTGGGCTTAATTGGTTTGGACAGTTTAATATGCATTCTGGGCCAAATAGAGACCCGAACCAGTTTAGGAGCCGAGTCGGCAGGTCACCAGGTCAACCCACTGAGCCGGTCCAGATCTAATAACTCTGAATAGAAGTAAAACAAGTACTCTTAAAGTCAAGGTGAGAGAGGTGCAAATGCAGAGCAAACTGGAACCCCCCATGTGTGATGATGCAACTAATGGCCCTTCAAATTATATTTTTAAGGTCTATTTGATTTACAGAATCTCGCATTCTTACTTGTTATCACATTTCTCGAAATTTAATGATAGGGAATGTAATACAAGAAATCTTATATTCTTGTGTTTGGTGTATCTCGAAATTTAATGATAGGGAATGTAATACAAGAAATCTTATATTCTTGTGTTTAGTGTAATCGATTGGATTTGAGGAAAAATATTAAATTCCTATGTTTGGTTCGCATTTCATAAGTTCTACGCATGTTACCAGACATTAACAGTGTCACTCGTACTCCATCTCTTCTTGCACAACTACTTTACAGAATCCAGATTTTACCAGCTTTATTTCTTTAAATGCTTCTGTCGTGGCTATTATGCTGTTTTCTTTACAAATCTCTCTCTTTGCTCCGCTCGTCAAGTTTCAATTTTATCTTTTTTTTATTTCATGGGTTCAATTAACTTAGTGTGACCCCAATGAAAGAAATTACCGACCGCAATACTTAAAAACAATTCATTTAATGTCTATCTTGTAAATTTTAAGAGCACCGTTGAACGAGCATAAAAAAGGGTTAATATTAATATTCATTTAATTTTATTATATATAAACTCTTAATTCATATGATTTCAATATTAAAAAAAATTGGTTTTCATATATATAGTGAGAGAGTAATGAAAATGGGGTGGCATCTCATTTTGAAAAAGGCATGAAGCATCATTTAGGGTGACATAAGGGTCATTTTACGATTTTCAACCATGAATAAGCATGAACAAATAAAAGAAAGGGCTAAATTTCTTCTAATTTGATGATGTATTAAGTTCTTATTTATATGGTGAAATAACAAGAGATTTGAACCATTATAACTGCTTTGAATATTTAGACCCCATTGATGAAAACTCAAAACATAATTAAATTTGATGAAAATTTGTAACTCCCCTTTTTTTTTTTTGCACATTTAATCTATATAATTAAAATTTGTAAAATCCAATGACGTGTTCACATTTTGTGTTGGAGATTAGATGTCACCTCATTCCACTATTATGATACGGCTAATACCGCTCTTGCAAAAAAAAAAAAAAGTTAATCCCAAATAAATTTCAACATTCACATGTGAAGGTGGACCCTACATACATAGATAGGTCTTGTTTATCGCATGTGAATGGTGAGATTTGTTTGGAATTATTTTTTCAGGATGAATAAATTTACCCTTATTCTTATCATATATATATAGTTATGTCAGTCTAAATCTCCTAATAATTGACAATGTCATTAAGAATCTAATGCTTCTCACTGAAAAAATAAAAAACAGGAATCCAATACATAATGAAACTTTATGAAAATTATCTTATGTCTTCATATTTTTCTATTCTGATTAAAACCTTATCATTGAAATTTTATAAAATATAAATTTTCCTATTATTTCATTGTCACAAGCTCTTTTTCCTTATTTTTAAATTATGTAATTAATCTTTTATTTTCTATTGACCTTACTCGTCTTACTTGGAAATTATTTTCTTCTTTAAGCCTTCACGAGGGCGTTGACCTTACCGACCGTAAAAGGTTCTCTCGTCGTTTACTATATTAGACTTAGTATAATCATCAATAAGTATAAATTTATATATATAATTAAAATAATAATTTTTTGTGTGCATAAGTAAATATTATAAGAAGATTAAGTATTTGGAAAAAAGAGTTTAAATAAAAAGACGGAAGTCAAAATTTATTATCATATTTATAACTAAATATATTCATAAAAGTAAGATCGTAATACGTGTTACTTTATGAATGTTTTGAATTTTAGAATAAAAAATAAAAGTATAAACAATCACTGAAAATAGCTAATATTAAACCGAAGAGTACAGGAAAAACGAATCTAGTTAGATTCGTTGTTACATGTTCTTAAAAAATTATTTTTTAGTGATGGAAGGTAAGTAATAAAAGGAAATGAATACTGAAAAATGAGAGTTTAAATTTAAATAGGATTCTTAAGTGAATATCCAACAATCCATTATTATATAAATATATAAAGAAACACTAGTACGCAGCAGTTGCATGCTAGTTAGACACAGTTGTGTCTTGTAGTATTTAAAAACACATATAGACTAGACCCAACGCGCTGCCATTTTGGGTTTGTGTGTTTTTTTTCCTTTTTCTTTTTTGCGTGCTTGTAATACAGCTGCTATAGGTGCAGCACCAAATACAAAGTGTAAATATATATATATATATATATATTTATAATAAAAATGTCAACCGTAAGAGAGACGGAATTTCTATTTCTATGGCTATTTTTGGCTATTTTAGTCTTTCCCATGGTTAAATATTTATTTGATTCACACCATTATTACTAGTCATATCACACGCATAAGTGCTTTGCTCGTGTTTAGTAACTTTTGACCGGGTATAAAATATTTGAAGTAGTTTGTGTTGGACTATTGATAATTGAATATAAGATTTTTGTGTTATTAGATTTGGAAACACGAGAAGTAGAGAAATTTTGAAAGAGTTAGTTATATTTGAATTTTGAATTTAAAATTTAAAATTTTTATTTTTTAAAATTGTTATTTTTACCCAATATTCTTAATTAACTTTAAAAAATTATTTAGAAGGAAAAGAAACTTTTGAAGAATAAGTATACAATTAGATTTTACTAGCTTTGAGAATATTACCGTGACATGGGAATTTTATATTCTCGGATCTTTAATTTTTGATAGATAATTTTTTATTTCTTTGCCATTTATCAAATCAATCTTTACACATAAGAACTCTGCGTAGTCCACATGTTCTTATATGTATTGATAACATACATGATTCGATAGAAGCATCATAGCGTGCGTATATATGACTCCTGTTTACCTTAATTACCGAAACTTTTACGTATAATCATATTATATGAAAAGCAACTAGTGCTCTTACTTTTCGGTGCTCTTTTAGTCAATGTGGTTCAAAATTAAAGGAGGGATGGGTTCCCTGCCAACGATATACAAACAATGATATTATGTTTTAATCGTTTCAAGGCATCTAAGAATTAAATGTTCTAAAATTTTTCAACCACTATTGATTTCAAAACGTAAGTTTCATTAATAATTTGTAACTTATATATTTTATTTAAATTTACTATACTAATATATTTGAGTGTTAATATTGGATTTTATGGGGTATAACGACTATTTATTTTGAGTTAATGCCCTTTTAAAGCTTCAATGGAGGAAAATTAAGGAATTTGCATGATCTAAGAAATACAAGTGTAAAGGCCTTACACTCTCTCTATTTCTTTTATTATCTTCATCCCCTAGTCCTTCCTTATGCCATTATGGAAAATCCCTCACTAATCTGTAGAATACAACGGTTAAGAAAAGGAAAAAAAAAAAAAAATCAAACTCATACTACTTAATTTTTTAAAATTTAACTTTTTTGTCCCTTACAAGTTAGCATCTTATAAAAATAAAATTAAATTATGATGTCATTATTATTTTACAATATGATTTATTATGTTATTATATTTGTTTTAACATTTTTTTAGGGATTAAAAAATTATGACATAAAATCCTTGCTTTATTTAACAATAAATAAGATTGGACGTGAGTGTGGTATTTTATATATAAAAACTACGTAGTAATTTTATTTTTATTATATGCTAAAATACAAGGGGCATGAAAGTAAGAAAGTCATTTTCATTTTTGGGTGTGACAATGTCTTTTATTCAATCTTGTACCCTTTTTAAAAGTTAAATATATATTTGATCCTTTATACTGGACAAACTAGGTTTTATTTTCCGTCTTGAATGACGCACGCACTTCGTGCATCCTTAATAATTTTTTGGTCGACATAAAATATCTAAAAGATTATGGGTAAAAATTTAAATTAATTAAATATTTAATTTTTAAATTTTTGAATCCTTTATAATTAAAAGTCATTTCGTCCAACATTTATTAAAAAAAAATGGGAATTATTATATGATAATGGTAATGCTTAAGTAAAAATAGAAATAATTATATGATAACTGTAAGTAAAAAATTATAGTATTTAAGGGTATTAACTGTAAGTATTAAGGCGAGTTTAGCAAAAATATATGATTGATTGAATCAAAAATTTTTTATCTTTGTAATAGTATGGATAAAGAATATTTTTTATTTTTTATGAGAGATAATAATACAATCTTATTTTCAATATATAAAGTGATATTGGATTTAATTCATTCGGTCACGTCAACGTTAACTTGTGTGTGGCCCCACAATCCACACGCACCAAGAAGGTTTAAAAAAAATAAAAAAAAAATAAGCTTCGCTCTTCCAAATTTATCAACTTGATTAAAGTCAAAACCCAATCATCCTGTCTTCAAAATAAACATTAAAAAAAAAAAATCCCCAATTATCATCTTCCTTTGTGTTCGCCGCCACGCGCACTTTAGGGCGTGGAGCAGACTGTACCCCGCCGGGAGCCTCTACGGGATGGACACGTACCCGGGCTTTACTTCAGGCGCTTTACCAGGGCCTCCCTGCGAAAACCATTTCAAAGACCAATTCTGTCCCTCTCCCTCTCCCTCTGCTCCTTCTCTCTCTCCCTCTCCCTCCCTGACGCTTTCCGTGTCAACCGACTTAGTCTCGTTTCCCTGGAAAATTTTGGTCTTTTTGAAGAACCCCAATCAACGCAGTCTGACCCAGCACTTAGAATCCACATATGGTAGTAACCGGACCTGATTTCTGGTTTTCCCGCTGACCAAATAGCGGTTTTCCGGCGGACCCAGATGGAGAAAGAGCCCCTCCTCCCTTACGCCGTCAGCCCTAGAATAAAACCCCCGTCGCCTCTCTGTACTCTTCCGGAAAACAGGGAGCTTTCCCCTCCTCCTATCTCTCTCACCCCGTCGGAGCTCAAGGAGCGCCTCATCTTTGGGCCTTCCTCTTCCTCTTCTCCCGGTGAGACCTCCTCTTTCCTATTTGATTCCCTAACCCTAACCCTAAATTCCCCAAGGCCCTCCCCCTCCTCCGAAGACCCCTTCAATCAAGACCCACAACACAAGGACCACCACCAACAACAACAGCAGAGTTCATGGTTAACGGATCCCAATTTGCCATGGAACAAAACCAACCTCCACCGCTCCAAGACCGCCCCCGCAATGGCTGTAATCAATGATTTCCACCAACACCCTTCGCTCTCCAAACCGCAATTCGGGTCGATTGTAAGGCAGGCTTTTTTTCTCCTATTGGCCTATTTATCTCTTGGGGTAATTATTTATTGGTTCAATAGGGATCATTTTTCTGCAATCGAGACACACCCTGTTGTTGATGCATTTTACTTTTGTATTGTTACTATGTGCACAATTGGGTATGGTGATATAACTCCTAACACTACTTCCACTAAGCTGTTTTCGGTATTGTTTGTGTTGGTTGGGTTCGGATTTATCGATATTTTGCTGTCGGGTATGGTCAGTTATGTTCTTGATTTGCAAGAGAATCATCTTCTTAGGAATGTTGAGGTAGGGAAAGAGCGCGAAGCTGCAGGCTCATATATAATTGATGTGAAGAAGGGAAGAATGAGGATTCGGATGAAGGTTGGGTTGGCATTGGGGGTTGTGGTTCTCTGTATTGGAACCGGTTGTGGAGTTATGCATTTTGTAGAAAAGCTTGGGTGGTTGGATTCGTTCTATCTTTCAGTTATGTCAGTTACTACAGTCGGGTATGGTGATAGAGCATTCAACTCTCTGCCAGGTCGTGTTTTTGCTTCAATTTGGTTACTCGTATCAACGCTCGCTGTTGCACGAGCCTTTCTTTATTTGGCAGAGGCAAGGGTTGATAAGAGACATAGGACAATGGCAAAATGGGTTCTTGGTCAGGATCTGACTGTGGCCCAGTTTCTTGCTGCAGATATTGACAACAATGGTTTTGTGAGGTATGGACTTTTATTTTGTTTCAGCATCTTGTTGAGATATGTGTTTTATAATGCAAATACTTTTAAATTTCACCATGAATTGTGAGAGTGGAAATCTATGCAAAAAAGCTGTGATTTGCTTGGAAAAAGAATTGCATAAAGGGTAATGTTGGAAATAGATTGTAAATATTATATCAAAATTTTGATGTTTTTGGAAATCGAAATACCTAACAAGTAGTTGGCCCAGTGGGGTTAGAAATCTAGCAAGACTGATTGCATAGTTAGAGCCTATGAAGCATGGGCATGGGTGCAGGGATGCAAGTGTGCAATGCGGGGATTCGCTGACGCTTGATTTCTTGAAAATGGGATGCAGTTGTGGCGAGGGTACACCATATTTTATTTTATTTTATAGACACGCACATTCATTAAAAAGAAGTGTAGTACTATCCTGTTTGAAAAATTCACAAAAAGACAAACTGCCAAGTTGCCATACCAACAAGCCATACTAAACTTAAATAGCCAACATATTACATAGCCTAATCATAGTTCCTTTTGCACTTATGGTGGCTAAGGTTTGTGCACTCATGGGGGATAGGGTTTCCTTTGTTTTGTAGGGAGTTTGTCCTTTTCTTTCTAGGTCTTCAGCGAAACGACGTTGTTTCACTAAAGTAGGGGAAAAGAATGACCATAATACGTGTCCTATCCGTGGTCTAGACGAATCCCTGCCATATTGGTTATTAGTCCTCTCGAATCCACGTCCCATACGAATTTTACTATGGGATTCTCCAAGCCTTGAAGGGTCAATGATTCCAAACTTATTGGTTTTTAAGATTTTTTCCCCCTGTTTGTAGAAGCTAAATTGTCTTGAAGAAACTCAAATAATGTCAAATTATGAATTCACCCAACCAATCAATTATCTCATAGGAAGGCTTCATTTGAAAATAAAATTGTTAAAATTTTTAATTGCTCTGTTTTCTAGTCAAATACCCTCCATTTTTTTTATCTATGGCGTATTTTGTATAGGATGTCAGTAACTCCGTTGAGGAAGCAGTTGAAAGACACACTCTTGTTCATAAAGTTCATTTTAAGATTAGACAAGAGTTCTAGATGTGATTGTAAAACACAGTTGATAGATTTATAAGATCATTTCTTCGTGTAAGGTGATCTCATGGATTAGTTGCCTGTGTTCTTTCATTAACAATACCATCAGAATGGAATTTTCTAATAAAATTTTCAAGCTATAAGTGTGCACTTCCTTATAATTGTTTCACTTTCTTTTTTAAAAAAAGAAAAGGTTACGTGGGAATTAATGTCTACCTTTGGGAATTAATGGAATTAAATTTTATCAAGCTATAGGTGGCTACAGCTACCATTACATAGCGGCTGCTGCCCTTAACCTGATGTCCTTAAAGCATATGAGATGCTTTGATATTTATCAAAAGCGGGCTCATTCAGGATTTTGTTGCCTGAAGTCCCTTTCTCTTATCTCACTGCATATGGGGGAAAAGTATGATAAGTAAATTAATGAATAAATAAGCAAGTGAAAGAAGAACGGATATGTTTGGAATCAAACTGATTTTAAATTTCGTCATTTGGCCGTCATCATCATGTCTTGGTTTTGACAGCTTCTTCCAAGACCAATTCTTTCTGAATTTTTGCCTCCTCATGTCCTTAGGTTTCTTGGCCCCGTCACTGCATTTTCTTTTTCACTACATTTCATTTATCGTGTTCTTCATGAGGTTGTTTCCATTTGAGTAATTTCTATGTTCAATTATGAAGATTACTGGCATTGATTCAGTTATTTACCTCTGCATAAAAAAGGTGTGAGACGCTTTGATGACTCGAAATATGTGATGTCATGGCATGCTTGTTGAGGGGGACACTCAAAATGAGCTTTTCTGTAATCATTTATTTTTCTAATTTTAAACAATTCGCATATCTGATGTAACATTCTGCTGGTTCAACAACCAAAATTTTAAAATGGCTATGTCTACGGATTTATTGTCAGTGTAGGAATCATAGGATTGTGATTTTGGTGAAATGGGCTACCTAGAATGCAGGATGTAGAATGTAGACCTGGCAAATGGGTACCCACGGGCATGGGTCCACATGAGTTGACCCATATGAGTGGCTACTCACCGTTGTACTTGTTACCCATTTACAACTGGTACGGGTGCCTGCCTCTCTTTTATTTCTTTTGCTGCCTTTTTCTTTTTTTGTTTGCTTGTACAGGACTTAAATCCAACCAGATTAAGAAATGGTCCACGCAAATTTATGAGACAAGCTGGTAGAGCACTCAGTATTTCAATATATGCACAGGAAGAGAGAGAGAGAGAAACTACATTAATTATAAATGAAACAAGAAGATCAAGGTCAGAAATTGTTCATACAAATCTGTGGGTAAGAGTTAAGAGTAGACGGGTAGCCAGTAGTTGAACATGTGTAGAAGAGGGGGGAGGGAGAGAGTTTCAAGAACAACATGAGTGGAGAGAGAGGGAGAGAGGGAGGAAGCGAGGAGGTGTGGTTATTCTTGGTAGACTTGGGGGAGTGGCGGTAAAGGGAAGGTTTGGGAGTGTAGGATGAGAGATCGGTCAATCAGAAATAACACCCCATTTTTTTTAATTTTTTTTATCTTATATATATATATATGTATGTATATTTATGATAAAATAGATGCCCATGGATATGGGCCTAAACAGGTCGACCCATATTGGGTACATTTAAAAAGGACTTGTTTTTAAACGGGTTTCATTACCCTTTTTTTTTTTTTTGGTGGGTGCCAGTGGGTAACGGCTCTTCTTTGCCAATATAGTAGTTTGTTATCCTATTGTTTACAGAAACACATGAATGAGTTGTTGACCATTTTATTTCCAACTTCAAATAGTATCTACCAACACTGAAGTGAGTGAATCACCCATCCAGATCATGTCTTCAAGATTCACTTCATTGCCAAAGCTTCCATTAGGATAAATTGCTTCAAGCAATCCATGCAAGAAGAATGTCCATAAAACTCCATTGCTTCCACATTCTCGTTAGAAATATCAGCTAAAACATGGCATTCCCTCTCATCAATGATTTCCAGCTCCTTCACTTCAGCTTCAGGTCGACAAAGGAGGATTTTATTGCTTCCCTTTCTACATGGGAACACAGAGGTTGTGTGGCTCTCTGTTTGTCTGGGAGAAACCTCTTTCTTTTCGTACGGTAAATATTTCTCAGAACGTGGAGTGGTAACCAAAACCGTGATAGCTTCCATTATTTTTCATAAGCGAAACATCGGTTTTAGACTTCTCTTGGAGAGAGGGAGGATGTCTGGCCCTCGGATCTCCAGCCCTCCCTCCTTTCCTCTCCCACCTCTTTCAGAATATAATTATTTTGCACCTATAGCATCATTTTTTTTTTTTACTGCTCGTTCATCTGTTGGTGTTTGTTGTACTAATACCTTTGATAGAAGAAATGCTATGTGATCTTTGGATCATTGTTGCTTGGCTTTTTGGAAGTTGTTCGCTTTAGCCATCAAATTGATTTTTATTTTTATTTCTATGTTCAATTCATGAAGCTGACTTCAAGCAAATGGCACGATTCTTGAGAGTTTTATTTGTTTATATTGTCAATGCAGTAAATCAGAATATGTTATATACAAACTGAAGGCGATGGGGAAGGTATCGGATAAAGACATTTTGCAAATATGCCAGAAGTTCGATATGCTTGATTCCAGCAAATGCGGAAAGATCTCTCTTGCTGATCTCATGGAAGGTCATCAGCACTAGGAAGCGAGATGGGATTCATTTTGATTAGTAAGTAAATGGCAGAAAGAGGATCTATGTCCTTCTCATTCCACATCAGGCTGCAGGGTTTTCCTACTGTGTTTTGGCTCAAACTTTCAAGGATCTCATACGGTACTACTGAAGCACCGGGACCTGTCTTCTTTGTGGTTTCAGATAGGAAGAGTTTGAAGCTGATCGCTGTGGATCGTAAACCGAGTAGATCCTCTTTTTGATGGGGAAGTGCAGCGATGGGCATGCGATGGAGATGGGATCGAGCCTGAAAATGAATTACTAGGATGTTTATGTTGGAAAGAAGGATCAACGGCGAAAAACTGTCGCTATGAATGCATTTATGTGGATTAGGTTGGTTTTTTTTCCCCCTCCCCTGAAAATGAGGCTGGTATGGTTCTTCAGATGGATCGAGCCTGTCAATGCCGAACAAATATTGTAAAATGTTGACTGCTAAAGAAGGTAAAGCGATGTGATTGGGCATTTAGGACGTTCGTATTTGTCAAATGCAACATAGCTGAGTCGATAAGTCTACGCACCCAGAAAATGTGCACTTAGAAGTTTACGCAATCGGGGACGATACGGATGGTACTCTCTTTGTCTATTTTATAAGCTTCCTGTGCACATTTTTTTTATGCACTAAGCATTATTATTTCTGAAGTACCAATGGTGAAGCTTTGGGGTGATGCAACCTTCCCTTTGATCGTATGTACATCTTAGCAGCGGGGTTTAGAATATCACATGAGCCAATTGATCTTAAATTGAGGGACTATTATGTAAACTTGTAAAGTATTACTCTATGCAGAAAATCAAAAATGCGAAGCTAGCCTCACAATATTCCTTACCCAAATAGAGCCCGTGGACCCTGGGCCTCGGCCCATACTCTCTTCGTGGCATTGAGGCCCATACTCCGTTTGGTCACCTAAATGTTTGGGGTAGATTTAATAAAAGGCCACTGAAGTATGAGAGTTGTTTCAAAATGGTCGATGAACTTTGATCTGTCTCATTTTCATCATGAACTTTCATAACATCCCAACTCTATCATTGTTATCAAGTCTCCTCAAGTGGAAGCCAGTTCCTTTCCATCACAGCTATCAATCTCTTTCCCACTTTCACTATTCTAATCATTTTAAAGCCATTTTTTCAATAATTTTAATCATATGGATTGAGATAACATTCAATAGTACGAAGGATTATCAATTTTCATGAGATTCATAAATGTCAAAGATATTCATCAAAAGCATTAAACATTCAATATAGTTTATCTTTGATTTTCCTAATTTTCAATAATTGTGATTAATATGTTCAACATATTAAATCTCATGGAAATTAATAAATTTACCTATTTTTTAATGATATCTCAATCCATGCTGCTAAAATTACTTAAAAATGGTTTCAAAATGATTGGGAGAGTGAAAGTGATAGAAAAATTGATAGATGAAACGGAAAGAAACCGGCTTCCCTTTGAGAAGATTTGACAACAAAGATGAAATTGTGACATTATGAAAGTTCAGTATGAAAAATGAGACAAATCAAAGTTTAACGATCATTTTGAGACTACCCTCAAAGTCCATTAGCCTTTTATAAAATTTACCCTCAATGATTGACATGCTTGGTATAGATATAAGATTAAGAGTCGATTTGGAGAGCTTATTTTTGAGCTTATCTAATTAAAAATATGTTTTTAATACAGTAGGGTTGCTTGAACCGAATCTGAAAAGCTGAAAACATCGGTCTATAGTAGGTTGGAGCCAGAAATTAGTGCCTGTGGGGTCCAAACATGATGTTAATTATCCTACTTATGATTGCATGGGTACAACCATAGACTTAAGGGGATTAAACATAAAAAATTAACCTTGTACCTTACTAAGTTAAACAAAGTTCTGAGCTACGCCAATAGCAAAACGACCGTGGCATATGCTTGGGTGCCGATAACATGAGGCAGAGATCTTTTTCAAAATTGATTTTTCATGAATTTTGAATAAGTGTTGTATATATGAAGGAAACATGATTTTATTTTATTTTATTTTTGTGCTTAATTTAAAGTTTTAGTGCATCCTAGCCAAATTGGGATATTGTTTGGTCCCACCTCAAGTGAAGAGGAGTTATGCTTGATTTTGATCCCGTTATTTGTTTCTTGTTCTCGTTCTTAAATTTGTAGGAAATAAGAGTAAAAAACACATTTTAGTATATATTTTTGTTCCATTAATTCTGAAAACATTTCTAAAACTTTTGGGATTTCTTTAACAAACTTGGGGGTGAGAGGTTATCGCTCCCAAATATTTCCAAACTTTTGAAAAAAAAAAATATTTAACTCCCTCCTTCAACTGAGTCCACACACAACCATTGACGTCTAATTCTGACCACCATTGCCACAGGATTCCGTTTAGATTCCTGGGTGCAAGATTCTTGCCGTATTTCTATCACTTTTGTTAGATTTCAATTGCCACCATTAGACCTTGCCGGATAAAAAAATATAAATAATATGCATAAATCAAACATGTTTCTCATTGTTGACGAAAAATGAGAACATAGAAATAAGAGTAAAGCGAAACATAAATAAATTTTATAAATAAGAATATGGATATGGGAACAAAATCGAACAGGGCCTAAACGGTTGGGATCAGGTGGTCTCACACTTAAAATAACACAAAATGCATATATTTTAAGATCGGAGGGGGGAATCAAAATAAAAATAAATGCATTATTTCCCCTTGGTCAACAACTAGAAACTTTTTGACGTCCACCCAACATTCAGCAGCTCAGTAAATGGGCATTTATTTATAAAAACAGTTTTAAAATTCTTAACTTGATTGGTAGAAGTAAACTATAGTTGCAAGGTTCATTGGATTAGGATCAGTCAAATATAACTTTGACCCCTTGAAAGGATCCTAACAGGAAAGATATTTTCTCTCACTGGCCAGAGATTTGTGCTCCCTGTACTTAGTTTTTAACTAAGGCTCTCAATTATTATTGCATTTTTTTCAGAACATTTATATATATATATAGACACACACATACATGCATTTATATAGTACAAGAAATGGGATAAAAAGACATAAATCAATTATTTATTTTTGAAATCTTCTGTCCTGTAAAGGAAAATGGGATTTGGTCTTCTTGCAACTCTTTTTTTTTTTTTTAATATTATTTTTCCTCTCATTTAATTAATGGAGTTATTCTGTTATAGAATAATGGTGGCCTGATAGAAGTTTAGTCTTTGGTAATCCATTATAGTATCCTATGTAAAAACCTAGGGTTTGACGCTTTGCTCTTTGTGGGATAGTTAAGCCATCCCAAAGTCATGATTCCTTGGTTGATCCGAGAAATGATAATTTAAGAATTCTATGTTGCATTTTTCTAGAAGGGTTTTTATAATGCAAGCTGCGTTTGGCTACCTAGTAAGTAATTATATTTAGGACATGACAGTTTGGTTGGTGTAGGACAACATTTGGCAATTATATATAAAAAAAAAAGACATATTCCAAATTCTTGATTCCCTTCTGTCGATGTAGAAAGTTGTCACTATCTTTATCTAAGTCGGCTCCCCTTCGATATGCTTTTTATTCAATACTCTTCAATGTGCTGATTTTTAGAATTTGACATTGTATTTATAATTTTACCCTTTAAAATAGAAAGAAAATGTAAACGGAAGTATATAAATTTATTTTCACGAGATTTGATTTTGCACAAGTTTCATATTTTAATACTTGAAAATTTAAAAAATCAAAGCCTTTAAAAACCACAGAAAAGTTTCGATGCTTATGTTAATATGTTTTGGATTTTTACAACTCATGAAAATTGTCAAATATCTATATTTTTATGAAAGCTATTTAAAAATTTATATGGGCCTAGTGGGAAGGACTCGGATTGCTTCGACAAGAGGTCAAGCATTCAAGTCCCCCTCATGGTCAATTGAGAGGAGGCTGTTTGAGATGTGGATGAGTCAGATGTTAATAATCATATACCCTCAGAGTGATGTAGAACTTGATTTCTCTTTATTTATTATACCATATACCTAAAGAGGAAGAGTATGGGGGAACCGTATAGATTTCTTGACATACTTCAGCTCGGTAAAGAAAGGAAGAGGCTTAGCCAAAGAGAAAAAGAAAAAGAAAAGAAGGGTCATTGAGTTCCCATACCACATGAATTTGATTTTTAATCGTACTGATTTGCATCATTAGCTTTAAACCTCGTGACACTTTAGTTCGAATAATAAAATAAGATGTAAATGAAGTAGCTATTTCATAAAATAAAATGTGATAATATTTATTTTTAATTGAATTAAAAATTCTAAAGAAAATTAAAAAAAATAATATCTATTCCAAATAAACATTGACAGAATGAAACTACTATTACTGAATCGATCATGAAATTAGGGTTTTAAAGTCCTCCCTGGTAAGCAACCGACCCGTCCCCGTCCCTCTCCCCATCCCCATCTCCATCCCCATCCGTCCCATTTGCAGGAATCTTTCATAGTTTACGAAAACAAATGAAAAGTCAACAAATTATATATTGAGTATTGAATTAAACACAACCATTTCTAGATTCCACGTCTCAATCCAAGTTTAATAATATATGTGTCTGTACCAGCAGGGAAAATCAGAGAGAGAGAGAGAGAGAGAGAGAAGTTGGATGTGCATGACCTCATGGCATGCATGCATGCAAGGTCACTACACTATTCGATTTATTTATTTTTGCTACATTTGAAATAGAAAAATCTCTGCAAATTTTTATACATTCTTTATATTAAAAGGGTGACGTGTGATTTTTTTTAATAACATTTTGATAAATTAATCATATTAAACTACACAAATTTTATTACGTAATCACTTTTAATATAAAGAATTTTCGTGAGTGCCAATCGGCTCCCCAAGGCCCCAAGGCTACTTTTAGGAGCACTGAAGGCATTAATTTTTTTATTTGCCGGAGGGAATAATTTGAAACTCAACAAACAAAAAGATATCTGCTAATTCAAAGTGTAGGCCATATCTTCATCGATTTGTGGGCTTATGTTGTAAAGTCTACCCCGCAATATTAAGGAAACGTTGACTGTTTCAAGAGGGAAACTGAAGTATCTATTAAAGTTTGAGCATCTTATCATTTTTTTAATGGAAGTTATTATTTACCTTATTAACATTTGCATGGGTCCCCTACCTTAAAAAAAAAAAAAAAAGAGATTTTTCTTTGAGGATGGGGATGCTATAAAGTTTGATGTTTAACCAATTTAAACAAGTTATTAAGGCTATCATATAATCTTGATCCTTGACTGGCATTTACATGCTTACAATTCACCCAACTCGTCTTATTGTTATTTCTAGTTAGTTTTTTTCTTTTTTTGTTTGTTTTTATGTTATTTTAGGTTCAAAGCTGTAGTTTTTATTAAATATTAATTAATTTATAAAAATACCAAAAATCAAAAATAAAAGCTTTATCGATAATGTGAATTTTTGATCCGCTAACCTGATTCGATCCATCTATAATATAACTGGCGACTTGATCCGACCCACAAAATAACCTTGACCCATGACTCATATTGAACTTTCTGTAACCCGCTCGACTCATTCGATTGCAGCCTCTATTTATAAGTTATCATTTTAATTTTTTTTATGCTCTTTATATCCTCTTATTATTGAGCTACCGATAAATTTAGGTGCACAAAAATATAAACGGACACAATAATGCGTGGGGCTCACGGTAATACCAGATTAGGTTCACACCCTATGCGTCTGAATTGCAAAAAAATTTTAAAAAATAAAAAAAATTGTACCTTTTTTTGTGCACCTCACTGTGAACACTTATTTAATGTTAACCTTTGAATTTTCTTCCCCCATTTTTTTAAAGACCGAAGACAAAGTATACACAAGCATGTTGGTCTGCTGGTTATCCCTCCCTGTTGGTCCTATTCTACTTTTTTGACTAATCAAATTTCTTTAGTCTTTGTTGTCAATTATAATATAAATAACTGATTATTAAAATATTTATTAGAAAAAACACTAAAGAAAAGGATTAAAAATAATTAAATTAAAAGAAAGGTGGTCAGGGTGCTTGTTATATTTAGAATAACAATACTATGAACACAAATGATTTTACAGTAAAAGTATAAAAGTTTTACGTGTCACAAATTTACGAGATCACAAGTTATCGTTTACTAAAACATCATCTACTAAATCTATGCCACATAAGCCTTTTGCGATTTTATTGTAAAATCTTCAGTATCCATACAATTATTATCTTTAGAATTAAGATTTTTCTCACACCAATCTTATTTAAATAATTAATTAAACCATTCAACGCTAAATAATCGGTGCATGAGAGAAGTCACGTAATTTACGGTGCATCCGTCTAGTGTTTTTTTTCTCATATAAAAAATAACTCCTAAATTGCTTGATGCATGATCCTTACAATCAAGGAACGGTAAGGTCCTCATAAATCTTATTTAAAATTTGGAGGGTGTCTTTACTTTTCAATATATATATATATAATTTTTTTTTTTTTTTGGGGTCATTGGAAGGCCCCATTCGCCGTTGACTACAAAACAAGAATAGTATAGTAGTCCCACATCTCGTAGTCCCCTATTAGGCTACATCTAATTCAGTTTAATTAATTTTAATTACCTTAAGCTTTTAGAGCTTAGGCATTCAAACTAATAGTTTATGCAAAGCATATAAAGATTGAGTAGGATGAGTTTAAAAAGAAAATAGCCTGAATGGTTCAGCTTACTAATAGTTATATATGTAACAAGTAATTGCTATATATGTTTGAGATAATACGGATAATTTTTTTTAATTAATCAAGTGGTAGTGAAGTCTCAGATTTCGTCTTTAATTTTTTTTTTTTTTTGCAGTTTTTCATGTTTAATTAACAATATTTAAATGGCTTGCGAGCTATTTATGAGTACATCCCCTTTTATTTTTTTAAGATTATATACTTATATATATATATATATACAGAAATTTAACTTCAACCTACGCTTTCAAAAAGAATGGTTTAACTAATTAATTATGCATTTTAAACATGTAAGTCGAAAATTAACTAATAACTAAGGAGCTTTTGTTGGCTATGATGGCTAGCTGGCACAATCAAAGCATGTATGGTGCTCAATCTATTTCCTTAAGCTTTTTTTTTTTTCTTCTAATTATTATTTTGCCTCCAAAACTAAAAGGTGGCAGTTGTATAACCACTAATGACAGACTTTTAAGTACTTATCCCTGATAAAAATAATTCATTTTATATTATGCTATATATTGTGGCATAATGCTACCTTCTAAAAAGCTAATTACGAAGTGGTTAAAGTTAGGATTAAAAGCTACGTAAGAACTCGTGTCTCTCTATTACCACATGTGATGATTCAAAGTATGTAAATCTAATTTAAAAGTCTAAATGAGAATTTTATAAAGTTTGCAAATACTACCAAAGCCGATCCGATTAACATTCGGGTTGATAGCATCGGGGGACTACGGTCATATGCCATTCTACTCCATGCTACCCACGTGGGAAACATTCATGCCCCTTGCTAGGCAAGAATACTGGGACGTGCTTCAATTACGATCAATGCATTTAGCCACGTATTGACATTCCTCACTTATAAATATATATATATATATATACATGCTTTCTTGAAATACTTTCCACCTTTGAATCTTTTAAGTGGGTAATTTTACTCATTAAAAATTGGTAGACGAAGAAGAAGATTGTCATACCGAAATAATTCAAAAGTGGGAAGTGTCTTTCTAGAAAATAGATAGTGTTAGTAGCTTCTTTTTTAGATAGATGAGGACACGAGTGAGGACACGAGGGGGTGTTAATGTGCTTTACCCTAATAAAAATGCATGTATTTGGACACAATTCGAGAATTCTCATCGCATTGATACATGCATCATAAGGGGGAAAATTAGCACTAGAGCATTGACTTCTCAACGCTCATGCACTACATCATGACCCGAGTTATACTAAGTTAATTTAATGAAATTACTTAAACTACTAGCTTATGAGTCCTCTTAATTATGCAATTAGATTTTTGAGGGACGAGGAATTCAAGACTTTATTAAGCGTTGAATTTTTCTTTCATGAAACACTTTTTTTTTTTTTAATGGTTGAGGTTCATGCATGAACGTCTGATTAGGTAATGTTTGCATTTCTCCGTACGCTTATTTTCGTTATTTTATTAATGTGTATACGGAGCCTATGATTATGCGAATAACACCGCAATCTTCTTCGATATATGGAAATAGTTTTTTTTTTTCCCGTGTATACAATTAAGAAATGCCACTTTGTTACACTTATTATTTAAATATTTTCTCAGTTACATAATCGCTAACGCCATCACATAATCGCTTAATTACCAGGAAGAATCGTATGCATTTTACATATATATACACACACGCGCACACATAGCAAGAGCCAAACAGCAAAAGAAACCATGTTTCTTATAAGAATCGGTCCATGTAATGGCCATCTAAAATCACGGAAAGAAATTCTAGCCATTGAACTAAAAATTGATCTCAAATTTTACTATTTTGAGAAATTTGAGTTTCAATAGATTTTGAACGAGATTTCATAAAAATAATCAAAATTAAACTTCAATTTAATCAACCAATATAAACCTTGACTATAGAACCTAATACATAATGAAGTGAAACTCAAATTTTAATAGCTTTTGCAATAAATCTTGAACTTTCGATAAATGATCACAAGCCCTTTTTAAGGTTTCATATAGGATAGTGCTTGGTGATGGATAGGGCCTTTATATTTAATGTTCAAATGTCATGAGATCCTGGTATTATAACTTTCATCCTTTAGTCGATACGTGTGCACCATGGCATGTTCTTTCCATGCATAGGGATAAATTTTTGAAAAAGTTACTGGGTTGTGTACTCACCTTATGTTCATATAAGTGTGCTTATGATAACATTTTCATATATATATAGGACATTGTATAATTAGGACATACCACTTAGGCCTTATTTTGAAAATCCACCCATACGAATTGATAGCTAATGTTGGAGCACACTTGCTATCTAAATGATAGGAGCCTAGATCCCTTGATATTTCACCATTTAAAAGAAAGAATATATGCATCACATAGCTTTTTGAAAATTGGTAGGTCTTATTTCTTGCTCCTTCAATCCCTACAGGCAAAGTTTTCTAAATGGTGCCCAGATTGTGCGTGCTCACGTACGCTCACACAAGGTTGTGCTCATAATATTATTTTCCTACACGCACAAATGGGCAATCCACTGCCTACTTTAGCTACCAAAAATGGTGCCATTTTACTGAAAAGGATACTCAATCATATAGATTGAGTGAGAATGAAAAGGTCAGAGGATATGATAATTTTCATATAATTTAGTTGTATAATGGGTTCTCATATATATATTGCAAAGTATCAAAATATTTCAATAGTCATAACAGTTTCAAATATTTGCACTCTATGGATAAGCAGCCCATAGAAAACGAATTTGGTTGAAAATCAACACGTTCTCTTACTTTTTTCATGCTCATTCAATTCCTATTGTTGAAATTTGTATAATGGATCCAAGATGGCGTCATTTTTAGTTGTTACGACACATAATTTGCCTATTGTTCCGTAGTAGAAACACTTTCTTTATTTATAAGCACATATAATGTGTGAATGCATGTAAATAGCAATCCTCTTGACGGACTCAAACCCCATTTGGCTGCGGACTTGCCGCCGGTTGTGGCCTACGGCCGGCAGCGGCTAGGCTTGTCCCTATTTCCCATGTGCCAATGACCAAAATCTATATGTTATTTATAAATAATAAGGAGCATATATTTTCTCCCAAAATTATAAGCACTCAATGCATATATAAAATATATACTGTGGAAAAGTGAGGGAGACAAAGATCCTTCGTAACATGCAACAGGATTTTATGTTATTCAAACTTTGACTTTACTTATATAACATTTGCAGAAGGATTGGCTTCGGAGCTTGTATCTGGAATTTATATTTTTTAGATTTTAATTCCCCCTCTATTTACTCCCTCTCTCTCTCTGTTTTTTTTTTTTTTTTTTTTTTTTTTGCTATTAGGATTTTTGCATGAATGGATAATCTTTTGCAATCAAAGCATGCAAGGCATTTAGGAATAGAGAAGGAAAAAAAGAAGAAGAACTAACCATTAATTTTATCTATCTATATTTTTATATCTATATCTATATTTATATCTATATCTATATCTATATCTATTATAAAGGCAAACAACCTTTTGGTTCCATCAACCAAAATTAATTTAAATTTTAAATTTTAAATTTTAAATTTTTTACAGTTATGGAAGTTATTTTCTTAACCACCTACTCCCCAACCTTTCTGCTTACTCCTTCTACTTTTATTTTTTTTTAAGTACATATTCATTCTTTTTCTCTTTACAATTTTGTATTTAATTTTCTTATATTTTAATAAAAAAAAGTCATTGAGCACGTGCATTGCATGTGCGATACGACTAGAAATAAGGAGAATGAAATGAAGAAGTAACTGTTAATTTTATATGATATAAATTGAAATAAGGAGAATGAAATGACACACATAAATTAATTAAATTTCAGGAATCCCTCTCTCCATCTTATTTATTTTCAAGATATAAAAGAATTAAATGTAAGTAATAAAACTTAACCCGAAAAAAGAAGATAATAGTTCTCAACATATTAAGGAGCAGAAATGCAGTTTTTCCTCTTACTATGTTTGAATAAAATAAAAATATATTAATGGGAAAATACGGAAGGAATCAATTACAAATATCTTTAACTTAAATTTAATTGCAAAATCTATAATATAAAATATGAGCAACGACCTAAGGGTGCCAAAGTGGGAGACCCTCGGTTTGATCCACCAAGCTTCGACTCTTATTGTCACCGGCTTTTGGTTTACTTGGTTCAAGTGAATATTGAGGTTTACTTGGACCCATGCTTCTCAATTTACACGACTATTTCTTACATTGGAGAAGTATACTTGTAATTAAGCAACTACTTCGGAATCTAAAACACATCAGCGAACCACTTGAGTTGGGTAAATCCATAAAAATCAAACCTTGATTAACCACCATTCAGACGATCGTAGATAACACTCATATTGTCACAAGCTTCTATATCCACATGGAACCTTTTTGAAAACGAAAGATTATTAGGAGAAAATGATAATTAAATACTATCCTCAATTAAGGTGTGAAGTTCATGTGTCACGATCACAAAACTTATAGTGCATCTCAATCAATCTCTACAACTAGCTAGCATTTAGATGGCATAAGTTCAACTCGTGGCCTCCAAATTTTTCTAGAGACATCATAATAATTCAATCACGAGAAATTTCACTCGTATGAGGAGCATGGACCAACAAGAATTAGTAACGATATGAGAAAAATAAGGATGCGTAACAAAGTCAAAGTCCATAATTCAATTAACAATCTCAATTACACCCCTAATTATTTTCTTCATGACTATTCAAGCACACGTTACTATGAGGTAGGGTATAGGTGGGTAGCCCTAACTTGCATCACTCCCTATTTTCACCCAACCTTTTCTTTCCCAATATCATGAAAGAAAAAGGGGATACCATGAATATTATTTTCTTTCGAAATGCATGTACAATGCATGTGCCTTTCAGCGAATATAACTTCACGTCGTCAAAACTTTACAAGCCCTGTAATTAACAAAATTTCTTGAGATCACTTCACCTACCGATAATAGGTTAGGAAATAACCTCCAGGTTTTAAATGAATATGAAGCTCGTTTACCTGTAGATGTGGTGACCCCTCGTTCTTATTAATTAAGCACATATCTTCTAAATTTTTCTTTCACCATTCCCTAACTCACAACATCTATATATATATATATATATATATTCTTTTGATAATTGAAATAAAACATTTTAAAAATTGCTAAACATCCTTCTTTTTTTTTTTGTTTTTCTAGAAATCATTTCAAAAAAATAAAATAAAGGAACTTTTTTTTTTCTAGGAATAGGGAAAATAAAGTGAAGAAAAAAAAAAGAAGAAGAAAAGAATGGCAGTAAATATTTTTTTCCCCCAAAAAACACGAGATGGTGTGTGCATAATTAGAGGTGCGGGGAGATCCCCTCCTGACGTCTTCCCATAAGCGGGACAAACCCACGTTACGTGGAGCACCTGAGAGGGGGCCACACCGGGTCTTCCACGTGCCACTTAAATATCACCGGCGGTCAAATACCGTAACTGAGCTTGCACACGTGTCAATAATAACGCTCACCCTGATTTTGGTCGACTCCAACCGAAATTAACGGTTGGCTTGTTTTTTTATGTTTATTTTTTAAATTTAAGTCCTACGATTGAATGAACTTGCAAAAAAAAAAAAATTAAATTTTAATTTATCATAAATTGCATTATGTATAACTTTTCATCCATTAATCTGAATATTTAAAGTTTTAAATGATTTATATCTCTTGATTATTCGTAACATAAATGAATCCGTAATATATGATGAGATTGTATGAAATTTGACATGACATATAGTTTTTTCACGGTCATTCAATAAAGAAGATTAAATTTTTAAATAAGATAAAAAAAAGACATCAAAAAATTATTTGAAAGTAAGACAAAAAACTTATATATTATGCCACTATACAAAAAACACTCTATCGATTTATGAGTTTGACTGATCTGAAAAACTCATCAGACCTCTTAGTTGTTCTTAATATAAATAAATGGTCAATACATGATAAAATTGTACGAAAATTAACATGGCATATTATTTTTTCACGATCATTTAATTAAGAAGGTTAAAAATTTTATAAAGAAAAAAAGAGAAATCAAAATTTTTTTATCTAGTGACACAAATAGTACAAACAAGTCTAAGAGTTGGGTTGGCTAGGAAAATACATCAAATCATCCTCGTCTAGCAAAATGTCACGGTGCAAATCGACCCAACTTTTCTACTTTCTTCACTTCTAGGAGCTTGGAGCCCGATCTCTTCCACTCTTTCACTCTTCCCTTGGATCTTTCTTTCTTTTAATGTAGGTCTAATTATTATACTGACCTGAGGCACAGTTCCATTAGGAATTAATTATCTTATCCTCTTCGAATTGGATGTGAATGATGTGATCTTGTTTTTTTTCTAGCATGTATATATGTGTGTGTGTGTATTAATGGTTTCAATTGAAATTTTCCAATTAGTTGCAAATTGCAATCTAAACGCGAGACCAAACTGGGGTAGACTAGTTTGATTTGGTTTAAGATTTTAGAAAAATTGCCTATAGTGATTTCGTCGCGGTTTAAGGCTAATCACCCCGATGCCCAACTGAGTTCTTGCTTTCTTCCGTGGTTTTGGTGTAAATGTGCTTTTCATTGAATTAGTCGAGGCCTATTAAAAGGAAAATCCCACTTATACGCTCTTCACATCAAAAGGATGATATGAAAATTTATGTGACCCTTTTAAAGGGGAGTTTTGATCAAATAACAATATAAAACCACATAAATTTTATCATGTGCCGCCTTCGATATAAAGAGTGTGTGAAGGATGTATATGCAGTATTACTCCTCATCAGTAGTTGCCCTAATAGAAGTTACTATGCCTGCAATTTTTTACTGTTGCCACCCTAGGTAAAGTTTATCCTTTGTAAGCAAATTTTGTTGAATGTCATGAAAAGTGAGGTCGAATTAAATATTTTCTTCATTTATTATACACAAAAACTCTTCAAATCGAAGAAATCAGTGTAATAAGAGCTCACACTTCTGCGAAAATTGCGTTGAACGTTAAGTTTTAATTGAACTGCTATATAAATGGCCTGCTGTCGCTGCTTCATGTCAATATTTTTGCATATAAGTTTTGCATCAAGAAACCATATAGGATTGTAGCATCATATCATTTGTGTTATAGTACTCAGTCGAATTTATGAGACAGGTGTCTAAATCCACCATCTCGAGTAAATTGTTTTCTCCTAAGATGATTTGACCAACAATTTTGATAAAATTATTAAATTTGTTCGGAACAAGTTAACAAATTTTAAAAGATTATTTATTATATATATATATATATATATATATATATATATATATATATATATATATATATATATATATATGAGTCATATTTGATTCTCGTTACCAATAGTTTTATAATATTCACCAACTTAACGAGAGATTAGTTTGAATGAACATGTCTCCTTTCATTTTGTTAGAATTTGATCATATGGAACTGTAATTTGAGTGTAATTTGCGTGTGGCGCCGTCCCTCTCCTTCTCCTAGTCCTCCGGTTGACTAAGCCTCTCCTCTACGACCACCACGCTCCCACCCTCAGCGCGTGTTCTATGCTCTCGCCAGATCCAATAGGAGTGAATAGCCTTGCGATAGGCTCTACGAGGGAGAAGCCACTTCTCAACCCTTTTTGAACTTGCAACGTGCTTTTGTCCCAACTCTCCCTTGTATAAATTTGGAACCATTCCTCTCCCTCTCAACACCAATATAAACTCATAATTCCTTACTAGAATCCGTCGATTCAAAAGCAAAGAGATCTCGAAATCAACTCACCCGTTCTCCCTCCCTTTTGTTTCTTCTTCCGTTCCTACCCCAATGTCTGATGAACCAAGAGAGATTTACTTCCACGACTCCTTCTATGACGATCGGCACAGCATCGGTGGCGGCGGGGCGGGGTTCCCGTTCTCCTCCCACAACCCCTCCTCGCTATACGACCACCAGGTTCCCCTCATGTCGAGCTCGGGGCCGGGGTTTGACCCTCCGTATATGAGCTTCATGGAGTGCTTGAACGGCTCTGGGGACTTCAACGCGCTCGGGAGGGCGTTCGGGTTGTCCCCGCCGGGGTCGTCCGACGTGTTCTCCCCCTCTGCCGAGGGCAATGTGAAGCCGTTGGTCGATACAGGAGACTTGGGGGGCGGCGGCGGGCCCGTGCCTGACACCCCGAACTCTTCGATCTCCTCCTCCTCGAGCGAGGCCGGCGGAGACGACGAGGGAGGAAAGAACAAGACTGAGCAGCTGCCGAAAGGGTCAGAAGACGGAGGGGAGAGCTCTAATAAGAAAGGGTAAGTTTAACGTGCTCGTGTTTTCCACAGTGTCACTGTTTTTAACCGGCCGTCGTCGTTGTTTTTTATGAATTAACATGTTGAATCTGACTAGTAATGCGTCTGAATCAACACAGGAACAAGCCGAAGAAAAAAGGGGAGAAAAAGCAAAGGGAGCCGAGGTTTGCTTTCATGACCAAAAGCGAGGTTGATCATCTGGAGGATGGATACAGGTGGAGGAAATATGGCCAGAAAGCCGTCAAGAACAGCCCTTATCCAAGGTTTGCCTTTTCATTCTCTTACTAATTTGGTAACACAAATAAGGAAAATGAAAAATGGCACAAATGGGTCAAGATAGTTATGGTCTCTCATACCCATCTTAATATAGAACATGATACTTTCCTGGCCCGGATGGAAAATCTTCAAACTGGTCAGGGTTTGGATGTGCACATTTTAGTTAAAAAAAAAAAAAAAGTTTCTCCTGTTAGACTTTTTGCTCAAAGTTATGACATAAGGAGTTAATGAAATATTAAATTTTAATCATAACAAATGAAACATTGTTAATTAATTAGGCTACGAGGCTTCTGCAACGAGGGAAGCACAAAAAATAAAGTCAACAATTATCTCTAAAGCCAATGGAAACTCAAATTCTTTGCCGTTAGCTCAAAACCTCAATGCCGTGTTTCAGGAGCTACTACCGGTGCACCACTCAGAAGTGCACGGTGAAGAAGCGCGTGGAGCGGTCGTTCCAGGATCCGTCGATCGTGATCACGACGTACGAGGGCCAGCACAATCACCAGATCCCGCCGGCCCTCCGAGGGAACGCCGCCGGGATGCTGCCGCCTCCGATGCTCACTCAGGCTCAGATGGCCGCCGGGGCCACCTACCAGCACCAGCTCTTCGGGCACCAGATGCACGCCTTGGCCGGCGGCGGAGGCCACGGGGGCCCCGCCGGAGGATCCTTTTATCCACAAGCCTTTCACCAGCAGTTTCATCATCACCAGATCCCAGATTATGGCCTCTTGCAAGATGCAGTTCCCCCCTTTATCCTTAGGCAACAGCCCTAATACCAAAAACATCAGCAGACCCACCACACTATAATATATTCATGCACAGCTATAAGTATGACCTAATATTTATCAGCAAAAGAAAAACTTATATAGGTTCATGTTACGGCCGGATCAAAATTAACTTTATTCCGGTCTTGTTGAATGTGTGGGGCCACTTTTATCATAAAATTTATACCCTCATAAAGCTCATTTCAGAAGCCTTATCGTATAAGCGATGAATTATGTTATTATAGTTTTGAGTCACACTTGTGAAGACCATGTCCATGTAGGTACAACGGTTAATCAAACTGCGTCACCCAACAAGGTTTGACTGCAACTGCTGTATCTATATAGGCACGGTCGTATATTCAAGAATTCCACACTTGGTCTGTTTTCCTTCTATGCTACAAGGGATGCTATTACATTCTCAAACTCCCCCATATCTTTTTTGATGGTTCTTCTCCTTCTCGTTTGTTCCTTCCCTTTCTTGTCCTAAATTATTATCGAAACCGTCATTTTTTTTTTATCGTCATATTCATAGTCATTGGCTTCGCTTATATTGTTAGAAAAGAAAAAAAAAAGTGAGAGTATTTGCAAGTTTTTATGTTATCTCTCGAGATATATGTGTATCGACAAACCTGCAATACAATCAACCCCAGGAGATGTTTAGCTTTCAAGCAATGTAATCTCCTTCTCGTTGTTGTTTGATGGTTTTCGAAAGTATTTTTAAATTTTGGATATTGGATGATCTCAAGGTTGATTGTATGTTATATTGGAAAATCTATACATGACTTAGTTAATATGTATAGTATATAGTTTTCTTTTTTGTTTTATTTCACATCGTCAGAAGGAGGTAATTTCCTCGGCTTCCCCCTTGCACGCAAGCCCCTATCATGTTTTGGGACATTTTGAGGCGTTTTGTGCTGGGAGGGGCTCTTTTGCAATTCTCGTTTTAATATTTTCCCTAAAAGAAGTGATATTTATCATTTGCACCCCCCTGAAATTTTAAAAATATATTCAAGTACCATACCTTTTTTAATTTTTTTTTATTTTCATACTTTTACAACTAAATTTGTAATTAGGCTTTCTTTAGACAGGTTTGGGCTAAAATGTAAAGCCCATCAAACTTCCAAGTATTGTCTTTTTTCGAAAATAGAACTTAAGCCTGAACTTTTTTGTGGTAGCTTGAGTCCTACTGTTAAAATTCGTGCAATCTAGAATTTTAAACAAAGAAAGGGGAAACCCGTAAAACTCAAAGACCAGAGGGACCAACAGCGTACATAAGTTTGGGCTGGGTTTCTAAGCCCATCAAACTAGGTACCATTTTCTGTCTTGAATAGTAGTACTTAAGCCATGACTTCTTGGTAGGGTGTGCATAATTTGGGAACACTCAGAATATTTGAAAATTTTCGTCGACAGTTGGGTGATTCAGTTGAAAATTAAAAAAAAATAAAGGTAACTCGGTGTTTGGGAATTAGGTTAGGAAAAAAAGATTCATAATATCTAATTTCCCGACTACCCAAATATATAATCTATTCTGTTTTTAGAGCACGTTTGGTGTACTGGAATAGAAATGACATGGCAATGGGAACGACACAGGAATGAGAATGACATGTAATGAAAATTATTTTTGCATTGCCATCCCATGTTTGGCTTCACAAAGGAATGAAGTTGGAAATTAAACTTTTTATTCCCATTACTACAAACGATGGGAATGGAATGAATTTTTAAGTCAATTGGCTAAAAATAATCAAAATTATCTGTATTCTATTTATTATTATTATGATTATAATGATTTTTTTTTTATTATTGTTACAATAATTTGAAATGAAAAGAGGGACATGACTTATAGAAATAGCAAAATAATCAAAACTCTAAAAATCCATAAGCATTGCAAAATAATGCAGAATTTGAATAGAAAAATAATTAATAAGTAAATCTATGAATATTAAAAAAAATCAAAAGCAAGATAATAGTATTCACCATATCGCCGCCTAAACTTAAGACGAGCCATTGACGAAGCTTTACTATTATAAAACAAGTGCTACAACTCCAGTGTGCATATATCCATGCTAGGACCTTATAAATTTGATTGGGTTTGCAAGCATAGGATAAAAAATTGGACTTCAAAGACAAAAGATCACAACCTGATACCAATAGTAAAATAAATTGCAATAAGGTTTGAATAAAAAGAGATTGAGACGGAAGATAAAAGAAAAAGTAGGTACCGCTTTTTGTCAATTGAAGGAGGGTAGAGCGGAGCTATCGATGAAGAAGTTAATGTGATTGTGACAATCAAGAGGAGACACCGTGAGAAGAGAGACAAGATCAACACTAAAGGGAAGAAGGAACAACAACGTAGGAGGGAGAGGGGAGTGTCATGAGTAAGATGGGAGAGAAAAGAAAGCCTTTTGGTAATAATTTCATTTCCATGCCCTTGGGAATGAGTTAATGTCAGGGGGTGAAGTAATGGGATTACGCTGGAGAGGGGTCATTCCTACACTTAATGGATCACTAGATGCATTGATGAGAATAAGCTTGAGTCCTTCCATTCTCGGTCCATTCCAGCCTATCAAACTTATTCTTAGGGTTTCTTTGTAGAACAATACTACATGTACATCCTTTACATAACCTTTACACCGAAAAGGTGACGTGACAAAATATGTGTGGTCCAATTTGAGTAGTATTTTAATCAAATAATAATATAGAACTACACATATTCTGCTACGTGGCCACTTTCAGTATGAAAGTTGTGTGAAAAATATACAAGTAGTATTACTCTTCTTTCTATTCCTTTCCTCTCCATCCAATATTTCTTTGTGTAAACCCAACACCCTCCTTTGCCTGTGCCCCTGAAGATCAACGCTGCTGCCGACGAACGCCGAGGTTACTCTCTCTCACATCTGTGCTATGTACTAGAGATCTATTGTGATTTTTCATTTAAGGTGTAACTTACATGAATTATGTATCATTTTGTTTATAGCAGATTTTTTTTTCCATCGGAAATCTGTTGTAATCAGCTGTGATTTTTCTCTTTCTCTAATCCTCTTTCTTCAACTTCGAATTGCAATTTCAGTCGAGAAATTTCGAGTACTCTCTTTGTTCGATATAGGAAAAAAATTTGGGACAACAAAATTCCTAAATATCTCGATTGAATACCCCTACTTCTTCGGTTAGCTTGAGCTCCATTGTTAAAATTCTATGGCTCCGTCCCTACTAGCAACCGCTGTATCAACCCCATCATTTTAAAATTTCGATTATATAGATTGAAAAAACGTAATAATAATGTACAAACCATCTGTCTTAGGTTACTACTACATAAAATCTAAACCATGCCCTGAACAAAGAGGTCATATGGGAAAAGTGTTTACAAATTGAGCAAGAAGAAAAAAAATGGGAAACGGCACTTAACCCCGTGATTTGACCCACTGGCAAGAAGCTCCCCTATCATTTAGAAATTAATACATAAGCCCCCGTGCTTTCAATGGACTTACAAATGTTAGCTTTTCCGTTGAATTTAACAGTTCGTTCTTCCACTTATTTTTCAGAATGTTTAGGAGGAAAAAATATACTTTAATTTTCAAAACTACCACTAGGCTAACTCTTTAATCTCTATTATGGAAGGTTGATATATATATATTTATGTTTTCTACCATTAAAAAGAATATAATATTTTGTACTAAAAATATTAACATTCATAAAAAATATGATAAAAAACATTCAATGTATTCATATCCCATATATATGGATAGTGTAAACATAAATATGAGAGCAAGATAGATACATTACATGTGGTACAAAAAGACTAATGCTATAAAGAGATTCTATATTTTAAATTAGAGGATTAGCTTGTTATTTTATTTTTTTCCTCTATTAAGGATGTTAACTTCTGCAACTCCATCAAAACCATCAAGAGTTATGTGTTGATTTTTCAATCTACATGAGGGTTTCCTACTAATGGGTCAAACTACAGGAAGGTTAAGTACAAATTTTCCCAAGAAAAAATGAGAGCGTATTCTAATGTCATACAATTCTATTATGCATAAAGATTGTATTTTATATTACAAGCTATCAAGCGTTCTAGATTACTATAACTATTTTGATTATTTAAATCCTATGAATCAAAAATTTATGAAGGAAATAAAATTATGACGTTTGGAAGTAACGATAGAACACTAAGACCGTCATATATATATATATATATATTATCAGACGGAAATGCTGGGAAACCCACCCTCAGATCATTTCAAAATGAAGGTTTGATTTGAACATGGGCTTGCCATGCCCGACAGCTATGCCTTGACCACTTCAGCGCTTTGGATGCAGTAATACTTCCGGACCATAAATATATATATATTGAAACTAATCATTATATTTTTGATTTAAACATTGGGAAGACGCGTACTGAAATTATATATATGAAAAAGTAAAATGAGAAAAAAAAAAAAAAAAGTCGTGAAATGGGCGATGTTTGTCAAATTCGAGCGTCGGCTCTGCCAGACGAGGCCAGTTCAGCATCTGGGAGCCATTTGTGCCAACTAGCATACAGTAAGATGAATAGTTAAATTCATATAAATAAATAAAGCAAAACAGTAAATCAATAATTGGAATAATTTTATTCTGACTAGAGCCTCTTTTTTTTTTTTTTTTGTGTGTGTGTGTGGAAAATCTGGACTTTATTACCTAGGTTAAATATTTCTGCTAAGGTTACAACTGTAGTTAGCACATGGTGGGACCTCCCAGTTTTATTGTTCCTACTTGGCTTGTGTTTAACAAGTTTCAGGTAAGGGTTAGCGGACGTGTAACTTTTACCAAACATCCTTCTTTAGGACCAATTTTGATAATAATATTCTAGTGGCCGTTTGGGTGAAAGCATATGTGTATTGGGTGTGTTTCTTATGTTGCTGTGCTCCGTCATTCAGTATAGTGGTACGTTTGTGCTAAACCGAGAATTTTGAGATTTTGAATACGTATTAAATTATAGGAGGACGCATGTCGGAAAATTATTTTTGGCATTTTAAAAAACAATTGAAATTGATTTTTTTCTGAGTAATACTACTTTTCTTGAAAAAGTAAATTCCAGACAACTCTTATCTCTCAGATATGAGAATGGATCCCACATACATAGGTAGATTTCATTTATCAAATATGAGTGATAGTTTGAAATCGCTTCTTCTTTTTTTTAATGAATGAATGGATTTAGTTTTTGATTATAGAAGGACAAACGGAAGACAAGTACCGAAAAGGCAAACATGAAAACTGATTATGTATAAAAATACTGATATAGTATCATATATGTCCTTAAATTTCCCCAAACCCCCCAAAACCAATCAATTATTTTCCATAATCATCTTTTAATCATTTTCATTAGAAAACCCAAAACCCAAAACAATAAAAAAAAAAAAAAGGAAAAGAAGAGAAAAATGAAGAAACAATTATCCAACAATGACAACTGGGGTTTACAATAATACCACCAACGGTTGGTTGGGAATTTGCAAGTGAGTGAGAGGGACATTTCGTCCTCCGCTTTCTCAATCCGTGAAGCAAACGACGACATCGACTTCCTTCGTTGCTTCAGATCTCCATTTTCTACGATTAGGTCTCTCTCTCTCTCTCTCTCTCTCTCTCTCTCGTATATATGACGATGGTTTAGAGATCAGTCTCCTACCGGTGCTTTCTCCTTCGATCTGTCCCTCCCGAGCGTTTGCGCTCCACATTCGCCTCGTTCAATGTTGATTCGGGTCGCTGGTCGCTGATTTGGTCTGCGCGCTTGTTCTGGAGCTGAAATCATTGCACGGGACGCGAAAATGGTGGTTTCTGCGCCGATTACGCCTGGGCAGGTGAGATTTCGTGCGGGATCTTTGTGTAATTTGGGTTCTTAGGGTTTCGGGATCTTGTTGCGGTGCGATATTTACATATTTGCTCAGTGATGATTTCTGGGAGCTTCTTGTGTCTTGCGGTTGAATTTAAGTTGTAGATGGATTTATTTCTGTAGTTTAACTTGGGTGAAAAGATCTTTCCAATGGTTTGCAATTTTTTTCCTTATTTAGCTGGCATATTTATAGGGATTGCATTGTATTACATTTTTTTAAAAATTTTAAAATGCGATAGATCTTGTTTGGTAATTAACCATATTCCATAATACTGTTTGCTCACTGCATAAAGTTTGAGTTAATTTCTATTATTTTCGAGCATATTCATTTAGGTGATTTTACAATGCTGTGATTGACTTTTGGGCTTGATGCGCAAATTTAAGCCTTCCAAATGAATAATTCACGCTGAAATCTAAGCTTCCTTGGAAACACTAGGTTATGGTTTTTTTTTTTTTTTTTTTCATTTTTCTCCTTCTTGTCATTAAATTAAAATCAAAATGGATGAATTAAGCTCTACTTTGATGGATTTAAACCATGAGCTGATTTCATTGATTTAACTATATATATATATATATATATATATATATAGAATTGAGTCCGTGGGATATCAGAGACATTTAATTTGTTGTTCAACCATGTTTATGTGCATGTAATTGTCCTATATTGAATTAACACTATGCATATAATATGCATTCTAATATTTAATTTCGGAAAAAAAAAGAATAAGAAAAATAGCTTCCCCAGCTTAAAACAAGAAGTATTTTCCCCTTTCTCCTCAAGTTTAGCATTAATCCCTGCATCTCTATTTCAATCATAGAACTCCCTAATATGTCTCTTGTTTTATAAAATTTCACATGGATGCATAATGATTTTTTTTTTTAATGATGTCTCAGGTGTCGTTTTTGCTCGGATTCATTCCAATTCTCGTGGCATGGATATATTCTGAGTTTTTAGAGTATAAGAAATCTTCAGCACCTCCTAAAGTGTAAGTTTTCAATTTGTGCAAGTACTGGTTGGTTTACTTGCCTAAATAATTGTTCAAGTATATGGAACTTAAGGGATATGAATTTTTCTGCTTTATGAATTTTGGCTCAGAAATCATGGAAAGATCATACATTCTTTGACTCCTTTTGTCCACTATTTTCGGTTGAATATAGCACTCCTTATATTTTGAGCTTGGCTGTTAATGCTTGATATACATTGTCATTGGGTACAATGGAGCTAGTAGGGTCTATATGCATGCAGGCATCATTATTTACTAGTAGGAGACATTGCCTCACCATAATTTCATTTATTCTGTCTACTCTCGAGGATGTATGAATCCTTAACTGTGTGACGCTTGTGGGCATGCTTATGGCACCTTTTGGGTAAATCTTGTGTGTTCCTTCTGGTTCTTATGATTGTTTGTCTTCCGGAATGTGAGTTCCCGGGTTTATTCCGTAATAAGTGGTATAGCATCTTGAGCTTTAGGAATTTGATCCATTAGATGTTTTGGTGTAGAAGCCTTGACAAGTGGAAGTATGACTACTGGAATTCTGATTCTGCCTATCAAGAAAAACAGAGCTATTGAAAGTTATTTATTATTTTATAGATAGAATCAAAAACCTACCTAAAGTTGGACTATCTTTTGTCTGTATGAACCGGAAAAAAGGGACTAAAGTATTGCTTACATGAATTTTTTTTTTTCTGATCATGAATATCTTATGTTCCTGGCTGCAGTCATTCAGATAGTAACTTGGTTGAATTGGGAAACAAGACAATTAGTAATGATGACCAAGCTGTTTTGCTGGAGGGAGGCCTCACGAAATCAGCATCTGCAAAGTTCAATAGCTCATCTATTAAAACAAATATAATCAGGTTGCTTATCATTTGAAGTGCAGTTATTTGATTGAGTTCCATTCCAATTGTGCCTATGAAACCTTTTTATCTGTGCTTCCTTTGACTACATAGGTTTCTTACAATGGATGAGTCATTTTTGCTAGAAAATCGAGCAGTATTGAGAGCAATGTAAGTCCTATATCAATGTCCTTGATGACGATTCAAGTACTCGATAGCTTTTCATGCCTTCTTATACCTATTAGTGTGAATTTTGCAGGTCAGAGTTTGGGTCAATTCTTTTCTATTTTTACATATCTGACCGCACAGACTTACTGGCAGAATCTACCAAGGTGCTTTTATCTTATTTTTGGTTATGCTTATAAGATATTATCAGCGATTTCGGGTCCATTTGGGCGAACATAGTTTAGAGTTTACTTTTATGTGGCTTCTTATAGTTCAAAGACTCTTCAAGAACATTATTACTTGGCTTACCTAGAATATCTGTAGCTTTGATGTAGCTCCTCCATTAAACTTGTAGATGGCTTCTAACCCACGTTGCATTTTTAACCAAGTAAAAACAAGGCACATGAGCATTAGCTTGTAACTCCGTTAAACTCCCATTTAACAGTTGTATGTGTGTTTACCTAAGAAGAAAGGCACAAAAAATTTAGAACGTAAATGAATTATAATTCTACATGAGACAAAAAGTCAATTCCAATACTATCTTTTCTCAGGTTAGTTGATTAACATAGTAGATAGCAGAAAGTAAGGTTAGCATACATTGTTGATTTTGTAAACTTAATTACTGTATGGGTATTATGACCATATAATGAGAATAGAAGGAAAGAAAGATGGAAGTTACTCGTTACTGAGTGCTGAAAAATCTTATCCGTATGGACCATTAAAAAAATCACAATTCTGCTTTTGTTTAGCAAGGATTAACTTTCCACATAGTTTAAATTGGATTTACCAGTATTATTTCAGTCAGAACAAATAGTTTCTCAATTATTTAAATTCAGTAATGTCAGTCTTCAGTGTTTAAGATTCAGTATAAAATTTTCAGTTTATCAAACACAACCTTAGTGTTATTGAGGACTGTTTTACAATGGCACCTCACTTCCAGATTTTCCTTCTTTTATTTTGGTAATCATTAATAGTTAACAAATAGAGAAATTGATTTCCCTTCCATAGGCTGCTCAATTGGCAAATGAGTCTTTTATGCATCACATGGAGTTGTAATTTCGGCTGTCATCGCCAGTTGCATTATTACTAGGCTTACCTGGAAATATTGCGGCTTCATTGTATTCATTCTTGTCCTGAACTTTATCTTGGTAGATATTCTTGGTTTGTAGTCACATTTTGGTACTGATTAGGCTACAAGACTTTTTTTCCTTTTTCTTTTTTCTTTTTTTAAGAAAAAATTATTGATCATTTTTGTGTTTTTTATTGGGCAGAGTTACAATCGTGATCTTTTCCTGTTTCTCTACATTCTTTTAGTCATAGTATCAGCAATGACATCTCTCAAGAAACTTAATGATAAGTCAGCTTTCTCAGGAAAATCCATACTTTATCTCAATCGGCATCAGACTGAGGAGTGGAAAGGATGGATGCAGGCAAGTATATCTTGTCTAAACCTGACTCAGATGAAGCAAGGATTTGGCTTATATTTTAGATCATTAGATGAGAGATTTTATCCTGTAGCAACTTTGAATCTTAATGCTGTTGACCTGGATTTCCATTTTTATTCTCTCTTCTTCTGCCCTCTTTTATCTTATAAATTCTCATTATTGCTCAGTTTCCTTTTTGACTAAAAACAACTAACATAAGATGCTGCTGGAATACTGACCAATATTATTTAGATTGATAGCTATTGCTCGGTATGAAGAAACTGCAAATTGCATTTATATAGTATAATTTCTTTTCCCTCTATTCACTAGATTGATATGAGGTTATGTCATGCAGAAATCTATGCTACTTTCTGCATACAACTTCAATGCCTCCTCTACATATTACTTGGCAGCCACACTCTGCATATGTAGCTTTTGCATATGAACTGTAGGTATGTAGTAAGCTTGTGCTCTATGGTTCTGAGAGAGGCAGTGCAGAAGGAGAAGAGAGAGGGTGGAAGAATTGAAGAGATAGAGAACCTTGTAGAGAGTGAAAGTCGACACAGAAATTTAGCGAAATAGAGAGTGCAGGACATAGAGAAAATATGTCTTGAAACATGGAGATAGGGGGTGTGATGTGCTCCTTTAGTGGTGAGACAAACCCACACTTGTTCCCTAACTATTCTATGCTTGGAATTTGTGGTGTCAACTATTCATTCTCACCAGCAAGAGCTGGGTGTGCCTAGGTTCCGTTTTTGGTTTCCTTGCAATTACTTTCACTGGATCTGGTCTTTAAAATACAGAAAAGTATTCTTTCGACTGCAGCAGTCTTTGCAATTTTATGGGGTGTGTGTGGCTAGAGAGAAATGACAGAATCTTCATGCGCCACTCCTTTGGTTGTGAACGGTTGTGAGAAAAGTCTGTTTTTTCTGTGAGTTTATGGGCTTTTCTTCGGGAACATTTAACGGGTTACATTTATCTGATTTATGTATGAGTTGGAAGGCTACTCTTTTTGCCATTTTTTTGTGTGCATTTTTTTTTATAGGCTTTCTTTTCCTCGTTGTACTTTTTCATCTTCTTCTGATGAAATTCTTCTTTTATCAGAAGCAGGCCTCCAATGTATTGTTAATTTAATGTTTTTTTAGGTCTTTTTCAATTTTAGTGAATGTGAGATGGGCATTTATGAAGAACCAAAAACCAGTATTGGCTTCTCTAGCGTATGCATGCGTGTGTATGAAATATTGTTAATCAATGCGTTTTTGACAGGTTCTATTTTTGATGTACCATTACTTTGCTGCTGCGGAGATATACAATGCAATACGCATCTTTATTGCTGCATATGTCTGGATGACTGGATTTGGCAACTTCTCTTATTATTATATCAGGAAGGATTTTAGCCTTGCACGCTTTGCTCAGGTGTCATGTCGAATTGTAGATCATATTGTTGCACTATGGCTATTACAGTTTTACACCTTGTTACTAACTTCAACATCTCTTTTAATGCAGATGATGTGGCGGTTAAATTTCTTTGTGGCATTCTGTTGTATTGTTCTAAATAATGATTATATGTTGTACTATATCTGTCCAATGCACACGCTTTTCACTCTTATGGTGTATGGAGCGCTTGGCATTTTTCACAAGTATAATGAGATTAAATCAGTGATGGCTCTGAAGATTCTGGCATGTTTTCTTGTGGTGATATTAATTTGGGAGATTCCTGGGGTTTTCTACATATTCTGGCGACCTTTAGCATTTATATTAGGTTAGTGAACTATCAAGTCTCTTGCACAAGCTCAACATCGTGCATGCTGCTAATCTAAATCTTGTTTACTATGGTGACAACTCTCATATTTTCCTTGCAATGTTCAGTTTTAAAAACTTGCAATTATCCTATATATTTCAGTAATTCATGATTTAATCTTGAATATCCTAAAAATTGCAAATGATTGTGCCTTCTAGCTGAGCAACTGTCTTCTTAAACTTCTTCCAATTTACTGTTTTTTTCTTTTCTTTTCTTTTCTTTTTTTTTTTTTTGGGCAGGCTACACTGATCCAGACCCTTTAAAACAAGGACTCCCGCGATTGCATGAATGGCATTTTAGATCTGGGCTAGATCGCTATATATGGATTGTTGGAATGATATATGCCTACTACCATCCTAATGTACTTTATTTGGCATTGGTGCTCTTTAAAGTCTAAGTCTTGCTTTCTGGGTTAACGGCTAAATTTTTGAATTCCTTTTATTTAATTATTTAGGTTGAGAAATGGATGGAGAAATTGGAGGAATCTGAACCGAAGCGGAAACTCACAATCAAGACAAGCATTGCTGGAGTTGCTCTATTTGTAAGTTGCTTGGACCTTTGAAAGTATCTCTATCATCTGCTGTACTGTAGTAATTCTCTTATCATCTAACTCTTCATATCGTGGCATGATCCCATCCTTCTCACCCTTTTTAGGTTGGTTACTTGTGGTATGAGTATATTTACAAGCTGGACAAGGTTGCATACAACAAGCTTCATCCCTACACATCATGGATTCCGATAACGTGCGTTTCAGGGTTTTTTTTTTTTTTTTTTTTGTTCTTTCAGGAGAGATTTCAATCCAAAAGCATATAAAGGGGGCATTTACAGTATCTAACAATCAGTCTGCTGTATTTTGATTTTAGTGTCTACATTTGCCTGCGGAATTTCACACAGCAGCTTCGGAATTTCTCTTTGACTCTATTTGCGTAAGTTTCTCTTTCACTGGTCTCATTTACCTTTTAATGTTTGAACCGCCTTTAATTGTATCAGTAATTTGCTAATGTTATGTTTGTAATAGCTTTTCCATTCCAGCTCTATCTATAGAATAACTAATATCTTGTTTACTTCTTTTTTAGAGATCAGAATAGCTCTTCCATTTAGGTCTTATTTCAGTTCAATCAAGAGTACTCAATACTCATCCTACTCTCAGTCGATTATAAGTGTTATTCCTTACCTATTCTATTCCCATGGAATAATTATCTCATTCCCACTCAATTTCATTCTGTCAACCAAACATGTCATGAGTTGACGATGTTGTTTTTATATAACTAAACTCAAGTGGCCTGTGATTTACTTAATTGAACCATGTCTGCATTACTAGGTGGCTTGGCAAGATAACTCTGGAGACATACATTTCTCAGTTCCACATCTGGTTGAGGTGAGTACTCTTCATCCCCTAATTTTTATTTTTTTTAACAGCTGTTAGGATGACTACGATAATAAGAATGTTGAAAACTTACTTTTTCATGGCAGATATGCATATTTTTGTGAACTTTTTCCTGCCGCTTCATTTTCTTCACTTAATTTGTGTTGTCCTCTCTCTGCTGTTGAAACAATTTATTCGCGGCGAGGAGTGATTTCTGCTATTAAATTCTAATATATTATTTTCAATCAAGCCTCACTGCATTGAGATAGAAGATGTTCATTGTACATTCAATTAGTGTTCTATAGAAAGGTTAATGCCTAAAAGTTGTTTGAGGCCTACTTATACCCAGTACATCTATCTGCAGATCGGATAGGCCGAATGGACAACCTAAGTGGCTTCTTTCTCTTATTCCGGACTATCCGTTGCTCAACTTCATGCTGACAACTGCTATTTACATACTAGTAAGTATACCTTTCTTTTGCCCTAAACCAATTTACAGGCCATAAGCACTGAGAAATATGAAGTTTTCCCCATCATTCCTTCTTTTGCCATGACATCTTCAATTCACTTCCGCAGGTATCTCATCGGCTCTTTGAACTGACCAATTCACTCAAGACGGTTTTTGTACCCACGAAAGATAATCAGAAGTTGTTGCATAATTTTCTTGCTGGGGCAGCCATTTCTCTATGCGTGTATTGTATTTCGCTAATTTTTCTGCAGATTCCTCTCGCGCCTGCAGTAAGCTTCCTTAGCATTTCATATTTGGAAGGGAAATTTTCTTTTATTCTTTCTTTCTTTTTCTTGTGCCCTTAACTAACGATATTCGACGCATTGTTACAGGCTGCTTAACGAAGCACAAGACAGTTTGCAAAGAATTATTTTTGGACATACAGAAGAAATTTAGATGAGGTAAATAAGGAGAGCCTTGGGGGTGCTGCTTGCAAATCTAGGGTTTGAACCGCAAGTTCTCGGAGGAAAATGGAATTGCCTTTGTTGTTCTGAAGATGAAGAAGAGTTTTGATTCTGCCTGTAAGAGCGGTAGCAAAAAAAAAAAAAAAAAAAAAAAAAAAGAGGGAGATATGTAACATTGTAAAATTTTCATCTCTTATTTGTGTTCTCCATGTTTCGTTTTTTTTTTTTTTTTGAATCAATGATAAGAAAATGTAGGTGGTTGTACTGATTAGATGTCGCGTACCAAGCAAATACACAATTCATTACTAGTGCATTATTTTAAAGCATTTACTTATCTTCATTTCCATTCTTCGTCTATTTTCTCTTCCATGTTATTTGGAATGACTTCCAAATAATTCTATTTGAGTCTGATCTCATTCTTGAATTCAAAATTTGGGTTGGGGTTTAACTAGGCCGTAGACTAGACATACAGCTCGTGAGTAGTTCGAGCTCCATGCAATTGATACTCGACTCAAAAAATTTCAAGCTCGAGTCTGAGCAAGTCAGTTTCGAGTATCCCTAAACTTGAGTTTGTACTCCTCGAACTATTTGACTCGGTAGAGGATTATTTATATTAATTAAATTATTAATAGTAATAATAAAAGTAATTAAAATTAGTCATGACCCCTCAGGCTAAAGCTTGACTCGAGTCGAGTTTACGCTCCGGCTCAAGCTCAAGCTCCCCTCCCTCCGCTCTCGACTCAACTCGAATATGCCCCAATAGCCTGAGATCGCCAGATCAAATCCAGTCCTCGTCGAACTCAGAAGATTGCGCATGTGAACTGACCATTTCTGTTAAATGAGAAAGAGAACCATTTTGGTCGGTCTCACTACAAAGAACCCATCCCTTCAGTTCCTCAATTTCTCTTCTTCTCCCTCTGCTCACACTTCCCGGGCTCCGGGCGACCTATCCTCTTGCATCGCGTGTCTTCAAGCCTGTGCTCATCACAGGAACCTCACCAAAGGCCAAGAGCTCCATTCATGGATGCTCGTCAACGGATTCCTCGGCTCCCCGTCATCGATCACGAGCCTAATCAATATGTACTCCAAGTGTGAGCACATGACCGATGCTGTGTCGGTCTTCGACCTGTCTGTGGCCCATGACCGGAATGTGTATGCTTGGAACGCAATCATAGCCGGCTTCATCGCCAACGGTCACAGCAAACTTGGGTTCGAGTATTACAGCAGAATGCGCCACATGTCTGTTGTCCCTGATAAATTTACCTACCCGTGTGCGATCAGAGCTTGCTGTGATGTTTCGGAGGCTTCAGATATAAAAAAGATTCATGGGGAGTTGTTTAAATATGGCTTGGAGCTTGATCCATTTATTGGCAGTGCTCTGGTGAGCTCCTACCTAAAATTTGGTCTAGTTGACCATGCACATATTCTGTTCGAAGAATTGCCGATGAGGGATGTTGTGCTTTATAATGCGATGATTAATGGGTATGCACAGATTGGGAAGCTTCATATGGCTTTGGAGGTTTTTGCCAAGATGGGTGAAAAAGGACTTGTTCCCAGTAAGTTCACAGTTACTGGGGTCTTCTCAGTTTTAGCCATGATGGGGGACCTTAAAAATGGGAGAAGCATCCACGGATTTGTTATAAAATTGAGATATGACTCTGGACTTGCAGTTTCAAATTCATTGATTGATATGTATGGGAAGTGTAAATGCATTGCGGATGCTCAGTTGATCTTTGATATGATCGTTGAAAAGGACATATTTTCTTGGAACTCGATTATCTCTGTTCATGAACGGTTTGGTAACCATGATGTAACTCTCGAGCTTTTTAATCAAATGCTAGGTGCTAGGATCCAACCTGATTTGGTCACGTTGACCACAGTACTTCCGGCTTGTGCTCACCTAGCGGCTTCGAGGCATGGCAGAGAAATTCATGGGTACATGATTGTCAACGGGTTGGGGAAGCATGGCGATAATGAAGTTATAGATTATATGTTTGTGAACAACGCCATTATGGACATGTATGCAAAATGTGGCTGCATGAAGGATGCCCACTTGATCTTTAATCAGATGACCCATAAGGATCTTGCATCATGGAATATAATGATCATGGGCTATGGTATGCACGGGGATGGGAATAAAACATTAGACATGTTCTCTACCATGTGTTCAAAACACCTAAATCCTGATGAGGTCACATTCGTTGGTTTACTTTCAGCATGTAGCCATTCAGGGTTCATGGCCCAAGGTCATGAGTTTCTGACACAGATGGAGTCAAAGTTTGGCGTGGTTCCAACCATAGAGCATTATACGTGTGTGATTGACATGCTAGGTCGCGCTGGGCAACTTGACAAGGCCCATGAGTTGATATCAACAATGCCAGTCGAATGCAACCCAGTTGTGTGGAGGGCTTTCCTAGCATCATGTCAACTCCACAAGAATGCATCTCTGGCTGAGGTTGCTGCACAAAAGGCATTCGAGCTTGAGCCAGGCCATTGTGGGAGTTATGTATTGATGTCGAATGTCTATGGACAAAGTGGTCAATATGGAGAGGTCATGGAGGTGAGAGATGCAATGAGGCAACAAAACGTGAGGAAGAATCCAGGGTGTAGCTGGATTGAGCTCAGAAACGGTGTTCATGTTTTTGGTACTGCTGATCGATCCCACCCCCAATCTTGTTCTATTTATTCTGGATTGAACTCACTGACTGCACGTCTGCACGAGCATGGATATGTTCCAGGTTTATAAAAGAATTCGTTCCTTTTGTCTGGAGTATGTTATCGGATTGAAAATATTGAAAGGAGAATTACTCTTCAGCTCAAAGTTGCTTTCCATTTGCAAGGAATGTGGGGAAGTCCAATCTGAAACAATACTCAACAGAAGAATGTAAACCCATGAAAGGATGTGGGATTTGGTCATATTGTGAAGAGAAGCTTAAGTTGATCTGATGGTTTCTAGTTTCGCTTGCAACTTCTTGGACAAATGCATCTCCATATTGTCAGAAGGTAATATGTTAGCACATTGTAACAATTTTAAAATGCATATTATCTGCTATGCATAGTGTGAACAGCTTGAGATTAGGTAGCTCAGCTAACATAGGGAATATTACTCCATTATTTTGTGTGTACTTTCATTTTTGTCAATAATCTGCTTCTGGATGGAACAGATTTGTCCAACATTTGTTCATCTAATTCTCTTGAATAGTAACTACAGCCATTTGAAGTAAATTATACATATCGTGGCTGTTTATAGAGATGTCCCTTTACTGTTATGGTCTTTTGCTTTCCTTTTTCTTTATTCTTTTGGGGGAGGGGGCCTTCACATGGTACCCTACAGACCTTGTTGTTTGTTTTAGCCGATTTAAGTATTCCCTCTGTTTTTCTGTTTGTTGAATTTATTTTCAACTGAATCAAATGTTCTTTTATTTAGACTTCATTGAACATGGTCTTCATTTTCGCACAGACCTTACATTAACTTCATTATTAAGCGATGGGGTGATCCGGTTTGCTGCTGCCTCACCATTCAATTGCAACCATGTCTTAGATGCTGCGAATTACTCTATGTTTTCTTGGTTAGAACTCAGTCAAATTTCTTGGCCTTGCCTTGATGTGTGGTTCCCATCAGTTGGGACACGATCCATTTTTTGTACACTTAGAAATTTATCTTGATTTAGTCCAATGGATGCCTCATCATGCCAGGCTTCTTCCACTAAGCTAATAATTACGGCGCAGAATGGGCTATGCATAAGAGAAGATTGTTTTTTCAAACTTCAGGCTTTTCCTACAGGTCTCTTTTGTTGGAAAGAGAGAGCATCGTGCTGTTTGCCTATTTTGTTGGAAATAACAATGACTATTTATGCATGTGTATGCATATCAGAGAAAACTTTTTATGCAGTGTTGATGCAGCAAAAAAATCTCCGGTGACCCGAAACGGTGAACGCCGGTGGTAGGACCTGAGATCAAGACAGAAATGTAATAGTTCTCTAGGGACCTGGATTCTCTCGAGTTCACATTCGTCAAGTTCTTCTTATATTCAATTTTCATGAACATTTTAATAATTTTAACCGTATGGATAGAAAATAAATACACAAATATATAAGTATGTCAATTTTCATGAGATTTGAGAATGAATAACCCGTTCATCCTAAACATTGAGAATTTTAATATTTTATAATATTCTTTTAAAAAGATTTAGTTCTCCTAAATCTTGATGCTTAGGATCAACAAGTTATTCATTTTTAGATCTCATGAAAATTGACATAGTCATGTATTTGTGTATGTATTTTTTATTCATGAGATTAAAATTATCGAAAAATTTATAAAAATTAAACATAATAAGATTTTGACAGATAATTGGACGGATGTGAACTTGAGGAGATCCTAATCCAGTTCCCTGGCTGAAGTCTCCGACACTCAAGTCAGTTGGGAATGTTGAGAATTATGCGTGACCGCTTAAAGCAAAGCCCATATTATCATCATTGCGCTGCCATTCCAAAATTGGAACATAATGTTACAAAGAAATTGAAATATCACAGCTAATACATACCTATCATAAAGATGTGCCGACGGGCTTCTATGAATGGTGCTTGTTCTTTGCTTGTTTAATCAAATAAATATTTTTAAAATTTTAAATTTTAATTGTATAGATGAAAAAAATGGCATGTAATTTGTGAATCTTTCAAATCTTATATAATTTCAAGATAAATAAAAAATGTAATAAAGGCGCTGTGGAACGGTGAATTGTGCAAATCAATTAGGCCAACTACTCTTTTAACTTTCCTAAATTACCCCTATACAAATTTATATGCCTTATGTATTTTTAAAAAAAAATTACCAAAATACCTTGGAAGCAGAAAAAACACAAAAACACCCCTAGATACCCAAAAAGCAAAAAGTCAAAATGACCACAATATCCCTAAAAGGTCAAAATCTTACAATAATTTTACAGTTCAAAATGTCTGAAAAATCTATAAAACATTTAAACCCTAATGTTTTTGGGAGCGTAAAATACTCATAAAACTCTAATAATTTTAAATTATTAAAAATATACTAAAATAAACATAAACACTCTTAAAAACATACAAAATTATTAAAAATGTACTAAAATAAACATAAATAAGCTTAAAAATATAAAATACATAAAAATATATTGAGGGTGGTGGATTGCACCCATAGCATACGGCCAAGGTTAGTATGTATAAAAGGGGAAGAGGACGTTATAAGAAAGATAGAAAGCACCGGCAGTTCACAAAATTCGCATCTTCAATTCAAATGATTCCTTTAGGTTGAATTGCATGGTAACAGACAAAGAGTTGGGGCAACGGTCCGGATGTGACCTTAGTCTCACCTATATCAGGGGTCATCTCATTTCCCTTATCTTCTATCTTTTCCCCTTAATCAAATTAATCCTTACAAATATTCTTTTTCAAAAAATAAAATTAATAGAGAAATATGTCTTTACTGTAACTAGATTTATTTTGTAAATTTTAATTATATAGAATAAATGCATATAGAATATATATATATATATATATATATATATGTGTGTGTGTGTGTGAATTTTCATATATATTATTATTCATAAATCTCTTATTAATGAAATTTATATATTTAAAATTGTTATTATTAATTTAGATATCTTAATTATTCCTAATATAAACAAAAATTTAATATAGAATGAAATTATCTACAGCATCTTAATTTTTTATATGAGCATTAAAATTTTTAAAACATACATGAGATTATTTGGGGCGACACGTAAAATATGTGTCAGGTAGCTGAGGTGTCTTGCAGTGAGTACGTTGCACTTGCACGCACGCCCCCTCTCGTCGCTTCGGATCCATTGTTCTTTTTCTTTTTCTTTTTCAGATCACGGGATGAAATAAAAACCCTAGCCCTAGCCCCCTCATTTTTCCGCCATTGAAGGCCCTGCAACACCTTTCGCGACCTCTTCTCTCCTTCCACTGTAACTGGTAACTCGTCATCATCTCTCTCTCTCCCCCTCTCTCTATCTCTTTCCATCACTATGTCTCTCATTTTTCGTCTCCTCCTCTGGACTGGTAGAAAGCGTCGATGGATTGCTCCGCTTCGTGTCTACCCACCGTCGAGCTCCCTGCGCCTCGCAGCACGGGAGCACCTCATCTCCATTGATCTGATTGTTTTATACTTTTAGGTATTTATTTCTCCTCCTTCTACCTTTCTCTCCTCCACGTTTTAGGTGGGTTTCAGTCGTTGCATTTTCAGCATCGAAAGGGCTTCTTCTTTTTTTTTCCCCTTTTTTGCGATAAGTCATTATTCTGATTTGACTACTGTGTGGTTTGTTATTGATTAGAGCCTCGGATTCATTTCGCATTCATTTCGCATTCCCAATACCAATCTATAGTCGTGTTCTGTCATCGCGTTCTTAAACATTCTTTATTGTTTTGGTCCCACGGAAGGAAGTTCCTGCGTTTTCAGTTGGACGCAAGTATGGATGATGGCATATATATAGGGATAACGCGGCAATTAGTTTTGGTTCACTGAGGCCAGTGATCGTTATTGTTCAATTTTTAGTGTTTCAATGTAAAATGAGTTATTTACAGATGGCCCTTATCAATTATGGGATGAAAGTCATTAGAGAGAAGGGATTTGGATATTGTCTCCATTTTTAAAAATGATAAAATGTGTAACAGTACAATGTCACGGCATGCTTTCCTGTTCTAGTTTACCCGCTCTTATCAATCATGGCGTGCATACACGTTCTCCTTCTTGGTCCTTGTCATTTACTATTTCTCTTTTGAGCTGCTATTGGCACTCCTCTTTCCTCCGCACCCTTTCCGTACATCTTTTTCATATTGATACGTTTCTGCCCATTATGCCATACTCTATCTTCACAGTATCAATCTTTCCCGTATTATTCTTCAAACCAATTGTAAATATTTATTTTATATATTTTAGAACAATTTCCTTGAGTTTTCAAGTGACTGTTACATTTTTGGGTTTTCCAGTGGTTGATAACTCGAATTCCTTCCTTGTTATCCTTATCTCTCTTTCTTTCTTTTTATGCTTTTAATTGTTTTAGATTTATTATTTTGCCTACGTGTGATTTCCCATCTGGGTTGTTTGGGTTCCTTAAAAATTGGAATACCTTGGTCTTTCCTATCACTTGAAAATATCATCCTTTTCTAATCTTAAATCACTTATTTTTTCGTTATCAGCCTTTTTTGATAGGTCTATAAATTGCAGTTATCTCGTATAGTTTTGTTTGCTGAGTTTACATGACAAGGGTCTCCATGTACTTGCTTCCTGCTTCGATGCACTTTATGAATATTTTCTCTTTTACCAGTAGAAAAATAAAAAATAAAAAATAAATCATGCTGACATGGCTATCCTTCATGCTTTCTTGGCTAATTGTACTTTATGGCACATTTTATGCGTCAAGGGCCTGCACATTCTCTTGGAAAGTTCTTTTTTCCCTGCTCCGTTTGTAGCATCAATAATTGTAGTGCATGTTGCAGGTATTCTGGGCCTGGTCAAGCCAAGGTTGGTTTATAGGACACAAAATAACACAGAGATGGCTGAAAGTACAGAAATTGAGGATAGGGTGGATCTTGATGAGGACTACAGTGAGGATATTGATGATGATGCTGAAGAACAAGTAGAGGACGAAGGAGCAGGCCCTGATGGTCGTGAAGGTGTTGAAGATGAAACTGAAAACTTAGAGGAGGGGGGTAATGGTAAAAATCAGTTTCTGGAAGCCGATGAAATCGAAATAGCTCCTGGATCTGTGGAAGGCAATGAAAAGCCTGCTGTTTCTAGTGGTGAAGGTGACAAAGAGAAGCATGCCAAACTTCTTTCTCTTCCTCCCCATGGTTCAGAAGTTTTTATAGGTGGGCTTCCTCGAGATATCGTGGAAGAAGATTTAAGCAATCTTTGTGGACCAATAGGCGAAGTTCGTGAGGTTCAAACACTGAATGTTCGCATCTATACAAATTATTCGAAAGTTCAATCTGCTGTCATTTACATTTCACAATGATTTGCAGGTAAGGATGATTAAAAGTAGGGATACTGGTGAAAGCAAGGGTTATGCTTTTATATCTTTCAAATTAAAAGAAGTTGCCCAAAAGGCTATTGAGGAGTTGCATAATAAGGAATTTAAGGTAATGTTGGTGCATTTTTGGTCTTATGGAGTTTGGAAGGACTCTATCTGTTACGAGTGATCCCTACAATGACTTATTTGTGCTTACAGTCAGTGTTTTTCTTATACTAGTGTTGTCACTGCAGGGAAGAACATTAAGATGTTCGCTTTCTGAAACGAAGAACAGATTGTTCATTGGCAATGTCCCAAAGATATGGACAGATGATGACTTTAGAAAAGTTATTGAGGATGTTGGTCCTGGAATTGATAACATTGAGCTGATAAAGGTAGAATTTTCAACTTAGGATGCTTTTAGTATGTTGTAAGTGTCTATCTTCCGATCATTCCACTTATGTTCTTGTCTTGTATTTTAAGGATCCTCTGAATTCTAGCCGTAACCGTGGGTTTGCATTCATCGAGTATTACAACAATGCCTGTGCTGATTACTCAAGACAGAAAATGTCTAGTGCAAATTTTAGGTTGGATGGTAATACGCCAACAGTTAGCTGGGCCGATCCAAAGAGTTCACCCGATCATTCTGCTGCTGTGCAGGTAGACTCTAACAGTGTTGATAATTATAAGTTATTTTTTTTCCGAGGTCCAATCATCATCATTGTCATTTTCCATACAATTTGGCGAACTGCCTTTGGTTCAATGTCATCTCCTCCTTTTCTAAAGTGCAAAAGTGTTGGAAAGATTGCTGTATCGAGACCTGTTGAGTGCGCTTGTATACTGATGGAAATATAATAAAATTTCAACATAATTTGTGTCTAAAGTGCCATTGTTTTTTAGGTGATTTTATCTCAGTCACTCTCTTACTAGTCCATTCTGTGGTTGTGAGGAAGACGTCATTTGTACCATGTGACATAAATGTTGTCCATATTATATGGATATCAAGCGTGCGAGTATGCAATAATTTGTATTTGTTTCCCCATTGCTAGTGTTCTAGAACAAATTGCTTTGCCATTTATGGGTAGCACCCATAAGAAATAATCTCAAAAGCTACATGTGTTTATTTATTTATTTATTTATTTATTTATTATTATTATTATTATTCTTTTCATTTTCTGTTGTTAAGATTGATAAATCCTTTCCTTCCTTAGTGGTTTGCTAGATCTTCTTTGTTAGCTTATTAGACTTATAGAAATCTTATGGTCTTGAAATCTGATTTTGACACTGATTTTTCAGACATTTTCGAGGAATACACTTTACCATGACATTCATCATCTAGATCTTTCAGTGCCCATATTGAGCTTAATATTTCTGCTAATATTTAGAACCCCATAAAATAATGATGTAGACTTGCATTTTGAAGGCCAGATAATTTCATCCCTGGTGTGTCTGTGTGTTTGTTGTTCTTGACACTGCTTTGAGAAGAGCAAGTAGAAGGCAATTGCTCGTCTTCAGCTTAGTGAAATGATTACATTTGTTGAAGCCCCTTCTATCTTTGATCCCCTTTAGTCGTCTTTGTTTAAAATTTTCCTGTGGGGGTGACAGAGAGGTTGGGAAGGGTTTTGTGTGACTTCTGATCAGGCATTGGCTGTAGCAAGGAGGGAGATTGCGAGTTGCCCTCATCTGATGGGGGGCTTGAGTCTTTTTGACTCGGTGTCCAAAAACTTCTCAGGAACTGCTTTTACTAGAAATGCCTTACCAAATTCTTCCTTCTTATCGTGACCTGGTTTTTGGTCAGATGCCCCAACCCTAGGTGTGCAGCCTAAATGTAGGTTTGGGGTATCTATCAATTTTTCGTCTTGTTTTCCCTATTTCCAGAATTCTACTGCCATTAGTCCAGCTTTCAACCTTCAAAACCCCACTTTGAAGCCTCTAATCCCTCCCTAAAATTCTTCTTCCTTTATTATGCAAACCCTTAACCTGATAGCCAAAACCCTAAATAAAAATTCCAGCTACTGTTGACAGTTTCCAGAACAGCCATCTCCAGTATGCCCGGGAGATACTGTTCATGTTCTATTCAATACTGGTGTAGAAGGACCATGCTTGGATTCTTCAAAAATAGCAGGACCAAGTCAAGATGATATGGATCAACATGCCACTTGAAATCTCAATTGTGGATCTTCTTCACAAAAAACAATTAAGTATGGATGAATTTCTTGTCAGAGCAATTAAAAAACAAACACAATCCTGCCAAAATGGACAAGGGTTAATTGCACTTTAATTGATATTCATTATGAGTAATCCTATACATCCCTAACAAGTGCTGTCCAAATGTCTAAAATATAAGTGGAAACACATCAATGGAGGAAAATCAAGTTTGTATATATAATCAAGTGTGTGTGTGTGTGTGTATAAAATTAATTTGTTTCCACTTTCAGATGCTGCTGCTTAATCTTGTAGGGATTTGATAATGCTGTATAGAAGTACTCTTCCCAAATTTTCGCCGTCACACATTGGGGCTTATTTTTTCTGGAAATTAGTGTTTCTCCTTGATTTGCCCTTCACATTCAGGGTGCCACAGTTCGAAATTCAGGGGCCATAGTGAAATTAACTCCCCCCCCCCCCCCCCCCCCCCCACCTGCAGAATCTGGGTATAAACAATCTGCTTATACATAGTTGGAAGTGCTTAGATCCTGTGGTGGCTTACAGTCAATGTAGGTTAGCCCAGTTGGCTTGTTACTTTACCTTCAGTTTTATCATGGATTTTCTGTAGGGATGTACAAAAACTAAAAGAGAATTAAAGTAAAGCTAATTCTAGATTCTTATTTTTCTGTTGAACATGTGTAGAAAGTTTCCTTATTCCTCTCACTGTTTCCATTTATCTTGAAAATTTGAACATGGATTCCCAGGTGAAGGCTTTGTATGTTAAAAATATACCAGAAAACACAACTACTGAACAACTAAAGGAATTGTTTGAGCGCCATGGTGAAGTTACAAAGGTTGTTTTGCCACCTTCCAGAACTGTGCAAGGGAAACGAGATTTTGGATTCATCCATTTTGCAGAACGGACTAGTGCATTGAAGGCTGTGAAAGATACAGAGAAATATGAGATTCACGGTAATCTTGTCCCACATTCTCCATCTTTAATTAGCAGTATTAGAGCCTTGAAATGTCTAATTTTCCTGTTTCTATTTTTTTTTATCTATATAATGTCATTTATGCTATTGACATGAATCTTTCAAAATCATAGTACCAAAAACATTTTGATAGTTACTTCAATGATTGACCATCACTTGGTAAGGTGTTGACTCGTAATGAAAAAGAAGATGGTGAACTTTGGACATGGGGTTTTCATGGGCATAAAGGACATGGATTAGTTGCACAAATAAATCCCGTCGTACCCAATCTTGGTTGCCGAATACCCAGAACTAAAAGAAGGCAAAATTAGGTCAAACTTGAAGCATTTTTTTACGAACAATATTAATATTATTAAAACATGATAGACAAAGTCATCCTTCCGTCATAGATGAAACAGCAAGAACGTGAACTTTGTATTTGAAGCTAGTAGGTCAAACTTGAAGCATTTTTTTACTAACAAAGTTATTATTATTAAAACATGATACACAAAGTCATAATTTCATCATAGATGAAACAGCATGAATGTAAACTTCGTATTTGAAGACAGTTATTGCCAACAGTACACGATAATTAGCAGTTTTATCCATTCAAGTTACAGTGAAGGTATTGCTAACAAGAAATAAGGTTGCATTTGATTTGGGCACATCTGTTGAAAAGTCATATGGTTCACTGATGAAAGGGGGGCTAATGACTATTTCTTAATGCATGAAGGGTTAGTTAATGGGGGTGGGTTGATTATGGCAGAATCCTCTAGTGCAGGTTGTGTGCAATTTAGTCAGTAAATAGCTGGAAATATGCAGTAATTTATACTGTCAAGGAAAAAGAAACCAAGAGGGAAAATAGCTTAGGCAATTGCTTTGTCTTATGACCTAGTGTTTTAGGAATTTATGCAGTCAGTGGATTTGAGTTTCAGGTCAGGTTTTGGAAGTTACCCTTGCGAAGCCACAGACAGACAGGAGATTTGATGGACCTACTCAGCACAACCCTTCAAATTATCCTGCTGGATATGGTGGTTTTCCTGGAAATCCGTTTGGCTCTGGCTCTAGCTCTTTAGGGTCTGGATATGGTGTTACTGCTGGTTTTCAGCAGGTATCTTATTGGATTCTAATGTTATCTATGTTCTCATGGAATTTCCTTGCTGCTTTATTATATTCATCTCACGGAATCGAACACTGGTGGAACAGCCTATGATATATGGTAGGGGACCAATGCCAGCTGGGATGCAAATGGTGCCGATGGTTCTGCCCGATGGCCGCATTGGTTATGTTCTGTAAGTCTTATTTTTCCAGTCCTTAGAATGTGGCTTCTCCCTTTCCTGGGCTTTTGTTGACACAATGGCTGCAAATGAGCCAAGTCACTCACAAGCAGCTTGAGGCTTGGCTTGAGGAAAAGCTTGTTAGGCTCGTGGCCAAATGCGATCTCAGTTTTTAAGCTAGACTTGCTAAATGACCTGAACTTGAGCAGACACTAAGCTCACCAGCCAGCTCAATTCATAAGGCTTGTGAGCTTTTTCAATTATTATTTGTTATAATTAAACGTAAACAAAATAAATGATTATGGGGTGAGCCGCACCTGCATAAGGGGAAAGGCTCCACACCCCCCCCCCCCCGCGGGGGTTATTATATTTTCTTAAATAAATTTTGAACTCCTATATTGTTGTGCCAAGTCTTTCTTTTATGCCCTTAGGTTTATCTACACTTTATCTTAGATTTTAGTATAAATACATAACTTTATATATAATATAAGTTTTGAGATCGGCTTGTTAATGTACTCAAATGAGCTCGTCACAAGACGACTCTCCTAAAATCCATTCGAGCCGATCTATTTGACACCCATTGATTTCTCACCAACTTGGGGATTGTGCAGGCAGCAGCCTGGGGTTCAAATGTCGCCCCCACGACCTAGAAGAAATGATCGAAACAATGGCTTAAATGGGCAGCAAGGGCAAGGAAGTGGTGGCAGTGATGATGGTAATCGTGGCAGGAGGTATCGGCCTTATTAATTATTAGAGGTCTATAGACTTATTATAATCAGGTGACTGAGGATTCCATCGCTTTCTTGACGTGCCATGGAAGAAGTTAAAAGGAGAAAATCTACCCGAAATAGAGTAACTGCACGAAGCATGAGAGCCCGATAATTATCACAATTACTGTTCTTCACAGGTAATAGAGTTGTAGTTGCTTGTTGCATCTTCATTTTCTACACCATTTTGGATAATGTTATTACTGAGACTGGGAAAAAATGAGATGCCTGCAAAGCGAAGGGTTTAATTTGTTCGTTGATTGTCGAAGTTCCTGTTGAGGTGACGATATTCAAATTTCGACTCCCTTCCCTTGTTTGTTTAGCAATGTATATTTGTTTGAATCTATGAGTACTACAACAGGCGTCTAATTCTTTGCGAAAATAACAAAGTTTGGCAAAATAAGATTTTAATGGCAATTTAGAATAATCAGACGAGCAGTGTAGGCCATACAGTTAAGCCTATTTCTTTCAAGTAGGTATTCACTGAATGAAAACATTGTGTTGAACCAACTCTGTGTGTTTGAATTTCGGGTTAATAGTGAAATTAACCTTGAACTTTCATCACTTTCTGATTTTAATTTTTAATTTTTAAAACTTTAACTTGAATTTATATTAATAAAGCACTTCCTAACTTCTCGTTCTACTTTCGTAAGGTTTCATTTATTTTCATAAGGATGATAACGTGTAGATAAAAAATTTTAAAAAAAATGTTAACAAGCACCAAAAATGGATCGGGAACCAAGAAGATGAAGTATCTAGTAACCTTAGAATTAGAGTTAAAAAATTATTAAAGCATGTTATTCAATGTTAACATGAACTTTTATTTAATTTTTTGTCATGTAAGCATTAATCCTAGTAAAAGTAAAAAAATTAAAATTAAAATTAAAATTGCTTCAATTAAATTAAAAATTTAAGTTTCGAATCAAAAAGGGTTAAGAGTACAGAGTTATTTTTATCATTAACCATTGAATTTTTGATACACATAATACTTGGTGTCAATGGCTCCAGTCGGCCCGCGGCACGGCCCAAACTGTACGGTGTCGTGCCATGTGCCGTTTTTTCGGCCTCAATTGTGGAGGCCCCAGCTTGACACGGCGCAACCTGCGTGCATTGAAAAAGAAGTCACAAAAATCTGTACTGCTAAAAAATTAATTAGGAGGCTTTTTTTTTTTCCCCGTTTTTGAACTCTGTGCAAACCTTAAACGTCATCAGATTTTAAGAAATCTTATAAACGTAGTTAATTTTTTGTATTCTTTTATTCGTATGATTCAAATTTTAAAATACGAAAGTTTAGTGGGTTAATTAAGATGATCATCAGGTATCAAGCAAGAAAATGCTCAAAAAATGAGATAACTAAGAATTCGGAACTCACCTATTCTTTACCTTGAATTCGATACTGTCCTTTACATATACCATAAGGTCAAAAACATTTATTCGAAGTCACCTTAAAAAGGTGTTGATCATAATTTGCGATTAAAATTTTTTGTTACCTAACAGTATCTCAATTTTAGAGCTAGGGAGAACCTCGTCACGTAATCAAATCGTCCCACTTACTAATCTTGGAACCGTTCTGCTTAGCAATGGTACGGTTCTTAAACCAAACATGTGTCTTGTTTGGGCAGTGGCCCAACTATTTTTGTCATTATACATTAAAAATAAGTTAATATATTATAAATGTGTACCATTTACATTTTTTTTTAATTTTACCACCCAAAGGTTTGTCTCAATAGGTTCTTGTCATCTATTTTAAACATATTAATAACGAAAATTTATTTTTAAAAATAAATAAAATGTGAAAATTAAGGGGAAAATGAAAATAAAATGCATACAAAAAATAAAAGATAATTCATAATTAAAATACGAAACTCATTCCTCAAAACCTTTCCTCTAGATCCAACTACGATCGCCCGTCTAGTCGTTGCACTCAGGATTAGCATTTTAATTAGAAAATAATAGTTTTTTAATTACAATAATTTATATTTTTATCTTTTTTCTCTTAATTTTTAAATTTTATTCCATTTTTTTAATGATTTTTTGTTATTAATTTAGACAGAATTAAATGGCAGGGACCTATTAGGCTATTCTTCCGACTACAAGGACTGTGACAAAAATCATCCAAACTATAGGAGTTGTGGTTTTAGATATCTACCCAAATAATTAAAATGAATTATCAATTGTCATGGTATTATATGGAGCGGCATGAGGAGTCATAAAAATGTAACTTAAAAAACTAAAAAAATCTTAGAGAATGTCATATGATGTAGAGCTTTTCATATATTTCATGCTTGGACATTGCCCCGGTGGTAATTTATTATAAAAAATAGAATTAAATACTTGTAGGCTACTAACATTTAAATTAGTATACATTGACCATTAACATCATTAAACGGGACTAACCACCCATGTGAGTTAATATTTTCAATTATCTTTTAATTCTCTTGATCAGTAATAATTACTAATATACAAGTTCGTGAACCCCTCCATATAACTTTTTCACCTAAAATAATATTAATAATAAAAAATAAATAATATTATTAATTTAATGAAATATCATTCTAATATAATTTCAAAATATTGAATAGAATAAAATAAAATAAAATAAATTCAATTATAGTAAAAATAAATTTAAAATAATAAATATTATATTTTATGAAAATATAATATACATTTTGTGAAAAGATAATAAACCATTATAATGAATCATTAAAAAAAATTAACTTTGAAATATTTATATCTTGGTAATGTCAATTGTTTTATAATAATAACAGTAATAATAGTAATAATAAATATTATATTATTATTATTATTATTACTAGTTGTATTGCACGTGCTCAACGATTTTTTATTAAAATATAAATGATTAAATATAAAATTATAAATAAATAAAAAAGAACGAGTATGCACTTAAAAAAAGATAAAAGTGGAAGAAGTAGGAAGAAAAGTTGGGGGAGTGAGTGGTTAAGAAAATAACTTGTATAAGTGTAAAAAATTTAAATTTTGAATTTTAAATTTTAAATTATAAATTAATTTTAGTTAATGGAACCAAAACGTCCTTTGCCTTTATAATGGTATAGAAGTATAGAAGATGAGATATCATTCTAATATATTTTCAAAATATTGCACAAATTGAAATTAAATTAATTTTAACTATAGTAAAAATGAATTCGATAAATTAACTTCGAGAAATATTTACTTATTAAGTTATTATTATTTTAAATGAAATAGGGTCCACAAACTTTTATAAATATACATTAGTAATTAGCATTGATTCAAGAATAAAAATACAATTAAGAATATTAATTCACATGAATGGTTGAATTGTTCTATTTAGTAATATTGCTAGTCAATTTGTACCACTTATAGCTAAATTACCCACTATGGTCAACATTAATGGCCCACAAGTACTTAATCTTAAAAAATAATAAATATATATATATATTAGGAATTAAATATATTGTTCAATACATGTATATTGGCATTTTATTTTTCTGTACATAGAATAGACGTCAGGAGAGCAAAAATGTTCGTTCGAGGGGATACTTTTCTTTCAAGTGCTTTGCTTTCATCGTTTCATTGGCTGGGTGAGTTTTTTACATTACTGTTACTGTTTCCAAAATCAGATGGAAGAAAGTCAAACATAGTATAATTAATTTTAAAGCTATAGGTCTCAGGTTCAATTCTTCTCGATATCATCAATGGATTTTTCAAAAAAAAATTTTCCATCGCCCTTTAAATAGTAATTGAGCTTCACTATATTTATAATGGAAACTACTTTTTTATAATTGATTATGAAATAATTGTTATGTGTATATAAAATTATTTTAATTATTTATTTAATTTTTATATTTATAAATTTATAAATTGTACTATTTTAAAAAATTAAAATTTAATTAAATTTAATAAATATAAAATTTAAATAAATGATCGAGTTATTTTCTTATGTACATGATTATGTAAGGGCTAATTGAATAGGACAGCTCCTACAAAAAAGCTGACTGTTTAAATAAGTATTTTTACACTTACCAAATGAGCAGATGATGGTAGGCGTGAACATGACAAACAAAAACAAAATGGGCCTTAAATGCATGAATGAGGAGGCCCAATAAGGAAAGGGAGGTTGTCATGCAGTGCGTGCGTCGCACGTGTCCCCCATTGTGAAATTCAGATCAGGTGGTGAAATAAAAACCTAACATTGTCCCTCTCCTTCATTTCTTCGTCATCGCCGGCCGTGCAACATCTCTCTCTATCTCTCTCTCTCTCTCACTCTTTATCGTATCCTCCTCCCACTGGTACTGGTAACTCGCCATCTCTCTCTCTCTTCCTCTCCTTCACTTTCTTTCTCTATGACTCACATTTCTCGCCTCCTCCTCTCGACTGCTTCTGCCTGCACTGTCTCTAGGAGCGCTAGAAAGCGTCCATGGATTTCTACACTTTGTACGCGCCCATCGTCCTCGGGGCCGCCACACCTGCGCTCCGTCTTCGTCACTGACTCGCAACAGGAGCAGCTCAGCCCCTTTGATTTTTGATTGCTTTGTGCTTAGGTATTTATGTCTACCCTTCTCTCAGTTCTCCATATTTCCTTTGGCTGGATTCCAATATTAGGCTGCTTATTTTTATTTTTTTGGAGGCCTGGATCCAACTTAAATTTAATTACGTTTTCTTGTGTTGGATTCTTGGAGCCATTTTTGCATTTCCAATAGCTATCAATAAATTTATGTTGCCTTTTTTCCCCGCATAATTTAACTATTATTTGTGTCCCCCATTGGAGGAAATTCATGCGTTTGCGGCTGCGCGCAGGTATGGATTATGGCAGATATGGGTAAAGAGCCCATTAGTTTTGTTTTAATGAGGCCAAAGATGATCACTTGTCTAATTTTTAGTTTTCAGGAAATAGCATATTTTAGGAGTTTGTAATAAAAGACCGTATAGGTTCAAATGACCCTCCTAAGGGTGCGCAGGGGGTCGGGTGAATCAGATTAGCCTACTTTCTTTTGTTTTTTCCCTTCCCTAATAAAATTTAGGGGAGTGGGAAAATTTTGGGTCCGCCAATGAGGCGGGAGAGTTGGGTCACCATTTATAAAGTTTAGAATTCTTTTCCATCAAGCCCTTAAGCAAGAAAAATAGAAACATGCTTTTGATATTGAAACAACTAGTCAGGCAATTAAATCAATTTAGAACAGTAAGGAGTTAAGAAAACAACCCATCAATTGATAAAAAAGAGATAGCATACTTGTGTTGAAGGATGAAGGATTGAATAAACGGAAAAATAAGATATTTCTCACTGGTTTTTCTTTCTGTGATAAAGGGTTGCTATGTTTTGGTTATAGATGCATAACTCAAAAGACAAATTTTGGATGAAAGAAGTGGGTTGAGGCAGGCTCGAAAATCTCCCACCCCCAAAGCCAACCATACCCATCTCCATGATGAAAATTCGACCTGCCTTCTCTGAATCGGGATTTTGCAGTTTCATGGTTTTCGGCTGAGCTGGGTTAGGTCTGGGCCTTTAACCACCCAACTCACCTAGTTTTTTTCTTTTTTTTTTGGGCGTTCGTTAGTTGATAGGGTCAAAGGCAGGAAAGCTAACTAAAGGCAATTAGATTTCCACCTCTTAGACTGTCCAACCAAGAGCCAGAAGGAAAAGCAATCCAACGCTCTGTCTGTTGCAGCGGTACCATATAGATAGGTGGTTTTATGTGTACTTGCTCATTTCTAGTGTCTTCCTATTCCAATATTATGCCAAATTAGAGGACAGGATGGGACTTTTATTTCCTATGGGATATGAAAAATCCCACCTTGTTAAAATTTAAATCTCTTCTTTTATTTACCGGGAAAAAAAAAAAACCACCTTGTTGTTTGGTATAAGACCGGATTATTTTTAAAAGATCCTATTCGATGTTTGGACGGTTGCAGGTTTCAATGGGATTGAAGGTCATTAATGTTTACTTTCTAGAAATGCCTTTTGTTCTTTAAAGGATAACATAAGTTATCTTTTATTTTTTATATTTGCACATCACATTATTGGGATAATTTATAATATAAAAATCACAAAAGGGAGAAAATGGTAAATGTGTGTTTTTGGCATTCAATCTTGTACCATATATTTTTAGCACTAAAAAAGGGGTAACAAGGTTATATAGCCATGTTGTACCTTGCATGGGATTAATAATCCAATGAGGGAGGGGGATTAATTAATCCCACAGCAGCAGGATTAAGAGCCCCATCCCATCCCATGCACACCACCAAACATAGGACAAGATGAATTTTAATCCATCCTATTCTCTAATCCGGTGCAACAAACATTTGCTCTCTTGGAATAAATTTCACTCTTCAGATTTTCTCTTTAAAGTCGGTAAATCATTGAGTTCTTTAAGGTCCCAGGTTCAACTCCCACCTTGGAAAAAGTCCTGGGCCATTTGTTTGGAGGTGAGCCTGTGATCACCTCCTGGTGGATTAGTGGGTTTCTGGGCCCACAGTGGGATGACTATGGGTGCCGTCAATACCACCGTGTTCGCGAAAAAAAAATAAAAATAAAAAATGTCATAGAATCTCAAAGCATGAAATCTTATAACTGGGGTGAGGTCAGTGTCTGAGTCATAATGCTGCCAATATTCTTTTTTTTTTTTTTTCAACTATGGAAGCCAAAATGTAGCAGTGGCGATAGTTTAATTTTTCTATCTGGAAGCCTAACTGGTGGTGCTGAAAAATATTCTGAATATGTATATTTATATAAGGACATGTTAGAATGAGCACACCTAATGTAAGTACAAAATGAGCGCATACGTTAACTTGGTCCTGTTGGGAAAATTTCACCTGTATAGATTGAATGAGCATGAAAAAATAGAAAGATCTACAAACTTTCATACAGTTTGGTGATCCATAGTACTTGGGAAGCCGTTATGATTTCTCTGCAAACATTGTACTTTGTGGCATATCTTATTCTCCTGAATTTTTTTTGACCTTTCTTCTGCTTGGTTTGCAGGCTCAATAATTATAGTGCATATTGCAGGAAATCTAGGCTCTGATCAAGGAAAAATTTGTTGACAAACAACATAACACAAAGATGGCTGATGGTGCAGAGATTGAGGATAGGGTGGATTTTGACGAGGACACTTACAGCGAAGATATTGATGATGATTTTGAAGAACAAATAGAGAAGGAAGGAGCTGGCGGGGGTGGTCATGACAGTGTTGAAGAAGAAATTGAAAACTCAGAAGTGAGGGTTAGTGGTAAGGATCAGTTGCTCGAAGGTAACGGAATGCAAACAGCAGCTGGATCTGTGGAAGGCAATGAAATGCCTACTGTTTCGAGTGGTGAAGGTGACAAAGAAAAGTATGCCCAACTTCTTTCTCTTCCTCCTCATGGGTCAGAAATTTTTATCGGTGGACTCCCTCGAGATATCTTGGAAGATGATTTAAGAGATCTCTGTGAACCTATAGGCAAAGTTTGTGAGGTTGAAACTTGAATCTTTTCATCTTCAACTTTTGAGCAGCTACTTTTTAGAAAATTTCAATTCTATTGTTTAAATTTTAATATGATTCGCAGGTAAGGATGATTAGAAATAGAGATACTGGGGAAAGCAAGGGTTACGCTTTTATATCTTTCCTATCAAAAGAGGTTGCCCAAAAGGCTATTGAAGAGTTACATAACAAGGAGTTTAAGGTAAGATAGATGCTTTTATGAAAAACTGGTTGGTGCTATTGAGTTTAGAGTTGCCTAAGGAGACTGCGTTTATTTTGAACAACCTCTTTGATGACTTATGTTTTGCTTTTGGCGGGTGCTTCTCTTATACTAGTTTTTTCCACTGCAGGGGAGAACAATGAGATGTTCACTCTCTGAATCCAAGAACAGATTGTTTGTTGGCAACATCCCAAAGAGCTGGACCGATGATGACTTTAGAAAAGTGATTGAGGAGGTTGGACCTGGAATTGATAACGTGGAGTTGATAAAGGTGGGATTTTTGTTTAGGATGCTTACAGTATGGTGTTAAGTTTTTTGGTGCTGATCGTTCAACTTATGTTTGTTTCCTGCATTTTTAGGATCCTCTGAATCCAAGCCGTAATCGTGGATTTGCATTCATTGAGTATTACAACAATGCCTGTGCTGATCATTCAAGACAGAAAATGTCGAGTGCAAATTTTAGGTTGGATGGTAATGCACCCACTGTTAGCTGGGCTGATCCAAAGATTTCACCTGACCATTCTGCTGCTGCACAGGTAAACTCTGAAAAGTTGATAATTTAGATGTTATTTTTTTTTTTTCGAAGTTTTAAGATCATGGTGATTATCTTTCTCCATGTAATTTGTGTAACTCAAAGGGCCAGTGATTTTTGTTATTTTCTCTCATTTTCTGTCTTACAAGCCCATACACTGGTTGTGATAGTTTGGAAAAAGGAAAATAGATAAGCGACACCATGTGATATAAACGAAACCCTGTTTAGCGAGCATTTGAGTTTGCAATACTTTGTATTTGTTTCTCCACTGTTACTGTCCAGGAACAGATTGCTGCCCCACTTATGGAAAGTAGAGTGCAGTTGTTCGTCTTTAGCGCATCACTCTTATTCAAGCCCATCTCTCATTGATTTCCCTTTTTCTTTGTTTAAGATGATTCTCCGGGAAATGGAGAGGTTGGAGAGGATTAGGCGTGACTCTCTGGTCAGGTATTGGCATTAGGAAGGATCACCTGAGAGTTTGTGAGTCGCCTTGCCTTGAGGGGACCTTGGGTCTTCGTAACTTAGTGTCCTAAGACATATCTTTATTGGGAAGGTGGTCGTGGCCATAGTTGTCAATTAATGAATTGATTTGTGAAATGAAAAGCTCATTTTCTAGGATATGTGAATCAAATCGTGAATTCTATGATACAGTAGTATACTCAAGAACAGGTTTTATTATAAAAATGCCCAAATACTTCCTTGCATGGAACATCCAAAATTACTTTTCAACATCCAAAAGTCTTGTGCATTAGAACCCCTGGTTATGGACCTGAATCAATTTATATGAAACATGTTTTCCAACAATCCTACTTTGAATCATCTAAACCCTGCCTAGAATCCAGTTCCTTTATTCTGCAGATACATCAACACTAATAGCCAAACCCTAACTAAAAAAGGCAGCCATGCCCATTCTGTCTTGCATTGGGTTACTCAGCTTCAATTTACCTCTGTGAGAACATAACAACAGTGAAAGAAGTAAAGAAAGGCCAATGCTAGATTCTTTTTTCTCTCCTAAATTTGGGGGCCTTTTCTCTTATTTCTCTGTGTATCCATTGATCTTGAAAGATTGTACTTGACTGGATTCCCAGGTGAAGGCTCTTTATGTTAAGAATATACCGGAAAACACGGCTACTGAACAACTGAAGGAATTGTTTGAGCGCCATGGTGAAGTTACAAAGGTTGTTCTGCCACCTTCCAGAACTGGGCAAGGGAAACGGGATTTTGGATTTGTACATTTTGCAGAACGGTCAAGTGCATTGAAGGCACTGAAAGATACTGAGAAATATGAGATTCATGGTAAAATTGTCACACCTTCCCTATAATTAGCTAGTGGTGTTAGAGCTATGAAATGATTATTTTTTATAATGTTTTCAATTTTTTCCCCTATTATGAAGGATACATATCATGACATGTTATATATTATTGACAATAATGTTAGCGACATGAAAGATTTGCATTTTTATTTGACCAAAGTTTGTTTAGAGCTCGTACGATTCACTTATAGAAGGAAATTTTTTTTTTTTTGGGGGGGGGGGGGGGGGGAGAGGGTTTGATATTTCTGTTTGATATTTCTTAAAGGTGGTTCAATGGTCATTTTCTTATTTCCATGGGGGGATTTGAAATAGAGAAACTAGCTTAATACTTGAAGACCATATTAATGCTTGAAGGCGTAAAATTTGAGTTTCAGGTGAGGTATTGGAAGTTACCCTGGCAAAGCCGCAGACCGATAAGAAATTTGATGGGTCTCCTCAGCACAATTCTGGGTTTCATCTGAGTCACCCTGCCGGATATGGTGGTTTTCCTGGTAACGCTTATGGCTCTTTAGGGACTGGATATGGTGTTACTGCTGGATTTCAGCAGGTATCTTATTGGATAGTAACGGTATCTATGTTCTTATTCAATTTCCTTGCTTCCTTATATTCATCTCACGGCATCAAACACTGGTGGAACAGCCTATGATATATGGTAGGGGACCAATGCCATCGGGGATGCAAATGGTGCCAATGGTTCTTCCAGATGGTCGCATTGGTTATGTTCTGTAAGTTTTATTTTTGTACGGAGTCTCCAAAACATGTTCTCTCTGTAGCCTCTTTAATTTGCCGGGCTTTTGTTTGACACTATTGGTTTCTTTATTAAATTGGGGATTGTGCAGACAACAGCCTGGGGCTGCTCAAATGTCGTCCCTACGGCCTAGAAGAAATGATCGAAGCAATGGCTTAAATGGGCCGCAAGGGCGAGGAATTGGAGGCGCTGACGAAGGTAATCGTGGCAGGCGATATCGACCTTATTAGTTATTAGAGGACAAATAAACTTGTACTTTTATGACTAATGGATTGTGTAACAAATTAATAAAACCCCGCAACTTCTTGATGTACTGGAGAAAGAGGAAGAAAAAGAAAAAAGAGGGTATCTCTGCCTGAAAAGGGGAATTAACTTCGTGATGCATGAGGGCCTTATAAATATTAACTGGACCGTTATTGCACAATAAGTAGAGTTGTTGTGGTTACTTATTTCATGTACTATTTCAATACTATTTTGGGTTAATGCTGTTGCATGATACTGATTTCATTAAGGACCCTCAAAGAAGACTTGCTGGATGTTTGCTTCATGGTAATCATTGTTCTGCTCCAGCTCTATTCGTACGGAATGCTATTATCTTGCCTAGTTTAGTTCAGAGTTGGTAGTAATTATTCCTGTTCAGGTCTTGGTTCACTCTAATCGAAAACACTAATTCCATTCTTGATCCACGAGAATAATTATGTTTAAAACTATTTCATTCTCACTATATTTTCTCTAGAGGCCAAGCATGCCATTAGTCTTGTGCGAGCCTTGATGGTATTCAAATTTTGATTCCCTGGTCTTGTTTGGTTAGCGTAGTATATTGTTGGAGTTAGTACTTGCCGTGACAAAGTATTCTTGTTTGGTTCATGATAACAGCGCTTAGCAAGAAAATCTCAAGAACGATAGGATCGGAGAACTAGAAAATTTCATTAGCAAACACAAACTAATTCGAGATCTGAGCGAAGCCACTGCGTGCATGGGTAGAGATAGTAGTCAGTGTTGGGAAAAATGAGGACCAGGACTGTTACCTCATGAAATCTTTCAGATGGAAGGAACCCATGCATAGGAAGTTGGTTCTAGTCCGAAGCATTTGTTGAACACAATGGGGTGCCGTCCAATTGTGTTCATATAATGAGATTCACATCTCTTGGGTCTGCTTCGTACTCATTCTATGCATCTATCAGAACACTCAGTTTGATAGAATTGTGTCAGTGCATATAATAATGTTAAGGGCGCTTAGAGTCGTTCATTTGACGTGATTTAGATCTGTAGAACATGGCTGTAGTCATTTAATTGTGAGGGAAGCTGACTCCTCAAAATTAAAAATTAAAAAATTTATGGAAGCTATGGATGTTTCCCGAAAAACATGCCGATTTAGTGCGATGTGATGATGATGATGATAATTAATAAATTGTTTAATAAAGATTGTGAATATTATGGAGGTTAAAATATCAATAGTTTCTTGAACCTTCAATCCATTCAAGAAAGAGTGGGGATCGAAAAAATTCTAGTACTCACCGAATAAAGAGACTCGGTGCTTGTGTTCATACACATTAGGACATGTGTGTAATTTAATTATTAAGTCCTGATTTGGATTAAAATAATAATTAAACTTTACATGTTTTGATTATCCATGTAAGTGTAATAAATATTTAGTTAAGGGGAAAAAGAGCCCGCAAGGGGTAAAGCAACGCATTTTCCAAGAGGGAGCATCAAAATTCAGGCTAAAGCCGTTCAAAGAATCAAAATTCAACTTCAAAAGAAAATAACGTTTAAGGTTTAAGGTGGAGTCAACCCCTAGTCTACTACTCTAACACCGTTTCTTCATACATGGAGGAGGTTGGTTTAGGGGTCTTACCCTTCCCAGAACCTTAAAAACTTACCTCTTTTCAATTTACCCTATAGGGAAAACGGGTAAGATGGGTAGATTCGTTTAAAATATATATATTTTTTGAAAAATAAATTAAAACTTTAACTTAAGACCTTAACTATAGTTGTGCGTGAATATATATATATATATATATATATATATATACTTATATCTTTTTATATTTGTTTATCTATACGTATTGATGCAATTGATAATTGTGGGATCATTTGTTCGACTATTAGGGCTTATGATAGTTATAATATAATATTTAATGCACAATTATCCTATAATTTTTGTTATAATAAAATATTAAAAATTATTAATAAATTCATATATTTAATTTTAAATATGCTAATAGTAGTAATAATAATAATAACAATATTTTGTTATGTATAAGAGGGCATTACATATAATTAAAATGATAATAAATGCACCCGGTCATTTTTTTTTTTTATAAATATTATGAACGTGTTGAAGTGTTCCACAACTGGACAATAAAGTTAAATTAATTACTAAATAATAAAACCGATGGTTGACTTGGAATTGGGCAGCTTCCTCAGGAGAAAGATGACAAGAATGAGGCAGCACCCTACTGGTCCTACTACTGTCCTGACATCTGAGACGACGTGGCTACATTTGGACCTTTATATTTTTTTCTTTTTTTTTCCAATTTTTCCTTTTAGAAGATCTCCATCGCAATCGAGACCAGGCTGTGGAAGCTCCACGATCAAAAGAGGACAAGCCTTGACACCGTGATTGACTTGGCTAAGAACTTAGATCACGGCTCTCCCACGTACAACCAATAGCCCTGCGTACAAGCTTATCTATTCATTTTAAACTATATATATATATATATATATATCCTTATCGGCAAGCATTAATTAATCTTATAGTGAACATTTATGTTGATTTTGACATAAACTTTGTAAATTATCAAAGAGCTTCTCAATTTAGATCGATGTAGAATATTTTTAAACATTTCATCCCCTCATCGATTTAAGACCTATATAAAATATTTTTAAGTATCGTTTAAGCTATCAATTTGTTTCTAGAATTATTTATTTATCAAATACTTTCTTTCCAGTTATTCTTGTCCAATTGTTTGTATCAAATAAAAAAACTGATTCTCAACATTCAACCGTAATAATTTTTAAAAATCTTATCTATTTGTTTATTTCATGTTTTTCATGTACCGTACGTATTAGTTTTATGTATATTCCTCATTTTATCAAAGGCATTGTACAATTCTAAATATTATATTTAAATCTGTAGATAAATGTACTCCCATGAATATTAAACTCCACAGTTTTATTTGAAATTATTTAAGATATAAAAGATGGATAAGAGTTATCCAGACAAAAAAATAGTTTTGGGGAAAAAAATATTCTAGAAATGTCTTGAATCGAAGAGGAGGGCGAAACAAGTCTAATCATATATAGATCATTCATTCAGATATGATGTCGTATGAATTTAAAATTTTTAATTAAAAATACTGGATTTAAATAAATTATAATTCTCATTTTACGTAAACTGATATAAAATATAAGTGGGAAGGGCAAAAGTGAAACAATCAAGCAAGTGTGTATCTAAAATATTTAAATCGGCTGCACGCCGGTGTAAAGGAAATTTTTTTTAGATTCTCTCCATTTATCCATTCATTTCATCTTTGCGTGCAATCTCATCCATTCATTTAATTTTTTAGAGAAGATATTTAAAATACCCTTCATACTTTGAGTAGTTATTAAAAAGATCACTTGTTATTTCAATTTTTTTACTCTTGTACTTACAAAAATAGCTCAATTAGTCTCTGTTATCTAATTACGTTCACATTGATTAAGAAAACCAAATAAAATGTGAAAATTAAATATTGACGCAATTAGAAAAATAAATTATGACATATTAGAAAGATCAAAACTTTCTCATCAGATATGAAATCTATCTTTAAGATCGGCAAAAACCCAACCTTATATAAAACAAAACTCTGAGACTAAATATGGACGGCGTGTCTCCTTTGTCTCACCGCATGGCACTCTAGGACGCACACATGACTCAGCTGATAAAATTAATAATTGAAGTGAGAGTGTATATATATATATTTGAGAAAAAATAATAATAATAATAATAATAGTTTTCATTCTGTTATTTGATAAAATGAAAGAGTAAGAACGATAATCCTATTTTTGCTTTTTCTCTGGTTAACCCAGTCTCATTTGGACTCTATGTATTAAATAAATTAAGAAATTATTTGAATTTTAGAAAAAAATGTAAAAGAAAAGAAAAGAAAACTAAACAATGCCTTGATCTTCTAGATGTTTTCTATATTTTATATAACATGTGTCTTTCATATATATATATATATATATATATATATATATATATTTCTCCAATTCTAGTTAAAATATAATATTAAAAAAAAAATCATAGAAATTAATGTACCCTACTCAGCTCAATCATTGTTTCTCTCTATCAAATAGTCGACCCACGCTGGGCGACTTCTGGGTGGAGCTCTGAATCTGAACTGAAGGAATCAAGTCCTCTGCAGAATTGGGAAGTTAAGTGCTTTGAGACTCTGAAATGGAGGAGGAATTTCAGCCTCAGCCTCAAGAACTGCAGCTTCACGTCATGGGTAAGCTTTCATTATTATTATTTTTTTTGCTTACATTTTTTTTTTGGTATTTTTTTCCTTACGTTTTTTTGCTATGCATACATTGCTTTTTTTTTTTTTTATTATTATTTATTTATTAAAAAGTGGGGAAACTCAATCTCAGGAACTGACAGTAATAATAAAAGGTTTCAAATTATAGAATGTGATTGTTCTTTGTCTGACTCCATATCACAGTTAAGTCCTTAATCATGAATTCTTGCTCATGGAAGGAGGAAAATTAAGAAAGAAAAATAAAAAGACAAAGGAAAAGGATACATAAGAAAGCTTATTGCAAGGGAAAAGCTTGGTTTATTTATTCTTGGCATATTTCTTATATCATGTCTTGATTATTTTTGAAGTTTTGATTTTATGACCATACACCATTTATATACTTCTTCACTAAAGTCATATCTGAGCTTAGTCAATGTGATAAGACCTTGCATACAGTACACTTCCATTTTTTCAGACTATTGGTCATATAAAATTAAAAAACAATACAATTTGAAAAATATTTATTACAACTGTGAGTAACCTTGCTCAATTGTCCAAACTCACTGCTTCCACTTAGTTTGAAAGATAATAATTGAATGCTTTTTAAGTATCACAAGGCCAATATTTTTCAATATTGGAGAAAGTCATTCATTTCGTTGACTTTTTCTCAAACTTCCAACTTCGACTAAGAAATACAAGTAAATCTAACGCGGATCGGGCTCCTCAACTTGTTCAAATAATGTTTATCTCTATTTATCCAATAAATAATTTTTTATAAAAGTTCATAAATTTTAACCGTATAAATTAAAGGGACTTAAAATAATTTATATGCTTGTTAATTTTTATACAGTTTCAAGTTATTTAAGACACTTTTTTAGAGGATGAAAATAATGAAATTTCTTAGTCGTTATAACTTTCTTACATTTTTTTTCCTCATCAGTAAGATGAGAGCCCTAAATATCTGATATAGGATATTTATGCTCTATTTTTTTGGATTTTCGTATTTTCTTATGTTTGAAACCTTTAAGAAAATGTTTATATTTTTTATGGAAAATATTTTATATTTTTTAATCTTTTAGGATTTATCCGACATCAAATCTAATATCGCTGAATTTGTTTCCAGATTATCACCGATTGGAGATTCATATTGAATATTTTCATATATTCTTTAGGCTCTCAATTCTTGTTTCAATATTATTGTATAGTTCTCTCATGGTAATCATGTTTTTTAAAATTAATATTACCAAACATTGAAAAATAAATATTTACTAAAAAAAATTTTAAAAAAAAATAATTGCAGGAAAGTCGGAGGCCATGGTGGGGACAGCAATAAACAAGAAGACTTTATTTCTTTAATTAATTCCTCATGCACGACTGCATACATACTGCCATATAAGACTAGCGATTCAAACTAACATTAGACTCTCAGTAGAAATCTAATTCCATCACTAACTCTTACTTAACCAGTCACTGGTTGCCAGGTCATATAGTTATATTTAAACCAATAAGAAACTTTCTTAAATTACTAATAAACTATTATTTAACTAGGAAACTAATTAATTAACAAGTCTAAACCAATACTAATTATAGTTTATCCCGACTTCCAACATAAATAGTTTACAACGACTTCCAACATTATATTTGCGTAAAAATTAAAAATTACAAACCTTATTTTCATTATATAAATAATATATTCATGGGGAATTCCACATGGTGTACATCAGCGCTCAATTCATCATAGCGCACACCTCTCACTTAAATGATAAAAAATTCAAAATTATTGTTGTGGTTTAGTTTCTTGATATTTCATTGTTTAAATGATAGATAGGCCCTTAATGAGCTACACGCAAATTTTGAGTCCACATACTTTTTCATGCCGTAGTTTTTAGAGAAAAATTTAGAGTATCATAGTCTGACGTGGAGATACCATCCAATAATTTTTAATCAAATGCATAATTTATAGGAAGTCTTAAAACTATTTTTAATGTAATATTATCCATTATCTTTGCCACACGCATATAGGAATACACATATCTAATTGTCATTAATAACTTAATGACGTGGTTGTATGCATTGTGCTAGAAAAGTTTTCATCTTTAGAGGCGTCAAGATAATGGACATCTACTTTAAGAAGTATGCTTTCTCAAGGTGCATAAAACAATTTTCTAAAAAACAGTGCTTTTAATGGACTCATATGTAGCAGAAAGTGTTGTAACTAGTGTTTCTCTAATAGTAACCCCTGACTGGATCACAGCAGTTCCCAACTCCAGGGAAGCAAGCTCAACAGAAAACCCGAACCAATTTACATCTCAGCTCAGAAAATCAAGCCGGTGGCTCCGACTGGCGATCTACACACTCTTCGTCCTCTCCGGACAATCAGCAGCCACACTATTGGGCAGACTGTATTATGCCAAAGGTGGGCACAGCAAGTGGTTAGGCACCCTGGTGCAAGTAGGAGGGTTTCCCATCCTCCTTCCCCTTTACTGCATCTTCAAGCCCACCATGCCCCCCCAAAACCCACCTTCCCTCTTTCTCCGTGCCTCAGTTTTCGTGATTCTAGGCCTTCTCAATGGAACAATTTGCATGTTGTTCTCGGTTGGGCTCCAGTTCCTCCCAGTCTCCACTTTTTCCCTCATCGGTGCAACCCAGTTGGCCTTCACTGCGTTATTCTCCTTCGTCCTCAACTCCCAGAAGTTCACACCCTTCATCATCAATTCCCTTGTCCTCCTCTCTATCTCCTCCGTCCTCCTCCTCCTCCAACCCCACGATGCCCCTTCGGGCCCAACCAGAACTAGCAAAGGAGAGTACGTAATCGGATTCTTGTGCACCATCGGCGGAGCAGCCACAGCTGCGCTCCTGCTGTCACTGACGCAGTTGTCCTTCCAGAGGATCCTGAGAAGAGGAGACTTCCGTGTGATTTTGCACGTGATGGTGTTCCCTTCAATGGTCGCGAGCGGTGCTGTTTTGGTGGGGCTTTTCTCCAGCGGCGAGTGGAATGGGTTGAAGGTAGAAATGGAGAGGTTTGAATTGGGGAAGGTATCGTATGTGATGACTTTGGCTTGGACGACTGTGTCCTGGCAGGTTTTCGCCATAGGGGCAACCGGGCTGATTTTCGACGTTTCTTCTCTCTTCTGCAATGTGATTAGCACCGTGGGTCTGCCGGTTGTTCCGGTTTTCGCAGCAGTCTTTTTCCATGAGAAGATGAATGGGCCAAAGGTTGTATCGATGTTATTGGCCATTTGGGGTTTTATTTCATATGCATATCAGCAGTACAGCGATGATGCCAAGGCCAAGCCTGGAACTGAAAACCTAACTCAAACCTCACAAGCATCAGATGTGATTGTTAAATAAAATGGCATGTCCTTGTACCTCTTTGCTATTCTTTTTGTAATCTTGGACCAAGTTTAGCACAAGCAATATATATATACACATATATACATATTTTGTTTAGAGAAAAAAAAAAACTCAATATAGATAGTACTTTCTAATCTCAATGTATGAAAAAGGCAGTCAATTTCAAATCTACCCATCTGAAGCTCAATGTGCATTGCATATGTGGCTCCTAGGGTATTAATTTGGACACTTTCCGTCTGCTTTGTCTGTAAGAGAGCTAAGGAGCAATCAGAAATCAACTGTTGAATACCGTGCATTTAAGCAGATTTTGGTTTTAAGCCAAATGATCAAAGCTAGGGTTTGATGGCTTTTTGCCTATTCGAGGCTTTCTCTTTAATATGAATGGGCATATTTGTTTTCATTAATTTTGGTCAGTTTATGCCAACTGCATTTTGGTTTGTGCGATGCTATTCGAGGCTTTTTGCCTATTGAGTGCCGCTTCAACCTTTTCAGTGGACGAAACCAGCTGAACTCTGCTGACGGTCCTCCAGAATTTCAAGACCACGATGGCTACTAACAGCCAGATCTTGGCTGGTGCAAGAAAATGGTTGATCCTTTGCATAGACTGAGCTTTTGAAGATGTGCTTGTCCCAGCCCTTGAAAAGGAAGTAGACAAGGGCCTCTGGACTCAATATAATGTCATCCTTGAGCACATTCTGAGATGCGGTTAACATGTATGAAGTCCTGAGACTTTTCCTACTGCTGTTATCACTCCAGGAGAAACACTTGGAGACTTGAGAAGTGGAGATACTTCGCGTGGAACTATGCCAAGATTGGAAGAATTCCATAAACTCCTGTGACTTTTTCAATTTTATCCTCAGGATTTCTGATACTAATTCCGTCATTGAAGAATTCCATAATCTCCTCCACCCCCCAATCTTGAGCCGCTCTAATAATAGTCATGTTCCAACTCGTAAGAGCGTTGGCCCACAGCATAGAAGAAGATAAAGTAGCTTCCTTGAGCATAGCCAGCTCAAGAGGGCTAGGGAATTGGAGCTCAAGAGAAGTATCCGACCCCAGCAATCGTCCCAGAGAAAAATTGTGTTACCTTTGCTCGGATCCAGTGAATGTAATTCAAGAAACTATTCCGCCCTTTGCTGACTTCCTTCCACAAAATAACCCATACGACATTCCGTCTTCTTTAAGTCACCCAGCCCTTATGGTCCATACCATATTTACCAGCAATAGGCTTTCTCCATAACTGGTCCTTTTCGGTCATAAAGCTCCAGAGCCATTTAGTCAATAGAGCCGAATTAAAATGGTGCAATGACTTGATCCTAATCTATCATTCCCAAGAGTTTGCTTCACCACTCCGTACTTGATCAAGTGAGTACTTTTTAACAGTCAGTTCAGAGGTAAGATTTCTTCCAACCTGCTGTCTCTTCTCAAAGCACTCTGCAACTTGTTCCCAAATGTGCTTCTCTTTAAACTTAGCACCAGGAGGGAGCCCAGAATAGGTAATAGGAAGCTCACCTACTTTGCAGCGTAACAGAGAAGCCAGCAATTCCCCCAAAGGAATTAATGACGCTGCTTCAAAGCATGGGAAAAAGCGAAGATTAACGGTACTTTTCACCTCTGCATGGAAGAAAATGATGGTATCTTTTGTGAATAAAAGGTGAGAGACCGCGATCACCTCATTGATTCTGCCCACCTTAAACTCTTGCTGAAGCCGATTGTGTAAAGACATGTTACACCGCTTGCGGAGAGCTTCCATAATCATGATAAAGACGAGGGCAAGCAGATCTCGTTGGTTAAGGCCCTTGGGAAAAGAGAAATCGTAATTTAGTCTTCCGTTTATCATACTGGAGAATTTCGCTTTCGACATGCATTTGAAAATCTACCTCTTCCATTTATTGCCAAACCTCATTCTGCCCAGAATCTCTCCCAAAAAGTTCCAATTCACATTCTGAAAAGCCTTTTCCGTATCAAGTCTACACTCGACTCAGCACCGATCGTTCTTCAGATGGAAATCAACAACTTCACTTGTTACAGAGACCATGTCCAAATCTGCCTGTTAGCCACAAAGGCATTTTGAGTGGTCCCAATAATCCTTCCCACTACCTCTTTAAGCTTGTAGGTGAGAACCTGGGCAACATAATTTGCATCGAGGCTGCTAACAAAGTCGTGATTGCTGTGGAATTCTTCAAAGATCTCCAAGATGTCCTTTCTCACAGCATTCCAACAGGATTTCATGAAGGCCATTGTATAACCATCGGCACCTGGGGCCTTGTCCCCACAGCAATCATTAAGGGGTTTCACAATCTCGGTCTCTTCAAATGGTCCTTCGAACCAAGCTGTCGAATCACACCAGTCAAAACCAATCCCGTTGAGTGAAGCTCTCCAATCCTTGATTCCTTTGTAAAGCTCTTTGATAGTTATTACAGGCAACATTCCACATCTCCCTCCAATCCTCATAAGTAGAACCTCCCACCTCAATGGATATGGATCCCTTATAATTGCTCTTGCCATGAGCTATTGGCCATGCGTCGCAAGAACCTAGCATTATGCCCTCTTTAAGTCAAAAGGATTTGGGATTTTAGCCCCGATGACACTTCCTCAATATTTCAGTCTCTCAACTCTTTCTTCATTGCAACATAGTCAAGGCGGTGGAAGGGAACTTGGACGCCTTGGCAATAAGGCGTTCTTTTAGGAGCCAAGTAGGCGCGCAAAGCAGAAGAAACATTTAGGATATTAAGATACCTTTACAGTTGGATTAAAAATGACTCATTATGAGTGAATTAAGATAAATAAAATATTATAAAGAACTATATTCCACATTATTTCAAATAGCAAGCCATTATCAAAATTCCAAACCTTAAGTTTGATTAAAATATTTAGATAAATGGAATAATTAGGAAATATGATGATTGTAATGTCAATAAATACTATCTTATTTTTAAGGTAAGAATCTCATCCTGAGAACTTATTAGGTTTGTCATTTTTGAATTAAATAAGGAATTTTTGTTTGCTTGGCAGAATTAAGCAAGAATTTGACCAAAGCAATTAATATGTGATAGATTACAACTAAAGTTGAAAAAATTTAGAAATTGAAATTCTGGCTGATTGCTAAGTTAAATCATGAAACATATGGATCTAAATTAAAGTGAGTGAAATAGTCAGAAAAAAAAAAAAGATATACATTAATGCGTGGTAAATTTCAATTCAGGACAGTTAAAAAAAATTAAAAAGTTAAAAGTTTAGAAGAAAGTTGGGAAGGATTTTTTTTTTAAAAAAAGTAAAGGGGAAAGATGGTGTGGGGAAATAATTAATGATGAAATTAAAAAAATTAATCAATAATTTCAAAGTCATAGGAAATCGGTGGGAATAGTGGAATAAAAAAAGGGAAAAAAATGGGTTAGATCTAAAGATCACATGCGTGCTAATCAATCACCAGAGTTAATGGGTCATCTTTCTGCCATATTCTTCTTCTTGGTCTTCTCATTTTTGTCAGAACCTGCAAGAAAAATATGCGTTGCACGTAAAGACCCATGGCAGCTTTTGCTACCAGCCGCTTGTTGTCTAATTGTGGTCGATGTCCTCCACTTTCTTGGTAAGTAAGCCGGTCCTTGTTCTGTTATAAGGATAATCATTCTTATTAGGTTAGTGATGGGCTGGACTAAGGGGTTTTCGTTGTCAATGGCGTCTCAAAGTAGCCTGAGCAACGCTTTGTGAGTCAAAGCGCATGCTTTGGAGGGGAAAATCAAGGCAGCCTCGCCTAATCCCCCAATAGCCACTCGGACGCCAAGGTATCTAAGTAACACCTTGACAACTATGATTGCAAAAATTCGCATTTTTTTGTTTCTTGTCCAGCAATATGATTTCATTAAATAAACCTTCTTTCTTTGCTTTAATGTCCCCAGAAGAGTCCTTATTTCCAGTTTTTAATCTTGTTCTTGAGGATCTTCAACTTTTGGGACACAACGAAGCTGGCGGCACCTTCCACAGTTTCTACATTCAACCACTGTTCAATTAAGGGTGCCAAAATCTTCGACTTTCAGCCACATCTTTTGAGAAGCCGGAAGGGGTCGGCCCCATTTAATACCACCTATATTAAGCATTTCATTTTGCTTAGCCAATGAAAAAAAAGAAAAAAGAGAAAAGCCACCCATGTCAAGCATAATAGGTTGATGGTCAGATAAAGGCCCAGGGAGCAAATTCTGAGTGATATTAGGATACAATTCTTCACAACTATAACCTGGAGAAAGAACGCGTTCCCCTTGAGCTCTACCAAGTAAAAGCACCTGCTTGAAGAGGTAAATTGAGTAGCCTCGCAGCATTATTGAAATCCACAAATTCCTGCATGCTAGTAGAGGAATCAGTTTGTCCTTTTCACCCGTGGCGGTATAAAGCAGTGTTGAAATCCCCCCCAAGAACCCAATGATGCTTCCATTTAGATCTGATGACTTGGAAGACCTCCAGTTCTCCCCCAATACACTTCCCCCCGGGCCATAGACCCCCAGTAAAGAGCCAAGAATTTCTGTGGTGAGGCAAGTGGAAAAGGCAAGAAACAGTGTGCTTTCCAGCCCCAACTGTGCTCCAAAATGTAGTCTTGTTCCAAAGAACGGTAATTCCCCCAGCATTGCCTTGAGTAGCGAGATCTACAAACCCTGCTTCAGTATCAACCCCCGCACTCCTGATCACATCCCTGCTGAGATTCTCTATTTTAGACAGACAATATTTTCCCCTCCATCCTTTGAGATAATGCAGGCTTACTTTCTTCAAGATAAGGAATAGATACATAAATATAATATACGGGTGTGTGTGTGTGTGTGTATAATGAACAGATAGTACAGGAGAGAGGATTATGAATCATCTAGAAAAGGGAAAAGTAAATATGCAGAAATATATATATATACTCCAAATGAAGGGATGTTGGCTACCATATGATGAAGCCATCGGTTGATAAGGCTTCAGAATTCTATCATGAAGTCATGCTTATTTTTCTCTGATCAAAGTTCAAAGAATTATTTATAATAATATTGTTCTGATAGTTTTTCTTATTTCTTTTAATGGTTCTTTTGCTTTCACCCCGCATTAGATTCCTTCCCATCTATCATAAAATACATTAAGAAATCATATTGAGTTAAAAAAATTTTGAGATGCCTTCTTGAGACCGGTCTTCATGTTTATGGATCAAGTTGGCGTAGTCTTTATTGCTACAAGTTTTATGTTTCTGGAGATTAATTTTAATTCTAAACTGTATTTGGTTTCTTTTATGTGGGTTGAGTGGTCTACTAGTTGCTCATTTTAAGAGGCGGCAGTAAATTATGTTTGTCATGAACTGTTCATGTTAGCATGGTCTGCCATGCGCATAATTTTACTAATGTTTGGACTTTTGAATGTTGAAATTACCATTGTCAATGCTGACTAAACAGACTGATTCTTTTTTCCAGTGCTTTCTTCTATGGTAGATGGAAACATAATTGATTTTGGGATTTTGGCTTCAATTATTGCAGTTTTTTCATCCCTATGTCTTCTGATGGCACTTCAAATAGAACATACGAGTAATTATTGGAAACAAATTATAGTTTTAAATGCTGGCAGGCTCAAATGTATTTAAAAAACATGTTTCGATCTTGACTTGTAATTAGTTTAAGGAACTACCAATGGCATAAATGGAACAAAGTTGAAATTCGCTAATTGGGCAAAATGTGGTGATTGACAGAGCTGATGTATTGAGAGAAAACACTGAGGCTTTGTTTGCGGCCTGTGATGCTGCTCATGGAAGGTGGGCTAAGCTTCTAAGTGTTCGGCAAAATTTACATCCAAAGTTGGGACTGCAGGAATTTTTAAGAATACATGGCATCAATCAGGAATTTATAACTGCTACAGAGAAGGTATCCATCTTTTATTGTTTCATGAATTTAGGTTTGGAGTGAAATATATACTTTGATCTAATTGTTGTTATAATTATGCTGACATAAACAGATTGTTGGAAGATTGGGATATAGCATTCGAGGAGCACTACAGTCTCAGATGAAGGCCTTTGCTGATTGCCAGCGAGAATCCCCCGAGTTAGTTCTGATTCAACCTGAGTTTTGCCCAGTTCTAATGGGACCTCCCTTGATACTAACCTGATTGTTTCACTCGCCCCTGTAGATGGCTAAAATGAAAGCAGTGCTCGCCCCTGACTGGGTCACAGCAGTTCCCAACTCCAGGGAAGCAAGCTCAACAGAAAACCCGAACCAATTTACACCTCAGCTCAGAAAATCAAGGCGGTGGCTCCGGCTGGCGATCTACACATTCTTCGTCCTCTCCGGACAATCAGCAGCCACACTATTGGGCAGACTGTATTATACCAAAGGTGGGCACAGCAAGTGGTTAGGCACCCTGGTGCAAGTAGGAGGGTTTCCCATCCTCCTTCCCCTTTACTGCATCTTCAAGCCCACCATGCCTCCACGCGAAACATCCCAAAACCCACCTTCCCTCTTTCTCCGTGCCTCAGTTTTCGTGATTCTAGGCCTTCTCAGTGGAACAATTTGCATGTTGTTCTCGGTTGGGCTCCAGTTCCTCCCAATCTCCACTTTTTCCCTCATCGGTGCAACCCAGTTGGCCTTCACTGCGTTATTCTCCTTCGTCCTCAACTCCCAGAAGTTCACGCCCTTCATCATCAATTCCCTTGTCCTCCTCTCAATCTCCTCCGTCCTCCTCCTCCTTCAACCCCACGATGCCCCTTCGGGTCCAACCAGAACTAGCAAAGGAGAGTACGTAATCGGATTCTTGTGCACCATCGGCGGAGCAGCCGCAGCTGCGCTCCTGCTGGCACTGACGCAGTTGTCCTTCCAGAGGATCCTGAGAAGAGGAGACTTCCGAGTGATTTTGCACGTGATGGTGTTCTCTTCGATGGTCGCGAGCAGTGCTGTTTTGGTGGGGCTTTTTACCAGCGGCGAGTGGAATGGGTTGAAGGTAGAAATGGAGAGGTTTGAATTGGGGAAGGTATCGTACGTGATGACTTTGGCTTGGACGACTGTGTCCTGGCAGGTTTTCGCCATAGGGACAACCGGGTTGATTTTCGACGTTTCTTCTCTCTTCTGCAATGTGATTAGCACCGTGGGTCTGCCAGTCGTTCCGGTTTTCGCAGCAGTCTTTTTCCATGAGAAGATGGATGGGCCAAAGGTTGTGTCGATGTTATTAGCCATCTGGGGCTTCATTTCATATGCATATCAGCAGTATAGTGATGATGCCAAGGCCAAGCCTGGAACTGAAAACCTAACTCCAATCTCACAAGCATCAGATGTGATTCTTCAATAAAATGGCATGTCCTTGTACCTCTTTGCTATTCTTTTTGTAAACTTGGACCATGTTTAGTACTTGCAATACATATATATATGTGTATATATATTGTTTAGAGAAAATAAAAAACTCAATATATGTAGTGTTTTCCAATCTCAATGGATGAAAAATGCATTAAATTTCAAATCTGCGGGGTTAAAGCTCAATGTGCATTGCATATGTGGCTCCTAGGGTATTAATTTGGACACTTTCCGTCTGCTTTGTCTGTAAGAGAGCTAAGGAGCAATCGGAAATCAACTGTTGAATACCATGTATTTAAGCAGATTTTGGTTTTAAGCCAAATGATCAAAGCTAGGGTTTGATGATGGCCTTTTGCCTACTTGAGGCTTCTCTTTAATATGATTGGGCATATTTGTTTTCATTAATTTTGGTCAGTTTATGCTAACTGCATTTTAGTTTGTGCAATGCTATTCGAGGCTTTTTGCCTATTGAATGCCACTTCAGCTTTTTCAATGGATGAAACCAGCTGAAAATTTGAAGATTTCAACGGAAACCTAAGTGATGGCTGCCCCAAAGCTGAACTCTGCTGATGGTCCTTGGGAATTTCAAGACCATGACGGCGACTAACAGTCAGATCTTCAGCTGGTGCAAGAAAATTGTTGATCCTTTGCCGGGACTGTGCTTTTGAAGATCTGCTTGTCCCAGCCTTTGTAAAGGAAGCAGACAAGGCCTCTGGACTCAATATTGTGTCATCCTTGAGAACATTCTGAGATGCGGTTAACATGGATGAAGTCCTGAGACATCTCATCTCACTGGTGTTGTTTCTTCATTACAAGTTGACCACAAACTCACTTGCACGCAGAGCTTCTCAACAGCTTCCTCATCAATTTCCATATCCTCATCACTGCTATTAGCAACAGGAGGCAATGTTGTTGGACGGCTGAGGCTAAATTTAAGTAGATGCATTCTACGGGCCTTCAAGCCTGTTGAATAGCCACTGTTTGCATCAGTTGGGTTGCCATTGGCCTTCATCCTTAGCAGTTCATCCTGTTGAACAGGTTCGCCTAAAAAGATGTATTGGTGGTGTCATTGGCAAAACAGGATATAAACTTTTAAAATGACCAAAAAAGAAAGAAAATCAAGAACTGAACTTTGACTGCCGCATCACTTCCCACGGGTAATTCGCTTCATCCTGCATTTCTTGATTCACAACAGCCTTGTTCGTGATAGCCTTTGCACGCCGTGAAAATCTCAATGTGCAAAGAGTCTCCCTCTAACAGCTGCATTACTAAAACGTATAAATTCCATATCAATGTGAAGGGAGAAATGACACAACAGAGGCTAGGAAAACAGAATCTGTGATATTACCTTTGCGCCGGAGGAACAGCAAAGACCATAGCTAACCTTTCATTCCCACCAAGAGATTCCTGCAATTAGAATGTCAACCTGGAGTCTCTATATGAAATATGACTTTGCTTTCCTGTTTGGGAAACTTCTGCAACGATATTTATCAAGTTCCTGTAACAGAAATCAGCCCCAAACTACAAGATCCGTCTCCTGATATGTTGCAAAAACATAATGATATGACGGGTCTATGTAATACCGTAGGAACTTTTTTGAATCCTAAGTCTCTTCCAACAATGCTTCCTGATCACCCAAATCAAGGAAGCTATTGATGTTGCTCCAACTCATCTTGAGCCCTTTTTAACTTGGTTTTCGTCCTCAAATATCCAGATGGTTCCCATATTTCTTCTTTAGGAGCTGCATGTTGCAGTTGGATTGCATGCATGGTTAAGGAAACAAAAACAGGAAAACCGCAAAAGAACACCCATTTTTGTGGAGATATAAACCATACCTTATTTTAATTTGCAAGTGCATCTAATTCTTCCTCCATTAAATCCTCACTATCAGTGTTGTCAGTAGCGCATAGCGCACAAAAGTGCAAACGTCTTCCGGAGCTATAGCGAGAAGTGCAACGCAAAGCATACACTTCACACATATATAGAGCATAAATGCAAAATATTATATATATATTAGTATTTTATCAAGCAATGATATTAAACGCTAAATAAGAGGTGTTATATCAATACAAATTCAAGTACAAACATGCTAAGTCTTAGTAGCACAAACTAAATAACCATAATAGTGGTTCCATAAGTGAACATGAAGCAACAAAGACAACCCTAAAAAGCATAATCATCATCAATCAAAGGTAGCACTGTTTGGTGTTTCACTACTTTGGACTTTAGTCATATTGTAATTTTAATCCTATGACAGCAACATAATAATAGCAAATTATTAATATTAATAGCATAATATTAATAAATGTAGAATCTTCATATAATATGTTGATGTAGATTTTATTCAAATTATTGAAAATTTAGATTGGAGTAGAAGGAGCTATGGAGGAGCTGAAGATGAGGGAGAAAGAGAAATAGGTGAGAGATTAGAAAGAACCTGGAGGAGTTGTGGAGGAGTTGATGGAAGAGATGTTGGAGCTAGGAAAGCTGGAGTGCAGCTGTTGCTCTCTGGAGTAAGATGGAGGTGTTGTGCGCAACTGCTAGAGTTGTGTACGGCAGTGAGATGGAGGTGTTGAGAGAGAGAGAGAGAGAGAAAACGTAGAGGAGCTGAGGAGCTGATGGAGGAGATGTTGGAGCTGGAAAGCTGGGCTATGAGAGAGAGAGAGAGAGAACCTGGAGGAGCTGAGGAGCTAATGTTGGAGCTGGAGGTGTTGTTTGCGGCTACTGCGATGAAGGTGGTGTGTGTAGCAGAGAGGGAGGTATTGTTTTAGGGTTTTTTTGGTTTGGATTTCATTTTACCTTTTATTTTTCAATTGGGCCATTTTTTGTTCTTTCTTTTTTTCTTTGTTTTTGGTTGAGATTGAGCCTTTTCCTTTGGTTTTATTTTGGCCCATATCTTTTATTCTCAGGTTGGCCGATTGGGCCATTTGGGTTCTTTTTTTCTTCCTTTTTTTCCTTTCCATTCTTAGGTTTCACTATTCAGTGCCTTAACACTACAATTTAGAGGCCCGAAGCGTGCACCACATGGCGCTATTGCACGCTACAAGTATGTTGCCGAGCTTCAGGCGCACGCTACATTGCGCTTCGCGCTATAGCTCGCGCTACGGCGCGCTATTGACAACACTGCTCACTGTGCAACACACCGTCCATAAGGCTCTCAAGAAGAAGAATTGTATCCTCCGGTGTCTATCCCTGATCATGGCATTGCATGCTCCCTCATGCTTGTACCGTTGGACTTACATAAATGATGCCAGAATCAAAAAAAAAAACCTTTCATCCTGTAAGGTTTCCAGGATATAGTTCGCAATTAGTTCAATAAAAAGTAAATATGCAAGACGGGTCAGACGCAAGATTTCATAATTTTGCTTCGCACGGATTTCTTCTAAGGCCATTTCCCTCCTAATAGCTCCAACCAAGACCTTTACCACAGCCTTGCAAGGGAAACAAATGTTAAGACTCATTGGTACAAGAATAAAGAACAGAAGGTATAATAAAAGTCATGTTGTCATTCTAGGCATATTACCTTGGGAACGTGCTTCATTCACTTTCCATCACCAGAGTGCAGCCCATCAATGGGCACCAACAGCATGTTAGAGGTGTCATTGATCTCTTCAGGCTGTGACTCTGCAGTCTTGCATTTACTGCACGACAATTCCACTCTAACTTCGTCAGGTGTTTCATTATCTTGAGCAATAATTTGAACGCCCACTCCAACATTTTCAATGGACAAAACCAGCAGAAAATTTAAAGATCTCAACGGAAACCTAAACCGCAACCGGCTAAAAGCTAAACCTAAACAATGACCGCCTGAAAGCTCAACTTTGCTGATGGTTCTCGAAAATTTTCATCCGAATGTATTTGTTAAATAAAATAGGGATCCTTTATTCTGTAAAAATCACCATTCTTCACATAACAAAGACTTGGAAGCATAGAAGCAAAAAAAAAAAAAGGAGAGTGCCATTTGTACCCAATGCATTTCATGAAAATTGAACTATACTTAAGCATTTTTATATGTTATTTTCGTCCGTATGGTTCAAATTATTTAAAAATTTATCAACAATAAAAAAATAAAAAAAAACTGCATTGGGGACTGCACACAAAAACTTGAGAGAATCCGGTTTCCCCAATATGAAGAAATTAAAAACAATATAGGCAAAGAGTGTCAATGTTCAAGGCGGTCAATATTGATGTTAGACATATTTTATATAATGTACGCTACTGGTGTTACCATTAGGGTTTCCTTAAATTCCCTGTATTTACGGTTTTGCCATTTCTGGTGTATCAATCTTTGTAGGCCTTTATGCCTTCTGCACATTTTCCCCTAATTTTACCATATGGCATCAGAGACTAGGATTTGAGCCTAGGGCTTTTCCTTAGTTTGCTCATATTCACTGCACCGCTCCTAGGCATCTGCCGCCGCTGCACCGCGTGTTGCCAACGCGCAATCGTCCCTATGCTGAACTTAAATATGCAAATATTTGATGACAAGAAGACAACCCATCAACCACACGAACAGCTTGGGGAAATGGATTGGCAAAGGGTGCAATGTCATCCTATTTTTACTTATGTGTCTCCATTTTTGTTACATGGAGAATGCTGGTCTCTGCAGAATTAAGGATCCTCATTTTATTTGACGTTACATTTGATTCTCAGAAGCCGTGTAAAACTTGGTTTTTCACTTCTAGCCTTGGACTTCTTATCATCTAGGTAGTGTTGAAATGCAGATGAAATAAAGTCTCAAGTAGGGGTGAAAATCGGTCGATTTTGATCGGTTTTCACGAAAAATCGAACATCGATAGACCAATAATTTTTCCTATGAAAAAAAAACCGAAAACCAACCAGCCGCATCAGTCGACCAAAAAAAAAAACAACAAAAACCTTAATAAAACCAACCGACCAATCGATTTTTCAGCTTTTTCACAAAACCCATAAAAAAGATATTAAATTAGTAAAAAATAAATATTTTACTTAACCTTAGCCAAAAGGTTGCAAAAATAAATTTTTTACTTAACCTTAGTCAAAAATATTAACCAAAAGATTTAATAAATATTTTACTTAACCTTAGCCAAAAGGTTGCTAAAATAAATATTTTACTTAACCTTAGCCAAATATATTAGCCAAAAGGTTAAAAAAAATATTTTACTAAAATATTTACCAAAAATATTAGCTAAAAGATTGTAAAAATAAATATTTTATTTAACCTTAGACAAAAATATTAGTCAAAAAATTATAAAAATAAATATTTAACTTAACCTTAACTAAAGCAATTAGACAAAACTGCTGCATAAATGGAACCGGCCCCGCACCTCTCCTCTTCAGGACCTCCTGGAAGAACAACCGTGTCAATGGCAAGCACATGCTGGGCAATAAAATTCTTATCGAAAAAGCAAAATTAGAAATAAAATGAACACATAAACTTACATGAAAAACTCTTATAGGGAAAAACTACAGGCAAAAATAAAAAACTCTACTATAAAAAAATATTACAAAAGAAAAAATAAGAATGGGGTGAATAGGAGGGGGGAAGGAGCATTTCTTTTATAAGCTCCCTTTCATCTTCTCTTTTACAACACTTCCAATATGGGATTCTAAATGAATAGTTCCAACAACGTAGACCTGACTGCTCCACCAATGGCCAAATGTATTAAAATGATATCTCATAATAATAATAACAATAGTAATACAGTAATATCTATTGTCATTCTTTTTTCTTTTTTCTTTCCAATTTTTTTCCTCACACAGCGTGACGTGTAAGCAAATACTTAATACTGTTAGTGTTGATATTGCCGTTCAGTTAAAAAAGGGATAAATTATATGTGATCTCATTGAATGACTATTAATTTGAACAAATAAATATAGTTAGGATTGAATTGCATATTGACATATAAGTCGAGGGCGAAATGTGACTTTTCGGGGAGTTTATTTTCTTCCCCTGACTCTCTCATTTCCCCTGTTCTCCTAACTCTCATCTTCCTTCCCTTCTCCCAGCACTCTTGTTTCCATCTCTAATCCTTGAATTTGCTATGGATACCCATAGTTTACACAAAATATTATATTATCTAAGAAATTCTGCTCAAAGTATATGCAAAGCCGATCTTGGTTCAAACTTTATTTTGCTGGGTAATAAAATCCAGATCGAATAGAGCAAACAGCAAATAAAAGAAATTGAAAATAAAACGAACATAAAAATTTACGTGAAAAACTCTTTCGGAAAAAAATTACAGATAAAAAAAGAAAACTCCGCTATAGAAGAGTATTATAAAGAAGGAGAAGAATGGAATTGGATGAGTAGGAAGGGAGAATGAGCCTTTCTTTTATAGGCTCTCTCCTCCTTCCTCTTTCAATATGGTTTTCGATGTGGGATTCCCACATGAATAGTATACAACATATTTGATCTTTAACCAGTGTTTGTATCTTCCAATTTTTCCCTCTCACTCACTTATAAACAGTTTTATGAACTCTAACTCTTGATTTTCAAATATTCTGAAATTGAATTCCTCGGAAAGTTCTCCCTTTCCCTTATAACTCTTGTTATCTAATGTTTGGTCTGATCTTATCCAATGATGCTCCCATCTCCCCACTCCTTTGCGTCGACTATTTCTTTCCTTCCTCGATCTTGCTGGAGTCAATATGATCCTTGGAGTTAGGAGTGGGGAGTAAGAATGAGGAGCCATAAAGACAAGAAAAGTTCTTCAAAATGACTTTTTTGAGGCTCAAAGTCTCTTACGTCAACTATTTCTTTCCTTTTGTAATTGTCTCAAAATAAAATAAAATATATATTTCATAGAAATATAAGATATAATATATAATTTATTTATAAAATATAAGTAAAATAATTATTCAATTAAATAAAAAACAGATAAGAAATAGTTATTACTGATAAATAATGACATAATAGTTATTATTTGTTTATTTCATCCATAAATTTTGAAAAGAGTTATTTCTCACATATTATCCCTCATTATTTGAATTATATCCCATGAAATACATATTTTACAAATTAAAAAGTATGGTAAGTCTCGATTTATTATCTTTTCCGTATAATTATTTTGGAGTAAATTGAAGAATTTTCTAATAATGATCGCTGGTGGAAGAACTTCTAAGATAGCCTAAATAGGCGAACAAACAACAATCCCTGTTTTCCGCTGTCGCCCACGTCTCACAAATCTTTTAATCCTCAATAAAAGAGCAGAGGAACAACTCCTTGAGCGAAAATTCGAATTCTATGGGTTACAATGTTTAAATCAGAAGTTGAGGGGGAAACACAAAGATTTCTCTAAATCAATAGAGGAGCATTAGTCTCACGCGAAGACTAGGGTTCGCTTCTTCTTCTTCACGTAGATTCTTCAATCCGCCATCGCTGGATCCAAGACTCAGATCTTCTTCCAGATCTCACCTCGGAAAGGCGTGTATGGCTTAATTTTGATGCGAATCGAGTTAATGGTCCCCGGATCTTGAAGATGGAGTCGCAGCCTTCCCAATCGGGAAGGTTCGTCGTCGAAGGGACCACCTCCTCCCATGGTATCGGAAGAACTGGCTCCTCCGGTTTGACCCAATCTATGTCCGATGGTACCAGTCAGAGCCTCGCTTCCATTCTCAACAACCCTCACGTCGGTAAGTCCGGGGTCTACGGCTCCGATGCCTCGTCATGGGTGGCCTGGTGGTCCTCCTCCACAGCCGTCCCTCCTCCTGAATTCTCTCCCTTGCCCAACCGGGCGTCCAATGAAGTTAATCGCTCCGACTTTTACCCCTACTCCACCCTGATAGCCGAACCCTATGGTCGGTTCGAGGACATCAGGGATCACACGAGCAAGGAAAATGTGGACTCGGAGGCTGGTTTTGGAGGAGGAGGAGGTCAGGGCGAGGCGCTGGTTTCCTGTTTGAGAGAGGTCCCCGCCTTGTATTTCAAGGAGGATTTCGCGCTCCACGAGGGCACCACTTTCCGTGCCGCTTGTCCCTTCTCGGCCATGTCCGAGAATCTCCTGTTACAAGAGAAATTGTCGCAGTATCTGGATGTGGTAGAGTTGCATTTGGTCAAGGAGATCTCGTTGCGCTCCAATTCTTTCTTCGAGGCTCAGGGGCAATTGCAAGATTTAAATGTGAAGATTGTGGAAGGGTGCAATTGGATCGGGGAGTTGAAGGAGACCATTAGGCTTTTGGATATGGATTTGGTGGAGTCTGCAAGGCAAGTACAGGAGCTGAATGCAACAAGGAGTAATTTGTTAGGGCTGCAGCAGAAGCTGAGGCTTATATTATATGTCAACCAAGCTCTCTCTGCTCTTAAATTGGTATTCGTTTGTTGTTTATATCTACATTAGTACATGCAATATCCACTTTTGTATCCTGAAATAAATGCACCTATGAGTGCTTTCATTGCTTTTATGAAATTAGATATCCTTTCCTCGGTTTGTTTCTTAATTAGTATGTCGACTCTTGGTAGGCGGTATATGCTTCCGACTCTGAAAGAGGCTTGCTTACTTTGTAAATTAGTAGAATGATGTCCTTTCCTGTTTATATTTTTTGTTTGCTAGCAAAATTAAGGGTGATACACAAAGTTCTAACTATCTTGGAATTAAACCTACGGGTCATGTATAGAATACTGAGATAGAGATTAGCTGGATTCAGGTTGAGAACCGATCTGGGGTTATGCGAGGATGATCTACTACAGAAGCGCGCTCCCTACTAGTATAGGGTGGAATGGAGCTCCCTAGATATTCGAAATGAACGGAGTCAGCACAAGTTATTTGTTGGTGACATAGTTTTGATTGATGAGGTGAGGGTGAGCATCAATGGTAGATTAAAGCTGTATTGAGTTTATTGATAATCTTGCATTGTAACTTAGGTTGGCGCCCCTTGGTGCCCTATTAATATATTGTGCTTCTACCAATTAAAGGAAAAATGGCAGATTAAAATTGTGGATGCATACACTAGAGTCTTTAGGTTTTAGATTGAGTTGATCCATAACAAAATGTATATAGTGAAAATTTAGTGAATATAGGAAGCAAGTCTAGTGTAGTTAGTTAAGGTAGATAATCTTGCTATCATTTTTGTTGTCTCGGGTCAATTATTCAGAGTTATGTGGTAAAGAGAGGGATGGTAATCATAGCATCCAGGTGAGTTGGATGAAGTGGAGAAGCTGGAAGGGAAGTATTATAGACCCATTATAATTTCATCCTTGTTGTATGAAACCAAGTTGGGGTAGATGATCACGGTTTGCAGTTACATTTTGTTGCAGTCAGTAACACTAAATGCTTGATTACTTTTGCTTTTAATGTGTTACAATGGGCGTGTCATTGCCAGCCCTTGAGGGAATAATTCATTTTGTATGTATTTGATAGAAAACTTAAGGAACAATTGTTGTTGGACCTATTCTGTTTCAGCTAGAAGTTCAGGAAATAGTTGTTGTTGTGTTCAAAAAATAAAATAAAAATGAAGAAATTGATATAATTTCATTTTCTCTTTATACCAGCTTGTTGCATCTGCAGATTGTGCTGGAGCTTTGGATGTCATTGATGATTTACGGCATTTGCTGGTATGCTTTGCTTAGTTATGTGTTTGTTTTTTGTTTTAATCTTTTTTCTCTTTGAATGTTTGCTGTGAGCATTTCCCTAGATGCATGTAGGGTTTGTTGGTCATAAAGGTTGAATTTTGATTTATCTTATTCTAGAATCTACTTTTTCTTCTTTCTGGATAGGATGGTGATGAACTTGCTGGTCTACATTGCTTTCGGCATCTTCGGGATCATGTAGCGGCTTCAATAGATTCTGTTAATAGGTTTGTCTTCTGATTGTTGGAGTGTTTATTTTTTAAAAGGTGTTTTTAGTCATCCAAATTTGCAGGCTTCTGTCTCCTGGGGCCCAGGTTGTTTGTTTGGTAACAGTACTTTTAGACAATGAACTTTACAACACAGTTCTTGAGGTGAATTAATGCATTAGAAGTGGTGCTAACTGTTTTACGGGAGTGGCTTAGAACTGTTTGGAACTTGAGATTTTGACTTTCAAAAGCTTATATTCATTCTTTGTTTTGGCTTAAAGTAGTGTTGAGAGAAGGCAGCACCTCGGTTGACTCGGGATCACATTTTCATTCTAACTTTTTCTAAATTGTCTCCACGATTATAGGGTATTCATTCAGAAAATTCGGAAGTCTTTTGAGCAAATTATTGTTTCCTGACTTTTTTTTGAATTTATTTTTTTATTCTGATTCCCAACTGAGCAAAACTTTTGCCTGAAATTTTCTGACGGAAATTTCCTTATTGGGAAATCAGAAAATTCAATTTTCTGACTGTAATTTCCTTCTAAAATTTCACATTAGACATGAGAATTTCAAATTAATACTAGAATAGAGAATGCTCGCTAGTTTCTATCAATCAATACTACAATTTCACAAAATACTTCATAAACTTATGAAACTTGAGACATTTTGGGAAATTCGGGTATTTCTGGATATTCAAAAAATATTTCTGACCTGAATTTCCCGATCACCGAATTTTGCTAAAATTATTTCCGGTCTTTGACTAAATTTTCTGAAATTTTTTCGAGAAGTTCGAGTTTTCCTGAATTCTTTACACCCCTAATTACACACACACTTTATGATAATATACACGTTTCCCTTGTATGTGTTTGTGTATCGCACCTAGTGTTTTACTATACTAAAGAATTTAACATCTCATCAAATTCAAGCATTTGACATTTTCCTTTGCAATTCAATTAGCATTGGTTCCTACACATGGATTATGTAATGATTTGATTATTTACAGTAATTTTTGAATAAATCATTTCAAGTAAATGTAGGAGGAGGATGTCCTTTTCATTTCATGCTCTTTTCTGCGTATTGTAATTTAATGTAGTATATTTTTACCTCAGTTTTGTTGAAGCCTTACATTGCTTCTGTGCAGTTTTGTTTTTTAAAATGTACCCCGTTTTAAACCATTATTGAGTCCTCTGTTGTGTTACTTTGCTTCATCAATTTCTTTGTAGTTTATTATCAAGGATGCACCAACACCGACACCGACACCGACACCGGTATGGTGACACGATACGTTAGCGACACGGGACACACAATTTGTGGAAAAATGAACAATTTTGACTCGTGTATATATATATGAAATTGTATAATTCATGTTAAATGTGCAAACCATAAAAGTTGACAAAAGTTCAATAAGCAAATTATAATAAGGGTTCATTTATAAACTAAAATGAAAGTTCACCAAAAAAAAAAAACAAAAATTACTTGTAGTGGCCTTAAGTACAAAATACAAGAATTTAGGGTTAGGGGAGGGGGGGATAGAGATCGATAGAGAAAGAGAGTTCCTCATAGCCGCAGCCCCACAAGAATTGGCCACCATAGCTTCCCATGGTCGCCAGAGGGAGATCAAGATCGAGAGAGAGAAAGTAACTTGGTGCTGGTTGGGAATGGGGTCTAGGTTGGGGGGTGCGGCTCGGGGGGGTGGTCTTCTACGCTCGGGAAATTGAAAAAGGAAGGGGGGGGGGGGGGGGAAGAAATGTGTCAGACCTCATTTTTTGGGGGGACATGCGTGTCCCCAGCGTTGACCATGTGTCCCGCACGTGTCAGACATGTGTCGGGAGCGTGTCGATGTCGGACTCCGGTACGTAGGCCATTTTAGAGTGTCAGTGCTTCATAGTTTATTATTACTTCTCTGTTTTATGCTTTGCATCAGTACCTGAATAGATATAATCCGCTTCTTCAGATTGTATATGAATAAAATACATCACTTTTAAGATTGTTATTGTAACTACTTTTTCATTCTTGTAGCATTCTTTCAGCAGAATTCCTCCGTGGTGCTTTACATGATGTTGGGCATATTGATATAATGATTATATCTAAAGCAAAAGCAAAGGAATTGATTCCTGCATATGGAAAAGATGATGAAGTAAGCAACTAACTGTAGTTACTTATGTTCCATTTCTGCCTTGGTAACTAAATCCCCTTTGGTTTTTCTGTTTTCATCTCTCTTTTGTTATTTTAGGAGGGCTTTATTATTCTTAGTCATGCCCAAGGGTTTTGTACTCAATTTTCAGAATAGAATATACGGTTTTCTGCCATGATATCTTTATCATTGGCTAGTGCTTCATTGCTGATAATGAGTCTTGTAGTTTGCTGTTGGCCCATAATTCTAATAAGCTTTTGAATTAACTCTGGTTGTTAAGTGCTTAACTTTTTCTGCTTTCAACTTTTATGCATCTAATTAGTCATTCCTTAGAATAAGCTAGAAACTAATCGCGGGTACACTGTGAGCATATTTATCAGAATGTACAGTAACTGTGCCATAGACTAAGAGAAATAACATGATTGTGTATTCCTTCAATTTTCTTTGGGAAGGAAGTATTCATACCATGACTACAGGAAGAGAGGGGGCACTGGAATCTGCCTCTCTTATTACAAAAGTACTTCACAGTTTAGTTTAGGCTTTTGATCCCAGTTCACCTGAGTTACCACAATTTTGGAAAAAGAAGGTATTGAGAGTTGGTCCCACCCTACCGGCTTTCCTGATCTTGTAGTAACCCTGGTCTACCATGTGTTTTAGATGTTATTGTTTCTCTGCACCCTCTTCTGTTTCTCTCTTCTGTTCCTTGGCTGTGTTGATGGTCCCATGGCATTTTACTGGGACCTATAGGGTGCCTTTGCAAATTTTGCTTTCATCATCATCATTTATTCTCTTCTTAACATAGCAGCTAGGAATTCAACCCTCAGGAAACAATTTTTCTACCTTGTTGCTGGTGGTGCCATTGTTTCTACCCCCATCTCTATTGCCATTTCTGACAGAGCAGCAGGGATATGCCTAGACTCTTGCCTGATACAGTGGGACATTCCTGATACAATTCGATGGCAAAGCTATAATACTAACGAAATGCAAAAAAAGGGAATGATGACAAAAAAATATAAGGAAGAAGGGGCCATGAGGGTCGTAGTTCCCCCGATGTGGTGTCTTTTTACATATTTTTTGATTAAAATCATATTGTAATTGGCGTTGTGCTGTTGTTCGGCAACATATAGTTGGCTATAGCAGCTGCTGAGTTATTCAATACTCTTGTGCACTTGTTTTTTGAAAAGTCAATCCTTTGCCTATGTGTGCGTGTGTGTATATATATGAGAATAATGTATATGAGGTGCACCTCATATAACATAGGTGAGTTGTAGTTTTCAAAGTCTAATAACTTGATAGATATTGCATAAAGCAACCAAGTTAATGTAATTACATTATGGATTTCCAGAATTATGTTTGAAATAATAGGATGGTCGCTGCCCCTTGGTCAAGGTTTAAAGCTGGTTTCACTTATCCCGTATATGGTTGATGTTCACCTGTTCTGCCTCAGTTTGTTTTTAAGGTCATTCGAACCCCTTGGTTTAGGTTTAAGGTCACCCATTCCCCTCGACTAAGGCTTAAGGTACGGTTCATCTCATATACAGTTTTACTGTTTACTCATGGCCAATCGATTAAGTTTTGAGGTTTGTACGCCTTGATTTAAGGTTTAAAGTCACTCACACCTCTCACTTAGGGTTTAAGATCACCGGCACCTCTTGATTAAGGATAGGGTTCACTTGTCCCATATAGAGTTTTAACATTCACTCATATCCCCTTATTTAAGGTTTAATATCACCCATACATTTCGGTCAAGGTCATACGTGCTCATCAGCAGTATCTTTTTAAAAATTTCGAACTTTTGATTTTTTCAATTGATAACTGCTAGGGAAATTTTAAAAAGTGTGGAAAAATGAGTGACAATTGTTAGAACTCAAGGCCAATTGGAAGTTTTAATTGCTTTTCCATTGTTTTCACTAGACAACCACAGCAATGATCATTAGATGCGAGAACACGCCGCACCAAAGTAATATGTGGTTTAATCATCTGTCTAGAACACACACACACACACAGATATATATAATATAATTGTATCTCTCCTTAACCAAATTTAAAATTTTCAACTTGTTCCCATATCGCATTTGCATATCCCCATACTGTGCATCCATTTTCCTTTCAACTGGTTAAAATCCGGCAAACTGTTTTAACTTCAAATAGTCCATTTTCAGACAGAACCCAAACAACCTGTCTTCACTCCCTCTCTCTACAGTAACTTCGTAGATTTTATGAAAGAACTTAACAAACTGCTGCTGTTTCTAGAGCAACTATTCCTTTGCATACAAAAAAAGGATGATGGCCTTTTTATCACAAGCTAACTTATATACATTAGTGTACTGCTTCATTTTGAGAGATGTTTTACTGTCTTTCCAAAATAGTATTTTTACCCACTTTTTTTACCCGGTCTCCAATGAATGTGCTCCACGAAATCGTTCTAGCCCTTTGTCATTTCCTTCCACAACTCAATTTCTTGAGGACTTTTACCCACTTTTGTTCCTCGTCATTAATGTATGTTTCTGTTTAACAATGAGAGCTTTATTGGCTAAAGCAAAGAACCATTAGGGTTGGGATTGGAATGCATGAGGCGTATACTTAATAGCACTATTAAAAGATGGGGTTGGACAAGTAAATTTAACGAAAATTATAAGCATTTTCAATCATATGAGTATTGGTATGCCATATTTATGTTTTGCATGTGATGTACAACTTCTAAGATTAAATCCAAAATCATTGAATATAATTTTTTTCTCCTGATCAGTGAAAATAGAATATAAAAATAATCATTCTATATCTTTCTGGCTTAATTTAAGTGGCTTGCTTGTCGTCCTGAGATGATCTCAGTTGGAGCTTTATTTTCATTTGATGTTTCTGTAATTTGTTTTGTTCTACAATTTTCGTTCAAAGCATATTTATCTGGGCTACTAATAGATTCTTTGAGTTCTGCTACTTGGTCAGGGCTCAAATTTCTGTCCTGGTTTGGTTTACTTGTCCTCTTTTTATATTTTATCCTTATCCCTTAAAGGGAAGGTGGTTTAGTGATGAATTGCTTGTCTGATTATTCCTTATCATTATATGTTGTTGATCGATATTTTTTACTATACTGTTTTTCTTATTGATTTTATGGGAATTGTTAATGATTGCTAAGTGCATCTCCGATGTTGCATTTGTTAGACTAATGAGTGACTATCTATTATCAGGTTGTTTTTGATAAAGATGAGACTTCTAACTTCCGTGATCGCCTTCTTCCTGTTGTCATTGGTTTGCTGAGAACGGTGAGTTTAGATAAGTTTGTCTGAAAGTGGCCATTGTCTATGAAGTTGGAGCTATTTTCTGGAAGTTTGAATATGTTACTGTATTACTTGGGAACACATTGATCATTTTGATAATAGTGAGGAATGGCACATGAACAGTGATTTACTGATAGTTAAGTTAGACATATTTATGTGCTTTAGCCGTTAATTGTGAAATTCAAGGCAGCTCTTGGCCAAGCATTATGCCATTCTGATTCTTGGTCTCAAAAGGTGGAACCCCCACCCCGGGGGCCCCCACACCTTGCTATGCCATTCTGATTCTTGTCATTTGATTTCTAGCTCTTACATCTCATGTCAATCTTTTTTTTTTCCTGAAACTAATTATTGCGAGTTTCCTTTTGATTTTAATGAATTTTAAGATTATAATTCCACTAGAAATTTTGTTTTAAAGTAAATACAAGTCAGAAACCAACATGGCACAGGTATAGCTTTTCTACTTATGGAGAATGTTTTTGCATTTTCCGTGCAGCTTTCTGCTCCTGTTTAGTAGTGAGTAGAAGGAAAGCTTGGGAAAGTTTGATGAAAAATTACAATGCCTGAACATTGTGGCAACCTAGTGTGAAAAAAGAAATAGAGGAGAGATAGACTTAGACAATGCACATTGGCAGTTGAGATTGGAAAGGACTATGCTTCATCACTAGTGCACATCAGAAAAGGCAAGGCCAAGGAAAGCAGTGTGCAGTAGTTGCTTTGTGGTGGGTGAGGTCAGTTGAGATGCTAAAGGGAAGTGCTTGACTTGAAGACACAGTGTTCTGGTGCCCGACTTGACATATAAGTGACAAGGGAAAGGTGTCCGGGCATCCTAGGAATGCTTAGTGTTGCCTTGGGATCTTATCAACTATGCTTGATGAGAAGAATTTGTGGAGAGTTAGCTTTTATTATTCATTTTTATTCTTGATGTATAACTAAGGTTCACCTCAAACATGTATAAAAGCGAGAACACACAAAATAGAAACATGGCTGGAAAACTGACATGCTGAAAGTTTTTGTGAGATTTTATTCATATCTTCTGTTCTGTATAGCTGTATTCCTGGGACTGTTATCAAAGTTGGAACCTTTTAGAAAAACTGGCCTGAAATCATGAGCCAACGTTGAGTTGGCATGCATACCTTTGTTCATGTAATGTGGCCAGGTAAGTGGACCCATATATAAACGATTGAACTATATCCCGAAGCATTTTGCCTATTTATTTAATAATTGTACAACTGATGTCCCAGTTCAAATGGTGAGGCTAAGCCTTTGCCTTTTTGTTAAAATAGGTAGTGATATACTTGAAAAGAATGTGCTTCTATCAGTCAAAAAAATAAAAAAATCTTTTAAAGGAATGCCACCACTGCTCTCTCTTTTTTTCCTCTCTTACTGCTGCCCCATAAATTTTATATGAAGCTGTCTAAGAATTAAAACATTGGCATGTCATTATGAATGGTGTAGTACTGTTGACATTGTCCGTTGAAGTTAATCTCTCCTAATGTGATGCAGCCATTTATTATTTTCTGAGACACTCTGTAGAAATTGGCTTATTTTGTATTGTCAACTTGCAGGCGAAACTTCCCTCTGTGCTTAGAATATACCGGGACAGACTTACTGCAGATATGAAAACTGCAATTAAGTCAACAGTTGCTGAGCTGCTTCCTGTTCTTGTTGCTCGACCCCTGGACTCAGATTTCACACCAGGAGAGCGAATGACAGATGCAGATGGTATGTTGATTGATGAAATTTCTGTTCTTTGTGCATTTATCTCTGTTGCTGCAGGTTGTGACTTATTATATTGTCTAAAATCTTATTTTTTTTCTTTTCATAGGAATTATTATATCTATATCTGTACCTAAAGCTATGCTTCTTTATCTCAGATCTGTATCCTTTCCCCTTACTATCTTGTAATATTTCTTGGTGACAGGTGGGAGCTTATCGCTTGCCAGTAAGTTGAGAAGCTTGTCATCTGAAAGCTTTGTTCAACTTTTAGGTGCTATATTCTTGATTGTGCAGGTAATGTATACCTTGCAGTTTTTGGTACATTGGCATTTCTCTGTGGGTCTTTAGGAGTATAGGAGTTTTGGTTGCTATTGGTTTTCAGGGCATTTGTAGTGTACCATTAAGTTGTCAATGTATATACTGAATTTTCATACATTTAGTTTAAAGGTACCTTGGGGAAACATTTGTTAAAGAACTTCGAAATGAACAAATGTGTGAAGATGTCCAAATGGTCTCAGCATTGCTATGAATTGGAAAGTGCAATAACTGGTTTCCAAATGTTTTGCAGCAAAACTATTTGTTGCTGGTTACACAGAAAATTATCTTTTTCAACTGCAATTTGGAGTGAAATCAGGTTTTCAAATTAATGCAATGAGCTCATCACTTTTAGTCGATGATAAAATGATCAAATCTCTAGGAGTTTTATGCTAGTTCCCATGGTTGGGAAGGTCCAAGCAATTGTGGAGAAGTTCGAGAACATAGTATAAATTTCTGTTATCTGAATTTGGAGGGGTGAGGCCTATGAAGCACATATACTTCATATAGTATTCTGTACCAATATCTTGTACTCAGATACTTCTCATGATTTCTTCCCTGGCATGAAATGGTTACTCTTACCGAGTATCCATTTATTCAAATTATATGTTTAATGTCTGATACTTTACAGATACACGCATTTACCGTACTTTAAGCGATGTATTTTGACAGTAAAGTCCTTGTAATGCTTGTCATGGGTCGCACCTAAGCTTGAATCCTGTTGAGCATTGAATGAGTTTATGCATTTTGGAGGACCAGAATGGTCAACTAGGTGAGACCAGAATGTTCACAGTCGACCAGGCCAAGACAGTGAGATCAGGCCATAATTGTCCCTGGTTGACTAGGCTGGCCAACTGACAGGGTGGAACTTCTGCAAATCTTATTTTTGTTTTTATAAATATGCACCTCTGGAACCTATTGGGTTTATTGAGGTTTCTCCCTACCACTTTCTGTCCCTTTTCTCCTTCGCTCGTATATGTCTGTGTGTGTATATATATGTATGTATGCATATGTATATGTATATATAGAGACATATACACCTATACATACATACATGCATACATATATCAGGATTTGTTGGATATGGGCTAAATTTATATGCATCATATGTTCAGAAGAAGTTTTAGAAAATCAAGATTCTTTATAGGTCTGTTTTTTGTAATGTGGTTCATCAGGTTTATTCTTGGAGGTTTGCTACATGGTTTTCCACATGTTCCATCTTCCTTTTATGTACAAATCTATAGGGAACTATGTCTCTTTTGTCTAATCTTTTGTTATATGTTCACCATTTTAGCACTTTTGCGTTGCTGTTTAGTATCGCCTCTGATTCCCTAAGATTGCATGGTCATATTTCCTGTTGCCAGCTATTCAGTTCATGATCTTCAGTTTCCAGCTGAAATTGAATGCTTGTACACTGTGGCTGTCAATCATGTATTGGAAAGATGATTTCTTGAATTGTGAATTGATACAAATGCTAAAGTTGAGTAACAAACTTAAAAATGCCATTAAAAAGATAAATACTGTATTAAACTTGTGAAATCTAATGTCAAAACTGAAGGAAATCATTTTACAGTTAAAAGATGTTCCTGGAATTTTCCCATCGATAATTGACTTTATTTTGAAAAACCCTAGGAGGGAGTGTGTAAGAGAGAGATTTAGGCGAAGGAAGAGGAGAAGAAAAATTTAGAGTGAGGAGAAAGAGGAGCTAGCACGCTTTTCCCTTCTACTTATTTATCAGTGGGCTGGCACCCGCCTCCCTTCTAACTATTTCTGCTGCATTCGGGCCTTTATTGATTATTTTAGTGGCCCGAAACTAGTAAATAGTTCACACTTGCAGTAGATATACAACTTTTTTTTAGAACCCTGCATTTTACGGATTGATTTGTAAATCATGCATCAATCATGGGATTCATGGCCAAAAATGATTCACTCTTTAGACGGGCAAATCAAAAAGAATTTTATGGTTCTATCAAACCATGCTGTACACTTATTTTTTCCTTCGCCGACAATTGAAAGGCTGATGCATGATCAGAGAAATGGATTAAAGGAAACTAACCTTAAATTCTATTCGCTTCATGTACATATAATTACCATCCTTTTCGAAAGTATCGTGTAAGTTATTCTTTTCATTTAGTAAATGCAGGCTCACTTACTGCGGGCTGCCGAAGTTAAGAAGGCCACTGAGTGGATTATGTCCAACCTTGATGGTCACTATGCTGCAAATTCTGTTGCTGCTGCAATTGCACTTGGTGCAGCAGTGTCTGATCCGGCCCAAGAAAGTGATGCCCAAAGTGGTTCGTTACTGTTGTATCCTTCACAGAGGAATCCTGCAAAGTTTCCTTCTTTTCAAGCAAAGGCAAATGATGCTTCGAGCCCATCTAATATGTCTAGAAATTTCAGGTAATTTATTTCCCTTTCTCTCTGTGTTGATCTGGTAGATCCCTTTACAATGTCATATACCCATAAGTTTGCCAATGTTTATCTTTCTTAATAATTCTTTTTTTTTAATTATGTGGAGACTTCATAGAGGCATATGCAGTTTTTTTTTTTTTTTTTCCCACTTCTCTTTGCGTCAATCTTTCTGCTAAGAATATGGTGGTCTTGGCGGTGGATTGTAGAGATATTTGATGAAGCAGCCTTGCAATGCTCGTTAAGGAGAGATTTGATGAAGCAGTCTTGGCTGTGGATGCAGTTCTCTGGTTCCTTTCTGACCAAATAGTTCATATTATGCATAAATGAATGAGATGCATAAATGAATGAGCGGCATAATCTTTTGCATTCTATGAAATTTTTTGAGGCCAGTCCTTGCCAACAGTTCAGTAGCAAGAGTCCCAGCTATAGCTCATTAGATTCCTATAATGTCAATGGGTTTTCATGGGCCTAGTGCCTGTGTAATAACAGGTAAGAGACGGCTTCAGCCTTCTCTTTGCTGAGGGGGCATCCATTCACAGATATATGCCCTTTCTTTTGAAGATTGTCTAGAGTGAGTTTTCTCCCGCATGCTGCCTCCCAATTGAAGAATCAAATTTTCTTGGGAGCTCTCAAATTTGACCCAAAAGAACCATCTTTGCTATATCTCCAAGCAATTTTATCCTCAGGATTTCTGATATTAATTCCGTCATTGAAGAATTCCATAAACTCCTCCACTTCCCAATCTTGAGCCGCTCTAATATAAGCCATGTTCCAACTCATAAAAGTGTTGGCCCACAGCATAGAAGAAGATAAAGTAGATTCCTTGAACATAGCCAGCTCAAGAAGGCTAGGGAATTGGAGCTCAAAAGAAGTATCCGACCCCAGCAATCGTCCCAGGGAAAAATTGTGTTACCTTTGCTCAGGATCCAGTGACTGTAATTCAAGAAACTGTTCCACCCTTTGCGGATTTCCTTCCACAAAATAAACCCATACGGCATTCTGTTTTCCTCAAGTCACCCAGTCCTTATGGTCCATACCATATTTATGTGCAACAGCCTTTCTCCATAAATGATCCTTTTTGGTCATAAGCCTCCAGAGCCATTTAGTCAATAGAGCCGAATTAAAATGGTGCAATGACTTGATCCTAATCTATCATTCCCAAGAGTTTGCTTCACCACTCCGTACTTGATCAAGTGAGTACTTTTTAACAGTCAGTTCAGAGGTAAGATTTCTTCCAACCTGCTGTCTCTTCTCAAAGCACTCTGCAACTTGTTCCCAAATGTGCTTCTCTCTAAACTTAGCACCAGGAGGGAGCCCAGAGTAGGTAATAGGAAGCTCACCTACTTTGCAGCCTAACAGAGTAGCCCAAAATTCCCCCAAAGGAATCAACGACGCTGATTCAAAGCATGGGCAGAAGCGAAGATTAACGGTATTTTTCACCTCTGCATGGAAGAAAATGATGGTATCTTTTGTGAATAAAAGGTGAGAGACTACAATCTCCTCATTGATTCTGCCCACATTAAACTCTTGCCAAAGCCAATTGTGTAAGGACATGTCACACAGCTTGTGGAGAGCTTCCATAATCATGATAAAGAGGAGGGCAAGCAGATCTCGTTGCCTAAGACCTTTGGGAGAAGAGAAATAGTAATCTGGTCTTCCGTATATCATAATAGAGAATTTTGCTTTTGATATGTATTTGAAAATCTACCTCTTCCATTTATCACCAAACCTCATACTGCCCAGAATCGCTCTCAAAAAATTCTAATTCACATTGTGAAAAGCCTTTTCCGTTTCAAGTCTACACTTGACTCAGCACCAATTGTTCCTCAGATGGAAGTCAACTACTTCATTTGTTATAGAGGCCATGTCCAAATCTGCCTATTACCCACAAAGGCATTTTGAGTGGTCCCAATAATTCTTCCCACTACCTTTTTAAGCTTGAAGGTGAGAACCTTGGCAATATAATTTGCGTCGAGGCTGCTAACAAAGTCGTGATTGCTGTGGAATTCTTCAAAGATCTTCAAGATGTCCTTTCTCACAGCATTCCAACAGGATTTCATGAAGGCCATTGTATAACCATCGGCACCTGGGGCCTTGTCCCCACAGCAATCATTAAGGGGTTTCACAATCTCGGTCTCTTCAAATGGTCCTTTGAACCAAGCTGTCGAATTACACCATTGTTAGAGTCAAAGTCAATCCCGTTGAGTGAAGGTCTCCAATCCTCGTTTCCTTTGTAAAGCTCGTTGATAGTAATTACAAGCAACATTCCACATCTCCCTCCAATCCTCATAAGCAAAACCTCCCACCTCAATGGATATGGATCCCATATAATTGCTCTTGCGATGAGCTATTGGCCATGCGTCTGAAGAATCTAGCATTATGCCCTCTTTAAGTCTAAAGGATTTTGGATTTTAGCCTCAATGGCACTTCCTCGATATTTCTGTCTCTCAACTCTTTCTTCATTGCAAACATAGTTAAGGCGCCAAGCCTAGTCAAGGCGGTGGAAGGGAGCTTGGACGCCTTGGCAATAAGGCGTTCTCTTAGGTGCCAACGACAAGAGAAATATTTAGGATATTAAGGTACTTTTAAAATTGGATTAAAAATGACTCAAGCTGAGTGAATTGAGATAAATAAAATATTAAAAAGAACTATATTCCACATTACTTCAAATAGCAAGCCATTATCAAAATTCTAAACCATAAGTTTGATTAAAATATTTAGATAAATGGAATAAATTAGGAAATATGATGATTGTAACGTCAATAAATACTATCTTATTTTTTAGGTATTAGCTTTATCATTTTTTAATAAAATTCGTATTTTTTGTTAGTTTGGCAGAATTAAGAGAGAATTTGACTAGAGCAATTAATATGTGATAGATTACAATTAAAGTTGATAAACATTTAAAAGAAATTGAAATTTTGGCTGATTGCTAAGTTAAATCATGAAACGTATTAAGAAAAGTAATAAGAAAAAAAATTCAGATATACATTAATGTGTGGTAAATTTCAATTAAGGTGAGTTGAGAAAAATTAAAAAGTAAAAAGTTTAGAAGAAAGTTGGGACAGATTTAAAAAAAAAAGTAAAGGGGAAAGTTGGTGTGGGGGAATAATTAATGATGAAATTAACAAAATAAATTAATCATTTCAAAGTCATAGGAAGTAGGTGGGAATAGTGGAATAAAAAAAAGGGAAAAAAATGGGTTAGACGTGAAGATCACGTGGGTGGTAATCATTAGAGTTGTTGGGTCACTTTTCTGCAATGTTCTTCTTTTTCCTTATCTTCTCATTTTTGTGGGAACCTGCAAGAAAAATATGGGTTGCACATAAATACCAATGGTGGCTTTTGCTGCCAGCCGCTTGTTGTCCAATTATGGTCGAGGTCCTCCACCTTGTCAGTAAGTAAGCTGGTCTGGCTATAAGGATAATCGTTCTTATTAGGTCAGGGGCAGCCGGACTGAGGGGTCTTCGTTCTTAAAGGCGTCTCAAAGCAGCCTGAGTGGCGCTTTGCGAGCCATGGCACGCACCTTGGAGGGGAAAATCAAGGCTGCCTCGCCTAATCCCCCAAAAGCCGTTCTGACGGCAAGTTGCTGCCTAGGTGATGCCTTGACAATTATGATAGCAAAGGTTCACATAGTTTTGTATCTTGTCCAGCACTATGATTTGATTAAATCAACCATCTTTCTTCGCTTTAATGTCCTCAGAAGAGTCCTTATTCCAGTTTTTAAGCTTGTTCTTGAGGATCTTCAACTTTTGGGACACAATGAAGCTGGTGGCACCTTCCACGGTTTCTTCATTCAACCACTGTTCAATTAAGGGTGGCAAAATCTTCGACTTTCAGCCACATCTTTTTGAGAAGGGGTCAGCCCCATTTAATACCACCTGTATCAAGCATTTCATTTTGCTTAGCGAAATAAAAAAAGAAAAAAGGAAAAAGCCACCCATGTCAAGCATAATAGGATGATGGTCAGATAAAGGCCCAGGGAGCAAATTCTGAGTGATATTAAGATATGATTCTTCACAACTAGAGATCAAGAAACGGTCTAACCTGTTCCTCTTGAGCTCGACCAAGTAAAAGCACCTGCTTGAAGTGGTAAATTGAGTAGCCTGGCAGCATTATTGAAATCCACAAATTCCTGCATGCTAGTAGAGGAATCAGTTTGTCCTTTTCACCCATGGCGGTAAAAAGCACTGTTGATATTCCCCCCAAGAACTGAATGATGCTTCCATTTAGATCTGATGACTTGGAAGACCTCCAGTTCTCTCTCAAAACACTTCCCTCAGGCCATAGGTCCCCAGTAAAGAGCCAAGAATTTCTGTTGTGAGGCAAGTGGAAAAGGCAAGAAACTGTGTGCTTTCCAGCCCCAACCGTCCTCCAAAATGAAGTCTTGTTCCAAAGAACAGAGATTCCCCAAGCATTGCCTTGGGTAGTGAGATCTACCCACCCTGCTTCAGTATCAACCCTTGCACCCTGCTGAGATTCTCTATTTTAGACTCCTGCAAGCAGACAATATTTTCCCCTTCATCCTTTTAGATAAATGCTGACGTACTTTCTTCAAGACAAGGAATACATGCATAAATATAATATATGGATGTGTGTGTTTGTGTGTGTGTGTGTATAATGAACAGATTGTACAGGAGGGAGGATTATGACTCATCTAGAAAAGGGAAAAGTGAATGTGGAAATGTATATATTCCAAATGAAGGGATGTTGGCTACCATATGATGAAGCCATTGATTGATAAGGCTTCAGAATTCTATCATGAAGTCATGCTTATTTTTTTCTTATCAAAGTTCAAAGAATTATTTATAATAATATTGTTTTGGTAGTTTTTCTTATTTCTTTTAATGGTTCCTTTGCTTTCACCCTGCATTAGATTCTTTCCCATCCATCATAAAATACATTAAGAAATCATATTGAGTTAAATTTTTTGAGATGCCTTCTTGCGACTGGTCTTCATGTTTATGGATCAAGTTTGCATAGTCTCTATTGCTACAAGTTTAATGTTTCTGGAGATATAATTTTAATTCTAAACTGTATTTGGTTTCTTTTAGTTGGGTTGAGTGGTTTACTAGTTGCTCATTTTAAGAGGCGGCAGTAAATTATATTTGTCATGAACTGTTCATGTGAGCATGGTCTGTCATGCCCATAATTTTACTAATGTTTGGACTTTTGAATGTTGAAATTACAATTGTCAATGCTGACTAAACAGACCGATTTTTTTTTTTCCAGTGCTTTCTTCTATGATAGATGGAAACATTATTGATTTTTTGATTTTGGCTTCAATTATTGCAGTTTTTTCATCCCTATGTCTACTGATGGCACTTCAAATAGAACATACGAGTAATTATTGGAAACAAATTATAGTTTTAAATGCTGGCAGGCTCAAATGTATTTAAAAAACATGTTTCGATCTTGACTTGTAATTGGTTTAAGGAACTACTGATGGCATATGGAACAAAATTGGAATTAGGTAATCACATAATGGACTCGTGGATGGGCGCTAATTGGGCAAACTGTGGTGATTGACAGGGCTGATGTATTGAGAGAAAACACTGAGGCTTTGTTTGCGGCCTGTGATGCTGCTCATGGAAGGTGGGCTAAGCTTCTAAGTGTTCGGCAAAATTTACATCCAAAGTTGAGACTGCAGGAATTTTTAAGAATATATGGCATCACTCAGGAATTTATAACTGCTACAGAGAAGGTATCCATCTTTTATTGTTTCATGAATTTAGGTTTGGAGTGAAATATATACTTTGATCTATTTGTTGTTATAATTACGCTGACATAAACAGATTGGTGGAAGGTTGGGATATAGCATTCGAGGAGCACTACAGTCTCAGACGAAGGCCTTTGTTGATTGCCAGCATGAATCCCGAGTTAGTTCTGATTCAACCTGAGTTTTGCCTAGTTCTATTGGGACCTCCCTTGATACTAACCTAATTGTCCACTCACCCCTGTAGATGGCTAAAATGAAAGCAGTGCTTGACCAAGAAACATGGACTGAAGTTGACGTTCCTGATGAGTTTCAGGTCATCATCACTTCAGTATTCTGCTTTGAACCTAAAGCAACTGAGAATTCTGATGCTCAAAGTGGTGTCTCAACAAGTACTGGCGTCGTGTTTCCCTATGATGGTCAGACAAGGTTGGATGCTGACCCAGCTAATCCTCAAGAGCACATTGAACATCGTGATGTCCTTGAAGTATCTATGGAAAACACTTCACAAGTGAAATTTGCTTCAGTTGGGGCCGTAAAGGAGGAAAATAAAACTAATGTCCTAACTTCATCTGTTCAGAATAATATTACCAACATGAAGGAACGTGGGAAATCTACTTCTCAAACCCTTACATACAAGGGTGTTAGTTATCACATGGTAAACTGGTTAGTTATTCTATTGTGCTTATTTCTTGTTTTTAATTTCTTTTTCTTTGTGGGTCATTGGGTAAAGTACAGTGGCACCCATAGTTCCTGGAATATTATTATTGGAACAAGTAGATACTTTAATCCACTTCCTGTAATAATTGACAACAATCATCTACGAAAGGGGTCGTTAATGTAGCGCTCAAAGCTGATTGTTTGAAAGGGAAGAATATAATGCACATAATGGAGACAGTGAAACTTCCAAAGAAAGAATGACATTGGAAATTACACTGAAAGACCCCCTCATTCTTGCAAAACATCCTTCGGTACTCATTTGTGTGTGAAAAAAGGATCAATGGTCGTGAACTCTTATGGGGGCTCGACGCCATAGTTCTCATGGTGTCAAGGCGATCGGCACCAGGCATGGGGTGCCTGGATGCTTTCAAGGTGGTCTAAGGTGTCCCATAATGCAATTCATATACTAGGATCCGGCCAGAAGCCATGCTTCGACTTGGGGTTCTTTGATCTTGCTTTATGGGCTGGATCGCTTCTGGCTTCATACTTATCGGTTGAAGCTGCTTCATGTGGTGGTGGTTGGTGGGTGGATCCTCCATTGAATGTGCAAGTTACAAAAGCAGCACCAAAACTTGCATATAACTCACAACAAAAACAGCACAACAAGAACTAGCAAGATTTACATAACTCATAAAAACAGCACAAAACTCACGAAACAAACAAAAACTTCACAGAAATAACTCACAACATTCACACAACTCACAACAAAAACAGCACAAAGCTCATATTACAACACAAAAGGAACTCACAAGATTCACACCACTCACAAAAACAGCACAGAACTGACACAATTCACAAAAATAGCACAAAACTCTCATATAACTCAAAAAAACAGCAGCAAACTGACACATGACTCACAAAAGAATTCGTACCCTGGCTACTGTAAATTGGGCTGGAGTTATCGGAGTAGAGTGGAGTCATGGATCGGGTTCAGGTTGTCCAGTGGAGTTGTGGATCAGTATGTGGTTGATTGGAGTTGCCGATATCTGGCACTTTGGTCGACTGTTGATCACTTAGGGAAAGAGGAAAGGAGGAGATGTTGGAGATCCTTTATTTATTTATTTATTTATTTTTTGCCTGCACCTTTTTTAAACTTTATTAATTATTTTTTTTAACTCTAGGAAAATGATGTCATTTTTCTAACTTTGCTCTGAAAATGAATCCTAGCAAAATAACATGACTTTGCTAGGATTCTTTAAAGAAGAAAAAGAAAAAAGAAAAAGTAAGGCGGCCCACTAGGCCGTAAGGCATCTTAGTCGGACGATGCATTGCCATGCCTTGCGCCCCCTAGACCAAGGCACTATATGCCATGGTGGCAGGGGAGCGCCAAGATGCCTAGAGGTGGCACCTTGATATCTATGCTCATCACTTTTTGAAACTGATGGGTTTTGATACTATTTTGTTGAAGGCGGCGCTTCACGTCAATCTGTTGCTGCCTCTTCCGTAGTCTCTAGGTCTTGGTAGTACGTGACACACATATTGGGTAGGTACTTGAAGAACCTTTCAACGCCCCTCACGTGCCAGCACTTTCTGAGTTCTGCATGTGCTCGAAATGGGGAAACGAACAGGTCAAGCTTGGGCCAAATACAACTTGAACTACTCTTGGGCCTGTTGGATTGTGCAAGCCTTTTGGGCAGTGTGTTTTATGTATTTCAGACTTTGTATTCTTGGCCCATTATCGTTTTGTATTCTAGGCCCTTTATGTGTGTGCTTTTATTATGTTGTCTTGTTCAAGGGGATATGGTTTCCTAGTTACCACTATATTGAGTATTATAAATAGATAATCTTGATGCCCGCATTAGGGGATCTGACTTTTATTCATAAAATTCTCTCTTCTTTAAATTACTGCAAGGCCAAACGGAATTAGGGTTCTATACAACGTTAAGTTTGAGCACAAAACCAATTTGCAATGGTCTAGTAGGTCCAACAAGGTACTTTAAGTACTGCAGTTCTGCTTGTTTAGTTAGAGTTTTTCTGCCCTTCAGGGGTGGATAGGCGGGTTTGGACTTTCAAGCGGTCGGGTGGTTTTTCTTGTAGATCTTTCTTCCCCTATCTCATTAGTAGAACTGGCTTTCATCCTTTTCCTCTTCGTAATCATATTTGGAAGCCAAAAGTACTGTGAAATTCAAAGTCAAGGCTTGTTTATGGTTGGTTACTCTTAATCAAGTCAACATCTGTTGCAGATGCGGAGGTCTCACATATACATTTCCTAGGACAGATGTGTTGTATGCTCCTCCTGTGTTAAACCAAATTGTACCTTTTCCTTCTCTGCCTTGTTCTTTGGAATTTGTGGGGTTGGCTGTTTTTTGTTAGTGGCGAGGTGGTGGCTGGTTTTCCTGAAATTTCTGTTGTGGGTTTTGTGTATCATAAGAACGTGAAGCTCCAGTGGACAGCTGGTGTCTTTGGCATTATTTTGGATGTATGGCTTGAAAGAAACAACTTTATTTTCTCGAAGAAGTATCTTGATGTTGAGCAAGTGCGGCACACGTTTTTTTTTTTTTTTTTTTTTTTTCGGTGAGCTCTTGGGCTTACATGATCAGGGTCTTGTGCTCTTCACTTTCTGATTTGTGTAGAGATTGGCAGGGCCCCTTGGCCTCTGTCGCGATACTGTCTAGTTCTTTATCTAATAAAATTCTTCCTTTATCAAAAAATAATGGGAGAAAAACATGTTGCTTCAAGTGCCACATCCCTTGGGACCCAATTAGATGTGGGACTCTCAATAAAGGTTGTACTTTTCACCTTATTCAACACTAGTCTCCATGCAAGTGCTTTAAAGATTTTAACAGATTTTGCTTCCAATCTTCATTTAATATTTAAGGGATTTTAAGGGAGAGAGAGTGGCATGACCATGTGATGTTAAAGGGAGTGCAAGGAAATTTGCTAGAATTGTCCACTCTTTCACCACCTATTATTGCTTCCATTGAAAGGAGAGGAGGTTTTGAGGAGTAATAATACAAAAGAGTCTGATTTGGATTGCCAGTTCTAAAGATTTATTACTGACAAGCCTCGCTATAAAAGTGTTGGAGCTTGGATATTTCTCTCTCATATAAGTTACAAAAGCATGAGATCAATCGCTCCTTGGGGAATGAAAAATTCTGGATGGGGACTTTAAAGGCATGGGAAAGATGGACATGAGATGTTATTCTTGAAACAAGGGTCTTCCCAAGGCCAAATTAGTTTTCAAATCCCTAAACTTTAAGAGATGTGCAGCAGCTGTATTTATATTTAATCATCTATGTCAATTAATTTTATAAAAATGTTACAAATTCTTGTATGCTTATTTCAGTTGATCTATGCAACTTGTGAGTCACGGTTGCTAAATGCTAGGCTTGACATGAAGCAAGCATCGTCTCGCCCACGTGTGCAGAATTCCCGACTCTCATTGGCACTGGATACAGGAAATCTGAGTCCTCCCTTAAAAAAAAAAAAAAGAGAAAAAAACCAAAGGGATTTGATCAGGACGCTAGCACATCGTTGGTGGACATCCGTGGTGGCATCTCCCTCTCCAATCTCCAGCCAATTTATCACCAAATCTCTCTCCGACGAATCTATGATCTCAGCGATCTTCTATCTCTGGTCTCCGATCTCCACCTCCGTCGGACTGATTTGCTTCCTCTCTCTCTTTCTCTCTCTCTCTCTCTTTCTCGTGAAGGAAAAAGTCCCAAAAGAGGAAAAATAAAACTTATCTTGAAAGAGGGGTAATGGAAAAAGATTAAACTTATTATGAAAAGAGGAGGTAATGGGTCTCGACATTTTAGTTGGGCCTTTTTTGTTAAAATATTTGTCTATTTTTATAAGGGTCTTTTAATATGACATGAATGAACTGGGCCCTTTTTATGATATCAACCGTGAATCCTTTTCAGTATAATTTTTATATAGACTACACATTATATATATATATATATATATATATATATTGTCGCGCATCCTCACTGCACCCGTGTAATATTCAGACACTTTAGGGACTGTTTTGCAAATATTTATTACTAATTAAATATCCTTCCACCTATTATTTTAAGATAAGAATAGTGTATGTGTGGGAGGGGACATGTGGGGGGTGAGGTATCCCCTTGATTTGACACATGTGTGCTGATCAATGTTGATGAGACATATATGTGTTTATCTCTTTTTCTCTCCCTTGTGTTTGCCTATAAAAAGGGCACAACAGCGCTTTGCAAACAACACTAGATCAGGGAAAGACAAAAACTAAAAAATAGTAGTCTAAGGAGGAAGGAGGAGCATCCTAATCCTAAGCTTGAGGTAGTGTCACTTGTCCTTTTATTTTCTGTTTTGGCATTATTTGTAGTGCTGCCTATGTGTGATACTTCACACACTTTTGAAATGGAAAGGAAGTGATTGTTGAACCATCTCCAAAAGAGAGAGTTGCTGGAAAGTTTTTACCAATTCTGAAAGTGATGTTTTCATGCTTTAGCCATTGTTTAAAGTTTTAAATTTGAGTTTGGGAAGCTTAAAAACACTGCTGGGAGTTTTTAAAACTATTATTTCTAGATCTAAACTTGGAATGACAAATCTGTCCAGCTGCTGTGTGGGCAAAACGGAACCGTTTTTCCTCTGTTTTTACAATAAGGTGGCTGGAAAGTTTTGTCAATTTCAGAAATAATGTTTGATGTACTAACCTTGTTTTAAAATCACCAAAATCTGGGAAAAGGGGCTTCCAGCACTGCTGGGTTTTCCTTTCTCAGAATCAATTGTTTGAAAGTGTGAATCTCAAAAGGGTATAATTGTTTTGCTAACCTATTTGTTGTTTGGGCAGAAACAGCCCTAAACCAATAAAATTTAAGCTGCAGGGATGCAGTGGCAGCATTAAGCCACTGCTGTTTTGCTAAAAACAAGTTATTTTGTCCTAATATTGGACCGAAACAGTCTTGATGGTAAGCCTTAAGCTAGGAAAGCACATTGACAGCCCAAGCCACTGCTGTTTTATAAAACAGAGCCGTTTGGCCCTGTAGAACTGCTGGTTGCGGCAAAACAGCCCTAGAATTGATGGTTCAAGCTAAAATTTTCAACGCAATGACTCAAAGTTGCTGTTTTCAAAGCATCTTTGATTTTCTACAAAGAACTATTTATCTTATAAAGATAGAACACTCAAAGATCAGTTTTTGGTTCTTTTGAGTTGGAGATGTTCAACATGTCTTCCTTTCCTAATGTTATTGTCTCCTTTGTGGCTAATCTCTTCATAAGATTGTATTGCTTGGATATACTTGTCTTTATCATCGTAAGGACATTTATTTGTTGATAATACTTATTGTTTGATTCTTTAAAAAAATTATGGATTTGTTGTTGTGTGTGCCAACTACCAAGATGAACGATCACTTATGCGGAAATTGCTTGAGACCCGTGCTTGGCGAAAGAAGCACACCTATGCCTAACGAGGCTGTCTGTGGATTCATTAGACATTGTTAGTATGGACTATGGCTCGGGCCCTAAAGGAGCGAGTGAGACAGTTTCCAGTCGTTTGAAACTACAATAGTGCCGCTTGGCTCGGTAGTTGGACATGTGTTGTTTTGAATCGCATATTTGCTTGCTAATTTCTGTTGAAGTTGATGTGTAACTTGTTGAGTTGTTGTATCCCTTGTTCGGATATGACCTGGTAGGGTTTATTTGTTTGACCTACTGGATGTTTTCACTCACTCTTTGTGTTGTTTGGTAAGTTACCAGAAAAAAGTCTCTAAGAAGGAACTGGAAGCAAGTGAGCCGGTTAAGTACAAGAGTGTGGACTATGCCTAGCTGGGTCAATTGCTTAGTAAATCATTTAGAGCATTCGAGTGGTCGTCAAGGGATGATGTGTGCGTTGTACTATAGTGTGTTTGTGTTTTCACTAACCCTACGATCCTGTGAAGGGTAGAGGTGAGCTTTGTAATAATAATAAAATTTAAATAATGGGATGTTTGGCTCAATTTATTATTGATTTTGAGTGGTAATTTTGTAGTCCTTGAGACCTTTTGTTTCTGTCAACCATGGGAAAGACAGGGTACCACAACCCGCATCCCCAATTTTCAAGAAAGCAAGTCCCCACGCCTGCACCCGTCCTTCCTAGCTGGACATGAACAAAATTTTAGATCAATTTTGCATTAAATGGGAAATTCTTATTTGAAGAGCCATATCAAAGTTAAACTGTTAAATTCTTTAATGATTCTTCTACTTCTAAAAATTTATAAAAATGGAGAGCGGGTCCTTTTGTTCTAAAGAGAAGGTTAAAACACTTAAAACAGGTGTGATGTTGTAGAGAATTGTTTGTCATTACTGTTTTCTATCTATTTTCAGAACATAGCATGTTCATTGTGTTTGTAAATGGATTTTTGTTCTTATGTTAAACTGCTTTTATGCATTGTTTTTATCAAATGGATTATTATTTCAATTTCTATTGTACTTTGAGCTTAACTAATTTCAGTGTTTTATTTTCCCATTTAGTGGCCTAATATTGCTGAAGATGTTATCTGAATATATTGATATGAATAATTTTTTGCCTTCGCTATCTTCGGAAGTGGTTCATCGTCTTGTGGAAATTTTAAAATTTTTCAATACAAGGACATGTCAGCTGGTTCTTGGTGCCGGTGCCATGCAGGTAATTAAAGCTTATTGGTGATACTCTGATGTTTTTTGCTTTCTATATTTTTCAGATTGTTGTTGAGAGTCTCATGTCAGGTTGGGGCTAGGTATTGTGGTGCTTGAAGTACCCCATTGAGCCACTTCCCAATTTCCGATTGGTTTTGGGTGGAACCTTGGGATGGCATTAGTGCCAGGTGGTTGTTGGCCCAAGGGTGACCCGTTTTGGCCCAAGGATGGCGCACTTGTGTCGCCATGTGGAGGCCAATTTGTGTCTGCATGTTAGTGAGAGTGTTGAGAGTCTTGCAATCAGATTGAGATTAGATGTTGTGTATTTGAAATGCCCTATTAGGCTGCTCCTTTCATTGCCCTGGGTGGCCCAAGGGTAGGTGTCCCTATGTTCTGCATGTCGATATTGTTCCCATGCTGTCCCTTGAAATCTTGAATATGAAATTTGTTTCGATCTCCAATTGTCTGCATTTGATTTGTGTGTATGCATGTGTGCTCATTATGATCGTTCGATTAGTGGTTTACTATGCTTGTTCATTTTTCCATTCACCTTTTATTGCTCAGTTACTATGATCAATGTCTTATACAGTCTATTGTTCACTTCCTGTGCTCATTCTGCTGCTCAAGTTCTAAATGTTGCTCTGATTCAATGGATTACTGATGTAATGTTTCAGGTGGCTGGATTGAAGTCTATTACTTCTAAACATTTGGCATTGGCTAGTCAGGTCATCAGTTTTACATTTTCTATTATTCCTGGTAGGTTGTGAAAATTAGAACTGTTGCTATATCTATTATCTTATGTTCGCTTTTTTGCTTTTGAATGGGTGCTCTGCATCTTTCCAGCTGTGAATTGATGCATGCCATATTTATTTTCGTCCTTATTTGTAAAATGCTTACCCATGTGTGTAAACATGGGCGTCATAGGTATCTCTGCACGTAATGCCTATTCATGTTGGCTCTGTTAGGCAAAGGTCTTAGTTTCTGTTAGGAAAAGTAAAATGAATGAATATACCGTAACCAACCACTAGTGGCCTTGCATAGTTTTATACCAGATTGTCTAAGGTTTGCTTGGATACCCACATGGAAAGCACTTTTCGGAAAAAAAAAAAAAAAAAAAAAAAAGACATTTGGCACAAATTCAAAATGCACTTTTTGGCCAAAAAAGGGCTACACGGGAAGTGCTTTGGAGAAAGCTAAATCAATTAGTTTTCTTGGAAAGCACTTTTTTACCAGAAGTGCTTTCCATGTGGGCAAACCAAACTGGGCCTGAAAACTATGGTAGTAGCCTGAGGTCATGCTGGTTACAGGGAATGGGCAAAAGGATTGTCACGTGGGTGCTCAGCTGGAATCTTAGAGGTCTTGGGGATCCCAATCTCGGTTTTTATTTTTTATTTTTTAATTTTTATTTTTTATTTTTTATTTTTATTATACTACCTTTCAAACTAATGTGGCCATTCTGTTTCTTTTCTTCTCTGTTTTTCTTCTATTGAGTGCTTAAATTTACTTCATTTTAGTTTATAAACTGCAGTCAAATTCTTTAAGGTTGAGATATTTTATTTGGTGTACCAAACATTGCAATGTCAATTTTTTAAATTCTCGAATATTATTATGATATTAATTTTTCTTTCTGTGAAGAAATCAGACGCCTTCTTTTCCTGAAAGTTCCTGAGGCACGAAAACCATTATTGCTGTCGGAGATTGATCGAGTAGCTCAGGTAATGTGATTTCGAGTTGCTTGAGAGATCCCATGATGGCCCTTCAGGGCTCTCGGATGGTTTTCCAGGGCACTCAAGGTCACTTAGCAGCCATTTTAAAATATAAGAAAATTGTTTAAGATTTGAATGTAGTAAAAAAAAATGACTAGTTCTTCAAAGTACTTACAAAGAGGAACTTTGATTTTATAAAATGCTTCATTTTTTTTTTTTTTTAGTCTTCATAAGTCATTGAGCAATGCCACATTCCTCATGAACCAAATAGAGGGGAAGAATGGCTTTTTAAAACCAAATAATGAAAAAATTAATCATGTTATGCCTCTGTTAACGTTTTCATACAACACCCATATTTGAAATGATTTTCACTTAAATGCATTTGGGAGACTTTTTGGGTTGGTCAGATTATTAATTGTGAATCTATGATGCATGTAACCCTGTTTCTGCGCCTGTGTGGAATTAGAAAATTGGATGATAATTTTAATGACACTGAACTGTGCTGCTTGTCACATTACATACTTTCTTTAGAGTTTACTGACCATGCGTCCATGAAGTCTCATCAGGCATTTTCAGGAGGCAGTCTTCAGTTATTGTGACCATAAGCTAAATTCTGTCAACAGGAAATTATTTTTGAATTTCTTGTTCTACTTGATGATGCTTTTCTGTAACTTCCCCCAAGTTCTGGTTTGATTCTAGATAGCTTGATATATTATATTTGTTTTGCATGAAAATATTAAACAATTTGTATCAAGATAGGCATTAATATATGATATTCTACTTTTTTTTTCTTTTTTTTGGTGAACTGAAATTTATTCAACCAAAAAGAGGAAACAAGAGGCTGAATCCAAGAACAACACAAGCAAGAAAAAATACAACCACCGACCAACACGGCCAACAAGAGCCAGCACACGGCCAAAGGAAGGGAGCCCTGTTAAGGTCCCAATCCCACATCGAAAAGTTTGAAGAATGGAATGACTCTTGGAGTCTTTAAAATGTTTACAATCCCACATCGAAAGTGTAAACAAAGGAATGACTCCTTGAACCTTATAAAAGGAGACCCCCTCTTCCATTCCAAACCACACCGAGAATTATCTCACTTGTAAAATTCTTTCTTCCTTGTATTATTTTCTCTATATAGTGAAGATCTGCAGCAGCTTCGTGGACGTAGCCTATTTTGGGTGAACCACGCAAGTTCGGTGTCTCTCTTTATTTATTTTTTTCCTGCATTTCATTTCCAGCTTATTTCTGTTATCGGTTCAATTATCTATTATTGTGGGTATTTCTGCAACAAGCCCCAAGTCTTCACATCACCTAGGTGTCACAGAAAGTGTAAGGGAAGAGAAGGAACCCGCCCTTAATTACAAACAAGACATTAACTAAACAGAGAATCATGAATGCCCCATGAGCGTTAACTAAACAAAGAATCATGAATGCCTCATGAGCGTTAACTAAACAGAGAATCATGAATGCCCCGTGAGCGTTGGAGCCACCGGCTTTTATGAGATGGTTGGAACGAGCCCAGCTCGCATGCCTTGTCATGCACCAAATGGAGAAGCAGCTCCTGCGTAGCCCTCATGTTGAAGGTTTTGTGACGAAAAATAGCATCATTTCTCCCCTTCCAAATGTTGTAGCATAAGGCTCCAAATGAAATCCGGATGATGAGATGCCGAAAGGTCGAACCTGATAGACCCACGACCCAGTTTAACCATTGCAGCCAATTCCCATTATTCCACTGCACATTGCAAAGACGAGCCCAAAAATTCGCAAGGGCACTGGAGGTCCTGTAGTTAAAAAAGAGATGGTCCTATGAGTCTGGGCAAACACCACAAAAAACACATACATCACCCGATATACGAGAATGAAGATGCTGGCCCCCGACCTTTCCACAAAAATTTCCTGAGGATTTGCTCAATCTTCCTAATCTCGGCTTTAGGGAGAATGAAGATGCTGGCCCAATAAGCTTGGATAGAGAAGAGAACAGACTTAACCAGTTGCAGCCTACCAGCGAATGACAGGAACCTCTGGGTCCAAGACTGAGCCCGGGCAGTAATGCGGTCCACCAAACTGTCACAGTCCGAAGCTTTCAATCTCTGAGAAATGATGGGAACGCCAAGGTATTTTATAGGCAAAGAACCTTCAGAATTCCCAAAAATGTCAAGCAATTGGCAACATTTGCTGTCATCAACCTCCGAGAGGAAAACACGGCTTTTGGACCTGTTAGCACAGAGCCCAGGCCACTTGGAGAAAAGAGTGGTCCCATCCTTAAGTAATCCAAGAGAAATAGGTTCAGCCTCAGCAAAAAGGACATCATCCGCGAAGAACAGATGATTGAGGCTGACATACTTACATCTCCAAAAGAAACTGAACTCAGGTTGAGCAGCAGTTTTCCTAAGAATCCCAGAAAAAACCTCCATAGCAAGAGTGAACAGCAGAGGGGACAGAAGGTCTCCCTGTCTCAACCCTTTTTTTCAACCAAAAGCCCCCACCAATTCTCCATTTATATTGATGGAGAAGGTAGCACTTTCAATGCAAGCTGCAACCAGCCAATGAATGGGAGAGGGAAGCCAAAAGCCCTAAGCACCAGATAGAGGAGGTCCCAGTCCAAAGAGTCATAAGCCTTGCTGAAGTCAACCTTGATAATCCCCTCAGGAGAATATGGTGAGATGAAACCAAGAAAAGAGCTCTTGGGCCAAAAGAACATTGTCACTGATACGCCTGTTCTTAACGAAGGTAGTCTGAGTACTGCTAACCAAGTAGGGCAAGAGGGGGGCCAGCCTAGACGCCATCAACTTGGTAATACATTTACACAAGGTGTTGCAGCAAGCTATGGGTCTATAATTTTTCCACTCAGAAAGATTATCAACCTTGTGAATGAGGGAGATGATGGTGGAGTTTACCTCACAGAGAAGCTTCCCGGATTGGAGAAATTCATGAATGGCCAAGGAGATTTCACCACCCACAATGTCCCAATTCCTTACAAAAAATTCAGCATTATATCCATCTGGGCTTGGGGCTTTTCCTTTAGCCATGGAGAACATACATTTCTTAATTTCCTCATCTGTGAAGGGTCTGATAAGACTTTTGGGCTGATCTCTGCTCAAGGGGTTTCCAATTTATTCAGCAACCTCTTCAAGAAGAGGTCTATCAAGGTTGATTTTCGTGTTGGGATGGCTCTCAAAGAACTGAGTACAATTCTGTTTAACCTGCTGCATATCTTCCAAAATGGTGCCATCACTAAGCTTGGTAGACAGAATACGATTCTAGTTTTTTCACTCTAATTTCAAATCATTGGAAAACCTTGTTTTCTAAATGGTTTTCCTCTAGAGCAGATGCTTTGTGGCAAGGTATTCAGAGTATTCATGGTCTCCAACTCAATGGGTGGGATGTGAGGGTGTTCTCTAACAGTACCTGTGCTTCCGTTGGAAGTTCAGTTTTCAAACTATCATCAATTTCTCCCTCATGTGTCCTATACTGTGAGTTTTGCTAATCATATCTATTTTTGTAATAAATCAGGATGTGAAGAAGGTTTGGTGTGTTTTGTTTTTTTGGGGAGAAAAGGGGGGAAGAGGGGGGGGGGGGGGGGGGGGGTTGGAGCCTTGCTACCTCATTTTGTTGCTTATAACCTATTTCGAGAGTGCATAAATGCCCACTTATCATTTCTAATCCATCTTCCCGAAGTGGGTTCTATTTCTTGAAACTTTCGCTTTTCTAGGGATCCTAGTAATAGAGAAGCAATAGAGCTCCATGAGCTGATTAACGTTATTGATGGTTTCTTTTCTTAGTATCAGGATGATACTTGTGTATGGAAACTTGATAATTCTCTTTCTACCAATTCTTTCTTTCATCATCTTCTCGCATTTTTGTTACCCTTCGTTCGTTAAAGAATTTGAGAGGCTATGATACCCCTAAAAGTGAAAATCTTTGCATGGAAAGTGGTTCATAACAGGTTAGACACTAATAATCTTTTATATGTGAGGAGTCTGTGTCATATACTTCAGAACACCAAGACAAGTGAGCATCTTTTCTCTCCTTGTCCCTACTCTGTCGGCCTTTAAAATAAGCTTTTTGGAGTTTTCAGGGAGACAGTTTATTCCATGCTCAGTGGTTGATTTCATTTCCATGAATTGTTGGGGCTTTGGGATGAAAGAAGAATAAAGCTCTTTGGGCTGAGTTGCTTTTTCCTCCCTTCCCATTTCACTGCATATGGTTATAATGGATTCATGATTATTAGAAGGAATAATGTTTATTGTTGTTCGGGATTGTTGGTCTTTGCTTTCTTCGCTTCTAGGTAGTGGCTTGGGGTCCATCCAATCGGATAAGTCATCGGGACATCCATAGATATTGGAGGCTTTCTTGTAAAATTTATTTTTGGCCTTTCTTTTGCTTTGTATTTATTTTTGCTGCTTTGAAACTTTATTTTTATTTATTTTTTGTTACATTCTCCTATATTCATCATATTTAATTTGGTATATAGAATGTTTTAATTGTTTTATGACACATGAAAATTTGGTCAATGGGACAACCTTGATTGCTGAATTGCATTTAATAGACATCGGTAGTTTAGCATGATATCATGTGTGAAAGTTGAAATTTAGTTTCAGATAATTCACATAACTTAGATTCTCATGATTTGGATCTCTTTTATTTTATTTTATTTTATTTTTTTGTTTTTCCCTATTGACAGTTATGATCCTGTAGTTTAACCTAGCACTGGAATGTTGAATGACGTTTAAGTCTTAATTAAAGCTCTAAATAGGTTTTTATTTCTTTTCTCAAAGCATTTTGCTACCCCTTGTCCAAAGTATACATTTTTCTTTAACATATGTTTGCTTGATATTAGTCATTTAGAACTTTTCAGTGAGATTTTTCATGCCAATGCTTTTGCTCAAGAACAATGTTTGAGAATTTAATTTCTAAATTTTTTTTCCCGGTAATTCATCTATTTGTTTAGGATTATAAGGTTCACCGGGATGAGATACATACAAAGCTCGTTCAGATAATGAGGGAAAGATTGTTGTTTCATCTGCGCGGGTTGCCTCAAATTGTTGAGACTTGGAACAGACACGAGGATGATGATTCCCAGCCCAGTCAGTTCGCTCGATCCCTTACTAAGGTAACTATGATTTTATAGGGTTCTCTATTTTAGTGCAGAATGCTTGTAATTGATTTTTCGTGAATTCTCTGGACTATTATATGTGAATGTTTCTCTTCATTCTATAGAAATTCCTCGATCCTCAGTGCCGATTTGGTTCGCAAAATCTATTCGAAGTCTATTAGGAAATGTTACATTCCAGTTTTTGGTATCACTTAGGGACTTAACATTCTTGCATTTAGAGGTGTGAATGTGAGACTTCGGGTAGACTAAAATGTGCACATGAAATAAAATGTCCAAACTACCTTTTTGAATGAACAGATTGACAAAATTCTCATTTAAGCATATAGCTCATATAAGTTAAAATAATAATGATGATAATGACGACGACGACGATGATGATGATAATAATGATGATAAAGGTTCTTTCTGATGTCAAGAATGCCTTTTTACACTGGGAGGATCTTTTTGAAGAGGTCTATATGAAGCATCCTCCTGGATTTGTTGCTCATGGGGAGTCTGGTATGGTGGGCCAGTTAAAGGTTCTTGTATGGCTTAAAGCGATCTCCTTTTACCTGGTTTGGGTGCTTCAATGAGGTGGTTCTGCAGCTTGGGCTTTTCCAGTGTCAGAGTAATCACTGTGTCTTTTTCAGACAATGTACTTTGGGGTGTATATTGCTGGCTATATATGTGGGTTATATTCTGATTATGGGAGTGATTATAACGGTATTGTTGAGTTGAAGTGTTTTCTACTGGCGCAGTTTCAAACTAAAGATTTGGGGAAATTGAAATACTTCCTTGGTTTTGAAGTTGTTAGATCCAAGAGTGGCATAATTTTCTCCCAACGTAGGTATGTGTTGGATCTTTTGGAGGAAATAGGGTTGCTTAGGTCAAAGCCTAGTGGAACAACTACGGATCCCAATGTGAAGCTTGTACTAGTTGTGGCTAATAGCTTGCTGAGCTAGAACAATATTGGAGGCTTGTTGGGAAGCTTGACTATCTTATTGTTACACACTCTGATATTACTTTTCCAGTTAGTGTGGTTAGCCAGTTCAGTGATCACCTTGAGTCTAGTAATTTCCTGGTTGGAGTTGGAAAAGAGATTAGTTTTGTTGGAGAGTTTGATCCTTGCATAGGATGAACGCTGCTGGTATGCAAGTCCTATGGGAAGTGATGTTTCCAGTTGCGGATGAGGGAGTACATGTTGGGAAGCATTAGTGAGGATATTGAAATAAGGAAGCCCCTGGTTGAGAACTTTATCAGAATCATGGCCACTGTAGAATTGGAGGTTTCTCTAATGCGGTCTGGGCTGATTCACCTGTAAATTGAAAGTCGACTTTCAGTTATGGTGTATTTGTTGGAGGAATTCTTGTATATTGGAAAGGCAAGAAACAAGATGTTGCTCATTTCACTGCAGAATTTGAATATGGAGCTATGGCTATTGATACTTCTGAGATTTTGTAGTTAAAACAGCCCATGGGTGAGCTAGACCTTTGGAGTTCCACACCAGCACAGTTGTGGTGCGATGATTGGGCTGCTATCCACATTGCATCTAATCCTGTGCTTCACGGTTCATCACTCTTGTGCATGTGGTGATCAATTTGTGGATGTGTTCATGATTCTCTAAATGGGGCTCAGGTTGAGTGCATTTGTAGCAAGATGGCCATGATTAACTTATTTGCTCCAACTTGATGGAGTATTGGAAAAGGGGTGGCAGTTGATTGCCATGTCAGGGCAGTGGACTGGCACCAATACGGTAGCTACTGTATTGCTGTGACAATTTAGGCAGTTGATAGCCTTATTGTGGCAGTTGACTGACACGAAACTCATTGTACTGTTGCCCTAATTTCTATTATATATACAACTCTCCCTACCATTCTGGGGTATAAGGGCTCTCTCTAACTCTGTCCGGCCCTCACCTCCATATTCTACCGCTTAAATGAACTTAAATTTGCTTAAACTTTTTCCAAAGGTTTAAGCCTGTACTTTTAAGGCTTTCATTGTATGTTTTAAGATGTCCCCTTTAGAGTGATAATGATAAAATCTGACTATCTGATTTGTGTTGAATAGTTACATTATTTTCAAAGCTCTCTATATTGAGAAATTTTCCGAGCCCTCTTGAAACTTCTTGTGTATATAAGGTATTTACTTTAAACTAGTGTGATCTGATGTCAAAGCATTGTCTTTGACTTTTGTGTTTTATTATTTTTGTTTCTTTCCCTCTAGTGTGATGGGGGAAGCACTTGCTCAAAATCCTTATTCAATGATGCCACAACCTTGGGAGAACTCACCACTGAAAGCTAGCTGTTAGGATGGAACCCAATGCTATAATGACCCACATCAAATATCTTGTACTATTCGAATGGGGTAGCTGGTTCATAACATTCCACCACGCTTCACAGCATTCATGTCCACGTGAGCTTTGTACTACAAAACTAGTCTTGGTCGAATACAGCAATCTCAGCTTGTGTCGCGAATGCCATTGAGACATGGTGTTGGCTCTGATACCAAGTCTTACGACCTTGGGAGAACTCACCCCCAAAAGCTAGCTATTAGGAGGATAGAACCCAACACTATAACAACCTACATCAAATATCCCATACTATTCGATGTTGGATAACTGGTTCATAACATTTACACGGATGTCTTTTTTACCTTCTTTTGCTACTACTTCTGCAAATTTCTGTTGCCTTTCTTGTAATAAGCATTGTTCTTTAGCCATTACTACATCATCATGATTGAAGCTCCCGCCATCACCATACCCCCACTCTGTCAGCCTTGTCATGTTCGCTGCCCTCCTTCAGTGCTACAGGCTTAATATTTTTCACAACCACAGTTGATGCATTTTCAAATAATGAGTAGATGAATCAGAAAGTGAACCATGAAACACGAATCAGTTGAATCATAACTTTAAGTCATCAACTGGAAATTACCTTTAGAAAAATTATAACCTTCAAGAGAGATATCAATGTTACAGGGACTATTGACAGAGCATGAGACTAGGTCAATAAAAAGAAGAGAAGGATGCGGAGGGAAAAGAAAAAGAAGGCCCAATAGCCTGGGGGGAAAACGGAATCAAAGGAATATGAAAGAAGGATAAACTAGTTACAAAGAAGAAACTAAGAATAAGTCGAGGAGTAGTAGAACCTCTTTGATTGATTCATCCTTGTTTTTATTTTTAAAATTTTTTTGGGGGGTTTTGTGCCGTTTTTATTTGATGATTCGATGTTTTATTGTAATAAAAATGGCCCAATTTCATGTTTTATATGTGAGATTTATATCTTTTGAAAATCCTGCTTGCAAAACCCTTTAAATCAGAAAACCCAAATGAATTGGGGCAGTTTTGCACATCAAACCAAACAGTTCCAATTCACACGATTCAGCCACAATTTGCCAACAAAGACTATTTACCCCTACGACTGGAATTACCCTTTACCTGAATCAAATAGAATTGTATGATTCAAATCATGATATGATTCTGAAAACCATGGTTTGGTATGATGGTAATTCCACTGTTGTTTTGACTGAGTTGCTGCACGTTGAAGGCCCTATATATTCCTAGCTGCAATCCTTCACCCCCATGGATGCTAGTTTGCCACCAGGAGACATTGTCAAGTGCCTCTTGAATTTTTCATTATGATCACTATAACACCATCCCTGTATGTCGCCACTCTGTGTTAGTGGTCGATAGCATAGATGACATTAAAGAATGGGGTTGTAGTGACTGAATCATGAACTGCTACGTTTTGGAGATGAACCAATCATCAAAATTTGATTCTACTTATTTCTAAATTGAAAATTCTCCGCCTTTTGGATTAGTAAGACAGGTGAATTGCATGAACTGGAAAAATTTGAAACAGCACAAAGTCATGTTCCTTCTCAGATTTGAATGAAATTTGAAACCGACCTTAATTCCTTCCAAGAGGATTAGTTTCCAAGCATAAGTGTAGCCAATAGTATTTATTTATATGTTGAGTAGATGTCCACTTTGGAAACTGTGTTGGTGAAACACTGCTGGATAAATATTTGAGCATTATAGCATTCCAGGAACTGATTTTATCTTCTAGATATCATCTTATTTTGCAACTGCATTCACCTGTGGTATCATTTCGGTTCAAATTGTTTTCAGGAAGTTGGCTATCTTCAGCGTGTGCTATCTCGAACTATGCACGAGGTAGACGTTCAAGCAATTTTCAGGTGACGTCTTACTGTACAAATTCAATTATAGATCTTACTGTGATATATAAATTTTATCTGGTGCAATTTTTTGTCATACTTCTTGTAGTGGAGAGTTTATGAACATGTGTGCATGCATATTTGTGTGCATATGTCTGACCAATGCAAGGATTAAGATTAAGAAGACCTGATGCTGATGGTGCTCATGAGGCAGTGAGGAGATTGGCACCTGTGTGACACTCTAAATCATAAAGTTGTGTATTTGTGTGCATGTCTGACCGATGCAAGGATTAAGAATACGAAGACCAGATGCTGATGGCGCTCATGAGGCAGCCAGGAGATTGGCATCTGTGACACTCTAAATGATAAGTTCTCTTATTCCACTCAAACAGGTGGGGAACATGCAGACGAAGAGTAGAACAGAGAGCTCTCAGAAAGTATAACATCAACTCAACAAGCAAGATAACAATCCATTTCTAGGGAAGATCATCGATACGATTGTGCTGGCAGTATAACCCACAATGATGCTCTTAAGAGCTGTTGCATCCACTTTGTCACTTGGGTCGATTTTCAGAACAAAACAAACCAAACACCTTAGCAGGTACAGAAAACAGAGTGGTGGCAGGAACCATGACTTTGTGAGGATTGTTCCCCTTCCACACCCCCCCCTCCCCCCCGCCCCCGGGGTGGTTCTTTTGTATCGGTGAGGGCGTATAATTAATAAGAGAGTAACCATTCAGCATCACTCCATATCACCTTGGGCATCTTTCCAGTGTGATGTGATTCTGCTGAGTGTTATCGGGATATCCAAACCAAGGTTATTGGGATATCCAAGCCACTATAATAGCATAGCAGATACAATTTGAAACTGTGGTTAGGACATAACTTTTCTAACTAGATGCCATTGGATGACCTCACCAACTATGGAAGTCAATAGCTGTAGATGAAGCTATGGTTTTACAGTGAGTGTATTGGTTTCCTCAAGCAGAAAAATCTTCTTGATTCCCGTGCATCCTCAAGTTAAAAGTGTATTATAAAAGTTCACAATATCTTGCAAAGAAGGTGACAATTTATGACCAAGAGAGCGATGAGGTTGGATGTGCAGCACCCTCCTGGTCGCTCTGATAGAAGACTCATCAGCTAAGGTGATTGGATTGGCACATCGTATAGCCCCAGAATCTGAAAACGAATGTTGTGAGGTTGAGAGACATGCAGTAGGTAACTAGTCTGGAAAAAAGTGGTGGATGATGATGGTGACTATGAAGCAGTTTGAACTGAATGTACCACTGAAACTCATCAGCGGACATTGTAATAGACCTATCCGAACCAGCTCAATAACACTAGGACAGCAATGAGTCAGGGGAATTGCCAACAATCATCATGAGAATAAGCACGTAACAAAACTAACAGCTGGGTGATCAAGCACCCGCTCGAATCAATTTCAAGACACCTGAATTGGAGAGAAGAACACTGAATTACAAGAAACCAATACCTTGGTAGCAACAACCACCCAAACCTTTTCAGATTGAGACGACTTGATGGTAAGCTGCAATAGCACCAATACAGCACCCTCTGAATCACACACAGGCTATAACCAAAAGAACCTAACAAGATAATCACCCTCTGTAAGCACCAACAAGTTCGAACCACCCTAAACGAGCAGCTGATCCTTGACAGATGCCAAAGAAACCTCGATAGTAAGGTGATTCACACCACACAGCAGGCTGACTCCCTTTGTGGAGTTCCTGCTTAGTGGACACCCTTGGTCTCTTCCCACTTTCAATGCATATGCGTCAAGGAAGAGAAGAAAAAGAAAAGGAGATGGAGGAAGTAGGGCAATCTGCATGAGGATTTGTTTCCCAGGTGTTATACCGTGCTGAAGAAGAGAAGAAAGGGAGAGATTGTGGAGGGAGGTTTGTTTAGGAGCTTTCTACTAGCAATAATCACATGTGGATTACATAAGTGAGGCGCATGGCTGGGTTTTCCCTTTGATGGTCATTATAGTTGACCAAGCCTTCACTGGTTGTCCTTGACAATGACTGGTTGAGGACGAGAGTTGACCAGCTAGCTAGTGGACTAGTGGTTTAATCTACTGGAAGCAAACACTATTCAGAAAATGTACATTTTCCTGCTGCTATCTTACATTGTTGTGTGGAACCCCATCACGAACTGCATGCTTTTGTTGGCCAACTCTGATGTCTGCTCTTGATTTTGGTGGCCTGTTTGTGATAAAACTCAGATGACGGAAAACATTCTTTGTTTTGCTTTTTTACTTGTTTGGCAATTTGATGACCTCGTCGGTATTCTTTTCTCAGGCAGGTGGTAATTATCTTCCATTCACAAATTTCAGATGCATTTTCACACTTGGAGATCACAACTCCACGGGCAAAGAACAGGTACTAACCTCAACACAGTACCTGTGTGTTGTGCATGGTTGACAGCTAGTTTTAAGTTTTCTAATGGCCATCTTAAATTATTGAATGTGCCAGGTTGTATCAGGACGTCCAGCATATCCTTGGATGCATTCGATCGCTGCCTTCTGATAATTTGAGTGGCATCCCAAATACGGGGCAACTCGATGAATTCTTGTTGCAAAGATTTGATGATGAAGCAGTTCAACAGAATACAGTAAAGTAAGTTGGATGCATCTCAATAAAGACTAACCGCACTCGAAAGGAATTTTTGGTGTTGGCAGAACCCACCCTTGGAGTTAGGTGTCAAAGACGATCACAGTTTTTTCAGCCGGGTTGTCATCAAGAAGCATTTCCCCCTCTAATGTATAGAAACATGGATGTGCGACCTTGCGAGCATGTACTGCTAGAATGAGGACTTATACAGAGGAATTGTTTGCGTATTTTATAGCAGAGGGCCATGAACATTATCCACAAATTTGTTTTCATGCCCCAACATTAACCAAATAGCAAGTGTCATACTCGAACCGTTGGCTCGATTGTTGTTCGTTTGTTATGTTTTGCAATTCATCTTGATAGAATCATTTCAATGAAAGAGGTGGGGCTTCTTTTTTTTTTTTTTTTTTCATTTTGTTGAAAACATTGGTGTGTTTTTAGGATGAACTTTTTATTTATATATTATAATTCAGTGAATTTTTTAATTTTGTTATGGATTTTTCTTTTCAACTTGTGTGAATATTTTCCTTTGCTTTTTCTTTTACGACTTTTCATTTTTATCATTATTGCTTTTTGCAAGCATTAGTGTTGGTGCGTGTTTTTAAGTTGAAGCTGGTGCAATTTTGTGTTTTATTTTTCCTAGTGTCTATTATTATTATTATTTTTGTCCTTTCGTTTTATTATTTATTTTTAACCCTCAGTGTGCATATATTTTTGTTTAATTAATGATGAAGCATTTTTGAAATTTTGTTCTTAATGAGGTTTTTCAGCCGAAATTGGTGCATTTTTATGTTTTTTCTTTTCATTTTTATTTGTTTTTCTTCTTTACTTTATTATGTTTTCTTTTCATCTTTTTATTCATAGATTATTATAATTTTTCCGTTTTCACTAATAACAAATACAGATAATTTAGTAGTAAAAGAGTTGAACTTTAATCATTAGGTTTAAGGTTCAAGTCCTATTGATGATATTTTTAATAATAATATAATATACTATTGAGACTTGTTTGGTTCATAAAATTTCACATTTTCACTAGATATCACATTCGTCGACATATGTTGTGTGTATTTGAGGTAATCAATTGGATTCCAAGAATTGTTTAGTTCACATATAATGAGTGACATATGTTGTGTGTATTTGAGGTAATCAATTGGATTCCAAGAATTGTTTAGTTCACATATAATGAGTTCTAGGAAGTGACATTTTCAAAGTATTTTATTTATTCCCTTTTATGCTATTTTTAATTTTTTAGATTAGTAAACCCAAATAATAAGATCAAAACACAAAAGTTTAAAGAAATTAAATGAAAAACTAATGTAACAGTATTAATCACATTTTAGCACTAATTATAAAATAAATAATATGACAGTTTAATAATAAATTTTTTAAAAAATTGAAATTTATAAGTTGAATATTCCTGTGCACAAATGATTATACTAATCCATCCCTATATTCTTTAAATCCATCGAGTTGAATAATTGTTCTCATATTGAAGGGAAAGGCTAATCAAAAGCCTACTCAGTTGCTTCCACAATATCAGAAAATGGTAATGGAACTGATTTATCGAACGGGGCAGCTATTCTTTAGATTGGCTGGAGACTTATTTTAACAGAAGGATTTGCTTATTAGAGTGAAAACAGCATGATTTTAAATAGTGGTTGCGGCCATCGTTGTATAACGGTCGCAGGTGTAATGGGGCGTAGGCGTAATGGGGGTTTTGTAATTGGACACGGGCGTAACGGACATGAATTATGGGGCACGGCACACGACAATTATTTTTTGACATTTTAAGTTTATAAAAGTGTTATAAATGATTTTTACACTATTTTGACCTACCTTATTTATCAAGCAAACACCGGTACATACGGCTTTTAGATTTTAGATAAATTTAAGTGCGATGTTAAACATAAAACTTACGTATATCTTGATTTGTACCGCCACAACAATAAAGATTTTAATACATATTATCATAAATGAAAATCACATAAATTTTAACAAGTTTTTGCAATCCCAATAAATGTTATGTGGTGGTAATTCATCCCCACCACATTGAATGATGCTCCAGCTGATCAATTTCATCATTCACATTATTATTTGTAGTTTGAACATAAGTATCATTTGTCCATCTCGTTGGCAAAATAAAGTCAAAGAAGCCGACAGTTGGTTCACTTGACCGTTCTTCCTCAGAATAATTACTTGGGTTCAAAGATGGGTATTCGAAGGAGTCTGATGATGGATGTGGACAGTATGATGATTGTGGATAGCTACCCCTAGATGATGACACCGTAAGTCCAAAATTCCCCAAAATTTTGGACCATTCCATATTCATATGTATTTTGTAATTCCCTTTCTCGTTCATCACTTACTTTATTCGCTCTCCTAAAGGTCGGTATAAAAGTATCAATCTCATAATCGCTAGGCACTGCACCCAATCCCTGGTCACCATTATGTCTCTGGAACGAATGAGTACCCGGTGGTGTCTAGCACATAATTTTGGAGATCTAATCCAGCATTAAAATCATTACCAGTATTATAGTCGTCACTAGGGGGACTCGAATCATTTATCTTCATCACTAAGTTGGCTTTGCGTTTGAACTTGAACCACTAATAGTCCTAATTAGTTGATCAGGTGGTTCAGTTTCATCATCATCCTGCTCTTCATCTAAATTCAGCCAATTCGAGTTATCTTGCCCGTCAAGTTCTAGTGCTTCTCTTTCTTCTAACCATGGACTTAAAGGATCATCTTCTTCAAAGATATAATTCAAATTGGTTGGATTAAAACTTCGTTTAATTTCCTTTTGGCTTCTTAAAATTGTGTTTCTCAACCTCATCTTCATGTTATAATGAACAAAAACAAGTTTCTGCAACTCCATATATTTGAGCCTATTTCTTGTTTTTGTGTGAATGAGGCTAAACATACTCCAATTACGTTCGTAATTTGATATAAATGTCGTTTGATTTAGAACTCTAGCTGTTATTTACTGTAGGTTTGGAGTATATTCACCAGAGTTGATCCACCACTCCACTACAATAAAAAAAGTCCATGTCTTTAGTTACACTACTCCAAATTAAATATTACATATATTCTAAACATACAGTGTACTAAGTAAAGGTTATTCTTACCCCCAATTCATTATCTATATTGATCTTTGAGTTAAAGTAGTACCAAATGTCTCTTGTTCGTCCCAATATATAAGCATTTATGACATGTATGGGATGTAATTATTAGTGCGTATGTAGACATTAAAACTAATGGACACAATTTAAAAAATTACAATAACTACTAACTTCATTTATTGCTCGGATTTGAGTATCCACATTAGGCTTCATTCACGCAATAACATTTCTTGTGCCACTCATCACCTCATTAATAACCCCCGCAGATGATGAACTGTAAGAAAAATGTGGATTTAGAAAGTAACCCACTGCACACAACTCGTGATGCAATTGAAAGTTCCACCGTTTGTTGATTATAGCCTAATATTTCCTGTAATAGCGGCAATTTTGTTGAATTGCCAGCTTGGCTCTATCAATTGCCTTGTATATATACCCCATGGTTGGCATCTCATATCTATCAACTAATCTTAATACCTTAACTAAAGGCTCTTTTATCTTGTAAATTTCAGTAGCTTTTTTCCAAAACTCATTTTCCAATATAATTTTATTCACATTATAGGACAGGCTTGACTTTGCCTTCTCAAACTTTGATATCTTCCATGTCTTAGAAGTAAACATGTTCCGCAAAGCTTGTTTATGTCTCAGAATTGACTCTAGTGCAAGAAAAGTTGTGGCAAATCAAGTAATGGTCGGACACATCAATCCGTCGTTGTCTATAAATCTCTTCATGTATGAGATCGTCCATGTATGATTATAAATGAATGATGTAATCTTCTTCGCATCATCCAAAACGTTTGCAATATTGCTCTTCTTGCCGATATCTTCTAAAATAAAGTCTACACAATGGGCTGCACAAGCGGTCCAACACAAATGTGGCCTTTTCTTCATGAGCAATTTTCCTTTTGTTTTCATTGCTACTTCATTGTCCGTAACAATCTGAACAACATATTATTCACCAATATCTTAGACAACTTGGTCCATCAATCCGAAATTATATTCTCCAGTATGTGATGGGACATCAAAAGCATCAACAGATCTGTGAAACACGGTTCCTCGATTGCAATATACAAGAAAATTAATTATTTGCTTCCTTGTTGGGCCTGCCCATCCATCACACATTATGGTCACACTTCTTTCATCCCATACTTTGGACAAAGAGGCTATGTAATCCTTGATGTCATTATATTCCTCATTCAAATATATTTTAGAAATATCATACAGAGTAGGACCCCTCACCCCTCTTCCTACTTCTGCAACAACATCAAGCATTAGTCACATGAATGGAGAAGTAACAACATGCATAGGAATACGGTTATATATGAAAAACTTACTCACTGCTACTCTTAGCTTCTTCCGTAGGCCTTTCATTATGCCGATGTTGATCTTCGGTTGTTTAGAACTTTTACTATGTTCGATTATTGGGTCCATAGCTCATAGTCTAGCATTGGGGCCTTCTAGATTAATATATTTTCTGCCACTGCCACCTGCATCGTCATGATAAGTAGGAGCATGTCCACTACGGGAGCTAGAGCCAACACTTTGTTCATAAACATTTCTCGATCCACCTGTTCTTGCCCTGAATTCTTCTCTATCTTCCCATTCCTACTAAGATTGTCTACTATCCTTTTAAGGTTGCCTCATCAGTGTGGCATCCATCTCGTCAACATCTTGGTTGTCATGGTCTCCTCTTATATCTGCCTCCAATTCTAGTTGTCATTTCATCTTCTCTTTTTTCTTTTGTTTTGCCTCTAATAAGTGGTTCGTCATTTCAACTCTGAGGTCCTTACTTACATATGGGCATCCCGCAACATTCTCCCGTAAGTGTGCCAAATGCTGCTTTAAACGAGTAATGCCGCTAGTGACTACTTTCCTGCAAAGTTTACATTGTACATTAAGTCGAGTATTATCAACCGAAGTTCCAAATTTCTATCCTACATCTACACTTAGCTGGGATTCAGTTGACAGCCTCATGCTTCATGGGCGAGATTCTATCGATGGCCTTGACTCCTGTCGGTGGGATTCGATAACATGCCTCTTCTCACGTGAAATTTCTTTATGAGATAAATTTAAAAAATTGATGTTAAAGGCGCTATATGATAAACTAGTTCAGAGAATAATTCTTTGTATGCCTTTATTGTAACTAACATTAAAATGGGAAAAGCAAAGAGTTTTACAACCGAGGTTTAAACTTTGGTTCAATAAAAAATCGAAAGTCCATCTTACCAATCAGGCTACTGGAATCACATGATTATATTGCGAAATTAAATAATTAATGTATAGAAACGAAAAATTAAAAATTTAATAACAACTATGTGCTACAAGTGAGGTTTGAACCTTGGTTCAACAAAAGACCACAAGTCCACATTACCAACTGCGCTACCAGAATCACATGATTGTATTGCAAAATTAAATAATTAATGTATAGAAACAAAAAATTAAAAATTAAAAGCAAATGAGGGCTACAAGTCAAATTGGAACCTTTGTTAATAAAAAATAAAAATAAAATAATCAAACCACATATACAAATATCTCTCATCCACTATACATCATCTTATTCTTTTAATAAATAAAATAAAATTCTACAAAACTCACAAATAATAATGTCTCTCCTCCACTATACATCATCTTATTTTGTTAATAAAAAAAAAAAATTCTCCAAAAACCACATGTACAAATATCTCTCATCCACTATACATCATCTCATTTTGTTAATTAAAAAAAAATCTCCAAAAACCACGTGTATAAATATCTCTCATCCACTATACATCATTTTATTTTTTTTAATAAAAATAAAATAAAATTCTCCAAAACCCACATGTAATAATGTCTCTCCTCCACTAGACATTATCTTATTTTGTTAATAAAAAATAAAAATTGTTATGCTAATGGCGTAATGGCAAGATGCAATAACGCGCAAGGATATGACTGTTTTCTTTCAAAGACTTTAAAAAGGTACTTGTCAAGAGTTTCACACATTTTCTGACTCTTAATTATGAATGGAAACAATTTAGTAAAAAAAAAAAAAAGGAAAACATAGGATACAAATGGTTATTTATTGTCATCTCCCTTGTGATTTCCCTTCCAATTCCTTGCAATACAATGGAAATCTGACGATACCAACTAATAAATTTCTGCATGAGGCAACATTCAAACTTTGGAAGGCTCCCAACTGTGGTGCATAAAGTAAACTCTTGCGAAAAGCATTGTTTGCATGAGAATGAAATTAGGTTCAATTTTTACAGACAAAGAATTATGAGAAGGGAAGAGTGGTGTCTTCCCACACTATTATGTATCTTAATATCCATGTTACACTTATATAAAGATGATCTTTTTGTTGCAGCAAATAATTTTTAGCTTAACATCTTTAGTTCCCTTTTTCTTCTCCTTCTTCTTCTTTTCTTTATTTCATTTTTTTCCTTTCAAATTCTTGTAATGGGAAATATAATATGGTGGTCCTTTGTTACATTTTCTACACGTTCAGCTTAATTTTCAAATAAAAATTTAAAGTGCATTTGTGTTTTTCAGCGTCAGCTCACCTGTTATCCCACAGTCTGCTTTATCAACACATCAAGAATATGAACAGAGCTCAGGTAACATACCATAACCAGTTTTTGGAATCAAACAAGGCTTTTGCATTAGTAAAACTGGGTCTTAGAATAGAGCTCAGGTTACTGTAGTAGTCGTAGCGGTCGTCGCGACTGCTACGACCGTGAATCATATTCGATCCACTAAAGCAAACCGTAATAATATCGACGGTATCGGGATGTACTAATACCGTTACGAAACGGCCGCTGCTTTTTAAAACCATGGAAAACAGGATGAACATCAACATCTTTAATAGTGCTAGGAATGGTAATGGAACTAAATGTTGCCATAGGAGCAAGAGCCTTACACATTCATTGATTATATAATATGTCTCACTTTTAATCGTATCATTTTTTCCCCAGTTACTCTTCATAATATTCATGGAGATGAGATTTCTTTTTCGTAATGGTTACTTTTAAGTAGAGATTGCAAATGGACGGACTTAGGTGGGTATACGAGGACATAACTGGGTGATAGGGTTCACGCGCGCCTCAATGAGCTAACTATTATATGGGCTTAAATAGGCAGGTACAAATTAGGTTGGGCGAGCTTAAATGAGTTTAGTTGCAGGGAAGAATTGAGCATTAAGACAGTGGTCCGAAAATATTTGCGCACACTAATTTTGATTTTCTCTGAACGAACAGTTCCATTTAGGATATTGGGATTAGATTTTTTTTTTTTGAAAAAAAGAAAAAGAAAAAAATGATGCCTATGGCGGGATACGGTTTCCCTCTGGCTCCTCGTTCAGGTACAAGACCCGCTGCTTCTACAAGGAGCGCTTCCTCTGCAACTGCTCATCACGACGCCTGTGATTCTCATTCTCCATCATCTTCTTGAATTATATCAACAAGTGCTTCCCGGTCGGATTTGTTCTTTCATGTTTTTATGGCTTTTCTTGCGTTTAGGATGATGGGAGATGAGGAAACCAAGACCGCAAGCCGAAGGAGAGCATAGTGCGGTTTAGGCGCTGAGCGAGAAACATCTCTTCTTCCGTTTTGGATTGTTCACTGATCTACAAATTGATCCAATTAATTGGATTCAATCCGAGCGGTTTTGATTAGGCATGGAAGTCGCAGTTGGGGTTGAGGACCGCACCGTAATGGGAGTTGGGAACCGCGGCACAGGTTTGGTGCCGTCGTCGTTGTCTGGTTTAGTGCGGCAGTAGGAACCGGCGTCGATGCCGTCATCTTGAGTCACGCTGGTGTCGAGAGCAGGGAATAGCGTGGACGCCGCGTTAAGGTAAGAACAACCATTGCTTCGTTCTAAGATAAAGATATAATTAACTTCTCATCAAAAAAAAAAAAAAAAAAAGGCTTACAGCTGATCATCGTGGGCTAATAGCTAAAAGACAAAGCAACCAGGATTATTATTATTATTATTATTATTTTCAAATGTAAAATAATCCGAACATTGTGGAAACGCCATCCGCTCCATCCACCCGATCCACCCCATCTTCCACTTCAGTCTATTTGGTCACACCCTTTTCTTCCTTCATTATTTACTCACCACCAGGGACTGGAAAACTTCAAACTGGAATCGATGACTTCACACGATCACCACCACCACCATCACAGCGGGTAGTTTTCCTCGAGATCTCCTTGTGTTTTGTTTCTTCCACCTTCAACAAAATCTTCACGTATAATCAATCTCTGGTGGACAGGAAAGCTGAGGGGGATTCACGTGCAGAAGAATCATGGATCGGATCTGATGGGAGGGTGTACCATAGCCATGACGGGCTGGCGCCACACTCGCATGAACCCATCTACTCACCTGGATACTTCACCAGAAGGGCTCCCCCTCTTCTCAACAGGGATTTCAATGAAAGAGCCTTCACTGTTGGTATTGGTGGCCCTGTTGGCACGGGGTATCCTCTTCTTCTCCCCCCCCCCCCCACCCCCCCGTCCCCCCCTCTCTCTCTCTCAGGATGTGTGTTGTGTGGATCCATAGTATCAGATCTCATCCTCTAGATCATCAGTCATCCCTGAGAAAAGAAAAGGGGCAAAATATTTAAGTCTGCTACCTTTTTTTTTCCCTTACACCCCTGACTCTGAAAGTCAAATTCTCAATTAATGATTGCTATTTGATTCTTAAATAAAAGTGGAGCAGGTTGGTGAGGGGGATCTACTTTGTTGTATGTATTTCCCCCGAATTTGCTAATAATTGTATATATCCTGGTAAATTTCCTAATCAATTAGAAAGGTTTTCTGGGCATAGGTTGACGGGAGAAGGCGAGTTAGGTACGCTAGTAAGCAAATTATCTTGCTATCTGTGCTTGTGATCCCTTGTTCTACATATGAATCTGCAGCTTGGAGTGTTCTTTTTAGTTGTTTCATGCTTTTCTACGAGTTACTGTGTTGGCCTTTTCTTATATAAAACAATGCATTTCACAAGCTATCTGTAGTGCTACGTGATTGCCAACGGAAAGTCACTTTATCATGTGCAGGAAAACAGCCTTGATGCTGGCTTTGTGTCAATCCTTGCGGGACAAGTACAGCCTTGCTGCCGTATGTATCATTAACTGAATATTTAGATAGTTCTTTCCTTCGTACAATCTATATTTGCCTTTTTTCACAAGGACATAAATTTTTAAGGTCAACATCCCTAAATTCCAAGGTACAATAGGAGGGAGGTGGACCATGGTTAGAAAATTATGAAGTGACCTATTATTTGGATTTTTGGAATTTTATTGGGTCTTTTATTTCTTTCAGCATTAATTAGGCCATTATTAGGGTCATGGCCCAAGTTATCTATTCTCTTTATATATCTTTTGGGTTAGTTCGATCTGAATTGGGGCTAAATTTAGTGTTTTGGGGGGTTTATTCTGATCTTTTTCTGCCACTACATTGGAATCTAGGACCTTTGTTCTGCATCACCCTATGTTGGAAATTTTCATTTTGTTGTTTGGTCGTTTTGAAATTTTGCAACTCTCACCTGTACCGACCAAAAGCTTGGTTTTGAATAGGATATGCATTTCCAGTGTGAATTGTGACCAAAATTGAAATCAATGAGGTACAAAGTCGGTTTCAGTGTAAACTGCAATTAAAGTTGAACCCACCACTATGGGGCTAGCCCTCTTTTGTTTGGTTCAACTCCCTCTTTTAGATGGATCCTCTTTGAGGTTGTTTCATTTTGTAATATTATTTCAAGATTTAGAATGCTAGCTAAGGTTTATTATTTGACATTTTTCTGGTTTTGTTTGTGTCGCTATTCCCCCCCCCCCCCCCCCCCCCCCCCCTCCCCTCCCCTCCCTTCCTCCTCTTTTGGAGATTTACAAGTTGAGTAAGGTTATTTATGCACCTCATCTTCTGCCTATTGTGACTCTTATCTTTGTTGTTAGCGGGAAGGCCCAATGGACTTGTTTTTTACTATGGTTTTATTATCTTTAGTAGCCATCATTTACTGCATATAATAGCCTAATGCGGCGCCTTGCTTCCCCGTGGCCTAGTTTTTTTTTTTTATTATTATTATTTTAAAGCAGCATGCAAAACGACATTGTTTGCATGCTATTGTGAAAGTAAAAAATAAAAAAAAATAAGAGGAAGAGGAAATCAAACAGAAGAAGAACTTCTTCTTCTTCTTCCTAATTCGCAAACCTTTACGCTGACTGAAGCCATCGGCGACAACTCCATGATACAGATCGTATTTTGTTTTATGAAAGGCAGGGCACTCTGGTAACAATCCTGATTGTTTATGATAATATTGTGATCAGCGGAAATGATGAGTTTGAATTAGCCAGTTGAAGGAGTTTCTGGCCTCTGAATTTTAGATCAAAGACTTGGTAGAACTGAAGTATTTTCTGGTGTGGAGGTTGCTCGATCTAGAGATTGGGGGGGGGGGGGGGGGGGGGGTGTTCTTTGTTTACCAGCACAAGTATATTCTTGGCATCTTGTGTGGTGCTGAGAAGATAGTGCCACCCGCCAGATACTCTCATTAATCCTGATATAAAGCTGAATCTTATAAAGGGACAACCGTACCAAAACCTTGGTAGATATCGGAGGATAATTGGAAAATTGTTATATTTCTCTCTTACAAGACCGGACATCACCTGTGTAGTTAGTATCTTGAACCAATGCATGCATTCTCAGATACTTGAAATCTTGTCCGGGACAGGGATTGTTGTTTGGGAGGCATAAGCACATGAAGATTGAAACATTTACGGATGCTGACTGGACCAGTCCAGTAGACAATAGACGATCTGTATCAGGTTATTGTGTGCTTTTTGGTGGAAATATTGTGACATAGCATTAAGCAGCAGCTGGTGGTTGTTCTGTCTAACTTAGAGGCTGAGTTCATATCCATGGCGAACAGTGTCTTTGAAGTGCTTTGGGTTCAGAGGTTACTGACGAAGGTGCAAGTTGAATTTGACTTGCAATTGTGATTTTAATGTGACAACAAGGCAGCAATAAGTATTGCTAATAATCCAGTCCAGCATTATTGTATGGAGCTGTGTTTGCTGTCGGTATCCACAGACCAGCAGAGTTGGATATATTCACCAAAGACCTACTTAAACCCTTTAAACCCCAATATGAGTTCCTTATGTCCAAGCTAGGTATGCTGAACATCTATACCTAACTTGAGGGGGAGTTTTGGTCAGCAGGAAGGCCCAATGGGCCTGTTTTCTGCTAGGGTTTTATTATTTTTAGTAGCCACCATTTACTGCGTATATTAACCAAATGCATCTGTTATAAATAAGAGCTCTCTAAGCCTTATTGAGCATTCCTTTCAATTACTCTTCTCCTCCCTACAATTCACATCCTCTTCTTTCTCTTGTTGGGCCTTTGGTTTGTGATGAACAACTATCTTTCATTACATTACTTCTTACCAAAAGAAGAAATTAAAGATCTACTTTTCCTTGGGCATGCATTGCAACATGTGGTGATTCCCTTGAAGTCATACGTGACCCTTTAGTGAAATAGCAATGTCATTGCAGGTGACGAATGATATATTTACAAAAGAAGATGGCGAGTTCTTGGTCAAACATGGTGCACTTCCCGAGGAAAGGATACGGGCTGTTGAAACAGGAGGCTGTCCACATGCAGCCATTCGTGAGGACATCAGTATCAATCTTGGCCCTCTTGAGGAGCTTTCTAATTTGTACAAAACTGACATACTTCTATGTGAATCTGGGGGAGGTAACTTGCGAGTTGATTTTTTTTTTTTTTGGCTTATTTTCCATCTTAATACTTATATCAGTCGCAGCTGTTTTGAACTATAATGGTATGATCCGGCCAGTAAACGAAACCAAAATCACTTTGGAACCATTAGACTAACATGTAAATTGGGAAAGAACTGAAAAAGATCATGAAAAATATGGTAATGAGCTTGCAATCAAAATGAGTAGAAGAAGAGGAATCATGACTGGTGATTCTTTTCCCTGTGAGCGTGAGCTGGTGGTTTGCTCTTTTTACCATGTTAGTTGTTCTTGTGATCATTATTTTACCATTTCTATTATGCTTCCCAGTAAGCTACGAAGCAGGGTTAGAATTGCTCATAAAACCTTGTGTAAAAAGATTGTCTTGAATGTTAGAAGTTAACCTAGTTTCAATTAGGAAAAAAAAAATTCAGTCATGATCCTTTTATTTTTCATCTTTTGATTTCATTATTTATTAACTTCTTTTTTTCCCCCCCTTTTTGGGTACAGATAATTTAGCTGCTAACTTCAGCAGAGAACTGGCCGACTATATAATTTACATAATAGATGTATCTGCTGGTGATAAAATACCTCGTAAAGGAGGCCCAGGCATCACGCAAGCAGATCTCCTTGTATGTAATTTATTCTTTGCCGACATGCATCTATTTAGGGGTACCCTATGAATTTGTCATAATCATATAGTCCTAGATGAACATTACGAGTTCTGATCGAGAAAGTGTTCTGTGCATTAGGTGATAAACAAAACTGACCTTGCACCAGCTGTTGGAGCTGACTTGGCTGTCATGGAACGCGATGCACTTCGAATGCGGGATGGAGGCCCATTTGTCTTTGCACAGGTACATTGACTGCAATGCTTTATAGTTTAGGTGCATTTTCTTTTCATGAACGCCAAAAAAAATAATAATAAGAGGACAAGACGACTTTTGTCATGGGAATTTAGGAAATTGCACGCAGTTTGCCCTCTTGTAATGGAATGGGAGGAACATGCATCCACATATTTTAAGAGGCCCATTTCTATGTTCAACGTGTATTGCACCTGGAAAGTTTGATGATCGATGACACTTGAAGGAAGTTAGCAACTCTGAAATTTGAATTCATATTTCTCTATCCAAAAATGATACTCAAGTAATCCATTATCAATCTGTCGGTCTGCTTCTAGCATTTAAACTTTAACCTCGAATGTTCTTGATAAACGCACGGCGTGGCAATTCAAATTCTAATCATATGCTGCAAATTTTGGATTGTGTACTTGTCAGGTGAAGCATGGAGTTGGAATGGAGGAGATTGTGACCCACGTTTTACAGGCTTGGGAGGCAGTGACTGGGAAGAAACGGAGGCTGTGACATTTGTTTCGGAAAATTACGAGGCCAGCCCCCATGCTTGTATTGCACCGCCCTTTACTGTAGCGTGTTCACTCGAGGATGCTGCTTTTTAAAATGTTTTTTAACTAGCGATCGATGTAGACCTAAGTTCCGTGTTTTTTGTGCGTACATTTTCTAGATTTCAATCTGCAGTTCGGCTGCTTGAATTTTAATGTAGGTAAACAATTTAAATCTGATTAATCGGATTATGGAACTCTTAGTCAGAAGGTTTCATTCGGGAAAAATCAAAAAAAGTGTGCACAAATGTTCTCAAAACATTGTTTATGATGTTTTTTTTAGTCGCGTTTGAAATTTGAATAAAAATTATTATAAAACTTAATTTATTAAAGGCTTAGTCCATATAAGCTCACATGATAATTAGTCCATCTAAACCCTTGACACATTTACACTTACCTAACACCCATTTGCCCCATCTATATATATATATATATATATATATATAGGGAAAAATTAGTATGTAGTGGTTGAATATAAGTTAGATGCAGCGTTTATCTTGTGATGGTGAAAAAAAAAATTAAAATGATGTTATTTTGATTTTTTTTTTTCATTATCTTATATGTGCTACTCACCGTAAAAAAAAAATATTTGTCATTTTCCGCTTTAATTGGCGATAAAATTGTAATTAACTGATAATTAGCTTTTCACATTTTTGCAGGATGTCAGAATCATTAAAATTGATCAGAGAAATAACTCATCAGACTTGGAGGTCATCGAAAGCTAAAATCACGGCGATAGAGAAGAGTGTCCTGCTATAAAATAATTCTTACTTTTAAATTTTTTTCAACTTCTAAAAGTAATTCTAGGCCACAACAACACAAGCACTTGCTTTTGAAACTGATGTTAAATATTATTAATTCTCGGCTTCATGGTGAATATAAAAGATATTATACACTAAATGCCATCGTTAGAGCTATGACTAAACTCTGTCCACAACTCACTAGAGGCTCGGGAAACAAAGAGAAGATGTGTACGAACGAGATATTCAACAACAAAAAGAAGGCCAAAAAGAGGTACATAGCTTGTACAACTTAAAAGTATACAGTAACGATGATAATAATAACAATACCAATAGTAAATAAACATATTGTTCACAGTAAAGAATTGATAATACTATTTTTAAAAATTTATTATTGTCTTATATGAATTGTATTTAGTTAGTAAATGTTTGAATTAAATTTTTCGTCTTTTAAATTAATAAAAAAAATGGTAAAATTTTTATTTTTGTGAATATTTTTTACCATGTAAATAATTGTTATATTTTATGTGATGAATATTATATTCTTTATATAAAAGGTATTAATGAAAAAGTTTAACATTTCTTGAATTAATTGTTTGTACCAAACATAACAATATCACATTCTGAATAATTCATCTAAGTTGATAAAAAAAAAATGTCACATTCTCGTATTCTCATTCATAATAAATGGACTCTACATATCTAAAGGTTCCCATTATGGATAAAACCTCGATAGCCTCCACGACTTTGGTATATGAGTTGCGACGAACGTCACAAAGGCATAATAGTGTATTTCAGGAAAGCATATGCTTGCAACAATTGTACACACATTCCCAAGCAACTCCAAGGCAAGCTATCTTTGCCATATTCACTTATAATATTTACAACTTTTTACTTAGTATTTATAAAAATGAACGTTTATTTATATCCCTTCAATAGGTTTTGCATCAAAGTTTTGACACCACACCCACAGAGGCTACCGCTATCATATTTAGGGATTTGATTTGTTCCCATCGAACAAAAAGATTTAGGTTTTTAAATTTTTAAAATTTATCTATCAAGAATATTTCTTTTCACTTTTTTAAAAAATATTTTATAATTAATTATAATTATATCAGCATTTGACTCGACATAAATAAATTCCACTAAGTAATGCCACTAAAAATGATAATTTTAACTCGAAATGCAACTTCAAAATTCTGGCTTATTTAACCCAATAAGCACTTGCTGGTCATATCGCAATTACAAAGGATGTGTTTGACTACTTTTTTATTAATATAATCTTTATATAAATTTATTTAAATATTAAATATTAATTAAAATAATTAAGAAAAAATTGATATGTATTAAAAAAGATAAAAGTGAAAGGAATAGAAAGAAAAATTAGGGGTGGGCAGTTAAGAGAATAACTTTTATAACCGTAAAATATTTGATTTACAAGTCGTTTTGAGAAGATATTATAATATTTGAAAGAAAATAATGATATTTTAAATATTTTAAAATTCTACGATTTGAATGATGGAAAATAATTATTTTCCACCTCAGTCCTTTTCTAATCGAAAGATTTGATGAAAATACAATTTAAAAATTAAAAAAACAAAAAAAAACAAAAAACAAAACAATAAAAGGCTTATTTGATGCATTGGCCTTTGTACTTGCGCTAGCATCTTATTTAGAACCCTAACAGTTCCGTTCGAAAGAGTCGACACAAACACGAACACGCGCAAATTTCAATCAGCAGAGCATTAGCCAACAGTAAATCTGAGGGAGAGATTGTTCGAAAATGGCGGATGATGAGGCGAAGAAGAAGAGAGTAGTAGTGGAATCGTTGGGATGGCTAACAGAATCGACAATCATGCCGAAGAAGCACAGGGCTATAGCTGGCGTTGGACCTTCTTCCATCGTAGAACTCAAGGCTGAGCTCTACAAATCGCAAGAGGAATCCAAGAAATCCCGAAAAATTGGTGGCCCCGACGTAAATCTCCACCGTGCCAAGGCCAAAATCTCAACTCTTGATCCCTTTTCCCACAAGAACCCCGGCGTGGATGCTCGCGCTCACAAGTATGCCCTTCTTTAATTTATATCAACTGTTTAATTCGTCGCAAGTTTCATTGGCTATTTGATATTTGATGAATTCATGTGGAAATTGGATGATTTTATGTGGTAATCAGTTATACGTGAAATGGCGTCTGAATTCTGAACTCTTATTATGCTAAAAAATTTACCTGAACTCGGATCCGCAGTGAAGTAGTTCCTGTTCATAATACAACAAGCTTTTCTGAGCTCCAGATTCCTAACCAACTTTTTCTTTATTGCTTTTCCCTTATTAGAAAATTAAGGTTTCCAACCATTGTGAGGTTCAAATCCATAACTGAGCTGCCCTTTTGTTCTTTCTGTTTTTGGTTTTGTCATTATTTTATTTAGTCTAGTAATACAGCTTAATGGTAGAGAGAAAGAAATAAATAATGAAATATCGAACCAATGCAACTGCACAGTCTTACATTACATGAGAACTCTTCAAATGATGGGGCTTCTAGTATAGCCTTGGATGTGAGTTATGTGGACCATAGTTGTGAAATCATGAATAGTAAGATTCAGTAACACATACAAGAATAACATTTTATTTGAAGAATATCTTAGCAAACTATTCTTTATGCTTGTAAAATGGTTCTTATAAGCATTTTTTTTTGGGTTAATTGTGTTTTTCTTCAACAAAAAAAATAAAGAGTCGACTTCGTCATTGTTTGCTGGGAAAATGAGGAAAGGGGCAAACACGTCTATTATTTCATTTGGGGGTTCATGTTAGCAAAGAAGGGAAGTGTCCGAACCCATAGGATTTCCTACATATGTTCATGGGTGAATCAGACCTTTGTAGTTATGTAGATCGTAGAGCAATGGGGATCATCAAAGCTTAGCTCACCTTGTAATTGTTGGCTGTTTTGGGTGGTTTGGTCATGAGAAAAATGGAGAAGATGCTAATCTTTTTTGCTCTCTTTCCGCTTTGTGTAAATTGCTTTCATGGGAGAATCTTCCAAAGACCTCTCTGACCTCTCTTTTTCTTCCTAGAAGAATCCTTCCTGCAAAACCCCATGTTTTTGCTTACATCGAGTGGGAAAGGAGGGGAAATAAAGAGGAATCCCTAAAAGGGAACCACGTGTCACTATGACAGCTGAGGAGCCCAAGGCTCAGTGGCTGAAACTCTCCTCATGAGGAAGAAATGGGTAAAAACTCATAGGCCAAGGCCCAAAAAAGGCATCTCATTAAGGGATTGAGCCTAAGGCTCAGAAGAAAGTGGGCCCAAAGAGAAAATCCCTTAAGGATCGAGACAAGGGTTCGTAAAAGTGGGTCAAGAGGCCCCAAAACGAGAAGGTATCCCCTTAAAGATTGTGTCTAGGCTTAGAAAAGAAACAACTCTTTGTTGACTTGGTCAACAAGAATCTAAAGCGAAAGCGCAAGTGTGTTTTATACAAGCTCAATTGAAATGATTAATTTTTCCCAAAGGGGAGAGAAGAGACGCCACAGAGCCGGTGGTTCAAGCTATGACCCCCTTATCGTCGCGGCTTGTTTATGTTGATAGGCTAATGGGGACCAGCGAGAACCCGTAATTCAAAATGGGTAAGGGAGAACGTGGGGTTCGAATTAGGATGCGAAGAACCCTATGGTTTAGGACAATTGCTTGGTTCACTTGGATTGACTTGGCATACTGACTAAAAGGAAGAAGCTAGGAGCTAGGATGGAGTGACATTGGTACGGCGATACGATACATTTTTGACAAAGGGCATGCAATTCTTGGAAAAATAAACAATTTTAACACGTTACACATTATATGTGTGTGTGTGTGTGTGTATCTATATATATATATATATATATATATATATATATATATGAAATTTCAAAATTCAAGTTAAATGTGCAAGCCATCTAAAAATGAAAAAAAAATCAGCAAAAAAGTAACAAATTAGTTGTTGCAGCCATGAGTAGAAAATACAAGAATTTAGGAGCTTCTAATGCTTCTTAAGAGAAGAAAGGATTGGCCAAAAATCATCATGGCCGCAGCCACATAAGGCCCCAACTGGTCGGAATGACCTTCCCTTGGTTACCAGAGAGAGAGAGAGAGAATGTGTTGCTCGAGAGATCGAGAGAGAGAGAGACAAACCTGAAGTTGCTGGTCACCGGAATTGTTGGTCGGAGACCCTCCGGGAAGGGGGATTTAGGTTTAGGATTGCAAAGGGGGAGGCGTGTGGGGGCGGGGGGGTTGGGGGTAAAGTAAAAAAGTTAACAGGGGAAAAAAAAAAGGAGAAGGAAAAAATAAATAAAAAAGAAGGAAAACAAAACAGAGGGGAAAAAATGTCTCCTGCATCATTTTTTTTTTGGGGGGGAGGGGTGGGGACGTGTGTCCCCAATGTTGACTGTGTTGGACGCGTTGACCACGTGTCTCGGACATGTCAGGAGTGTGCCAGGAGAGTGTCGAACATTGGTACGTAACCCATTTTAGAGTGTCGGTGCTTCATAGGGAAGGATGCGCAAATCTGTTTGGCATCTGTTAAAGAGATTATTTGACTGTCGGAAGATGAGTTTGATTTGCATCTTAGAAGTCCAAATTTTGAAACAGGAACCCTACAATTCGAATTAAAAGTTGGATGAATTGTAGTTCAAATTCGGCAGTATAACCCTACGGTTCAAATTAGGGGTAAAAGAACCAATGGTTCGAATTAGAATATGAAAACCCAACAATTCAAATTAAAAAACAGAATCCTATAGTTCGAATTAGAAGATGGGGAACCCTGGGGTTCGAAATACAAAATAGAGAACCAATGGTTCGAATTAGACGAATTTTACTGCTGGGTTCGATGAAGAATGTTCTACGTATCTCATCAAGGGAATTAAGCCGTTGTAGTTCTGATAGAGGCATCATAGACCATTTATAATTAACACTTGGTTCCCTCCTCTCATTAGGTTTGGCAGATGGAAATGATGGGGTGGGCCATAGGTCTAGAATAAACATGCAGTTCAAATGAAGAAAGCCTCTAATACAAATAGGCATTGGCATCAAGGCGTTGGCCATGTGCTTGGACACCTAGGCAACCTCAAGTCGCCCAAAGTGATAAATTATTGTATATATGTATATATATAGTGTACTTTTATTTGTAATTAATTTTATTGAAGCTTAGCAAGAGTTTTAAATGCATTGTTTTTAAATTTTGAATTTTTCTTAAAAGTTGGAGACTTACATTTAAGAGTCTTTTAGGTTTCCCATAAAAAAAATAGTAAACAAACCTTTTACTTCTGGTTGTAGTGCCATTTATGTTTCCCAAGAAAAATAAGAAAACCTTTCACATGTTTCCATTACTTGTGTTGTTTTTAAATAAAAAAAATTGACCAAGGCGAGTGTTCACCTTGCCCTTCCTGCTATGCCTAGCTTAGGTGATGCCTTGATAACTATGTAAACAAGTGGTTTGAATTAGAAAGGCCTCTAGAGGAGAGGACTCAGTCTATAATGAGTCAATTGTTCGAATTGAAAAGACCTCATAAGGATTCGAGGTGAAACATGGGTTTGAATTAGAAGAAATCCTAAAACAAATAGGTGGTTCGAATTAGGTTGAACCATTGGTTTGAATAGAAAAACCCTAAAGTGAACATATGGTTCAAATTAGGTTTGAGCCATGGGTTCAAATTAGAAGAAACCCTAAAGCAAATAGTTGGTTCGAATTAGAAGTAACTCGAGAGAAATAGACTATAAGTCTCAAGTGAACCAACGGTTTGATTTAAACATCTTTTTCTCTAACCAAAACAGAAGGTTCAAATTAGGGAAGTTTCTCCATAGAACCGTTGGTTTGAATTAGAAAAAAACTTCACAGAAAAGGACTTTAAGTTCAAGAAGTGAACCAATGGTTCGAATTAAGCGGATTTCCTCTAACCTGAACAGAAGGTTCGAATTTTGAGAGTTTTTTCACAGAATCAATGGTTTGAATTAGGATAAACTCCAGATAATGGCTCAGGAAAATATCATGGCATCAAAGGTGGAAGGTAAACATAATCCCATCGGACGTGCTTGATTTATTTGTGGGGAAAATGAAGGAAGGCGCAAACATATCTACTATTTGATTTGGGGGTTCATGTTCACAATATCATGCGGATGATTATTTTTTACATCAAATGCTTTAGCAAGGTTAGGAACACCTTCCATTAAAATCTCATGATAAGGGGACACTAAAACAAATAACTCCATGAAAGGAGAGACCAAAAGACCAAAACTTGGGAAAGAAGGGTGAAAGGAAGACGGAGATACAATTTGGGGAGGAGGAGCATTTTGGCTCAGAAGGATCTAAAACCATAGAGTTTCCTACATATCTCCATGAAAGAATTAGACCCATGTAGTTCTATAGCTCGTAGGGCTGTGAGGATGATCAGGGTTTAGCTCATCTTGGCATTGCTGGCTGTTTTGGGTGGTTTGGTGATGAGAATGGAGAAGATACTAGGCTTGTGCTCTCTGTGTAAGCTGTTTTTACAGAAGAATCCTCCAGAGACCTCTTTGACCTCTCTTTTTCTTTCTAGAAGAATCCCCTCTGCAAAACCCTAGGTTTCTGCTTATATTGAGGGGAAAAAGGAGAGGAATGCAGATGCATTCCCTCCTCGCTTTGGACCCAAAAAAATTCTCCTCCCTCGGAAAGGAGGGGAAATAAAGATGAATCCCTAAAAGGCAACCACATGTCACTATGGCAGCATTGGGAGCCCAGGGCTCAACGGTTGAAACTCTTCTTATTATTGAGGAAGAGATGAGTAAAAGCCCACGGGCCAAGGGCCCAAAAAGGCATCCCATTGAGGGATTGAGCCAAAGGCTCTGAAGAAAGTGGGGCGGGAGGCCCAAACAGAATTTCCCTTGAGGATCGGGCTAAGGATTCAAACAAGTGGGCCTAGAGACCCCAAAATGAGAAAGTTTCCCCTTAGGGATTGAGCCATAGGCTTAGAAAAGAAACAAACCTTTGTTGACTTAGTCAACGGGAGTCCAAGCAAAAACACAAGTGTGTTTTATATAAGCTCAATTGAGATGATTAATTTACGCTGGAAGGAGAAAAGAAGCTCCAATAGTCATCATTAAAGGATTTGCTAGGCTTTTTATTTGTATTTTGGGAAATTTTAATTTGAATCTCTCACCATTTTTGTTTGTTTTAGGGTCTATTTTAATTATTTTAGCTATCCAAATGATTCACTTAGTGAATCGAATCATTTTGATGGTGAATTGAAAAATCATATGAATCGAATTGTGAATCATAAGATTCTAATTACTATGTTATGAACTATTATGTGCAGTGCACACATATAATAGATGTTCATCAAGAGTTTTGTTGAGAATGAGGTGCACAGGAGTTCATTTCGATTTGCAACAACTGAGTTATGGTATTTTTGACAGTTTGTATCCCCTGAAGCTTGGACTTTTATTTTGGCCACCAGAGCTCAGGCTTTGGTCTCCTTTGGCTTCGGGGTTCTGCCCTGGGTCCTGGGTATGCCTAATGATGTGGTGGAGCAGCACATTCAGCAGCAGTAAATAGTGAACAGGAGAGTAACAGCAGTGGGTAATAGATCTTTTGGAGAACGGCTCCTCTGCTGGTAGTTTAGTGCTTGCCCACCACTCATCCAACAAATAACTTGATACTTGTTTATAATATATAAATTTCAATCATATAGATTGTTTTTGCAATAAGTAATTTATAAATTTACCAATTTTCGTAAAATTTCAAGATTTGTCGGGTACACATGTTAAGGATGAAAATTTATAAAAATTCTAAATCATTATAACCTCTCTTACAGCCAATTCATCCCTAAGATGAGTGGCCTATATGTTGTCTAATTGAATGAAATTTAGTAGTTTCTTTGCCATTTTAGGTTCTTTCATTCTATGAGGTTGAAATTTATAAGTTATGAATAAGTTATTTACCGGACAAGCGGAGGACAAGCACCAAAAATACCAGCAGATGAGCCAGTTCCGATTTTTTGTGTGTTTGGAACACGAGAAAAATTGGATACTTAATATTTCTGAATAACCATGAGTAATTCTTAGAGGTTTATATTATGTGCTACATAAAACCCTATAGTCCTAGCCCTGAATCCGTGAAGAGTTTGTGATTACAACCCTCTATCATTTTAGAAAAAGTATGCGCTAGTCATGTGACTAATAAAGATTTAATGTAATAGATTACTGAGCTCAGATCTAAACAAGACCCTGGGGTTGGAAGAAGGCTCGTCTCAATGAGGACTTAACAAGATCTTCATGTATAACTGGCGCAGTCTTCTTCAATTCCTCCTATGCAGTCCATGTATTCACAAGTTGATACTTCACTAGAACACGCCGATGCAAATTCTCTTTTTGGCTTTACTTCTTCAGCATCATTTATATCTTCAACCACATCCATAGGCTGTTTAGGAAGTTGATCAGCTGCCAGTTCGGCTGCGACCTATTACCATCAAATCTCTCATACAAACACATATCTGAAGGTAGACAGGACTGAGATGATATTTAAGTGACGTAAGATGAAGTACCAATTCATTCTGATTTATATTGAACAGAAAGTACCCTTACGTGCCTATCTCTTCAATTCTGAGTTAGCTCTCTGTGCCTATCTCTTCCAACTGCCTCTCCCAACTTCTGTATCCCTCATACTTGTGTGTGCAGGCTTAAGTTTGAATTTGTGTGACATGTGGCTCTTTTTGTGGAATATAATTACTAGTAAACTGATATATCTGTAGAGCAGATGCCACAAAACACCTTAAATTTCATGAATTGTTTGAATTAGATGAGGCACTCTATCAATTCTAATTTATCTCTCTGCATCCAACTCTTCCTATCTTTTCTCTCCTCTTTCTCTACCTCTCATATTCACGTGTGTGGACTTCAGTGTGGATTTCTGTAACGCATGTGACTCTTCTTGTAGAATATACTTACGAGTATATTGATGGATCGTATTCAGTTCAAAAAATTCAACTATGCTATTAGGTGCTGCAGAATGACCAACATGTAGTTTGTTTTATCATTCAAAGTGGCTTAGACAGTTCATCCTACTCGCCTTCCCTTTTGAACTAGATTCTCTTTTAGGCATGCTAATGGAACAATTGCACAGGTTGTCCCACCAATTTGAATCACTGGAACAACTTTATTTCCACATAATATACCTGACAGAAACATGTTCAAGTCTTCCTTTCCTCTTTTTATCTTTGTGAGCCATCGTCACATTGACATGGTCTTGTTCTTTTGGTTTACTTTTTTGATAAATCAACAACTAGCAGATAAAGTCGGATTTCATTAAAATACTTGGAGTTAGAGGTCAATCATTTTCTGCTGAACTCTTTTTTAAGGGGCTGTTGGTGTACATGATTCATCTCTTCACAGAGCCCATATCTGACCAGTCCAATACTCAGTTGAACAGGCTTGTTTCCTTTGCCTTCTGATTTCCTGTGAATTGCCTCTAACTGAATTAGATGGAGGCACCCTCAGTCAATTAAGTTGGATGCTCTTTCTAAGGCCTTGTTAGCCATTATACCCCTGAACTGTCGCTCTCTTATTGGACAATGCATCACATTCACAAGCTACATTTCTGTATCAACATCAACCTGACAGCCAACAATACCCTCAATGAATATTACATCAATAATTGAGAGATGCAAAGATAGACATGGATTGATATCTAATAGGGACTTGCACTCCGTACTCTCATGAGGCTTTCTTCTCCTTCATTCTGATTGATTGTGTGTTTTTCTTTTTCTGGTTCTTCCATCTGAGGATTTCCTGTCCTCTCTGGTACTTATACTTTTTCCTTTCTCATGAAATTCTTCTTTTATCCAAAATAAAAATAAAATAAAAAAGATGTAGATTGATAATTGATTTAGATTTGGGATCAAGAGAGATAAATGCAGGAGATTTGTAGAGTGGGGACTTTGAAGAAAGCTAAGCTGGGGAAAAAAAAATATCACGGAATAAATATGGGCCTTCTTCCCCCATCTTCTGCTTTGCCAATCTAGGTATTCCTACCAACTTCTAGGTAACTAGTAGCCGTCTCTCTTAATTTCTGTTGTTGGTCCTCCTCCCATAGTGGTTGGCAATCCTCACGGTCGCTGTTGCAGGCAACGAGTCCCTCCCCCTCATCATGTTGGTCATGGTTTTCCACCCAGATCTTTTTTCTTTCGTGATCTGGGTATGGAGGAAATGACATCAATATAATACACAGAACAAACCATTAAAGAATAAAAATAAAAACATATATAAAGAAACATCACTAAAAGGGTGTTGGAAAATTTGCTGAACTTTAGAGGTTCGTTGCTTACGTTATCAAACAATTACAGGTAGATATTATTTCCCACAAGTCAGATACAAATACAGTGTTCAGGACTTGACATTTAGTTGGCACAATTATCAATACTCCATGGACTATTATTAGTCTTTTTATATATTCTGTCTGGATCTCCTGCGCCTATTTGACATCGTGTTCTATGGATTATATTTCAGGGACAAGCTTGAGCTGAAAGCTGTGAAGGATGGAACAGCTAGTTATGCTGCATTGGAGAAAAAGGCTGAGCTATACGAGAAACTCAAAAGGGGTGAGCTATCAGATGAGGAAGATAAGGAGAAGTATTGTGTTGATTTTTTCCACAAGAGCCTAGACGAGTCACAGCAGGCAGAGGCCCACACTAATTCTCCTACAGTACCACCAGAAAATGAGGATGGGGAAAACGAAGCTTCTGGGCTGTTTGACTTTAAACCTGTTGGTCTTGGACAAAGTGCTGGAACAAGAGACCATGACGAACACAAGCGTTTTGTAAGGTAAGATAAACGGCATGTGGTAATGTTTCTAATGTTAACGTGACTCTGAACTACTCAGATATTGTTTACCCACACTGCAAAAGTTCGTTAGGGTTACTTGGGCACTTCTTGGCTGGGGGAACTCTTTTTCCAGTCCATAGGAACATGATCCGCCATCTGATAATTAATGCTATGATGGTCCATTATCTTCCGTAAGTCCATCCACTTTTGTGATCAATGATGGCCCACAACTTTTGCTATATTAGGGTAAAGGGAGCGTGGTAAATCTCACCAAGCCCTGTTTTGGGTGAGTTGACCAAATGGCGCTTCTGCAATGGTGCAAGGACACCCTAGTTAGGTTTCTGAAAAGAAAAAAATTTATCGGTCGTCCGTGATGCAATTTCAAAATGGGACTAAATTTGGTATTTTGTTTTTCCTTCTCAACTGTGTTTATAATTGCATAATGTTATTGCACATCCAATGATTCAGGGAAGTTCATGAAGAAGTAAATAAAGCTAGAGAGAAGACTTCTGAGCTGAAACTCCGCAGGCAACAAGAGGCGATCGCTCGTCGGGGGAAACTACGGGCGACCTATCTCCGAGCAAAACTCGATAAAGTGCTAGCAGCGTCGAAAACAGATCAGACATGATTGGTGGATCGGTTTACATCCCCTTTTTGCTTTACTGACTTCAAACTAAGGCTGTTCTCTTGTATTGTTGAGGAAACTTCCGGTCTCCACCCTGTTCAATTAAGCAAAGGGTGAGATTTTACAGGTATAGACTTTGTGTAATCACCAGGGTTTTGCACGAAAATGTGAATGCATGTGTCGATGATTAACTTATCCCTCGGATAAGGAAATCACGCTCAAGAGGGTTGAAAGCCCATTGAGCCCTTGACACTACCCTTTCTCTCCTCTCTGACAAAGTTTGCCGCCGCCTCCAATTCACAGTTGCCTTCCCAACTCAATAGCTTGCGGCCTCCTCTCCTCCTATGGTCGTCTCCTCAATCAGTTGATCTTGCAGCAGATTTCCTGTCAAGTCTTCAGTTTGAGGGTTGCTCGGGCAGATCTATAGATCTGTAAACCCGTTTGATCATCTCGACTATTTCGTTGTTTTTTCTAATTTTTCCTCTTTTAACTTTTGGATTGTATAGTCCTCAAACAGACAGATCGAGCTTTCTGTGGGTGCTGTATTTTTCGCCTTATTTGGTTCCAAACTCAGGGTGAGCGCATCTATGTGCGTTCAATTGGGTTGATTTGCGATCCGAATGCGCTGGAGGATCAGATTGAATCGGTAAATTATCTGCACAGAATGTACACAAAATCAATATGGTAAACCTGCATTTCTTTCGTTTTTAAAGTTTCCATAATTTTAATTTATCATTTCACGTTTCGATTATATTTTTCATAATATTAAAAACAATTGGGGGTAATTTTGTCCAGAAAAATAGCTTTTTGATTCTATAACATTAGATGGGACATGAAGTTTATCCGGCTTGATATTTGATTGGATTTCAAATCTTCTTCTACGTTTTCCTGGGGATTCAGATCCCCTAAAGTTTTTTTCTCCGGTTTATGGCACAGTTTATATTTTCTTTTTTCATTCAATACATTTTAAAAAAAATTTAACATTATAAATGAAAATAATATTAAAAATTTACATGATTATTAATTTTCAAGTAGTTTAGAAATATAAATCTTATTTATTCTAAGCATAGAAAATTCTAGGATTGTTTTTAAGTTTGGATTTTTTTTTTAATTTGAATGGATGGGTTTTATATTTTCAAATCACTTAAAAATTAATACACGTGTGTACTTTTGGTAGTTATTTTCGTCTATATCATTTAAATTTTTTTTAAATGCATTAAATTAAAAAAATTCATGCAAATTGTATCATGAACCGGAGAGAAAGAGGGGAGAGGATGTGTTTTGGTTGTCTTGGTAATCATCTGATGGTCAGAATTCTATTTTACAACCTTAGGCTGCTCATGTCCTACGATCAGGTCCATGTATAGAGGGACAATGCTAGATTCGCAGGGGGTTTGTGAACGCGCACATGCATGGGATTCATTAGGACCGTCGATTTCGAATCAGCGAATCAAGGGTCTGGATCTCTCTGAATTTAAACAAATAATAATAGTAATTAATTTCTGAGACTCTTACCATGTCTCGCCGTCGAATGAACTCCTACAACCTTCCCACTCTTAACACGTGCCAGTTTTACTTTTAGACTTTTTAGTTGGTTCTCGTGCTTTTAGTTAAATTTCTGTTTTTAGAACTCATGTGATATTGGATCTAAATAATTTTATGTATCGTGGGTTCAATTCTGTTTTGTTTTCGATTTAAGATTAATATTAAATATTTTTCGATATTATTTAGACCGTTCATTCTTTGTCCCGAAATCCCGAAATTTATAGTTAAAGTTATGGATATGGATAAATTTATTTGTTTCAATATAATTCTGTCTATTATATTGAAATTTAACATGTTATAAAAATTTATGAGAAATAACACATTTACCATAAAGGACTTAATTTTGATGCAGCTGTTGCATTTAAGTTATCGACAATTACTACATATTAGTTTGTCCCATAAATCATAAATAGAAATATAATAGAAACTCTTATATCAAACAAAATAAATTTGTACATGGTAAATGCATTTTTTTTAGGGTAAATCTACTTTTAAATCCTGGGCACACCTTAACAATAAATGTGGGAATGTGACGAATTTTTATTGGTTCATTTATTATTACTTGTCCAAAATAATCCTCAAAAGATCCAATAAAGATATGCCAAGTCAATATTTTCGTGCGAAGATTGTGTTAGTAGTATTACTTTTTTTTCTTTCTTTTTTTAGTTACCGCTTTTTAATGGGTAAAAATGTTAACATAAAAATTTGAACAATTCTATGGATATAAAGAATTTCACAACAAAGTCACAAAGGCTTATGTGTTACAAATCCACGAGAGCACATATTGTCATTTACTAAAACAACCCTAACTTAGCCATAGATTTTACAATTTTGTTGTGAAGTTCTTTGTATGCATAAAATTATTCTTTAAATATTGGAAAAATTGCACTTAAACTCCCTTTTGTTTGACCCTATTACAAGAAACCTCCCAGTTCAATGGATTTATAAAAGTTAATTTTTTTCATAAAATTTAATAGTCTATTGTTACACAAATTTTCTAGAGTGTTTAGGTTTTCAAACTACTCAAAATTAACTCATTAGTCTCGATCATAGTGGTTCTTAAAGAAATGGGTGTAATTATTATTAAAAATAGACCTTAGTTTCGCAACCAACCCCTAAATCTTCACCACCATGAAACTAGAAGAAATGGATGTTTTATATTTCTTGTACTATGAAGTTAATATATTTCTTGTATTAAAAAAACAGGCATTTGTATGCTTATAAAATCCAAATATCCTTTCTAAGAGCCAAAGAGCCAAGTATTCTCATAAGAGTCAACCCTTGTTGGCCCTACAAAAATTCATGGAAAAATATGGTGACCAATTCAATACATCTTCTACTAATTATTCAAATTTGAGGTTAATTTGATAAATATAATTCCATCCAAATAGTTGAAGTTTATAACATTTATTCTTGACTTCTTTGTTTACCATGTTAAAATCAAACCTTGACCACCATGAGGAAAGCTCATTTATAATCTCATGAGGTTAATGACTGCCATAAGAAATTTTTGGGCTTTCTCTAGCATTGTCCTATATATATAGGTTTGGAGTTCCTAATAGCACCCCCACAAATTCTAATCTTGCGAATTGAATATACATCCAAAAAAAACAAGAAGACGTGCAAATTTTCACAGGTCAAAATCCTTTTTGCAATCTTATGCAGGTCCTACAAAATGTTGCTCATATCCTATCATGACACCCCTAAACTCTATCGATTTTGGGGTACATATTGAGCGTACATGAAAAAACAGTGATACATGCTAGTTTTTATATAATTTTATTATGTATAAATCTCTCATTCATTTCGAATTTTAAATATTCAAAATGGTTATAAAAGTCCAAACCTCTTGTTAGTTTGTGACGTAAATGGGAACACAATACGTAATGTAATTGGCACGTACCCTCTTATTTTTTCTTCCTTGTTCAATTCACATTCTTGAGGGGAAAATTAACTACGAACACGCAAGGTTGGGAAGAGACCTAACCCGACCCTTCCTTTCTGCCGGCCTATGAACTTATGGGCCAATTCAGTCACATTTATAAACCGAAGGATTCAGGACCTCATAAAAAAGGAATCAGGAAGACCTGATTGCCAAAATTTGGAGAAATGGCTAATGGTCAGAATGCTTTTGAGCCGGGGCTTAAGATCGTAGCCTGAGGTTTGGCTTGGCCCAGTGGCCTAGTCCAACTTTTAGTGTGTTTCGATAGTAATTTCCCTTGATAAAACATTTTGTTTGGATTCTGATTTTAATTATTAAGGAAGAACCCAGCTCCCAGTAGGGTAATGTTGCCGTTGAAGTGATAATGATTAAGGTCACGATCGCACCCTCATATCATAGTTTTGCGCCAAATTTGCTTCCACAGGGAGAAGTTCAGAATCCCAGAGTAACCCTTCAATTAAAGGCAATAATTTTGAGAGGGGGGAATAGAAATGAAGTATACATAAGGTAGCTGTGAGATTCCTTTCACATCTGACAAACCACTCCATAAACAAACCAGCATTTGGAGAAAGGGGTTTTTCTTTTTCCAACCTACCCTACTTTTTCCAAACTTTGTGTCTATCCTACTTTCGTAAAATCGCGGATAGCATCCGCATTTTCTCTCACCTCCCTCCTGACATGCCCACTGAGATGTGTTAGGGCTCAGAAACCGAAAATCGCAGATACTATCCCTGTTTTTAATTTTTTATTAATTTTCCCACTGAAATTGTGGATCATACCTACAATTTCTAAGCTTGTTCATATACTTCTATATAGTTCAGTTGGTTAGAGTGTAGTTGTTAGTCAAAAGCTCTAATGTTCAACCTCGACCTCTATCCCCTTTCACTCTTTTTTCCCACATATGCTGTTCTTCTAGTTTCTTTTTTATTCCAATTCATTTTTCTTTTCATTAAAAATTTTAAAAGTCAAGAAATTGGTTCCCACATATGCTGTTCTTCTAGTTTCTTTTTTATTCCAATTCATTTTTCTTTTCATTAAAAATTTTAAAAGTCAAGAAATTGGTGAAAACTTGATGAAAATTTAAAAGTAATAATTCAAAATTCAAAATTTAAATTTGAAATATAACTAACTACTAAAAATTAAAATTTTGAAATATAACTAATTACTCAAAATTTAATTTTTGAAATATTAAATTTAAAAGTAATAATTCAAAATTCAAATTTTAAATTTGAAATATAACTAACTACTAAAAATTTAAATTTTGAAATATAACTAATTACTCAAAATTTAATTTTTGAAATATTACTAACTACTTCAAAATTTAAATTTTAAATTGGAAGAAAAAAAAAACAGGAAGAACAACATATGTGAGAAAAAAATTAAAGGGGATGGAGGAAAGCGTTGAATATTGGACCTTGTGGTTAACAACCAAATACTCTATGTTAGTTATATTTAAAAATTTAAATTTTGAGTAATTAGTTATATTTCAAAATTTAAATTTTTTAGTAGTTAGTTATATTTCAATTTTAAATTTTAAATTTTAAATTATTACTTTTAAATTTTTATCAAGTTTTCACCAATTTCTTGACTTTTACCTCTATCCCCTTTCACCAATTTCTTCTAGTTTTTTTTTTATTCCAATTCATTTTACTTTCCATTATTATCCACCGGAAATGGTTGAAACATAGCGAGCATGGGTCTAACTTTCCTTGGATTGTTGAAAAGAGAGGGGAGGTATGGAAACATCTATCTGCACCTGCGTATGCCTCAAAAAATTGGTGAAAACTTGATAAAAATTTAAAAGTAATAATTTAAAATTTAAATTTGAAATATAACTAAATACTAAAAATTTAAATTTTGAAATATAACTAATTACTCAAAATTTAAAATTTGAAATATTACTAACTACTTCAAATTTTAAATTTTAAATTTTAATTTTAAATTTTGAATTATTACTATTAAAATTTTACCTAGTTTTCACCAATTTCTTGAATTTTAAAAATTTTACCAAATTTTACCAATTTATTGACTATTTAAATTTGGAAGGCAAAGAAAAATAAATTGGAAGAATAAAAATCCAAAAGAACAACATATGAGAGGAAAAAAAAAGTTAAAGGGGATAGAAAAAGGAGTTGAATGTTGGACCTTATGGATAACAACCACATACTTTATGTTAGTTATATTTAAAATTTAAATTTTGAAGTAGTTAGTAATATTTTAAAATTTAAATTTTGAGTAAGTAGTTATATTTCAAAATTTAAATTTTTAGTAGTTAATTATCTTTCAAGTTTAAATTTTAAATTTTAAATTATTACTTTTAAATTTTTACCAAGTTTTCACTAATTTCTTGACTTTTAAAATTTTTAATAAAAAGAAAAATAAATTTGAATAAAAAAAGAAACTAGAAGAACAACATATGTGGGAAAAAATAGTGGTGGGGTATCGAGGTAGGGGTTCAACATTAGACCTTTTTGTTAACAACTACACTCTAACCAACTGAGCTATGGAAAACTATATGAACAAACTGGAAATCGCAGACATGATCCGCAATTTCAGTGGAGAAATTAATAAAAGATTAAAAATGTAGATGGCATCCGCAATTTTCAATTTTCGAGCCCTAATACATCTCAACGGACGTGTCAAGGAGGAGGAAAGAGAAAATACGGATGCCATCCATGATTTTACAAAAGTAAGATAAATACAAAAAGTTTTGAAAAGGTAGGGTAGGTTGGAAAAAAAGAAAAAAAAAACCTTTTAGGGTTTTGTTAAGAAAAAAAAACCCTGAGATTTGGGGTTATTCTCTTCCTTTCTTGTTGCGGCAACCGCATATGTGTACGCATGCAAATTTGCAGCAACAATCAATCAAAAGACTCTCCAGCCATTGAAAACCTCAATCACATCAAGCCATTTGCTAAAGAATTCAGAGAGAAAGCTTTGCTCTTCAATCCCTGCTAGCGTTTGGCTTTCTTCGCCGCAAGGTGATAGGTGACGGGGCACAGGAATTCTTTCTGCACAGGAAAAGGAAGTGCTCCGGCCAGGTGGAATTGGCAGTAAAGGTGTCCTCATTTTCACTGGGAGGTTTATACGTAATGAAGAATTGTATGAAACTTGGAATGACATCGTTTATTCATGCTCATTCAATCTCTAAAGTTAAAATTTACAAAATGAACATTGAATAATCATTTGGAGGTATCACAGTAGACAAATTACCCTACTGGTCCAGTTTCAGAACCCCCAACAGTCTGATCTGATCCTTGCGTATGCGATAACTAAATCGAGATATGTCCAAGGGTCTGGGCCTGCAGTTACAGGAGGCCTCAACCGAGGATTCACGGCTGGGTCCAAGGGACCAGACCATTTACTTACCAACCCACCCTGGACCCTACGCGACCTCTACCAAAGGGCTACCAAAAAGATCAACACCGCTGCAACAAACTATAACATACACTCGCTCTCCCACATTGGGAGACGTCAGGCATCGAAGTTGCCAACCTAGGCCATAGATCCTCTTGATCACCCATTTACCCAGATGAGCATATACATATATATATATATATATATATATATATATATATATATATATATATATATATATCAAATCCTAATTTTCTTTTCCAAACAATTGATCAGCCAATTGGGCTTATCAATTTGACAAAATTGAAACTCAAAATATTTTCATTCTTAGTACTGCATATACATGCAGAACCAATCAGTCATGAAAAGTTTAGCTAGTTAAACTGATCGAGAATAGTTTCCATCTATAGTGCATGTATGCACTCAGATATATCCCTGTCATTTTAAGGATGACCAGCAAATAAATTAAATCACTCGGAACTCATTAAATTGTTATGGAGTCATCTCTGTAACTTAATCATTTAGGGAAATCGATGTCTACATGAGAAATGTTCAATACCGTGAAGAAAATAGGCACTGTATGCATTAGTAAATGCGTTTATCAAACAGACTATGAAGGAAAATGTCACAGCACATCGTGTACTTGAGGGAGCAAGAATGGAAAATGTCACAGCACATCGTGTACTTGAGGGAGCAAGAATCACCTTTGTTTTATGGAGCTAAACAGCTCCTCAAAGGGTCGTTTAGGAGCTTCAGCCCGAGAAATTATTTCCACAACTTTGAAAGAAGATTCCGGATGTACCAAGGCCTCAACAGCTACTTCTGCAACTTGATCTCTGGATATGGAACCTTCATAAAGTGTATCCTAGCATGGAGAGAAATATATGTGAACTATTAAAAACAAATAATTGATAATTTTTTAAGAGGAAAGATCTCAATTGTACCCCTTGTTGGAATACAAAGTGAATAATTTTAAAAAAAAATTCGGATTACACAATGAAAAAAACACAAAGTGAAAGAATGAATAACACAATTCAAATCACTTACCTCACAAATACACATCATAGGAAAAGATAACCTAAACTGTATTGACAGCAGAATTAATTTACAAATAATCACATGGAATATATAGAACAAAATGACTACCTGTTAAAGAATGTGCATATAATATTTTATATAAATGTGGCTAGAGTGGCGATAGTAGAAAGTTGTAGCAAACCCCGTAGCTACTTGTACTAAAAAACAAGTGAGCATAATCCCTCGGCCTTTCACTATTAGGCTCAGGAAAGACATAGTTCTCCTTTTTAGAGACTAACCTCTGCCCTAAGGAATTATCCGCCACCTTACGTGCAGGGTTGATTGGCAATACTCCTCAGTGGTATAACACCTCCAGGTCCACTTCCCCAATTAATGTGTCATATGTCCAAAGAGGAGCGAGTTCCTCCGATAAAAAGGGGTTGGGCTGCGTGAAGCCATAAAGGCCCATCAAAGCCTATCGTGAAACCAACGTAATGGCCCACAATAAATAGCCTGTAACGGACCGCAATAAAGCCTAATGAATGGCCAGTAGTAAATCTCGTAACAAGACATGCAAAGGTTCAAATCCATATCGATTCTAGTACAAGTGTTGGTCCAAAATATACTCGAATAAAGAGGCTTTAACCCGCAAGGAGTGAATGGGTAGTAAAAGACAATTTCTTTTTTACACAAATTCCAATGTGGGATTGGGATAATGAAGTGGAATTAAGACAGCACATTAATTGCTTTAGAAATTGTCTTTTTTTCCATTTAAATAATTAATTATCCAACATACCTCTGGTTCCATGACTATGTTTCCTGACGGAGGATCATTTCTCAACCCACCAGGCCTTATTATCGTGTAGTTTATACCAGATCTCCTGATATATTGCTCTGCTTGAAGCTTTGCTGTTAATGTGAGACCAAACACATTGAGAAAGACGTAAGCTGGATTAAAAAACTGCCCCATTGCAGCCCCATTGACTAATAAGGAACTGATAAGTATAAATTTGTTGATTCCAAGTTTGCGACATGCTTCAACAAGGTTTACAGTGCCAAAATTATCAACCTGCAATGGAAATACCTTCAGGCCACGAAAAAAATTGCAACTAGCATGGAAAATGAGATTAAACACCCCAAAAAATGTGGGCAGAAAGAGTTGGAGAAGGTTTTTTTTTTTTTTTTTTTTTTACATTAAAATCACCATCACTACCATTTCAGGACGTAACATGTCTAGCAAGTGAGTCTTAAAAGACATCATACAATTGAAAACATGCTGTATTTCCACCTCTTAGTCATACATGTAATGTATAACATGGATGCCCGAAAGCACCTCTTAAGTGTTTCTTGGCAAATCCAAAATGTATCACTTCAGTATCATCAGATTATCATCCTCAACAAATAGAATACCATCCATTTTACAGTTCATCATATTGGTCAGTCCCACTGCCACAAAGAAACATCTGAAATATAGAAGAACTGGCTAACTGCCTTCAGCCATTTCCTCAATCTATAGTGCAAGCCAATGATGCAGCCCCAACCAGGTCCCCTACCTAGCTTGTGCCTAAAAAGGGAAAGCACTCTGAAATTTAGCTTCTAATAGTGTCATCTTCCAAAATAATTATAAAATTAAAATAATAAAATAATAAATAACTCCCACAACTCTGTTAAGTCTCGGTAAAATTGTTTTTGAAGTAAACTCAAAGCCTTTGTCAACTACTTTAAAGACCAAAATGTTCAAACTTTAAAATTTAAGTGATCACTCATCCCCCTCACTGATCCATCTATCCAGCCCCATTCTAGACCCGCCAGTTTTTTAATGGGTCAAGACCCATCCCATTTAGAAAGCAGGTCCAATACTGAAACCAAACTCAAACCCACCAAAACCAGGGGTAAACGGGTCTAGCCTAGCCCGTTTGCAGTACTTACTGTTTCTGCAATATAAATTCCATTTAAATCCAAACGCCAATTTCCATTCCATCTAAATCCAAATGCACCATAATATATAGATGAAACTGACCCTATTAATCAAGTTAAAAGAATTAAATCATTCACATAAAAAATTTGTATCAAATGAACAAGACCAACAAATCAAATCAACTTTAATTGAGCATATACAAGAAATAAGTCTGCCAATGTCAATCTATAAGCATAACGGGGTAACATCAATTAAATAACAATTAGAGGTTTCTGTTCTTGTTGTTATTAGGAAAAGAGGGGAGGGAGAGAAGTGAACCTGAGGTTGGGGGGGGGTGTTGAGGGAAACAGATAAGCTTGCCACATCAGTTGAATTTGGGAGGGGGGGCAATAGATGCCAGGGCTTTTTTATCTAAACAGGTCTAGGGTCGAGTATTACCAGACCTGACTCTTATAAAATCTATAAATGGGTCCACACCTGGGTTTGGGTCTAGGACCATAGGTAATGGATCCAACCCAGTTAAATGAGTCCACTGACAGGCCTAGTGCAATATCATCCTCTTGCATCAGGAAATAATCTAACAGTGTTCAGATGGGATTCCAGACTGAAATTTATTTTCTCCAAACCTTAGCCCACAAATGTGAATGTTTTGGGCTAAAAGAGATAGCAGAGACAGAAATAAATAAGGAAGAGGAGCGAGGAAAGATAACAAAGAATATAGGGGTATTTTTGGGTCAACATAATTTTAAGAAATAAATTTAATCAAATCCACACAAATCAAGCCCTTTTTGGCTTGATTTGTAATAGCTTAAATCCTTACAAATCCATCTTTAAATAAAATAAATTCTTGTTTTGGACTTTCTAAACGTAGAATTTATTAAGTAAATCCAATTTCAATTTAAATCAATTCTTGTTTTGAGGTTTCCAAACAGACTGTTGGTTTTGGCAGTAAGTCTTTTACAAGTCAAGACAACCCTCAACTTCTTCAGGACTGTTGGAGAGAAACCTCCTTTCTTTGCATCACCACTTTCAAAGGATTACATATCTATTCATCCTCTTCTGTTTTCTTCTACATAACCACGCACTCCATTGACATAGAAATTGAAAATAAGATAGGCATAAGATGCATACCCGCAGTTTGGAGAAACTTAACATAATGACCCTTCAAAAAGTGTTTGAGCAATAAAATCTGGGTAATTTAATTCAATGTAGTATGATTGATCTTCCTAATAGTCCAACCGTTGTTGTCTAAACATAAGCTCCAATACAAAATCTTGTAGCCCTCTGCTTTCATTTCTATTCATCCTTTGACACGCAAACTCATGTCACCAACCACCAATCACTATAATTGGGTTGAGAGGCAATGGGCGAGCGATGAGTTCCAAATAATCGAGGAATTAGAAAATCAAAATTGTAACTAAAGGATGCATAAGTTTGAAGAGATCATCATAATTGAAATATTGATTCCTAACAATTGAAACACACAAGTAGATAACAACCTTCCATGGTGCCAACAAATCCCAAGATGGGCGAAAGCCTGTGGCGCATACTAGGGCATCAGAATCATCACCTATTGCTTCAGCAAGTTTCGTAGGAGCATCAGTCACGTCCACTTTCACCTGTAGATAAACCCCCAAAACCCCAAGTAAAAGTTATATACTTGGATTCAAGGTTAACCATAATAATGTGTGGGACAAAAGACTTTTGATGTATACCCACAATTCGAAGAGCAGGGTTGTCCCCAGAAAAGGCTGCCTTTGCCTTGTCCAGGTCACGAACACCGGCATTCACAGAGAAACCCTTGGAGAGAAACCGCTGAACAATCCTTTTGCCAGTACTTCCAGTAGCTCCAGCCACAAAAACTCTTCTCTGCGGCTTCAGATTTACTTGTGCTTCCTCGGAAGCTTGCTCAGTAATTCCAGTTCCTTCCATCTAACAATAGCAAAACAGAATGCAGATATATATAAATTGGGAAGGGAAGAAGAGATGGAGAGAGAAAGAGAGAGAGAGAGAGAGAGAGAGAAAGAGAAAGAGTACCCTAGTGGAACGGAACCTGGGTTTAGTGGTGGAGGAGGAGGAGAAGGGGGTTGCATAGGAGAAAGGGAACTTTTGGTGTACAGAGACAAGAAGAGAGTATCTGAGGGGCAATGAAGCGGCCATAGATAGAAAACCCCAATCACTCTTCCACTCCCAAATTTAGCCTTTGGGTTTATCCTTTATCTTACAATGGTTAGAAGAAGAATGTGAAAACAAGGGGAAACAATTTCTGTTTGCTCGAGATATGTAAATTTAAAGCTTAATGAATATAAATAAATAAATAAATAAGATGCATCGTTTATGTTCATATAATTTCCTTCTGTATAATAAAACTCCCACCTTCAAAATAATTAAATATAATTTAAATATATATCCAATATATGATAAAACTTATACGAAAATTAACATGACATAATTTTTTTATGATCTTTCTATCAATTAGATTAAGGTAGCAATACCCACACTCTTCCCAACTTAAAATTACCCTAATTCAAAATCTTCAACATTTTTTGTAATCAAACATTTTAAAATTGCAAATTTTCTCAGAACACCCACCCCCCCCCCCCCCCCCCAAAAAAAAAAAAAGGAAATATATTCCGTGCTTCTATCTCGCGATCTCTACAAGTAAAATTCTTTTTTTTTTTAGTCCAATATGATATTTCTTGGCCCGTCCTTTGATTTAGTTCCTTCTTGAGTTTCCATGATAATATATATACAGATGAAAATATTTCAATGAGAGAAATGGATTTACCTTTTAAAATCTATTAAGTTTCATCCCCAGGTACAAAGTTGCTCTCACCATGTCAATAAAATATATCGAAGGATGCTTCTCCCAAATCCTCACTGCCCATAATCTTCATATCCAAACAAAGATCTTTGGGTTGAAGAACCTTGAACCCAGGTCATTTGTACAACACTTCGGATCAGAAGAAGCATTTAAAATTACCAATAAAAAATGCAATCCTTGAGAAAATATCCATTGCTGAGTTGTGACGAAAACAAAACTACAGAAACCCATGCCCCTTGACAGGAATTTTAAACTAATACAAACTTCACATCTCCACCATAATACATGATCTCCCATTTGATTCATTTGCAGTGCTCCATTCTGGATTTTTCACTTTTTCCTCCAAAGTAACCTATAAATAAGCAGATCTCTGAGCTCTTTGCAAAAAAAAAATAAGGGCAGATTTCCCAGTGTTGAGAAGTTTAAAAGCTCTAAATTCCCTTGAATGCAATGTCCTTTGTGTCCCTGGAATCCGCTTAAACCCCTGCTGCTAGTGGGGATACTCTTCTTTTTTACTCACATCACGTGCACCATTTCATTGTCTATCATCAATACATTATCACGTTGGAGTCTCTGAAAGTATCCAGAACAAATGCATTAGTTAAATAAACAACACTGGGCAATGACGGATAGATCTTCAAAGAATGAGTCATTCATTTACACCATGTTTGGTTCACGGAATAGAATAAATCATTTCATAGGAATAGAATATATGAGCAATAGCTATTCTGATGGGCCATAGGTGGAATATTTACTTTGATTGGGCTGAGATAGGGCTTGAGGAAGAACTGTTCTAAGTTCTAAACTGAACCAAACAAGGTAATAGCATAGGAATAGATTTATCATGAATCGAACCAGGCAACATATCTGAATGTATGGATATTTAAATCCCTGTATTCATGGCGCTCTGTGATGGACATACAGCACACCAATCTTACCTCTAAGAGTGACACTATCTCTGCCCTCGAGTAGCGTACAACAGCTGCAGCATTTACAGCGCTTTCAATATCAGCAAGAGATATGACCTCCAAGCGGTTTGTCGACATATGTTGAGCAAACGCAGAATTAAATGCTTCAATTCTGCGGATCAGGGGAAAACAATAGAACCACATATAAAAGAACACACATTGGAAACCAATGCACTATCAAATAATTTTCTGAAGAAGTCCACAAACCTCTCCTGAGAGATAGTGGCAGGGTCATCTACCTCCATGGCATCAGTCGTTGCACTTCACAAACAAGAAACAAAATTGTCAACACAAGTAAGCTAATGTTAGAATTAGTAATTATCAAATACTCACGAAACAATCCGTTAAAAGTAATAGGTCAAACCTCGGTAATGCCTATTTTTTGATTGCCCACCACAATATTGTGTTGGTCAATAACAATGGAAACTCAGGCTATCAAAATCTTAAAACATCAAATGGAAAAAATGAAAGTCCCGCTAATTCATATGCGCATATGGGCCACTCTCTTCTCTTTTCCTGCAGTTGCTTGATTTAGCTCCTTTTAAATTTTCGTAGTTTTTTATAAAAATACAGTTAGGGGTAACCCTAAGATTGAGGCCAGCCAATTGACTCGCCTCAATTGCCCCAAGATTCCGGTAAAGGTGTTGGAACTTGGGCGTGTGTGTATATATATGTGTGTGAGGAAAGTGGTTGTAGGGTCCCACCGCACACTGCAATGTTCGCATGCACCCCACAAATGGTGCCGTCTAATTTTCTTTCTTAAAAAAAAAAGGCCTAACACACTCGCTGACTTCATCGCTCTTCCGACCCTTCCCAATCTCTTCTTCCCTCACACAGGCACGGCGCCGTTTGTTGCACACTTTGATATTCAGGCGATTGAAATGGTTCAACAGTTGGAGATATTGAGGAAGAGAGAGAAACAGGAAGGCAGTGAGAGGGGATGTTGAGAGAAAGAGAGCTGCGAAACTGAAACTGAGAGGGAAAGAGAGATAGAATAGACATGTAGATAGAGGTAAAAATCCTAAGAGAAAGGAAAAGGGGGAAGATGGGAGAATAATAGGAAGAAACAAGGCGGCGGTGCTGCCATAATAGGTAAATTGCAGATTTGGGGATTCAATTGCACACGGCGATGGAATCCAGTTGAATTTGTAATTCCATGTTAGTGCTCTGCATCTTCTTTGAACTTTAATTTTTCATTGTTGGTTCAATATATCTTGGGTCGTGGTATGGCAATCTATTGAGGCCAGGGCTTTATTATTGAGTTTTGAAGACCAGGGAGCTCGGGATGTGCAGTTGCGGCTCTGTGAGCTAATTTATCTTTGAGAAGAAGAGGGATATTGAGCGCAAGAAAGAGAGATAGGGGGAGTGTTGCGCGAAAATTAGCTGTTAATGGAAGAAGGGTGGGTGCCTGCTCATAGAAGAACAATGTTTTGAAAAGACTTCGGAGGTTTGCTTGACGTACATCCTCGCACCTATATATTCACCAATCCTTATATTCTCCTTTCATAAATATCATCCTGTATTCATCTGAGTCATCAAAAGCTATATCCTCCTGTATTCCCTCTACACCATTTTTCTTTAGAAAATAATAAAACTAACTAGGCGATTGCCTTGGACCCCAGCTAGTTGCCTAATAAGCCGCTTTCCTTATAGGTGGTTTTAGGATCGCCCACACCTAAGTGATTGCCTAGGCTGCTTTTTAAAATAGCATAGAAGAATAATAGGCCTGTTTTGGGTTTTGCTTAGAGGGAGAAGACAAGGGAGAAGGAGATGGGAGGGAGTAGCGAGCCAAAAATTAAGGAAATGAGGGATTTTTTTCCCCCTTTCCCTAATTAGAAAACACCATTTGTGGGGTGCGTCCATATATTGCATTGTGCGGTGGCACCCCACGTTCATAGCATACATACACATGCAATTAATGAATACTATGGATAATCAGGAATATATGTTCTTAAGTAATGCAATATCAACTGTTAAACACGTACCCTCTATTAGAAATAACACCATCTTCTTCGGCACGGCGATCAGCCTTACGTTTTCTCTCCAAATCTTTCTCCCTTTGTTGGTCGCGCTCCTCCATTTCACTCAGCTCTTTATGATAAATGGCAAAATTAAGAACCTTAAGAGCAGCTTCAGCGTCAGACTTTGTAACCTGTCGAGACATACGGATCAAAATTGGAGTGCAAAAATCATGCATAAAAAGATTAATTGAACGAAAGAGCTAGCTAAGCAACAATATCAAGAAGACATGACATGAATTCACACCCATAGCCGCTATGCTAATTAAAATGCTAAATAAACTATCCAAAGCTCTTAATTTCAACTATATCATATTAAAAATTGCGGGTAATGCCCAGAGTGTAAAAATAAAAGCAAATTTAAAATCATCAATGATCTTTCTAATGCACTTTGTTAAATAAATCAATTAATTAGAAGCCTATCCAATTGTCCCGCTCTATGTTCAGCTTTTGAATAGAAGAGTAGGCACGTGTTGTCTCTTAGATATTTAGATTTTTTAATTCAAATTAGTTGCCACGCGGCATTGGAAGAACTTGATTTATGCAAAATATGGGCCGCAATTTAGCACTCATCAAATTGTGGAGCAGGAACAACACGTTGGATCTAGCCACTCTGATGGATCCAGACCAAAGAATATATCATATGAAGCTAAACAAGTTACCGTAGATCAGACCAGTTACCTTTCTGCTCAACTTTAGCTTGGCATGAGCAGTAGAGAGCCGTATGATGGTTTCTAAGGTTCTGGCAGTAATTGGGAGTGTCCCTCCCCCAATCTGTATCATCAAAAATAAAAAATAAAAAATTACACATCCTTATGTGTGTGTGAGTGTGCGCGTCAAACAACTAAGCAAAAGAAATCATAGCATCTTTTTACTGGATGTCATCAGAAGACACTAAGCCCCGACCTTTGCATTTGAACTGGCATTCCTTAGCTCTGCATATGCAGTTGCAATGTGTTCAGACGCCTGCCGAAAAGAAATGTTAAAAGTGCTGCCAGAATGAATTCCTAAAGCAAAGCTGGTTACACCAGTTAGTTGACAAAATAGTTCTAAAGATTCTGATAGAAGACCATAAGCACTATTAATTTGCAGGAACAGGTCAAATCCGAATAAAGTTTCCCAGAGCGCTAATTATGCATAAGAAAACAGATCTATATTAGCAAAGACAAAGAATAGCCACCTCATCAGTTAGCTCAGGCTGAATTCTATGCTTCGCATAATGAATATATTTCTTAAGAAACTTGATCGTGAGGCTATCACGCTTCTGATCCCTTTTCGTTTTCTTTCCATGTAGCATGCGGTTATACTTGACAAAGACAGATGACCCCATCTCAGTATCATCTTCCTGTCCATATCTTGAAGCTCCATCAATGGCCATCCCATCTAGTAATTTCAGTGGCTTCAGTTAGCGTCCCCATTCCAGAAAGGAAAGACCAAAAATCTTTCAAGAAAGCCTGCTCACGTACCTCCATCAATTGCAGAACGGTATCGATGCATACGTAAGACATGATCAGATATTTGACGATCTATGTCGGGATCCATTTGATCCAACACGATAAACAACAAATCAAAACGAGAAAGCAAAGAGTCTGGAAGTCCAATGTTCTTTGTCGGCGTCAATGAGCGATCATACTGCAAGCCCATAAAATATGTTTTAAATTAAAAAAAAAAAAAAAAGGCAATTTTACAATGGACACACAAGTAAGCACGCGCAATGTCATACTATCAACACATAAGCAGCTTACAGTTCCATATATTGGATTTGCAGCTGCCACAACACTGCATCTAGCATTTAGAGATGCATGGATACCAGCTTTGGCAATAGTCACAGTTTGTTGCTCCATAACTTCATGTATGGCAACACGATCTTGATCATTCATCTTGTCAAACTCATCAATGCAGACAACACCTCGATCAGCAAGAACCATTGCACCAGCTTCTAGCCTTCTTTCTCCTGGTCAAAAAGGAAAGGAAATTGCAGTTTTCTATAAAATATTACCACGTAATTATGATATGCCATTAATACACAAAACCTGTTTCTTGATCAGAAGTAACTGCAGCTGTCAAGCCAACGCCAGAGGAACCCCGACCAGTTGTTGATATGGCCAATGGAGCAATATTCATTATTGCTCTTAGAAGCTGAGACTTGGCAACAGATGGGTCTCCAACCATCATCATGTTTATGTCACTAAAAACAGCAGAAAATAGGTCTCAGTTCAATTGTAATCTTAATCCAATTTATTACGTAAGCTCCAAAGAGAGCAAGCCACTAAATTTTACATTTTATGTGCCCAAGTGCAAGAAAGTCGGAGATAGGATTAGTTTAATATTGACTACTAACGGATAAATGGAACCAAATACACACACACAAAATAAGTAAAGCATCACTTACCCTCGCAAGTGGGTCCCATTACTTAGGTTTTTCTCCATGCCACCAAGCATCAATAATATAACCGCTTTCTTTATCCAAGAGTGACCATATATTGATGGTGCAAGCGAATTACCAAGTAGGTCAAATAAATCATCCCTCTCTGATATCTTTTTTATGTTGCTCACATCTTCAGGGGTGTAAATTGGTGCATTTGCCTCTTTATTGAGCAGGGAAACATTGTTACCTATGAGCAGAGTCCTGTATAGAAATATCACTTGATTAAGCTATTAAATGAATCCATTCAGAGAATGAAAGAACTATTGCAAGTATTCATTAAGTAAAGCAACCTGAATACTCCATTCACACCACCCTTGCTTTTTCCAGCAATTGCTTTATATATACCCACAATTGAAACGCGGTCTCCAGGTTTGCATGAATCCACCAGGTCATCCTCAACTATAACATCCACAGTTCGTGGAAGCTGACCAGGAGCAGAATTCTCAGGTACTTCCTGCATTGATAAGGTCTGATGGTCTTTGTATTTGCATAGCCCATACTCAGTCACCAACAAGTTGCCATGTTCATCCTGAAACAGCTCCATCTTATTAAAAGGCAAATATGGGTCATAAATAATAAAAACTGTGAGAGCATGAGACAAATATTACCCGCGTAGGATATACAGACCCCGTGGGCAAACCCATATTGGATGTAATATCTCGATATTCACGAGAAGTGAAAGACCCAGTCGTAGGGCAAAAATGAACACTTTTAACAACCTTTGGCCTAACAAGAGAACCTAAAATGAAAAAATCACAAAGTTAGGTCATAACTATTCTGTGGATTGTCTGATGCCAAGTACAGCTAATAAATTATATGATTGTAACTCAACTAACTAGACTTCATTTTGTTCAATTCAGATATCCTATAATGCATTAAACCACATGATGAACACCACAGAAAATACAGAAACACATAACAGCAGAGATACATAAACAAGAAATATTCAAATACAACATGGTTTTTATCCAAGCACAAGGATGTAACGTCTGTGTGAGTATGCAAAGATGATCTTTGTCTTAGTAATGGTCATGACCAAGTATACCTCATAATCACTGGGCTAGACCCAGAAAGAGGGGGGGAAAAGAAAGAAAGATTAGAATCATAAAATTAAAAATTTAAAATTTAAAAAAAAAAGTGCATGAGTAGTTGAGATTTACTGCCACAAATTTCACTTAATGATATATTACTAATTATTATTCTAGATGCATCCAACATAGCTTAAAAAATAAAACACCCGCATCTCAAAACTCTTATTGAATGTAAAGTGAGATGACAACAGCTCAAATTCAAGTAATGAAATTTTCAACCGAATGTACCATTTATAGGATCCAAATATATATATATATAAAACCTGCAGTCGACAGTTCTAATTAATATATATATATATATATATATATATATATATATATAAAACCTGCAGTCGACAGTTCTAATTAAGTTGCTCCTCTAAGTGCTTGTGAGCATCAACAACAACAATAAAATAAGCCTTAATCTCTAGAGGGGGGGGCTGGCTATTTGAAACGTAAACAGGAAGTTACATTGAATCCAATGACATGAATCCTCCAATGCACTCATTTTTATTTTTTTCTTTTTAAGACTTGCACTCTCATTTAACTCCTTAACACTCATGTCCTTTCTTATAACTTGCATCCAAGTCTAAAGTGTTCCATTCCTGGTCTCCTGACCTCTCCTAAATCAATCACCTCATTCCTCACTGCCACACCATGGGTCCAAACCACCTTAAGCGACATTCTCTCATCTTGTACTTTCTCATAAAAGACATAGTTTCTGTAAAGAGAAGGATATTTTTCTTTTTTCCTATCATTATGCAAGACTAAAAAACAATGTTGTTATACACTCGGCTAGAATTAGAGGACCACTAATATTCAGGTAATGACATCCGGAATTCAAAAGAGAAGTATAACGTAAAGCAAATGAAAGAATGAACAGGGCAGCATAGAATACTGAGCAGCTCATTTTAAAAAAAAATTAAAAATGAGCATGCGCAAAAATAAGGGAAGACATTTTAAAAGCAGGATTACATTTGGTGACAATGCCCTCGACACAGACCATGGAGCCGATAAATCCCGAGAGAAGGTCCCTTGGGGTGACCCGGCGGGAGACAAAAGGACCTTCAAATCCTACCAGAACTTGTTCCCCTTCTTTCAGGTACTTGGGGTCGAGGCTGCGAGTGACCTCAGTGATCGCATCCGAGAATGGTTGCATGAACTCAGTCGGACTCCTTAGGATCCTGAATAAAAAACATTCAGAGAGCCGTTGCGGGAGTGATTTATAGATCAATTACGGATTGAACGACTGATAAATACACACACAGAGAAACCTGCGAGCTAAGTCAGATTTATAATCGTATAGATCGGAGATGTTGATGATAAGGCGGCGGCGGCGCTTGTGGTGGATCATGGACTTGATTTCATCGATGTAGAAGCCCATGCCTACCTGAGAAATCGATAAGAGTGAGAAGGGTTAAGAGAGGGAGGCGGGGTAGGGGTAGAAAAGGGGGGGCGGGGGGGGGCTAGGTTTTACATCTTGATCTAAGAACTGCAAGAACTCCCGCTTGTGTGCTGCCCTAACTTCTTCGCTGATATCCATTTTCTTCTTCTTCACCTCTGCGGCTGCCGCTGCTGCTGCTGCTTCTTCAGCCGGCGGACCGGCTAAGGGAAGAGAAACAAGAGGAGAGAGTGTGTGTGAGAGAAGGTTTTTTTTTTTTTTTTTTTCCACAATTGGGGGTCGGTTTTGGCGGGAAGTGGAAGGGATTTGGCGGGAATGATGTGATATAATGTTGCCAAATGCTCCTTACTAAAAGGTCCTGAAATTTAATTTGATTTAAAAGGTCACTTGAAGTTACATTGCGCCCTGCGCGACACATGCGCGAGCGTCCATCCTCTGTTCGAATCGAAATAATGTCATCCTTTTACAATGGCAACAACATTTAGCAGAATTAATTCTACTCTATCCAAATGCTAATATGATCATAATTAATGATAAAATATTCTTTTGAAAGAAAAAATAATGAACATTGATTGAATTATTTTATATTACGATCGTAGATAATTACTTAATGTGCTAGACTAAAAACTCGTTTACTGAATACTTAAGATATGGGCCTCGAACATTTAATGATAAATATATATATATATATATATATATATATATATATAAATATATATATATATATAGATCTAGTCGATTTGTAAATCATTTTGTCAGTGCACCGATCGGGGTCTGTTCGATCAATGCAACTTTCAGAGGTTAGCCAGACAAATCTGTCCTTATCAAAACTAAAAGGACGAGTGAACATTGAGGAAAAAAAATTTAAAATGATAGATATTAAATAGAATGAAGAAGCCTAATTAGATGAGTCTTAAACATAAGAGGAAAAAGAGTTTAAAAATAGGAGTGCAAATTTAACCTTGGAAATGCATGGTAGATAAATATTAAAAGTAGACAGAAAAATTTTAATGCAAAGTAAATGTTATAAAAGATGAGGAAGAGCTTAAATAGGTATGCTGAATTTGAAGAGTCTTGAGCGAATGATACATGTCAAAATTATATTGAAGTATAATAGCATGTGGTAAAATTGATTCCCACACGCCACTAACTTAGCTCTACTTGTCCGCCGTATTAGCCAAGTCTAACATGCATTCTTCGTTTTTTTTTAAATATGGCTGTATTCCAGCTTTGTACCAAAAATTAGAGTTTGCATCACATCTCATCTTATATATTGCAAAAATAAAACGTCATTTTGGACCAAATTTAAGAGGAATAAAATTGAAAGGCCACAAACGGAGGACCCCATGTAATAATATATAGAGTACTTCTTATTTTTATTCTTTTTGAATTCATAGGAGGAGGAGAAAACGGCAAGAAAGGACCTAATTTTTTACATATGAAGCTTCAATGGATAAGTTATGGGTAAAGAAGTTATTTGCTTGAATTCATATGGCAACCCTCATATTTAAGACATTCAACCATATTTAACTAGAGATGGGCGAGGTAAGGAATAACTCTGAGCGTTCAAGCATATAAGACCTTGCAGAGATTAGAACCCTAAGTTCATAAGCTATGGCGATACTGGTCGTAGCTAAGAATTTCAGAGGAAAAGATGGGATTTTTCATGCTAAATCTGCTCGATGGGGGGAAATTCTGAACGTGCGAAACTCACCGATGTAATGATAAATCTCCACGCACCGTGGGTACGTCTCCTTTTCAGGACCTTTTACAGCGTCTTCACAATTGAAAACTAGGCGAACTCATATAATCCAATGGCCCACCCAGGTATTTTAACAAGTTTCAAGGGTGAAGAAAGGCTTAATATTCCCAAGCTAGTATCTGACTAGCAGTTATTAAACAAAGTCTATTCTTAGATCTGCAATTTCATAGAGAAGAAAGGGGAAAAGAAGAGGGGGGAGGTGGGGAGGGGAAATAAAAGAAGAAAAGGAAAAGAAAGGCAACAGATGACTCTATGAGAAAAGAACGAACTGTCAAGTATGCAAGATTTGCTCTCCTACAAAATGATGCGGGATGGTTAAGGCCTGAATGCAGAGAAAACCACGACCGAGTTGTGTCCACCGAATCCGAAAGAATTTGAGATGGCTGTGAATTACGCCATCATTAGAAAACAATCAATCAGGATGTCTGCTCTAAAGTAAACTTAGTTTTGAGATGCCATAGGGGAGCAATCATCTTACCAACATTCACTTCGTGCTGCTGCTTCTCATTAGGGACGGTGTTGAACTCAACAGAAGGCTCTGGATTCTGCATTCAGGAAAAGAATGCATCAAGGACCGCCTTAAAAAGATTTAGTGTTGCACCAAGGCAGTGCTGCCAAATAATGGATCTATGCATAGTAAGACTAGAAATCTTGCACCTAATTGCACCAATAAAGATAGTTTGATGTTCCAAATTAAGTATCAAAATTTTCACCTAGATTACAAAGTTTAGTTCAAAAAACTAATTTTCTCAGAAGTTAAATCATGTGTAGCTGCACAAGAAAATGAATCTAATCACTCATTTGGTCCGCAGAATGGAATGAAACATAAGCCTATTATTACAGTCAACAGATTAAAATTCTAGAGCCAGGGAAAGCAACATAAAAGATAACTTTAAAATGACCAGAACATGGAGTAACGCAAACAGGACATACAAATTGATTGATTGACGGATGCAGCCACCCAGTGTTTATTGCTTTGATCGTGGCAATGGCTTCCAAACCTCCGGCAGCACCAAGACAGTGCCCTATCATAGACTGGAAAGTACAAATTCCAACCAATTTTTTTAAAAAATAAACACAAGGGAAGAGAGAGAGAGAGAGAGAGAGCAAGAAAAGATGGAGACCACGACTCGTAAGAACATCATTATAGTCTCCTAAGACAATAAGCATAAGAAATGAGACCTGAAAGCCTTTGTGTGTGTGTGTGTGTGAGAGAGAGAGAGAGAGAATGGGAGGCAGGAAGGAGGGAGAGCGAGTGCTCACCTTGGTTGCGTTTATTTTGATCTCTGAGGTATTCTTGAATACCTTTTTTACAGCATTTATCTCAGCAAGGTCACCAGCGAGAGTGGAAGTAGCATGAGCATTTATGTAATTAACCTAAAAGACAAAACCACACCAAATTGCTGATTTGTAGTTTTAGAACTTTTTGGCAATGTCATTGCATAAGCAGGTGGACAATATTAAACTTCTGGACCTCAGATCCAAATTTCAGGCACTGGAAATACATCAGTGACTAAGTTGGTAGAGAAAAAGGCAAAAAAAAATAAAAAAATACAGAGTTCTTTTAACTAAATTCATCCATCGAGGTCCATCACAAGTGTAACTCTAGCTTGTTTGACTACCTACACTAGGTCTGAGAATAATCCACAAGACTCCAACCCAAACACTCCCCCCCCCCCCCCCCCCCCAAAAAAAAAAAAAAGGGGGGGAAAAAAACCACTGATGCACTTGGTGGTGGTCTCCAGTGCTTTCCTCATCCTGTTTGAACCTATGGATCAGTAGTATTCGTACGGACACTAGTTTTTCTACCTCTGTTGCCTCCATGAATAGAAGTTGGTAACACAGTTAATATTGCATGATAACATCAAACCAACATCATTGCCAACTGATAAACATTTGACAACTGAGAGAAACATATAGCAGTAAATATAATTTCAAATAAAATATGTAAAAATTAAGAGTGTCAAAAAATATTATACAGGTATTGACTATTAGCTGTAATGTTGTTAGCATGTTTCTGATTGCTTGGACCTTATTGATGCTTTAGCTTTTTAAGGGTTTGCACCCACTTGGTGCTCTTTAATGATATCTTCATATTCAGCAATCAAAAAAATGTCGAAAATATTATACAGCAGGCATCCAGACTTAACCATCAATAGCCCAACCCTATGGGAATATCTCCATATGGGCTTAGAGAATATACTCCCTGATGCAAGTTTGGATCGCACTCGTAAGATTTTGGAGCACGGGAAAAAAATCTGAACAAAAGATCTTTCTGTAGTTTGAATGCACGACATTACAAGTGACCATACTACCAGTGAGTTCTTGTCTTTTTAAGGAGAGAGAAGGGGAAGGGTGTTACCTCCTCTGGTGAAACACCTGCATCTTCAAGGCTTTTCTCAATACATGATGAAACTCCTAGTCCATCAGCTCTTGGATCAGTCATATGATAAGCATCACAGTTGACTGCACCTCCTAAGTATTCCGCAATAATTGGTGCACCTCGTTTCATTGCATGCTCCAAGCTCTCCATAATCTATGCACACCGAATTCTTCACTGAAAACGTTTCTAGAGTAGCTCGAGAATGTAAAGTCATGTATAAAACCAAATGGTGCGTTTGACTAGAGAGGGGGAGAAGAGAAAGAGTCAAGGATAGGATGCAAAAACAGCTCCAGCTTGGAAGATGGTGAAGCATAAGCCTCGAAACACCAAAAGTGTTGAAATGACAACTACATTCTAACTTCTTACCAGTATTCCAGAGCCTTCGCCCATGACAAATCCGTCACGATCTTTGTCCCATGGCCTTGAAGCTGTTTGTGGATCATCATTTCTTTGGGACAAAGCTCTACAGGCAACAAAACCTCCTAGCCCTATGGGAAGAATGGCAGCTTCTGTACCACCAGCAATCATTAAATCAGCCTCGCCTCGACGGATGTGATTGGCAGCCGCATAGAAGCAATAATTAGATGTAGCACAAGCAGTGGATATTGAATAGTTTGGACCCATGAAACCAATATCAATTGCAAGCAACGCAGAACCCATGTTTGTTATTGCATAAGGAATAAAAAACGGGGTAATTTTTCTGTGACCCCTTTCTATAAGGGCCTGAACGCCATCAGAGAAAACTGTAAGGCCACCCATCCCTGTTCCAACTAGCACTCCAGCCCGCTCCTTATCAAGCTGCAAAGAGCTTAAATTGAATAAGATAAGAGTACAAGGCTTTTAATAGAGCAAGAAAGGCATTGCATCTTTTATATCAATAGTAAGATCTAAATCGATAATAGGGTATCTCTCTCCATGAAAGGTTGAAATTGTTAGTAAAAGCAGCCACTAAGTCTGACTCTTACTTGCTCCAAGTTCTAGACCTAGTCATGTGATGCAGAGGAACATAACAAAAGGAGAAAAAAACAGTTGCGACCAGAGACTACAATTGACAATCAGAACCAGAGAATTAGAGATTTGTAGGAGACCCTTCCATATTGTAAGAGAAAAATGAGCTAAACTAGCTCTTTTTTCCCCCTCTCTCTCTCTAAAGATAACAAGAGAAGAGCATCTATTCCTTTTTGCTAACAGATAAAGAAAGTTGCAAATGCCTAACAAGATCAAGCCCACAAAATAAACATTAAAATTAATCAAAGAGAAAACTCAACAGAAATTCACAGGAATCAAATCAACCGAGCGTGCAGATAGAGCGAACCTTGGGGAGCTTATCGGAACCGAGATCGGCGTCTTCAAGGGCCTTCTTGCCGGCCACAATGCAGTAGCGGAGGCAATCATCAAGGCGGCGATCATTCTTCCCGTCGATATAGCCTTGGGATTGGAAACCGCGGATCTGGCCGCCGAAGCGGGTGGGGAATTTGGAGGCATCGAAGCGGTCGATGAGGCTGATGCCACTGCGACCGGAGAGGAGCTGGTCGTAGTAGGAATCGACGTCGTTGCCGAACACGGACACGAGCCCCATCCCCGTGATCACCACTCGCTTCTTGGGGTCCGTCTCGCGCTTAGGAGGGACGGCGGCGGAGGACGATGCGGAAATGAAGGAGGTTCGAGCAGCGGGGCATTTGTGCGATGTGATTGGGGAATGCCGGCGGAGTGGGTCCAGCGGGGAGCCGCGGAGGAGGCTCTGCGAGTGTAGGGTTTGCATGCTTTCCGGCGGCGAGAGGACAGAGTTTGTGAAGCGGAGAAAACGAGGCTGGGAGGACTGACTGGCTTTCCTTTACTTTTCCTCTCTCACGCACGCTGCCTGATCCAAGCAGACCCTTAGCCCGTGCCTTTCTTTATACTGTCTTTGAGGGGGTGGGATCCCTCCGCTTGACCCGTTGAATCCCAATTTCCATTTTTCTATTCAACCAACGAGCAAAAACCTGGTGCCTGCGGAATGTGATGCTCGTAAAGTTACATTTTTGTGTTCAGTGTATGCGGTATAATTTCTCTGTATGTAATTTAATTATATTTGATATAAATAATTAAATTTAAAGAATGTTAAAAAATTTTATTAATATTTTTTTCTAAAAAAAAATATAATACTCATAATATAGATATAGCAAATTATTTATATGGTAAAAGAATATTTATTTTAAATTCAATACTAAAATAAAAGTTTTAGCTATTTTTTAGTTTTAAAGCATGAAGAATTTAATTTGAACGTTTATTGACTAAAAATAATATTATCAACACTTTATTATGAACAATATATTTATTAGCTACTGGTATTATTATTATCATTGCTATTAATTTATTATTTTTAAGTTATATGAGCTAAGTACTTAAATGGTAATTTCGTCAATCTGTTCATTTATAAGGGTAGTCTCGACATTCTATTTTATGTGCATATCCTGGCCTACTTGAAATTCCACATTCTCAGCTCTTAACTCAAGAATGTTAAGCCCTTCTTTTTCAGGAATGCCAAAATTCAAGAATGTTATATTGCAAGAATTTCATATTGCTTAATCATACCAAACACTAGAATATGACATTTTTGAACAGGTTTCGTGAATTAAATGGGTCCTAAACAGTTAACTAATTTTTTATTTTCCCTTCTCTGAAATGGCACAAATCCAATCAAAAGAACCTAAAAAATAAAACAATAATATTTGGTGTCGCAGATTTGTGCCACACATCCCATATTTGATTTTCTCGTGTCCTTATAATTGTTCAAAGTTGATTGCAAGGAAGGAGGAGCGTGTGGAGGGCATGGACTATGTTAGGGTCGTAAGGTGATTGTTGGTGATGGTTGAGAACTTGAGCTCTTGTTTGTTGGGGGCAGTTTTGAATTCAACGCCTATAATAATGGGTCGGTCGGCTTGCTATGGGATAATGGGCTGGCCCAATGGCCCTTCTCCAATTAAATGTTGGGTCTATTCTCAACCATCAAGTTTAATTTTGATCCAACTATAAATTAATATTTAAAATGTATATATATATATAACAAGCATAAATGCTAAATAGTCTATCAAACTTTTACTTTATTTATCAATTTGGCCCTTCAACTTTAATTGTAAGCAATTTGATTCTTAAACTTCCATTTTATACTTAATAAAAGACGGACGTCAAAAAGCTTCACCGGTTGCTGGCATATGATATCCCACATGTGCGCTCACATGAAAGATCACGTGTACGACTTTAAGTCCACGCAACCCTCTTCTTCTTTCCCAGCCCTATTTCCCTTATTTTCTTCTTGCTCAAACCCTTTCCCCCTTGCCCTAACTCTGTTCCTATTCAAACGTGAAGTCGATTGAGTAGAAAATAAAAGTTTGAGGATCAAATTTCTCATAATTAAAGTTGAATAACCAAATTAAGAACAAAGTGAAAGTTCGAGAGACATTTTGATATTTTTGACTATATAATATATATAAAGAAATCCTAAGAAAAGCTTCCGGAACTGCCCACCAATTAACAGGATAAAGTTCCTTTAGAACACCCCTACAATACGCGGCCATGAGCGCAACCTGGTGCCACCTCTGCTTGCGCCGCCACCACCACCACCTCCACTAGAACTTTCACGATCGACTCGTTCGATCCTTGTTTTTTTTTTTCTCATCTTCAAACATCAAATCCGGTATAAAATTGGTTTGATTCGGTGAAGATTAATTTTATTTGTTTTTAAAATATCATTCATTTACAATAATATCCTTGCAGCTTTTTTTATTTTAGGCAATTGTTTTCCTCTTTCTTTTCAAAAGTAAAAAAGGAAAAAAAAAGTTAATATAGTAAAATTGTTTAATTTAAATGATTTCTCAATATATTTCAAAAAATGAAAATGAATTGATCTGAATTGAAATTAAGGTGATACCAAATGCAAAGTTTTAATTATAAACGAAATCAAATCAATTAAATTCAATCGAAATTAAAACAATTCAGAAGAAAAAAATATTTTTAAAGTAACACAATGAATAATTGATCTACTATATCATATTGTTTTAAACTCATTTTATAAATTATAACTGTATAATTTAAATGAACATGAAAAGAATAAAAAATTATTATTATTATTTTTTGTCCCGATTTGTATGTATAAAGATTTTATTCATGAAATTTAAATATTTAAAATAATAACAGGTCGACTATTTTAATAAAGTTCGCATAACCTAATACACGGTGAATTGGATTATAAAAAATTACTGCCAATAAATGAGATTGAAATTTTAAAAATAGACACGATGGAGGAGTTGTTTTTGTAGTAACAACACAACAAGAGTGGCAGAATATCAAAAAAGAAACCCTAGGTTAGGCCTTCTGCCCTTCCGCCACCGCCGGCCGTTCAACATCTGTCGTCCTCCGAGCTCATGCAAACTCGTCTCCTACTGTAATCTTTAATTTGTCACCTCCTCTACCCCCCCTCTCTCTCTATCTCTGTGGCTCTCATTTCTTGACGACTCCTCTGAGTTGCACTGCAACTTGCACGAAGGGTTTTTTCTGATAGTTTTAATTTGACAATTGATTTTTGCTTGATATTTTGATTCTTTTATTTGATTAGAGGCTCAGAGCCTACACGAAGTTAATTAAATTATATGTGCAGGGTGCTTGAAGCAGTTTTGAATTTCCATTGCCAATGTATGAACTTATGCTTCATATGTTCTTAGAATTCTCTATATAATTTATGGTCCCATTGAATGAAATCCTTGCATATACAATTTTAGAATTTTTTTTTTTTTAACATGTGCTGCTGGGTGCCCAGTAATAAATTCTGTCATTTGGCAAACCCAGCCGACACACTACGAATGTGAACCAAACACGACCGTAGAAGGGAACCCAAAGGAAATGGCGAAGAAGGCTCAAAAGACCCAACAATCAGTTCTAGCATCAGCTTCTGCTTCTCAAGAAAATCCCAAAGGAGTGTCGAATGGGTAATTCATGCTCTAATAATGTTTATGTTCCCCCTTTGTATTTTTATGTTTAATGTTACCTTGTGCACTCGCTCTTGATGTTTCCAGGAGAATGGTGTTACATGTGAAATCTATGAAGAAGGCCAAGCAACGGAGTGAAATTGCGGAGAAAGTGAAGAGACCCAGATCAGCAAAGAAGCCCAATACCAAACCCAGAACTAGATCTAAGAACGTTGATGCCAAGAAGCCAAAGAAACCCCCAACTGCTTTCTTCTACTTCTTGTATGTTCTGCCTATCAGATGTATAAAAGTTAAATTACCATTAAGAGAAGGGTTATTATGTATATGACCAGAGGATGATAAACTAGTTTGTGCTTCCTTTTGGTCTCCTTGGTGCCCTTTTAGTATCTTAAATTCATTTAGAACTCAAATTATAAAGGCCGGTCTTCGTAGAACGCAATGAAAATGGGTTTTGGGGAGACTGTTTTAGAGCTTGGAGAGCATAGAAGAAAGTTACAAATTGAGTGTATTGATGGTATTCTGAAATCACCACTGCTGTAAGTAAAGGGTTGGTGTTAAACGCGATTTTATGCCCCTTCTAATTCAATTTTGCCAATGAGGAAAAAATTATAGCATTTTGACGGCTATCTTCTACTTAGAAACATGCAATGTTCTAATAGTTTTATTACAGAGATATGATTTTCTTATGCCGCTTCCATTTTGGAAGCCAAGAGCAGAACCTCAGGGATTTTTTAACTACAAATAAGTCCTTTTAGTCCAATATTGTGCCCTTGGTAATTATTGCAGTTTATACATTGTTGGAGGCGGGGCGTTCTATTAGGGTCAATTTTCCTTATTTAGGTCTATGAAGTTGCCTTTTTTCCTTCTTTTGGATCTGTGGAATTCTCTAGGTGTCTCAAGTCATAATTTAGGCTCCAAGTGTGTTCTTATATCTGGTATGTACTAAATTTAGGGTTGGAGATCTATTATAGAGAATTGAGTTGATGAAATTAAGTATTTCATTGGAGGTTGTGGACATCTCTCTCTTTCTATTTTATTCTGTTTTGCTTCAGAGCACTTTCATGCATGTTCACACGACTTTGTTCATGCCTGCTGAAATATTCTTTTGACCTTCTCTCAGGCATAAATACCATTCTATGGTTCGGCCAGAGATGCCTTTGTATGGTATAGCAAGCTGTTTCACTATACTTCTACCAACAATCTTTCTTAGCACATTGCCTTGCCTTGTTCCACAACAAACAATAATCCAGCATCCTAAACCTAACCTCACCTGGTGCCCAGTACTCACAGCATCCAGCTGCTTCTGTTCACTTCTTAATATTGTGAGCTAAGTATAATTTGAAAATCAACCGTGCCTTTTGTTTACCCTAACCCTACTTCCTACCATCTAAAGTTCCACAGTACATTGCCTTGCCAACCTTGCATCCTGAGACTGACAAGCATTTTCGACGGCAATTTTATTTTTTCTCCCCTTCCTTTTCTTTTTTCCCCTTTCTGTTTGCTGAATAGCCGTGGTTGTTTCAATAATATAGTCTATGAAATCTATTTGATGTGCCCCTTGATTCCCGTCCGCTATCATTTTTGATGAGGCCTTTCTCAGTTTTTCTTTGTCAATTATGTGATGTCCATCATTTAGGCGCTGCGTTGATTTATATGCTTGCTTTGCAATTTAATTCTAATTTTAGTACTTTATTAACGGAGTATATTTTGGTTTTGAAGGGAGCATTTTCGCAAGGAATATCAGGCAAAAAATCCAGATGTGAAGACAATGCGGGATGTATGTTTATATTTTATATTCTCCTTGTTCTTCTGTTTCCTCCTTCCTCTCACGCCTCATCATTTTTTTTGTGCATGATGTTTGGTGATGTTTCAGGTTGGGAAAGCATGTGGGGATAAGTGGAGAACTATGACTTATGAGGTTTGTGCTATTTGAGGAGGCTTAATTTAGGACGCAATACATATACAACCTGTACATTTCTCCATTCTTGTGTTTATAACATCATAGGAAATATTTTTTTGTTGAATTCATTTGGGGAAAGGAGGATGCGATGTGGAAGAGCTTAATTTTTTTGGCATAGGAAGAGCACCTAAGCCAAAACATCTTAGAACTCTTACACTTATTCATTGGCTACCATGATGAGCAGTTTCATGGTCTGTAGCTATAATCTATCAAAAAAACTATAAGTTTTGTCAACTCTATGGAGCAGGCTTAAATTGCTGTGAAACAAACTCAAAAAATTTATAATGATATTCATTTTGGGGAAGTAAGAATTCCAACAATGCCTGAGCTCTGCATTTAAGCATGGTGAGCCCAATTCACAATGCCCCACCCTGTCACTCTATTAGTTCTTCCTTTTTGCTTTAACGGTGTTTGTTGCGTTTGTTTTATTAAAATGAACTTGACAACCATCCAGAGCCCCAAAAGTAGTGTGATTATTTTTTTAACCATAAGTGAAGCAAGTTGCCTAGAGCGCAAAATCGCTGCAAAGTGGGATCTTTAACATGAAGCATAGAAACAAAAATGGCATTCTTGGATGTAATTGATTATTTACTACCATTTTTCAATTGAAACATATCCTGCTTTACATATGCTCTCTGGCTCTCCCTCTCATATTTCGTACATCTTCCTCCCTCTTTTTATTCTTTTTCTGTATTTTTTCTTCCGTTTGTGCAAATCTATTTTAGACTCTTTTTTTCTCCTGCTTGCTTTCTCCCATTCTTCTCTTCCCTGCTGTGGCCCATTCTCCTTTTTCGTCAACCTCCTTTGCAATCCGAATTGACCCTGCTTTTGCCCTTCCTCTCTGCTATGTCCCATTACCCCACTGCTTTGCAAGCCCCTTCTCTCATCCTGTTTCCCCTCTGTTTTCCCAGCTTGCTGTCTCAGACTTAATAATATGTTCATGAATTAATAATAGTAATATTAATGTTACTGAGCCCTTATTGCCATTAACGGTGAGCTTATGGAGCATAGCTGAGGCATTAGATCTTTTTAAAATGTGACTGGGCTCCAGGAGCCCTTAATGCTTAACTGTGATTGGTGCTTTTAACAGTGCTTAAGCCCCAAAAGTGTTGGTGCATCATTGCTGGGAGAGTTACATACTATGGTATAAAAGGAATACAATTATACCAATAAACCAAATAGTTAAAAGGGCTTTGAGGTTTTCTAATAATAATATTCATTATAATAATAACAATAGAAATAGTAAAAATAACAATTATACAATAAAATTATTATTATCGTTGTTATAATAATAATAATTATTATTTTTTGTTGTTATTACAATTTAACCTTTTGATTCCCCCACCCCCCTTCCTTCCTGAAGGGCGGGAGGATCCCAGTGCACGGGCTTCCTACTCTGCTTTTTTGTTTTTTTTTTTTTTGTTTTTTTTTCGTGGATCGTCTGCTTTTGTACATCCTAAAGGCAGGTTTGGGTTGTGTGTGGTTATTAAGCCCATGACTTGATTGTTTTGCAATCAAGACAATGTGGGTGCGACTTGAATCACCCCATCTATCTTTGTAAGGAGAAGATTGCTTTTACACATTGGTTCAAACAAAAGTACGTACTCATTAGCACATTGAACTAGACCCAGCAAAGGTACCAGGTACCCTTGGATGCTTGCAAATTTACGGGTAGTGGGTGCCCATGGTTGAAAAAATATAGCCAAGTAAGAAACTAGTAATATTTTACCTGTTACCCAATGGGTGTACACGTTTCTACTCGTATTGGTGGTAGAGCAGGCAGTCATAACCCATGAAATGCCAACTTGCTCACATGATAATCCAACCTGACCCGAGCGATATAATCTTTGCCTACTCTTGACCTACCGTTCTTGATCCGTAACCTGCTTGCAACCTGCCCAACCTGCCCCATTGTCATTTTTAATTGAACCGTTTAAAATGTTTTTAAAAAAACGGATTTATTGTTAAATATTTATTAGTTCATGAAAATACATAAAGAAATTTAAGTTGTACGGATAATGTGAATCTTTGACCCATCAACCCAACTGTAATATAACCCAACTTGTCCCGACCCGCAACATAGTGTTGGTCCGCTTTTGACCCCCCTGTATTGACCTATGACTCGCCTGACCTGCCTGTTTGCTGCCTCTAATTGGCAAGCACCCTTTTTCTTAATTATAAATGAAGGAGATTATGAACTTTTTATTTGAATATTTTATTCTTTCCATACTATTAAATGCATTTTCCTGATTACCTGTGGGCACTGGTCATCTGTTATGGTATCGGGTGCACCCTTTTTGACCCATAACCTTGGGTACCTGCTTGCCGGGTCTGCGTTGAGCCCTCCATGCAGCCATTGGTCCTGCCAGTCGGCTCCATCACAATGATAAAATTAGAATGGTGTGAAGTGCATTCTTAGAATTTGGCACTGCTAGTTCCACTGAAGGCAGTGTCAGTAGGGGTTGTTTGAAGGATGTCCAACTCTCTGAACCTTCCTATATAACTCAAACATGAATATTCTGTTTTAGATTGATTAATAGCAATAATAGCATTAACTTTAGCCTCTGAAATTGGTGGTATACTTTATTCAATGCACATATCCTGAACCAACCTATCTTATGTTTATCGGCTTGAATGTCTTTTCTAGATAGGATGCCCCCATGCACATGTGCTTGGGGTGGGTTGGTTGTGTTGGGAAGCTGTGGGTTTCTATCTGAGTACTGCCCTTGAGAAACTGTATTTACAGTGGATATGGGAATATCTGATGTCTGTGCTTTTTTGTTTTGTTGTCTACATGATATAGGAAAAGGTTCAGTACTATGATATCGCCATGGAGAAAAGAGCAGAGTTCGATAGAGCTATGGCAGATTACTTGAAGAGAAAGGTAAACTTGTCTAACTGGCTCAAGATGGTTGGCAGACAGCTTCTGATCTGTAATACTCTTTGGCACCACAATGCGTAAATTTTTTTGAAATAAAGTTTCTTTTGCTGCAGGAAAGTGGCGGAGATGAAGAATCAGAGGATTCTGAATATGATGACTAGAGTGTAAGACTGCAAACCGATTGTTATTGGCGATCGGTATATTACAGCTTGTGCTGTTGATCAACTATGTTATTTAGATGAATAGTCTCTATCATTTTTCTGTGTAAATTCCTGCTTGCTTTTGACATTGCGCCTGAAGTCTTTAGAATCAAATTTAGGAGAGGAAGTGTACTCATCTTGGAGTTAAGGAGGTGTTTGGCATAACTTCTGTAGCCTTCCACCTTTGCTTCTCAAAAACTTTGGGTTAAGGTTTAATCTGATCCATCAACTTCTCCACCTCTCTGAGTCTAGCTCTTCGCCGAACTCTGCCGTCGCTGCAAATATTTTAGCATTTCCCAATACTTCCTTTGTTCCATCTTCTTCCTTTGCCACTGCCGTCATCATTTGGTGCTACTCCGGCACTTGAATGATAACTATTCTCCTTCCATTCTTCTTCTATCCTTGGTTAGATCTGTACATTTTTGGCAAATTTTCCATTATTTTCAAACACTTCGTTCTCTAAATCTCTACATTTTAGCAGAGTTTCCAGAATTTTCAAACACTTCTCCTTCCTCAGTCAACAAATTCCCTTAAATAATGCAAATTTTTAAAAGTTTTTCGGGAAACCGAAAAATGGCAAATCTTGAAGTTCACTAGGGTGAAAATTTGGATTAGTTGAGAATGGAATGGCTAAATCCAACGGCAAGTGGAAAAACAAAACAAGAAAAACCAAAAGGCTTCCATACTTGGCCAGAAATTTCTCTTCAGAATCGGGCGACCAACTTCAAATCTCGGAGTCAACTTTAATTTGTTCTTAGATTATGCGTCGTGTGCTGATGATTCCTTGCTCTTACTCTCCTTTTCGGTATGTGGTTTCACATAACATAACACACCGGGCGATGAATTTAGATCCTTTGAATTTAAAGTTATGGATTTGTAAAATTATTCAGTTTTATCATTCTCGTTAACAATGTCAATAGAGCTGTCAACAATGGAAATGTAGCAAGCTGGTGGTCATTGAACTTTGGGTTATATCTCATAGTGATTGCTAAACTTTAATTTGATGCAATCAACTAATTTTCAGATTTATTTTAAATTTCAACATTTCCGCTAATTTTGTCCTTACAAGCATAAACAGAGTTTAGCAGGCGCTTGTAACCCACTCTTAACCCTTGTTGCGGACTTGACAATTTTCCCCCTTTCTTCCTTTAACCCCTCTCTTTTAAAGCCACCCCCGCATGTTTCCTTTGATTTTGTCGTCTCTGCTGGCATTGAAGAGCCGCTTCAGTATGAACAAATTTGGTAATTTTTTTTTTTTTTTTACTGGTGACAGATCTAAAAGTTCACATCAGTCGTAAGAGTTAAAAGATGAATCCAATGGGCATGTCGACTCTATATACAAAAATGATGAAATTGAGACAAATCTGAAAGTTTGATGAGCGTCCACATACATTTGCCCTCATCCTTGGAATAATTATCACACGCTATTCACATCTCTAGTTATTTATTTTATATTTATAAAACTATTTGTAGTAACTTACATGTTCATTCTATTCTATTCAACATTGAGTTAAACAAAGGTGTGAGTGAGAATGAAGTGGAAATGAACCATCCCTTTTCCATTCCCATCATCGAAACACGCAACCTATTAGAAAATAGTACACCAAAGCCTCAAAAAAGTAAACCTATAATATATAGAGGTCACGAGAAGGGGCTATACAACAACCTCGAACATATTACATGATTGACACTGGATGAACAATGCAGTTATATCAAATACAGTGTCAATGCAGAATTTGGGCTTCAATCTGCATCCTCTGTCCAGGTGTTCTGCGTGCGCCTCTGCAAGCCGAGCCCCCAGCAACTCCAAGTTGACCTAAAATGTCAAGAACACGTTAAAACATTGACACAGGATGCACACACACACAGACACACACACACACATATATATATATATACTAGAAGAGAAATCATTTTAGCAAGAGGAAATTGATCCTTAGCAACCAACATTTCGCCTGCACAAGGATATTAAATAAGAGCAAATACAATTGGAATCCATGCTTCACGAAGTTTGGAAAAAGAAGAAAATAATCAACAGACCAAATAAAACCCTTTGAATCGGACCCAAAATATATCCAGTAACACAATCTCATCTAGTAAGCCCTCTTCGCTCTATTTCATGATATATGACCGTCAAAGAGAAAAGGTAACAGGCAAACCCAAGGCGAAAAGATTCAGTTATAAGGAATAGACAAGCCCAACCCAAAAAAATTCAGTTACATAACCCCATTATTGCTCCGCCGCTTTTCTCCCTTAAAGCACATCAAACAACAAAACAAGGAGACCCAAAAGAAGAAAAAAAGAATCATAACATCAGAAACTTGGCAAATGGGGATTGGCAATACCCAAGAGAAGAAGAACATAATATTGATTGAAACAGGAAAAATTTACGAGTCATTTTGATGAAGGCAAGGGGAGTCGCATAACTATTAGAACATCAACTTTCTTTAGGCTACTCCAAGGCCAAACATAAACCTTGAGGTTTCACACATTCTTTTCTCTTCAGCCTCACTATCACACATTTTCAATGATAATCATGTACCCAACTATGTGTGAATCTCCCAGAATTCCAACATAACAATGTGCAAGAGGAAATCATATGACTGGGCTGAGTAAGAAAGGACCTCATCGCCTCTGCTCAGTCGAAGCTTACAGAGACTGCAATAAATAAGACGGCGGCTCTCTTGCAATTCTCCATGCTTGCAGATGGGGCACCAAATCTCCTTGATTACCTATAACCGTTTTTCGAAATGCATTTCAGTCCTGCAATTATTCTTTCAAAACAGGATGGAAGAAAATGGAAGGATATAAATAACGTACAGGAATGCAATAAAGATTGTTAGTACTTTCTTTCAAGTTGAATTTCTTTCTTTTTTGAAAATGATGTAGCTCGTGCAGGAGAAAACTCTTGACTCCAACATACTCAATTTACTTCATAAAAGCAACGAAACCTAATTTCCAGACAACCCCATTTATTGGGTAAAAATAGGCTTGTTCAACAAGATCGATGGATCTCCCTCCTTCCTCCCTCGCCCCTCCATTTCTTTGGGTTTTTCTATACCAAGCAGAAGGGGATGAAACATGTGAAAACAGGCGTAATTATTCTGTCCCCGGCTTTCCTCTCACATAGCCGCTAACAAAGAAGATTTATGAATAACTAGCCTCTTTTAACACTCGAATGCCTCTTCTGAAGCAGCTTAGCACGCTCGTTATTGACCCAGGCAGTTGCACAACAGGTTAAAAAGTATAATATGCCCTAAATGACTAATGCTGTTGAATAAAAAGGCCTGTGTTACAAGCTGCACTTTACGGCCAAAATCAGGCACTAATTACTGAAAAGCAGCTAGAATAAACACGCAATTTTCTATACCTTCAAGAGAACAATTTTTTAAATAGAAGATCGATTCTCCAGTATTAAGCAGTTGAAGTTTTCAAATAGCATTTCACATTCCCAAAAACCATATCAAACACCATAAAGTTTATAAAGCAGATATTTAATCTGACAAAAATGAAATTAAGTACGCACATTTGTGCATAATGTTACATCATATACAGGCATATCCATGTCAGTATTGAAGATTTAAAGCCTCATAATTTGTGTGTTTTGTACCTGCTCATCATTCAACTTCATCTGCTCATAAACAGCACGAGCTAAATATTCGTCTTCTTCATCTTCCCAAGTTCCACCACACATTCCCAGTTCTGCAACAAGCAGTAAGCAACCATTTCATCAGGATGACTTGACCAAATGTAATCTCTTAAATGGGAGAAAGGAGATTGTGACAGGGAACAGCTAACTTACAAAAAATAAGATTGGATCAAAACAAGATATTGTGTTAGTTGAAGTGGTGTGGTTTCGAACAATGAGGAAACGGAGAAAAGTAGAAAACGGTATGTTATGCAACACCGTCAAACATCAAGTAGGAAAGTTAATATATGAGTGTAGAACTGCTCGACTTCTTATGTTATTTCTTTTTCTGCATAAAGAACTTGTATTTAAAGGTCAAAGGAAGCCACTGAAAAGTTCTCTCTCTTTTTTCCTTTAACTGGGGGATTACAATATTTTGTTGTCTTTGTTGCTCAACAGTTGCATCTATACATAAACTCCCTAGTATTTCTTAGTAAAATTTTTCTCTTCCCTCCAAGAGCTGGGTAGCCACTGTTAACATTTAGAAATGGAATTTTCAGAAATCAGAACCTATTATCATTCACACATTAACATCTATGTTTCACCTTTTCTGTATTCGGTGTTAAGATCCTCATAAAAGATCTTTTGCATCTCCAATAATATCTCTTCACGTTCACCTTGATAAGCTAAATGAAGACCATCATACTCCCATAATATACCATCAGATTCAAGGGAAGAGCTTGAGACATCAACACAGTCACTGACTGGTAAGACCTTGATTTTTTTAAGTTCATCAGAAACTATGTCCTGAAAAGCAGAATTGATGAATTCCTGCACCAAAATAAATGCACAAATTGAAATTTTGATATAGAAACATGAAAGAGACATCCAACAAGCAACGAAATGACTAAATTCATTCCCTCATTTGCAGCACAAAGAAGATTTTAAGAGAGAAACAGGGCCTGATGCTTTTTTTTCCCCACTGGAAGTGAACTGCACAAGCTTCGAGGTGTACCAACCCTGTTGCAGCATATTACATAGATAAAGTATTAAGTAGCTAAATATAATTACCAATGCTTCCATAGTTATAGCTAATAACCCGCTCTCTTATATTATGCATCCTCCTCTCCTCAGATGATTAAAAGAGGGAGCTTCCCCGCCAAACACCTTGTTGTTTCTTTCAAGCCAAACAGTTAAGAGAGTGCATACCTAAACTTTTCATGTTACCCTTTCTTCTCATCCTACTCTAGGCTGATAACTCATTATCCACTGTTTGGTACGATTGAATGAAATAGGATGGGTTTTGAAGGGCAAATTTCTCTTTCAATGGAAGCCTTGTTTCATTGTTATGCCCATTATAGTTCAAAAAGAGCTAAACCATTGGGATGTGCATTCTCACTCTCACACAAACCTATGTTACCCATGCCGCTAGCGTCCTGGACTGCCAGTTCAACCAAACATCAAATGTGCAATTATCAAATCCAAACAAATCCCTCAGCAAAGGAACCAGCATTTGTCGAACTATAGCCTATAGGCATCGATTTCAGGCATTTTTCCTCTTCTCCTCTCATTAGTGATGTAGTCAACCTCTCAGCAATTGTCTACTCCTCCTCAACTTGCTTAGCCTCCTGCACCATCAAGGGAGCATTTCTACTTCCCTTCGGATCCTTGAAATCCTCTCGAACTACCCTGTTTTTGTTCAAGTCCCTTCTCTTTACTCTTAGGCTAGTCAGGCTTGGATGCACCAATGCAGGCCGGTCTACTCACAGATCGCTGTAAAAGTCCAAGGACCATAGTCCCATCAAAAGTTCCAAATGGACTAGGATTCATCAAGGACCATTTGAGTAAGTTTAATTGGGCTTCAAATGTAGGCGCTGGTCACATGCTAGGACCATTTGAGTTAGTTTAATTGGGCTGGGCTTCAAACCAAACCGTTGGTCCACATGCTAAAACTGTTTGGCAAAATAGGCAACACAATACGCTGTGACATGTACTTGGAGAAAAGATCAAATTTTAAATTTGATTTCCCCAGTAACCCTCTAACCAAAGTGGTCCCGGCAACCAGTCATACATAGGACGTTTGATTGCCACGCGCCTCCCCATCACAGATCAACTGTGCTTTCTCCAGTCTCAATGCACCTTGACTCCTTGCATCTTCAATCATTGGTTGTTTGAGCGTCGAGCTAAGAATCGCAACATCCACACTCATGAAAACTACCAACAAGAGTCAGGCTGAACGCTTTATGAAGGAGTTATCTTCCTGATTTCTTGAGGTATGATGTTTTCAAACTGACGCCCTCTGTGCCAGACTGCCCCCGCATCCTTCCACCTTCAGAGGATCTGGCTTCTCTTTTGTAGAATGGGGAAAGTGCCTCGCCAGATCAACAATGGAATCAAGCCTAAAAACCTCAGAGCCTCTGGTCTCTCTAGAAATATGATTGATCTCACTCCCAGTTGTTTTTTCTTTCTCTTTTGTAAAGTTCTCACTCCCAGTTGGTTTTTCTTTCTCTTTTGTAAAGTTCTCAGTCCCAGTTGCTGATCTCCATGAAATTCAAGAGTTTCCCTACACATTCCATTGGAGCCCTATGGTCGCTAGAATATTGTTTCTCCTCAGCTTGCTGAACCACATCATTGTCCTTTGTTATCCCATAACTATTTCAAATTCCGCTCTACGTATTGTATCTTGAAAAACCAGGCTAAGGACTTCTTGCTTGTTCTTTATCTTGGGTTGGGAAGCCATCGTAGGGACAGTTGCATAATTTCTAGCTGTTGTACTATGTCATATCCTTTTTAGCTGTTGTCCTACTAAAACATCTTTACTTTCTCATCTGGAAATGGTAGCATTCTCTTTATGTAGTCTGAAAACCAATGTTTTAAACGTCTAGTACATAAGTGTCTCTCAAGACCCAACACGGCAGATCAAAATTTATCCTCTCATGGTTAATTTTTTGCACTTAATGGGCTCTAAATAAAGCCTAAATCTGGTCTGGTCAGACATAAACCCATTTAAATCATTTGGTAACACATCTGAATAAGTCTGAAACACATCAGAACAAATCAAGTTTAATCCCTTATCTGATTCGACCAGACACAATGTTCAGACACATTTTAACATTATTGCCACTAATAAATTCCCAATATTCCTCCCCTACCCTTCCCTCCCCTTGCGATCATCTTCCTCTCTCTATGCACGCTCTCTCTCTAATGGTGACAAACCTAGAGATGAAAACAGGGGATCTTCATCAATGACAACTTCAAACTCACTGTTAACCTCTACTCTCAAAGCCATTGACGGCTCTTGGAAAGCCAAGCTCTTCACTGATCATGCTCAAGCTTACATCACTGACACTAACATCTTCTCTCTGTGCATAGGAATGGATATCATCAGCTAGAGTCCGATTGCCACCGCCAATCACCACCAATCATTACCACCAACATCAAAACCATTGAAACCCATTGATATTGCGGTGAGAGAGAGAAATTGGTACAAGAAGGAAGAACTTTGCAGTTTTGGGTCTAGGTTTTCACTTTTGATTTTATTGAGAAAATAAAACTAAAACCCAAAAAGTAGAGATAAAAATAATGAACAAAATAAAAAAAAAATTAACTAACTTATAAAGAAAAAAAAAATAATAGGATAGAAGGTGGATTTCAATCCCTATTTTTGTTTGGAATTATTTCTGTTTAAATTAAAAATTAAAAATTGTAGCTATTTATTTGCTATTATAATCAAATAATTATGTTTTAAGTTATAAGAGGGTAAAATTGGAAAACATGCCTATTCGCAACCTCAAAAAATGTTGTTATCAAACGGAGTCACAAATTGAAATTCAGTATTTACACATCTTAACCAATCTCCAAAATTTAGATTGGTTTTCAATGTTCAAGTCTAAACACTAAATTTTACCAAACACCACCTCAGATTTTCTCTTGCTCCAAGCATGTTCCTCCATCTCTTGAGGGAACTCTTTAATGTTTTCTTTTATAAAGAGACTGCACTACCAGCAACTGGCTCTAAAATCTGTTATTTTTTGTGAGACTTGGTTCAGCAAGAACTACCATAAGCTACTGCTGTTATATTCCTTTATAGAAAAGAAGAACCATTGTGCTGGTGAGTTCCCTTTGGAGAAGGAAAAGCTTCATGCGGCAGGGGAGGTGCCCCTCAGTGAGAGGTGATGTTTTAAAAGAATCCTACTCTTAGCCAATTGGAGCTAAGCATTTAGTGGAACCAAGGGGTAGCTTGGAAGAGGATATCGGATCGAGTGGAATGAGCTTAACCTGTAATGCCCTAGGAATTGATTGTTGTCATTGTCGGCAGACCTCACTTATCCTAATGATGTTGCTATGGTGATTCTATGGTTATTTTTGTGGAAAATGGAAGTGGATGTGGAAGTGGAAATGAAAGTGGAAAGGGAAAGTTCAGAAAAAGAGGAAAGTCTAGCAAAAGGGAAAGCTCAGAAGAAGGGGAAACTCTAGCAAAAGGGAAAGTTCATAAGAAAAAGGGAAAGTCTAGCAAAAGGGGAAATTGCAGAAAAAAGGGAAACAAGAGCCTCTCTAGCTATTACACTCATTCCTCCTCACGTCAAATTCGTCCTTCCCTTGAAAGCCTTAGAGAAAGAAGATTGTGAGAGAGAGAGTTTTTTAAAAGTTTTAGCAACATAATGAAGTCCTAGCTCACCATGGAACTTGAAGTTGTAAGCAATATGGTTCTTTTATCCTTTGCAACACTTAAGACCCTTCGAAACCTCTATAATTCTTGGTGTCTCCTTTTTACATCCTCTCTTTACTTTGTGTTTATTGAACATGCGTTCTCGACTTCTTTATCTACTAAGTATATTGTCATATCTATCAGTATTGGAGATATTTTATATCCTAATATATATGTTCTAATACATGCTTCATAAATATGAACCGAGTCAAAACGGGCTTTACGGGTTAGAACTCATTAACATAGAAATCCTTGATATGTACTATATATACTGGCCGGAGGCAATGGTCAAGGTATTCCAAATTTGATACCTAAGTTGTTATGCTTTAAGCACCCACTTAATCTCTAACACCCCCCCCCCCCCCCCAACTCCCTGCAAGTGATTGTAAAATTCCATTTTTTGATTGGTAAATGCACATGCATCCAACTGGTAACTACAAGGATTCATGATTTTTCCCAACTCAAGAATTTATAACACACGTCGGTACCAACTAGTAGTGCAAGTGATTGTAAAATTCCTAACCAGACCAGCAACCTATTCAACCCCCTTCTCCTAGGTTGCTAGTACATCTGTCATAGATGCTAACTACAACTCTCATACACATAGAATAGAAAAGTTTTGAACAAAAATAAGAATAGATTGGGATGAAAGAGATGAACCTTTTCAATTAAAGATTGATCGACAGGTGACCTTATTTTCCACAGCAAACGGGCTCTATCCTCTCGAACCCTTCTGTAGCAGTTCTCCCTCAGCTATAATTCAACAATTAAAAAGTACTTCATATCACCAAATGATTCTAGAAGAAAAAACAAACTGAAATGTGTATAATAAGATGATGATTAAAAATTTAAAATAAAAGTTTTAGGGAAAGATTCATCATGCTATCCCCAACATCATCTTCTAGGATATGAAAACAAGGGAACGCTGGATTCTTAAACAATTTTTATAGGAACTCGGGCTCTCAATTAAGGATACCATTGTAACACCCCGGCCCCACTATACACAAATCCCCTCCCAAAAAATAAGCCTTCCCAATTCCTGAAGCTTTTGGGTTCCCTCTGAATTTCAGTTACACGTGTTAGTGACATTATGATATTCGTGGGCACTGCACCATCCTACGTCCCCCTCTTGTTTATTCATATCCCCCTTCTCGGATAAATTCCATTAATTTACCTTTCAAACAAAATTATTATAGTGGGGGAAAAAAAACTTCAAGCAGATACGCAATAATGCCCTAACAAGTGCTTAAGATTCAGACATGCAATGCTTTCCAGCGGGGAAAATCTAAGGTTGGATGGAAACAAAATATTAGTAAAACGTGAAGAAATCTGGAGATTGTGGAGAAATTAGAATCAAAAGAACGCACCCTGCGTTTCCAGTTGGAAGCATCGGAGAAGTGGGGGGTTTTAAGAGAAAGGCGTCTTGATGTTCGGGTTCGAGCATCATCATCGTCCATGATCGCTCGCTCCGGGCTTGGCTGTTCTCTGCTCTCAAACCACTGAATTCGGTGACTGCGACACGGCAAAGCTGGAAAGACACGGCGAATATTATTTTGGGTAAATTGCAGTTTCAAACCCGTGCGGTTGGCTCGGGGTTGCAGATCATTTTCCCATGGTTTGGTGAGTTTCAACCATAGTTTTAAATAGCGGTCATGACCGCCATCACATAATAATTGTGGGTGTAATAGGATATAAGTATAAAGGAAGTTTTATAACGGGAGGTGAGTGTAACGGAGATGAATTATGAGACACGGCACATGATAATTATTTTTTGATATTTTAAGTTTATAAAAATATTATAAATAATTTTTAAACTATTTTGACCCACTTTATTTATGAAGAAAACACCGGTACATATGACTTTTAGATTTTAGATAAATTTAAGTATGCTATTAAATATAAAACCTACATATATCTTAATTTGTACCATCACAACAATAAAGATTTTAATACATATTATCATAAATGAAAATCGCATAAATTTTAACAAGTTTTTACAATCCCAATAAATGTTATGTAGTGGTAATTCATCCCCACCACATTAAATGACGCGTCAGATGATCAATTTCATCATCCACATTATCATTTGTAACTTGAACATATGACTATCATCTGCCCATCTCATTGGCAAAATAAAGTCAAAGAAGTTGACATTCAATTTTCTTGACCGTTATTTCTCAGAATAATTACTTGGACTCAAAGACGGGTATCTGAAGGAGTCTGAAGATGGATGTGGACAGTATGATGATTGTGGATAGCTCTCCCTAGATGATGACTCTGCAAGTCCAAAATTCCCAAAATTTTGGACCATTCCACATCCATGTGTATTTTGTAATTCCCTTTCCCGTTCATCACTTACTTCATCCGCCCTCTTAGAAGTCGGTATGAAAGTATCAATCTCATAATCACCGGGTACTGCACCCAATCCCTAATCACCATTATACATCTCTAGAATGAAAAAGTATCCGGTAGTGTCTAGCCCATAATTTTGGATATCTAATCCAGCATTAGGGTCATTACCTGTATTATAGTCATCACTAGGGGGACTTGAATCATTATCTTCATCACTTTGAGTTGGCTTCGCATTTAAACTTGAACCACTAATAGTCCTAATTAGTTGATCAGGTGGTTCAGTATCATCATCATCCTACTCTTCATCTAAATTCAGCCAATTTAAGTTGTCTTGCCCGTCAAGTTCTGGTGCTTCTCTTTCTTCTAACCATGGACTTAAATGATCATCTTCTTTAAAGATATAATACAGATTCATTGGATTAAAACTTTGTTCAATTTTCCGTTGGCTTCTTCAAATTGTGTTTCTCAATCTCACTTCATGTTGGAATCATTTAGTGAATGATGAATGAGTGTATTTTTATACATCTGTTAGTGTGTTAAAGGTGGGGTGTCACACCTTTATTTAAGGTTTAAGGGCCACCCAAGGCACGGTTGTGTTTTAAAAAATTTCAAACTTTTAAAGTTTCATTTCATTATAGGTGTGAAAGTAAACAAGAAAGTTAAAGGAAAAAGGGCAGGGAATAAAAAAAGGAAAAAAATGTAGAGTGGACAGAAGGTTTGAACCCAAAACCACAAAAAAACGCGTAACGAGAAAGTGAAAATGCATTGCACCCCAACAACCGTTGCATGAAGAAAGTTTCTCCGGTCCCGGGCCACACTATCGGCAAATGGTCCGTGCCAATTAAAAGATGCCACGCTAACATGAAGCATCCTTGACAAATCTTCTTCCGCCGCCCCGTGACGGCATGAGAAGGTCATTTTTAATTTTTAAGTTTTCGATTATTTTCTCGACAAAAGCTAGAAAGGACAAATCATACCGTAAATAAAAAATAACAATGCTTTAAAAAAAATTGAGAAGACAAATCATTTTTATCAATATTATATTGTTTTTAAGGTGTACCTGAGCCCTCTATAAAATAATGAGCTGACAAGAGTAGACAGGAGCTTTGTGAAAGGGGTCATATTTTCGAAAGGGTAATGTTATTCGAAAAAAAGGCAATCATCTAAATTTCATCATTTACATACAAAATGAAGTTCATACGGACCATTTATCATATGTATGGAGCTCATTTTTATGTATGAGTGGTAAAATTTAGGTGAGATTACTTTTCTGGACATGAATAATGTAACTCTTCTCTGAAATTTAGAATTTTTATAAAGTATTTACAAAAATGATGAGCAATAAAATTATATAAGAACTCATTTTAGGTATTTTATTTATTATTCTTGTATATTTCTGGCACATTATTCATAAAACAACAAATAAATTGAAAGAATGAATCAGAAAATTTCAGGCTCTAATTCATTCTTTCAGTAAATTTTCTTGAATTATTGAAAAATAAGAAAAGAAGGATCGCTTGAAAGGTCCCTGGCCCTGGCCCAGTGATTAGAAAGAAAAATTGCTGATCAGAAAAATTCCAAGAACTCTTCCGCTGTGAAGAATTGGAAATGACTAGAAACTAAGTTCACGTTTCGTTTTGTTCTCACTTTTGGTTTTTCGTTCTTATTCCCAAATTTTTATGAAATTATAATAGAAAATATGTTTGGGTCCATATTTCTGCCTTCATAAATTATGAAAACATTTCCCAAATTATTGGGAACTCATAAATAAATTTGTGAGTGAGAAAATATCACTCCTAAGAATTTTTAAGACTTTGAAAATAATATTTACCTATCATTTTCATTCGAGTGCACCTACAATTATCGACCGTCTAATTTTGGTCATCGTTGTCGTCAAATTTCGGCCGCTAATTCCGGCCTGATTCCTCCGAATATGGCTGCATCCTGGGAACCATCAAACCGACAATAATTTGGCTGGAGTAAATATAATTAAGGTAAGTGGATGCAGCTTGACTTGGAAGCAGTTGGAGTTAACCCAAATAAATGAGATCATTCCTCAAGTTCACCATCAAATTATTTTATATTTAAAATTTTTAAATATTTTTCTAATTAAAATGTATTTATGGGGATAGTCGCACGGATTTTAATTGAAAATTTAATAAAATCTCAATATTCCTCCTAAAATTTCAATTGTTATGTTTTACTCCCGAACATTTAAATGCATGTGCAATATGCTTGTTATTGATAATGAGAGGGAAAGAGAGAGAATTAGGACAACAGAGAGACCATGAACAAAAGTGGTAAAAAGAAAATCACTCAAAGGTGTAAAATGCAATAATTAAAATTATGAGAGGAATGTTTGAATTTTGTTGAATTTTCAGGAGGAGAGATCGGTGTAATTTTACCTTATAAAAGGTTCAACCTGTGGACTTGGTGTCAATATTCTTTTATTTTCCTAAACTGCCCTTATCCTTTCCTGCAAACCCCCAATATGTCCAAATGGGTGGCGCTTCTCAGCCGGACGGAACCGGATTCTCTCGAGTTTTGGGGTGTAGCGAGAGTACTGTTTTACAAAATGTTTTATTTTTTAATAATTTTTTAAATAATTTAATCGTATGGATGAAATTAACATGCAAAAGTACATAGGTATGTCTATTTTCATGAGATTTGAAAATGAAGAACCTATTCATCTTGCGCATTAAAAATTTAGTGCAATTTTTAAATGAGAATTTTTCAATGCTTAAGATGAATAAGTTATGTATTTCCGATTCTCATTATTTTTTTTGAAATACTCATATATTTTTTTATGTTATTTTCAACTGTATGAGTCAAATTATTTAAATATTTATAAAAAATAAAAAAATATAAAACTGAGAACCCAAATCCCCATTGGGCACCTAGCCCCTCCAAAACCGTCCCCTACTTTCAAAATTTAACTACAAAATGAAAAAGCATTCAATAATATAGGCACCAAAATTTTTTCATGCAATTGGTTAGTGTGTCTACCCTTCATCTTTATGATATAAATTAGAGAAATTTACAAGAATAAAGACTGAAATGTTTACATTTTTATTCTTTTTATTTTATCGATAAAGGGTTGATAAATTACTAAATCACATAAAAATTTACATAAAATTTAAATATACCTAAATGCTCTTTCAATTTGCGTGATTAAACTTTGAAAATAGGAGGCGTTCCCAGCAGATGAGCTCATCCGTGTCAAAAAATACTCAAAATTTTAAAAAAAGTAAAAAGGAAAAAAAATAAATGAAAAATGTCTTAAAACACCCGAACGCCCGGAATGATCAGGATTTCACTAAAGATACTCAAAATTTCAAAAAATTTTTTTTTTAAAATTTTAGAAACGCCCAAAAACCCTAAAATGCTATAGATTTTAGTATATCGCTCAAGAACCGTAGGCTACATAGACGTAAAAGAGGAAATCTATTATAATAATATTCTCAACGTTGTGTTTGGAATCAAATAAATAATAAATTAAATTAATTTTATTTGACTTGATTTCATATGAATTGATTTAGAATTCAAATCTGGTGTTTGAAAGCTAAACCATGGAAAGTTACAAAAATTATAAGAATTTCTTAAGTTGACAATATTATTCCTATATACTATTAAGATGTATAATAGTCTTTTTTATTAAATAAAAATATTTCATCATTATATTTTTGAGCTGACATAATTTCAGAGGGTAATTTAAATCAAATTCATATAAATCATACCTTTTTTAGTCTTATTTATAATCACTAGCAAGTTCTTACAAATCCATATTTAAATCAAATCAATCATTATTTTAGACTTTTCAAGCATAAAATTTATTAAGTAGACTCGATTCGAAAGAAATCCATTCTTGTTTTAGGGTTTTTCAATCAGACCAAAACCTAGTTTGAAACCCAAAGCTCTAACAAGTTGGTCGAATTTAAGGACGAAAATCACTGCGGCCCTCTGACTGATAATCACTATATCTACATGAAAAAATCTTGATCGTTTACTCAAATATATCTTTCGGTGAACTACATATTATTTGTCCTGCCTTAAATGCAGACCAATCCAATTAGGCCCACTCGGCCCCTCCTCCACCAGCATTTTAAATGGAAAATTTGGGACTATGCCTACCAAACAAGAATTTCAGCGTTTTTACCCACATCAAATCATTTTCCAAATTTCCGATCGATTAAAGTATTTTAAACAATTTCGATCAGGAAATTCCTTTTCTCGACTGAAAATACCCATTTTAAAAATTGCAGTAGATTAATTTGTAGTTTCTCATGTATCCCTACTTTATTTTTTAATATGTCTTCACGCATTCCAAGAAGAAATTCTTAAAAAAAGTAATATCAGGAATTATGAAAATTATAGTTTTCCGACCATCCACGAAAGAATAGTATAGGATGCTTAGGATTCCCTCAATTTCATATCCGTCAAATTCTTCGTCTACTTAATTTCATGTACTTTTATAATAGATGTGTATATAAATATATGATAATGCTAATTTTCATGAGATCTAAAAATACATTAAAAAGGTTATACATTTTTAGATCTCATAAAGACTTACATCCTTATTTGTGTATGTTTTATCCATCCATTTAAAAAATACATAAAAATTAAATAAGGAAAAAATTTAACGGATATGAAATTGAAAGAATTTTGCTGCAATATTGGAAGTCCAGTATTGGGGATTGGGAAGGGGAAGCTATCCTTTATGGCACGTCTGTTATGCAGGTTTGGGAAAAATATCATTTCCTCATTTTATAAACCTATTTGAGTAAACTGCAGCTTGACCGAACACACAATTTCATCCCAGAGTTCATTCTTCGAACGTACCAAACATAGGTTGGGAATGTCAAATCTCATTCTTATTTCAAGATTAATCTAATTTTCAAGTTTATTCCATTCCCACTATTTTCATTACAGTGTATCAAACTTGCTAGTAGGGTTTGTTGTGCTATCGTCGTTGTTGTTTTTTATATAATAAAATACATCATTGATCAAAATTATTTAATAATTACCTAAAATCATACTAATACCCCTTGAAGTTTCACTTAAGTCTCGAAGCCGCTCACAAGGTTTTAATTTTGACAAATAACCTTTCAAACCATTGATTTTTGCTCAACGTGCCCTAGCTGCGACCTATGCCGTGTATAAAATAATAAAGATAATAAAAATTAAACTTGTTCCCTTCCTCCTATTCTCTCCGATTTTCTTTTATAACTTCATAGGAGGAGCTAGGAACTCGAGATGAATTCTTATATGATATTTGGGATTGACTGGAGTTGGGTTAGGGTTACAGTAGGCTTGACTTGGGGAGGGATGGGGATGTAGATGACGGTGGGTATTTTTTTATGGAAAAGGTGGAAAATGACACCACGACCTCAGGATTCATGAGGCTTTTAGAAAAACTCCATGTAGCTCTCTTTGAATAAAGAAATAACTCCATTGATCGATTAAGGTAGCAATTGAGATGGAATATAAATGGTGGCGGAGAAGAGACTAGGAGAGAGCGACAGGAAGAGAACAAGTTTAATTTTTTATTTTAATTTTAATTTATGCGTAAAACCTTAAACTATTGACTTCAAAAGTAATAGTCAGGAGCCAAGATCAATAGTCGAGGGGGTTATTCGTTAAAGTTGGAATTTTAGGGGGACTTGAAGATTTTGGTCAAATTTTAGTGGATATTGGTGTAATTTTATCCAATAATTATTATCCTCCCCTTTTTTTAATGATAACAATAAAATAATGCAAATTGCCCCCTATAATGAGAGTTGGCGTGGGCAGTTTCGCCAAAGGCCCCGTGGAGATGATCAAATCACAGCGCCGCCATGTTGGACCACTGTGTCTTTGTCGTCTCCTTCTCATTTCATATCCATCAAGCTTGCATCTCTCTTTCTCTCGCTCGCTCGCTCTGTCTCTCTCGAAAAGGGGAGACTTCTGAATCAATGTCAGCAGGAGATGAAAGATGAAACGGTCCATGCCTAAACTCTTCTGTTTCGTCTCTCAGCATCTCCTTCTCTTTCTTCTTCCCTTTGTACCAGAATCTTATGCTCGAAACCCTGCGACGGATCCTTCAGAAGGTGCATCTCTCTCTCTCTCTCTCTCTCTCAAATTTTGAAACGTCATTTCTGGTCTTACATTTTCTTAGAGGTAGCAGCAGTGGTCCTGAAACAATTTCTTTTCGATCCAAGTGGTCCTGAATCATCGTTCATCCAGAATTAGGCATTTTGAGTAGGTAAACAGACATAGGATTTTGTTGGGACCATTTTTGGGTGTCTTCATCAAAACTTATCTAAAGCAATTGAACTGTCTGGATGTGGAGAATATACGAAATAAATAATAAGCATTTAATTATGCAATCCATTAACAGTTTGCAATGATTTATTTATAGATTCCGTTTTGCTGTCAAGTTGAATTTCAATGCTTCCTGTGGATATTATGAATACCATTAGCATAGACTGCCTTCTTTGTTGACAAACATGGCCTTTGCTTCAGGCTTTATTGTAAGTTTCGATCAGGCGTTATTATGTTTGAGACGATAAATTCAATATTTTATTGTTGTTTCCTGGTATATGAGCCAATGAACCATGTTGGCATGCCATTGGGTTCCCATATTGATTTTAGTAACATTAACCTGAGGATTAAAAGATATGGTGGCTATCAATATTGCTGGAGAAGTTGAAATAAATTTGGAATATTTAAGAAAGGACAAAGACCATAGTGGGAATTTGGCTCTTAAAATATGTAATTGAACTTGTGGAGCTATGAAGAGGGGGATCAAGAGTTGACTCCTTCCTTTTACTCTTCCATCTGCAAGTGTGAAGTTAACTCCTCTTGACAGCATCATTGGTAAGAATTTTATAGGCGCATTCTACATGACTTTGATGGGTGCCGAGAATAAGGAACTGCATTTATCAGATTAAGAAAGAGCATCTGAGAATTCATTACTTGAATGTTTATAAAATATTCATTCACCAATTGTATGAAGAGTCAGAATCCTCCCGTACGCTATTTTAAAAGCCAGAAAGCTATTATTTTCAAAATGTGTTCAAATCCATGTAAAGTAAGTCCACACACCCACCTCATTTTCCTTTGCATTAACCTGATTATTGCAGTACATTCCTTTGGTTTCTGAACTATAATATCTCATAATGCTGTTTCTTCTTTTATCCACAAATTGTAAGAGTGAAAGTCTACTAGTAAAAACTTCTTTTTGCTGGCATGGGCTTCCTTAATTAGGGAAAATGAATGAACTTAACCCCATTTCAGTCTCGAAGATAATGGATACTTATGAGGGCAATGCACAAAATATTATGGAATGAAACTTTAATTGTTAGACTATTAGGAAAATATTTATCTGTTCATGTTTCATGATTCTTATTTTTAAAATGAATCTCTCTATTTTGATGAGTGTCATATCCTAAATGCTTAAAGTGATAGCATTATTATAAGGTATTAATGTTTCTCTTCCCTAAAAAAAGCTCACCCCTAAGAAATCCTTACACTTGCATAATTCGGTTGGTCCCACATACACATTGGTGGGCCCAACCAAACATTGTGATGTAGGGATTTTCCAGGGATTAATTTTGTAGGTATGAATATATTTATTCATTATAGAGATGGCACGTTGGAGTTTGCATGGGCTTGTTACTCTGTTGGACATAGCATATTTAAGGTCAATCTTTTTCTTTGATAGCGTGCATTTTCACTTGTATACTACATTTTGGGGGTTTCTCGTTAGAGCTGATTCATCTGAATGGTAATACTACTGTGTGTATTGGTGAATTTCCAAAATTGAAGTGAAGATATATGGATTTCATTAGATTTGGACTATTGACTGTAAACAACTTTTTTGAAATACTGGTACTTGTTTCAGCCTGTTTAATGATGCAGTTGTTTTGAAATTGGAGGCAGTGACAGCATTGAACTCTATATTTGACCAGTGGGAAGTACAAGCAGGGGGACTATGGAACATAAGTGGAGAACCTTGTAGTGGATCTGCCCTCAATGGCACCTTTTTTTGGGACCAAGAGAATAACCCCTGTATCAAATGCAACTGTTCATATAACCATGGCACCACCTGTCACATCACTCACCTGTACGTTTCACTCTCCCTCTCTCTCAAAATTGCATGTACCATGTTAGTGTTGGTTGAATCCGGTCAACTGCCATACCTCGACTGTTGCTGGTGGGAATTCAGTATGGGCCTCGGCCGGTTATGTTTGCTGAGTCTTGTAAAATGAGTAGATAGGAGTATTGTGGAGCATAGATCGGTGATACAGATGAGGGTGAGTTGTGGGGAGAAGAAATATCCCCCATCCACACATCCTCCCGAAACAAATTCTTACTCCCATTCCTCACCCTAAACGTAACAAGTGGAACAACAAATAAATTACCTTAGACACATACTTCCATGGGCTGCCATGAGTTATCGCAACAGAAGCACTAGCATCTCACCATTCAACTGAACTTACTTTTGATCACATTATACTAAAGAGAGGTAGCCTATGGAGGAAAATAGCACAACTGCTTTCCCACTGAGGAAATTTATTTGGAAAGATGTTAAAGACCCAAACCCCTTCAGACTTAGGCTTGGCACAACCTCCCTTGTAATCAACTGATTCCTCCTCATGGTTATCAGAAATCCCTCATAACTTTCTTCCTAGTATACACCCTCACTTCAGGAACAATAATTTCAGGGGTAGGCTCGGACGTAGAAGAAATAGATAGAGCCAACTCAGGAGAAGGAGGCTCAGATTCAGACATAGGAATCGGGGTAAGAGTCAAAGGAGGCTTGGGCTCGGACATAGGAACAGGGATAGGGACCGGAAGTGGAAGTTCACTTGGAGGGGTACACTCTACCCACCAATCACTTTCCCCTTGAAGAGTGAACCCAGAAGGAGGGAAGTATCAGAGATTTTCGAAGAAGGAAACATCCTTTGTGACGATAATTTTGCGGTTTTGAGGTTCAAGAGAAATACACCCTTTTTGAGTGTCAGAGTGCCCAAGGAAGACCCCATGAATAGATTTGGGATCAAGTTTGTCTCGAGAAGGCCTATGGATGTGAATAAAACACACACAGCCAAAGATACGAAGGGACAAAATATCAGGACTCGCAGAGGGATATGAAAGTTGGAAAGGGGTTTGGAACTAAAGTACCCGAGATGGCATGCGATTTATCGCATAAACAACATTGTGGACAGTAGGAACCAAATATCGTTTAAGGACATGCACAGTAAGGGTGAAAGCCTTAGCAACCTCCAGCAAGTGTTTGTTTTTTTCGTTCGGCCACCCCATTCTATTGGGGAGTATTGGCACATGAACTTTTATGAATAACCCCATAAGAATAGAGATAATCAGCCAAGTCATGTGAGAAATACTCCTTAGCATTGTCAAAACGGAAAATCTTAATGCGCTTGTGAAATTCACTGAGTATGAGCTGATGAAATCGACGAACTAATTTAGGCACCTCATCACGAGATTTAAAAGGATACAACCACGTGAAGCATGTATGATCATCCACAAACGTAATAAAATATCGCATGCCATCCAGGGAAATATGAGGAGAGGGACCCCAAATGTTAGAATGGATTAAATCAAACAAATGTAAACTCATTTTATTACTGGCCAAATAAGTGGTTTTGGAGTATTTTGACAACTGACAAACCGAACACTGTAAAGAGTTGAGGGACACAAATTTAAATACTTTAGGAAATAAAAGATGCAAATAGGAAAATGACAAATGATCAAGGTGAGCATGCCAAAGCCTTATTTGAGACAAATTCACACTACTAGGATTGCTAGACTGAAGTGCCTTTGCTGTTGGAGCTCCAAAACTCAAAAGATATAGACCATCAACTTCACGTCCATTCCCAATCATTTTCTTTATCGCTAGGTCTTGGATAACACAAGAAGAGGGATAAAAAGTCATACTACAATTGAGACGGTTAGTAAAGGAGCTAACGGACGGAAGATTTGAAGTAAAATTTGGTGCATCAAGGACAGAATTAAGGGATAAGTTGTCATCCAAAGGAACAGTTCCCTCTCCCGAAATGGTAGAAAAAGAATCATCAGCAACACGTATCTTATCCCTACCAGACTTGAGCTTACAAGAGGAAAATAGAGAGGATACTAGTCATATGGTGGGTAGCCCTTGAATCAATAGTCTATGACTCATGGGACAAAGGATAAGGCGTACTAGCATGATGGGCATTTGGAGGGGCTGTCTGAGACGCACTAGAAGATTCCATTTGGTGTAAAAAATACTGAAGAGGTGCTAAGTCAACAATGTCGGAAAGTTCCGGAGTAGCAGCAAGAGCGGTATGACCATAAGCATTTTTTTGTCCCCTTTACTTCTTCAATTCCCGTTGCCAATTAGGTTTTCCAATAAGTGTCCAACAAGTCTCCTTGGTATGTTTGTTCTTGCTACAATGGGAACATACTAATTTTTCTTTTGCAATATTTCCCTTCAAATGGATGTTGGTACTCGGTCCCTTTTGAGAAACAAGGGCCAAAGAAGAAGACTGAGGCAACATTACCTAACGATGACTATCCTCAGTTTGAACTATACATAATACCTCATCGAGAGAAGGCAGAATAGATTGACTAAGGATTTGACCTCGAACATTGAATTTGACTTTTAATCTTGCCCAGAATTGAAAGATTCTGTTTTCGTTAATTTGCTTTTGGTGACGCTCCCGATCATCATCAATATCCCACTGGAGCATTTGATAATGATCCAATTCCTACCACCATCCTTGAAGAGTGGTAAAATAAAATGACAAGCTTTTTTCCTCTTGCAGCCATTGGGAAATCGCCTAATGGATCTGATATATGCGAGTAGCATTACGCCTTTGAGAGTGTTTTGTCTTCATCTTATTCTAGATTGCCTTTGCGGTCGTCAGAAAATACGGTGGATGACTAATCGAAAGTTGCATGGAACTTACTAATCAAGACATAACTATCAGATTCTCTTGTTCCCACCTGGCATACCCTGTGTTCGTCGAAGTAGGTGCGGGTGTGTTCCCTGTAATGTAACCGATCTTCCCTCGCCTTCCAATATACATCTTTGCCGACTGAGACTATTCCAAGTAATTTGATTTGTGAATAGGACTGATGTTATCCGAATATTCGGCTGATTGTTGGATGTAGGAATTACTGGTGGTGAAGATACAACGGGCAGAATAATAGCAGGAATCAGAAGGGATTTACTATTGATTTTCGACGTATTTGGAAGGTCTGCCATTGATCGAGATTACGTCTTCAATCGTCGACTGAACCTGATCGTTATTGCCCAAAGGCTAGGACCGAGACCGTCGGAAAAAATAGGCCCGAGGGCCGGAAGTTGCAGCTGAGATCGCCGGAAAATACGAGCCAAGATCGATACAAATTAGGGCTGATAATACTGTACCCGATGAATTATAGCTCCGATACCATGCAATGAAAGTGAGGAAATAATTTTAGGCAGAAAAGTTGGATGCTCTAATATGGGCAGCATGACTATTTATTTATAATACTCAATATTAGGGTTATTAGGAAATCCTATCCCCTTGAACAAGGAAATATAATGGAAATACAAAAAATACAAAACCCTAATGGGCCTATAATACAAAGCCTACAAAGCCTAAAAGGCTTACACAATCCAATAGTGATAAAAGTGGCAGTCGTATTCATTCTTACCTACCGCCTTGTTGTGTCGCGTATCTTACGAGCTTGTTTCCTCTAGCTTTCCTCGAATCATCACTTAGATTGTTGCATATGTACCATTATTTTGTGTTGCGTAATTGCTTATTGCTTGCACAGGTGTGCAACACTTAATCAGTGTTTTTACAGCATGATTGAGCATTTCTACATGATTTTGTAGCACAAAGCATGATTAGTCCAGGATTTTAGGCTTGGAAGAGTTAGTAATGATTGTTATTTAGATGAATCTACTTCACAGTTTTTGCTGAAATGTTCCTTCAATTATGTTTTCTATGCGATTTGCCGTAGCATCATTTACATCATGTTAGCTGGAGTCATAAGGCTGAAGTACTTGCATAGCTTGGACTCTATCCTAGCTAGATGACGTTTCCCATTTCACAGTCTTATGACTGGAACACTCAATGATAAAGCCACATAGGTGTTAGTCAAAGATACTTTGAATATATGAAGCTATGTGTGTGTGTGTGTGTTATATTTTACTTGTTTTCCAGGAGAGTGCAAAATTTGGATCGAAGGGGACGATTACTTAAAGAGCTCATGACTTTGACTTATCTCACTGCCTTGTAAGAAACATTTATGTCTTTTTCTCTTTATCTTGTAGTAGAATATCAGCTCGCACTTAACAAGGTCGAGAATAGCCAATTTTAAATGATCATATGCAGCAAGTAATTATTTTCATTGAAAAAATTGCAAGTTTGTATAAATAATATTCCTTTTACTTTTTCTTTTCTTTTTTTTTTCTTTTTTTTTTTTTTTTTTTTGCAGAAAGATTGATAAAAATCACTTCACTGGTCCCTTGCCTGCATTTATTGGCAATTTCACTTTATTGGAAGAACTGTAAGTTGTTTCGTTTAGTTTCTTATAGTTTATCATTTATAGCTAAATGTGTCATTTCAGTTTCCAGTTGTGATATAAATGGTGCTTTATGCTTCTTTCTACATTAAAACTTCCTGTATATTACTCATAAGGCTGTCAACAATGCTTAAGCTGGTGGGTCTTTTTTTTTTTTTTTAATTCCCAGTTTTGGTTTTGGTTTTTGTTTTTGTTTTCTTAGAATAATAGATTCATTAGAGAAAGAAAGATATGAATATTAATAATAGATTCATTAGAGAAAGAAAAAAGAACCTTGTCCACTAGTTTGCGTAGGCATAGGATCAGCTTGGTATGATGAAGATCGGACTTTAACCTATGATAAACTCTGCTAGCTCCTGAAAGGTGATAATATAGTCTAAAAAGTATGGTTCACTTTCTTGAAAAAACAAGGGTGGAAAAATAAAGTCATCGTTTTCCTCTTCTGGTCCTATTTTAGTTTTTGGAGGCGATAACCTCGAGGATCCTTGGAAGCTGTTTCGATATCCTTGATGTCCATCTCAACAGAGAAGGGAGTATCCACTGTTTCAGTCTGGTCTGCTTGATTCTCCTCTTCTTTAGATTCTATAACTTTTTCAATAGACACTCTTAGTGGTAATATCCAGCTCAGTCAACAATCTTTACCACTTGCTCATGTTGAGTTGGTTAGCTCTTTCGGTGGTTATACAGTTAGTGTTGGTGTGATCACCTTTGGTACGAACCCTTATAAAGCATTGATATTTTATAAATGGGGAGGTCTCAGGGACACATTATTATTGAGTTCTACGTTACCTTGACTTGTGTTTATTGACTCATGGCCTAGAAATTGCGCATGTTGAATGGACTAGAGAAGCTATGGTTCCCCTTCAAACAATTTGAGTTAAAATTGATTGTTGTTTTTATCCAATTTGAACTATCTATGGAGTATTAGGCATCAAAATTTGATGATCTTTGAAGATGAAATAACTCGACCTCAAGCTTCATCATAATTTGAGGGTTGTTCAAATTCAATGAAGACTCTTCTGATAGTTGTGATGCTTTTCTTTCCTACTTGGGACAACAGATCCGCTACAAATTCTGAAATGAGGTTGTAGCGTTACCTCTCATCAATGAGTAATGAGGCTATTTTTCATCGGGCAGACAAACCTGAGTTTTGAAAATATAGGGAGTTGAATCAAGAGCACTTACCTGACTAGTCAAAGCTTTTAATGCATTGGCTAGTTGCTTCAATGCAAGAGTGTTCTCAAGGCCAACCATGGTTGTAAGCTTAGATGCAAAGCAAGCTGGGATCAAATCTAACTGAAAATTTTGGGCTTCCAGGCGGTGGATATGGAGAAACTGTAGGAGTGGCGATGATGGAGATGAGGATGCTATTGATGATGTTATGATGGTTGAAATTGAAAAGGGATAGATTGCTAACTAGAGTCCCGCTTGCGTCAACACTAGGAGTCTCACTTAGGCCCAATCGAGGGCATCCACCTTGGTCACTTGCTGTATCTCACAATTTATCTCAATTAGAGACCATTGATAGAATTTCTCTGGATTGCTTGAGAGAGAACAGCTCACTGATTTATGCAGCACAAAAAGGAGGCCAAGACTTTGGAGTTCTAAGACGAGGAATTCCCATAATTGGATACATCTAAAGTCAGGCAAAGCATTTAGTGGTGATTTGACTTCAGCCTAGAATACTTAAAGACACATAAATCTTATAACCAAAAGCTTCTAGGACTTATTTGACTCAACAAAAAATTAAAAAATATAAACGTAGATAGACTTGATATGGGCTGCTGTGCAAGCTCCGGGTTGGGCTTGGGCTGCTTGTAGGCTTCTTGTTTTGGCCAGATTCATGTAGGCTTGTTTTGGATGTGAGGTGTGCCTCAGATTAGTTATATAAGGTGGACCTTAGAACTACATAGTTTTAGACTTATTTTTAAGGATCGAACTGTATTGATAGAAAATGAAAAATTGAGACTATTCATAAATTTTTAAACAATTTGGTATTCTATAACCTTTGCATCAATTATTGATTTGATGATTTTTCATGATATAAATAAGAGATCCTAAATTATCAAATTTAATGCAACTTGACTGGTCCGCTTATTTTCTCATGTTCACTTCATCAATACAATTGAATCTTTAAAGATGATTTAAAATTATATAGTTCTAGGGGTACACCTCAAATAGCTTATACCAGGTGCAACCCTAATCGATTTGCTACCTTCTACCTTGTACTCTGTTGTACTGAGCTTTAGTTCCTCCACGGCTTAGCTATCCTTTACTTCCTCTCGTCACTTCTGCACAACATTGCTGACTTCTCTACTTCTTAATATCCAAGCTTTGTAGAGTGCCTCAATTACCTCTAATGAAAGAGTGCCAAACTGCGGCATTTCTTTGAGTTTGTCTAGATTTTGTTTTATGCTCATTGCTTATTGGATTGTGCCCATTGCTAATTGGATTGTAGTCTGATAGTTTGTATTGATTTTGTTCTGTGCTCTTTGCTTATTGGATTGTAGTCTGATTTATGTCTTTCACTTGGAATTGCTTGTCCATACTTTTCACTAAAATGTTTGACAACATAGGATTAACATCCACTTGTATATAATAGTTCCTCTGTGGTTGAGTAATATAACTAAGAGTTTGTACTTAGTTCTAGGGTAGAGGTGGCAATTGGGCGGTCGGGTCGACTACAAGCAGGTCAAATGTGGATCATAGGTCAATTCTAGCAGGTCAAAATTATTTTATTGGTTTAGTTGGGTTGTGTTATATAACGCACGAGTCGGGCTGGTTGGCAGGTCAATGTCTCACTTTGCAAGTACAACTTTTGTTGTTTTTAGTATTTTTATAAACCAATCAATAATTAGCAAAAAAACAAAAAACAAAAAGAAGTTAATTTATAATCTGGAAAATATTAAAATCCTAACTATAAATGATAGTTGGACTGGTCATCTTATGAGTGGGATTTGTTTTACTGGCTCTATTCCTAGGTAATGTTTAAGATTAATGTGTTTGATTTTACCTAGGTTATACTTGTAATAGTTCAATTATTTACATGTTTTATATTCTTATCCATGTTACAAAGCTATCAACCTAATTGTAATTTTAATTCTACTTTAAGGTTTACTTGGTGACTTTTTATCTTTTAATTTTATCAGGACAATTAGCCACAATGCGTTTTACGGGCCCATCCCAAGGGAGCTTGGAAATCTAAAGGAGTTGAGAATGTTGTAAGTTTTTGAAACATATATTCCTTTTTTGCAAATAGAATGTACTGAATTAGCTGTTTATTAGAGGAGAGAAAGAAGTGATAAAATGACTAGAGAAAGAGGAAAATTGAGAGAATTTTACACCTCTTATAGCATGTTTGCTATGTGCGAATGAAAGCGACAGGAATTTTGAATAAACCTGGAAATGAGATTGACACAGGAATGTGAATGGTTTTTCACATTCGCATCGTATATTTGGTATGTTAAAGGAATGAAATTGGGAATAAATGACCGTTTACCCCAACAGTGGGGAAAAAATATAAAACTTATACTTTGGGGCATTGGTGGTGGCTAGATTCGGATGGTGTTTGTAACACCCTATAAATAAAAATTAAAAGAAGAATAAAAAGGTATAAATAATATAATAACATATATAATAATGAAATAAACATATATTGGATGTGTACACACTACAAACCTGTGTTTGTGTGTGTATAGTTTAATAAAATGAAGTGTTGTGTGTGAAATATGTGCAATGGCTATATAATGGAATGATAGATGCAATCCCATATCGAAATGACAGTTGAGGGCATGATGAAATCATATTGGTGTTTTGGGGGTTTTCATTCCCATGGCCATGAGAATGGCTCATACCCGGTGTGGTGGGGGGTTGTGGGGGAGAAGGAGGGGGGGGGGGGGGGGGGGGTGAAGTTTTGTGCGAATGAACCACGCCTCGTAGTTTTTTGGGAATGAAACATGTTGGGAACAGTTGACACCAAATGTGACAAGGGAATGACTCATGTCATTCCTACTTATCAAACGTGTTATTAGGTTTAGAACACTTGTAAACAATTTAGGTCAAATCCTAGTAAACTAGAAGATGAGTCAAGGCCCTATGCAATTCCTCAAAATATCACGAAAACAATGAGTATAATAGTCTATGTTGGCTTTAAGAAATTAGATCAAATCCTGCTAAACATAACACGACCCGCTGTGGCCCAAATGGTATTCTTGCGAAATCCACTTCACTAGATTTTGAATAATAGCCCGTCGACTGGCCTATTTCTTCCACTAACTTCTATAAAGAATAATTATTAAGTTTGAATAATAGCAACCTGCTAGTATCTATTGCCGGTTGGCTCATTAATTCATACGTGAAGTCCAATATATAGGATGCGCAGTCCATTTAACCTCGCTGTAAGAAGCTAACTAAGGGTCAGTCTGGTGGGTTCTTTTTTTTTTTTTTTTTTTTAGGGCTTTTCTACTGGAAAATTTCTATTGGGGAAAAAAAAATTAAGTGTTTGGAGATATTTTTCAAGGTCCAAAAGTGTTTCTTCTTTAAAAACTTATTAAAATTTTATTTTGTTTTTTAAAATTTTAACTTTCGGATAGCAAATTTTTTTCTAAAAGCACAAGTTCGCCCAAATGGGCTTCAAATCTGCACTGCGGTGTGTTGTGGATTTGAGTTGGCTGCATACTGAGTATGCACTGGGGGATTCTTTGGGATGTGATGGGTATTCATCAAACACCTAATTCGCCTAGGTGTCCAAGCAGTTCAAGGAGCACAAAGCGAGCAGCGCCTTGACTGTAGACCCCTTTGAATTCTGAGCCGAGCAAATCCTGTTGAAACTTGAAGAAAATCCATCTTCGAGTCTTTAGATCCTCTTCCCTTGTTCGATTTTTTAAAAGTTCCAATTTTTTCCTGTCATTCATTATAGCAATAGCGCCTCCTCTGACCTTTACTTTCTTTTTCTTCTCGTATGCTCTAAGTGTTATGCGGTGGATGGGCTTGACGATGGGAGTAGAGTTTGTCGAAGGTACCTTTAGAATAGTGAGGTGAGAGGGATTGAGAGAGAGAGAGAGAGAGAGACAGACAGACAGACAGAGAGTGAGAGAATTCCCTTGTACCCTAGATGGATAGAGGGGCTCAAATATATAATACAAAATAGGGAAACATTATATTAGTTCTGTCGAGGCAGTTGACTACCACACTAAAATAAAACCGAGACTACTGTATATTATGAAATCGAGGCTATTGTATAGAGGGAGTATATTATGAAACCGAGGCTACTGTATCGTGGCAGTCAGCTGCCTTTGTGAGGCAGTCAATTACCCCTGTTCCAACACTTGCTCTCAAGTTGGAGAAGAGATGTTATTCATGCCCAGCTTGTTTCAACTTCACTCAACCTGAGCCCCACTAAGAGATTTGGTGAAGACATCTGCAAGTTGACTTCTAGTCTTCACATGTTCAAGTGTGAAACTATTGCTAGAGTACAAAATGATAGTCTGTCTCAATAAGTCTCGACTGTTCATGCAACCCCAGATTAGGCACAATGTGGACAGCCGCTCGATTATCACACTACAACTATGCGTGTGTGGAACTCGATATATTCAGCTCACTCATGAGTTCTCATAGCCATCAAATCTTCAAAAGTTGCAAAAGCCATGGCTCCATACTCAGTTTTTGCATTGGGCACGCAATGTCATCTTGTTTCATGGTCTTCCAATGTACTAGATTACCTCCAACAAATATACAATACCCGGAGGTTGACTTACGATCCACGAGGGAACTAACCCAGTTTGCGTCAGAGAAACCTTTAACTCTATTGTGGCCATGATTATGATAAAGTACTTTGCTAGGAGCTTTCTTGAGATATGACGTGAAATGGCTAACAATTCACTGGAAAGGAAATATCGGGACATGAAACACAGAGATAGTTGAGTTTTCCCACTAATCTCCGATATCGTTCAAGCTCATCAAATGGTTCTCCATCACCAGGCACAAGCTTTACACTTGGATCCATCTCATTGGGCTTTAATAGAAGCATTCCTGTATTCTGAAAAAGGTCCAACACCCTTACGTTGAGAAAGGAGTGTGCCAGTAATCACAATGTCATCCACATAAACAACTAGCAAAATATTCCCCAAAGTGGAGTGTCTAATAAATATAGAATGATCTCCCTAACATTGGGGAAGCCCAAATTGCAGAATTATCTCACAAAATTTCCCAAACTAAGCACGAGGAGGTTGCTTCAAGCCAGGTAGGGACGTCTTCAAATGACATACTGTACTAGATTTCCTTGAGTAACAAACCTAGGAGGTTGCTCTGTATAGACCTTGTTAGGATCACCATGCAAAAAGGCATTCTTGACATCAAGTTGATGCAAGGGCCAAAAATGAGTAGCAGCCAGAGAAAGCAAATGAACAGAAGACATCTTTGCAACAAGAGAAAGTGTCGGAGTAATCCACTGCACAAGTCTGAGCATACCCCTTCGCAAGAAGATGTGTCTTGAAACAAGCCAATAAGCCATTGGGGTTTACTTTCACAGTGAAAACCTATTTACACCCAATAGCCTTCTTTTGAGGCAGTAAAGGGACAAACTCCCAAGTGCAATTTTGCTCACGAGTAGCCATCTCATCCTTTATAGCACCCCACTATGAGCTAAGGGTGTAAGACTGAACCGAAAAATCAATCGAAACCAACGAAGACCGAACTGCATCAGTTGGTTGGTCAGTTTTTATGCGGTTTTCATTGGTTTTGTCATTTTCGGTCAACCGATGTGGTCAGCTGGTCTTCGGCTTTTTCCCCACTGGAAAAATGGTTGGTTGGTTGGTTTGTGGTTTTCTATGAAAACTGATCAAAACCAACCGATTTTAACCCCTACTATGAGCCACTGCATCAGAAGTAGAGTTGGCCATAGATGTGGAATCTAAATTAGTACTAAAAACTCAGTAGGAGGTAGACAACAGGAATGCAGTGGATGCTGTACAACTACAAGTACCTTTCTGAATAGCAATAGGAAAATCAAGATCAATGGTAGGTGTGGGGGGCGGCTGATCAAGTTACAAAGAAGGCCGAGATGTATGAGCAGCGGCAGAGGTGATCTCAACATGCCAGGTTGGTTCTGAAGGACGATGAGTATAAACTATCTCAAAAAGAGAAGTAGAATACTGAGATGGAGGTGGTGGAGGTAGAGAGGAAAATGCATCTGCCAAAGGATGGGTAATATGTTAAACAAGAAGATCATCACCTGGAAGAGAAGATGGGGACAACAAACTGACTCAAGTCCAGGGTAAAACTGCGATACCCCTTTTGGGTTTAAGAGTATCCTGTAAAGATGCACGGAAGAGAGTTGGCATTGAGTTTGATGAGGTGAGGACGGGTATTGCGAACAAAGCAGACACACCCAAAGACACATAAAGGGACAGAATAAAGAGGCTTAAATGGGGAAAAAGTTTGAAGTGGAATCTTCCCCATAAAGACAGCAGAAGGGATATGATTGATGATATAACATGCTGTTTTGACTGTTTCCCCTCAGAACACTTTGGATACTTTAGTTTCAAAAGGAAGAGCGCGAGCAACCTTCAATAGATGGTGATTTTTTCGTTCAGCAATATCATTTTGTTAGGGGGGTGTCTGGACAAGTAGATTGATAGACAATGTCGTTTTGAGTCATATAAGAGGAAAGTTGAGTGGAAAAATATTCATAGAACTAATACTTTAAAAATGCTTAAATGTACAATTTATTTTTAATAATTATTAATTTACCGTATCCCTGCACCCGAATCCTAGTTTTCTAGAATATATCGAATCTTCAAGTGGGATTCATGTCATATCCGATAGCTTTATCTTTTCCAAAAAGCTCAAATTTATGCTTTCTGGATAGCAAAAGATAGCTTTCATTTCGGCTATTCATTTAGTAAAAACGGTTTCTCTGCTCGACATGTACATGGGTTCGACTCCTACACATAAATATATATTTTTTCCATACCTTTTATTTCAGTAGGAGCATAGCAGTTAATAAGGTAAAAAAAACAAAGGTGATTAACTCAAAAAAATCAGGACATACATAATAATTCTTAGGAAAATACAGAAATTCAAGCATTAAAAAAATGAGAAAAAACTTCAAAAAAAATGCAATTAATTCGATTAGAAACTAATAATTCTCATTGTTAGTTGGTTTTATCTTTTTTAATGATTTTTATTTTGTACGAAAAGATTGTTAAATGCATAATCATATATGTGTGTGTGACTATATATATATATATATATGAAACTTATAGAACGTTAAATGTGTCATTTTTTATGCTCAAAAAGCTCTTTTAGAATTTGTATCCAAATGCATACACATTATTTGTAAAAACTTTTTACACTTACATATCCAAACACCTAAAAATAACTTATTTTTAAAGTCTCTTTTTTGAAAGCTATTTTAGGAAGAGCTATTTTTGTAGAAGCTCAGGCAAACCGGTCCTAAAGTGAGGAAGTTGATATGACTCAAATGCATCTAACAGTATCGGGAGGCAAATTCTACAAAGCCAGGAAGCTGTGAACTGTGACCATTGTTGGATCATTTATTCATTTTTTTTGTAGGTTGCATTATTTTTTATTTTTAGAAAATTAACAACATGGCCTCATTATGGTGGAAGCTTTCTTAGTTTTAGGACCATAATTTCTTGAAAAGCAATTGTAAAGTTTTCCATTGGTTTAAAATGATATGAATTAAATACCAGGATAACTAGTATCTAGAGATGAGCTTTGATTATCTTAGTTGATTTCTATGTACTCCGTGTAGGGCTATTAGTTCAAATAACTTCTCTGGACCACTCCCTCCTGAACTTGGAAATTTAGTCAACCTTGAGCAGCTGTAAGTTTTTTTTATTATTATTTTTTTTTTTCCATTTTTCCATTTCTTTTCTAGTTCATGTGCATAAACCTGCTGGGCTAACTGTACAAGAATATTGCAAAGTAATGTGGATGATCTAATGGTAATTGATTTGGATTGCTACTTAATAGCTATATGGATAGTTGTGGAGCGGGTGGGGTGATTCCATCAACATTTTCAAACCTTGGGAACTTGCTAGTCATGTAAGAATGACCTTCCTTTTGATTGGTTCTCTGCACTTAGTTCATACAATATTTGCTAACTACAGTGCGCCTGTTACACTGCAGGTGGGCATCAGATAGTCCTTTCATGGGAAAGATACCCGAGTTCATTGGGAATTGGACAAAGCTGATTCATTTGTAAGCCTTAAACCTTTATAGTTTTAAATTAGAAGCATACTTTATGCTTGTACAGATTCACAGTGATACTAGCTGGATTTCTACGGTTCCCTCCCCTCCCTCGCCCCCAACCCCCAGAAGAGGCCTAATAAGTCTGACTCAGTTTGGAGAATAGTTGCACTTGAATTACTTTCAAATATTTGCAGGAGACTTCATGGTAACTTTTTTGAAGGCCCCATACCAACAAGCTTTTCTAAGTTGACTTCATTAAAGATTCTGTGAGTTGTCCTCCCTACATTATTTCAAATCTCATCCCTCTTTCTTGCCGTGCCTCTTTCCCCCTCCTCCACGACCCGATTCTTGTGCATTTGAAAAAAATTATATTCATTAATTTGCATCTATGATTTTGTAGGCGAATAAGTGACTTATACAATGCAAGCTCTTCTCTTGACTTCATCAAGGATTTGAAGAACTTAACAAGCTTGTAATCATCTCATGCTGCTTGACTTCTTTCTTTCTTGATTTGTATATTTTCAGTCTCTCATAACTTAACACTACATCATTTCCACAGAGTTTTAAGAAATGGATTGATTTCTGGTAGTATTCCATCATATATTGGGGAATACAGTGGCTTAGAAAAGCTGTAAGTTCTGACGCATATTTAACCTCAAATGCCAAAATTATTAGCTAAGGTCGCTTTTTATTAATTTTCTCTCTCTCTCTCTTTTTTAATAAAATTTATGGACAATTACTTGATAGGGATTTGAGCTTCAACAACTTAACAGGCCAAATCCCCAACTCTTTATTCACTTTGAGTTCTCTCACTTACTTGTAAGTGTTGTGTGAGGTCCCTTCTGCTTTTGTTCAAAATTTTCACTTGGAACCTGCAATTTCTGACTTTCCTTATGTTTACATTCACTGGCAAGGTTTCTTGGAAACAACAGTTTGTCTGGGGCTCTTCCTCCCTACAAAAGTGAACAGCTTCGCACGATGTAAGTGTTCCTAGAACTTATAGTCTGAGTTTTGGAATTTCTCTTATCAAGTACTATACATTCTTTTTCCTTCTCTTAATCCAAAATTATGGAACACGCTGGCAGGCGTAGTTCACTAGTTCTGTAGCACTGTCCTTGCTAAACCATTGATAATGAGTGGAACACACTCCGCCAGAAAACAGATGAAATTGCACCAAAAACAATATGACATTTTATAAGTACTATATGGTATACCAGTTCTTTTTGAGTGCTCCTAATCAGTTGTCACTATTAAATGCTTCTGTGTCACGTGTCTGTATAAGTTAGCCTGACAAAGAAATATCAAAGATAACTTATCAATGTACGTATAAAATGATTCCAGGAGAATTGCTAACCCAAATATAAAATAACAATTATTTCCTGTTAAGTAAGCAATACTAAAGAAACCATAAGTGCCATCCCCCATTGTTTTCCAATCTCAGAACCAATCCCACACTTCCTGGGAGACTATAAAACTTCATTTTGAGATATTTTTACATATAGAAAATATTATTTCAGATGTATGTGCTGGACCATATTTTCTTTCTAGATCTCTTCTTTCTATCTATTATGTGGTCACTGACAGTAGCTAATGGGCTTTTGAGTGCAGGGACCTGTCATACAATAAGCTTTCAGGAAGTTTTCCTCGCTGGGTTGCCCAAAATTTACAATTGTACGTCTTTCAGCCTCCTGCTTTCTATCTCTTTCTTGATTTTACGTAACTAATGTGCATTGCTTTTGATACATTACCTTCACCCTTTGGGGCTTGATCATTGCCTTCTCTTTCACTGTTCGAATCTAAACAGGTTTATCTCTGCATTTATCTAGATCTATTTTACCTGGGATAAATTAAGTGGTCTAATTCGTGGAATCAAATATGCCAGTGCATATTTTTTTTCCCCTTCTCTTCAACATTTGAATCACATCCTTTCAAAATATGAATCTAGATGGCCACCTTTTTTTCTTGCCCTGTTTACATGTGATATTTAGTTTTTTCTTCTTCTATTTTTAAGATTCTGGAATAAGTTGTTTGGAGGCAGATTCGGCAAATGGTGGCAAGCTATGTGCCTTCTGGGTAAACTATTTACTGTTGTAATTGATTTTAAAATGCAGTGATATATCAGGACAAATTATATCTATCTTCTCTTTTGGTTTTTGTTTTTGTGCGCATACTTGTTTATTAAACTCCTTGGATTTTATAGTAGGGTTATGAAACCTTTCTCCGAGTTATAAAGAATTTATATTGGTAGAGTTTAAATTCATGCCTCTTGCTCGTCTAGTTTTTTATGTTGCTTAGTTATAATGATTTTTAGTTGCTTTTGTCAGCAATTAAATAGAAACACTGAAAAATGATGCTGGCTTATTTTGGGTCCCCCACCCCGGGGGAAAATTAATACTAATGGATCGAGTGTTCTTTATCGAAATCATGCAGGAATCTAGTTGCCAACAACTTTGTATTTACTAGCACAAATGAAAGGTAATTATTGTACTTCTAATAATCAATATCGAGCATTCCCCAGAAACTAGGATGGTAAAAGCCTAAGACGCCCCTCCCCCTCCCGTTATTTAGTGAATCTAATTTTGTTTTGAATTTTTTTACATACATAAGCTGTTTCCTCCTTTTTAAGTTTTCTGTTTGCTTACAGTTTATTTCCTGGACTGGATTGCCTTCAGAGAAATTTTCCATGTAATAGAAACACTCCACAGTGTAAGTTGCTACATTTTCATTCCATGAAGTAGTGGGCAGAAAAGGGAATAACTGGACTTAAAATGCTAGCTATTGCTCATAGGTTTCTGGATAGTGCTTTGTAAACTGTGTCAGTTGATCAGCCAGCTTCTCGATGGCTGGTTCCCTAGTCAGAAATCAAGCTATTAGCAGTGACACCCTCTAATCCCTCTCAAGATGGACATGCATGCTCAGCTAGAGCATAAGGTTTTGTGAACACATTTGCAAACTGATCTGCTCTCTTCGTAGTGCCCGCTTGAAATCATCTTTTGTTGAACCTGTCTCAAATGCTTTGTTCTTTCATGTAAGACTGGAAAAATGACATTGGAAATGGTTCCCTTGTTTTCACTTCACAAATTCATAGGGCCTGTTTTCTTTTCCAAACTCATCTAACATTTGGTTCTGCCACCACAGCTCAAATGTTGTCCGAAGTATATTTCTGTGCTCTGACTGAGCACTTGAGCGTGAAACTACCCTCTGTTTCTTGCTTTCTGTGATAGTAGAATACCTCCAACCAAAACACAGTAACCAGTGGTAGATTTCTGGTCAACTAAAGATCCCACTGAATCGGCGCACATGTGTATATATATATTGGTATGCCCATAAATACAACAGGCTTCTTTGGTGTATCCTTAAGATGCCTCAAGATATGCATCAACTCCTCCAAGTCATTGAGTTGTGCAAATAGAAAATGGGTCCCTGCCCGCCCTCCCCTTTGTGGACCCCTCCTCTCATATTTGTGTTTGCACTAATGCATAGGTTCATGCTCCAGAGAGGCAGAGGCTGTCAATTTCTCACCCACTACTGAGGTTGTGTCATGTTGTACACTCACATGCTCGAAACAAGAAAAATTTTATTAAATCAGATAGATTTATAAGTTATGACATGTTTTTATATACTGGCATGCAGATACCAGTTTCTCCATCAAGTGTGGTGGTCTGGAGACAAGATCTGCTGATGGTATGGTGTTTGAGGGTGAAAACTCAGTATTTAGTCCAGCATCATATTATGTAACAAATACACGTAAATGGGCGGTTAGCAATGTGGGTTTGTTTGCCGACATGACTTATGCATCATATGTTCAAAAAGGGCAGGCACAAGTTGTTGGCACCAAGACCCCTGAGCTCTTTAATACTTCAAGGATATCCCCAGGCTCGCTTCGATATTATGGCCTTGGTCTTGAGAATGGTGCATATACAGTAAACCTCTTTTTTGCAGAAACTGCTTTTAATGATCGAAGGAAACAGACCTGGAGTAGCTTAGGAAGGCGGGTTTTTGATATCTATATTCAGGTATGCATGCTGGAGAGAACTTTAGAGACTTCTTTATAGCCAAAAGAGAGAAAGAAGTGTTATTTCCTTCTAATGTGATTCTATTTTTTATTGTTCCAATGTTATTCATTTAGCATACATATTCTGAAATCTAATGGTTATCTAGGGTAGTCTACGAGAGAAAGACTTTGATATATCCAAAGCAGCAGGTGGCGTAGACAAAGCAATTCAAAAGAAATTCAGTGCTACTGTCTCAGAAAATTATCTTGAAATTCATCTGTTTTGGGCTGGTAAGGGGACTTGTTGCATACCCGATGATGGTTACTACGGATCAATGATTTCTGCTCTTAGTGTTGTTTCAGGTAACATGCTAAAACTATTTCTGCAAATCTTTTACTTCAAACATCAAATCTTTAGGACCTGCATCTGTACTGCTGGCCACTACTTGTTAGTGTTCTATTTGGTCAGATTTAAAGTCACCAGCTGTTAATGGGCCTTCACCAACGAAGAAAAAGACATGGTTGATTGTGGGTATTGTGGTTGCTGTTGCAATTGTGAGCATTGCATTGATATCGGCCATTTTTTATATGAGAACGAAAAAGTCAAATGCCAATGATGATATAGGTGAGATAATACTCTTGGTACAAAATCAGGGTCTGTTGCTTTTTTCTCTGTTACGAAAACTATACTTCTTTCCTAAGAACAACCATAACATGCTTTTTCCCCAAACTTTGGGGTTCTCTTTATGGAACCAAAACAAGAAACTACATCGGGTCATTGATGTGAATCTTCTTATGCCACTCGTTTATATCTAAGGCCAATCCTCATTTACCCCAGGTAACACTCATGTCCTCTCAAAGCTTTTATCCAAGTCTTCGGCTCTCTACCCTTAACTTCCCTGCCTTTCCCTCGGCCCATTTTAGATATTCATAGTTCAGAGCTCCATATTTCCAAACCACTCCCACTTTTAACTGAAGGCACCTCTAGCTTTACATGAATCTTCTCTTTTTTAATCTTATCTGTCCTACTTATACATCACATTAGAAAGTTTCATTTTCTTATGCATGTAAGACACTTGGTTTCTTTTCTCTTCCTTTTATTTTTTTTCCAATCTTTATTTACTTTACCAAACTATGATACTTTTCTGATGCATTATTACAAATTATTTTCCCCTAAGGCTACACTGAGGATGCATTCTTCCTATAATCAGCATCGTTATTAATCTATGGGGGATGGGGAACACATGTGCATGCATCTTGAAATGTTGCGGAAGGATTTTCAGCAGAAGTTGCAATCGAATATTTTTAATGCTGGTCCATTATTGTTTCACTCTTACAGATTATTTAACTCCTTATCTTAATGAATTTGCAGAGCTTCTAGAAATTGGCCACAAACCAAAGACTTTCAGTTATGCAGAGTTGAGAACTTCAACAGAAGATTTTAATCCAGCAAATAAATTAGGAGAGGGGGGATTTGGTCCTGTTTTCAAGGTATGCTGCATGCATGTTGCAATTATAATCTATAGTTTTATATGCCTCAGCATTGTTGGATAATCTAAGTGATTTGGATTCTTTCCGAAGGTAAATAGTATTATCATTATTTTATTTGTTTGTTACAGGGCACGCTTCCTGATGGGAGGTTAGTAGCTGTGAAACAACTGTCACTATCATCTCACCATGGGAAGAGCCAATTTCTATCTGAGCTTGCTACCATATCAGTTGTACAACATCGTAACCTTGTAAAATTGTATGGATGCTGCATTGAAGGAGATCGACGACTTATAGTTTATGAATATTTAGAGAACAGGAGCCTTGCTCAAGCACTGTTTGGTACGGCAACTATTTACTTAAAAAAATAAATGAAAAACTGCTTCTCTGTTCTGCTTATCATCTTTAACTTCTTTTAGCAACGGAAAAGTAAAGTAATTTTAAAAGAAGTTTCCAGACCTAATAATTGTGAATGTGCATTTACTCGCTCTTTTCTGTTCTTTAGATAACTCAAGTCGAACTAATTTGAATTACTATATATACAGTGCCCTAAATCACATATTCATTGCATTAGCCCTCATTGTTTGCTATTCTGGGTGCCTGTTAATACGCTTTTAGTTTCTTTGCATTGAGTGGTGACATCTCTTTTCAGGGAAAGCTAACTTGTGTCTTAATTGGCCAACACGGTTCAATATTTGCCTGGGAGCAGCAAGGGGATTAGCTTATCTTCATGAGGAGTCTAGGCCAAGAATCGTACATCGAGATGTGAAGGCTAGTAATATATTGCTCGATGCTGAACTTTGTCCAAAGATATCAGATTTTGGGTTGGCAAAGTTATATGATGACAAGAAAACCCACATTAGCACTCGAGTTGCTGGTACAGTGTAAGCCACTTTTGACCGTCCATCTTGACTAGCAACTTTGTAATTTTGCACATGTCCTCCCATTGTTGGCCCATATAAATTTGAGGTATAGTGTGCCTATAATTTATTTGCTTCAAGTTCTCCATCTATATCATTTATTCATTTGGTATGTGCAAGGGCAAATGCATAATAATTTGATCTGATCGAGAAGTATAAACATCGTCTGAAGCATTCTGGTTTAGATATTCCATAGGAATAGAACATGTAATGAATAGCTATTCAGATGGCATGAGTTGAATAGGTAAGAAATAACTATTCTCATGAACCATGGATGGAATAGATAAAGAGCCATCGGTATATTCTTGATTACCTGAGAGATACAGAGCTGCCCAAACGATGTAATAGCTATACCGTACGAATAGGAGCTATTATCTATGGCAGTAATGTAGGCTTGATCAGATTCTGTTTATTCTATTTTTGTTCAGTTCACACAGCTTTGTCAAACTAAGCATCTCTGAGTAATTTCTTGTACAAACTTGATAGTGGCTACTTGGCACCGGAGTACGCTATGCGTGGCCATCTCACAGAAAAAGCAGACGTCTTTGGATTTGGAGTAGTGGCTTTAGAAATCCTTTCAGGAAGGCCAAACTTTGACAGAGCCCTTGATGCTGAAAGGAGATATCTTCTAGAATGGGTAAGGAATCGTTGAATTTCAATGTCAAGACCAGGGTTCTATTTATTGGCTTCAGGCTTGGAAACTATTCCCCCCCTATGTGACCACCTATTCTTATTTGTGTATGATTTCAGGCGTGGCATCTATATGAGAATGAACAAAGCATGGAGTTGTTGGATCCAACGTTAGTGGGTTTTAATGAGAGTGAAGCCCATCGACTGATAAGAATAGCCCTTCTGTGCATCCAAGCGTCACCAATGATGCGACCGCCCATGTCGCGTGTTGTGGGGATGATTGCTGGAGATGTTGAATTAAGCATGATAGCATCGAAACCTGGGTATTTGACCGATTGGGATTTCCAAGATACAACAAGTAGCTTTTCAAATGCTGATACTGCAACTTCTTCGACTATCGAATGGGTGTAATGTAACTGCCACTGATATGAGAACAAGGGGACTGATCACAAGTGAGTTTGATTACATTGTGGAGCGTGCATGAACCAATGTCAAATCTCCACTTCTGTTTGCGACAATCAATCCACTCTCTTGTGGAAAAAAAGAGTGCCCTCGTCAGCTTTTGCCTCCTCTTTTTCACTTTCTTCATATTGTATTCAATTTAGTGTAGTTGTAAATTTTGGTGTGGACTTGCCAATAAGAAGAAGAAAATACGGATGTGGTTTGAACGTAAATTCTAGCGCCGGATACTAAATCACAAGTTCGCACCCTGCGCCTCGTGCTCAACCGCATCTTCATAAAAATGAAAACAAAATAAAAGGAAAGAGTGAAGAGCCCGAAGAACAATTGGGCTATCTTCTGAGAGAGTGGCTAATGAACATTTGTGTTGGTCACATTGCTAGGTTATCTACGTCCATTTGTTTAGATGAAGCCTTCGAAATTGTCTCCTCAAGAGGACACTGCTTGCATCTTGCGTTAAATTAAAAAGGAAATATGTATAAAAGCACTGTACAAATTCAAGTGAAAAAAAAAGAGAAAAGGAAACGTATAAACGTGTTAACTATGAGGACTCGCGGTGTCTAAACAATAGAACGGAAAATGAAAAGAGAAAATAAGAAAGAACGCATGGAGATGATGGGGAGAGTCAATCACCAAGTGTGGTCTCCCAAACCATCCACGTCAAAGAGGGGCTTTGTTTGGGGAGCCGCGAGCTTGTTAGCATCGTTATCATTATTGGATGAGGGTGAGGCGCTGTGGGTGGGGCTGACCGGTGCACCGCCGTGGCTCGACAATGTCGCAGCACGGCGCACCTGCAGGTGCACCGCCTCCGCCTGCGCCAGCGCCAACTTGGCCTGCAGCGCGTCGATCTGTTGCTGCAATGACGATATTGCCCCTACGCACCCGTACACCGGGTCCCTCACCCTCGCATTGGCTTCGTAAACCATGCTGCTCACTGCATCCCCCCTCTGCTGCACCGGCAGCTCCTGCAACCATAGTTTTAAATGATATTATCATTATTATTTTATTTTTTATAAAAAAAAAAGAGAAAATTATATCACACATTTTGTCAGGTTTTATTGGCTTATTAGAATAATCTCTAGTTTTAGTCTTAAAATAAATCGATATTTATAAGTATTTTCTTAAGAGAAAAATTATTAGTCAAACTTTGAAGCTTAACTTGTCAAAGTTGAATTATTTTATTAACACGCCTCTTCTCACGTCCCTGTTAAAATATTGAAAATATGATGAGAAATATGTTCATTAACATATGAAATCGATATATATATATATATATATATATTTTACGTGATCCTCAAGTGTTGTAGCTATCCATCTGAGCGGGGCCCTTGTGCTGTTCCAATTGGGGAACAAGACGTCCTTTAGGCAATCGATTTGATGTTCCCAATATCAATATTGGTGAACTTTGCAGCTAAAAATAAAAGAATAAGGAAAAGTTATCATTTTGGTCGCGTTGTGATCAAACTTTGTACATAATTTTTTCCTTAAAAATGGTAAATTTGGTTACTAAACAAATTGTATCGTCCAGTTTGAAAGAAAAAGCCCACGTAAAATGCACATGCGACTTTAGATAATGATAGATTTAAAATTTGGTACATTTTTGGGCAATGGAGCCTAGAAAGTTTTACACATCGAAGAAAAAGTGCCATTTGGGGCTTTTTTCTCCAAGATTGAGAAATATTGGAGCAATACTACCTATCGAGGGAAAGTGTGTTTTCTAAGATTAATTGCGAAAAAACGAATTGAATTTTTTTATCTCTCTCTGTCTAGAGCCGTTAGGGATTAAATTGTATACATTTTTTGAAACTCTACGCATTAAATCGACCATTTTCATGAATGATGGATTAATTAGCACTAATCCAATATATATTATAAAATAAAAAGCATGGGAAACTGAGTTTTCAGTCCACCTTTTCACACGCGCACACAGCAAAAACATGGGAAAAACTAAGCGGCCTCACGTGACCCACTAGGAGGCGTAGAAAATCTGTCACTCCTACACGCGGCTTTCTCTTTTCAGTATCCAATAATAATATCAAATACAGATTATTTTTTTATTTGGAATTATGGATTATATTTCGAATACAAATTATTTTTGTCAAGCTTTGCCAACTCAAATAATTACCGGTACAAGGCTCTTCCACACCCTATCTTCCACGCCCTATTTTCCTCACCTATTGTGGATTATCTAGTCATATTATCGTTTCATCGTCAGATGATTCGAAGGCGTGATGGCAAAGCTGAGGGAACCGTGAGGTGTGTCTAAGTTAATCTCGGTCCGAAATCACACAGCTGAAAACAGGCCAACCCCATCAGTTTCTGATCTGATGGTAAAGCCTAGACGTTTAAGGGTTCGAACCACTGGGAGCAGAATTGAGAAACAGAAGTATAGGCGCTCTTGTCCTATATACATGTTGTTTCTTGCGTTGGGGGTCATTTTGATTGGCGTGTGCCTGTGCGTGTGTAAGAGAAAGAGGAACCCAACCTAGAAGGAGCTGACCTGTAACATCTTGTTAACGTTGCTTGCGCCAAAGACTCTGTGGACGTTGGCGAATTTGTGAGGCTCATCTGCAGGGAAGTAGGGCGCGAATACGCAGTCTCGAGCGCACCTTCTTCGCAAGAGCTTGCAAGCTGCGCATGGCGACGACGCACCCGGGCCTTGTTTTCTACCATTATCCTTCATTGATTAATAATTCCCCTCACTCGTTTTGGGTAGACAATGAGAACTAATGACTGTGAACGGTAGTTCCAGCCACCCACATACACACACAATAAGAGAGAGAGAGAGAGAGAGAGAGAGCAGTTGGTGTAGAAGAAGAAGATGAATGTTGATAACAAAGAATCCCAAAAAGAGTGTTGATCTATAGGTTGAGAGGGGAAAAAATGGATTTAGATTGAAGAATGGCATGAGGTGCACAAAATAATAAAATTATATAAGCAAAGCCATGCACATCTGGGGTGGGGGCCCACCCCAAGTGACCTTTTAAATTTCTGTTGACTAATGGATCTCCTTTGTTCTATGTGTGCACGTATATTCTACGCGTTATTTTCTGATAAGAGTATCCTTTTTCTTCTTTTGAATATCGGAAGGCATGCCTATAACTCCGCTGTTGCACTTGGACCCACTAAAAACCCACTAAATGTTTGGATCATGTAAGTGCAAGAACACTACGTTACATTGCCACTGCACCTAACGGGATACGGGTGCACTGTATCTGATAAATCATTTTAAAAAGGCAATTTAACTTTCATCATAATATCGTAATTTTACGGTGCATCTTTAGGTATATCGACAGAAAAACTGAGCCGATTAAAGTAGAAATGTCCAACTTCGTCACATAATTAGCTCTTGAAAGAATATACAAGGAAAAAAAAATCACATAATCATCTCCATTATCCCTGAATGCGCGTATTATTAGAATTATGGAAAGAACATTGGAAAACATGTAGATATGTATGTTTTCAAGATATTTGATGCTGAGCTAGTTGTATATCTTTTATACTTTAAAAACTTTGAAAATCAGAGCCTCTAAAAAGTGTACCAATGATTTTTAGATTCTCAAATCTCATGAAAATTATGAGCCTCGTTGCTTCTGTATGCTACTTAAATTTAAAAAAATATCTAATTTTTCTAGAAAAATAAGTAATGAAGATGGGGTGAAATCCAGTATTTTGTATGTACCATTAATACAAATTTTGACGATTAAAAAAGAAGCACATGAAAGGGCTACAATATCCCCGGGGGGGAGGAAATAAGGAGGAAAAAATTGGAAAATTGGAACGGTGACTAGGGCAGAGGAAGTAAGGTAGGCTACAAGTTAGTAACATGGGACGTTCCCCTTCCCCCTATGGAATTGAAGACACTCCTACTCGTAGTGTTGTGTAAGGGGAGACAGTGAGCAATCAACCCCTTTGGGAAAGGAAAAGAGGGACAAATTCACAAAATTCCTTTTTGTCAAATCTTGTTAACGTGTTCTCGCTGGACAGGGTCAAAGTGTCCGCCAAAGAAAAATCAATAAACTGCATGCATTGCACGTGATATGATGCAATGTGACACGTCGCTCAAAGCCAGAGAGACTGTAATGCCCCGGCTCCCATCCCACGACTTGCGCTTCACATGCTGCTGATAACTTAGTCCAAGATCAATCAACCCTCTACCTCGAGCTTCATTAAAAACGGTTCATTTTTTACAAACTCCTTGATTTTTTTTTTTATCATTTCTATCTCATCGCTCACCGCCCAATTAACTTAATACACAATTTTATTTTTTCTTTTTTCTCCAAACTATCGGTTGTTGGTGCTTATATTAGCGTCTCCCATACTTCCGTTCGCTACAATTTAGTGGGCCTGAAATCCAACAGACAGTTATAAGATTGATGCAATATATAAAAGACAGAAAACCTTTCTAATTACTGAGAATAAGTCTATTCATCTCTCAAAACTCCAAATAAATCTCACTAATCACATGTGAGAAATGGAACCCACTTGCGGAGATAGGGTCTACCTTCACATGTGAATGGTGAAATTTATTTGAGATTTACTTTCTTGAAAAAAGTAGTACTACCCCATTCCTAATATGTATGCTTGGCCTAAACCGACCGAAGAGGAGGAGGAAGGATAATCATCGGCGCATCCATCCATGATGAACATGAAGCATTTTCTTACAAAGACTGCAAGCATCATATGAATGTAATGCAAGCGACAAACAAGTCCAACAATGGCTCAAGGTAGAAACTCAAGAAGCAATCCGCCTTGGCTTGAACGATATCTACAACTCCGTTTATTTATCTATATGCTGCTACTCCTTTCAAACATCATTAGAATGTGCACCACCTAAAACGTGGGAACACAAAATAATCAACAACAAAAACAAAAAAAATTATCAGAATATGATTGAAGAGCCACGAGAGTGCATGTGTTTGCGTGCGTGCGTGCTTTATAAGCTACGATACCTTCGGACGTGGCAGCAACGCATATAACAAGACGGGAAAACGAACTGCCGGCCAGAATAACAAAGAGGGGGGAGACATGGGAAAGGATGCATGCCCTAAAGCAGCTCCAAACAGCCATTGCCGCCCATGGCTTCTGCTCCACAACCCCCGTTACCACCCATTCTCAACCCCATAAATTTTGCCGATTTAAAGCTCAGTAGTACAATACTCAGCAATTTATCAACTACCTTTTTACTTTTCTTTTCCAGGAAATCAGTAAAGAACTAATGGATTTCGTGCAACAAGTTAGAAAATGTCGTTAGAGAGTTGATCACCCAATCTTTTCCCCTCTACAGGATCGGGCTGCTCTGCAGGGACCAGCGCCTGCTGGTCCTCTTCTGGGCCACTAAGAGGTCAACAGTGAGCCTGCAGAAGTCGAGCCGGTGCCATCATAAAGTTCAGCACACGTGTGATTTTGATAATGGTGTTGTTTCCTACGTACAATTAGGGAGCATACCACATTCCCACCATGAATGCCCTAAAAATCCACCACTTTACCACAATATACCCTCACCACCATAGACATTCAAACCCTACTTAGATCATGACCCAAAATTACAGCACCCATTCTTCTTCTGCCAAGACCTCATCTAATCAAATCAATTTAAATTCATTCCCTGCTGTTTTCTATACCTAATCCTTTCTAAGTCACCCAAAAACCCTACCTCATCTTCCTTTAATAAACCTAGGCATATCAAAGCCACAAACAAATTAACCAAATGTCCAGCCTCAAAAAGCATTGAGCCCAACAGAACCAGTGCAGGTCACAGTTGAGCTCAAGAGCTCATCCCACCTTGGAAGAGGGGCGGTAGGGGGGGGGGTAGGGGGGGAGTTGGTTGTTCGCGTTGGTTGTTCTCTCCATCCCTCATTTGCTTCTGAGCTCCTGAGCTCATTCGCTCATTCGTGAATTCTGGCTGTCGAGTAACCCAAGCTCAACCTGGAGCAATGAAAAATTAAAGAGATGCCCGGAAAAACATTGCTTGGGATATGGAAACCGTGGCTAGATCATTGGAATACAGAAAGAAACAAACTAAAATTGAAACCCAACCCAATTTCAACAAAGAAAAAGAAGGCCCGACAAAGAACAGATGCCACATGACCTAATCCAACCAACACGTTAAACAATACAAACCCTAAAAGGAGAGAGAATGAAAACCCTAACAGAGAGAAGAGAGATCTGAGAGCCTACCAGCATAACTTTCCCTCCGGCCTCGGTTCCGTCAGTTCCCATATGTCTTCTTCCTTCCCCTGGGATGGGAACCCAACCCAAACCCACCTTGGAACTGAAAAGAGAGACAACAATTAGAGCATTCCTTTCTAGAGGCTAAAACGGGGAAATGCTCCTTCAACTTTGAGTTAGTTTTTAACTTCATCCTTTAACTTTTAATTTGAATAATTTACTGTCAAAATTTTCAATTTCTTACAAATTATTATGCTACTTGACTTATGAGGTAACTAAATTAGTCCATTCTAATTCCGTTATGCCATCTATTTTATAATTTTATTTCCATTCCCTTTGACGCAACATTAGAGTAATTTGGGTTTGCTTCCTCAACTCTATTCTTTGCCCATGAATGGAAGAAAATTTAAATATAAAATTTACAATCATCTTAAGGTGGACTAATTCAATTATCTCATTTCTCATTTAGGCATTCTTACGATATGTTACATATATTTTTCATAATGGATGGGAAAGTTCGTCCATAATTGCTAACATATCAAAAAATTAAGGAGCAAATTGCTTAAATTAAAAATTAAAAAGAATAATATTGAAAATTGGGTCAAAGTTCAAGGGGCATTTTCATATTTTTGGCCTTTTTATGAGATAAATGAGGGGTTGGTATGCGCTCCATAAGTTTTATACCATGTAATATGTTAATTTTTTATTTAATTTCATTTATCGAGCCTAAATATTTAAAACTATTAAACGATTTATATATCTTAATTGTCCGTAACAAAAATAAAGAGTAATACTATTCTTCCCAAAAAAGTATATTTTGAACAAATCTTACTACTCATATGTGAGAGTAGAGCCTACATACATAGGTGAGTGCTGTGATTTATTATTTTTTGATTTCTAAATGTACTTATATTTTGACTAAAAATATGCATCCATCAATATTTTACTTTTATTTGTGCTAGCATAGGTCAAGGGCAATTGATTACATTTACTTCTATCCAACATCAGTTATAAGATATTAGTATAAAATTTTTTGACATAATAATTATACATTAGAAACAAAGCAACAAATTTTTTTGATAACGAGTTTTCTGCATTGGATGAGCACGCAACTAATTATACTGTTATTATTAATAAATTATTTTTTAATTTATGATGTGGAGATTTAATATCTTGTCATTGTGATGTGACTCACTTAATAGATTTAAATGGATGGAGGAGTCTACTGAAAAATTAAAGTATAAGGAGTGTGAGTAATATAATTTACACTACATGGGTCCCTTTAAAAAAAAACAAAAGGAAACAAGGGAAGTCTTTTACGAAATTTTCTTTATTTTAATAATATAATTATTTCACCCCCTCTCTATATATTGATACGGAGGTCAAAGTAGAGTTGTGGAAAATCGTCAATTGCCAGCGTGCGATTCCTCGAAGGCACCTCACTTCGCCCTCACCCGTCCCTCTCCCAAAACACAATCTTCTTCTGCTTCTTCTTTACCTTAAATAGGAAAATCCCCAAAACAACCACATGCTCCTCTCTTTCTCTACAAATCTAAGCAAAATTCGAAAATAGGGATTCTACAGTTCGCAGTTTCAAACGAAGGGGTAGAGAGAGAGAGAGAGAGAGAGAAAGATTTGGGGTTTCTGGCCGTTAGCGCATGCTGTGTGGGGAGGGCGATGTTGGAACTTAGAAATGGCAGCTGCTTTCCCAAGGCATTGGTTGCCGTCAATGTTGCCCTTGCTTTCATCGATGGTGCTGTCGCGGGTGTCGCATTTTTTCAGGTTATTAGTCCTTCGAAATCCCTCTCTTTGTTTATTTAATCTTAATCTGATACGAGTGATGGATTGTGCGCTTTTCTCTCTCGTATATCTAGTCGAATATGTAGGGTGAATGAATGTTTGCTTTGGATTGTGACATGGGTTTCTTTTGTTCTTCAACTGGAGATGTTGATTTCTGCTTTAGGTATTTGTAGAGAAGTTTGTTTCCACGGTTATACTGGGAATTGTATTGTTCATAGATGGCCTAGCGTTTTCATTTGTTATTCAATTGAATTTGTTTGTTTGTTTGTTTTTTTTTTCTTTTTCATTTCCCTACCAAAAGACATTAGGAGATGAGGGAAATGCTTCGATGTAGCGCAAACTCTGAAGTTAGTCCGTGAATGGAAGAAATGGTATAGAATCCACAAATGTTCCTTGGAGTAAAGCAAATTTAAGATTATATTGTGGTTATGAAAGCTTTATTTATGGCTGTGCCAGTAAATGTGACCTGAAAATGTTTGAGTGTTTTAAAAGTTTTGCTGTGTTTAACTTCAAACTCTTTGTTTAAAAGAGATTTGAAGAAGTGTTTTTTGAATTATTTGATGGGGTCATAGAGATTTTCATGGTGAAAATCTTGTGTAATGACAACTAATAAAGATTATTTTCAAACAATAGAATTATATTCTCCTACTATTTTTTAAGTCTAGATCATTTGTGGGATAAGTGTGTTTTCTTGGCCAGTTCACACTAGAGGAGCTTTTAGCGGGCATTGTCTTTCTGATTTAATTAGGAACTGGAGAGCGGCTTTACTCACTTTTTTGTGCTTCTACTTTTTCTCTTTGTTGCTTTTTTTGTACTCTCTCATTCATCTAAAGAGAACCAAACAGTTCAGTTCTGATTTTGAAGATGACTACCATAGTTGTCAAATCATGAATCATAAGATTTAGTAGTAACACATACAAGGGCCAACTTGTTATTCGAAGAATACCTTAACAAAACATGCCTTAAGCTTGTAAAACGAATTATTCTAAGCTTTTTTTTTTCCCGGCCAATGTTGTTTTTCTTCAGAAATTTTTTTTCTTTCAACTTCATCATCATTATAACCTTTTGCTAAAAGTTAGTCATTCTTGTTTATTATTGGGAAATTTTAATTTGAATTTCCATCCATTCTTGTTTATTATCAGGTCTATTTTAATTAGTTTAGCTATCCAACATTGTCTTTTGCTTTCTCGACACCCAAAGCTAGCCAATTGTAGCTTTCATGAATCATTTATTTTAGATTCTAAAACTAGAATCAAATCATATGAATAGCATAGTAGATCATAAAATCTTTGACTACATCGATTCACTTAGAAACTTGAATCATTTTGATGGTGAATCAAATCTAATTGTGAGTCATAAGATCCTAATAAGCATGCTTGGTGCGATGACTATGACCTTTTGGAATCTGCTTTCTATTCTTGTTATCATTGAAGGTGATCTAGTTGACAAAACAAACCATGTATTTGGGAAACCACTCAAAGTTACTGCTTAAACTATGATTTGTATAAAGTTATAGCTCAATGAAGTGATAATCCTAAATCTTTGGGGTTGCCTGAAGCTTCCCGTTTCTTCGTTAATAGATGTCTGGCCACTCTGGTTTTATTTATGTGGTATTACTGTATCGTGGATCCTTGGATCTCTATTTCCAGTTCATGTTCACATCTGCCTAACTGTATACTTGTTCTCACATCTTTTTACCTATGTTTGAATCAACAGATGTAGCATAACACCTCCAGTAAGTCCTGAATTGCTGTAGTATTTATTGAAGATCTCATTTTAATAACCTTGTGAGCTTTAGGTGATTGCTCCATAAAAGGTCTTTCTTTGGGCTTCACTGGACATGATTCAGGAGCACCATAATATCCTCCATAGGTCCCTATTTGTCAAGCCTTTCATATTTTATGATTCTGATGGTGTTGCTAGATTCCCCTTCATGCTCTATGTTTATTGTTTCCTGTTTGCAACATTGGCACGTAACCCTTGATCAATATGATTATGGATATGCAGACTTTTGCTAGGCACTGAACCCACCTATGCAGCTTACAGTTATTAACATAGATTTGATATGTTTTTAAATCAACACTCAAAATAAAAATAAATAAGTAATAAGTTAAGTAAATAAAAATGAAGTAGAAGAACCCAGATTCCAAATGAACAAATTCAAACTTGAAAGGGATCTTTCTGATTCTCGAAGTTTTCGATGAGATCTTTAATACTGTCCTAGAAAAATTCATGATTTATACTGTAAAACTTATCTTATTAATTGTTAGAATTTTTTGTTTTTGTTCTCGAATAAATCCGATCACCCCATTTTGGCATACTTCTCCATATTGAATGGTGCTAACAAATTATTTTCTACGGTAGCACCATGAATATCAGATAGCAGGGCAGCACCCAAAACACTGACAACTCCCATCATATGAAATGGGTTCAATGTCCAATTATGAACTTTTAGAAACAACAAATGTATCAATTTATTCTTTTTTCTATTGAAAATAAATATAATTGGCTGACACTTTGTTGTGCCAGTTGATGAGGATTCACTCAAGGAGTTCGCAGTTTGGCTGGACTCGACAAAAAGTAAGTGATCTTTGTTCTCCTCTTGATTTCTATCTTTTTTATTTTTATTTTTATTTTTATAAAAAATTAATACAACTTCTTTCATCTTCTTTTATAGAAACATTTGTCCTCTGTTCTACAGATTGGTAAGCTAGACTAGCTAACACCTGCACTCTGTGGGATTGTATGTGGTCGTTTTTCAGTTGGATGTGTTTGTATGCAAATGGGAATTGTTGTTTTTTTTTTCCCTTCAATTAATGAACTTATTTGAGAGTGTACATGAAAGAGTCCCTTCGTTCAGCATGTCAGTGTGAGCATTAGGATGAGGGCTTATAGATGATTAATAAGTAGTGAGGTTGCGTCAGTACCTTCTTCTCTCCCCGTTTGGGGGTTCAAGTAGTGTGCTATTCCATTGTTTAGTTATATAGGTTCTATCTCTGTCTACGTTCTAATTAATGAGAATACATGCTTTTATTTTTATTTTTATTTTTATTGAGTATGTCTGGGGCTTATCAATAAATTATGCAACTACATCAGACTGAAGCAACTCTGGTTGCAACCTAGATTGGGTAAATTAGAGGCTGGTGGTGCTCATAGAATATTATGCACCTGCAGGTTTCGTAAACAAGACCTGCAGTTGCAACCTGCTTACCTCGGCCCGTCTAACAGTAAGCTGACCTTGTGGGGTTATAAATGCTAGATAAGTGACCTTGCAGATGGTTGATTATGACTTTTTAAACAGTACTTCTGTTGCGTTTTCCAATTCAGATTAATTTTTAGATGAAAAGCATGTTCACTGATGTTGATGCAAATGTATATCTTAACTTGCAGGTGTTTCATCTGCTGATCGGTACCTCTAGCATGGGTGAGAATCCTCTTCTGCATCATCATATTTCCACTTGTGGTGCATTTGCTAACTCTGATATCTTTTCTCCTATTGTTGCATGGTGGCTCTTTTGTTGTCCTTATAAAGTTTGATTCTCTTGTCATTGTTTACGGGTTGGCAGCCCCTTGGTGCCTTATTATTATATCATGCTTTTATTGGTCAGAGAATTTACTGTTTAGTTTCTTTTTTAATCATCCTGTGACCATGTTATGATTGATTTTTTTAGTGGAACATGATTCTTAATGTACTTTACTTGTTATAAATGTGTGATTTTTGGGGAGTTATTTGCAAGATTTATGATCAAGGACTGTAGGAGAAGATTTTATTGGACTTTAACAGCCTTTACCTGAAGAAAGCAGTTGATCTAAGGAGGGAGTAGATCAATAAACTTAAGGGAAAGTGGAAGTGGGACTGGATGTCTTTAGGTATTGACCATGTGAAAGAGTTGAAGGTTAGAAGCTTTCTGAATTTTGTATGTAATTTATAAATTACATTTGTGGGTTAAATGTATAAAACGGTGTTCTTGGTTTTAGGTAGGACGGAAAGGAGAAGAGAGGGATAAGAGATGAAAACGTTCTAAAGAGGCTGAAGACTAATAACTTTAATTCCAATTCAAATCTTGCTTGCCAATCCCTATTTCCTGTGAGGGCATATATGTTGAGATGGTGAATTGCTCCATACTTATGCACATATAGCTGGCAAGATGGCCAATATAGGAGGAATAAAAAAATGCACTTAGAAGATTTTGATAGTCTTGTTTCTCTATCAGGTTGTGTTGTTCTTCACTGGCTGATTAATTATCTATGCGTTCCTTAGGGGGTAATCCATGCACTTGATCATTTTGGGATCCGCTTGTTTCCAAGGTTAGCAGGCATTTAGATTCCTGGAAGGATATTTATTTCTCTTCAGGGGGTCAGACTACACTTATTCAGGCCTTGCCTCCATCCCTTTATATTATTTGTTTGTATACCGAAATCCTGTGGGGTAGCTGACAACCTATAGAGAATTACGAGAAGTTTCCTTTGGTCAGGGGGTAGGGTTAGTCATGATCATTTGGTAGGGTGGAAGGTAATTGAGAGCAAGTTCTGTTTGCAAGACATTGGATGAAATGCCAAGACTTCGTCTGCAGATGCATGGAAGCCCGTGGAAGTTTATCTCTCAAGCATCTCGAGGTTCGGGTGCAGGAGTCATATTTTATTTTGGGAGGATATTTGGAGTAGGGGATTGCTTTGATGCCTGCCTATCCATGCCTTTACCACTCGATATCTCCTCGTTTTCTCCATAGTTAGGGGTTCAGTTCCTAGAGTTCTCATTTTTTCCGTAACCTAAAATTGTCTGGAGGCTCTGAATCAGTGTTTTTGTTGGCCAGTTTGGATTTGTTCCACCCTTTTGGTGTGGACTCCAGAGGGGTTGAGTTCTCATGTAAATCCTTTTTGGCTGAAGTTATGCATTCACCTATGGTTTACCCTTTCCGTTTGTTCAACTACATCTGGCATTTAAAATGCCTTCTAAAGTTGTGTTTGCTTGTTTGATAGTGCTTAACTGTGTCAACGCTATGAATCTGCTATAGATTTGGAGACCTTTTAAGTGCATTTCTCAAAATATGTGTGTTCTGTGCAATGTACAGGCGAGACCAATCCACACGTTTCTTTATTGCCCATTTTTCTGGGAACTGTGGTTCCCACTGCTCTCTCTCAGCAATGAGGGTTGGGTGTGCTCAGATTCTGTTGCATATTTCTTTGCGAAGTCTTTTGCTGGGTTTGGGCAGACAAGGCATGCAAATTTTTTGCGGAGGGTGGCATTTTTCTCTATTCTAGTATATTTTCTGATCGGTATCTTGGTTTTGAGCAGCTATGGAGATGTGTGTTTACTGCAAGTTTATGGATGTTCTATAGAAGAATTTTTTTCCAAGGTTGCAACTGTCAGATTTCTGTAGGGAGTGGAAGTCTGCTATTGTTTGAGTTTTCTTTAAAGGTCTTCCTCTTTTTTTCAATCTCTTATCTTTGGAGGATCTAGCCCTCCCTGTATTTTTTTTCTTCCCCCCTCTCTAATAAAATTCTTCGTCTTCTCAAAAAAAAAAAAAAAAAGCACTTGGAAGAAATTGTGTAGGAATCATTCTCCCAATTGCATATTTCTGTCCTTTGGAGTTGTTTCAAGGACAGGAGAAATAACGAAATCAGTAAGAGGAACATCAGTTGCATGCATATCACTGTTTATTGCTTCTTCAAATTTAGGGTATTGAACCTCATGATTGTCTTACCCTTGAACTTTCATGTAGCATGCTTATTCTTTACTATGGGCTCAGCTTTGGAAAGATCATCGGGATCGCTTCTTTCTCCTTAGATTATGTTGGTATTGCCTTGAAACAACCTTTAACATTTTTATCATTGGCATTGGCATCCAATGGGCAACATTGGGAAGCCTCAACAAAGAGCTCTTGGCTTGAGGCGGTTTGAGGCCTAGCAGGAAGAGAATAAAACTGTTTCACCTGATCCTGCTGAGCTTCCTTTGGATTCTTTGGAGGGAAAGAAACAAAAGGGAAGGAGGAGAAACCACATTTCAACATCTCAAGGGTGTTTGGCTTTTGAATCTCAAAGACTATGCTTTTTCTTGTAAATTTAATCATTTGGTAGATTATATTGAGCTCGTTGATAATCTTGCATTATAACTTGGTTTGGCACCCCTTGGTGCCCTGTTAATATGTTGTGCTTGTACTGATAAAAAAAGTGGGATACAAACAGACAAACGACTTTTAACATTTTCTGCAGGATGAAGTCCAATATTCTTGCTGTTGTATTTGAAGTAGAAGGTTCGCTGAAACTCCTTGATTCATACGTAAGCAAGCAATTATGACATCATACCAAACATATAGTGTGGTGTAACCAAATTCTGTAGGGACCAAACACCTTCCTTAACAACCATTGGACTGTTATTTATCCATGGGAAGCCAAAAAGAGAAGGGTGGGGTTTGTGTTGCAAACTTCATTCGGAAACTGTAGATCAGGCACCAAATTTATGTAGCGGCATGGAGATATTTCAACAGAGATCAGCTTGTGGATATTTCTTGTGACCAGCATTTTTTTTGGTGGGACAATCAGGCTGGCATTCATATTTCTTTTAGTCCCATTTTCCAATAGAAAAGTGGATTGCTACTCTAACAGAAACTTGTTTGCCTCCACATGTAGAGACTAGAGATCTGTTTTTTTTTTTTTTTTTTTGGTAAATTAGAGACTAGAGATCTGTTTGGAGATACTTCCACTAAGTTTCTGAATTGAGTTTTGATTTGAGTTTATTTGTAATAGGATGGTTGTGTTCAGTAATTGTACTTGACATTAAGAGGGAGTTTTATTCGATGTGGCAGTTGTTTGACATAGTTGATAGAATGAGAAGCAAGAGCTGTGTCAGTTGACTGGAATTATTGCCTGGGTGTTCTGGGCCTCAACCTAGTGTGCATGGAGCAGTTAGGGTTTCCTTCATTTATACAACCAGCTGTAAACTAGCATAAATACGTCTCTCCTTAACCCAACCCCTTCTCTCATCCCCGTGCAATCTCTTATCTCCTCTGTTTGCAATTTTGTTGTGGATACTAATATGTTTGTGTTGCCTCTTCCATCCAACTCATGTTATTAAATCTCTTAATTGGCAGGTTACTTCATTTATTTTGTATTTAATCTTATTGCTACTTGTAAAAGGTGGCTATGCTGGTCACAGTCTTGCGGATTTATCTCCATGGGTACACCTTCACTTTTTAATGGTGATTTCACGTTCATATTTAGGATTTGTTGAATAACTAACATCATGAAATTTCCTTTGCAGCTTGGCCAAAAATACTGTTTCTTGCGGCGTTTCTTCTACTTTTATCATTCTGGTATATGTCATGCTCTGCTAAATGATTTGAAAAATTGATATTGATCATGTTTTTGAATCGAAGTAAAGTATTTTGTTCATTTGTGTTTTTTACCCCAGTATTTTTGAATAACTGTAGGAGCTCATTAAATGAGCTGTGGTAGTGAGTTTCATATAGGAGGAATCAATGGAGTATTATTATTTTTTTCTATTTCTGAATAGTTGTGCGAACTCATTACATATGAGTGGTGGTAATGAGTTTCACAGAGTGAATCAATGGAGTTGTAAATCTGGTTAAGCATCCTGGAATCAGCATCTATCCATGCATATGTTTCTTCTGATCGCGAAGAACCATATTGACTATCTTTCGCTATTTTGAGATAGTTTATGCTGTATAATTTCTAGCCTGTAATATGAAAGGAGGAAGAGATGCCTTCAGGGACCACTAAAGATTTGATGCCGTTGGAGGCGAAGATGAACAAAATCAGTTCTTCATAGAAAAAGGAGGCACCTTTTTTAAAATATGAAGGGCAAGGTGCAAGCCTGAAGACGTTGCACGAGGAGGTGGAATTGGTTGTGATGACAGTGCTGTTTGGGAGCAGTCAAGGACGAATGGGCGGCGGCTTTCACGAATCGGCGACTATTTTTCCCTCCCTTGTATTAGGGTTTGTCTAAGTTATCTGGCTCTGGTACCATGTTAGATGAGATAATCAAACTTTTTATTCAAGAGTGAGAGAGATACAAAGAGTATATAGGACAAGAGTGTTGCCTTAATCAGGTGAAAGTACAAGACTACCGTTATACTAATAATGCTTGATAATTATGCATTAACAACCCCCTTCATATAATTTAGCAATTGACCAAAGATCCGCTCATCTTCACACAGCCGCATATATCAGACATATTTGGAGTTCGAAGGATTGTCAGTGAGGTGATCCTCTTTATTAATGCCTTGACCAATATGGTCTTCTTCCAGTGTTATAAGTAAATGTCAGTTAGGCGCTTATCATTTGAGTGGAGGACAATGAAATAATCTCAGGAGGTTAAACTATTGCATTATCTGATTAAATATATATGTTTTCAGCCATCACACTGATTAATTTCAAAGAAATTGATAATAAAACAACCAAGAAACCTTTGATGTGCAATCTCAAACAGTGAAAACTTTTTTAGCTGAGGTGCCAGTCACTTGGATACATCAAACCGAACTGAACTGAACAGCAAAATTGAGACACCTGCAGCCAATCCTCGCAAATTCCATGAAATCCAGAGCCCAGGCATTCACAGGTCCAGATGGCCGTTCAAAGTGTAGGCCAACACTCTCGGTTGAGTCCCTGCCGCGACGCCCTTGGTTCCCTCAAACAACCTTGATTAGTGGCATTATACCAGTCTTATAAACAAGAAATGGAGAGAATAAAGAGAGATAAAGGAGGAGATGGAAGAGAAGATCAATACTAGGTTCGATTCCTAGCTCTGCTACCATGTAGAAAAACAGAGCGGGGGACAGAAAATTGATGAAACCTAAACCTAGAGAGCTGGGTGCTCATCTATTTATAATAGTCACATTATAGTTATATCTAAGAATCACATGGCTGGAACAGTTCCTTGCATGGTGCACTGTGCTGGTCGATGTGGCATAACTGGAAAATGACTGATCAACTAGCATAGTCGACCAGCTAACCACCAAATCCACTGGAAAGTGGCTGGTCGACTAGCATAGTTGATGAGCTAGCTAGTAGATCCTCTAATTGCCCTGCTGGTTGACTAGCCTGGTTAATCAGGCACCAATTGATTCACTAACACTAATAATTATTTATGCCTTCCAGACGGTACAACCGAATTGAACCTCATTAATTTTTGGCTCCCTTTTTTTGGGGGAAAACATTTTCAGCATTTTCCAGTGTTTGGAATGCCTAGGAAAATGAGTCGAGGGAAAATATGCTTGGATTTTTGTGGAAAACGTTTTAAATTTTTTTCTCCATAAAATGTTTTCCAAATTTCATTCTCGAAGCCTCCATGTTACTTTTTTTTGTCACCTATCCTTTCATTATACCTATTTTACCCTTCCTACTCCCATTCGTTCGTTTATACTCTTTATTTTTGTTCCTAAATTTTTGTATAACTTCTTATTTTCTTGTAAATTTTCATTATGCCAACCAAATAATGGAAAATTAACAAATTTTAATAAAAATGTTTTCCTTGAAAATGTTTTCCAAAACTGAGAAGATTTTCCGTGAAACAAACGGAGCCTTAGTTTCCTGCGAGTTTGCCTCAATCACGATTTGTTCCCAAATGATCTGTTAAACTGAGCATTTAATAATGGTAATCAATGCACTTGAAAGCAGTTGCAAATGAGTTTGGTACAGCATGCACCTGTTGGTTACGAATTGGGTTTGCGGGAAGCTAGAAACTCCTGGCATGCAGGGGAGTTTTCAGTTGTGTTTCTTGAAATGGTGCTGTAATTAATTGAAATTAACAGAACTCGTATTCTGCTATGGAATATAATTTGCATATGATCAGTCAGGACCTGCTTTATTTATTTTCTATTCCTTGTGCTCATTGTGCCTTCTTAATTTAGAGTTTTCTCCTTAATAGGTTTCTCAACCTTTAATCCTTATATATTAGATGAAAATTTAGTCCCTCTTGTGTACTTATCTTGATGTAGTTTACTTTTTTTTTTTTGCAAGTTGCACTGTATGATAAGCACATATATGTAGTATGTTTTTGCTGCATAATGTTCAGATACTGAATCTTTAATGTTTGAATCTCGTTAACTGAAATCTATAGTGACTAGTTGTTTATCAATTAAGTGACAGCTATTTCTTTGGTGAATATTCCTTTTGCTGATAAGAAAACCAGTTGTCCTTTTTTATTTCCTAGTTGCTAAATTAAATCCTGTGCCATTTTTAAGCTATATACTATGCTTTTCTGCGGTATGATTTTATAGGGTCGATCTTTGCCATCAGGCAGATGATGAAGACGAGGACGAGGAATGTAATCAAGAAGCTTTGTTGGAAAAGACTTTGCAGAGACCAAATCTGTTAAATACAGATGGGTTCAGAAAGTGTCTTCCTCTTCGGTGCATTCATGTTGGAAGCCGCCAAAGATTTGTAATATTGGTACAAAAACAATGAAAGCATATATTGATTATTTATTAGTACTTCTCAATATTCTTGCATAACTTTTTTAGCATTTCCTTTTGCTGATATTTAGTCGCATATATGCTTTGGAAAAATTTAATTTGGTATGTTTTACCAGGTCATTCTTTCAATTTTTGTCGTAATGATGGTATCTGCTGTGCTAATGTGGATTGAGACAGGCAAAAATCCAGTTGATACATCTGTGGTCGCACAGGTATGGACTTATTTGAAGTTAAGCTTACTGATTTTATTACTTGTGCAGATTGCATTCATATGCTTTCCTTCAATCTTAGTTGTTTACATGCGAATCACCTAGTAAATTGTGCTGCTTGTATACTCAATATGGTCATAAGTTCTTCAATCATCAAGAGGTTTAGCAAGATTCTGCTGAACCTTGTTAAGGACAGTTCTGAAAATGTATCTACAAATGGAACATCTGAAAAGCACTTTACTATCTTTAGATTTTTCTTTCAAGGCTGATGACAATCAAGTGTTATCAGAATTTCATGTAGTTTCTTCTGATGAAATCCGTAGACTGCATATCTGCAGCAAAAGTCATGAACGCTGTAGCTAATTAATCAAAAACCAACTAGCTTGGGCAGATGAAGTCACTGGTTCAGGGAAGACTTATTTGATTTTTGCTTAACTACCCGATATATGGCATCTGGCTGCATCACATACCAGCATTCTTGCATTTGTTATTAAGAGAGCAGATTGATTGGCTTGGCGAGGTTCCTGGCTACTAATCTTCACGCAACAGTGGCTGCACTTCAAATGAACCCCTCAGACCCTGTCTGGCAATGTTATATGATTGTTGGCATTTATTTTGTGCCCCTTGACTTTGGGTTTAAAGCCTCATAATAAGTCATTTAATAACACAATTACTTATTCAATCAATTAATTAATCTAAAGTTTTAGCTTTTTAATTAAATAATTAATTGACTACTTTGATCTTGAGCTTTTAGCTCTTTAAGTAGATCAAACAATGGGTTTGAACCCCTTGTATGAGTCGGGGAATTTTATATGATTCACTTTTAACTAATTAAATTTTAGATTTTTCTGGGACACAGCCCATTTGATTTCTGGTTTGATACCCATTCTTTAAGTCCACATCCTTCAATCACCAATTCATCGGGCCTAAGGCTTTTTATTTGAATCTTGTTATGCAAAGATTCAAAATCTGCACACTGCCATGTGCATGCATGTAGCCTTATGGATTGAGAATTCATGCACTAGCCATGTGGATCTAAGATCCAATCAATTTTAAGAATAACTGGTGGATCCATCTCATTATTTCTTCTTTCCCATGGAGACCAAGTCAAAGACTTATCTTTAGTTTGATTGGAATTTTAAATTCCCATGGTGAGCGCATGTTCCTTCCCATTCTCCGCTTAGTGGAGAATGCTCATCAATTTGCGGAAGTGGGGAGTTCAGGACTTAGTTATGCTCTCCATCCCTACATATATTCCTTTTTCCCACGATAGGGGGGTGTGCTTTGACTTCCTGAGTAAAAAGTTGGAAAGTCACTCTCCCTCGTTTTCTCTGAGTAGACATTTGGTGTTCGATCTTTCCATTTCTTTTTTGTTTCCAATCCACCAAATGACAAGGTGAATGGACATTATAGTATAGGGTATAAAGTATAGTATATTTCATTAAGTATTGTCATTGTGCAGGTCTATCTCGATCTTTTTGCTATAGCAGTTCTTCTATTAGGCGGAGCATTAGCATGCTACGGTGAGCATTTTTCCTGTATCTGCAGATTTGTTTGTCACGTTTGTTATAATATAATGAATCCTTTCTCTCTCTTGCAATAGCTTCTGCCAATGAATTTTCAATTTTTTTTGAACGCTTACTAATTATTAATATTCAGAGTATCAAATTGTAGTAGTTTGTGGAGCGAAACACGTTGGAAAATGCTGGATTCCTTGACCTCAACAAGAAATAGAAATTTAAGAAATTTCAAATCTTTGAAGAAGATTATTTTGGGAGGGAGAGGAGAGCGAGGCTTCCTTTCTCTTTTTAGTTGATGGGGCATTGGATATAACAGGATCGAATTGAATGTGCCATTCAACTGAAAGTGGATGACTCCACAGGACTCTGGCATGTACAAAATCCAGTTGACTGTGTCGGTTGACTAGAATTGGCAGCCAGATTTTTGGGGACTTTGCTATTTACTTAAACGTGATAGGGTTTCCTTCTATTCATCAGGCTGTAGACTATTATAAATGGAGATATCTCTTAACCATAAGGATTAATTATTCCTCGTCTCTCTCTTTCACAGGATCTCTCTCTTCTTTATCTGCATGGTATCGAAGGCAGGAATCAAACCCTAGCACTGACTGGCTTCTACTTTTCTCCTAATGATAATTAATTATATTATTACAAGGTCTAATGGTGGGAATAATCCTGAACTTTCACTAGCTTTTGATTTAAATCCCAAACTTTTAATGTTTTGATTTCTGACTTGAACTTATATTAGAGAAGCAATTCCAATCCTCGCCATTAAGTTCCTTCCATTTTCCTCAGGGTGATCACTTATGTAAACTAAAAAGAAAAATCCACATAAGCATCAACAAAGAATGGAGTCTCGAAGAGAAAGAATATGGTGGCCCTAGAACAAATTTAGGAGTATTAGAATTAGATAAAAATTATATTTTCCTATTCAACGTGATAATATGGAATTTCAAATTTATTATTATTATTATTATTTTACCATGTAAGCATCCATCCGAAGGGAAGTGAATGGAAGTTAGCGTTGGGATTGAAATTGCTTCATTAATACGAGTATGAGTTAAAAATTAGAAAATTAAAAGTTTAGGATTTAAGTCAAAAAGGGGTGAAAGTACAAGATTATTTTTACAATTTGGCCTTATTAATGATATAGTTAGTTTCAGTAAATGCTACCTTAAATATTTGATTTTAAATCTAAATCAGGGTAGATGATAAGCATCATTAGACCTGTCAAAAAAAACAAACGGATGAATAAAGAAACTGACTAACCTGTGGGTACCTATGATTTTTGCAGGTAATGGTTGCATGTTTTTAGACCCATGCAATGACGGGTCGTTTTTACCTGTTACCCAACGGTTCAACCTGTTTTGACCCAACCCGCGGGTACCCGTAAATTGGGGGAAAAAAGAAAAAGAAAAAGAAAAAACCCTCTTCTATTTTTTCTCTCATCTTTCTCTCCCTCCGTTTCTCACACAAATTAAAAAAAAAAAAAATCATCTCTCTCAGTCTCTCATAGAAACATCTCCTTCTCACCCTTTTCTCCTCATCCTAGTCTCACTCTCATCTCTCTCCCGCCACCACTACCCTCGCGTTCTTTAGACATGGATCAAGATCGTGAGGTTAAATAAAAATCCTTCGCCTTTTTGATTTTCTTTTCTTGTGGAGGTTGAAATCCTCCTCATTTATGTTTTCTCTTGGGTTGAAGTCCTTATTTATTTTTGGCTTTGATTCAACAAACAGGATCCATGGTTGAGGTTCTTTACGGCCCCTCAATCCATTTCTTTTTTTTTTTTTTTCCTTTTGATTCAAAGGTGAGTGAGCCGCTGGTACCTGCTAGCCATCATGGGCGGGTAACGAATACAGGGTTCAAAATCTGTTAAGAAACTGGTAAATTTTATCCATTACCCAACAGATTGACCCATGGCGACCTGACCCATGGGCACCCCTTTAACTGGTCTAAGCATCATTGCATGATTCTTCTAGTATTTGTTTTAATAATCAGCCCCAACAGAGTCATCATTATTCTAGCTTTTGGGTTTTGGAGGACAAATTTTCTCTTATAGTGATCCTGATCTGAACAATTGCTGCCAGTCTCATGCTCTTCCTCCCACTTTCTGTTGTGTTAGCCTAATTAAGATATGCTTAATACAGCATAAATTGCAGGATCATATTATTTTGCTGAATTTAAAATTGCATGAAGGTGGTTTTGTACTTGGAGTTTTTTATACTTTGGTGTGATTAATGTTGCAAGTCTGGTAAAATTGGTGGATGTCATTTGGTTACTGGCTCCCTGTAAATTTCTGAATGTTCTGTTGATTTATTGACTATGTACTTACCATTCTTCTTTTGTTAAAATGCTAGTGAATAGTGTTTGAATTTACTAGATTTGATGCGACCTGTTCTTTTGAAATAATTTTTCATCTGTCACTTAACTGCAAATTATTTTCAGGATTCCTATTGTTTTACAGAATGAGAAGAGTAAGATCTGACAGAGCTTCATCTGAAATGTGGAAGGTGCTCATTTCCATTTTCTTGATTGTCTTTGAATACTTTGAAAAACATTGAATTAGTCATAAATTCATTAAATGCTTGCAGTACTGTTAGATTTTGTTCCGTCAAGTATCCCAATTGGGAGTCTTTCTGAAATTCTGCCTTGTTCCCAGTGGCTTCATTTAATTAATCATATCATACCCAAGTTCTAATTTTCTAATCTAAGTATGGTGCAGGTTGCTGGTCTGGCAGTGGTTTCTGTTGTTTGTTTTACCTCAAGTGCTTTTGTAGCGCTCTTCACTGATATTCCAGTATGTGCTCAGTTGGATCCACAATTTGTGCTCTATTTCTACCTGTGTTTGCGTTGTGTATTTCTAAAACTTTGTGTTATAATTATGATGGCAGCTCCTTTACTACTGGCACCAGCAGCAAGTGAATGAGGCCTTTACTTCTGCTTTACTGATTATATATTATTTTATGGGTAAGTGGCTTTACCTAGTCTTTTTTAAACATATCAATAGTCATCCCAGCGAATATAAATGCATGACTTCTTGTAAGAGCTCTGCACACACACACAATATTTAAAGAGAAGTATTTGTGGGGTGGCATAGCATGCCACAAACTGCTAACGCACCCTAAGTAGTGCCATTTCATCATTAAAGAAACTCTCCCTCACGAACCCATCTCCCCATCATGAACCCATTCTTCCTCTCTAATTCGATGCTAACAAACTCAAGTATCAACCTCCCAAACCTGTCTCTTCCTCATGAACGAATTTTCCCACTGGGAGAATCCCTCATGAGCGAACACACTGCAATTTGAAGCCACCTGCGAGAAGCCTCTCTCTCCCTCACTGATTCTCCCCATTTTTCGGTCACAAATCCACCCAACTCCCAAACTTAGCCACTCCCTCATGAATCCCTGGTTCTGTACTCATTATAATTAAAAATTTAACGAGTTCAAGCACAACCTGGAAAGTCGGGGATTCTTTAGGTTTCAAAACAGATGTTTTGGGGATTTTGTATTTGTGAGGGAGATTTGGGGGTTCGTGAGCTTTGAATCGGAGTGGGAGAGTTGGAGTTTGTGATGGATTGTTTTGCATGAAGTGGGGGAGAATTTTTTTCTTTTTTTCTTTAATGATGAAACAACACCACTTGTGGTTTTGCAGTTTGTGGGATGCTATGCCACCCCACACACTTTATATATATATTTATGAGAAAACTAATATACAGCAGCAACTGCATATAAGTTAGGTGCAGCTGTGCCTTGTTATGGGTTTTTTTTTTTAAAAAAAACACAAAACTCAAAACGATGTCGCTTTAGGTTTTATTTTTTATTTTTATTTTTTTTTACATGTACTACACTTGACTTTGGTGCAACAGGTGCACCAAATTTAAGCCCTATATGCATATACATGTATGTGCATATGTATATGCATGCATATAGATGTGTATATACATGTATATATATATATATGTGTGTGTGTGTGTGTATGATAAAAATAAGAGAGTTAAAGAGGTGATTTCGTTGTGAGCCTGCATGAGACCACTATTGGATTATAACTTCTAAGCATACCCTAGTAGTGACTAAAATTTGAGTTTCATCTGATTATGAATGAGGCTTCATCCAAATAGTTAAATTTATCCTAGTAGTTATTGTTGGATTGGAAGTAAAATTTGGTGCATGAAAGATAGAATGGAGGGATAAGTTGTCATTCAAAGGGATAGTTCCCTCCCCCGAAATGGTGGAAAAATAACTATCAGCAATGCATATCTTATCCCTACCAGACTTGAGCTTATACGAGGAAAATAGAGAGGATATACCAGTCATATAGTGGGTAGCCCTTGAATTAGTAATCCATGACTCATGGGACAAAGGATGAGGTGCACCAGCATGGTAGGCAGTGGGAGGGGTTGTCTGAGACCCACCAGAAGGCTCCATTTGGTGTAAAAAATGCCGAAGAGGTGCTAGGTCAATAGTGTTGGCAAGTTCCGAAGCAGCAGCATGAGGGGTATGACTACAAACATTTTTCTGTTCCCCTTGCCTCTTCAATTCCTGCAGCCAATCTGGTTTTCCAACAAGTGCCCGATAAGTCTCCTTGGTATGTTTGTTCTTACCATAGTGGGAGCATACCATTTTTTTTTTTTGGCAATATTTCCTTTTGTATGGACGTTGGTACTCGGTCCCTTTTGAGAAACAAGGGCCAAAGAAGGAGGCTGAAGCAACATTATCCAACGACGACTATCCTCAATTTGCACCATAGAGAATACCTCATTGAGAGAAGGCATAACAGATTGACCAAGGATTTGACCTCGAACAACATCGAACTCAATGTTTAAACCTTCCAAGAATTGGAAGATTCTGTCTTTGTCGATTTGCTTTTGGTGATGCTCTCGATCATCATCAATATCCCACTGGAGCATTCGATAATGATCCAATTCCTCCCACCATCCTTGGAGAGTGGTAAAATATAATGACAGGGTTTTTTCCTTTTGTAGCCAATGGGAAATCGCCTGATGGCTCTAATATATGCGAGTAGCATTACGCCTCTGAGAGTATGTTGTCTTCACCTTGTCTCAGATTGCCTTCGCAGTCATCAGAAAATACAGCGGCTGATTAATTGAAGGTTGCATGGAACTTACCAACCAAGCCATAACCATCAGATTCTTTTGCTCCCACCTAACATACCTTGCATCTGTGTAGCAAGTGCGGGTGTGCTCTCTATGATGTAACCGATCTTCCCTCGCTCTCCAATATACATTTTTGCCGATTGAGACCATTCCAAGTAATTCGATCGATTCAATAGAACCAATGTAATACGAATATTCGGTTGATCATTGGATATGGGAATTACTGGTGATGAAGATATAGTGGGCAGAGTAATAGGAGGGATTGGAAGGGATTTATCGTCGATTATTGGAGTAGTAGAACTCCTATTCTTATGTCCACATCTAAGCCTCCTCCTCCTAAGTTGGCTCCATCTATTTCTTGTGTTCGAGGCTATCCCTCAAACTGTTGTGCCTGAAGTGAGGGTGTATGCTAGGAAGAAGAAGACACATATAGACCAAGTAGTGGAACAACCACTTCCAACGAGCTCTTCGGAACCAGGTACTGTTCTTCCCGATATTGATTTGCCTATTGCTCAGCGTAAATGCCCTCGTAAATGCACCTAGTACCCTTTATCTAATTTTTATCTTATTCTAAGTTGTCACAATTGTATCGATCTTTTCTTGCTGCTGCATCTTTCCTTAAAGTTCCATTCAGGTTGTCTTACGCATTGGAGGATCCCAAGTGGAGAAAAGTAATGAAAGAAGAGATGGATGCCCTTGTCAAAAATGAAACGTTGGCTCTGATTGATTTGCTTGCTGTCAAGAAACTTGTAGGGTGTAAGTGGGTGTTTACTATTAAACATTAGGCCGATGGGAGTGTAAAGAGATACGAAGCCAGATTGGTTGCAAAAGGATTTACTCAAAATTATGGCATTGATTATGGAGAAACTTTTGCACTGGTGGTGAAGATGAACTATGTTCGGGTGTTATTGTCTCTTGCTGCGAAGGTGGGATGGAAGTTACACCAAATGGACGTTAAAAGTGCTTTTCTCAATGGGGATTTACAAGTGGAAGTATATATGTCATTACCTCTAAGATGCATTGTTGAGGCTAATGCAGGGAAGGTATGTAAGCTCAAAAAGTCTTTGTATGGTCTTAAGCAGTCTTCGAAGGCTTGGTTCTCGTGGTTTAGCCTAGCTGTGAAAGATTCAGATTCAATCAAAGCAATGTTGATCATACATTATTCTTTAGACGACTGGGTGCTCTCGTTATAATCCTTATTGTTTACGTTGATGATATTGTGGTTGCCAAGAACAATAAAGGAGAAATAGCCTAGCTAAAGAAAATTTTAACTTATGAATTTGAGATACAGACCTCGGAGAACTCAAATATTTTCTTGGTATAGAGGTTGCTAAGTCCAAGGATGGCATCTTTGTTTCTCAGTGCAAGTATATTCTTGATCTCTTGCATGACACTGGGAAAATTGGGTGTCGACCGGTGCATACTCCCTTCGATCCGAATGTCAAATTGAGTCTAACCGAGGGACAACCGATTGATGACGTGGGCCTACATCAAAAAATAATTGGGAAGCTTTTCTATTTATCTCTTACTAGGTTGGACATTGCATTTGTGGTTGGTGTGCTTAGCCAGTGCATGCATGCTCCATGGATTCCTCACATGCAAGCTGTTAATAGGGTGCTTCGTTATTTAAAATCATGTCTTGGTATAGGATTTCTATTTAGCAGACGTAACCATATGAAGATTGAGGCCTATATTGATGCCGATTGGGCAGGCTCGGTTGTTGATATGAGCTTTACTTAAGGCTATTGTGTTTTTGTGGAAGGGAACCTTGTGTCTTGGCATGGTAAGAAGCAGCCCGTTGTTGCTCGGTCTAGTGTAAAAGTTGAATTTTGGTCCATGGCGAATGGAGTCTCCGAGTTAATCTGGATACATCGATTGTTAACTGAGTTGGAGGTCCTGTTTCAATCTCAGATGTGACTCTATTTTGACAATTAGGCAGCGATAAGTATTACGAATAATTCTGTTTAACATGATCATACTAAACATGTTGAGGTGGATTGACATTTCATATTTGTGCCTACTGTTCAACAATGTGCTAATATCTTCACCAAAGGTCTCTTCAAGCACTAGTTTGAGTTCTTTATGTCCAAGTTAAGCATTTGTAATCTTTATACCTAACTTGAGGGGGAGTGTTGGATTGTGTAAGCCTTTTGGGCTTTGTATTTTGAACTCATTGGGTTTTTGTATTATGTGTTTCCTCGTTCAAGGAGTTAGGGTTTCCTAGTAACCCTAATATCAAATATTATAAATAGATAGTCTCGGTGCCTGTATTAGGGCATCCGACTTTTCTCCCTAAAATTATCTCCTCTCTTTTACTATAGTTACTAAGATTTTAGTTCCATCCGATTATGAATGAGGCTCCATCCAATCAATTAAAATTTATAACATTTACTGTTCACATTTTTTTTTTTTTTTTTGGGATCTAAACTCTCGTTGTTTGGATGATACGTATGCACCAGTACGGATTATATGAAAACTGGTGGTGTCAAATATTTTTACATGTTCTTTTAGTCCGTGGGTTCAAATTTTCAATTTAATTTTCCCTTTACTTCTCCGCTTTCTCTTTATCGTTACGCGTATGTATATATTCGTTTTTGTGCCTGTATTGTTGAGTTATGTTTATAATGTCTTTTGAAATGAAGTCCTAAATCCTTACTTGGTGAGCATTTTATGCATTATTTCATTTATGCACAAGCTTTTGCAAGTTATCTAAAGAAATATGTATAACCAGCACTCTCCTTCAGCTATGCTCACTGGTCCATCTAAATATCAACCTTTAAAATGCAGAAAAGCAATTGAGGAAGGAGGATGAAGGTTTTGAGCATGCACGCACTTTCCATGGAGAGGATGTGGATGTTTTTTGTCTTTTTTTTTTTTTTTTTTAACAGAATAGGAAAGAAATTTATTGTTTAAACTGAGAAAAGATTACATTAAATTAGGGCAGTAGACCATGGGAAAACGTTTTAGCCCCTAGTAGCCTCATCAACAGCCCAAATGTGCTTGCAATAAGGTTGCAAGAGGATGGAAATTGAGAGAGAATGAAATGGGGCATGGTGTGGAAAACTGTCACCAAAGAAAGTGGCAGGAGCAACGAAGATTAACCAAAACAAAGAGAAAACAGGAGCCTGTTTTTGGAGGTGCAAAGCTCAGAAACATGTCCCACCAACACCCCTGAGGACAGGCCTAACCATACTAAACAAGTGACAGACTTCCACCCTAACCACCCTAAACAAGAAGCTGTTATTAGGGTACAGGGCATTATCAAGCACATTTCAAGACCTTTGAAGCACCAACTATATGAAAAGTGAATTGTGCCGATACCAATACGGCTCCAGTATGCATTCGTACCAGGTAATGATTCCCACACGTGGAGGAGGGATCACAAGGTAGTTTTATGGCAAAGAAGTTCTATAGAAACTCTGAAGAATTTCTACTACAAATAGTTTATCAGAAACAGTTGCAGTGGACAAAGGAAAGTGGAGGAGAGATTATGGAGACGGCGAGGGTGAGGGCAAGGGGGTGGGGGAGGGGAAGAGAGTTCCCTTATTTCCTAGATGGGTAGAGGGAATTATATTTATAATAGCAACTAGGGGAAACATACGTTAAGACCTGTGTCAGTTGATTGCCCTGGTATGGCGGTCGACTGCACATTTTTGTCGTGCAGAACGAGTGGCTACTGTATCATGGCAGTTGACTGGCCCCTTTACTAACAGAAACAATATGCTAAAGTCTGACATAAATGCAAAAAATTGTCAGAGAGAGACTACTAAGGACAGTGCCTGAAAATCCGTGTCAGTCCTGACAGATGTGTGGAGGCAGTCTATTGTTTATGTTTGAACTCAGTGAACATATTCAAGTAGATTGCTCCTATATTCATCAGTGTTCTAGTCTGTACTCTTTTAGATCAATTCTACCCCTCAAATCCGAAGAAGCATCACCTGAATCTCTCTTGTTATTGTTTACTGCTACCCCTCAATCGCAAGTTTCTTCTTTTTTGTGTCATTGCCCCCGCTCTCTTTCTCCCCTCGAACAAAGCCAAAAAAAAAAAAGAAAAAACACACCAATTAAAGCTATTCTTCGAAACATGGTCACGTAACTGAAACCTTTGAACAATTCTGATTTATCACCCAGAGAACGTCCTATGTGCCTCTGCAGACCCAAAATCTCCTAAGTTGATTGGATTCTTATTGCCTTTTCTGATTTCTTTTTTCTTTTTTTTTTTTAAGATTTCAATGTATGATATTTTCAATACGTCATCTTGGGGCATAATTTCCCCTGATCATTTTAAAGTTCTTATGATTAAGAGTTACTTTGTAGATAATTACTTGAAGATATAGTATATAGAAATAAAAACTACGGGCAGGACAGTTAGGAACCTGAGCAAAATTGGTTGAGTGAGATTTTGTGTGAAGAAGTTCTGCGTCATGGTTTTGAATGGATTGCATAGTAGGATGCACGTTAAAGCCAGAAAGCTTAAATTAGAATTTGTAGGATTTAGGTTTTTTCTTTTGGTTGGGACATCTGGGTTAGCTGCTTCCCTCCCTATATGTAATATTTTGTTCATGGAAAAAGAGGAAAAAGAGAGCTTTGGAACACGACTTCCTCAACTTTAATTTTTTTCAGTTCTTGGTTTCGGCAGATCTCATATAGCTTTTCTGGATAGTCTTCTGGTAGAATGATCTGCTTTATGCCATTTGTATTAGTAAACTTATTTTGGTGGAAAAACTGATGGAAACCTTGCTCCCTTTAGAATATCAAGTGAGTACATGATTGGTTTATGTTTATTCTTTTATAGATTTTGCAAGCAAGTTAATATTTTTTTTACCATGTTCTAAATATTCTTCCAGGTTCATCAGTACCCTCAGTTTTTTTATTGTGGATCATGAGAGAGTTACCACCTTCGGTTCCAGTTGACATACAAGAAGCAAGGACAATAACTTTTATCCCTGATAGTTCTGTCGCTGTACACCCATCTCGGCAGTGGACTACTGTCACAAGCGCACAGAATCAGGTCAGCATTTCTTTCCTTGTTGTTTTTATTGCAGATTTGTGAAGGGTGGAGCGTCGACTACTTTAGTTACTGGAGTTAGCTAACATTTACTTTTTGCAACTTGATGCATCTGTTAGCAAGAGGATATACATGTTGAGGCTTGATATACTGTGTGAGCCCACAGCCTGGTAGCCTACGCTTTTGCTTTGGAGACATAACATGGTTTAAAGCGTGTTCTAAGCCTAATTGCCCATATGTGATTGCTTCTATTATCACGTTTCATCCATGTGCAGAGGCATATATGGCCTCTATTATTATGTTTTCCGACATGCGGGGACGTATATGTTTGTCCTGCACATGGTAGAGTGTTGCAATAATCCCTCACAGGATTCGGAGTAGTCTTTGTGCTACTTCACGGTTTGCCAATGAACACAATGGACCAAAAGAGACTTGGGCTTTGGCTAGCTAAAGAAATTTAGGAATGCTAAAGAATTAAAGAAGTTGAGCTGATATTTACCAAAAACAAAAAAAAGAGAAAGAATATGATGTTGTGCCGATAGGCCAAATTTTTATTTTAGTTTTTCAAAAAAGAAAGAAAAAGAGAAGGATTTACCTAGGTCAGAGGCTACTGCCATCACGCTGTGGTTACTGAAACAATAGCTACACCAAGCATGGGCACACCGCCCAACTATAATGCCAGATCAAGAAAAAACAGCAGCGGTCATTGGTAACACCTTGAGGATCAAACAGTCACAATCGAATTTCCGGAAGTCATGATCAAACAGTAGAAAAAGTTTCTGACGACGAAATTTTTTCCAAGTCTGCTGGAGGCACTTTGGAAGTGATATTCCGTTGAAGACCCTAGGATGCAACCCTAGGCACTGATGCCATGTTAAAGAGAGGGAAAGTGAATAACATTGTAGTGCATTGGAACAACTAGTTAGGTGTCTATATATAGGCTTACAATGAGTGTTCCCTAAGTTAGGGCTTCTAATAATGTAAAATTACTAAACTACCCTTAGTAATCTAAGACACTTTATTCTTGAACTAATAAAATCCATTTCGTAGGCTTTTGTTTTGGTTAAGAAATTTTCTTGCTGCCCAATGGTTTATGAGTGAGGATTGAATAGCACTTGATGGCAAACTGGCTTGGGTGCCTATTTCATTAGGAATTTATAGCATTTCAGGGTGTCTGGGGATTTGATTATTTATGTATGATTTGATTTCTCGTACACTACCCCTTCCAACTCGAACCTAGAGCAAGCTGGTTCTCCCTGAAATGCATTGTGACAGCAGTTGATTGGATATCTAGGGATGATAAACCAACATTTATATAGAGATGTAGGAGGATCTGTTTGGGAAGTAAGAAAGTACCTTTGACAGTCCTTTAGAAATAACCCTTCCCATTGTGAATTTTTAGTCATTTTACTATTTAATAACTCATAATCAGACCTTGGTAACTAACTATTGGCAACTTGACAATTTAAAACAGACTTTTCAACGACTAAAATGATTTTTGATGTCTGAAAATGGGAGAATGTATAATCCTGATCCATGCAGAAACATCGCTTTGAATTCGCTCAATTTGAATTGTTATTTTTGCAAGGAAATAATTTTCTTCGAGAGAGAGATTGTTGCCACATGAACCTTGAGGTAGAAGCACAACAGGCAACAAAATTTTTTGACAAGACGGCCGCAGTATTGAAGGGATAGTGCCTGATTCTTTGCAGCTTTGCTGACATTAGATCAAACACTGTTTGGTTAGAGATTCTATATTGGCCAAAAATTAGTGAGGCACGGTTCAGAAATTTCTTCCAGGCATTTATAAGATACAGAGAGATGGGAACATGCTGCCTGGATCCGTAGAGGTTGGATCAACTATCAATAATGAGTATTCCATTTGACTTTACTTGAGAAATGGTAACTTACTGTTTTGCAGAAAGGGGGTGGGCAGGTTTCACCAAGACTCTTGGTTTCAGAATTTTGAGGCTCTTAAACCAAACAAAAATAATAATTTCCTATAAAACCTGAATTTCTCACAAGTATACCAACGCGTGCCTGGCTTTTTCCTTTAGGCAGGTGTCGGGGTGTCCTCATTATCTGAAGAAAGAAACGTGATCTCATATAATGCTTCGATGTATCTTATCACAGTATGTGTTTATGATGACGATGTCTCTAATTTTGTGAGTATTGAATGCATTTTAGATGTTGAAATTTGTATTATAATCAGTTTCTTATTGTTTTGAAAACTACATCTTGAGCAATTTTGGGTTTCAAACTCAAGTCAACTGGCCTTGCTAATTGATCCCAGGTGGTTAAGAGCATCTCTGTTTTGTGGAATCTGAAACTTCCAAGGCTTTGGGTTAAAGCCTAATTCCAAAATCGTTCGCTAGAAACTATTATGTTTGTAAACTTTTAACATGTTTATTATCTTTTGGGTAATGTCTGCTTTGTCTTTTTACCTTTGATTGGAGGGTCATGATGATTAAATGGGACGTGGTTGAGAGAATCATACTGACGATCCAATTTGCAACTGCAGATGTCCAGAGCAAGTCCAATATAGTTCCATGCCAAATTAAGCGTCTTTCCACCTTTTTTGGCCGATTTTGGGAAGCCAAATACTAAAACTTTCCCCAGCCAAGTTCGACAACATGTGATGAGATCCAAAGAAGCTGGTGCGTTACATCCTTGGCTCAGTGAGGTGTGCCATGCCATGAGTTTGACATTGAGCATGTGTGCAGCGGTGAGTAATTCCCCTCTTCGTTTTGGCAAGGGTTAGGGCTTTGGGCCAAACCTGAGTATGCTTATATGTGTCGGCATATGAGATGGCTTCTGGCACTTTGTATTGGATCAGCTGTTAATTAGATGTGCCAATGCTTTGTTAATTGTTTAACATGTTTTGATTTGCATGTTTCTTCAGTAAAATGTATTCTTTTTACGGCCATTATTTCTAGACTGAGAGTAGCTATGAGCTGCCACGAAAAAAAAAAAAAAAAAAAAACGCTTTCAGTTAATAAGATCTTAATGCTAATTAGTTTTGACATAGGAACCCGTTGATTTATATTATCGTCTATGTATTTAGCTTAGATGACGTCACACTTAAGGTGGGGCTAGTGTACAACATCAAGAAAGCAAAGCCCAACAATTCAATTAATGAGATTATTCCAGTTAGTCCTGAATACAAAAGAGCACAATTGATATAAAGCATGAAAGGACTGCATAAAGACATGAGAAAAAGTAAATATAAAATTGAGAGGCATGACCTAAAAATATAGCCAGCGTCCGGAATTTCAGTTGCTAAGACTTCTGACGGTCGCAATTACCCCTCTGTTACTATTGTCTTGCTAATGATGCAGCATAAAAAATAACCGTTATAATCAATTCGATGCCCTTGATTCTAGGAGAGTTTCTCTGCAGCAGAAGCGTGGCAGTGGAGCGTTCTTATACGAAATAACTACCAGTCATTTTAAAATTTGGCATAACCATACCATATTTAAGGCACATTTCAGCTCAAGTCAAGAATATCCACATAATTTGATGCAACCTGAAATCTGTGGTCCGGTGATGGAGCCTGAGATTCAAAGTTGGAGGTGCGAGCTCGCCCGAGGGTGGTTGGGGGTAGCCTCCAATGCTCGAGTTAGATAAGGGTCAAGAATTTAAGCTGCACCACATAGGATTTATAAGTACGGAGAAGGGTGCATAGAATTGTGGGCCTCGCACCTCAAGTGGGCAGTTCTATTTATAGTTCTTCGATTAGAGTTGCCGCATATCTAGTCGAGAAAAGCAAATTTATGCTAAGCTAATTGAAAGGTCCATTAATGCTAGAACGAGATGCTTACTTGCATTACAGCAAGTTTGGTAGTACGTTTTGTTATTACAACTTAGAGTAGCAAGTGTATCCCAGAAAGTTTCACTTGAAAATTTAAACGAAAACAAAGGCAGAGGAATGCAGCAGAGCTCATCTCCATTCTTCGATCCACCATCCGGAAGAACATAGGGAGAGAGATTGATTTCCATGTTCCACAAGGATCATCCTTGGAGCATCACAACCCTCTACCGTCAAACAAAGACGAAACCTTCATTCTACCAATATCATCCCCGTCCTCTACAGGAGGGAGGGAGAGAGAGAGAGACTCAACCAATACAGAATAATGCTGAAACCATAGAACGACAGACTTTGACACATATTACCGCAACAGAGGCTCAATCATAATACTTCATATTACCTACTCCGAGCTTCTGCACTTCTACCTTGAGTGACTTAAGGTATCTAACAGCTTCATCAATAACTGCAACAGAATTCATCTGGCTGCCACCAGGGACGATTCCTTGCAGTGCCTTCACCATCCTCCTCATTTTCAGCCGCTTCCTTTTGCTGTTACAGCTGCTATCGCTACCAACGGATTTTTTAAGTGACGAAGTTGGACTGATTTTTCTCGAGCCTGAGCGAGCAGTGGAACAAGAATCAGGAGACTTGTTTCCATGGTCTCCATGAGTCCGTGCCGTACTGACCTCATCATCTTCATCGTCATCGTCATCATCATCATCATCATCATCATCTTGTTCTTCCTCATCAAAGCTCAACAGTGCATCAATGTCATCCCAATCCTCATTCATAGAAGACGACACTTCTATTTCCTCGTTAACCGTGTTATTACTCGCAAGAGTGCGCGGGACGCAAGTTGCATGGGGATCTAAGCAGCAGGGATTTAGCTTGTGGGCAACTGCAGGATGGAACATGATCTGGTTTCTTTTATCACTCTGATCGATGATAATGAAATTCACTGGGCAAACCTCAGTAGGTTGAAATTCAAATGGACTCGAGGACTTAAAGTGCTTTGCACCAGGAGGCAAAACTACATCAAAAGCAGATGGGAGAGCATTATGCACATAACCATTCCCCACTTCATTTGCAAGCGAGAGAGCACCCATTTCAGGGTGAAGTTGTTGGTCATTAAGCATCAGAGCAAATGAAATACCAAGTTCACTGAAACCTGTATGCTGCTCTGGAAGGATTTTTTTTTTTTTTTTTTAATAAATAAAGGTTCTCAAGGTAAACTACAGGGTAAATGCTACACTTATGTTATTGCGCCTGCTGCATGAGAAAGCCATCTATTTCAAGTTTAACAGTCATCAAAATCCAAAGCCCAAATCTGTTCTGTCTTCTTATGAATGAGGGCAACCAGAACGCAGCCGGATCCAATTCCCACAATGGTGTAGTTTAGACTACGTAACAGGTTTAAGCAACTGACGGAAATACTCAGCCTGAATGAGCAATGGAGAGATGAGTATAACACAACCACGATTAGCAAGTTCAAGGTACACATTGCTGATAACTATAACCATAGACAATGCAATGCATGGAAACTAATATGAACCATAGATTGGTTCTCAGTGCATTGACTAGAATTCTCCTTCTGCATTGCTATAAACTCCAGAATAAATAAAAATCAATTCATTTGGAAGTACAGTGAAAATTTTCGTAAACATCGAGCTGTCATGACTCATAGTTCATGCTAACTTGAAGCAAGATCAGACTACAGTGTAACGGAGCAAACTAGAATGATGTTAACAGTGGATTGTAACCTATATATCATATGTTTGATTCAAGGAATGGAATAGAGCGAAAATGGAATAGGTGTTTCAGAGAAATAGATAAATCAGGACTAGCTATTCCCACAGACCATGAGGGGAATTGGTAATAACTAACCATTCCCAATGGCCATGAGTAGCATAGTGATTCTTCATTTATTTTCCTCATGGTCCAAGAGATGAGAAATTCCTTGTTCATTTCACTCATTATCCAAATGCACCATAAGAATTCAAAATTTGTTGCTAGATTGTGAGGCATTAATAAAAAATAAGTCTCTACAAAAAGGTATTCATTACAAAATTCTATGCACACAAAGAATTTCACAACAAAACTACAAGACTTATGTGGCACAAATTTAGTAGAGAGTGTTAGTAAATGATAACTTGTGGTCTTATAATCTTTTGACACATAAGCCTTTTGTGATTTTACTGTGAAATGCTTTCTGTCCATAGCATTGTTCTTTTCATTAACAGTTACTACGCTTCAAGCATATGAAAACACCATATCAAAGGAGCTCAAACTAAGCATGACCAGAAGCAAATAATACATAATTGCACTATAACATTTCTAACAATCCATAAAATATAAGATATATTGCATTACCTGGCAAACTTGCATCAATTGGTAATATGCAACTACAACAAAGCTCATTTTAATCTTTCCAACGTTCTTCACTGCTCGATTTCTCTTTAGATTTACCGCAATGTGCATCCTCACTCTTCCAACCGGAGAAATTAAGTAAATCAAAGGATTTGTTCAAAAGGTTCAATGAGATTTCACCTACATTAATAGCCAGAAATCTTCATTAGATCCATGAGCAGAAAAGTAGCAAAATGGCAATGACCACTTTTATCATCAAGCTTCTTATTGAATACGGAACTTAATGCAGAAGAAACAGATCACTCGAAAGTTTCAACTGCTTGTTTGTTCGTTTTTTTCTTTTTCTTTTTTCCTTTTTCCTTGACAGCAAAGCAAAAACAACCCCAAACAACTAAATCCAATTCAAGTGCCATGAAATCAACAGTCTACCATGATGCTTTTTTTCAACGTCACAAGGTAGAAACAACAGCAAACGGCTGTTTTACTTTCTCAAGTCTGATTTTGAGAACGGATTCCAGTTAAAAGCAGCAAGCCAAACTTGTAAATATTTCATTAAAAAAACTCACAAGGAACGATATTTTACAAATTAAAAAACAGCCTTAATTACGATTTTTTTTTTCCTTGTTTCCATTTCTGAGAACAACCAAGCCTGAGAACACTTGAGAAACTCACCGGATAGAATTACAGAATGACACGGAAGAACACCACCAAGCGGACGCACTTCATGCTGTAGTTCACGGAAGAATGTCTCCACCGCATGTTAGTATACTACCTCAATCCCAAATAACTAGCAGATAAAGTTAAATTTTACTGCCAAAATAAAAACAAACAATAAGAATGCTTCTACATGCAAAAGGCCATGACACGCCATAAGTAGTTGATGAAACAGAGGTTCAAAAAGCATGGAAAAGAAGCTGCAAACCCAAGGCGTTTATTTTATTTTATTTTATATATTAATTGAAACCTTTATAAAGCATAAAACGTCAACCAAATCAAGTGTATTGCAATTAACTGGCATGGGATTCATACAGATCTTCCACTACTTCTTTTTGGTGTACGTAGGAGGCTTTACCCAAATGTGTATATGAATGTACTGCTTCATAGAAACGTTCAAGAGATTGAAAATCTAATTTTCTTTCATTATCCTCAAAAGCAGAAAGAATCATATCAGAGCCTCACACACAGAGAAGCGAAATCGAGCGCATCACAGCACAAGAACGCTGCTCAGTATCCAAAACCCTAGCTCCTAAAGGCCCAGAACAAGAGAGCTCTCAAACCGAACTACCAGAAATGACATGCAGATTCAATCTTCCAAGAAAACATAAAGAGAGAAAAGAGCAACTGATACTGAATCAAACACACAAGACGACAAACAGCAGCCAAACCCCCTGAAATTCACAAACACAGGCAACAACAGTAAGATCAGTAGAAACCTAAGTGTTCTGAGAAGATCGAATGCAGGTGCAATAGAAGATCTGTAACGAGAGGGACGAATCTGCTAGATTTCCTCGTGCTAGACTTGGAGTTGGAGGGAGAGATGGAGAGAGAGAGAGAGAGAGAGGTGGTGTTGTGGGTAGGTGGGTGGGTGGGTTGTGGGGTTGTTGCATTAAATGGGGTTGGGGTGTGTGCCGTTAGAGAGGGAGAGAGAGAGAGGGGGGGGGGGGGGAGGCTAAGATTGGGGAATGGGAGTCAAGCACGGGGATTCACAGCCGTAGGATTGGGTTCCGTCTTTCGAGGGTTAAACGGGGGCCGTTGGACAGGAGAGCACGCGTGATGCAATGGGACCCACCGGCTTTGACAAACGAAACCCTCTCTGTGTGTCCGTCTATCCTCGTCGTAAAGCTTTCCTTCTGCGCGGATCCCTGCCCTTAAATTTACTGCGTCTTTCTTCCATCTTAGTGGCACGCGCTATTTAATAAATTTTTTATTAATATTATTAATTTAAATATAGAAAATTAAATAATAACAAAACTAAAAATGAAAAATAATTAAACTGAGAAGAAAAATGAAAAGATGGATAAGTGTTAAAAGCGAAAAAAAAAAGGGTGAGAGAATAGAAAGAAAAGTAGGAGAGTTATGGAGAAAAGCTTGGATATTAATTCATAGAAAAGTAATTATTAGCCACCTTTGATCCTTTTTAATAGTAAGATTATATTATTAAAAATGACATTAAGAATACTTGTTAAACTCATTTATCACTAATCTACTTACATTTATTATGGATAGAAACAACAGAATTATAATAACTTTTCTATAAGCATAAAAGCATAATAATAGGGCCAAAACATCAACTTATCAATACTTAACAACGTCACATCATCCTACATTTGATTGAGGATGAAATGACTGCATGTAAGATTTAATAATTCCGTTACAAAGTATGCCACATGAGATGTTATATCAATAATTAAAATAGAAAAGTGACATTGTATAGTATTGGTAAATGGAGAAAAATTCATACGATAAATTGCTTGGTTTTAAAGTAGAGAGACCAAATTAGTAGTGAAGCCAAAGTAAAAGAAACAAAGCATGAAAATACACCCGCTTCAGCTAAAAGCATATTAAGGAAAGCAAATTCTAAAAACCGTTTTATCTTTAGTCAAACAAATATGTATGCCCATTAAGGCTTAAAAAAATAATGAAAAGAAACTAAAAGACACAAAAAATAGCACAATGGCACAAACTTCAGCTAAAAATAAGTTAAGGGAAAAAAAATCAAAATCGTAAAAAAGGAAAAAGAAAAATAATAAAATTAAACAAACTAAGGAAAAAATAGTAAAATAACACCAATTTCAGCTAAAAAAGACATGCACACGCTAATGCATACAAAAAAAAAAAGCATTAATGATGAAAAATGAAAAGAGGAAAGATGCGATAATGAAAAGTCACAAAATCTAAAAGTTCTTAAAAAAGAAAATATTTTCAAAAATAAACACAAATTTGGGAAAACACAAAACAACAGTAATACAAAAATATAATAAAGAAAAATCTCAAAACGCATCAGCTCCATCTAAAAACACACCGACGTTTTAAATAAATTCATTTCTCCCGTTGAAGTGATTCTTCAAGGACAATTTATAAGGTATTAATAAACAAACAATATTTGGGCAAATGGCTGAGGCATAGGACTTTTATAAATTAAAACTCTCCCCACCTGCGAAAAATGCTTCGCCTTCTTCCATGCGATTTCACCCGCTCTCTGTAAGGTTCTTCCATGTGATTTCCCCTAATCTCCATATAAATTCAATAAAAAATAAAATAAAATAAAAAATCAACCCCCTCCCCTCCCCCAAAAATAAATAAATAAATAAATAAATAAATAATAATAAAATAAATTTTTGGTCGAATATTAGTTCAGATATTATTTACCAAACGTTTTAAAATGTGAATCAGATATTCAAGTACAGTTGACGCACGGTATTTTAACAAAATTGGTTTCAGGCATAATCAATTTATGGACCTCAATTTATCCACCCCATTTAATCAAGCAATACCTGAATTTATATGTAGATGGATACTTTTGCAGCTGCAGTGGATGAGAGTTCCTCCACTGTAAGATGAGAGAGCTTATTCTCCCATCTCGGCATGTGCATGATCAATCATCTTCATTTCCATCATATGGTCTGAAGCCTTTTTAGCTGATCACGGGTTAGATGAATTTTAATACGACAAATGAGGCATGCTTTCTAGAATTTACAGGTGCAAGTACAATGTATGAAGGAGAGGCAGTTGCTCAGGGGCAAAGTGTTGGACATTTTATTTTGATGATATATGTATATTCATGAGAAAATAAAGTAATTGAATTAATTTAGATAGTGGTTGCACAAAGCATGTGACGGGAAACAGAGAATGGTTCATAAAGTTGAAACCTAAAGATGGTGGGTATGTTACTTATGATGACAACGCTAAAGGTAAATTTATTGGTATTGGTACAATTGGCAATAGTTCTTCTACAATTGATAATGTCTTACTCGTCAAAGCTTAAAGCATAATTTTTTAAGCATTAGCAGCTATGTGATAGTGGCCATGTCTTAGATTTTAATACTCTTGCTGAAAAATGTCTTAGTTCAATTTATGATGAAAATTGATTATGGCATGAAAGGCTTGGTCATATTAACATGGATACTTTATCTAAAGTTGCTAGAAAATAATTGGTAATTGGCTCACCTAAACTTAATTATAAAAACGATTTATTATGTGATGCATGTATGAAAGGGAAGCATGCTAGATCTACTTCTAAACCTAAAAATATCATACCTACAACTAGACCACTTCAATTGCTGCGTATGGATTTATCTGGACTAGTTAAAACAATGAGTCTAGCTAGTAAATATTATACCCTTGTTATAGTTGATGATTACACAAAATTCACTTGGACTATTTTCTTGACTCACAAAAGTGATGCATTTAAATCATTTGTCAATTTCTGTAAAAGGATTGAAAATGAGAAACAAACTAATATTGCATACATTAGAATTGATCATGGAGGAGAATTTGAAAAATCATGAATTTGAAGAGTTTTGTATGCAAAATGGCATTGAACATAATTTTTCTACTCCTTATATACTCCTCAACGAAATGGTGTAGTAGAGATAAAAAATAGAACTTTAATATAAATGGCTAGAACTATGTTGCATGATAATATGGTTCCTAAATATTTTTGGTAGAAGCAGTTAATACTTCTTGTTACATCTTAAATCATCTGCTTATTAGATCTACTCTTAAAAAGACTTCTTATGAGTTATGGCATGATATGAAACCAAAAATTGGATATTTTCGTGTTTAATGGTATGTGCTAAATAATAAAGAGTATTTGAGCAAATTTGATGATAAATTTGATAAAGGTATATTTCTTGGTTGTTCATGTACTAGTAAAGCACAAAGAATTTTTAATAAAAGAACTCGTATAGTTGAAGGATCGATTGTTGAGCAGCCTAGGGGGGGTGAATAGGATGGTTTTTGAAAATTCTTCGTTAATAAGCTTTTGTAATCACCCACAGTTAGGTGCAGAATATAAAATAATAGTTTAAAAACAAACAGACTAGTTTGAACAATTGTATAGTTTGAACAATAGTTTGAACAGATTGTTCGAACACAGCAGAAAAGGTTTGAACAAGCAATCCAGAATTAGTTTGAATAGAGCTGGAAAATAAAGAACACACAGGATTTATAGTGGTTCACTTCAACTTGACGCTACACTCACTTTGTCAAGCACAGCTCATTGCTGCCCTAAGATAGCACTAAAACTTAATTCCTTTTACGAGTTTAGGAACAAATAACCCTTACAACTTCAACCTTTCTTTTTTTAAGACAAGAAAGTCAACAAACAGACCTTAAAACCTTTCTTATTCTAAGGCAAGAAAAAGAATAAACAAACCTCCTAGAACACTAATCTTGAACAATTTGTCAAGCTGTGTTCAAACCTACTCAAATACAGGTGAAACTACTGTCCACTCCTCAGTGTATTGGGTAGTCATAGAAATGCTATAAGATAATCACAGTTACTCAAAAATACTTTTAAAACTGTAAAATAGATTTTCAAGAAACCAGAATAGTTCAAATAGTTAAAACGTTTCTGAAAATCCAAATGTGAAAAACCAGATTTAAGAAATTTGTTTCACGCAATGATTCAATTGTTTCACCAAGAATTTCAATTGTAACACTTCACAAAAGCCCCTTTTCAAATGCAAAGAACGTTTGAACTTGAAAAGAGATTTTGAACACTCATAAGGAGAAATCAGTTATTATTTTTCAAAATAATGTTGCTGCCTCTTATATAAAGAAAGTATATAGCCGTTGAATAAAATCTTCCAAGACAAAATTTATGTTGGAATATTTCAATCAAATATCACGAATCAAGGAAGTTATTTTAAATTCAAATCTTGTCAAGGCTATTTTTCCGAGACATAAACTTTCCTAAATCCTTTCCAAATTTGTTTTTCAAGAATAATCATTTAAGGAAAGTTTTTGAATTTTTTAAAAAAAATCGTTGAATAGAATAAAATATTTTATTTTGAGCAACATGAAAATCTATCCAATATTTTGAGAAATAGACTTACAGAAAATATCCTATCAAATCTTCCAAAATCTTGTGCTTCAAATCTTCCAACTATATTCCTTTGTAATACATTGAGAATTTTCATTTTCAGGTTGAATATCTTTGTCTTGAGAAATCTCATTTATGTCAATGGAGTTTTCTTGAGAACTTATAGATCTCATAAGAGCACTAATTGAACCTAAAATATCACAAAATCTTTTACCTTCCGAGGAGTGGTTAGATTCATCAAAACGAACATTCATTGATGTTAACCCAAGGCCCCGTGGATTTGATTTTGATGATGCCAAACTTGCAATAATAATATATTTCCATGAAGTTTATTTCTATGCTTGGAAATCAAAATGATGGTATTTGTACTAGATCTCAATTTAAAGATTTTTGTGAATGTGCTTTTATTTCTCAAGTTGAACCTAAATCATTTAAAGATACCGAAAATGATGAATCTTGGCTTCTACCCATGCAAGAGGAATTAAATTAATTCACTAAAAATAATTTTTGGACTTTAGCTCCTAAACCTAAAAATCACTCTATAATTGGCAGTAAATGGATTTTTAGAAATAAGCTAGAAGAGTTTGGTAACGTTTCTAGAAATAAAGCTAGATTAGTTGCACAAGGTCATCTAGATTTTAAATTATATCAAATGGATATAAAAAGTGCATTTTTAAATTGCTATATTCAAGAAGAATTTTATGTCGCACAACCCCTAGGTTTTATCGATCATAAAAACTATGATTTCGTGTATAAATTATCTAAAGCTTTATATAGATTTAAACAAGCTCCTCGTGCACGGTATGAAAGGTTAAGTAAAATTTTAATTGATAGATGTTTCTCTTGTGGAAAAGTTGACAATATGCTATTTGTTAAAAACAAAGGATCTGAACTATTGTTCATACACATTTATGTAGATGACATTATATTTGGATCTGCTAATGAATATCTATGTAAGGAATTTGCTAAGAATATGCAGGCTAAGTTTGAAATGAGCATAATGGGTGAACTAAATTACTTCCTTGGACTTCAAATCAAACAATTAAAGGATAAAATATTTATAAATCAGGCTAAGTATATTAAAGAGCTTCTTAAGAGGTTTGGTGCAAATTTAACTAAATCTACTCCTGCACCTATGAGCACATCCTTAAAATTGGATGAGGATAAAAAAGGTAAATCCGTAGATATAAAATTATATCGTGGTATGATCGATTCTCTATTTTATCTTACAGCAAGTAGACGTGACATTATGTATAGTGTTTATGTTTGTGCATGTTATCAATTAAACCCTAAGAAGTACCATTTAATTGCTGTTAAAAGAATATTTAAATATTTATTAGGAACTCAAGAAATTGACCTATGGTATCCTAGATTAAATGATTTCAAACTTTTTGGATATACTGATGCTGATTTTGTAGGATGCAAACTTGATAGAAAAAGTACAAGTGGCACATGTCAATTGTTTGGAAATTGCCTCATTTCATGGTTTAGTAAAAAGCAAAATTCTGTAGCCATATCTACTACCGAAGCTGAATATATGGCGGCTGGTAGTTATTGTGCAAAATTACTATAGATAATGCCCCAAATGGAGGACTATGGATTTAAATTAGATAAAGTATGTGATAACACGTGCAATAACTTTAACTAAAAATTTGGTCCGTCACTCCTGAATGAAACACATAGAAATACGATACCATTTTATGCGATATCATTTGCAAGAAGAAAATATTGTGCTTGATTATGTGAATACTAATGATCAACGTGCAGATATATTTACAAAGGTGTTAAATGAGGAATGGTTTTGTATGTTGCGACAAGAACTTGGAATTATTAATCCGTTCGCATAAAAAGGTATACTCTTTTTGCTTATGACAAAAAGGGGGACAAATATTGGAGAAAATATGCACATTTTCATATCTTTCATAGATTAATGGGGAACCCTTAAGTCTTTGTTTAAAGGGGAGAAAAAGGTATGACTACTTGAATTTTCTCATTCATATGAATAGTTTTCTCATCATCAAAAAGTGGGAGATTGTTTGACATTTTATTTTGGTGATATATGTATATTCATGAGAAAATAAATTAATTGAACTAATGTTGCTAATTTCGTGATATTTAATGCTATCATATTAATTTATACATGGAAAGTCAAATAAGCTACTTTGTGTGATTTTATTGAGTACATAATATTTATTTATAATTATGGAAGTATATTTGACATATAAATTGCTAGAATATTGAGAGCTGTTAATGCTGTATGGATGGACTAAATTAATTGATTGATTGATTGATTGCAATATTTGCTAATTTGGAAGGTTTATAGATTTCCATTGAACTGTAAATGCAGGAATTTATTAAGGGTTGACTTGTGGGGCAAATATAGGAAACCCTAGATGCTGTAGAGAATAAAAGAATATTCTTCATTAAGATTTTATTGCAGGTATTTATTAAAGACCTAAATTACGGAGCAAATTATGAAAACCTTAATTGACAAAAATCAAAAATTCTCCACCTTCCTTTGTGGGATGAATTTGAGAATATTTTTTGAACTCAGAATGGAAATCTTAATCCTCTATAATGTTTCTCATTTATGACTTTTATTTGACAAATTTTTGTAGAATATTCTGTGTTGCGAAAATCATGAAAACCCTAATTGGCACACATCTATGAATGAAGCCCTAGAATGGTCAGCCAAGATTGATGTCGTCTTGTGAAACCCTAATTTTTCTTTACTGTAATATATCTCCATTTTTATTGAATATATATGAGATTAATTTGGTTTTGATTTTGCAAGGAAAAAATTCGAGGAATAATCAAGGAAACCCTAGATTTCAAAAAATCTTGCACTTGCTCCCTATCTTTTGTGTTGGACAGCTAGCATGGTTCGAGGATTCAAAATCCGTCATTTTTGCTCTCAAATATTCCTAGAATAATTATATTTTGACTTCTATAAATTCTGGAAATTATTGGAATCAATTCTATATTATTCTAGTTTATATAATAGAATATTTTGGAGGTATTGTGTGTAGATTTTTTCTGTAGAATATGGAAGGATTCTAGAATATTGTAGTGGTGGATTTGAAGTTTGAAGATAGGGTTTTGAAACCTTATATAAAGGGGCACAAAGCTAGGCAATTGAAGCACCGAAGCATACAAAGAAAAATCAGAATACTCTCATTACGAAAAGCTCTCTTCTTTCCTCCCCAAATCTCAAATCTTGGAGGACTTGTGTTGCTAGAATCTTAGGCAAAAGAGTGAAAGATTTTTATTCGTTAAGAGACCGAATGGTGCCCCATTCTGTTCACTTTATTTCTGTCTTTGATCATACCTTTTAAAATTCTCTCTCAAACTCGAGATTGAATTTGTATAACTTAGAAAGGTTGTAGGTTCCTATTGGCCTTAGACAATATTTGATAGGTTAATATTTACCTTAAAATAAATATTTGATAGGTTACTATTTGCCTTAGAAGAAATATTTGTTAGGTTACTTTTGACCGATAAAATTAGTAGAATCTAAGGTGTGTCTTTAGGGAAGTGGAGTAGGACAAGTTGTGCCGAACCACTATGAAAATCCTATGTTATTTATTTATTTTATTTATTCTACTCATTGGGTGATTTATTTAGGTTCGCAAAACTTTTCATATTTGTTTTTGAGGCTTTTCCTTTGGTTTGAAACTTCTTGTTTAATTTGAGACTTCTCTTTTATTTCTCCCGCATTTATTTGAGTTAGTTTTAAATATATCAGGGTAATCCAATTCAACTTCTCCTTCTTCGGTCACTTACATACTCACACAAAGAAGACAAAAAACAGTGCGGACACTCGTATAATACTTAGACCAAGCGCTCCGAGCAGGCTGGGCAAGCGTGCGTCGGATGGGTCAGATGTCTCTGATTCACTTTGCCAAGACATGAGTATTGTAAGAAGCAGCAGGACATTTTGGCACTGGGAAGTCGACTGGGTAATTGTCCCACGAACTAAGGCTGGAAACCGCCAGCCTGCTGGAATTGGAAGGAACTGTAATTATGGCAGCCTTGTACTCTCCCTCATGACAAAAAAGTAAGTTATAAATACACATTTCAAGGGCTTACCCTTCATTTAGAATTGAATAAAAATAAATCAAATTCGATTGTAACAAGCTTATATAAGCAAACGGACAAGGCCGACCTACGTTAAAATAAAAGAAACTGGAAATTCCAAGATCAGAACATCAATTTTTTTAAAAAAATTTTTTTTGATTGGTCAAGACATCAACAATTAACTATAAAAGAATCAAGTAGAATGGCATCTACACCTTCAAGTCACATTGACAGTTTAAATAGCTTGAGTTATGATCTCTAAGATGGTTGTAAATTGGGAACTTATATAAGGATTTCAATAGAAGCCCTTCTTTTCCATCTGTGACCGTAAATTGAATAAATAAATAATGAAGTGAAAAATTAGTTGATGGTCTACGTAAAAAAGTCAAAATCTTGCAGGTTACTTCATCTCTTTTTAACATTTTTTTGGGCGATCAACTCTTTAAGAATCTTCCTACGCAGTAAATTTGACTTGGTAAATTTTTAAGTTAAAGTTAATTATGTATTTCCATTGTGTTAACTAACTTTTGAAAAGGATAATTTTATGTATACAAAGGATTTCGCAACAAAATCACAAAAGGCTTATATGGCACAAATTTAATGGAGGGTGTTTTAATAAATGACAACATGTGCTTTATGAATCTGTGACGCATACGCCTTTTGTCATTTTACTATGAAATCCTTTGTGTCCATAGTTGCGCATAAAAATATATGCCTCCGCCAATCCTATTACATCATCAACGTTTGAGCAGAGTAACATCTTTATATTGACTTTTGGACATCAACTGTCATGGCAAATAAAATCAGTCAGGTCCAACTATAGAGACCAATTTATTGTGAGAAATACTATATGTGCATCTTTCGCTCAACCTTTACACTGAAATTGGCCATGTGGCAAAGTATGTGTGATTTTATATTGTTATTTGACCAAAATATCACTAAAAAAGAATTATACATATTTTGTCACATTACCCTTTTGGTTTGAAGGATGTACATGTAGTATTACTCATTTATTATATAGGTAAGCCCTTTTGAGAGGGCACCAAAGCCCACATCCCTCTTTTGGGTAAGTGAGATTCTCACATTGCTTTTCACTTTTCATGTATTCAAACTTAACCTCACTTGGATCGGAATGCAGATAGAAAGATGCTAACTTACATTAAGATCAAAGCTCAACGCTTAAGGAAATGTGCAATCAGCGGGATAGCTTTCGTTTTAAGGCGCTTTTGTTTAGCAAAGCTGAAATTATGTTCATCGGCAAAGGCATTTCAAGAATTGAGGTACGCCAGCCTTTAAACCTAATTATTATCCTTGCTTAGTTGAATTCTCTAAGCAAATCTTGATCGGTTCTTGCGTTGTTCATCACCTTAGATCCCCCTAAGTTGGTAACTTTGCATTTCACCATTTCACTGCAGTGGTAATTTATACTTGTCCGTCGTTAAATCCTAAAAAACATTATACCTTGGAAAGATTCCCTTGTTGAGGAAGGACATGTTCTTCCTTTGGGCATTTAACTACTTTAAGAAATCATTGGTAGTTCAAGCACATTGAGCCACGTTCGAACATGTTCTGTTCCCTGTAACCTGTTGGCCTTCCATTTTATTCTTTTTTTTTTTCTCATGCGAATTTCATTCTTCTAAGTTTTGATGTATACAGACATTGAACCTATTTAATTCAAAAGGGAATAACTTGCATCTGTATATTATTTTCAATTCAAACCTTATAATTTGATTCTCACCCCATGTTCTAAGAAATATTTACCGTCTGAAAAAAGGAAACAAGGCTTTATTTAGAGAAATGCATTGAGAAGGGATAGATATATTCTCAACTTTCTCAAAATGAAATCTATTTCAAAGGTATACCCGATGTTTTCTTACTTCGACAAAGTAAAAATATGTAAAATTGATAAACTTCTTCCACGACAGAATAGAATAAGTGAAATTTTGGATAAGTGGTTAGATAAAATTCTGAGAAATGATTCATCGAAATAATGATGAGTCATTAGTATTGACGCCTCTCAAATTACCAAAATAATTTAAAATAGTCAATCTTCAGACTATTATTTGTTGAGATTGGATCGTTTCAATTTAAGGTTTTCCACGGTTGACATTTTCTAGAATCTAAACATTGTTCAAAACAAATCCATTGTGAACCCTTGCAACGGTATACATCAAAGGAATAAACTACACAATCTCACATTCTTTAAGAAAAAAGTCTAAAAAATTCCTTCAAATTTGGGTCATTATTTAATCCCTGTGATTTCAATTGTTTTCATAAGACACCTCATATTTTCAAATTCATTTCAGTAACACCTTAATGTCCCATTGCCCTTCAAATCCATTATGTTAGGACACGTGCCAAGTCTTGGTTTACCTAAATAATTAAAAATAAAAAAATATATTCAAAAATGAAAATCTGAGATGATGCAAAGGCGAACGCTACGGGGGCCGCGGCGGCAGTGACTTTGGCTAGCGACGGCGGTGCAACCCATATCCGGCAACCTGGAAATTTAACCAGGACTTTGTTTATTCATTTTATGGGAATTGATGGACAGCGCAAGTCAAGAGGTTTTCGAAATTGGTGCGACCCGATTCCCCATCTCCACGTCCGCTGTTTCACCTTCTCTAGACTCAAATCCTTCTTCTTCTCCTTCTGATTCAGGTTCTCCATTTGTTTCTTCCTCTGATCTTCGGGGTAGGCATATCTCTCTATTCTTTGCTAATCAAATTCTCACTGCTCTCTTCACCCTTATCATCCCCATCTGCACCGTAATAGACAGTATTTTGGATGAAGCTCAGAAGAAGGCGGCGCCACCCTTCGACCGCAGCCACCTCATCAACCCCGGCCTCTAGCGCGGCATCCGGAACCACCTCTTCTCCTCCGCTGCCCGCGGTTCCCCGTCCCCTCCGCCGTTAGATCCATCTTCGAGCTCGTCTTCACGGACTTATCCTTCTGATCCCTCTTCCTGGCCGACTCCCCCTTCCTCGTCAACCTTTACGGGGCCTCCCGCTGCCCCAACAGCCTCCTCTCCAAGTCCTTGTGCAGAGTCGTCATAGACTCTGGCTTCTGCTTCACCCACGCCGCCCCTGTCTTCCAAAACTTCACCCTCGGCGAGGCCCTGACCGATTACCTCGAGGAGTGTCTTTGTTTTGACTTTCAGAATTTCATTTTTCAAATATTTTTATCTTTTTGTTATTATTATTATTTTATGTAAACACAGGGGGCCTCAAAACTTGACACCCGTCCTAACACAAAAAATATAGGAAGCAATTGAATGTTGGGGGCTATTGAAATGGATTTAAAAATATAAAGAATCTTATGAAAATAATTAAAATTATAGAGAGTGTATTAAAATTTTCCCTCACATCGTCAACGGCACCATTAATGACGGATTGCAGGTCAAAGGACTTTAGTATGTCCAGAGAAAAAAAACAGCACTTTTTTTCTTATAAAAGGATAGTTTAGAAGAGTTTATGTAAAATCGATGGATATATCATTTTAGGGAAGTAAATTATTTTATATTTTTCGCAAATATATTTAAATTTTTTAAAAGTAATTTTTAAAAGCTCATAAATGCAGCTCAAAAAGCTTTCATGCTTTTAGCGGGCTCCACGTATACTTTTTGGTCCTTACCATTATTGCTGCGGGACAACAAAAACTGTGGTTGTTTTACCGATTTGGGTGTGATTTGTGAGGAGTGGCTAGCATTTATTGACGTTGCTCGAGCAGCATAAGATATATTCTGATTTATTTACTTTTTCTTTTCTAATAGTTCGGTGCATATTTAATTATTTGGTTGCTCAATTTAACAAAAATATGAACAAAGTTAATTGACTTCAGATGTTGTCTCTGAATTTAAAATGGAAGCAATGTTATATATATATTTTTAACATAATTTTCATATTAAAAGTGATCACGTGATAAAATGCGTGTAGTTTTGTATTGTTATTTGACCAAAATACCACTTAAAAAGTATTATATATATTATGTCACGTCGCTTCTTTCGATGTAAAAGTTGTGAAGTATGTACACGTAGTATTGCTCTTAAAATAGCTAGTCAGCAATTGCGAATTGCTTAATAAACTCAATTATCAAAAAATTAATCTATATCCAAAATAGAAAATAAGGGATTTAACAAGGTTGTAGATGAAGAAACTCTGAATTTTATTGTTTAATGGAAGCTAACCACTTGAATTAAGTGGGTTTTAGCATCGCACTTATGAGTCTTTTGACTAAAAGAGGGAGAAAAGATTAATAGGCTTCGGGAAATAAAGTATAAAGTTCCCATGAAGAAACCATCATCTGCATTTGAGGCTGCTTGTCAAAACTTTATCCTGATTATAGAAAACATTAATATTAATAAGACTTAAAAACTATTCAATTGGAGGTGCTGCAAACTATTCAATAAATATGAGAAAAGAGAGCATGCAGTTAGGTGCACACAATTTATATACATGCCTGTCCCCAAAACAACATTATTTTGTTAAAAACTGTAAGAGCATGGTAAAATTTTTTAGTAGAATGTTGTCGTTTTCGGGGTAGACGCGTGCAATTTGTGTGCGCCTGTACGCATACTCATTTTTCTGTCTATAAATTGAATTTGCTTAAATAGTTGGCCTAATGGTGAGAATAATCTTGAACTTTCTCCATTTTTTAATTTAAATTTGGAATTTTTAATTTTCTAATTTCTAACATAAACTTATCTCAGTGAAACAATTTCAAACCCTACCCTAACTTCTATCCATTTTCCTTAGAGTGATCGTTTACGTGAATTTTAAAAAGTCACATAATTTCGAACAATAGATGAAGAGCTCAAAAGATAGAGAATATAGTAATCTTAAAACAAATGTAAGAGTATTAGAGTTTGAAAAACATTAAATTTTCTTATTCAACATGTTAACATGGATTTCTTTTTGCCATGTAAGCATGGAGTGTATGCAAGTTAGGGTTTGGGATTGAAATTGTTTCACTAATACAAGTAAAGTTTAGAAATCTGAAAAATAAAAGTTTAGGATTTATGGCTAGCTGCCGATTTAGTCACTTATATTTGAAAATGGCAAACTTAGTTCATGACTATTAGAACTGTTAGATTTAGATGTAAAAGCTCATGCGTCATGTACACGTGACATTAGAAAATGTTGTATTTTAAATTAGCGAAACATCTATCAAGTATTTTATTTTATTCCCCAAAAAAAAAGGCCTACCAATTTATATAATGGTCGTTACGAAATTGAGTCCCTAACTAACAAATCTGTTACTACTTTTTCAACACCTTGCAGCAGGGGGGACCTTAATTTATTATAACTTATTAATAAAAATTTTAATCAATAAAAGTTAAAAAAAATAAATCTTTTCCTGAAATTTTAGTATAAAAAAAAGAAAATATAAATTTCATATATAGCAAAAAAATAATGATATTCATAAAAAATTATAGATATATATTTTAACAACATAGTATTTTCCTAGAGTTTTAGTAGGGAAAAAAAGGAGAATAAAAATTAATAGCTTTTCTCAAAAATTCGAAACATACCCCTTTTAAAAAACGCTACAAGTACATGGCACATGAGTTTTCTCCATCCCAATCTAAAGATTCCGTTAGTTGTGTACTAAGTTGACCACTTCTAGAAAATTAAAGGGATCAAATAAGTCATTTTCAAATATGAGGGACTAAATTGACACTAAATTATCTTTTCAAGGAGTTGACAATGTTTATATATATATAAATGACTATATGAACACGGAGGGACGTGTGAACGCATGTGACTCAGCATCTCAGTCAGAAAGTTGACTATTCTATTGCAATTAAACGTGGCTGTCTAGGCCTTGCCAACGGTCCGAAGTCTCATGCTCAAGCCAAAAGTAGGGAGATTCATAGTCATTTCGTTTGTAAGAAGCTATTGAGCAAAAAGATTGAATTGATTTGTGAACATACAAATGTTCAAGTTACAAGTGCGTTTACCAGATCACTCGAAACCGAAAGGTTTCAGGAAAAGCTCAAGTGTAATCGATGCGAGTCGGACATAGCAATAGAGGCGATTGTCAGAGTTTCATCGTTGATAGACTTTCATTTATCGTTGCTATTTAGAGTCACGTTTGAAGTGTTAAAAGTCTTAGTATATTGTTAGTTTAGACTTTCCTATTTGAGTCCTTCGATTCCTTTGTATTAGTTCCTTAGTGACTCTTCGGTATAGGACTCGAGCGCTGAGCTCAGGGACAGCAGTAAAAAGTTGGCCTTCGTGTTCGCAGAAGCTTTGGTTCTACCCTGTTCTGGTTTCCCTACTTCTAACAGCTCCTACCCTGAACGGTCCACTGAGCCAAATTTTAAAAGCTGGGATCGTCCGATCCGATCCTTGTCTTCTTCCAGTGCGGACCGAGAGGGCTGGTTCTTAATCTCCAGCCCAGAATTGAGCGTCTGTGCTACATGTGTTTCAACAATATTTTAGTTTAGTAACAGATCAAAATCTATTAAAATCAGTGCTGAAAGAGGAATTCGTTATTGGAGAGTCTGTGTTACGCTCGTACAGTCGACATACACGTCCACTGATTACAAGGAAAAAAAGGGGGGAAAAAAAACCCAGTAAATCTCTGCTACAAGAGATGTTTGATGTTTTGAGGACTATGTAGCCTTTATCTTAAGAAGTGAAGACAATACTCCATCCATATCAGGCCTATTCTCAGGCTCTGTAGAGGTGCAATACAATGTCAGCCTAAGAAGCTCTTCGATCTTTTTTACATTCGACTCGAAGTTGTTGGAAACGACAAGACTGGGATCAATGTATTGAAGAAGTTGTTCCTTTCCCCTCACAAGAGTTCTCTCCACGAGATCACGCAAAGTTATTGGGGAACCATCCTCTTGCGTTAGTCCTGCTGGCCTTCGCTTAGTTAACACTTCCATCACTACTATCCCAAAGCTGAATACATCAACTTTTGTAGTAACTTTCCTCATATATGCAAATTCTAAACAAAACACAAAAGAATCATTAATGTATAGAGATTTCTAAGCCACGTGTGACTTCCGAAAGAGCTTTAATGGCCAGTTTAGGATTAAGATATACGCCAGATATCATATGGACAACATGAAGAGTTTTAAATGAGTAAAGACGACCATGAAACATCTTTTGTGACAAAATATATACAAGGTACCTCTTTTAAGCCTTGGGGACAAATGGTTTTATAGTTTTCAAACAATATTGATGTTAAGGATTTTCATGAATAGCGACTTTACGTTAAATGCTAGCAAAAATATGATTCTCAACATCTTCTCAGGCTCCACCGGAAAGAAGTCATGGGAGTTGTAGCATTACCTGGGGGCAGATATCCGATGGTGCCTTCAAAGGCAACTGTCGAGGAAGCACTACTTCCGTTGTCACGATGAACCCCTAGAATTCTTGAGGTTCCAAAATCACTGACGTGTGCCTGCCAATCTCCATCAAGAAGTATGTTAGAAGGCTTCAAGTCGCAGTGTACGATTGGAAAATCATAACCCGAGTGCAAATACTCCAAGGCACTTGCAATGGAAACTAGAACATCGATTCTCTCCGGCAACGTCCATCTCGAACAGTCGACATTGGGTTCATGAATAATGTTATCCAGGTTCCCATTCTCCATATACTCCAAAATCAAAGCTCTTAGTTTTCGATTGTCCCAAGCATATCCTAGAACCTTCACTAGGCTTCTATGCTTTAGTTGGCTCAAGATCTGGACTTCTCTATTGAAACACTTATCAGATTCTTTACTGAAATGGCTGGAATTGAACTTCTTTATTGCTGCGATTCGGCCGTCTTCTAGTCTGCCTTTGTAGACAATGCTCAAAGTAGTTGCACCAATAATATTTTCTTCGCTAAATGAACGAGTAGCCGTTTCTAAATCCTTCCGCTCAAACCTCTTTAGTGCTACTGTGGGATTGTAAGCCAAATGTGGGTTATCCGTCTCTTTTCTTCTTTGCATAAAAATGTAATGCTTAAGTGGTGAAAAGACTAACAAAATGACTGCAATAATAAACATCAATCCAACTACTACCAGGACTTTTATTGGTTTCTTGGAAAAAAATTCTAGGGGACTGTTTCTGGTGCAAGGATTGAGAAATTGTGCCCCACATAGAGCGTGGTTTCCGGCCAAGCTGGATGGATCTATGTTTCTGAATATGCCGGCCTTCGGAATGGGTCCTTCAAGTTGATTGAATGAAAGGTTCAAAATACTTAAGGACGAGAGGTTTCCTAAGCTTTCGGGAATTTTGCCTCGAAAACTATTCTGAGAGAGGTCAATTGCGGTGAGATTATTTAGGTGACCCAAGCTTTCAGGAATCCCCCCAGAGAACTGATTTTTTGAGAGGTTTAATCTTACAAGCGCACCCATGGTGGTAAAGATTTCATTTGGGATTTGAGCTGCCAGCTCATTGCCCGACAAATCAAGAGAGATCATATTTCTACAACCAGCAAAGCTTTTCGGAATGCTTCCGGATAGCTTATTTTTGGAGATGTCAATAACCTGCGCCATTTCTAGCATGCCAACCTCCTCCGGAATGGGTCCACTCAAAAGATTGCCTGAAAGGTTTAGGTATATCTGAATGCTTTTCAAGCTCGCAACGAATGGTTTAGGAATAGAACCTGTGAGACGATTGTGTGAGAGATCCAGTGACATGAATGCAGTGAGCTGCGCCAAGCTGATTGGAATGGATCCATTGAGCATGTTTCCACTCAGGTTGAGGATGGAGAGTGACTGGAGCTGTGAAGGGCTATCTGGAATAGGACCGACGAACTTGTTACGTTGCAACTCCAGGCGGTTTAGACACGTAAAGTCGAAAACTCTGTCAGGAATTCGACCCTCGAATAAGTTGTCACCCAGAAAAAGTCCCTGAAGCAAGGATAGGTTAAACAGTTCTTGTGGAACTATGCCTGAAAGCTTATTCCCACTGAAACCTAGGCAAATTAGTTTACTCAAATTACCCATTTCTTCTGGGATTCGCCCGATCAGTGAATTTTCGCGGGCTTGGAAAGAACAAAGGTTTGTAGCGAGTTTTCCAACAAGTGGCTTTATCATCCCCTCAAATCCATTCATGGACAAATCAACTAATTTTAGGTTTGAACAATTATAAAGGCCATCTGGGATCTCTCCCGACAGCTTGTTACCCTGAAGACGTACGAATTTCAGGTTCTGCAACTTCCCTATATCCTCGGGAACTTTCCCGCCTATCCTATTGTAAGCCAAACCCAGGTCAAAAAGGTGACTACAGTTGGAAATGCTAGGGGGAATGGATCCCCCCAAAAAGTTGTTATAGACGGTTATGTTCACCAAATTATGAAGCAACCCAACATTAGATGGAATCTCCCCTGTAATCAAATTGCCAAGCAGGATAAGAGAAACTAGCTTACTGCAATAGCTTAATTCAAGAGGGATGTTCCCAACAAGCATGTTCTCAGACAGCTTAAGATACTCTAAATTCGATAAATTCCCAACTTGTCGCGGGATCGCACCTGACAGGCGATTCCGACTTAGGTCCAAAGCACGCAATGCTCCCAACTTGGAAATGGAAATAGGCACGGGACCCACCAAGTCATTCCCGAATGCTGCAAGAAGTTGAAGACTAGCTAAGTCTCCAATATGCAAGGGGATCATGCCGGTAAGTCTATTGAGGCTGAGGCTGAGTTCAATCAAGGAGGTGCAATTGGAAATGCTAGAGGGAATGATTCCAGTGAAGAAATTTGAGGTTAAGTCAAGAACCTGGAGGGAACTGAGGTTTCCGATGAAGGGGGAGATGATGCCTTGAAGACCCTTTCCAGCCAAAGATACTGAAACGACAAGATTGGTTAAAGGATCGCAGGCAATGCCAGACCAATTGCAGAGACGATTCGTCTCAGTCCAATCCACCAGTTCTCCATGTGGGTCCTCAGTTATCGAATTCTTGAAGGCTCTCAGGGCCTCCATTTCGATTTCCAATATGCTTGGAGACCCTGCATGAAGATCCGCCAGCTGGACAGACCAAACCAATGCTACAAATAAGAGAATACGTCCATTCATGATTGTTAGTCAGTATGGGAATAGCAGTTGAGGGAGCTGTAACTAATGGAGGGAAAGCATCTACTTTTATAAGGTGGGGGAGAACATCTACTCGTATAAGGTGCGAGCCATTGAATCTTGAAACGCCCAGTTCTAAAGGATAGTGTACCTTCTAGAAACCATATCATAAGTAAAAACGCCGAATTCATCGCCAGGTCTATAGGATATTGCACCTTCTTCTGTTTTTTATTTATTAATGTTTCTGACTTTGAAGGTTGCAGTCGCTCAGTTTCAGGCACTACCCACAAAATGTGGAGACACGTCCTGAATTCTTCTCTACGTGGGGTCTGACTTCCCCGCCAGTTGAAATAGTGCTTCTTGCCTACTTGTCGGCTAATAACTTGATGTACTCTTAGAATCAGTAAATTTCAATCGTATAAACTGAAAAAATGCTACATAATCTATAAATCTACGAAATTTTATACAATTTTAAGGTGTATAAGACACTCACTTGAACGGTGAAAAACAATATAGGGAGATTACAATGTTTCTAAATTTTTATAACCCTCTATGCTCATATGACCGCCCTAATCCTAAACATCTTGAAATTAGATAGATTTTCATAGGTTCGTAGATTCGACCGCGTTTCTTCAATCTGTACGATTCTAAAAACTTCTTAACTCATCAACTGACGAGCACCATTTCAGTTCATGGGGGAGCTGATTCCATCAAAACAATCGTTAATTTGACATTCCTCAACTGGCCCAATGGATGTTGATTTCTTGACTTTTTCGGTGCATATTTAATTCTCAGATGTATAACAAAGGTAAGAACAGAATTATAAAATTGGCTTTCAGATATTGTCTCTGATTTAATACAGTCAATCAACAATCATCGATTACTTATTAAACTCAATTACAGGAAAACTACATATTTCAAAATAGATAAAGAAGGAATTTAGCAACTGTTGAAGAGATGCTGCAGCATAGGATTTTATTGTTTAATGGAAGCAAATCATTGGAATTAGATGAAAGAGGGAGAAGTGGAATATCTCAGTAACACATAGTCATCCATCATTACCGACCTAGCAGAGCTCTCACCGTCCTACGCCCATCATCCCCAACCACCACCTTCCACCCGAAAATGCCCTAGAAAACGAAAAACAAAACTTTCATCTAAATTTATTTATTTATATATATAAAACAAAAAAGAAAAGGGAGAAAATATATAGAGGTAGAATAAAGCCTCTCAGGTTGATTAAGTGGATTCATGTCCCACCAAGGTTGTGTAACCTTTAAAACATTTTGGTGAGGTAAAGGAAAAGAAATTTGTGTTCCCACAAACAAATAAGTGCGACGAGTCGTTGCTCCAATAGTTATTTTTTCAAAGCAGTTTAATTTATTTGTTTTTTTTTATAATGATCAATGCATTACAAAATTTTATTTTATTTAATAAATGGATGGAAAAACGACTTAATCGTTAGTGTGCCAGGCGCATTTTTCAGCTTAAGTTGATCATTTTGTTTTGTTTACCCTGTCTGTTTTTCTTTTTAACCAATATTGTTGTGGTTTTAGTATTTTTTTACATTTTTTATCATTTTTTTTTCATCTTTTTTCTTTTTTTGCATTTCTACTTCTTTAGTGTGCATGAGCGTTTTTTAGCTGGAATTGACGCCTTTTTAGGATTTTTCTCCTTAGAGTAAATTTCTTAAACTGATATTATTTGTTTCCATTTTTACATTTTGGGTGTCCTTTATTTTTATTGGTATTTATTTTTGCGCCTTTACCCATTTCCATCTTGTTGTTTTTCTTTCTTATTATTTTTTTTCAACCTTAGCATCTGTTACCTGAAGCCGGCGCGTTTTCGAAATGTTTTTTTTTTTCCTAATGCGTCTTTATTATAAGTATTTTTATTATTTTTTTTACATTTTTATCTCTCTTTTTTTTATTACCTTTTCATGTCTTTTTGTTTTCCCATTTGATTGTTTTTTGAAGCATAAGAGTGCTTGCATGTTTTATTTATTTTTTTTCACAGTGTGTCTGTTTTAATAATTTTTGTAATTAGTTTTTCATTTTTACTTTTTTGTGTCTTTTTAAAAAAATTTGTGCTCTTTTACACGTGTCTATTTGTTTTTCAGTATTATTGGGTTTTTAAAGTCTCATTGTATATATGTGTTTGTTTAACTGAAGCTAGTGTGTTTTTTGTTTTTTATTTAGTGCGTCTTTAGTTTCTGTTACTCTTGTTTTTTGTTTTTTTTTTTTTTTTTTTTACATTTTTACATTTTCGTGACTTTTTTTTTTATATAAGCTTTTACCGTCTTTTCATTTCCCCCATAATTTTTTTTAAGCTTTATATTGCATGCGTGTTTTTTCAACCGAAGTTAATGCATTTTTGTGATTCTTTTCATAGCATGTCTATTTTAATTATTTGAGCAATTTTATATTTTTTTATGGGTTTTTTAAAAATATATTATTGGTTTTCATTTCTTTTTTTAAAGATTTATATTTTGTTATGTCCTTTCGTTTTTCTGTGTAATAGTTTTTTTTTATTTTTTTCTCTTATAGTGCCGCATTAGCACTCTCTATTAATAATGGAGAGAGAGTGGCCGAGAAAGAGAAGAGCAGGAGCCACCATGCGGCAAGGTCGCGCGCGCTTCTGTTTTCACATATTTACGATAGGTATGATACACGAGACCACAATACATAAAAAAATATGAAGAGAACAAAATAACCGACAAATACAAACACTCTTTTCTTCTATTTAACTCACTCCGCAAGAAAAAATTCAGATAACTCTTGCTGATAACGTGCGGTAAATTTAAAAAATATGAGGAGGATTTAGGAAACGGAGAAGCAAGAAGGATCGAAAACTTTTATGTGATAGCTTTGAACTTCTAAAAGCATTAACTTTGATTAACATATTCATTATAATCCAACTAACAGTGTATTACTTTATTCATTGTGGATGCACAAGATTCAACATAAACTGCGAGAGAATTATAATGTTTTCAAGAGGTGCAACACAATGACAGCTTAAGAACCCTCCGACTCATGAGGGTTCTCTCCATGACCTCACATAGAGTCATCGGGGAACCATCCTTTTACATAAAGTGAAATAGCTTATACAGCCCATTTATTAAATGGGCAGGTTTTCAGTGAACTTTTTCAGTTTTATTAGTTAAACAACGTTGTCAACTCGTAACTGGGTACTATAAGTCTGTCTCCTAAGACTACTCAATTCCTGCTGTATGTCCCATTGGTGACCTTATCGAGACAATGGGAGTATGTCTCATTTGAATAGAAAGGTTTTACCTCTCTTGTTGGATCAGGGGAAGGGGGCATTCAGGGAAATATACCTTACGAAAATCATTGATGATAGTTAAAATCAAAAAAAAAAAACCCTACATGTTGTCTAATAATGTGTCGGCACTTTTATTGGGCAGACTCAATAAAACTACTATAATTGTTCTCAAACGGTGCCACATTTTCCTTTTTAGTTTTGGTCAGCCGAGGGAAAATATTATAAAAAGAGGGAAATAGAAAGGACACAAAAACTTAGGAGCCTTAGCATTCAAAAGAAAAACTTGGGAGCATCATCCTAGGGGACCCGCATACAAGAGTGTCTCCCTAAAAACCTTTGCTTTGAAATCTTTACCTTTTTATTTTTTTCGAATTTTAGCACCTTCGTACACTGACTAGAGAATGTGAACGCACTTTAAAATGACGTTTGATAAATAAGCCTGATAAGTCTTTGATTCTAAATGTGTATTGAATTGATGCTTTCCTTCCCACCACTCTTCCGTCAAACTCTTTTGCTCTCTCCTCTATGGCCTCTACACCAACCTCCCACCCCCTTCCCCCTCAACCTAATATTCACCGCCTCCGCCTCCGTTGTATTCAATAATGAAGATTCATATTGTCTTCTTCCGATTGATCGATTAGGAATCATATTTTCTTTCCGGGTTTTGTGTTTTGGATTGATTTCTAGGGTTTTGGAAGTGATCCTTTGATCTTTAATTTTTTTTCAACCTTTATAATAATACATACCATTCATTTCAAGAGAAAGGAAAAGGTTGAAAGGCTTCATTTCGTGCATATTACACCCTTATTTTTATTAAAATGTTTCTACTTCTGACCCAAAGTATATCAAAATATGAGAATCTCATACTTTTCATTTTAAATATACATTATATGAATTAAAATAATACAAAGAACATTTTGATATGCACCGGTTACACAGTTACTACTATATATAGGATAAATCTATTCATCTTGAAAAAAGTGATTTCGAATAAATCTCATCATTCATATGTGATAAGTGAGACCCATCTGTGTATATAAAGTCCACTCTCACATATGTGATAGAATTTACTTGAAATTCACTTTTTTTGAAAGAGTAGTATTACTCTTATATAAAATATGAGTTAATATGAGCAATAAAAATTAGTATTTGTAAGCGGCTGCACAGGACAAAGAAATGGAATTAAAAGTGGAGGCCCAATTAAAATTTTGAATTTTTAAATACCAAAAGATTCAGGGTTATATAAATTACATTAATTTTGGGGTTATTCTTGACATTTTCAAAAAATTGAGCTTCTAGAAATTACATTCGTTTGCTTTGGCATTTCTCAAGGCTTTCTTGGCACGCAAAAATTATGCTTTTAAGGACTTGATTCAAAGGCTTTAATTTGCAGTTGAATTTTGTGCTTCATAGAGTGCGCAAAATATTCTGGGCATATCCTTTACATCGAAAGTAGAAATCTTATAAAATTTATGCTTTCTTGTATTGTTATTTGAAAAAAAAAACCAATACCCATTGGTTAAAATAATGTACAGATTAATAATGTCACTCCACAACAGCAAATTACATTTACTACTGACACCCTTCTTTTATTTCCTTAAAGCTATGCTCATTTTTTCAACATTGTAGTTAATTACTTTTTTTCCCCTCCAAACCTCCTTTTCATATTTTTTGTTTTGTTTTATTTCACATTTTCCTGATTATTCGATAAAATGCCCGCGCTTCTCAAATCTAACTGAGTCTCGAAGCATTAATAAACAATAAAGATGTATAATCCCAAAATACCATATATATAGACATACTTGTCAACTGACTTTTCCATAATCTGTGACTATCCACGTATTATCACTTGAAATAAAGGGGTGACCGAACAATGCTCAACAAATTTAGGAGCACCACCAATAATAAATTTCCAAATGAATGCATGTGCCACTAACGAACTTGCACGATAATTAGTCATTCCGATCATAGCAATAATAAACTCAACCATGGTCAATCCACTCCCCCGAGGTCATATAGTCCTTGTTGGCACTCTTGTCTGAGATTAGATATTCCTCATATGGCACATATTTCATGCTTAGGGTCACACAATTCGCAGTGGTTACACAACCTATATTTGCCCGAGATCACTCAGTTTCGAATAATCGTTTCATGACATGACTCAAACACGACTAACACAAATATTATAAATTTCAATTGGACAATACTCCAAGATAAAAATAAAAATAATCAGAAATAATTAAATAGTAGTTCATGCAAATAGATGAAATGAACATAAAATAATAAAATAAATAGATAAAAATAACTATTTAATTCTACTGGACGAAACAAGAGATACAAATTAAGTACTTCTTTACCTTAGATTAATAGGCTCCGACATCGAGTAGAATTAAATAGTTATCTACTTATTTAATAGTTATTAAACAGTTATTGTGCTTTCTCTCTTCCTCCCTCCAATTTATTCCCCTTCCGGCCTCCACTCCCCTCACGTCTTCTTCTCTTTCTTTCTTTTTTTCTTTTTTCTTTTTTCCTTTTCGTTTTATTATTTTATTTTTACACTTTGCGTATTTCGCAGCATCATAACATCTATGACTTCATGTAGAAGTTAAAAAAAAAAAAAAAAAAAAATCCCCTATGTTCACGTGCTTCATGAAGTCCCACCTCACCCCCAACAGCCGCGTAAGTGAACAAACGGAAACCTATGTTGCCATAAAATTTAATACTTTTTTAATAATAGTAATATTGTTATTATTATTATTATCTTACTACAATAATGGGGCGGACAAGCTTGAACAATGCAAATTGGACCGACTATTTTTAAATTACTTGTGTACAAATGTATAATGCCTTAACAACTATAATGGGGCAGATGAGGAGGAACAATAAACGTTGAACTGACTGCGTTTATTATTTTCTCAAATTACCGCTGTATAAATGTATAATGCCTATGTATTATTGAAATGAAAAATGACTAAAATATTCCTGAAATCAGAAAATGTACAAAAAATGGCTGAGTACCTAGAAAGCAAAAGGCTAAAATGTTCATAGCATACCCGATACCTCAAAATCTCTCTTGCGATTAAGCTTCACTTCAAAATGGCTGAAAATTTTATAAGACATTTAAATTGAAAAAATAATCCAAATGATCTTAATACTCTTAAGAGTGCAAAATATTCATAAAACTACAAAATATTGAACTATCCAAAATATTATAATATCCATAGAGAATGGTTATAATTATCTATTTCGCACATAATTTGATAAAACAGATCTTAATTTCCATAATAGGAAATCTAAGTGAACAAGTCCAACTATGGTAATACCGATTTTAGCAAATTTACAATTATGACCTCAATTCACTTATCCCATTCAAGTTAGCCAAATACATTTTAAATTATCATAACTATATCTATTCATAGATAAATGAAAGTAATTTTTGAGTTTGGGTGTCACTGCTGTATAATTGAAAATACTCTACTTTCTATTATAATTTCAAGTAGTTCATTTAGTCACTTTTCCTATTTTCTATTTGATTATCTTCATTTAATTTTAATGATCCTTTATATGAAATAAAGGAATTATTTGAAAAACAGTTCATTTAAAATTATTTTAAAATGAGCATTAACATATAAAATAGTTCAGTTTATATGTTTAAAATAAACTATTATTCAATTAATTATTTAGTATATATCATTTTATTTTATTTTTGAAACCTTAATTTATTTTATATGGATGGAAAGTCACTATGTCTTATGTTTTAAGTAAATGAAATATTAAATATTTCTTAATTTTTTCTAAAAAGTATTGAAAAAAGCTTATATATTTTTAAACCTTTTGAAGTTTGCAACTTTCTTTTGTATAAATAAAATTAGAATAAATTTCCCTAAAAGAGTTATTAGTCATTGCCTGATAGAATAATCAATGTGTAGCCAAATAAAGAAAAAAGGAAAAGTGACAGAATGAGCTACCTGAAATTATAATAAAAAATGAAGTATTTTAAATTATACAACCGCCAAAGTAAATTAAAAAAAAGGCAAAATAAAAAAAAATAGTTAATAGAATGGAGGCTTGGAGGGATAAAAAAAATGTAATTAACCGCTACATGAGAAATATGAGCAAAGCTTTTAGTCAGAGGGATACTCACTGTCTGATGTGAAATCAAAGAAATAAAAGAAATAAAAGAAGGATAACATTGGTAATTTAGAATCATAAAGAAAAAAAGTTAAGTGGTTCAAAAATATATGCAATTTGTTGTAATGGTGTGATTTTATTCTATCTGTACTACCACATCAGAAAACTTTTTACTGTTATTTGACCAAAATATCTCTAATTAAGGACTACAAAAATTTTACCAGGTTATTCTCTTGGTGGTTGGGGAAGGATGTAAAAAAATAATTTTTCCCATATTTAGCTCAGTTCAGGCTAGGCAATAATGTAAGGGATCATTTCTTGGGATATTGATCCTCTAAATGTGTGAAAACATGTACTTATACAATTGAAGAATTATAGCCATTTATTATAAGAGAGAAAAAAAATTAGAGATAAAAAAAATAAATAATTAAACGAATTTAAATTCATAAATTCATGATTTTGTTTTATAAAAATTCTCATTTCTTTCCGTGCTAGCTGGAAGATCTGAAGATACAATCCCAGAGTCACAGCGTGGACAACACGCTGTGGCTACAGACGAGGGGAGAATGGAAGACGCAATCGCAAGGCCACACGTGGAACCTCCTAATGGTCACATCCCTTCGCGAAAATATCTAAAGCTTGGGGGATTAGAGAGTGCCACGTCGAAACTAGAAAAACAAAACACAGAATCCTCAAGACCAATAGGAATGAAGATAGAGATACCAAGGGATAAGGAGGCACTTCCCTATTAATGCCCCGCCTTACGCTGAGCTCGCTTCATCCACAGCTCTCAACCATAGCTTCCTGTATACTTAGTAGTTGACCGTTCTCCCTCTTCCCCCCGACCATGGCCGCTTCAACAATGGCTCTTTCCTCCCCTTGGCTCGCCGGTAAGGCGGTGAAGCTCGCCCCCTCGGCCTCGGAGATCGTCGGCGGAGGACGAGTCACCATGAGGAAAACCGCGGCCAAGCCCGTCTCGTCTGGGAGCCCATGGTACGGCCCGGACCGAGTCAAGTACTTGGGTCCGTTCTCCGGGGAGCCCCCCTCCTACCTCACCGGGGAGTTCCCCGGGGACTACGGCTGGGATACGGCCGGGCTCTCCGCGGACCCCGAGACCTTCGCCAAGAACCGGGAGCTCGAGGTCATCCACTGCAGATGGGCCATGCTGGGGGCGCTCGGGTGCGTCTTCCCCGAGCTTTTGGCCCGGAACGGGGTCAAGTTCGGGGAGGCCGTGTGGTTCAAGGCGGGGGCCCAAATCTTCAGCGAGGGCGGGCTCGACTACTTGGGGAACCCTAGCTTGGTCCATGCTCAGAGCATTCTGGCGATCTGGGCAACCCAGGTGATCCTGATGGGCGCGGTCGAGGGCTATCGGGTCGCGGGCGGGCCGCTCGGGGATGTGACGGACCCGCTTTACCCGGGCGGGAGCTTCGATCCGTTGGGCCTGGCGGACGACCCGGAGGCTTTCGCGGAGCTGAAGGTGAAGGAGATAAAGAACGGGAGGCTGGCCATGTTTTCCATGTTCGGGTTCTTCGTGCAGGCCATCGTGACGGGGAAGGGGCCATTGGAGAACCTTGCTGACCACCTTGCGGATCCTGTCAACAACAATGCTTGGGCTTTTGCCACAAACTTTGTTCCTGGAAAATGAGATTAACCCGTGCTGATATGTACTTTCCTGTTCTTGCTTGCGGTGGTGATGTGTAAATTTCATTCTGAAACAGTGAGTTAATCTGCGCCATTAATGAACAATGTATTGCCCGGGTTTTCACCAAGAATCTGTGAACGGCTTATTTCTGTCTGTACAAGCACGATGGTTGAGATACCACTCAGACTCTGAATTCAATCGAAAACTACACAACCATTAATTGGGCTGCAATTTCGGGCATGCCGCTATATCGAGAGCGGCAAAGTTCTCCAGAGAACAGCCAGGGAGGGAAGTAACAGCCCGTCGTGGTGAATGAATGAATAATACCGGAGGAGAAGGGGATGATTCTTGAGTTATCAATTATGTACATCATGCCAGATGAAATCTCCAATGGCCTACATGAGAATGAAGTAAGAAGCTAGGAGGGTGGGACGAATAAAGGGATACAAATAATGACCTTAAAACTGGGGGAAAAATCCTGAGACACCTTGGGTCGATTGCGATTTAAATTTTATTTATTTTTAGACTTTATTTATTATGCTTCTTATATTTTCATTTTATTTGCCAGTAGATTTCTTTCATTCATTTGTTATCCCAATACTTTAATCGGTGGACACATGACAAGTTAAATTTTCACGTCATTATTCCAAATATAAATTATTAAAAATAATAAAAAAAGTACATGAAAAATAAAAAAAATTAAAAAAACATAAATAACAAAATAAAATCCTTACTTGTATTTTCAATTTCCATGGATTTTAACATCTGTCTCAATTAAAATTTTAGAACACTAAGATTTTAATGCACTTTTTTAAAATTAAACTTTAATTCTATTATTACCTAATACAGATTCTCTTATTTTTTTCACTTTTAAGTATTTTTCAAATTTTTAATAATTTATATTTTAAAAATAATGATGTGAAAATTTAATACCTTTTCATTCCCTTAATGAAATTGAATAGTAAATAGATGAAAGGAGTCCACTGAAAGCAAAATAAAAGTAAAAGAAATGTGAAAAAAATTTAAACTACAAGAGATTACGAAAAAAATGACTCAACCCACAGGAGACCTATTAGAATTTTTTTCCCTTAAATTTACACAAATCTTTCATCATGCTCTCAAGAATAGACACAGATTACAATTCCAGCCCCTACATACCGATAGCTCAGTTTTGAAGGGGTAAACTTATAACACAGTCGAGTACAGAAGAATAACAAAATGACCAATAGCCTTTTTAAAAGATAAAGAAAGGTCCCATACACCTAAATGTCACGTACATCAGCTGTAAAATTGAGTTTGTTTGTATGATCAAATGAATCGCGTAATCAAATACATCAACGAACGGAAGCCCTGCAAGAATTAAGAGCTTAAAGGCTTCACAGCACACCAAAATTTGCTGAACTTATCATCTTATATCTCCATCAATTGACAATCAAACAGTATAATCTCTGTAATGCCACTGATCCTGTAATGTTTTACATTCCACTTGACGAGCTAGTCGAAGCCTGGTTTAGCCGATAGATATGGAAAACTCAAAGCGAAGGTCGGTTTGTGGTCCTTGCTCGGGAGACAGCCTTCTCATAAAGTTCTTCGTACTGTGATGCTGAAGAATCCCAACTGAAATCTATGCCCATGTCCTTCTTTACAAGTTGCTCCCAGCCCTTCCTGTCCTTCCGGTAGTGACTGAAAGCACGTTCCAAGGCACCACTCATTCCCTGTCAAATTTTCACATTACAGTGGGCGGACATGAAGATGAATACTCTGGCAGTGGCAAAATAGGTCAATTTCCTTTGTTTGTTTTCATTTGATCTGTTAGGATTGATTGAATTAGGTTCCATTTGTTTCACGGAAGATCTTCTCGTTTTGGAAAATATTTTCTAAAAAATTTGTTCAACTTTTGTCGTTTGGTTTTGGGATGCACTAACACCGACATTGGTAAGGTGACAAGACACATTACCAACATGTGACACGCGATTCTTGAAAAAACGAACAATTTCAACACGTTATATATATATATATATATATATATATATGAAATTTAGGGTTCCAGATCAGGTCGGGGAGGGAGAGAGTTGCCAGTCACTAGATAGAGAGAGAGTGTGTTGCTGGTCACCATAAAGAGAGTTGTTGGTCGTGTCGTCAGGAAGGGGGATTCAGGGGGGGGGGGTGGTGGGGGGTGGAGAAGGGTAAAGTAAAAAAGGAAACAGGGGGAAAAAAAGGAAAAAGAAAAAAGAAGCCAAAAAAGGTGTCTCACACACGTGGCAGGGGCGTTGACTGCATGTCCTGGACTTGTCGGGCATTTTAGAGTGTCGGTGAATCCAAGGTTTGGTTGGCATACTGAAAATTTTCAATGAGATCACGTTGGAGGAAGGAAGTTGTCAAAATGAAATGTTTTGTAGTTTTTGAAAAAATGTAAAATGTTTTCCATAAAACGAAGAACAAATTTTCCATTGACTTTAAAACATTTTCTGTCGACCCATTTTCCCTAACGTTCCAAACTCCGGAAAATGCAAAAAATACTTTTACCCAAAACAAACAAAGCTTAAGTTTTTCTTCTTTCTTTTTTTTTCATTTTTTTCTTTTTCTTTTTATCAAAAATATCTCTTATCCCCTTATAGTAATACTCATTTGAGACTCCGCCCTTTCACATCTCTAGAAAGAAATAAGTCCTCGATTATGACCTAAAGAAAAAGTCTAAACAATGTAAAGATAGCTAGTAGGATCAAAGAAACATCCTAAAAAGTTTAAAGACTCATGGCAGATCTAGTGGAGGCCAAGCCATCATGAGATCATTTGCAAGCATGTTATTAGGCAGAAATTAAAGTTAATACAAATATAGGGTAATTTAGCATGTCGAATGTACTAGCTTACCTGTTCATTGGGTGTCAGAAACGTAAAACCATTTCGAAACTGGAGAGGAATTGAATCGTCATCAACATCAAAAACACTACAAAAGAAAAGTTCATAATGGTTAGAAAAGCAGACACCCACAACCAAGAACTTCAAATCAAAGTGCTGTGTGTAAGTCGATCAGTGATGCACCTGTCATTCAGACCACCAGTTTTTCTTGCAATAGGTATAGAACCATATCTCATTGCTATCATCTGGAGAAAGAAACAAGATTCCATACATTGGAAAAACTTGCGTGCATTAACCCACAGAAGAAAACTGAGAGGATGCATCTTAGATTCAAGTAACAACAATAATACATCCTGAGGCAAGAATGTTTTTGAGAAAATAATCTCTCTTGCTAGAAAGTATAGGGTTCTGTAACTTATGTAACATTCGATGCACTCTTTCTCAGTGAGTAGTATAAATATATTGCTAGAAAGAGAGTGCACTATACCTGTGTAAGGCCACAAGGCTCAAAGATGGATGGGATGATGAACATGTCAGCTGCTGCATAAATGGAATGGGCAAGAGATTCATCGAACTTTAATATCAACCGGATGTGACTATGATTCTGAAAATGGTTTGCGATATCCTCAAATTCCCTCTGCAAACATCAGTTGCCAATCAAGAAGGATTTTAGTGACAGAATTGGCACATCAAAAATCAAAACAATGGCAATGAGAACAGAGGACTAAACTTCCCAATTAGAATCAGTAGATAGTAGATAGAACTAATGAAGCATTAGCAACTGTAATATCACTAGCCCATCAAATAAATTTATCATGCTGCATTCATATTCATAATGAATTGCTAGCTGACAATTCTATCATGCCATAAGAAATTTACATAAGGGGGAATAGATAAAGTTCAGTTAAAACAACACAACATATTTTGATCATTACTAATGTTCTCAATCATCTTTAAATCTTGACAATAGGAAGTAGAACATTACCTGTTCCTAAGATAAGGACGTAAAGGGTTGGAGTGGGGCTAAGGAAATTCAGGGTACAAAAGAAAGGTATATAATTACCTGAATATGTGGGACGGGGCTTGAACCAAGAAGTACAAACTGTCCTCCAAGATCCAACGTCTGATATATTGCATGTCTAATAAGATGTACACCCTTTTGTGGCACCAGTCTCGTTATACACCCAACCTAAAAACAATGTGTCTCAGCTTCAAAAGGTAAAATGAAGTTTGAGCATAATCTTCAATAATAAACAATCAGACTCTTTTTATGGCAATGCAGAAGTAATAATTCATATAACAGAAACTATGGGAGAAGTCATTGGATTGATTAGTGTTGGCATGCTTAATTTTTGCTTTATTAATTCACTTCCTATCTACTTATTATCGTAGAGTATTCAATTTGAAAGATAATATATTATTTTTAAATGCCAGTGGCCTTTGATCTGGTGGCATCTCTTCCCCTTGCAAAGTGTTAGAAAGGTTGCAAGTTCTAAATCTACTGAATGCGTATGCATTTAAATATCCACCATACCCGAGTTTCTTCCCCCAAACATGCAAAGCTTCATAACTTCTAGTCAAAATCTCTTCTGTATGTCATTTTGATTTTCCCCCCTGGATCAAGTGATGCAAAGACGCATCGGTCCAGCATAACCACCCATAAGAAATATTTGGTCAAATCATGATAGCCCTGTATTTGTGTAATAAACTAACACTGAAAATGAATAAGAATCTAGTGTCATGTCGAAGATATCACACCCCCACAACTTTTCCTCTTCTAGTAGAATAGTTTGCATATCATCATGCCAAGGTTAGCAGTAAAATTGAACAAACAATATACATATACGTAAATATAAGAAACATAGAAATTTTGACCTAAAAGATTCTCCAAATAATGTACCCTTACTCTAAATCCACAAAATCTTCCATTGCAATGATTTGTGTGGCATAACTAGGATCCACATAAATGCAGAGGCTAATAATATTCAAGTTCTCGAATTTTGTACAAAAACGCATGACGCAAGCAATTGTTTTTTTGATCAGTAAATATACATGCACCCGAAAAGTTATGAACCTGCAACCTCTTCCCCACCTTTGTAAATACAAGGGTCGGGATGCCATTTGTTTGACCAAAATCCATTAGCATGATGCGAGCCGCTATTAAATAGATCATCAATCTAAAACTAATCCCAAAGTACAAAAACACCATGTAACATAGAAACAATGTGCAGATAAAAGTAACTATAGCAGCACGTAATGATACTTGTGCTGCAACACTGCATCACAGGATATAGCAGAAACACATTACCAGAGGCTGTTGGACATCATCAGAGGAAAGGCCCAATTTCTTTCTTATTGCTCCTTTATTTTCTGCTTTTCCTTTAAGGTCATTAGCATTATACTGGACCCTGACCAAGGTGTCAGTTGCAGGATTCCATGCCTCAGTATCGATTCCATTTAGGATTCCAATGAACTTCTTAGAGTGAGTATTAAGTGTTGCATGGAGACCTCTACCTCCCTATAAAACGTAAGAATTATTGAGGTATAGAGCATGATTTTAAAATAACATCACAGTTGAGAAAAAATTATACAATAAAACTGATCAATGTAATATCTTTATCATTTTTAGGTAGCCACTGGGCCAAACATGAAATTTGTTTCATATTAGATGACAGAATTTAATGGGGCTTCTTTTGGTTTTTTGTTGGCTGCACCAGCCAGAAGCATATTATGATATCTATATTAGAGAAGGTTTAAGATGTAAAAACAAAAATCTGCAATCAGCCAAATGGTGTGCAACATGATCCTCCTGGATATCTGCCTTTCCATGTAGCATAATGGTGTGCAAGAGTACCAATGGCACCAATGCAGTATAACTTTCTTCCTCCTCGGGTTTCGGGTCAAGCTAAATACAAAGAGATTAAGAGATTTTTAAGCAAATATAGTACCAAAATCCCAAAAAGTCACTGAAATTTTGGTCCTTTTTGTCTAGGTGCATCTCCTTCCCCTGCAAGGATTTGGAAAAATTGCAAGTTCTAAACCTATTGGGTGCATGTATATTTACTTATAACATGAAGATGAAGATGATGATAATCAAACATTATGGAGAAAACAAGTCCACAAAGTAGCCATCTGGAGAATTACGTCCCTCACAAGAAAGGGCAATCATTAATGGGCTTGGTGAATTTACTACCTACCATGTCACCCTAAAATGATTTTCAATGCTCATTTTTCAAATTTCAACCTTACAAATTACATGAGTATGAAAAAACAATATGCCATGTCAATTTCATACAATTTCATCATGTATTGAGTTCTTATTTATATTACGAAGAATCAAGATATCTAAACCCTTGCTACTATTTTGAATATTTAGACTCAATGGATGAGAGGTATATCCATAACTAAACTACATGAAAATTGGCATATTCCCTCTTATTTTTTATGCTCATTCAATCCATAAGGTTGAAATTTGGAGAGTGGATCCAAAACAGCGTCATTTTGTGGTCAAGTAAATTACCTACAGTGTCACGGCAAACAACCACCCCTTCTCCCCTCTTTCCCCTTTACTACAGGTAACTCTTAAAACAGTAAGGAAAAATATATTAGCCTATTATGTAAAACCCAAGACGCTTATTTTAACTAGACAGATGTAAAGAGGAGTGCCTCAAGATAGAAGGAGCACAAGCTCATTCAGAATTAAAACCACAAGGTGAAGTTCATACCTCAGCAGTCCGGACCTCTTGTGCATAGGTAGGTGATACAGTTGTCACAATGTTTGAAAACACAATTCCGCCCTAAAAAACACAAATTTTTACACCAAATGAGTATGCAAAATTACACTTATTAATATGGGCAGTAATTATCAGGATTGACATTTCACCCACTTTCACAGGATTGACCCTGTCGTTAGCCACATTGTCTTGCATCCTGTCTGGTCTGTTTAGCTGGGACACATCAAGCCCACATGATGCCAATTCTGAAGTAGGTGCCGTGCCTTGGTACTCAAAATTATGGCATGTGAAGCACAATCTGGCAGAATTCAATCCTTTTGGTGAATATAGATCCCAGTAAAGTGGTGCCTAAAAGAGAGAGAATAGATAATCAAAATGAATTGGTGAATTTCAGATACTGAAAAGTACATGTCAACAATGAAGATGTGACTTTACAACAAAAGCAGTCTGCCAATCATGGCAATGAATTATATCAGGTTTCTTGCCAGCTTGAAGAATCAACTCAAGTGCAGCACGGCTAAAAAATGAAAAACGTCTAAAGTCATCGTGCTCCCCATAAAACTGTCCTCTCCAAAACAACTTATCAGGATGTTGAGGCTCAATAAAATAAACAGGGAGACCTGCAAATTGGGATTACATCCAAATGAGACATAGACAGAGTTATTGCAAACATAAGACAAAATACTTTTAACGTACAACACTGCTGACCCTAACTATTTTGTTGAAGAGCCATTCATCAAAGTCTTACAGAATGAGTTACTGAAATATTTTATGCAATCAAAATTGAAATTACTTTAACCTTCGACAGTGCCAACCCAAATTTTATTATTGAAGAGGCGGCCATCAAAGTATGACTCTACTACTACATCTAAAACCTGTCAAAACAATTCAATCGTGAGAAGAAACTACCAAATCAAAGACTTCCTTTCAAGAAAATACATCACAGCATTAAGAGATTAGCATACCCTTAAGTCATTCACAGCATCGAATTGCATGCAATCATATTTGGGAAGAACAATTTCAACAAGGTGTCCTTTCCTTTGCAATGCTTTACTAAGGCCAGTCACAACATCCCCCAAACCACCAACCTTTACAACAGACATATTACAATAAAGTAAAACTCAGAATCATGGATAATAACTTGCAGTAGAAAATAGATTTAAGGGAAATTAACTTAACTTTATTATAACTTCCTTTGCTATAAAATCAATCAAATTGAATTTTACATTGCCAGTGACACAAGCAAGGCCAGCAACAAAAAAGCCTAGATGATGGTTTCACATAATTTTGTGGCATAAACAGGGCACTGTTAAAATTCTTCAGGAAACCAAATATTTACACAAAAGCACAACCAAAAAAAAGAAAAAATGCACATATTTATGCCTTCATTGCATTGCGAGCACAAGATCTAATAGCTCAAGCTTCTGAGAGAAGTAGTCGCTTCACATGGAATCAAAACCATGGTTGGCAGGAGCTCGTGGTTAATTCTTGTAGCCTACTTTGGGTGTTAATTTATTTTTAATGCTTGCTGTGTGCATGCTCCACCAGGACCAAATAGCTGAACAAATACGCGATATGTGCATTTTTTCTTTTTTTTGGTTGTGCATTTTTTCCATTTTTTCTGAGAGAAGTAGTCGATATATGCTCCACCAGGAGCTCGTGGTTAATTCTTGTAGCCTACTTTGGGTGTTAATTTATTTTTAATGCTTGCTGTGTGCATGCTCCACTAGGATCAAATAGCTGAACAAATACGCGATATGTATATAAAAAATAAAATTTGGTGCCAGCATCAAGTTAGTGTTGCTTTGGCCCAAAACAACGCTATTTTTGAGTTTTTTTTTTCTAAAAATGTAAAATGACCCCATGTCCCAGCCCCCTTTGTTATGAGAAGAAAAAAATACAAAACAATGTCATTTTGGACAATAGCAACACCTAATATATATATATATATATATATATATATATATACACACAAAATTTGCCTACATAAAAATTTGCAAGCATAAAGCAACACAAATCATAGAAGAGATAAGGTTTGAAGCACTTCCGTGGAAGCAAATTATGTCAATAACTAACCACACAAAAGTTGCAAAAAAAAGAACAACAAGAGAAAAACACTTTCACAAGTGATTTCCAGTGGTAAAAGCAATTCATTCAGCATCTCTAACATACTAATTACTTCATCCAGGGATATGTACATGACACACTCCTGAAGCCGTAAGAAATTTATCTGAACTTTCTCTCTGTCCATTAAATTGAAAGGATATATATGCATCAGTAAACAAGGGAACCTAATTTGATTTGGAGACTAAACCAAAAAGATTACACACTAACAGAAGAAAGGAAATTTGATAATAAGAAAACATTCAAAGGAAAAAATAATAATAATACTGATAGACCTTTGTTGATATATATACAACCATCATTTATGTGAACAAGACACTATCGTCGCCCAGCACAACTAAAAGATTCACAAGCTTGCTTTCAAACTAAATTAATCCTAATAAGAGCTACAATATGTAAGGAAATTTCAAATCACTCTTCGTTTCCAAATATGAAGAAACAAAAAAAAATCTCAAATAATCATGAAGTAGCAGACTAAGCAGTGATCCACATAAATGAACAACCAGCTAAAAATAAGATTTGTATTTGTCTGCTAGAAAATATTTGAGAACAAAGGGTTGTCTAGCTAAACCAAGTTCACCTTAGCAACTGGCGCCATCTCTGCAGCAATATGAATGACATATAATCCTGGACTAAAGATCAATATAACTGGGTTAAAAATGAGCACAGAAGGCACAATTATTTACAAATTAACAGCTTAATACCGTGTCGGTGATGATATCAGACTGAGAAATGTAACAACAGCTTGGCGCTCATTCTTTCCCTTGCATGCAATATATGCATCGCGAATGCATGCATCCCTTTTCCACACCATTTCTCTCAGCAGCTGTGCATCATCAGTTGATAATTTCTTCCCAAGTGACCAACCATCAATTATCAGTAACAAACGGCTCCAGAATTCCCAAGGCATATCATTGACTGGCTCATCCAGCGCCCTTTTTTTGCTTTCTTCGTTCAGGCTATCAAGTTTATTTTGGAATTCTTTCATGGATTCGTGATATAATCGGACACATGACTGTATTTCTTCATCAGATCTTTCAAGACGCTCCTCCAATAGTTTTAAATTCTGATTCATTAGTTCATTGAATTTTTGCATTTTTTCTGATGATAGCTTGTAAACGCTAGCCTCATCAAGAGATTCTTCCAAACTGTCAACCTTCTTATGCAGGTCCTGGTTTTGATGTAGCACTAACATGGCTTGATCTGCTTGTTTGGTTGTCTTGTCTACCTGTGCTTGCAAATTTTCTACTTTCTGCCAAAGATTCTGATATTCGAATTTTAGACTAGAAAGCTTTGAAACATCCTCCTGAGACACAGAGAGCTTAGCCTCCAAGTCTTTCAGGGTGGACACCAAAAGAGAGCGTTCTTTCTCCAAAACAACCACACGTTCATCAGTCTGCTTGACATTAGTAAGATCTAATTTAAGTGCCTGTATATCATCCTTCAGAAACTTATTTTCAGTCTTCAAGAATTTAAGCTCCTTACTGAGAGAATAAACTCTAGTATCATGTGATAGTGGCCCTTCCGCATCAAAATCTTTGTTTTTCTTATCATGAATATCAGGATTACTGTCCTCATTACCACCTCTATTACTCAATTCATTCCTCAGCTTCTCTAACTGGTCCTCTAGGAGCTCCACATGTATCTTTTCCTGGGCAGCAACTTTGATCCCCAAATCAGTTTCTGCCAATCTCGTCTCCAAAAGATTAATTTCTCCCAGCAATGACTCCTTCTCAGTGAGTATCTGTTCAAGATCTCTAAGCGCATGAACCCGAGCTTGGTTGAGAAGAAGGATATCTAATATACATTTACATATATGAGAAGAAAAGTTAACTAACAGAATAATACTACTCAAAAAATGATAGACCAACTTACAAAATATTTTAGGGTACAAATTAGAAATATGTCTTACTTTTCTCCGCATTTCTTATCATGCCTATTAAATCATCAAGTTGAACACTTGAAAGATGCTCTTCACCCTCCATATTAGCAACCTGTTACATGGGGAAATAACATTTTTAAGTTTAAAATGATTTTATTCACACATTTGTACAAAATTACAAATGATGTAACAAGTATATACTCCTGTTTCAGAAATGAGTTTAACGGTGTAGGAGAGCAAAGGAAAAAGACTGTTTGCAGACTCCATAACCCATTAGAATTAGGAGGATTATCCATAAAATAGTTTCAATAGGACACAATTACAAAAAGAAGCCCTATTGGAACTATTCCGAGGCCCATACAGCACAGTTTGCAAACCCATGGTCAATTATCCAGAGGCTCCTGAACCAATACAGGGTGTCCATGCACAGTTGATTGTCCAGAGACCTGACTTCCTGTCCAAATACAGTCGACTACGCACCGAATGTCCAGCAAACAATCCTACATTTTCTGCTAACACTTCCCTTAAAGCTGGAGTATAGATATTCAAGTCCCCATTCAGAAACTTCGTGAAAATATCCGCAGCCAATCTCTGCTCTCCACATGTCCATTTGAAATGAGCTGCTGCCAGAGTTTCCATTGAACAAAGTGACAACGTAACCCGATATGCTTCAACCTCTCATGAAAGACAGTTGAAAGCGATACTGCACCATAATACTGTTGGCTCTAAGCTTAGAAAACATACCACTAAGTACTGGATGTAACCAAATCACATCAGTTGTAAAAGGGCAATGCCATTTTACTCGGAGTTTCCACTGGATCCCGCAATCACATCTGGCTTCTACCTTTTCCAAGAAAGCTGATGACCTCCAACAAGCACGTGAAACCGTTCCATTCTTGCAATGGTCACGATAATTACATAATAGCCTTTACCTGAAGCTCCCTTGAGATACCTCGGTATACACATCACAGCCCCCCAATGTGCAGCACAAGCTGATGACAAGAACTGACAGATCAAACTCACCAAGAAAGAAATAACAGGTCATGTAGGTCATGCGACAGCAAGATTTAAGATCCCCAGCAACTCTCTAGCACCTCTTGCCTCATAAAAAACTCACATCATCATGCACCAGCTTTTCTTTTGTTTTTTCTTTTTTGGATAACCAAAGAAATATTTTAGAAGAGGAAAGGAGTACAAAGGGAAAGACAGAGACATCCCCCAAAATAAAAATAACAAAGAATAAATACAGAGGGGGAACAAAAAATTATGACAAGCTGCTCTAAGCTAGGGCAGATTCCCGGTCCCTAATTAATCAGACAATCCACTAAAAGCTCCCATAGCATGAGCCCAAGGGCTAGCTAGGAAAAGAAAATTATCCCACAACTTAGCAGCTATACTTGAGGTAAGGCTGGAGAAGATTATGTTGTTTCTTTCAAGCCAAACTACCCACAAAATAGCAAATACACCTGCTTCCCACAGGATCTTCACCATCTTAAGTCTACAAAAACCCTTAAAAGATAATTCAGGTAAAGCTGACACGAAGTTGGGGCAAACCCAACTCTCACCACTGATTGCGAAAAAATGACAACATAATCGCCAAAAACAAGGAACAATGAATGAACAGATGAGGATTTGTCTCGCTACCAACGGAACACATAACACATATCTGAGGACAAGCACTTTAGCAGTCTTCAAACCTGCAGCAGATTGTCAGCATTGACTCGATAAAGAGCTACCAACCAAACAAACATTTTAACTTTAGGCGACAAATCATCATGTAACAAGTTGAATCCTGGATCCAAGTGCAGCTCACTTGGTTTAGCATCAAGAATCATGTTATCGTGACACACCGCAGGCCAGAGCCATCACAATCCCAAAAAATTACCTCAATCGATCCTTATAAAAAGCACGTCAATGCTCAATTCATGCTCTATCCCCACCTGTAATCAAGATATCATCAACATACAATACCAACAAAATACTCCTGGCACTTGAATGGCAGAAAAATATAGCATGATCACTAGAAAATACACAATAGATAGGACCAAACTCCATCACTACAATACCAAATCTTCGAAACCAAGCTTGAGCAGATTGCTTCAACCATACAAGGACTTCATGAGCCTAAACACCATCTCAGACTCCGATAAGCAACAACGTAAGTGTACCTCCATACGAACTTCCTCTTGGAGATAACCATGCAAAAAGATTGATGCAATTGCTAGTGATGTGAGGCAGCCATAGATAAGTAAACGAGCAAAAGGACACTCCTACTGGAGAAAACGTATCAAACTAACATACACCATAGGCCTGAGCATACGCCTTCACAGAAAGACGAGCCTTCATCCAGGACAAGGAACTGTCCGAAAGTAAACCTAATTCATCTTAATAGCATGTCTAATTATGTGCCACACACATACAATTTAAAATTAAAGTGAGTGTAAATGTAAAAGCGCACAATTTTTATGGTTGTTATTCCATTTTCTTTTCAGTTTTCTCAATTACTTGCGCAGTTAGAGTTTAAAGTAAAGTCTACCTATAAAAGCATGTAAATTTTACAAAAAATAAAATTTTATCAAACAGCTAATTCTGAAGGAGGGAGGGAGGAGGGAGGAAAGGGGGGGGGGGGGGGGGGACAACATGTCACAAAGAGACATTCTCAATGTCCCAAGCAGCTTCTCTATCAATAAATATTAGACTAAAACATACTACAACATAACTGAATAAGTACTTCGATGTAATTTCTAAAGTTGGGTTTGAAGCAAAACTCATATATTCCAGCTCCTGAAAACAAAAATATTCTAATAACATCCTAATTAATCCCCAACGCAAATAAAATGAAATAAAAATAAAAATCCAAAATTCCAAATTCCAAATTATTTTCAACAAACTTTGCTTAGGGCCCAAGTTATCTATTCTATATTGATAGATATTAACATTAAGGTTTGAGTAGATTTGAATTATTGGACATATTGATATTGAGATTATTCCACCACTTCTCCCTCACGCTCATTTCTTTCCTTCTTCAGCTTCTTCTTTCTTTCCCTCCAATGCTTTATCTCCTTCCCCCTCTTCTTCCTGCTCTACATCGATGGATTAAATGGTGAAACATGTAGTATCCAGTTTTGCTGTAACAAATTTTAAATTTAACACAGGTCACTGTGATTCTCGAATTGATCCCTTGAGTGTGGGTATTCAAGCTCATTCACTGAGGAGACAACACCCTTGGAAAACTATGGGTCAGAAACTCAATTGTGTTATAATTCTTCCAAAGTTCTATCCCACAAAGCAATCCATTAAAAAAGATAAAACTCAAGATAGAAGAAACCATAACATAAAAGTTCTGCATGGAGTATGATATAGATTCCAGTTATTAACTACATCACATTAACCTTGCTGAAGGGAAATACCAGAGCATTTGTCTCGTCTGGAAGTAATAGATCGTTCTGGTCATTCTCATCTGAACGCTCCATGGGCAAACTGGCATCAACGTCATCACTAGATATGAAGGTCTGGTCCGGACTTGAGATTTTACCAGTTGGAGCATTTTCACATTCAATGGCTTTATCATCATTTATCTGGATATTTATGTCTGCTGGTGGTTGGTCACGAGAAACTTTCTTCCACCGTTGTCTCTTATGTTGGGAACTGCACAAATGTTAATCAACATGAAACCGATCACAGAATATAAGATAAAAAATTGGCTACTCACACATATAAGAAATTCCAGACAAATACCATTCCATGTGTTCATGTGATGCTGCAAAAAGGTTGCTTGACATTGTAATGTTACTATCAATTTCCCCAACAGCAACAACAACAAATATATTTGACTGGTCAAAGTAAGATAAAATTGACCAACCGATGCAGCAAACTTGAGCAGATATCAGTGCTGAAAATGCTGCTGAGATCATGGGGGTTGTCCTGAAGGTTCTTGCATCTATTTGACTTCCTAAGATTTAATAAACATTACCACTAGTTGTTTAGCCTTCTGGTACCAACATTTGCATTTTTGCTTTTTTACATAGGTCTACCAGCATATGTAGTAAAGTCTTGGTGCTGGGTACGGTAAATGAATCTATCCCTTGTTTCTAGACTGCTGGAAATCAAACAAACTGTTGTTGTTGGAAGTCCAATTGTAGAGTTTTTCCAGGAACTTCAACTAACTAATGTTGAAATAGTATGCATATACTAATTTTGGAGTTCAAACAAGTATGTACTTATTAATGGTGGAATTGGTCTGCATTCATGAGGGGACTTGTACTGGTAATTACCTATGAAAACTATGGCTTGGATCGAATTAAAATATTATTTCATCGCTCTCCCAGCTGCATCGCCAACTAAAATTAAGTGCCATCCAGTTTTCAACAACAGACCACCCTATCAATGGTTCCATCTTAACAATTTGGATTCCATTCGAAGGCCTCATCCCTCACACATCACAGAGAATAATGTATTTCCTCACTGGCAGTATCATTGTGTATTTACGTTTCTTTCTAACAACAAGAATATGAGTAACATCACTCTTATTTGCACAGGTCTTAACTCAAAAGTCAAACCTTCTCTTTCAAATCCTCGCTAGATTGTCTACGATGCAAGTTCAGGTCTGTTACTCCCTTCTTCTCAAGGAAAGCAGGAAAAAAACTCGTACAATGAAAAATGTTATATGGCACTAAAGAGAAATTAAATATCAGTGTTCTAAAAGGTTGTCCAGGCGGGCCGCCTAGGCCCCGTCTAGATGCTAGGCAACCACAAAACCCCTCGCTTAAGAGGAAAGCACTCTTCTAGGTAGTCTACCCCAAAGGTACGGCCACCTAGGAGGATTCCTAGGTGGATATGGTGCCTAAGCACACTTTATTTCTTACTTATATTTGACAGCAATAACATGAGGCTATTATTAATACACAAATCAAAATTATAATGGTAGATCTGCTGTTGCAAAGAGGCATAATTGAAAGGATATTGTTTATATAATTTTGTTGTGTTTTATTATGTTAATTCAATAATATTTTGTGAATTGATCTAAATAGTTGCATAAAACTGCTAGTTTTTCATATAAGAAAAATGCAAAGAATCCGCCTAAACTGCCTAGTCCTAGGCACCTAGGTCGGCCTACCTCTTTTTAGAACACTGTTAAATATTCTAGCAACAAATATTAAAATGGAAAAATGTACAAGACCAGTTAAAGTAAAGGGTGAGCACTAACAGCATTATGCTTGGCCAAGTAAATTAAGCTAAAGTGGAAATAGCAGTTTGTCTACAAAAATAATGTTTCTATACCTGTCACAGGTTCCAATTTTCCGCGCGTCCTAGTAAGAAATTAGTCATCTCATGAAATTTTCATGGAGAAATTATATTGGAGATATTATCAGTAGCTGTTCTAACAGTTGCACAGAACAGACAACTTGAACTCATCCACATAACCATCTCATTTTAATCTATTTAATTAAGGCCCAAAAACATAGCATCCAGTTCTCGATGAGGACCAAAACGGCGCAAACACTACACCATAAATAGAAAAACCCATGTCCATAAAAGAATTCTGTCAACCTAAAATGCTCATTCAAATTACTCAAAAAAATCAAAAAATCTCAAGAAAAACAATGGAAAAAAACTCTACTAATTTAATCACTGACACGCCGGGGTAGCCAGCAGCCTCGCAAATGAAATTCATCAAGATGATATGAGAAAAACCAAACAAGAAAACGAAGTAGAACGCTAGATTTGTCAAGAAACCGAGAGAATCGTTGAGCGATGGGACGAGAAGAGAATCACCTGGAAATACGCTGCCGCAACTTACAGTGCGGAGGGAACCTAAAACGATAAGAAGACAGAGGGAACGGCACATTCGAGTGGTTCCAATGCAATCCAATCCATCCATGGCTCGCAACGCCCGTCGGTAGCTTCGACGCCATGGGCGCACGCAGTTGTAGAGAGAGAAGGGGAGTGTCACGGACAGAGCGAGGAGAGAGAGAGAGTAGCCGTTGCTTTGCATCGACGGAGATGAGTGGGGCTTGGGGACTTTGTGCGCAAGTCAAAGTGCCTAAATAAATAATATGTTTCCCGAGTGGGGTTTAGAATATTCTTCGAGGGATCTCTACAAGCAAGCGAAGGCATCGGGGTTCCGCTTCTTTCTACCCGACACGTATCCGAGCTAGAACAATTGGTACACGTGTCGAAGTTTTGAGATAGGTCGTAGGTTTTAATACGGCGGAGTGTCGTAGCTTAACATATCTTTTCCCCATTTCCCATTTTGCTACCCTCGGCTAATGGGGATGGAAGAGAGGCATATGCCTTGGCATGGACCATATCCCATGGCGGTTCAACGCTCATATTTCTCCCTCCATCGATCAATGGGTAAAATACTCCATCCACACTCTTTTTCATACTAAAATAATGACGTCTCAAAACTTTTACGACTTGTTTTTAGAAGTATTTTAAGAAAATAATAATAATAAAATTACATAAATTTTAATACGTGATTACTTTTAATGTAAAGGATGTACAATATATAACTTTATCCTTTCAAGATAAACTATGAAAAGTTAGTTTATTTGACGTGATTAAGCTCTTATGAAAAGGTTAGTTTATTTGACATGATTAAGGTCTTATGAAACCTTCAAGTGGTTAGATTGAGGTCTTATATGACGTTTGTTTCCACATTTTGTTATCTAATTTGGACTAATATCTGATTCAATCAAACATTGGCTTAGTGGGTCTGCCTTGTTGAATTAATCTTATGATCTTTGATTAGCTGAGTGATAAACTTCTCACTAATTCGCTCCAACTGCTTATTTTGCGGTGACATTTCACAGTTTTATACTCAAGGATACATTTATTTACAAATTTATGATAATTCCCCTCACATCGAACTATTTCTTCATGCCGACTGCAGTCAGTAGGGGTGCTCAACTCAAAAAACCAAAAAAATCAACCGAAGACCTAGCCGACTTAATTGGGTTTTTTAGAATTAGTTCGATCTTGGATCAGTTCAATCTTAAAAAATATCTTTTTAACAAAAGTAAGAGAATGAAATTAGAAGATGATGTTAACTCTTTTTCTTTCATACTTAGGAGCAACATATTAAATTCAACGTAGCATGAAAGGGATGCTAATGTCTTCCAATTTCGTCCAACGGGATCACACGAGTTGACCCCATCTTCGGATCCTTTCTATTGGAGTGACATTGCCCCCAAAACAAGAGTTGGGCAGTTTCAGCAAATACCTAATCGCACTTCAATGGCTTGAAATTTACCCTTCTATCTTTATTTGTGATGGGGAATTTTTTTTTCCTTCATGAAATAAGTTCAACAGCTTGAATTTACCCTTTTATCTTTACCTCTAATGTTTTTTTTTTTTTTTTTGGGTAAAACCACCAAAAGAATTTTTTTTGTATTATTTATAGCCTATTCTTTTTTGAATAAATCTTTTAAAAGATATAATTATCCTCAACTTTTATTTTATGAGAGCAATATTTGCTTTTTAGTTCATGAGAGAAAATTTGAAAAGGATATAGATTACCCGAACTTAAAAATGTCATGAATATATGAATTTAAATAATCTTGATCATTTTTTTTCTGTCACTTTTAGCTTTTCTCTTTATATTTTGAGAAAATTACACTTAACTCTTGTAGTTTCACCCTGTTGCAGGGAACCTATATATAGTTTAAAAATTAGCACATAACTTCCTTATAATTTCAATGAATTTATAAAATTAACTTTTACATTAAATCTTAATGCTTTTTCTTTTTTTAAAAAAAAAATTGGAGTGTTTAATAGAAATAAATAAATATATATATATATATATATACTTTAAAAAAATGGCTTGGTTGGCTGCGAGAATGGAAGACCCAGAAATGCCTTTTGATCTGCTGAAACGGATGAAGAGTTGTGGTATACCACCAAAGTTGAGATCGTATGAGCCGGCTTTACATGGCTTCTGTAAGAAATGAGAAGCCGACAAGGCCTATGAAGTTGATGCTCACGTGATTGAATCTGGCGTGTTGATTGATAAATCTGGGCTCTATCTTCTTAAGATTAGTTCTGAAGAAGGCTGATAAAGGCTATGAGATGCTGCACCGCTTGCGGTCCCATGTGAGACAAGTGGACGAATCAACCGCTATAGCGGTGAAGGATTGGTCCAAGTCTGAAGCAACAGTAGAAGTTGGGGAAGAGAATTGGGATATGGGAAGAGTAAAGGAAGGGGTCGAAAAAGGAAGAGGTGGCTGGCATGGACAGGGTAGCTTGGAAGTGGAAAATGGAATGTAGTTAGGACTAGGATGGATGAGAAGGGTATGTGTAAATCGTGTTGTTTGAGCCAAGATCCCGTGCATTTAATTTTGATAATGCCAAACTTGTAACATTAATAGATTTCCATGAAGTTTATTTCTATTTTCAGGATATGTATTACAAGGGGATATAGTTGGAAGATTTGAAGAGTGAGATTTTTGAAAGATTTGATAGGATATTACTATAAGTCTCTCTCTCAAAATATTATATAGATATCCATGTTGTTCAAAATAAAATTATTTCAATCTTGATTTATTTTCTCCAATATTTTTTGTTTTTCAAATTCAAAAACTTTTGTTAAGTAATCATTCTTGAAAAACAGATTTGGAAAGGTTTTTAAGGAAAGTTTATTTCTGAGTAAAATAGTCTTGACAAGGTTTGAATTTAAAATAACTTCCTTGATTCGTGATCTTTGATTGAAATATTCTTACAAGAATTTTATCTTGGAAGATTTTATTCAACGGCTATATACTTTCTCTATATAAGAGGCAACAGCGTTATTTTTGACACACAAGAAATATAACAAGTTGAACAAGCACAAACTAATTTCTCTCTACAAGTGCTCAAACTACTCTTTTCACGTTCAAACGTCCATTCATTTGAAAAGAGACTTTTGTGAAGTGCTACAATTGAAATTCCTAGTGTTTCTGATTTCTGAAAGGATTGTAAGTTCTATTTGCGTTACAGGAATTGTTGTGTGAAACAAACTTCTTTAAATTTGGTTTTTCACACTTGAATTTTCAGAAACTTCTTAATTATTTGAATTATTATGGTTTCTAGAAAATATGTTTTACAATTGGTTTAAAATTGTTTTTTCTTTAGCAACTGGGATTATCTGATATCATTTCTGTGACTATTCAATACATTGAGGACCAGACAGTAATTTTATTTGTATTTGGATAGGTTTGAACACAACTTGACAAATTGTTCAAAGCTGATGTTTTAGGAGGTTCGTTTATTTTCTTTCTTGCCTTAGAATAAGAAAGGTTAGATTTGCTTGTCACTTTTTTGCCTTAAAAAAAGAAATGTTGAAGTTGTGAGGGTTATTTGTTCTTGAACCCGTAAAAAGAACTAGGTTATAGTGCTATCCAAAGGCAGCAGTAGGCTGTGCTTGGCAGAGTGGACCTAACTTCAAGTTGAAGTGAAGCACTATAAATCTTGTGTGTTCATTATTTGCTGGCTCTGTCAAATTGTTTCTAGATTGCTTGTTCAAACCTTTCTGTTATGTTTGAACTGTTCAAATCACTTTGTTCAAACTATTTTGTTCAAACTATTGTTCGAACTGTTTGTTCAAACTATACAATTGTTCAAACTAGTCTGTTTGTGTTTAGATTGTCATTTTACATTCTGCATCTAACCGTGGGTAATTGCAAGAGCTTATTAACTAAGGATTTTTGAAAAACATCTTATTCACATTGTTGAGCAGCCTAGAGGAGGTGAATAGGATGTTCTTTGAAAATTCTTTGTTAATAAGCTCTTGCAATCACACACGGTTAGATGCGGAATATAAAATAATAGTCTAAACACAAACAGACTAGTTTGAACAATTATAAAGTTTGAACAAACAATTCGAACAATAGTTTGAACAACACAGTTTGAGCAATGCAGAAAAGATTTGAACAAGCAATCTAGAAACAGTTTGAACAGAGTAGAAAAGTAAAGAACACACAGAATTTATAGTGGTTCACTTCAACTTGAAACTACATCCACTCTGCCAAGCACAATCCACTGCTGCCCTGGGATCATACTATAACAAAGTTCCTTTTATAGGTTCAAGAACAAATAACCCTTACAACTTCAACTTTTCTTTTTTTAAGGCAAGAAAGAGAATAAACAAACCTCCTAGAACACCAGCCTTAAACAATTTGTTAACCTATGTTCAAATTTAACCAAATACAAATGGAACTACTGTCCACTTCTCAACGTATTGGATAGTCACAGAAATGATATTAGATAATCATAGTTGTTCAAAAATACTTTTAAAACAACTGTAAAACAGATTTTTCAGAAAACAAACCAGTTCAAACAGTTTAAACGTTTCTAAAAATTTAAGTGGAAAAAACCAGATTTAAGAAATTTATTTCACATAATAATTCCTGTATTACAAATAGAACTTACAGTCCTTTTAGAAATCAGAATCACGAGGAATTTCAATTGCAGCACTTCACAAAAGTCTCTTTTCAAATAAACAAAATGTTTGAACGTGAAAAGAGAGTTTGAACACTTGTAGAGAGAAATTAGTTCTTGTGTATTGTTCTTCTTATTCTTTTTCAAAATAATACTGCTGTCTCTTATATAGAGAAAGTATATAGCCATTGAATAGAAAATCTTCCAAGAGAAATTCGGGCAAGAATATTTCAATCAAATCCACGAATCAAGAAAGTTATTTGAATTCAAATTCTGTCAAGGCTATATTACAAAAAATATTCTTTCTCTAAAAACTTGTCAAATCTATTTTTTGAGAATAAACACTCAAAGAAAGTTTTTAAATTTTGAAAAAAAAAAACCATTGAAAAGAATAAAATAATTTATTTTGAGAAACATGAAAATTTATCCTATCAAATCTTCCAAAAATCTTGCTTATCAAATCTTCCAATAATATTCCCTTGTAATATATATCCTGAAAATAGAAATAAACTTTATAGAAATATATTAGTATTACAAGTTTGGTATCATCAAAATCAAATTCACGGGGCCTTGGGTCAACACCCCCCTTGTAAGCTGCTCAACACGTGGTGAGAAACTTGTATGCATTGACATTGATCCAATGGAGACAGAAAACTTGGCCAGCTCATTGGCCAACTTGGCTTGCCAAAGGGAGGTTAAGGCTCATTTTAAGTAATTCCAGGTACGGGCTTACTTGTATAGGCTCCCAAAGTTGAAATTGTCAAATACTTGAGCAGTTTTATGGTGTGTATTGTGCAATTGTAACTACAGGGTGCAGAGGTCCATTTACTCATTTCTTGTGTTGTCGCTTTTAGAGATGTATATGCTCTTGTTTTTGTCTGTCAGTTACATGTTGAATGCTTTTTACCAGCATAGCCTGAAATTTCTACAAGTGCCCTATGATTAAAACAAAAATTGTTATTGGATGTTGGTACGGTTCTGAATTCCGCAAATATTAAGAACTACGATACAATGATTTTTAGTACAAAATCCCAACTAATCATGGAGAACTTAACACCTCAGAACATGAATTTGTTGACTATCTAAACATTTTGGTGTATTACTTGATTGCTGTATATTATGTATAGTCATATTAAAATTTCAAAATTCTCTTGGTACTTAGTTGGGATATATTGCACTGCTCTTCTCTAAGAACAAGGATATGGGTGCAATGGGGGACGTTAAATTAAAAAAAAAATGTAATATGAGTTTATATAAGAGTATCAGTCAATAAATAGTATGAGCATTTACATTTGGGACTAGACAAAATTTGGCAATGACTTTCATATTGAGGATACATGCTGCGTGCAAGCTCGGTCTCCCGGTCCCTGCTTTTATCTTTAATCTGTTCTGTATTGTATAATGGTCGCTTCATTTGGTTTCTTTAGTTAATTTATTAATTAATAGCTAAAAGTATTCCATGGAGGATCATCTAACTTTAACAACTCTCTATTGACCATCAAGCACTAAATAAATAAATATGATTTGTAGGGTTCGATTCTTGGGGCCAGCCATCTCTTACTTTCCTAGTTCAAGTGACTATTGCGGTTGCTTCGACCAGGGGTTAGCTACACAATTTACGAGTATTCTCCTCTATTGTAGAAAACTAATAATAAGTATGATTTTTGTGTGTCACTTTGCTGACACTGGGTACTGGTTGTATGCTGCTGTTGGTTGTAAATGTCTGCTGGTGACAAATGATGAGATGAGGGACCACTTATTCCAGCTGCTGGGAAAGAACTAACTATTTCACTAGATGGAAGGAAAAAGATCAGGTATCATCTTCTCTTTTCACGGTTTATATGGTTTATCAGTATACACATCATGCATTATTGTTGTTCATGTCAGAAGAAAGACCCAGCCTAGCAACACCCAAAAAATGACACTTTTGCCGGGTCAAGTTTCCCAGTAACGTGTTCTTGTTTGAATCATATGGAAGAGCTCGATCTTTGCGGCCGACTGTTCTAAGAACCCTTTGGATTTGCTGGTTCCAAACGTTATAGTTGGATGGTTCAAGCATTTTTGGGCATTTTGGAAATGTTGAGAACCAGCTGTCCGGCTTCTGTGTTCTAATAGTAGAGTTAATAAGATCAGTTTCTTCAGAATGTGAATATAAGTCCTCTTTGCACCTGCAAGGTTATTTAGGTTGGAGTCCGAAGTAGAATGGATGGCTCGCGAATGTACGATTCATGACATTGTTAATTTATTTGCTTCAGAAATAGACTCCCGAATTCTCTGTCCGCAAACATGCAGGTTCGATTGACCTGCACAAGGGGTAAACCTAACACCTTAGTCAATTGCTACTCAGGTAAGTTGATTTTGCAGTTCTCGTCCAACTCACCTTCTTCTGATCCTTTCACATCTCTCTCTCCCTCTCTCTCTCTCTCTCTCTCTGTCTCACTTGCTTCTGTTTGTCGGAAACAGGTAGTTGGCAAGTACCAACGGTCACAGGAGATGACATCGAAACTCCTAGGCAATGGGTGTGTGCCACCAGGTCCAGGGGCCTAGTCATACCATAGTATTTATATTGGTTTGCATTGGTGAGTTACCAAAAAAATTTATAGCGAGAATTTGAGGATGATCTCATGGAAGGACCAAGCGATTGAGGAATTATTACATTCCAACTGTTGTATGATTTCATTATTAATAATAGTACTTCACATGAACATTTTCTGGTGCAACGTTCTCCATTTCTTTCTACAATTACTTTGTTTTTCTTCTTTGACTGTAACTGTAAAGCAAGATTACTGAATGGGTTGCACAGACGTCCCAAATAAACTCTGTATCCCTCCTTTGAATCAGACCTAAGCTGCTCTTAGTTGGCGTTTGTTTGATTTGATATTGGTCTGAATTGGCTCCTTTGATTTGGTCAGATATAAGCCTATTGCAGGTGTTTTTTAAAATTACAATAAACGCAGCAACTAATTAATTGCAGCAGAAATAACAGCACTTCTAGAGATCATCCAATTTTAAAAAGTGCAATGAGTAGGAACATTGTCAATTTCCTCAATCATTTGGGGGAAAAAATTACAATTAAGCACAGCTAATTGCAGCAAGAACAACAACAATTCCGACTGCCAGAATTCTCCATACTTTGAAATAGGTAAAATTTAAGTGAACAGTGCAATCAACCCCTTGTAAAAGACATGCACATAAGAAGTTGAATGCAAGGGAGAACAGTAAAGCTTACCCAACAAAAAAGCGAACTATCTTGAGAGTCCCCCACAAGAAAATCAACTGCTAACTTCAAATTGTGGCTGCAAAAAGAGAAAAATGAATTGTAAAGGGAATAAAAAGGAAATGCCCCTCAAAAAATTATCATCACTCCGGAAGAAGCCTACCTTGCCCTTGATGATCAAATTCCTACATCGAATTGGTCGAAGCAAAATCGTAAGAACTCATCCGAAAATGGCCGCTTATACACTGCAAAACCAAGTGACCCTTGTTAAAAACCTTTGAGAGAGTTGAGACCGAACAAGGTGTTCTTAGAGAAGAACAGAAAATGTTTATAAATCGACCTAACCTGGTTTATTTGAAATCACCATGTCCGCCTTATGCCCTCTAGGAAGATACGCACCAAACTCAGCAAGCACCCCACTCACATCGAGAACAAGAAGCTTTCTTCTGGGAGGTGAAGGATGGCTGATATTGGGGGGAGCACTGTCTTCTATAATGTTGCTGCTAGTAGCACCACCACGCACATCTTGAGAAACTAGAGATTGGGTCCTCGGGCCTTTGAGATCCTGGTCGTTCCCACTTGACTCCAACTGTGTCACTTTAGGAGGAACGAGTCTCCTCCCCTGATCGGTCCTCACGGGAACATCAGCATGCACTTCTCCAGAGGCTCCCGACTGCGCCGCTTCAGAACGACGGTTCTTCTTCCTCCGGTAGGTTACCAAGGGAACCTTACCATCATCATCACTCGGCCCATCCCCTTCTCTTCGGTTCAAATGCAGCTCCACGTTTTCTCTATCCATCTCAATACAGGACTTGACAGACAGAAGAGGGCCTAAAGTTGAAACTTGCTTTACGGGGTTGTGCTTGCTTCGCCCCCTCTGATGGAGTCCGCTTGAAACTTGCTTTATGGGTCGTGCTCGTTTCGCCCCTCTGATGGAGTCCGGTTAAAACTTGCTTCACGGGTTGTGCTTTGCTTCGCCCCTCTAATGGAGTCCAAATCCTTGATCAATGAACTGAACCGTCTAGAAAATGAGAGAGAGAGAGAGAGAGAGAGAGAGAGAGACAGGGGAAGCGTCTCCTCCTATTCCTATACAGCTTTAACTGGAAGAGGGTGGCGATTTGAAGATTCAAGTGCTTTTCCCAAATTATCCCCACTTCAAACGGACAATGCCGGATGAACCCACTCTCATTACCGAGAAAGAAACAATGACGGGGGATAATTTGGCGCGCGTGTGAGTATTATGGTGTTTTTTTTTTTTTTCATCATTTATTTCTCTCTCACGTCAACATCAGTGATATTTAGGTCTGTAGATATTTTTGAGAGGTTTAATTGTAGAAAAGGAAAACTAAAATTAAACAAGTAAAAGAACCCGCATTTAATTTTTCTTGTAAAAGTAGACTGAAATTAAAATCGAATGAGTAAAATTGGCGACGGTGATTTCAACTATAATAGAAGATTAAATAAAGAAGAGTTTCTAGTATTATTATATTTAGTTTTTTTTCTCCAAAATTTTACTTTTTTGTGATCATTGTTACTTAGTCTTAGTCGGTTTAGCGGGTTGATTAGATGATTTTTCAAATTATATAATTTACAGGTTGATCCAAATTACATGTTAACCCGAGAAAACTCTAGAAACATGGTAATTTATCTAAGATGGGTTGAAGTCCAGTTTGAATTGCCTATAAGGAAAGCTCATTTTTGATCGAAAACTAAAAATGTTTAAGAATCATGCATTCTCAAATTAGGAATATCAAGTTACATGATTCTTCATCATGTGCACGAGGGAACTTTTTTTGCTTTTATTTTATTTTTTTCCAAAATGTTACTTTTTAAATTTGTGTCAAGCTCTTGGATGTTTTTATTTTATTTATTTTTGAGAAGCACCTTTTATACAAAGTACCTTTCGAATGGATATTCAAATGAGGTTATCCGGTTTTATTTAAGAAAATTGAAATGAATCCAAAGTAATCAGGACTCAAGATGACCTAGCATGAATTATAATTTTTAAATAAAGCAATAACTATATTTCAATTTTTTTAATTTATATGTCTTTTTATAGTATACATATAAAATAATGAAGTCTTGCCTAAATGAGTTATATGTTTTAATTTTGTTGTAGAGTTCGATCAAAATATATTTTACTTATCTAATTTTAATATTTTTATGTGTAGTTAAAGCTTACACATAGAGAACAGTAAGTAACTAAGGGGGAAAAAAAAATCTAATTTTCCCTACAAAAAATTTTATAACAAAATTATAATATATTTAATAAAAAATATTTTAATAAACAATAACTTATAATCTCATAAATTTATAATTCATATATTTTATGTAATTTTACTGTAAAATTTTTTATGCACACAATATTATCGTACGCGATATTATCCTACTACAACGAGATGAGAAAGAAAAAAAATGAAGAAAGTAACCTATTACTTCACCCACGGGCCAAAAATTAAAAAAAATACAAAGGCGGAGTGAAACAACAGTGACGAGATACTGTAATTACATATAGCTGAGGCACTGCATTTTTAGATACTTATAACAGAACCAGTGATGAGATACTGTAATTATGTAGCTGAGACGCTGCATTTTTTAGATACATGAAAGGATCCCAATCATCTTCACATGCAAAACAAGGGGGAAAAAAATGGACTGACTACTTACACTATCCCTACCCCATCTCACCATGAAGTGTAAACCCCAAAAACAGGGGGAAAAAAATACCAGCTTTTTAACAAAGAATCTCCCCCTCCTCCCTGACTTCTCCAAAAACGACATCTTCCTCATCTTCCGCATAATCATCCTTCATGAACAAGCCCAACTGTTCGAGGGGATTCATCGCATGGGGGCTGCCATTCTCGAGTTCTCTTAGTGCAACTTCTGATGGGAAAAAGGAAACAGAGCAACCACTCAACATCTCGAGATCTTTAAGTGTCACAAGGTTATCATCGATATCAATGGTTCTCTCCATCTGAACAGGAAACCCGAGAAGTTAGCACATTAAACACAAAAAATTTATAACTTGCACTCAAAGAGATGTTAGACCGAGGTAAACCTGTTGTAATGCAATCCTAGCAGCTTCTCTCTCTCTTTCTCTCTGAATTTTAAATTCAGCCTCTGCCTTCAGCAAGGATGCAGCTTCAGCAGCTCTGATCTGGGCCTCAATCCTACATTTCTCTGTGAATTTGAAGACAAAATCATGAAATTTAGGAAAAATGTAGTGTGGCTGAATGCAAAATGAAAGCAAATAATCTCAGAAACTATTGCAATTAACAAAAGGAATGAAAGGCTGGGGCCAAGGGGATAAAAAAAAGATAAAATAAAATGGCTTTAACAAAAGCATGAACCATTTGCTAGAAAACTTAAAAGAATCTCCTCACGGTGTAGGCATCAAGGTATCGGAACACCACCAATTTCCTTAATTGGTTCAGCATAAAAACAGATAAAATTGAACAAACAAATGAAATCTAAAACTCAAGTGATTTTCACCATCATAATCTATAACTCAAATAATTTTCCCCACAAAGCAAGCATTAAATTTTTTTAAAGAAAACAGAAAGAAAACACAAGTTCTACAACCTTTGTCAAAACTAGCGATAACCTAAAAGGTAAAATTAGAATTAAGAAGGCCAAAAGAAGAATTCTTCATTCTTCATACTTCAAAAACCCATTAAAGTTTACTTGCTGTTCAATTATTACTGTATTCCAACGAACTGGGAAAAAAATAAATAAATTGAAGCATGGCTTCAAACAAAAAGAGAAACTGAAAAGGCTGCTTTAAGATTCCAAGAGTAAGACCCCAGGATGAATTTATATGTTCAGAAATGGCAGTCACAGAAGGGCGGGCCATCCATTCGAGAACTTTGCAATGAGGGTTGAAGTAAATCTGATCAACAGTACATACATAGGAAAAGAGTATGTGCAGCACTTTGTTAACAAGCACGAGATATGATATTCTATATCACCTTCTCGTTGTTTCCTTTCCAATCTTTCCTTCTCTTGCTGCATTTTAGCAGGATCAGCTTTATCGCGCTGCATAACATAGGGAAAATATCATAATAAATAACATTTCAAACTCAATCGGTAAGTTGTAAATTCTAATTCATTTAATGAAAAAAAAAAATCTAAAAGTTGGACACAGAATTCAGAAAGAGAGAATCACATGATCAAGGAGGGTCTTCTGCTGTGCCTTCAATATTGTGTCCGCAAAGCGGCTCTTCAGCATTGCAGCCCGAAGTGCTTTCTTTGGTGACAGGTGGACATCAAAAGTCGGTGTGTCATCTAAACCATTGTAAGGAAAGAATGTCGGCCACTAATATCCACAATTAAATGACTAAAGAAGCCATCCTTAAACTGTAGGAGTATCGGACGAGCAAACCTTCTGTAGAACCAGAAACTGTTGCGGGGGCAGTAAATTGGGAAGTGAGACAGCTATTTTCTTCATCCAAGGCGCTTACAGCACCTTCACATTATTTCCAACAAGATTCTGATACTCAGATGTAATTAGCATAGGAATATAGTATCACACGATTTAAGAAGGAAAAACGCCTTACCATCAGAATCTGAGCGTCTATTCTGCGTCACAGAAGTGTTTTCCACCTGATAATCGAACGTGTAAATATAAGATTAGAGTTACAAGTCACAAAGATTACAAATAGATAAAACAAATCCTAAGCTAAGGTCAAGAGGTTAATGCAAATGATGATGTCACGGAAATACCATCTTGGTAGCACCATCATTAATGACAGGTTTATCTGAAGATAGACCTACAGCACAGCAAGGCATTAATGAGTTAATTAAACCAAGCAGTAAAATCTAAAGCACACGTCACAAAAGTAAAATAGTATGGGCAAAGGAAGCAAGTAAAAGGGCAATCGTACCACTTGAAGATTCATGAGAAGAATCACATTTGTGGTTGCAATGGCATGTGCCAGTGCCCTGTGAACCACAACTGCAACCAACTAGGCTTGATGGCAGCTTGACATTGGGAAAGCCACAGGCACGTCGCTTCTCACTACCAATGCCTAGAAGATACATTTTCAGTCAGCTCCTAGTCAAAGCTATCATACATAAACGTCTACTCTGACATGTCATACCTTTGTGGACGTTTTCCTCCGATGACATGGGCAAACATTTTTGTGCCGCCTTAGAATCCACCTATAAATGAAACAATAAAACCTTGATTCAGTATATAAATCAAAGGAATCAAATTTCGGTAAAAAAAAAAAAAGAAGAGTGAATGCTATTTAGGTACAAATGAAATGACAAATTAAGTCATTGCCTTTCCAGGATAGACCTGAAAATTGTAAGCTAAAGCACATAATATCAGGAATTCAAACAAAATATCTTACTTTTGCAGCTCCTGCACCGCTCTTCATGATCCTCTTCAGCTCCCATAACATTTTTTCATCAAAAGTATCAATGCACGCCTTAATTGTTTCTTGATTTTGACCGAGTTTTTTAAGAACATCACACAAATGTGGCGGTATCTTTCCCTTTAATGCTTCCACTAGCTCTTTTCTCAGCATTTCCTTTTCCTTGAATGACATTGGCTTCTTCAACGACAAGCTGTCACAGGAGGCAGTTGTCTTATTACTATTTTGCCTCAACTGGGGGATATCCTTTGCTCTTCCACTTGAAGCTTTCCCCTGATCAAGCTTTAACATTTCACGGTTCACTTTAGATTCCACCGGTTTCCATCTTTTATCGAAGACATCATTTAATTCCTTTGCAACGGAGTGAACATAGTTGGAAGGAGGATTATACAGCATAGCATTAGAAAACGTTAGTCTGACATCGGCTGCAAAATCTTCAGTGCAGAAATACATATTCTTGTCCAGCTTGGACTTTATTGTACCCAAATCCATGGGGTCAGAGATGATGGAGAAATAATCTGGAATTTTCAAGGCCACCGGGTCAACTGGCCTACTGAAAACCCAGGCAGCAGGATGAGACATCAGTTTTCTGAGAATGCACGTACACTGCTGCTTAACAGTGCGATCCAACCTTTGCTTCTTCTCTTTTGGGCCCTCCATGATCTCAAGAGCTGCACGTTTCTTGAGACTTGCCTGAGAGGACTTTATCTTGGCATTATCAGCAATCAACTCCTTATCATGAGGCAAATGATCCATACACCTGCGAAGTTTGTTCTTGCTTTCGTCTTCATTTATGTACTTACTTTGATCCTGTTCACAAGAGGTGGTTAACTTCGGTCCAATTCCACTTGATTCAGTCCCAGGTTCAGCTTCTACTCTCTTTGTAGGAAACTTAATCTTTATCCTCTTCGTTAGAATCACATCGTCAGCAGCAGTCATGGTGACTAACTGCAATAAATGAGGGACGTTCAGAACCATCAAGTGGTGTAGGACTCTTGTACAAGCAAATCCAAAAAAGTAAAAGAACCATCAACGATTTTTCCCCTGAAGCCAGTTAAATTTAAGCAATCTGAGCTAGCTTTAAAGGTTTAAGAGTAAATCTAGACCAGTCTAGTCCATCGTGTGTGTGCGTGAATGATACAACAAATACAGGAAATAAACCCCAAATATCAATCTTTTCCTCAACCACTGTAAAACATCAAGAAAAATAATCTCTGAAACTCAATAAAACTATTCTAAATCCTTTGAACAAAACCCGTGAAGAGAAAATACATAAAGTGTACACCACAAACATCCATCGATCAAAAAAATAAAAAAAGAAAACTCCATCAGATCAAAGTACTGAGCAATAATTAGCAGCACACGGTAACGTTCCCAATAAAGGTATCAAATAACTTTCCGATAAACAACGGAAGTCACGAGCCTACGATAGATAGAAAAACCCAAACTTGTATCAGTCTATGTGCCGACCGCTCAACAAATGGATCAGAGCACATCTACACAAAATCTCCGAAAATAATCAAAACCCAGATCATATTTCATCAACCAAAGTCAAAAAACCGAGAACGAAAGTACATAAAAACTAGGGTTGTTGATTTCACGAAACACTTACTGGAAAGATCCCCCAATGAATGAACAGATCTGAGAGAGACAACAGCGGACAGGGGGCCGAAAAGCCCTACCGCCGTTGTCCGCGGACTCGACAGAGAGCGAGAGAGAACGTCTTAGGGCTTTCGGTGGGGGGCTTTCGGTGGGAGCAAGAGGTTTCGGGAGGGAATGATTTACTTTTAGGGTTTAGAGGTTAAATATATATGGAAAAATAACAAATTGCCCCCTCTAGCTTTGCGGTTTTTCTTAATGAGTCCTTCAACTTTAAATACTAACAATTTGATCCCTAAATTTCTCCTCAATTATCCGTTTGGTTCAAACATCGATGGATATTAAGTTTATGTAATAAGATGATATGATGACTAAGTAGCATTTTAGGTGACAAACAAAGGAAAGGGGACGAAAATATAAAGATGTCCCTCCAACTCTGCTCTTCTCCTAATTTGATTATTTAATTTTAATATTTTATGATAAAATAAATAACTTGTAGTCATTTCTTCTTCTTATTTAATTTGATAAACATACTAATGTTCGATATGGGAGAAGGTGTTTTTCTACGATTCCAATAACAAGATCATATGATTACTCTTTGGCTATAAATTTTATTATTCACCTGATTTAAGACCAAAAAAAAGTTATTAATTTATTAATCATGATAGGGTAGGGCAATTTGCAACTTAAATGAAAAAGTTTTGAAATCAATAAAATAATGACAGCTAATGCTTAATTTTTAGAAATGAAAAATGAAAAGTCTTTTCTATAATTAACGGACACTTCAATTCTAGAATTGATCATTTGGGAAGCCCAGGAAGGAGAAGGATTATTTGATTTTATTTGTTTTTGAGAAAGAAAATAAGTAGGATAAATCCGTAAACTGGGATGGTGTAGGAATCGAGGGCGTAAATTTTACTTTTTTTTTATACAAAAAACTGAGGACAAAGTAGGGACATGAATCATTTGAATTTAAAAGGCCAAGAGCTTATAAAATCGGATAAATCTAATTTTATAATTCATTGCACAAAAAGGTAGATATGATTTCTTTGAATTTATAAAGTTATAAATTGTGTAACTAAAAAATCCCGATCATTTATTGTAAAAGAGGTATAGAGAGAAATTAAAGGTAGTAAAATTAATGATTTTTTAAAATTCAAGTGGTACAGATAATGATCACCTAAATTTGTAAAAAGACATGAATTTATAAATTTGAATAACCTGTTTTAACCTTTTTTTTTTATAATAAGTAATTAAAATTATCTAATTACACAAATTTATGACTTTATAATTTTTGAAGGAGCAATATCTGGGAGAAAAGCTAAAGTTAGAGAAAAAAATGATTCAAATGATTCAGATTTATAAATTCATTAAATTTGTAAAAATCAGTTTAGGGTGATCAACAACTACAAGTTAGTAAAAAGGGCAAACCAATAAGAGGTCCAAATAAATTTGATTAGGAGCTCTGAATGAATTCAGGGCCAAATCAGACCCAATAAGCGCCACCTACACACATTTTTTTCTCAACCCATTAATGTATATTCCCGCGTCCAAAAACGTATTTTTTTTTTTTTTTTTCTTTCGCAATATTTGTCAAAATTTTCCCGCCATTTCCGCGCTATATCCTTTGAGCACTTCTACTGGGCGTTGCGACGCAAGATTGTGTTCTTGTAGCATCCAGCACCGGTAGCAGAAAAGCTTTCGAACCCTAATTCAATTCGTGAACAGAGAGAGAGAAACAGAGGTCGAAACCCTAATTCGTGATCTTGTTTGTTTGACTGCGAGAGCTACAAGAGACAAAAGAGGGAATTTTGGGAATGGGGATTCAAGGGCTTCTGCCGCTGTTGAAGTCAATCATGGTACCCATTCACATTAAAGATCTGCACGGTTGTTCTGTGGCCATCGACACATACTCCTGGCTCCACAAGGCTGCCTTGTCTTGCAGCCTTCAGATCTGCAAGGGCCTTCCCACCTCCAGGTCCATTGAATCTCAGCATCCCACACTGCTTTTAGATTTTATAATTGTGTTTAAAATTTTCAATCTATTTTGTCGGTTTTAGATTCGTGCGGTGGGGATAAATATAAAATGGGTTTTCTGTTGGTTCTTTGGTGCAGTTTTTCTTTTTTTAAGATTATATATCTGGGGGTTGTGGGAAATGGGTTTTTCTCGCAGTCATCTGATGCATCTTTGTTTGTCGTTTGTTTGTTACTTGGAATATAACAAGGGTTTATGGAGAAATGATTTATGGCAAACGGAGAAGCTAATTAGATTGCATCCAAATATGATGATATGTATTGAAGTTCTTTGTTATTGTTTTGATTAAGTATCAAGAAAAGGCTTTCATTCTTGGTAATGTGATAATTTAGAACCTCCATTCCAGTGTGTGCAATTTGTCTGTTTGTACTGCTGGGCTGAGTTCTTCGTATTTTGTACCCAAAACAACTTCAAGCTTTGCTTGTCTCTGAACAAATCAGCAAAAGGAAAAGGAAGGCTGAAAATCTCGTCTACATGTTTTAAAAGCAATTTAGGTCTTCTACATGTCATTCCTTCTCATTCCAAGGTCTAATGGAGCTCACATATGAAATCCAAGCTATTTTTTTGTTGTAAGGATTTTCTTGATGGGTGTGTGCAGGACACCCAACCTAGCAACTACAAGGGTTTGAATCCTTTACCTTGGCCCAACATCAAGAATTTAATATACAAGTTGGGTACCACCTGTTTAGGCAAATACTGGTTAAAGAAAGAGTTTCAATGGTAAAGAGACATGAATCAAATGCAACACATAACTATTATAGCTTGTGTCTTCACAGACCTTTTAGTGAACATATAAAGATAGACTATTAAAAGTACCTTTTTTCCCGTTCTCTTTTTGTTTATTCATGATGGTTTTGGAGGCGTACTTTTATTTTATTTTATGCATTCCACGTTTTGTCTACAGGCACATCGAGTATTGCATGCACAGAGTAAATTTGCTACGGCACCATGGAGTTAAACCTGTTCTTGTCTTTGATGGCGGTCTTCTGCCAATGAAAAGCGAGCAAGAGAACAAGCGTGCAAGGCCTGTTCTTTATTTTTCTAAATTATGCTTAGTTTAGTTTGGTAAATTATTACTATTAGTTTGCCTCATCATCGTCCTAATTATTAATTGTTACAAGTACTTTAAATACCTGTTGGCTTCATTTTGTATCACAAATTGTTATTTTTTGGTTCTAGCAGGGTCAATTTGTACAATTGCGTGTACTTTGTATATTCATATTTATTACGAAAATGTGTATTTCGAGATGCTTATACAATAGCGCTAACACGAATATATGCTATGTTATATAGGATTGGTTTGATGGGTTGAACATAGAGTTTCAATGCCTAATTGTGTTTATTTCCTTTTTAATCATGTGTTGGATTGACCACTTTTAAAGGTTCTTGCAATGCTTTATTTGCTCTCATTCTTATAAACCAATAGATATTTTTTAAACAAAATCTTTTTGACAATGTGCTCATGAAATACTGGATATATCTAATCACACATTCATCAATTGATTGAATAACGTTGCATTCATGGGAATTCCGAGCTTTTGTCTTGTGGACAGAGGAATACAATTTCTTCTCCACCTTGCTGGCAGATGTTAGATGCCTTTCGTTATCAGCAAAAAAGCTATAATTTCTCAAAGCTCACTTTTGGAAGTATTTGTGGGCAACAATTTTTCTACTGTAGAATCTGATTCTGATGCAATTATACAAGCATAATAGTATGGAATACCTTCCTTTTCATAGAGATAGGAGGCTAGAATTGAAGTTCTTTTGTGCGCTTTCAACATAATGAAATCTTCTTTTTGTGATCAGGGCTGGTAGCGTAAAAAATATTGTGTTTTACTAAAGAAAAAAAAACCAAAATAAAAAAAATGAAAAAATTCATACAACTAGCCCTATAATGCTTTGTTAATGGAAACAACTAATTTGGATATGAGAGGTGAGGCTGCAGAGGAGCAGTGTTTCTTCTGTTCTGAAATGTTTCCTGTACACTTGCAGATACTCAATGTAGAGTGGAGACCTTTGTTTTGTTTGTGCTTCTTTTGGCAATTCCTCAAATCTCTTGTAAGTATGGGATTAAGCTAGAAACTGAAATACTATACATGCAGGGTGAGACGGGAGAATCTTGCACGTGCTATTGAGCATGAGTCAAATGGCAATTCTGCTGCTGCTTATGAATGCTATCAAAAGGCTGTTGACATATCCCCAGCACTTGCATTTGAACTAATCCAAGTAAAATCATCTCTTACTCACCGTATGGAAGAATATTATGTCATATTAATTTCCATATCCTCTTAGTTCTAGATGAATTTATCTCATTAGTGACATGTTTGTGTATGTAGGTTTTAAAACAGGAGAATGTTTCTTATGTTGTGGCCCCCTATGAGGCAGATGCCCAAATGACATTCTTGGCTATCAGCAAACAGGTTGATGCAGTTATCACTGAGGACTCGGACCTAATACCATTTGGTTGCCCTAGAGTGAGTTATATTCTAGATGATGTTTGGAACAAATATCTTGTAACTTCCACTCGCAAATTTAGATGTGCTTCAAGGTGGAAATAGCATCCTTTTACTACCATTTTGTGCTTAGTAAATTTTTTCCCTTATCTTTTGGGATCCAGATCATCTTCAAGATGGACAAATTTGGTCAAGGCATTGAGTTTCAGTACTCCAGGCTACAACAGAGCAGGGAAATAAGTTTTACCGGATTCACAAAGCAGATGCTCCTAGAAATGTGTATTTTAAGTGGCTGTGACTATTTGCAATCATTGCCAGGAATGGGCCTGAAGAGGGCTCATGCACTTATTAAGAAGTTCAAAAGTTATGAGAAGGTGACTTAATTGCTGCTGCACAGGAGATTGCAAAGTATTTACTAGTTAGACCTTCTTTCCCTTCTTGGTTAACATTAGACCTACAAATGCTGGTCCAGTTTAGTTGTTTTTTCCCTCGTCTATCTAGTAGCTATTGCTAGTTAGAACTGCAGAGGCTAATTTAGTTTTAATCATAAATAGATTATAGCATAGCAGTACATATTCATTTTCCTTGTTCTTTTTGGTAGGGTGGAATTTGCTTTTTCAGTTGTTTTTCTCATTTTCTTTTTTGGTAGAGTGGATTTTGCTTTCTTTGTTGTTTGGGGTTATTAATGTCTAAAAATATACTGATACATAAGATGCACATTTGCTAATTTCAGGCGGTTAAACACTTGAGATTCAGTAAAGTTTCAGTTCCTCAACTTTACGAGGAATCATTTAAGAAAGCGATATGGACATTTTGCCATCAAAGAGTTTATGATCCAAGAACAGAGGATATTGTTCATTTGCATGACCTATCAGATGATATTGGCGATGATTTGGACTTCTTAGGCCCATATCCTTCCTCAATAATCATCTTCTAAGATTTAGGTTCCTCCACATATTGAAAATCAGTAGTATCTCATGTCTTACCTTAACTAGTAGAAACATTGCTGTCCCAACAAGTAGCAAAAGGAATAGCAAATGGTGATCTGAATCCATTCACTGAAATGCCATTCAAGGTACTTCCCTGTTATTGTCTTTTTATCTTTTTTATTTTTTTCTTTTCTTTTCTTTTCCGGGATTAATATATTTATTATAAACTGCACATGTTATGAATCTAATCCGTTTAACTATTTTTCTGAGTTGGTTTATTCTCCCCTATAGATTTTTTAAAGTTCTTTAACCATTGACTCATATCAGCAAAAATATTAGTGCAGTGCATGTGTTTGAACCCAAAAATCAACAAAGCAGAAAAATATGGAAAGTTAAATGAAATTATTGGATGTATCATTCCTGACTATTTGCTTGACGACATTATATTTTTTGCACAAGGAGAAAATAATACATCGGGAAAATTGACCTCTGGAGCATAGGCTTTCATAAAGTCGTAGAAGATCAAAGTCAAACCGTTTATGAGCAAATTATTTGCTTAATGCAAGTTGTTCAAATTGCACGACTACATTGCCTGTTTCTCATTTATAAAAATTTATTCCTATAGACGTTGGTTAGTTTGAATTTTCAAGTATTCAGGAGTTTATGTTATCAAACTACTTTAAACTCTCCGAGTATGATGCCGTTTGTGTTAATACGACTTGGTGAATCCTCAATCAGGGGAAATGAATTCCAAACTGAAAAGGCATAGTTTTAGTTCGCAGCCAGGAGAATTGGAGTGGGGCCAACCTATTAGTTAATATATAGCTGACATGCGACAACTGTTTTGGGGCTTGGCACTTATTGTTTACTGGTGGCAAGTATTGTTTTTTGGGGTTTAAGGAATTGATCACAACCTGTTTGAACATTTTCAGTCTTTCCTGACTATCTTGTTTTTGGTTTAACTATCTAATTGCAGGGACAGAAAGCGGGTGCTGGTGGTGTGGCATGTGATGAAACCTACTTGCTCAAGAATTTTAAACTTGATAGTGAAAGGAGGAAGATAGATTTACCTGTGCAGAAGAATCTTCTGACTAATTACTTCTGTATCCATAAATGTTGCTTTCTTTACTCTCCAATGAGTCTGTGAGACAGAATATTAGGCAATCTGACTTAATTTGCAGTTGTCAATTTCCCATTTGGTGCTTGTTATGTCATTAATTTCTCCTTAACATTGTAAGGTTTTGCATCGCTTGAAGCAAAAAGAAAATTCAGGGTCCCACGAAACACAGAAAAGCATCCTAATGTTCGAGATGGGCTTGCTCCTAGTGTAAAGGAACATCCACATGGTATAGAGAATGCTGCTGCTTGTAGAGCAATCTGTTCACCAGCATCACTACTCGACTGTGGAAACTTGGACGGTGGCCCTCTTTCGGAAGATTCTGTAAGTGTTATCAAATGGGGTCTGATGAATTTTAGTCCCACAACATTTTCATATTCAGATGTGTTTATGTATTAGTTTAATGCTACTCTTTTCCTTTGATAGGTGGAAGAGGGGGCAATCACAAAAATTCCTGAGAATTTGAACTCTCCACTTCATGGTAAGAATCATGTTTGATTCATGTAGAACTGCTTCATTTTTAGTTAAAAACTAGTGCTAAATTTCCCATGTCTTCGTGGAACAAGTGGAACGGAATGACGAGAAAGACGTGGTGGACAACACAAGAAGCTCAGAGTATGCTTTGCTGCAGCAACCCTTGCACGCCCTCCGAAACCCTTCTCCAGCACCGTGCAAAGAGCATGAACATAGAAACGTCTTTGATGCAGTTGGGGGCAAAATGAAAACAGAGAACAGAAAGGTCATGGTGAGGAGTTCTTACTTTCAGCATAAGTCTGACAATGAAACAGAAACTCGTCCATTAATGGAGGACACTGCTACTGTTTTATGTGCAAATAATTCTCCCGAGAGCTTTTCCTTTGATAAATTCAGTTATAAAGGCAGTGTCATGAAAAGGAAGGCTACTAATTTCAACAATAGTCACACAGTATGTGCAGTTTTACTCCCTGTCAACTTTAAATTTTTTTTCCCTTTTTTTTTTTTTCTTATACTAATATCCAGTGGTAGGCTAGGTTTGATTACATTACACCATTTTGATCTGATATTTTGTTTGTTTTGACTTTCTGCATCAGGAAACTAAGCAAACCAAGTGTGTGCAGCCAGATGCATCTAACTCTAAAAAAAGTATGTGTTATTGATTTAGTTCTAATCTGAATCAAGTACTCTTTTGTAACGTGACACAACAACAAACCCCAAAGGCGCTAGGTTCAAACGGAATATTCGGGAAATACCGAACAAGAATTTCCTGTAGAAATTGTTGGGATGGACACAAGAGAAGCACCCCTGAAACCACTTACGCCACCCAAGCTCCTGACATCCCAAGTAACCCTGTCGTAAGCATTTTCAAAATCTAGCTTGAGGACCACCTGCCACCCCTTCTGTCTTCTAACATCCTCAACCACCTCATTAGTCACTGGAGCTGCATCCAGGATCTGCCTCCCCCAGCAAATGCTCTCTAGTAGCGAAAAGGGCCTCATGAATTGCCCTCGCTAACCTATCTACTTTGAAATAATCTTGTACATAATTAAACTGAATTGCTCTTGGTAACCTATCTACTTTGAAATAATCTTGTACATAATTAAACTGATGGGTAAGACGTAGTGTCCATGACTCACAAACTTAACCTTTTCTGGGGGACAAGGAACTATAGCATTCATGCTCTTTCCAACCACACGGTTGTGCAAGAACTCGTTGACCTAATCGCAAGAAGGATGATGATGAAGAATTAAATTGGTTGTTTTTTTTTTTTTTATTATAAAATTTGAGTACTATATGAGTCAAAATAAAGTAGGGGGTTGTCATCACTTGTGCATCAAAAAAAGGTGCTCCTTATTGTGTAGTCAATGACAAAATTACTAAACTGAAGGGGGTATAACACCTTTTCATCCAACAAAGTATAAGGTTTATATTTATTTATTTATTTATTTTTTTGGGGTGTATTTACATTTTACCCAAACATCCTTCTAGTTTTTCGAAGACCAACTGTAGCCAACCAACTGTTCCCTGTATCCAAATGTGTAACTGCCCTGCCCATATTTGTTGGCTTATTGAAGATACATTTTTTATTTAAATGTAATCCAGTCGCACCTTGCGATTTAACTATTTGTTAGTCTAATATTTGATTTTCCATTATTCAATTCCCATGTGTTCATTCTTTCCTCTGCTTGTCCTTGTAAATTTGCTTGTTCAAGACAAAACTTCCCTTAATCTTGACGCTATTTCTGGGGTTCCTTCCATATGCTCAATATGGTTCTCACCTCAGGCAAAAACTCGGATGACTCATTCACTCATACAAAAGCTGAAGAAGGAAATTTTGGATGTAACATTTCTCACCTAAGCCAATATTCCGACATAGCAGAGAAGTCGATTGAAAATTTTGTTTCAGTAATATCATCATTCAGGTATTCCTCATCTGGTTCTCGTGCGAGTGGCCTCCGTGCGCCCCTTAAGGATGTGAAGAACACTCGCAATGATGGGTAACTTATTCACATTGTGGCAACAGTTATTGCTTTAGAATTCAGAAACTTGTAATGCTAGGCCCCATTATCGTAAAATTGTAACCTGTTTGTCGCAGGCCAACCGTTGAATTGGATTTCAGTAAGTTTGCATATCTACCAAACAATAGGAAGACTGCCTCAGCAACTCACAGAGACTAATTTTTGATATTTATGTCAACCGACGGTCCATGTGAGACATTTAGTTGCACTTGCAGCAGGTACTAAGAGAAGTCCTCATCTTTGATTCAATTTGTGTTACCTTTTACTAACTTTCTTTTTTCCCCTTTAGTTGTATTGATTGTTTGACCTGTCACAGCTTTCAAAATTTAAGGTATACTCAGAATGATCCCGGATGGATTGAGGCATTTGGTCATGCGGCTCTCTGTATCTCATTGATGTTCATTGTATCAATCTTCATTGATTTGAGATGGAAGCATCTATTCTTTTATTTTCATTTATATGAAGCTCTCCCTGGTTGTCAAACTTTACCAGTAACTTCATCTCTGTAATCCTTTTGCTTTGGACTTTGAGAATGACTGGTGAGCTCGTTGTTGTATATTTTTGAATGTTTGGCGTGCCGAATATCAGGAATCTGTATGATCAGATGTTCAGTTTTGAAAACAGTTGTCTGAATGGAAATTCATTCGTTGCAATATTGAATGAAATTGCTCTACTGTATTTTTTTGATCCTCAGATCGAAAACATAAATGCAGCATTTTTCATCTGGCTGCTCTCTACTGATGGTACCCGCACATGGACGATGCTAAGAATCGAAGTTATCAAGGCATCGCCGAGGCATCACCTAGACAAGGCTGGCGCCTTCCAATTCCTTGTTGCCTTGTGTTCAAGGCAACAAGGCAACAAAGTGACAATACTAGCTTGTCAAGGTGCCCAGGCACAAGGCAACAAAGTGACAATACTAGCTTGTCAAGGTGACCTGGGATCCAGCTCCTCTGCTGGGACTTGCCAGCTGGCTCTCTGCTTCTCCAATTATAGAGTGACACGTGTTCATCTGGGCCTCACCAAATACTGTCCGCCCGTTGGGGGGAAGAAGAAGATTTTCCACTTCTCTCTCTTGTTCTTAATTAAATCTGTCTCCTCTTTTGCTATATTAAAGGCAACAAGTCACTTTTCACCGCCACGAAATATATCAATGCTTAATTCAACCCCCGACTTGTTAATTTATTCAAATAAATCCTTGAATAATTAATGCCACTCAATTAAACTTTTTTTAACGAAAATGCTCACATCAGCACTAACGGCGTCAGTTTTATGCCTTCATGTCGTGATTATATGGAAAATAAAAATGTAAAATCATGGCTAAAAAAGCCACATCACATCTTCAGCAACTAAAAAAAGTGACCATTTACTTTTATAGAAAGTGATTTAAAATGCATGTGCTCCTTCATCAAAAGTGGGCTAGAATTGAATCAAAACTTACTTCTGTCAATAACACGTGGTCTAGTGCCATTTTCTTCTCTTTAAAGGAATTTTGAAAAGATAGAAAGTTTTAAACTAGATAGGTGCGTGCATGCCCATATATTAAGGACTCACCTTATCGATTGGACGCATTCCGCTGAAGGCGGTCATGGAAGGTGCAGGCTTACTCTTCAACACAGCTGTTCCTGGGTTGATGGTTACTGTCGACTTCGTGGTAGAGCCGGTGTACTTGAAAATTTGTATGCCGTCACCAGATGCAATGGAAACTGCAGTGAGGACTTGGGCTTCCAGCGATGCTTCTTCCCAGAATGCGCGATTGTTTCATATGATGATTCCGGCGGCCCTGCCTGGCCCTCAGCCTCTCCTGGCCTTTTGCAGCCGTGCTTGTTGCGATATTTCTGTCACACAAGGCGACCTTTCCTTTGACCAGGTTCCGCGAAAGGGTGGTTGTGGGGTTTCAGTCTCTGTAGCAATACATTGTTACCATCCAAAGCAGTTTATGTCCCACTTATGACTCAAAAAGAAGAACAAAGAAAAGAGAATGTGTATGTGTGCATTGGGACTAATTATACCCGCCATAAACAAGCTGGTAGTTCTTCGACTGTGTCCCTGTATTGAGTTACCAGAAGAAACAAATTATTAAGAAACGTTATGATTAAGAAAACTCTAACGTTTGGAAAGTTTTCAATGTTTTGCCGTAATCGGGCGACTGTTTCCTAGCAAAATTTGAGGAAGGGAATTCTCGGTCAATGCTGCCAGCACCCAAAGTGATCGATGATGGGGCTGTGCTCTGCACACTTTTGGGCTCGGGGTCATCGTTTCCGGCACCAGCAACAACAACGATGTTTCATTTGAGAGCATGGACTGCTCCCATGGCTGAGCTGTCATCACAAGGACTATACTGAGGAGTCCCTATAGCTGTAACTCCGACAGATCCTTAAAGTTTACGTCTCAAAGCTGCACATTTAGTTTTCTCCTTTGTATGTTTGGCTTACATATTGTTATTGCAACCAAATTACAGAAAACATCTCATAATCTTTTAGTAACTATAAAGTCCACACCGTCGCCAATGCATCGTCAATAGCAACGAGCGTGTAGAAATGTAATAGAATCGGAAGAGCTTTTCATTTTTATCTGACCGCTATCTATAATCCGAGCAACGACATCGCTGCGAAATTCGGATTTCCCAACCTTGTCTACGCCTGAAAATTCCGGAGACCTTGTAGCGTGGGCGGTGCACTTCTCCTTTCAGCTTGGAAACACTGATGCCACTGATTCCTTTTCTGTTAAACAAAGACAGAAACAAAGTACAAATCCAAATTTGCGTTTTCCAGATAAGGAAACCGTCCGTGTGAATGAAGGATTGTTTTTTTTTGTTTTTTTGTTTTTTTTGTTTTTTTTTGTGTGTTAGTTTACGAGATAGGTTGGAGGATTCATCTGGGATGAGCCTTGCGGCGAAGCCATCAATGCTATTCTTGTAACCGTATATGAGAGAGGTCCCGGCTTCATCTTCGGCTAAAAAATATACACACATCCGGTCGGTTGGATCGGATTATTATATTATTGGTGAATTGGTAAATTAAGAGTCTAACAAATTGTATTTATTTTAGTATTTTCACAAATTAATTAATGTTTGACAAAAATTCTAATTTCGAATTGAAAAATATATATAGAAGTCCTGACTATAAATGAAAATTGCTGGATGGGTTGGACAAGTTATAATCCGTCAAAACGAGTGAAGTGAGGGTCATATGATATGCTGATAAAAAAATGGGTCAATAATATTTTATGGGTGAGTTGGATGGAAGTATCTTACGAGCGGATCGAGCCGGTGATTCGTGTTGATCCCACCACACTATTAACAACGATTTAATTTATGAGCATGTCTCCCAATCAGTAAGAACATCCCACAAATTGGTACCCCACCCCACAGGAAAAAAAAAAAAAAAAAAGAAGAAAAACCAATAGTTTAATCCTAGCCCGTGAAAAACCTGTATCTATACTATTATAAAGTTAAAGGATCTTTTGGTTCAATCAATCATATATTTTTCTTGAAATTCTGTTAATATTCTCAAACATTGCTATTATTTACTTGCAGTTATCATATAACTATTCTTATTTTTACTCAAATACCACGATTATCATATAATAATTTATATTTTTTTTCCTTTTCATTGTAAAGGATCCAAAATAATTAATTTTTAATTATTTAATTAATTTAAATTTTTGTACATACACTTTTTAAGATATTATATATTGATCAAAAAGCTGTTAAGCTTGGGCTCCTTATGTGGGCCAAATGGGCCAACAATTTCAATTCCTCTAAGGCTAAGGTTCCATGCACTTCGATTTAGTTTTTTCTTAAAAAAAAAAAAAGGCCCGTGAGGTTTGGAATTCATACACGTGCACACCCCCTAACAAATATGAACAAAATTATCTGCGATATAACTAGAATAATCACTTTTATTTATATTTAAGAATTTGGGAATCCCACACGCACCGGTCGAAACTGGTGGACCCATTGGTAACGATGGACCAGACCTGGATAGAGGTAAGCACTTGGTATTTAGACTCAAGTATAAAAATTTTAACCATACGAATTGAGAGAATATGATAAAAATATAAATATAGCCAATTTTCATATAATTTGATGATAAATAGGACTCCTATCAAAATGATAAAGTACCAAAAGATCCAATACAATCATTTTAAAATTTTCACCGTTTAGTTGCTAGGTATTTAAAATTTTCACCGTTTAATTGCTAGGTATGTGTTAGCACAAATTATAGGAAAATTGGCCAATCATCGTATTTTTTCACATTCTTTCAATTCATATGGTTAGAATTTTCATAATGAGGTCCAAATGACTGGTGCTTGCCTCTTTCAGAGATAAGAAATATAAAAAACTTTTTAGATGCCGTTTCCTAACAAGAAATATAAGTAATAACTTCTTTTACATAATATATGAATCAAACCACATGCATTCAAATAAAATCATAATCTAAAGAGTTCCAAATACACCTCACTTTCAAATCAATCCATAACGCAATTTAAAATCTGAAACAGTTATAACATAGAATATAAAATTCAAAGCGTAGTCCAACTAAAAACCTTAAGGCTCATCTCACTATTTTTATTTTAGCATTATATAATAAATATTATATATAAGCTTAAAATAATCAGGTCTGAATCCACAATCAAGTTGGGATACATGGGACCAAACCTAGACCCATTTACAGACTCATAATCGGGTTTGAGTCTGGATTTCGGTCTAATTTGGTGAACCAGACCTAGCTAAGTGGGTTGGATCAAGGTCCAAACTCGACCCATTGGTGTGCTTAGGAAAAAGAAAAAGGAAATTGGGGAGGAGCAAAAAAAGAAAAGAAAACAAGAGGCACATGAAGCGAAAAAAGGGAACATGGACATCTACGCTAAACACATAGCCACGGGACTCCTTAAATCATGAGTTCCGTCACTCCTAGTGTACGACCTGAAGGCAAACCTTCGCCAGCAATGCCTGCCCACATTCCCATCATATATCCCTTCACTGTAATGCTGAAGTATCTCTTCTGACCAACCTTAGAGAAGGACAAGATACTCTGAGACAGACAGGATCACATAAAACCCCTCGGGTGCATCCACGGTCGCCGAGTACACACTCTTGGGTCTGCCAACGTCGGTCACTGTCCCCATTACTGTTACGGTGTGGTTGAGTCTAGGAACAGTGAGGGATGGATAATTCAGATTGTTAAACGGTGGAGGCACTTCAGAGCATTTAAACGAAGGGTCGATGTCTCGAGTCCCGTATCTGCAAAGGTAAAGAAGATGGTCCATACATGAGGTGCAGTGCACGAGTCCAGGAGCTGTGGCCTTTGTTGGTTGGAAGTAGTCCGCTCCATGCTGGAACGGATGCGCCAAGTAATGGCCATCCGAACGTTGTTTAGTTGTCGATTGCGAGAAAAGTTCCATAAATCCCTTAGAAGGAAACAAGAGAATTCGTACAAGTTGAAGGCATATTTTCAGGGTTGAGAAAATTAGCTAGTGTTAGTAGTTTTCTCACTTTTACCTGTGCTGGATTCTTCCCATTTTCTTGAAACTTGTAGGATATCACCCTGTAATGTTCCTGAAATACAGCTGAGGAAAATTTTTGTTTACTCGAAGAAATTTTCTTTGCACCAACAACTTCTTGTATGAGGATTGCCAAACTTGTGTTTTTTCTTGGTTTTATAACTCATAATAAAAGGAAAGTTTCTCGATCTTTAAATATTACTCAGGAAAACTTAACTAAAGAGCAGCAAACTTGTGAATTATCATGACACAACTTTAAGCATCTGAACTAACAACTAGTTTAGTTGGCGGAATAAAATAAAATAAGTATTATCCCCAAAGAGTAAATGAAATGAAATATCCTCCCACATGCTGAAATTTTGGCTACTTCCTCTCCTTGTGGAAGATAGAACACACAAGAGCAAGGGTCCTTCACTAAAACCAGCCTGCATAAACCTAACAAATCTAGCACTTTGACCAAGACCGTTCACGTCAAGCACTCTGTCTCTTTCCTCCATAGCAATGAACAGATTAATCATATCTACGTCCTCTCCAACATGCACTGAGCCAAGTTTCTTTCCAACATCCCAAGTGGCGATACCTTCATCCATAAGAATGTGATTTCTGTTCACGTACTGAAATATTACTGATTTTTCTTCCTTCTCGCTCATGTGGAACTGCAGGCTCTGTTCATTTCCGGAATGATAAATTCATTCCATACAGTTGAAAAAGAAAAATGGAAAATAATAAATTGAGTTAATAAAAATATTTAATATGTGAAAAGAATCAGAAAGAGAAAGGACAAAAGTCACCATCAATCCGAATAAGACACTGATACCTCCACTAGCCACGTCCTTTAATTTTTTTGAATTTACTTTTTTCTTGCTGATATAACACACAAAAAATTATTATATTATTATTACTTTAAAATTACATTTATTGTGTAATTTTCATTTTACATACATTTTTTTTATAGAATAAAAATTTTGGACATGAAGTCATTGTTTTATTTAGAGTTTGGTATTTTTACAATTATGGAGCACGGTAAATTTGATGGTCAAAAAGTTAATTTAAAAGAATTAAAGGGTGAGAATGTCTTTTTAATTTAAATTACATTTATTGTGTAATTTTCATTTTACATACATTTTTTTATAGAATAAAAATTTTGGATATGAAGTCATTGTTTTATTTAGAGTTTGGTATTTTTACAATTATGGAGCACAGTAAATTTGATGGTCAAAAAGTTAATTTAAAATAATTAAAGGGTGAGAATGTCTTTTTAAAAGTTATAGATGATATCTATATCTTTTTACGCAGGGAAAATTGCACTTAACCTCTCTATGGTTTAACCTAGTTGCAGAGAACCTCCCTGTGGTTTGGAAATCAGCACATAGCCCCCCTGTGGTTTCAATGGACTTACGGTTTGTCCTCCCACAAATATTTTTAGGGTGTTTAGGAGGAAACAAATATATTTTAGTTTCCCGAACTACCCCTTAACCAATTCCTTAACATCTGTCATAATGGTTCCGACAAAACAAATGTTTTATATTTCTTGTACGGCGGGAAAAAATGTTTCTTTTATTGAAAATACTAATATTGATAAAAGATATGACAAGAAAACAACTAATATATTTATTTTCCATATATTATGGTCGTGTAATTTATAAGACATTATAAGCTTACACTCTACAAAATACTGAAGCAGTTAAAATTCCAAACAATCACTACTTTAGTTTAAATCATTACAAAGACTGCCTTAGAAAAAAAAAGAAAAAGGAATCAAGCTCCATAAACATAGAGGAAAAAGAGCATTAACTTATTGCAATCCCCCATTGATTAGTAAAGCCTTAACTTATTTTAGACCATAGGGTATGATTGTCATTTTCGCATTTTCTGTTAACGGTGTTAATTTTTGCAAGTCCATTGAAACCACAGGGAGGCTATATGCTGATTTCCAAATTACAGGGAGGTTCTCCGCAACACGAGCAAACCACAGGGAGGTTAAGTGCAATTTCTCCTTTTACGCAATGAAAAACATGAGAAGTTGGAAAACTAGTTAAATTGTTAGATTAGATATGAATGGAAAGAAAAAAATTAGTTTGAAATTTAATTTAGGAACAGAATTCGGTGGTTTCCCGGAATTATTTCAGTCAACCGAGTTTGGTTATATCTTTTATGCAAAATTACACCATTTCCCCCTGAAGTTTGACCAAATTCTCAAATTCTCCCCCAAAGTTTAAATTTCACAATTACCCCCTAAACTAAAGATTTTTGCTCAATATTCTCCAACCATTACTTCTGCCATCAATTGTTGACGGCTTTGCATGTATAATAATAAAAATTAAACGTTCTCTTCTTCTCACTTTCCCCTGATTTCTGGTATTCTAATCAAAAGTGGACATGGGGCATTTCTTGAGGCACTGTGATGTGTTTGACAAAATGATGGTTTTGGGATTTACAAAAAAAAAAAGAAAAAAAAAGAAGAGGGATTTGAGAAGTTGGGTTTGGATTGAGATGAAGGAGATGGCTGTGAAGGACGATTTCGGAGTCTAGGGAGGAACATTGATGGTTCCCAAAAAGATTCAGTATTTTACGATTTTTTTCTTTATCTCTTGACTTCACATGATCACCTAAGAACTCAAGATGAATTCAAATGTGATATTTAGGATTAATTGGAGCATTGGAGGTCAGGCCTGATTTGGAGACGGATGGGGATGTAGATAACGGTGACTATGGGAAAGGTGAAAATGACTTTATAGGTTCTAGATGTATGAGGCTATCAAAAAGATTCCATGGGTTATGTGCCATAGCTCTCTTTGAATGAAGAAAAAACCTGTATGACTGGGTCAAGTAGAAGTTGTGGTCCATGACGAATGGTGGCGCCGAAGATGATGAGAGTATTTTAGAGAGTATTTTATGTGCAAAAACAGTCAACTGCTGCATATTGAGCACTAATCAATAGTCAAGGGGGTTGTTTGTCAAAATTAGAACTTTAGAAGGGGACTTGTTGGGGCCATTTTTATAATTTTGCCTTTTAATTACATCAATTGAGCATCAATTAATAAAATTATGGTTGAACAATGTAAGCTTCAAATGACTAACTTTGCAACTATTGTTTGTATATTTTATATGCCCACAGGACATTGAATTTAAAACAAAGGACCTACGCCAATGACACAGCCATGGGACTTCTAACAAGGTGAATTCCATCCTTCCAAGCGTACCACCCGAACGAATACTCCTCCCCCTCAATCTTGCCGATTCTGCTTATATCAATAGCCTTCACTTTGATGGTGAAGCTCCTCTTCTGGTCTACATAGCTGAAGAACAATGTCCTTGGTGAGATTTCAACTGAATATCCTGGAGGTGGCTCGACTAATGAGAAATAGGAGCTGTTTGCTCCACCGACATTCGTGACAGTCCTCGTCACGACCACCGTCTGCTTAAAATTGGGGATTGCAAGAGATGGATAATTGAGATTGTTCGAAGCTAAAGATTCGACGGGGCACTCGAAGGACGGGTCGACTTTACTGATTCCTAATCCGCAGAGGTAGAGCAGGTAGTCCTTATATGATGCGTCATACACAAGACCGGGATCCGCTGCAAAAGTTGGCTGGAAATGCCCTGCTCCATACTGGAAGGGATCCGCCAGACTGCCGGATGGATTGATTATAGGCAATCCAAGATTGTCCAGGGTACTAGCTGCTCCCAAATATGATAACACATTAAGAAACTGAAATCTAGAGCAACCACTAGGTACAATGTTTTGTACTTTTCATTTTACCCGTGGTCATGAGGGCAGATCTTATGGCGGCGCTACTCCAGTTTGGTTGGATGGCTCTGAGAAGAGCTGCAGCGGACGATACATGAGGGCATGACATCGAAGTACCCGACAAAATGTTGTACTTTACAATCCTGTGATCATCCTCTAACCTTGTGGGGCTATCCCCTTCACTCCACGCGGCCAATATGTTAAGTCCTGGTGCTATGATATCAGGCTGCTAATACAAATTATGATGTTTTATTTTTTAATGAAAGGAAATTGCTTTCTCTGAAACTTAATATTATGCATTAAGTTTTGTTTATGGGAATAAAATAACTACTTGATAGAAATATAATGTATAAGAATTAGTATATTATAATGATTGAGGAATTCACATGAGTTACAAGGGGAGTTGGTAATGAATAGCTATTACTATTTGTCATGAGTGGAATAGATAATTCCACATCCATTCTGTCCATAGGGCTTGAGAATAGATATTGCTCGCTTAATTCCCTTGTGCTAAATGTTACTTGAGCCTAAATATAGTTAATCAATCCTGTGTACGCCCTCCCACTAAAAAATAAGTAAAAAGTTTAAATCTTCTAAATCGTATTCAAGAATACCTTGAGGATTTGGGGATCGAGCACATTTGGACCCCTACTGCTGAAGGCCGCCATGAAGGGTGCCGGCTTGGCGTTCAAGAAAGTCTTTGCTGGGACGATGGTGGCAGTCGCATTCTCCGAAGAACGGATATAAGCGAGGATTTTTTCGGAATCCTTATAAGCCACAGCAGTAGCCGGAAGGACGTGGGGTTCGGCAGCAATCTCAACCGCATTTGTTGCGTAGTCCTCTAAGATGAACCCAGCAGCCCCAGCCCTCTTGGCCTCCATGCCTTTTCCGACCCTTGTTCCATTGCCTCTAAGGCACAACACAATCTTCCCTTTGGTCTTTTCGGGTGACAGTGATCCGGGGAGACATTGCCTGTGGCATGTTCATAAAATTTCGATAAACTTGTTCCGCAAAAGAATCACTAAATGAAGGAAATGAATGACCCGGAGTTTATAATTTGAAGAAAAAAAATGATTGAATACCCGGCGTTATAAGACTCTGGAACTTCTTCTGAAACTACGTCTGTTGCATAAACAAGCGGATAGTCCCCTTTTTCAAGTTGATATGGAGTAACTGTTTGTCCCTGATATAGAACCGAGTCAAAACAATGGACATAGGGTACTTGAGAATATAATCTGGAAATTCAGTCAAGTAGATCTGGATTCTCCCAGTTTATGACTCGAAATGGGTTCCTGTATATCACGTGTACCAAATTCAAAATCAACCATTCATTTTAAAATTTTCAACTTAAGTCCTACCCTTGCATCAGACAGCATTTCAAAGACCTGCAATTGATTTTGGAAGACATGGCATACATCACAGATGGGGAGAATACAAATTCACTCCACATTACTTCCTTATATTTGAATTTGGAACACATGTATATGCATCACAGAGATGGGAGAGAGGATGCAAATTTACTCCACATTGCTTCTTTATGTTTTCCACGGGCTTGCTTCAAATGTTGTTACACATCCTCTGAAATATAATTCCACGTTGATAATTCATAGGCCCCTCGATTAGTGAATAATCATGGTTCAGATATTAGGTTATTAACTCAAATTCCTATTAATTGGGTTTTTGTGCCAATGTAATTAGAATGCAAATTACTTTGGCGAAGGTATGCTGGGGTTATTTAGAGGACGCGACATGTTAGAGTATGAGAGGTGTTCAATGATGAGAAGGGCAAAGTGCAAAGGTTTGAGCCCGTGGGTGTGAAAAGGCTCGTGCCACCCCAGATAGTTATATCTCGACAGACAGTCCTATGTGTGCATTGTAGTCGGAAAACTTACCGGAATTGTGATGCGGTTTCCAAGCACCACTGGCGATGAGAATGTACGATCAATGCTGCTAGCGCCCACTGTGATGATCCACGGCCATGCGTTGGACAAAGTTGCCGGACTAGGACCAAGGTTCCCAGCACTACACGAGACTACGATGTCATGTTTGACTGCATGGAGCGATCCAATGGCTATAGCATCCTCTGCGAAGCCAACGCGTTGAGATCTCCCAAGCGACACGCTAAGAATGTGTACGCCATCGCCGATGGCATCGTCCATTGCAGCGAGCACGTCCTCCGTGAAACATGTGTTACCATCTTGTTTGGACTTGCCAGGAATGGCCCAACAAACTTTGTAAATCGCGAGACGTGCAAGGGATGCGCCGCCGGTGGCCGTGCCCATAGCGAATCCGCCCATAGCGGAGGCATTTGGAACACTTCGCCCACCAACAGTGGATGCCGTATGGGTGCCATGGCCGTCCCTGTCCCGAGGGGACAGGTAGTCAAGTGTTCTGTTTAGGGGACCGAAGTAAGCCTCGTAGCCCTTGAGGTAGAATCGAGCTCCGATCAACTTCCTAGAGCATAAAATATAGTATACGACATCAGGGGAGCCAGAAAGTTGGCCCAATGGCGGCACGGTTTAAAGGAAAACCATTCTACCATAATTTAAAATTAATTATACTGTGAGACCAATTGTCATTCATGGGGGATCCATATCATTGGATGTTTATGCAATAAAACTAACCGTGTTGAGCCCGCCTCTAGCGTTTAAGAGAAAGAGAGTTAGGGGCGTAACAGCAGTGTACAATAGGAGGTTCAGGTAGGCCACCCTCTCAAACTGGACTAGAATAAAGGAGGGTCGGCCCGGCTTGTGATTGTAGTCCGATAGCTATTCTTGCCCCAACTTAGCCGATGGGTTAATAATGAACAAAAGGCAACTAACCAATTTTCTTTGAAACCAAATGCTAAGAGATGTTTGATTCGTACATTTTGACAGAGTACATTGAACCCTCATACTTTTTCATACTTTTCTAATAGATAAGGTTCGAATTTTCATGTTGGAACGCATATTAATATCATAGGATGATAGTGTGCCTAACGCACATTACCGCTGCATCGTCAATTTCTCTATTAATAAAACCTTGCAGCTGATTACAATAATTAGTAGCCTCAAAGTTGTACAACAAGTAAAAAGGTGGCAACTCACAAGAATTTTAAGTTCGATGTCTATTATAGATCATGCGTGGGATAGAAAAAGGCCCAAGTGGAAGAGGTCGGAAGAGAGAGACAAAACCACGAAAGCCTTAAATCATTGAGCATTAGACTAATAAAAAGGTCACAAGACACCCATAGGAGATGAAGAAGAAGCCTAATGGCGTTAAAGTAATGGTCGAAAAAGTTCCCAGTTTGATCAAAGTGGTCAACTGGGCGTCATAGTGGAGGGTCCAGCACAGTGAACATTATAAAAAGTTCAACCCAAAACAGCAGTAAAACGACGCCGTAGGGCAACATGTAGGCCCATTCCATGGCCCCACATTGATTCATGCCTAAATTGATGCTTTGGGAACGATGTGTGCAATTTTGGAATCTGAGGTTGTATAAAGATAAGTGAATCTTTTATAACCATCAAACTAATTATTGGATTTTTCAAATCATATTATATATATATATATATATATATATATATATATGGTTGATGGAACACATGCCTGTTACAATGGGATGAGTTAAATTCATCACCAACTTCACAAATCCCCTTCCATGCCGTTGGAATGGGTCTCATTCCTTCGTCATTGAAGCTCTTTGATTCTGGCCATACACCTACACAATTTACACGCATTACACCCACCGCAAATATCCTAAAATTCACAAGCAAATAAATACAACATTCAAGTTATCTTTATTGCTAATAGCAAAATTAATTGAAATAATTAAAGAAGGTGATGAGAACGGGACTCACATAAGTCACCAATATAAGAAAATAAAAAATAATACTCCTCCCTTAATAAACAGGAAGGGATGAGCATTGGTTATATTAATTAGGAGTAATTACCAGAGTCCATAACTCCAACAATGACTTCACTTCCGTATCTTGCTCTCACTAGCATGTCTTCTCCTTCTTCTTCACCGATCAAGCCCGCGAACACCCACGACCTCGTCGTGTGGGGGACATACTCCCCCGGTCGGCTCGGAAACACCGATATCACTTCTTCCATCTCTGGTTCAAATATACAGGGAAAGAAAAAAAAGAAAAAAGAAAAAACTGTTCTCAGAATTGACCAGTGTGACCATTTCCATCAGTAGCTACAAATGTTATTTTGGCTAATCCAAAGCACACGCACAGAACGCATACGGAGAGATGTTGCGTGGACTTGTTTCATTACATACCGGATAGCTTGGAGGATTCATCCGGGGTGAGCTTTGCGGCGAAGCCATTGATGCTGTTCTTGTAACTGTATACGAGGGAGGCTCTGGCTTCTTCCGCTGTTCCCTTCACCGTGAGAAGGTAGGAGTGGTGGGCTTCTTCAATTTCCTCGAAAGCCTTCTCTCCAGTGTGCTGTCCAAAGTACACTATGTACACCTATGCCATCGGTAACCAATTAGTAATTTTACAAAATCTAGAAAAACAAAAAATAAAAGTAAATCCTTGTTACTGTAAAGAACAAAATAATTTAGGAGGACGACCTGCTGATTTACTGATGAAGAAGCGGAGAGGGGAAGAAGCAAGAGGAGAAGAGATATTATGTGAAGTTCTTTCATTGTGTTCTCAAATGGGAACTTCCTCGAGGCGATGGGTGCTTGTATTTTATCTTATTGTGAAGTGATATGGTCGGCCTTCAAATTTTTGATGGAATTAGGAACGGTTGTTACGAACGGTCTCCTGATTTGTCGGAATCAAGAATGATCACTCCTTGTACAGATTCTGTAATTGAGAGATAAAAACAGAAAACTGTTAAATTAATTAGATAGCTTAGGCACAAACCAGATCGCTCTCTTTAGACGATTCGCGCCTACTGTGGGTAAACTGGAGTAATAGTATTTCCAACGTGTTGTCCTGGGATACGAAGGCTAAAAGTTTGAACGATTATTTGATTACTCAACAAAGAATCGAATGAAACTCACAACACACCCACACCATACTCAAGAAACTCAAGAACACCAAGAAAACTTCTCTTTGAGAGAGCAAGTAAGGAGAAGAAGAGAGGGAATAAGAGTTGTGATTTCCTCCTCATAGGCTTGGCCTTTTATAGGCATGGGAAGGACTCCTCATAATGACTATCATAAAAGCAAAATTAATATTGAAATAAATTAAATAATAAATAAAAAAAAAATAAAAAACATAATGACAATGAATTTTGCAATTTAAACAAATTAAAAGGTGTGTAATAAAAAACCATTATAATCATTATAAATTCTTATTTATTAAGAGTTTAAGATTGATAATTCCAACATGAAGGCTTCACTTACGTGGGAAATTATATATTTTATATTTTAACAGATTCCTTCTTCCACGTGGTGAAAGGGGAATCCCAGGAGCCAGTCAAGAAAATTACTTTTCTTTCGTTTTGTTTGTCGTTGACTTAAATTACAGGATTTGTCCTTACAAAAGGGAAACTAGTTCCAACATTTTCTGCGAGCCAAGCACCGTCTGCTATCATTAAGAAAAAGAAAAACAGGAAAAAAAAAAAGAAGAGAAACGGGTAATTATGATCTACTTCTATCTAAAAGTAGGGGAGGTCTGTATTAGAGATTTACTGCGCGTCCGATTTTAAAATTTATGGAAAATTATACCAATCCTCCTTGAACTATAACTGAAATCTTGAATTCTCCTGTAAAGTTTAATTTAGACAGATTGCCCTATAAGTTAACGGTTTCTCATCGATTCCCACCAGTGTCATGCGTTCGACTATTTTGCATGGGTTTCTTCATGTGTTAAACATATGATTGCCCCTTGTAATAAAATTCTCTAATCAACTCTATTTAGAACCTTAAATTGAGGGAAAAAATGAGAAGAAAATAAGAGGATTTAAGAATTTTAGTTGAATGATTGAGAGGTTTCTCTCGTTTTTTCTTCTAATTAGGATTGTAAATAGGAAGAATTTCAGAATTTTATCTCAAGTGGCAGTCACATATTTAATTCATGAAAAAATCTGTCTAAAACTGACTGGAATGACGATGGTGGAAATTGATAATAAATTTATAATTTAAAAGGTAATTTATCAAAATTAAAACTTTAAGGGAAAACTCTGTATTTAGATCATAGTTCGGGGGTATTAATATATTTTTCCTTATATTTATGCATATTTACAACTGTGTGCGGCTCAATTTTATTGAATTCAGCGAAAAGCAAAATCTTTAGTAAAGGTGGGGCAACCTGCGCTGGCGCACTTTATGGATGGGCGAACAAATTCTGTTTATACTTTTATTTTTTCATTTAGGGAGAAGAGACTATATAGTGATAATGTGTTTAACTTATTTATATTGAATAAGCTTTTAATGAGCTCAAACAAACCTATTCAAAGTGTTTGGTGCAACTTTTGAATGGCCTTTCAAGGTCTTTGAGTGAATTGAACAAATTTCGAAATCCAATTCTCATTCAAAGGCAAACGACAAAATTATCCTCGACTTTTTTAAAAAATTACTGCATGTGTCTCCCTTACTTTTCCTCTCGCAGCAATCTCTCCCCCCTCCCCCCCTCTCTCTCTCTCTCTCTCACGTTTCCACCACCTCCTTGAATCCCAGCAACCCAGGACGGCGACCCCCTCCTCCACCGCTGCTACCTACAATGGTCACATATCTCAATCTCATGTTTCCTTGTTTCATTTTTCAGATTCGGAGATATGGGGACTCAAATCTAGGGTTTGTATTATTCTATTTTTCTAGATTTGGGGGATTTGTGGTTCTATTGTTCTATATATGGGTAGAATTTTCAAAAACGAGTTCAAGTGCTCTAGGTATCGAGTTTGAAATATTTAAACTGCTGCCTCCAACCAGCATACATAAAATATATATAAAGTTTTTTGGGTTAATAGGCTTTGACCTATAAAGCCTGATGACTCTCTACATATTTATGTAGCTGATATTTAGAGCATACATAACACAATAAAAAGTATCCTCATATTTAGACGATTTCAAAAAATAAAAAATAATGACTGGTTGGAGTATATTGAATGAAACAAGAAGAAATAATTTGCAGACAATGATGGTTGCGTGAGGCTAAGATTGTGAGCAAGGAAAAAAGAAAAGCACGCATATTATATGTGGGGATATGTAGCCTTTTGTGCATGAAGATGAGATTGTGAGCAGGAAAAGCACAGATATTGCAAAAGGTTGCTTCATCCCCCACGATATGCATGCGCACTGAGTGATGTATTTATAAATTACCACTACGAAGGTTAATTTTAACTATTACTACTCTGTGAGGTAAAGTACTAACTTTGTCTAATAACAATAATAATATTGATGACTATCAAAAAGCAAAGCAGCTCAACATAATCCCCACTTGCCCTACCTATGAATGGAGAGCAAATTACCACTGCTCAGGTTAATTTTGACTATTACAACCACTCTACGTGGTAAAAAAAAAAAACCTTTGGTTACTCATAATAATATTGACGACTATTATAAAGTTAAGCAACTCAACCTAATCCTCACTTGTCCTACCTATGAAAGGAGAACAAATTACCACTATCTTAGTTAATTTTGACTATTACCACTCTATAAGGTAAAAATAATAATAATAATAATGTTTCATAATAATAATAATAATATTAAGAACTATCAAAAAGCTAAGCAGCTCAACATAATTCTCACCCGCGCTGTCCATGAAACGAGAACACAACAATGAAAATGTAAACCACATGGCACTAACCCAAACCACAAAAGGTAAAGCTAATTTAGAAGTTTGATTTGCGCCCTGAGTGGTATACTTATAAATTACCACTATCAAGGTTAATTTTTACCATTACCACTCTACGAGGTAAGGGATGGACTTTGTTTATTTATAATATAATAATATTGACGACTATCATAAAGTTAAGCAGCTGCAGCTAATCCCACTTGTCCTATTACCACCCCATGCGGTAAGGGACGAACTTTGTTTATTTATAATAATAATAATATTGACGACTATCATAAAGTCAAGCAGCTGCAGCTAATCCCACTTGTCCTACCTATGAGTGGACAGCAAATTACCCTTGCTCAAGTCAATTTTGATTGTTACCACCACTTTACGAGATAAAAAAACAAACTTTGCTTAATGATAATAATATTGACGGCTATCATAAAGCTAAGCAACTCAATCTAATCCCCACTCACCCTACGTATCCTATGAAGGAGAACAAATTACCACTATCTTGGATAATTTTGATTATTACCACTCTAAGAGGTAAAAAAATAAACGTTGTTTAATAATAATAACAATAATATTGATGGCTATCACAAGGCTATGCAGCTCAACTTAATCCTCACCCGCTTTGCCAATGAAAGGGGAACACAACAATGAAAATGTAAACCACATGACACTTATATTTATTATAAACCCTTAACCCAATGCAAACAAATAAGATTCATTGCCAGACTACCTTATATTTTGTCCCAATGAAAGGAGAACACAACAATGAAAATATGGAGTACCACATGACACTTATATACACTTTGCTCCCCCCGCGAAAAAAAAAAACCACAAAAGGTAAAGATAATTTAGCACCCTGAGTGGGGTATTAAGAAATTACCACTATCAAGGTTAATTTTAACTATTACCACTCTATGAGGTAAAGGATGAACTTTGGTTAATAATAATAATAATAATAATATTGACGACTATCATAAAGTTAAGCAGTTCCTCCTAATCCCCACTTGCCAAACCTATGAGTGGACAACAAATTACCATTGCTCAAGTCAATTTTAACAATTACCACCACTCTATGAGGTAAAAAACAATCTTTGGTAGATGATGATAATAATATTGACGACTATTATAAAGCTAGGCAACTCAATCTAATCCCCGCTTGCCCTCCCTGTCCTATGAAAGGAGAACAAATTACCAATATCTTGGTTAATTTTGATTATTACCACTCTATGAGGTAAAAAAAAATAAACATTGTTTAATAATAATAATAATAATCTTGATGACTATCGCAAAGCTAAGTAGCTCAACTTAATCCTCACCAGCCTTGCCAATGAAAGGGGAACACAACAATGAAAATGTAAATCACATGGCACCTATATTCATTATGAACCCTTAGCCTAATGCAAACAGATAAGATTCATTGCCAGACTACCTTATATTTTGTCCCAATGAAAGGAGAACAAAACAATAAAAATATGGAGTACCACATGGCACTTATATACACTTTGCTCCCCCCGCGAAAAAAAAAAAACCACAAAAGGTAAAGATAATTTAGCACCCTGAATGGGGTATTAGGAAATTACCACTATCAAGGTTAATTTTAACTATTACCACTCTAAGAGGTAAAGGATGAACTTTGGTTAATAATAATAATAATAATAATATTGACGACTATCATAAAGTTAAGCAGCTCCTCCTAATCCCCACTTGCCAAACCTATGAGTGGACAACAAATTACCATTGCTCAAGTCAATTTTAACAACTACCACCACTCCATAAGGTAAAAAACAATCTTTGGTGGATTATGATAATAATATTGACGACTATTATTAAGCTAAACAACTCAATCTAATTCCCGCTTGCCCTCCCTGTCCTATGAAAGGAGAACAAATTACCAATATCTTGGTTAATTTTGATTATTACCACTCTATGAGGTAAAAAAAAACAAACATTGTTTAATAATAATAATAATAATCTTGATGACTGTCGCAAAGCTAAGCAGCTCAACTTAATCCTCACCAGCCTTGCCAATGAAAGGGGAACACAACAATGAAAATGTAAACCACATGGCACTTATATTCATTCGGAACCCTTAGCCTAATGCAAACAAAAAAGATTCATTGCCAGACTACCTTATATTTTGTCCCAATGAAAGGAGAACACAACAATGAAAATATGGAGTACCACATGACACTTATATACACTTTGCTCCCCCCGCGAAAAAAAAAAACCACAAAAGGTAAAGATAATTTAGCACCCTGAATGGGGTATTAAGAAATTACCACTATCAAGGTTAATTTTAACTATTACCACTCTATGAGGTAAAGGATGAACATTGGTTAATAATAATAATAATAATAATATTGACGACTATCATAAAGCTAAGCAGCTCCTCCTAATCCCCACTTGCCAAACCTATGAGTGGACAACAAATTACCATTGCTCAAGTCAATTTTAACAACTACCACCACTCCATGAGGTAAAAAACAATCTTTGGTGGATTATGAAAATAATATTGACGACTATTATAAAGCTGGGCAACTCAATCGAATCCCCGCTTGCCCTCCCTGTCCTATGAATGGAGAACAAATTACCAATATCTTGGTTAATTTTGATTATTACCACTCTATGAGGTAAAAAAAACAAACATTGTTTAATAATAATAATAATAATCTTGATGACTATCGCAAAGCTAAGCAGCTCAATTTAATCCTCACCAGCCTTGCCAATGAAAGGGGAACACAACAATGAAAATGTAAACCACATGGCACTTATATTCATTATGAACCCTTAGCCTAATGCAAACAAAAAAGATTCATTGCCAGACTATCTTATATTTTGTCCTAATGAAAGGAGAACACAACAATGAAAATATGGAGTACCACATGGCACTTATATACACTTTGCTCCCCCCTCGAAAAAAAAAAACCACAAAAGGTAAAGATAATTTAGCACCCTCAGTGGGGTATTAAGAAATTACCACTATCAAGGTTAATTTTAACTATTACCACTCTATGAGGTAAAGGATGAACTTTGGTTAATAATAATAATAATAATAATATTGACGACTATCATAAAGTTAAGCAGTTCCTCCTAATCCCCACTTGCCAGACCTATGAGTGGACAACAAATTACCATTGCTCAAGGCAATTTTAACAATTACCACCACTCTATGAGGTAAAAAACAATCTTTGGTAGATGATGATAATAATATTGACGACTATTATAAAGCTAGGCAACTCAATCTAATCCCCGCTTGCCCTCCCTGTCCTATGAAAGGAGAACAAATTACCAATATCTTGGTTAATTTTGATTATTACCACTCTATGAGGTAAAAAAAATAAACATTGTTTAATAATAATAATAATAATCCTGATGACTATCGCAAAGCTAAGTAGCTCAACTTAATCCTCACCCGCCTTGCCAATGAAAGGGGAACACAACAATGAAAATGTAAATCACATGGCACCTATATTCATTACGAACCCTTAGCATAGTGCAAACAGATAAAATTCATTGCCAGACTATCTTATATTTTGTCCGAATGAAAGGAGAACACAACAATGAAAATATGGAGTACCACATGGCACTTATATACACTTTGCTCCCCCCGCGAAAAAAAAAAACCACAAAAGGTAAAGATAATTTAGCACCCTAAGTGGGGTATTAAGAAATTACCACTATCAAGGTTAATTTTAACTATTACCACCCCATGAGGTAAAGGATGAACTTTGGTTAATAATAATAATAATAATAATATTGACGACTATCATAAAGTTAAGCAGCTCCTCCTAATCCCCACTTGCCAAACCTATGAGTGGACAACAAATTACCATTGCTCAAGTCAATTTTAACAATTACCACCACTCTATGAGGTAAAAAACAATCTTTGGTGGATGATGATAATAATATTGACGACTATTATTAAGCTAAACAACTCAATCTAATCCCCGCTTGCCCTCCCTGTCCTATGAAAGGAGAACAAATTACCAATATCTTGGTTAATTTTGATTATTACCACTCTATGAGGTAAAAAAAAACAAACATTGTTTAATAATAACAGTAATAATCTTGATGACTATCGCAAAGCTAAGCAGCTCAACTTAATCCTCACCAGCCTTGCCAATGAAAGGGGAACACAACAATGAAAATGTAAATCACATGGCACTTATATTCATTATGAACCCTTAGCCTAATGCAAACAAATAAGATTCATTGCCAGACTATCTTATATTTTGTCCGAATGAAAGGACAACACAACAATGAAAATATGGAGTACCACATGGCACTTATATACACTTTGCTCCCCCCGCGAAAAAAAAAAACCACAAAAGGTAAAGATAATTTAGCACCCTGAATGGGGTATTAAGAAATTACCACTATCAAGGTTAATTTTAACTATTACCACTCTACGAGGTAAAGGATGAACATTGGTTAATAATAATAATAATAATAATATTGACGACTATCATAAAGTTAAGCAGCTCCTCCTAATCCCCACTTGCCAAACCTATGAGTGGACAACAAATTACCATTGCTCAAGTCAATTTTAACAATTACCACCACTCTATGAGGTAAAAAACAATCTTTGGTAGATGATGATAATAATATTGACGACTATTATTAAGCTAAACAACTCAATCTAATCCCCGCTTGCCCTCCCTGTCCTATGAAAGGAGAACAAATTACCAATATCTTGGTTAATTTTGATTATTACCACTCTATGAGGTAAAAAAAAACAAACATTGTTTAATAATAACAGTAATAATCTTGATGACTATCGCAAAGCTAAGCAGCTCAACTTAATCCTCACCAGCCTTGCCAATGAAAGGGGAACACAACAATGAAAATGTAAACCATATGGCACTTATATTCATTATGAACCCATAGCCTAATGCAAACAAATAAGATTCATTGCCAGACTATCTTATATTTTGTCCTAATGAAAGGAGAACACAACAATGAAAATATGGAGTACCACATGGCACTTATATACACTTTGCTCCCCCCGCGAAAAAAAAAAAACCACAAAAGGTAAAGATAATTTAGCACCCTAAGTGGGGTATTAAGAAATTACCACTATCAAGGTTAATTTTAACTATTACCACCCTATGAGGTAAAGGATGAACTTTGGTTAATAATAATAATAATAATAATATTGATGACTATCATAAAGTTAAGCATCTCCTCTTAATCCCCACTTGCCAAACCTATGAGTGGACAACAAATTACCATTGCTCAAGTCAATTTTAACAACTACCACCACTCTATGAGGTAAAAAACAATCTTTGGTGGATGATGATAATAATATTGACGACTATTATTAAGCTAAACAACTCAATCTAATCCCCGCTTGCCCTCCCTGTCCTATGAAAGGAGAACAAATTACCAATATCTTGGTTAATTTTAATTATTACCACTCTATGAGGTAAAAAAAAACAAACATTGTTTAATAATAATAATAATAATCGTGATGACTATCGCAAAGCTAAGCAGCTCAACTTAATCCTCACCAGCCTTGCCAATGAAAGGGGAACACAACAATGAAAATGTAAACCACATGGCACTTATATTCATTATGAACCCTTAGCCTAATGCAAACAAATAAGATTCATTGCCAGACTATCTTATATTTTGTCCTAATGAAAGGAGAACACAACAATGAAAATATGGAGTACCACATGGCACTTATATACAATTTGCTCCCCCCGCGAAAGAAAAAAAACCACAAAAGGTAAAGATAATTTAGCACCCTAAGTGGGGTATTAAGAAATTACCACTATCAAGGTTAATTTTAACTATTACCACCCCATGAGGTAAAGGATGAACTTTGGTTAATAATAATAATAATAATAATATTGACGACTATCATAAAGTTAAGTAGCTCCTCCTAATCCCCACTTGCCAAACCTATGAGTGGACAACAAATTACCATTGCTCAAGTCAATTTTAACAATTACCACCACTCTATGAGGTAAAAAACAATCTTTGGTGGATGATGATAATAATATTGACGACTATTATTAAGCTAAACAACTCAATCTAATCCCCGCTTGCCCTCCCTGTCCTATGAAAGGAGAACAAATTACCAATATCTTGGTTAATTTTGATTATTACCACTCTATGAGGTAAAAAAAAACAAACATTGTTTAATAATAACAGTAATAATCTTGATGACTATCGCAAAGCTAAGCAGCTCAACTTAATCCTCACCAGCCTTGCCAATGAAAGGGGAACACAACAATGAAAATGTAAACCACATGGCACTTATATTCATTATGAACCCTTAGCCTAATGCAAACAAATAAGATTCATTGCCAGACTATCTTATATTTTGTCCGAATGAAAGGACAACACAACAATGAAAATATGGAGTACCACATGGCACTTATATACACTTTGCTCCCCCCGCGAAAAAAAAAAACCACAAAAGGTAAAGATAATTTAGCACCCTGAATGGGGTATTAAGAAATTACCACTATCAAGGTTAATTTTAACTATTACCACTCTACGAGGTAAAGGATGAACATTGGTTAATAATAATAATAATAATAATATTGACGACTATCATAAAGTTAAGCAGCTCCTCCTAATCCCCACTTGCCAAACCTATGAGTGGACAACAAATTACCATTGCTCAAGTCAATTTTAACAATTACCACCACTCTATGAGGTAAAAAACAATCTTTGGTAGATGATGATAATAATATTGACGACTATTATTAAGCTAAACAACTCAATCTAATCCCCGCTTGCCCTCCCTGTCCTATGAAAGGAGAACAAATTACCAATATCTTGGTTAATTTTGATTATTACCACTCTATGAGGTAAAAAAAAACAAACATTGTTTAATAATAACAGTAATAATCTTGATGACTATCGCAAAGCTAAGCAGCTCAACTTAATCCTCACCAGCCTTGCCAATGAAAGGGGAACACAACAATGAAAATGTAAACCATATGGCACTTATATTCATTATGAACCCATAGCCTAATGCAAACAAATAAGATTCATTGCCAGACTATCTTATATTTTGTCCTAATGAAAGGAGAACACAACAATGAAAATATGGAGTACCACATGGCACTTATATACACTTTGCTCCCCCCGCGAAAAAAAAAAACCACAAAAGGTAAAGATAATTTAGCACCCTAAGTGGGGTATTAAGAAATTACCACTATCAAGGTTAATTTTAACTATTACCACCTCATGAGGTAAAGGATGAACTTTGGTTAATAATAATAATAATAATAATATTGACGACTATCATAAAGTTAAGCAGCTCCTCCTAATCCCCACTTGCCAAACCTATGAGTGGACAACAAATTACCATTGCTCAAGTCAATTTTAACAATTACCACCACTCTATGAGGTAAAAAACAATCTTTGGTGGATGATGATAATAATATTGACGACTATTATTAAGCTAAACAACTCAATCTAATCCCCGCTTGCCCTCCCTGTCCTATGAAAGGAGAACAAATTACCAATATCTTGGTTAATTTTGATTATTACCACTCTATGAGGTAAAAAAAAACAAACATTGTTTAATAATAACAGTAATAATCTTGATGACTATCGCAAAGCTAAGCAGCTCAACTTAATCCTCACCAGCCTTGCCAATGAAAGGGGAACACAACAATGAAAATGTAAACCACATGGCACTTATATTCATTATGAACCCTTAGCCTAATGCAAACAAATAAGATTCATTGCCAGACTATCTTATATTTTGTCCGAATGAAAGGACAACACAACAATGAAAATATGGAGTACCACATGGCACTTATATACACTTTGCTCCCCCCGCGAAAAAAAAAAACCACAAAAGGTAAAGATAATTTAGCTCCCTGAATGGGGTATTAAGAAATTACCACTATCAAGGTTAATTTTAACTATTACCACTCTACGAGGTAAAGGATGAACATTGGTTAATAATAATAATAATAATAATATTGACGACTATCATAAAGTTAAGCAGCTCCTCCTAATCCCCACTTGCCAAACCTATGAGTGGACAACAAATTACCATTGCTCAAGTCAATTTTAACAATTACCACCACTCTATGAGGTAAAAAACAATCTTTGGTAGATGATGATAATAATATTGACGACTATTATTAAGCTAAACAACTCAATCTAATCCCCGCTTGCCCTCCCTGTCCTATGAAAGGAGAACAAATTACCAATATCTTGGTTAATTTTGATTATTACCACTCTATGAGGTAAAAAAAAACAAACATTGTTTAATAATAACAGTAATAATCTTGATGACTATCGCAAAGCTAAGCAGCTCAACTTAATCCTCACCAGCCTTGCCAATGAAAGGGGAACACAACAATGAAAATGTAAACCATATGGCACTTATATTCATTATGAACCCATAGCCTAATGCAAACAAATAAGATTCATTGCCAGACTATCTTATATTTTGTCCTAATGAAAGGAGAACACAACAATGAAAATATGGAGTACCACATGGCACTTATATACACTTTGCTCCCCCCGCGAAAAAAAAAAACCACAAAAGGTAAAGATAATTTAGCACCCTAAGTGGGGTATTAAGAAATTACCACTATCAAGGTTAATTTTAACTATTACCACCCCATGAGGTAAAGGATGAACTTTGGTTAATAATAATAATAATAATAATATTGACGACTATCATAAAGTTAAGCAGCTCCTCCTAATCCCCACTTGCCAAACCTATGAGTGGACAACAAATTACCATTGCTCAAGTCAATTTTAACAATTACCACCACTCTATGAGGTAAAAAACAATCTTTGGTGGATGATGATAATAATATTGACGACTATTATTAAGCTAAACAACTCAATCTAATCCCCGCTTGCCCTCCCTGTCCTATGAAAGGAGAACAAATTACCAATATCTTGGTTAATTTTGATTATTACCACTCTATGAGGTAAAAAAAAACAAACATTGTTTAATAATAACAGTAATAATCTTGATGACTATCGCAAAGCTAAGCAGCTCAACTTAATCCTCACCAGCCTTGCCAATGAAAGGGGAACACAACAATGAAAATGTAAACCACATGGCACTTATATTCATTATGAACCCTTAGCCTAATGCAAACAAATAAGATTCATTGCCAGACTATCTTATATTTTGTCCGAATGAAAGGACAACACAACAATGAAAATATGGAGTACCACATGGCACTTATATACACTTTGCTCCCCCCGCGAAAAAAAAAAACCACAAAAGGTAAAGATAATTTAGCTCCCTGAATGGGGTATTAAGAAATTACCACTATCAAGGTTAATTTTAACTATTACCACTCTACGAGGTAAAGGATGAACATTGGTTAATAATAATAATAATAATAATATTGACGACTATCATAAAGTTAAGCAGCTCCTCCTAATCCCCACTTGCCAAACCTATGAGTGGACAACAAATTACCATTGCTCAAGTCAATTTTAACAATTACCACCACTCTATGAGGTAAAAAACAATCTTTGGTAGATGATGATAATAATATTGACGACTATTATTAAGCTAAACAACTCAATCTAATCCCCGCTTGCCCTCCCTGTCCTATGAAAGGAGAACAAATTACCAATATCTTGGTTAATTTTGATTATTACCACTCTATGAGGTAAAAAAAAACAAACATTGTTTAATAATAACAGTAATAATCTTGATGACTATCGCAAAGCTAAGCAGCTCAACTTAATCCTCACCAGCCTTGCCAATGAAAGGGGAACACAACAATGAAAATGTAAACCATATGGCACTTATATTCATTATGAACCCATAGCCTAATGCAAACAAATAAGATTCATCGCCAGACTATCTTATATTTTGTCCTAATGAAAGGAGAACACAACAATGAAAATATGGAGTACCACATGGCACTTATATACACTTTGCTCCCCCCGCGAAAAAAAAAAAACCACAAAAGGTAAAGATAATTTAGCACCCTAAGTGGGGTATTAAGAAATTACCACTATCAAGGTTAATTTTAACTATTACCACCCTATGAGGTAAAGGATGAACTTTGGTTAATAATAATAATAATAATAATATTGACGACTATCATAAAGTTAAGCATCTCCTCTTAATCCCCACTTGCCAAACCTATGAGTGGACAACAAATTACCATTGCTCAAGTCAATTTTAACAACTACCACCACTCTATGAGGTAAAAAACAATCTTTGGTGGATGATGATAATAATATTGACGACTATTATTAAGCTAAACAACTCAATCTAATCCCCGCTTGCCCTCCCTGTCCTATGAAAGGAGAACAAATTACCAATATCTTGGTTAATTTTGATTATTACCACTCTATGAGGTAAAAAAAAACAAACATTGTTTAATAATAATAATAATAATCGTGATGACTATCGCAAAGCTAAGCAGCTCAACTTAATCCTCACTAGCCTTGCCAATGAAAGGGGAACACAACAATGAAAATGTAAACCACATGGCACTTATATTCATTATGAACCCTTAGCCTAATGCAAACAAATAAGATTCATTGCCAGACTATCTTATATTTTGTCCTAATGAAAGGAGAACACAACAATGAAAATATGGAGTACCACATGGCACTTATATACACTTTGCTCCCCCCGCGAAAAAAAAAAACCACAAAAGGTAAAGATAATTTAGCACCCTGAATGGGGTATTATGAAATTACCACTATCAAGGTTAATTTTAACTATTACCACTCTATGAGGTAAAGGATGAACTTTGGTTAATAATAATAATAATAATAATATTGACGACTATCATAAAGTTAAGCAGCTCCTCCTAATCCCCACTTGCCAGACCTATGAGTGGACAACAAATTACCATTGCTCAAGTCAATTTTAACAATTACCACCACTCTATGAGGTAAAAAACAATCTTTGGTAGATGATGATAATAATATTGACGACTATTATAAAGCTAGGCAACTCAATCTAATCCCTGCTTGCCCTCCCTGTCCTATGAAAGGTTAATTTTGATTATTACCACTCTATGAGGTAAAAAAAATAAACATTGTTTAATAATAGTAATAATAATCTTGATGACTATCGCAAAGCTAAGCAGCTCAACTTAATCCTCACCAGCCTTGCCAATGAAAGGGGAACACAACAATGAAAATGTAAACCACATGGCACTTATATTCATTATGAACCCTTAGCCTAATGCAAACAAATAAGATTCATTGCCAGATTATCTTATATTTTGTCCGAATGAAAGGAGAACACAACAATGAAAATATGGAGTACCACATGGCACTTATATACACTTTGCTCCCCCCGCGAAAAAAAAAAACCACAAAAGGTAAAGATAATTTAGCACCCTGAGTGGGGTGTTAAGAAATTACCACTATCAAGGTTAATTTTAACTATTACCACTCTATGAGGTAAAGGATGAACTTTGTTTAATAATAATAATAATAATAATATTGACGACTATCATAAAGTTAAGCAGCTCCTCCTAATCCCCACTTGCCATACCTATGAGTGGACAACAAATTACCATTGCTCAAGTCAATTTTAACAATTACCACCACTCTATGAGGTAAAAAACAATCTTTGGTGGATGATGATAATAATATTGACGACTATTATTAAGCTAAACAACTCAATCTAATCCCCGCTTGCCCTCCCTGTCCTATGAAAGGAGAACAAATTACCAATATCTTGGTTAATTTTGATTATTACCACTCTATGAGGTAAAAAAAAACAAACATTGTTTAATAATAATAATAATAATCTTGATGACTATCGCAAAGCTAAGCAGCTCAACTTAATCCTCACCAGCCTTGCCAATGAAAGGGGAACACAACAATGAAAATGTAAACCACATGGCACTTATATTCATTATGAACCCTTAGCCTAATGCAAACAAATAAGATTCATTGCCAGACTATCTTATATTTTGTCCTAATGAAAGGAGAACACAACAATGAAAATATGGAGTACCACATGGCACTTATATACACTTTGCTCCCCCCCCGAAAAAAAAAAACCACAAAAGGTAAAGATAATTTAGCACCCTAAGTGGGGTATTAAGAAATTACCACTATCACGGTTAATTTTTACTATTACCACTCTATGAGGTAAAGGATGAACTTTGGTTAATAATAATAATAATAATAATATTGAAGACTATCATAAAGTTAAGCAGCTCCTCCTAATCCCCAGTTGCCAGACTTATGAGTGGACAACAAATTACCATTGCTCAAGTCAATTTTAACAACTACCACCACTCTATGGGGTAAAAAACAATCTTTGGTGGATGATGATAATAATATTGACGACTATTATAAAGCTAGGCAACTCAATCTAATCCCCGCTTGCCCTCCCTGTCCTATGAAAGGAGAACAAATTTTAAATATCTTGGTTAATTTTCATTATTACCACTCTATGAGGTAAAAAAAAACAAACATTGTTTAATAATAATAATAATAATCTTGATGACTATCGCAAAGCTAAGCAGCTCAACCTAATCCTTGCCAGCCTTGCCAATGAAAGGGGAACACAACAATGAAAATGTAAACCACATGGCACTTATATTCATTATGAACCCTTAGCCTAATGCAAACAAATAAGATTCATTGCCAGACTATCTTATATTTTGTCCTAATGAAAGGAGAACACAACAATGAAAATATGGAGTACCACATGGCACTTATATACACTTTGCTCCCCCCGCGAAAAAAAAAAACCACAAAAGGTAAAGATAATTTAGCACCCTGAATGGGGTATTAAGAAATTACCACTATCAAGGTTAATTTTAACTATTACCACTCTATGAGGTAAAGGATGAACTTTGGTTAATAATAATAATAATAATAATATTGACGACTATCATAAAGTTAAGCAGCTCCTCCTAATCCCCACTTGCCAGACCTATGAGTGGACAACAAATTACCATTGCTCAAGTCAATTTTAACAATTACCACCACTCTATGAGGTAAAAAACAATCTTTGGTAGATGATGATAATAATATTGACGACTATTATAAAGCTAGGCAACTCAATCTAATCCCTGCTTGCCCTCCCTGTCCTATGAAAGGTTAATTTTGATTATTACCACTCTATGAGGTAAAAAAAATAAACATTGTTTAATAATAGTAATAATAATCTTGATGACTATCGCAAAGCTAAGCAGCTCAACTTAATCCTCACCAGCCTTGCCAATGAAAGGGGAACACAACAATGAAAATGTAAACCACATGGCACTCATATTCATTATGAACCCTTAGCCTAATGCAAACAAATAAGATTCATTGCCAGATTATCTTATATTTTGTCCGAATGAAAGGAGAACACAACAATGAAAATATGGAGTACCACATGGCACTTATATACACTTTGCTCCCCCCGCAAAAAAAAAAACCACAAAAGGTAAAGATAATTTAGCACCCTGAGTGGGGTGTTAAGAAATTACCACTATCAAGGTTAATTTTAACTATTACCACTCTATGAGGTAAAGGATGAACTTTGTTTAATAATAATAATAATAATAATATTGACGACTATCATAAAGTTAAGCAGCTCCTCCTAATCCCCACTTGCCATACCTATGAGTGGACAACAAATTACCATTGCTCAAGTCAATTTTAACAATTACCACCACTCTATGAGGTAAAAAACAATCTTTGGTGGATGATGATAATAATATTGAAGACTATGATAAAGCTAGGCAGCTCAATCTAATGCCCACTTGCCCTACCTGTCCTATGAAAGGAGAACAAATTACCAATATCTTGGTTAATTTTGATTATTACCACTCTATGAGGTGAAAAAATAAACATTGTTTAATAATAATAATAATAATCTTGATGACTATCGCAAAGCTAAGAAGCTCAACTTAATCCTCACCCGCCTTGCCAATGAAAGGGGAACACAACAATGAAAATGTAAACCACATGGCACTTATATTCATTATGAACCCTTAGCCTAGTGCAAACAAATAAGATTCATTGCCAGATTATCTTATATTTTGTCCTAATGAAAGGAGAACACAACAATGAAAATATGGAGTACCACATGGCACTTATGTACACTTTGCTCTCCCCGCAAAAAAAAAAACCCACAAAAGGTAAAGATAATTTAGCACCCTGAGTGGGGTGTTAAGAAATTACCACTATCAAGGTTAATTTTAACTATTACCACTCTATGAGGTAAAGGATGAACTTTGGTTAATAATAATAATAATAATAATATTGACGACTATCATAAAGTTAAGCAGCTCCTCCTAATCCCCACTTGCCATACCTATGAGTGGACAACAAATTACCATTGCTCAAGTCAATTTTAACAATTACCACCACTCTATGAGGTAAGAAACAAACTTTGGTGGATGATGATAATAATATTGACGACTATGATAAAGCTAGGCAGCTCAATCTAATGCCCACTTGCCCTACCTGTCCTATGAAAGGAGAACAAATTACCAATATCTTGGTTAATTTTGATTATTACCACTCTCTGAGGTGAAAAAATAAACATTGTTTAATAATAATAATAATAATCTTGATGACTATCGCAAAGCTAAGCAGCTCAACTTAATCTTCACCCGCCTTGCCAATGAAAGGGGAACACAACAATGAAAATGTAAACCACATGGCACTTATATGCATTATGAACCCTTAGCCTAATGCAAACAAATAAGATTCATTGCAAGACTATCTTATATTTTGTCCTAATGAAAGGAGAACACAACAATGAAAATATGGAGTACCACATGGCACTTATATACACTTCCCCCCCCCCCCCCCCCCCCCCCCCCCGCGAAAAAAAAAAACCACAAGAGGTAAAGATAATTTAGCGCCTTGAGTGCGGTATTAAGAAATTACCACTATCAAGGTTAATTTTAACTATTACCACTCTATGAGGTAAAGGATGAACTTTGGTTAATAATAATAATAATAATAATAATATTGACGACTATCATAAAGTTAAGCAGCTCCTCCTAATCCCCACTTGCCATACCTATGAGTGGACAACAAATTACCATTGCTCAAGTCAATTTTAACAATTACCACCACTCTATGAGGTAAGAAACAAACTTTGGTGGATGATGATAATAATATTGACGACTATGATAAAGCTAGGCAACTCAATCTAATGCCCACTTGCCCTACCTGTCATATGAATGGAGAACAAATTACCAATATCTTGGTTAATTTTGATTATTACCACTCTATGAGGTGAAAAAATAAACATTGTTTAATAATAATAATAATAATCTTGATGACTATCGCAAAGCTAAGCAGCTCAACTTAATCTTCACCCGCCTTGCCAATGGAAGGAGAACACAACAATGAAAATGTAAACCACATGGCACTTATATTCAATGTGGACCCTTAACCTAATGCAAACAAATAATATTCATTGCTAGACTATCTTACATTTTGTCCCAATGAAAAGAGAACCCAACAATGGAAATATGGAGTACCACATGTCACTTATATTCATTATGAATCTATAGATTTTAAAGTACAATCTTAAAATTTTATATTGCTATGGGTATAGCTTGAACCCCTAACTTAACGCAGACAGATAAGATTCATTGCCATCAATGTATCTTATACTTTGTAGTAATACAACCAACAAAATATCAAAAGTACATAAGTCATTCTTTGGAAAAAAGATTAAAATGCATAAAAAGTCAGCATGCGAAGTGAAAAAAGAAAAAAAAAAAAAAACAAACGAGAAGAAAAATATAACAATAATAAGCAAAAAAATGTTTTTTAAAATTCATCAATTTCAACTAAAAAACACACGAATGGTACAGCAATAGTTAATGGATTCACACAACAAACCAGCCAAAAGACTCGGGCATAGCACCTGTAATAATCCATTATATTTATTATATCTATATGAAAGCAGAAGATGACCTTGCTGTGTGGCAGCTTCTGTGCCCCCCTCCCTCACTCCCCATTAATAAAAAGTGTCATGTGGCGCTATAACAGGAAAAATAAAAAGCTATTATGCAGAAAAACGGAAGGACATAATAAGATGTAAATCACGAGAAATACTAATAATAAAAATATACACCAAAATGTAAAAAATACTGAAATAATTAAAATATACAAGGTATTGAAAAAGAACGAATGCATTATAATGCCTAAAAAGAACGAATGCATTATAATGCCTAAAAAAAATCACAAAAAAAATCGAGAAGATGATAATTAGCTTATATACTTACATATATATATAATACATATTAAGGGAAAAAAATGCATCGCCTTCGGTTAAACAAATTGGTATTTCATAGACCTCTTATCACCTATTGGTTTGAGATTATGATGAAAGTACAACTCCATGCGTGTACACATGAACCAGATGACGGTAAATGCTTAGGATGAATAGGTTTTGTATTTCCAAATATCATGAAAATTAGCATGTCTATGGTATACTATTTCTATCCATATAGTTCAAATTGTTTAAAAATGTATCAAAACTAAAAAAATTGTAAAACTGCACAGGAACCGCAAACTTTTGGACTGGAGAGGATCCAAATCAGAATTTGTGACCCCTCATTAGGGATGGAGCTACTAAGGGGGAGCCCATTACTTTTTGAGAAAAAATAAATCACCCTTGTTATTCTTCATAATTACAAGTCTATCGACCTCCCTTCTTGTTTTACACAAAAAATTCCAAATTCTTATGTTTCATCATAATTATAATTCTAGCCAATTCTGTTTCCCCATATTTGTTTCCTGACCTCACTTTCCTCCCCTAATCACAACTCTAACTTAAATCTCAGCCCCTTATTTTAGGTAATTTTTCTTGATGGCCACCTTTAGTATACCTTTTTTTTTATTAGTAATTAACCTTTATATTAATAGAAATAAAAGAGAAAATCTCAAATAGGAGCACAAAGCACTCATGCCCAAAAGCAGCAAAGAAAAAGAAAAGAAAAATAAGAGAAAAAAGAAAACGAGGCCAGAAACCATCAAAAGCAAAAAACAAAAAAAAAAACAGTCAAAGATCAAAAGACAAACATATAATGCATCAAGAAATTATATACCCAATTAAAAAAACGCATGAGATTCTACGCTAAAACGGGAGAACCCAATGCAGGAAACAAGAGCATCATAGAAAGATATCTACAAGATAGTTTGAGGAAGACCCCACCATGCACAAGTCATATAAAAAGTTCATCATGCTTCAAGCCTTTTAAGGTGGGAAGGTTGGACTTTGGCAACGGTATTGACGGAGGCTTAGATTATAAGGGAGTCCCTGAACCAACCAGAGAATCTCCTATGGTTCCATTCTCGACTCCTAGAGATAGCTTCTCGGGGATCATCTGTAGGTCTATAAGTAGCAAGATGGTAAGATACATTGCACAAATTTAAAAATATAAATATAAATTTTTCTCTTAAAGGAGGAACCAAAGGAAAGGTGATCTCAGGATTCCTTCATTAGTAACTAAAAATTATATTTTCTCTTTAAATATTTATAATTTACTTGTAGTAAGAGAAAGATTCTCCTCATAGGGTGAGGACTTTTTTTTTTTGGGGGGGGGGGGGGGGGGGGAATCTCACTTGGCTGTTTTTCCCACCCAAAAACATTTTCCTCTTGCTGTGTAAATATATTAATAAGTTTTTATTTTATTTTTCTCATCCCCATGAATGGTGAAATGGAAAAGATGTAGTGTCATGGCACTTATATTCACTATGAATCCACATATTTTAAAGAAAAATATTAAAATTGTGCATTGTCATAACTAAGGCTTGAACTCATGACCTAATGTAAACAAATAAGCTTTATTTCCGTTAGGCTACCTTGTAAATAAATGCACCGAAATGCCAAAAGTAGACATGTTACTCTAAGGAAACAAAACTAAAATGAATAAAGTGTTGAAAGGAAAAAAAAAAAAAAAAAAAAAAGAAGAAAAAATGATATGAAAAACATAATAATAATAATTAAAAATACACATTGAATGATTAAAAAATTGTAAAAATGCATCAATTTCAACTAGAAAACACACGAATAATACAACAACAGTTAAAAATTTCACTCCTTCCATTAACAACAAAAGGGCCATAGGCCCGGGCATGATGCGAGAAAAGTAAAAAGACGAAAATGTGTAAAAGATAAGGGGAAAAAACTCAAAATTGAAAAATTGAAAAATAATTAAAATAATTATTGAAATTGACACACTATTGGAAGAAAAGTCAAAAAGTGCAAAAATGAAGCTCCAAAAAATGAAAAATCATCCAAATAGAAAAGTCGAAAGATAAAATTCCAATGACGAAAAAAAAAAAAAAAAAAAAGGTAATCACTGTTCTTTCTACCTGATTTACCCTTGTCCTTTTGGATTTCCTAAGGTTATGTTTGAGTAGGGTAAGGGACTTTGATTTGAAAAGTGTATTTGAATTCAGATTCACCCATTTGGATACCTTATAAAAAAGAATTTGAAAATTCAGGGGATTTTGAGTGTATTTACACTCTTTCAAATCCCCTCCATAAATAACATCTGAAAATGTATTATTTTAAAATTCCTCCGATGGACATATTTCTAAAATTTTCATATTGGCCCTAGATGATTTTAGAAATTATAATTTTTTCCATCAACTTTATATAATGTTTAGCTTGATCCTCAAATTTCCATATGTCCCCAAAATATTTCAGTTTGGTCCTTGAACGTTTGATAGATTTTAGTTTGGTCCCTGATTTTTTGAAAATTTCAATTTAATTTTTAAACTTTCAAATTTGGTCTTTCGAATTTTGAATAATCCTCGGTACAAAACCTCCTACCCAGATCACAAGATTTGTAAATCTAAAATTTCTAAATCTTGGTATTTGAAAAATCATTGGTATTCATAAATATCCTATCCAAACGACCTAAACAATTTTAGCTTATTTGAGTAATTTTGTCACCGGTCCATCATCTTGTGGCTGGTGCACAACCTGTGGTTTAGATGTTTAAATTTTCAACTTATGAGAAGAAAAACTATGCACAAAATGTCTCTTAAACTTTTCTCTTGTTCCCAATGTCGTCCTTTAACCTTAATTTTTAGGAATTTGATCCCTAAACTTCCTCTTCATTCTCATTTTGGTCCAAATGTGGATGAATTTCAATTTTTTATTAAAAAAATATGACATGACAGCTGAGTCAGCATCTTCTGTGGCAAAAAAGAGAGGCAGAAATGTCAAAATACATTTCAAACTTTACTCTGGATCACGATTTGGTTCTCCGCCTTGAAGGGATCCTGTAACTGCCAAAAAAAAAAAAAAAAAAGCAATGGAGATAGACATAATAAATTTGTGAGGGCCTCGGCTCATGAATAGTTAAATTTAAAACAATTCATCATTTTAAATGAGTGAATTGGCCCAGTGTGATTCTCACATTTTACACCAACACCTAAACTTTGATCAAGACGAACCTTCCTATTAGTGCAACCACACTCATACTCCTTGAGAAAGATGATTTGTCGGACGCAAGAATAGAAGAAAGTAAAATTTGTTCATTTTAATCAAGAAGAAAAGTCGTTTCTTTCATTTCTTAATCCTTTCCTTATGTTGGTCCAAACTTAAGGGTAATTAAGTTTAATGTCAAGTAAGTGGCTCTTTGACTTGCAATGGTTTAATCTCTAACTCTCCGCCTCCCACAATTTAACCCTATTATTTGATTAGGGTCCAGCCAACCTTATGAAATCAAATGCTAAATAATGCCATCCTTAGGAACAAGTTTGTATATTATTTGTAACGGGCATCAAGGATATACCCCGAAACGGCATACTTATTACAACTCTTGTAGTTTAGAAAATATCAAGGGAAAAAGAAAAACCAAAAACAAATAAGAGGCCCATGATGCGAAAAAGGGAACATGGACATCTTTGCTAAACACATAACCATGGGACTCCTTACATCCTGAGTTCCGTCACTCCAAGTATACGACCCGAACGCAAACCCTTGCCAGCAATGCCTGCCCACGTTCCCATCACATGCCCCTTCACTCTAATGGTGAAGTTTCTCTTCTGACCAAACTTATTGAAGAACAAGATACTGTGAGACAGACAGGTTGACATAAAACCTCCCGGTTGCATTCACGGTCACCAAGTATAATCTCTTAGGTCTGTCGACGTTGGTCACTGTCCTCATTACGCTCACCGTGTCTTTGAGTCTAGGAATAGCGAGGGATGGATAGTTTGGACTGTTAAATGGTGGAGGCACTTCTGGACGCTTAAATGAAGGGTCGATGTCTCGAGTCCCGGATCGGCAAAGGTAAAGAAGATAGTCCGCACATGACGTCTAGCACGAGTCCAGGATCTGTGGCCTTTTGTTGGTTGGAAATAGTCCGCTCCATGCTGGAAAGGATCCGCCAAGTAATGGCCATCCAATGTTGTTTAGTTGCTCACTCATGTATTGAGACGAGGAAACTTCTATAAATCTCTTTTCTTGTAGTATTAGAAGTTATTGAAATGGTCACAATAACATAATTTCATCCACATGGTGATGAAAGCCAGGGGCTTCCATCCCAAGACCAATTAACATCTCATTAATTAATTAATGGCACTGTGAGTCTCCTATGTGGGATTATATTCTCAATACTAGTATTTATTATATATCTAATATGATGGCTGCGTCATAGATGTCCTTAAGAGTGTTTGGATCTACAAGATTTGGACCTCTGCTCGTGAAGAAAGGAATGTAGGTGCAGGCAAGCTTTGCAGCACTGGATCTGCTGGAATAACGGTTGCTGTCGCCTTCTTTGTTGCTTTTATATAAGAGAGAAATTTTAACGCATTGTCAGGAAGCACCGTGGTCGCCGGGGCATCCTGACGTATCCAGTGTCTGAAAGCCACACCATTTTCGCGGATCAGTCCTATGGGCCCCTACCCTTTTGCCTCCATGCCTTGAGCAACACTTGATCCGGGGCAACCTGTGAAAGAGAGCATGATCTTTCCTCTGGCTTTCTGGAGTGAAAGATGTCCAGGATATCCTATTGTATATGTTCTAACATATGCTATATAAATATGAACCAAGTTGATTGTACTCATTAACCTAAAACCCTTATAAAGCCTTAAACTCTAACGAAAGATAACCAGGAGCTCAATAGTTGTGGCAATCACAAACCTAATTAACCATTGGCTGAAAAATAAGCAACTGAAAGATAAGGAATCATTTGAAAATCAAATCTAGGAGTAAAATTCTTTGCTTAGTTTGGTGGTAGTAGCATGAATGCCAAATTCTTGATGTCAGGCAGGGTCAAAGGTTTGAATCACTGGAAAAATTTCCCAGGCGGTTTGACCCATTTCTGTCCTGTTTCATCTTTCATTTCATTTTTTTTTTTCAATGTTTTGGAACCGTTTGTGCGCTCTTGAGAGCTTTGAGAGGTTGTCTTGTGGGCGTAATTATGGTTCCGGTGCTAGGCTGAGCAAATTCCTTTGCCAATCTCCAATTTGTGCAATGAGATGTGAGCGAATTGAGGTTTCATTTAGTGGTTTATTTACCAGCTAGGTTTCTTGTGGGGTGCGCACTACGGCAGAGCCATTGATAAAGTTCTTGTGTTTGTACACGGTAGAGGCTTTGGTTTCTTACTCTGTTTCTTTCACGGTGAGAAGATACGAGTGATGAGTGTCTTCAATTTCATGCAGAGACTTATATCCAGGAACCTCTTTTATTTTCAAATAATTCGGCGGAACCAATTGATAAGGATCTCCATTCACAAGGACTGCAGGAAGGTCATTTATGAGATACAATCTTCTATTTTCCTTTCCGACAAAGATGCTGCTTCCACGACCCGAACCAATAACTTTTAGGTCTCAAAAGATTAATGTTATCATTACTGCTTTTTAACACTCGCTCTAATTCAATTTTTAGACTTCGTTCTCCATTTCTACGACTCAAACCAGTAACTTTATGGTCTCAAAAGATAACTGTTGTCATTGCTGCTTTTTAACACTCGCTTTACTTTGATTCTTAGACTTTGTTGTATTATATTACTATTTATTATATTTCACGTAAATCTGGATTTTTTTTTATTTTTTATTTTATTTTTTCTTTTGAGTTAGAATTCCAATAAAAAGCTGGCACATGCACGTATGAAATATTGGGCATGGAGCAACAACATGAAGGACTCAATAGGGTCAAGTGTCATATTTTTATTCTATAATATTGATACTCGTCATTTGCTTAAAACTCTTCAACTCCAACATTCCTATTTAAACTCTCCATCAGCAAATGCTTATTATTTAAAATAATGGATGGGCTTATTAGTGCTTTGTATATATGTTTTATTTATTTATATTGGGTGGAGGCAGCAAGGCCGGGGAAAAAAAACCCTACAAAATGCTAAAGCCCAAGGAAGCCATGGAGCTAACAAACATCTAAAATATTGATATTTACTTAAGACGGCTCCACTCCCGCCTTCTTATTTAAACTCTTGCTCGAATGCTTATCATACAATATTCATCCACCTTATTTACTTCTAATGCTTATCATGTAATAGAACTCTTTTATACGTGAGTAAGATTTATCACTATAATTATATATATATATATATCGAGTCGTACACTTGGAGTAATGGAACTCATTGGGTGAGGAGTCCAATGGTGATGTCTTTGGCATGAGAATTGCCAAACTTGTGTTTTTTCTTGGTTTTATAACTCATAATAAAAGGAAAGTTTCTCGGTCTTTAAATATTACTCAGGAAAACTTAATTAAAGAGCAGCAAACTTGTGAATTATCATGACACAACTTTAAGCATCTGAACTAACGACTAGTTTAGTTGGTGGAATAAAATAAAATAAGTATTATCCCTACAGTGTAAATGAAATGAAATATCCTCCCAAATGCTGAAATTTTGGCTACTTCCTCTCCTTGTGGAAGATAGAACACACAAGAGCAAGGGTCCTTCACTAAAACCAGCCTGCATAAACCCAACAAATCTAGCACTTTGACCAAGACCGTTCACGTCAAGCACTCTGTCTCTTTCCTCCATAGCAATGAACAGATTAATCATATCTACGTCCTCTCCAACATGCACTGAGCCAAGTTTCTTTCCAACATCCCAAGTGGCGATACCTTCATCCATAAGAATGTGATTTCTGTTCACGTACTGAAATATTACTGATTTTCCTTCCTCCGCGCTCATGTGGAACTGCAGGCTCTGTTTGTTTCCCGAACGTTAAATTCATTTCATACGGTAATAAAATAATAATAATAATAATAAATTAAGTTAAGAAAAATAACTAAAATTTGAAAAGAATCAAAAAGAGAAAGGATAAAACCATTAATCCAAATACGACACTGATACCTGCTCTAGTTACGTCCCCTAATTTTTTCGAATTTAGTTTTTTTTTTTCCATCATAAGTTGGGATATAACAAAAATAGAAATATTGTGTTATTATTACTTTAAAATTACATTTATCTTGCTATTTTCATTTGTCATACATTTTTTATGGAATAAAAATTTGTGATATGAAGTAATTGTTTTATTTAATAAAAGTGGGAACTGATAAGAGTTTGGCATTTTTATAATTATGGAACACAATAAATTTAATGGTCAAAAAGTCAATTTAGAAGAATTAGAGGGTGCAAGTATCTTTTTGAAAATCCCCAAGGATATCAGTGTCCTTTTACATAAAGAAAATTATGAGAAGCTGGAAAACGAGTTAAATTGTTAGATTAGATATGAACGGAAAGAATAAAAATAATCTGAATTTTAAATTTGGGAAACAAAATTCAGTGATTTCCCGGAATTATTCAGTATTTTACGATTTTTCTCTTTTATCTCTTGACTTCACAAGATGACCTAAGAACTCAAGGTGAATTCAAATATGATATTTAGGATTAATTGGAGCATCGGAGGTTAGGGTAGTAGTTGGCCTGATCTGGAGACGTATGGGGCTGTAGATGATAGTGATTATGGGAAAGGTTCTAAATTCATGAGGTAATTGAAAGAATTCCACGGGTTATGAGCCGTAACTCTTTGAATGAAGAAAAAACATGTATGATTGCGTCGAGTAGAAGTTGTGGTCACGCTTCATGGGGCCATTGCTATAGTTTTGCCTTTCAATTACATTAATTAACTCGGTTGTTCTAGGTAATTTTTACCAATTTTTTGGATTTTTTTAATTTACACCTCACGCATTTTATATGAGTTGCACGTCATGTAATATGGGTAAGGTGCAATTTGAAAATTTAATAAATTGATAGAAATGCCCTGGAATAGCTGGTTTATTATAATTATAATCAACAATTAATAAAATTATGTTCGAACATAATAAAACAGTCACCATCTATCCACTTTCACCACTATCAGAACTTTTAATTTTATGGATTCCCAGGACAAGATTCTTTCTTTGTTTTTTGAATTCATACGAGGAAAAGAGAAAAATTAGATAAATTAACTTAGTTTTTCAGAGAAGGTAACTCGAATTTATTTGAGTCCATGACTTGAACCCAAGACCTAATCATAATCGGAGCAATGTAAGCTTCAAATGATCAACTTTGCCATTATTGTGTGTATATAATTTATATACACAAGACGTTGAATTTAAATGTGGTTGGCCCAAAAATAAAGGACCTATGCCAATGACACAGCCATGGGACTTCTAACAATGTGAATTCCATCACTCCAAGTGTACCACCCAAAAGAATACTCCTCCCCCTCTTTCTTGTTGCTGCTGCTCGTATCATTAGCCTTCACTTTGATGGTGAAGCTCTTCCGCTGGCCTACGTAGCTGAAGAACAATGTACTTGGGGAGATTTCAACTGCATATCCTGGAGGCGGCAACACTAACGAGAAATACAAGCAGTTAGTGCAACCGACATTCGTGACGGTCCTATTCACAATCACCATGTGGTTGAGTTTGGGGATTGCAAGAGATGGATAATTGAGATTGTTTGAAGCTGATGATTCAATGGGGCACTCGAAGGACAAGTCGACTTTATTGATTCCTAATCCGCAGAGGTAGAGGAGGTAGTCGGTATATGATGCATCGTACACAAGACCAGGATCCGCTGCAACCGTTGGCTGGAAATGCCCTGCTCCATACTGGAAGGGATCCGCCAGATTGCCGGATGGATCTGTTATAGGCAATCCAACATTGTTCTGGATACTAGCTGCTCACAAATATGATAACACATCAAGAAAACTGAAATATGGAGCAACGACTAGGTACAATGTTTTGTACTTTTCATTTTACCCGTGGTCATGAGGGCAGATCTTATGGCGGCGCTACTCCAGTTCGGTTGGATGGCTCTGAGAAGAGCTGCAGCAGATGCTACGTGAGGGCATGACATCGAAGTACCCGAAAAAATGTTGTACTTTACAATACTATGATCATCCTCTAACTTTATGGGGCTATCCCCTTCACTCCACGCGGCCAATATGTTGAGTCCTGGTGCTGTGATATCAGGCTGCAAATAGAAATTATGATGTCATTTTTTTTTTACGGAAGGAGATTGTTTTCTCGGAAACTTGATATGGAGCATTAAGTTTGGTTTACAAGAATGGAGTAACTATTTGATTGAAATATAATATGTAAGAAATAGTACTCCATGGACCATTAGTAAAATGATTAAGGAACAACTATTCATATGAGCTGCGATGAATAGTGGATAGTATTCGTCATGAGTGGAATAGATAATTCACTATATGCTCTATCCATAGTCCTTGAGAATAAATATTTCTCACGTACTTCTCTTACGGTTAATGTTACTTGAGTCCAAAAATAGTTATTCAATCTTGGGTAAGCCCTCCCACCAACGAATAAGTAAAATGTTTAAATCTTCTAAATGGTATTAAAGAGTACCTTGAGGATTTGGGGATCGAGCACATTTGGACCCCTGCTGCTGAAGACAGCCATGAGGGGTGCTGGCTTGGTGTGCAGGAGTGTCTTTGCTGGGACGATGGTGGCGGTCGCATTCTCCGTAGAATTGATATAAGCGAGGATTTTTATGGAGTCCTCGTAAACCACAGCAGTAGCCGGAAGGACATGGGCGTCGACGGTAATCTCATCTGCATTTATTGGGTTGTTCCCTAAGATAAACCCAGCAGCCCCAGCCCTCTTGGCCTCCATGCCTTTTCCAGCCCTTGTTCCATTGCCTCGAAGGCACAACACAATCTTCCCTTTGGTCTTTTCGGGTGACAGTGATCCGGGCAGACATTGCCTGTGGTATTTTCATAAAATGTCGACAAAGTTGTTTTGCAAAAGAATATCTAAATGAAGGAAATAAACAACCCAAAGTTTATAATTTGAAGAGAAAAAATAATTGATTACCCAGCGATATAAGACTTTGGAACGTCTTCTGAAACTATGTCTGCTGCATAAGCAAGCGGATACTCCATTTCTGTAAGCTTATGTGAAGTGACTGTTTGCCCCTGATACAAATACAAGTAAAAACAACGAATCATAAATCATAAGACAAGGATAGGGTAATTGAGAATATAATCTCGAAATATAGTCAAGTAGATTTAGATCCTCCCAGTTTATGACTTGAAATGAGTTCATGTATACCACATATACTAAATTCAACATCAGCCATTCATTTTAAATTTTTCTTCAAATTAAGTCCTACCCTTGCATCACACAGCATTTCAAAGACCTGCAATTGAATTTGAAACACATGCATCACAGAGATGGGAGAGCACACGAATTCACTCACACATTGCTTCCTGATGTTTTCCACGTGCTTGCCTCAAATGACGTTACACATCCTCTGAAATATAATTCCACATTGATAATTTACAGGCCCCATGATTATTAAATAATCATGGTTCATATATTAGGTCATTAACTCAAATTCCTATTAATTGGGTTTCTTTTTGTGCCAATGTAATTAGAATGCAAATTACTTTGGCGGAGGTATGCTGGGCTTATTTAGGGGACGCGACATGTTAAAGAGTATGAGAGGGCAAAGTGCAAGGGTTCTATCTCGACAGACAATCCTATGTATGCATTCTAGTCGAAGAATTTACCGGAATTGTGATGCTGTTTCCGAGCACCACTGGCGATGGGAATGTACGATCAATGGAGCTAGCGCCGACAGTGATGATCCACGGCCAGGTGTTGGACAAAGTTGCCGGACCAGGACCTGAGTTCCCAGCACTGCACGAGACTACGATGTTGTGTTTGACTGCATGCAGCGATCCAATGGCTATAGCATCCTCTGCGAAGCGAAGGGGTCGAGAACCCCCAATCGACACGCTAAGAATGTGTACGCCATCGCCGATGGCATCATCCATTGCAGCGAGCATGTCCTCCGTGAAACATGTGTTACCTTCGTCTTTGGACTCGCCAGGAATGGCCCAACAAGCTTTGTAAATCGCAATCCGTGCAAGGGATGCGCCGCCAGTGGCCGTGCCCATAGCGAATCCGCCCATAGCGGAGGCATTTGGAACACCTCGCCCACCAACAGTCGATGCCGTATGCGTGCCATGGCCGTCCCTGTCCCGAGGGGACAGGTAGTCAATTGATCTATTTAGGGAACCGTAGTAAGCCTCGTAGCCCTTGAGGTAGAACCGAGCTCCGATCAACTTCCTAGAACATAAAATATAGTGTATGACATCAGTGGCTATGTTCGCCCAATGAATGCTAAAGAAATTCTACCTTGACAAACAACCTATTCCTATGTTGACTTTTACTAATTTTTTCTTTCAAACTGTCTGAAAAACACTTACATCGTGAAAGAGTATGGAAAAAATATAAAGGCCCTTTGATTTTTATACAATTCTTATTGACTTATTAAAATATTCATATTGGAACCTATATGAATCCCATAAGATGCCATTGTTCCTAAGCAAGCCACATTATGACTGCACCGTCAATTCCAACTATCAGTGGCCAGTGTACAAGAGATGAAAGGTGGCATCTGACAATTTGGGTCACTCACGAGAGTTATAAGTTTGTTGTCTACTATAGATCGTGCGCGGGATGGTGCTAGAAAAAGGCCCAACGGGAAGGAGTTTGAAAAAGACAAACAAAACCACTCGAACCTTAAATCTGTGAGCATTGGACTAATAAAAAGGGTCACAGGACACCCACAGGAGATGAAGAAGAAGCCAAATGGCATTAAATAATGGTTCGGACAATTTCCCTGTTTCAAAGTGGTCAACTGGGAGTCATAGTGGGGTCCAGCACCGTGAACATTATTAAAAGTTCGACCCAAAACAACTATAAAACGACACCGTAGGGCAACATGCAGGCCTATCCCATGGCCCCTCATTGAATCATGCATAAATTGATGCTTTGGGAACTACGTGCACGGTTTTGGAATCTAAAAAGTTCGTAATGGACCGAACACCAAAAGGTTCGAGACGCCACATTTGGTAATAAAACATATTCTTTGATGCTTTGGGAAATGTCTCCGGGGATAAATGTCCAACAAAAGGTAAATCATATAGTCGTAGCATGAATTATGGGAATGTCCAATGATCTGTTCTATATATATATATATATATATATATATATATATGAGGAGGTTTGATGGAACACATGCCTGTTACAATGGGATGAGTTAAATTCATCCCCAGCTTGACAAATTCCCTTCCATAATGTTGGGATAGGTTCCATTCCTTCGTCACTGAAACTCTGTGATTCTGGCCATATACCTATATAATTTACAAACAAATAAATGTACTTCCGACTTATCTTTATTATTAATAGTAAAATTAATTGAAAAAATTAAAAAAAGATGACGATCGATGGGACTCATATGAATCAAAAATATAAGAAAATAAAAAATAATACTCCCCCCTTGAAAAACAAGGAGGGGTGAGCATGCTTATATCAGGAGTAATTACCGGAGTCCATTACTCCAACGATAACTTCACTTCCATATCTTGCTCTCACCAGCATGTCTTCTCCTCCTTCTCCACCGAGCAAGCCCGCAAACACCCACGACCTCGTTGTGTGGGGGACATACTCCCCCGGGCGGCTCGGAATCACCGACACCACTTCTTCCATCTCTGGTCCATTATATACAGGGAAAAATATAAATAAAAACTGTTCTCAGAATTGACCAGTGTGACCATTTCCACCAGTAGCTACAAATTTTCTTTTGGCTAATCCAAAGCACAAGAGATGTTGCGTGGACTTGTTTCATTACATACCGGATAGCTTGGAGGATTCATCCGGGGTGAGCTTTGCGGCGAAGCCATTGATGCTGTTCTTGTAACTGTATACGAGGGAGGCTCTGGCTTCTTCCACTGTTTCCTTCACCGTGAGAAGATAGGAGTGGTGGGCTTCTTCAATTTCCTCGAAAGCCTTCTCTCCACTGTGCTGTCCAAAGTATACTATGTACACCTATGCCACAGCCATAAAATAAGTAACTTTACAAAATCTATAAAGAAAAATATAAAAATAAATCCTCGTTACTGTGAAGAACAAAGTAGATTAGGAGGATAACCTGCTGTTTTACAGATGAAGAAGCGAAAAGGGGAAGAAGAAAGAGGAGAAGAGAGATTATGAGAACTCCTTTCATTGTGTTCTCAAATAAGAACTTCCAGGTGATGAGCGCTTATATTTTATTTTGTTGTGGAGGGTTCACTAACGTGGGGAATTTATATACCAGCTTAATCATAATTTTATATTTTAACAGATTCCTTCTTTTACGTGGTTAACGGGGAATCCCACGAGCCAATCAAGAAAATTACGTATCTTTCCTTTTGTTTGTCGTTGACTTAAATTGCAGGATTTCTTTACAAAAGGGGGGAAGAAATTGCAACATTTCATACGATCCAAGCACCAGTGTCATGGCATTTGGTTAATTTTGGATGAATTTTTGGACTTGTTAAACACGTGGCTGCTTCTTGTAATAAAATTGTCTAATCAACTTTATACGGAATCTTTTTTGCAGGGAGGGGGGATGAGAGGAAAAAAACGAGAGGATTTGAGAATTTTAGTTGAATGATTGAAAGGTCTCCCTCGTTCTTTCTCTTAATCAGGATCCTAAATATGAAGAATTTGATAATTTTATCTCAAGTGACAGTCAAGTATTTAATATGTGAAGAAATTCCTCTAAAATTGAGCAAAGGCATGGCGACGGTGAAAATTGAAAAAAAAAAATCCATAATTTAGAGCTATTTTATCTAGATTAAAACTTTAAGGGAAAATTCTGTATTTAGGCCATATTTTAGAAGGAATTTATGTAATGTTTCCTTATATTTATACATAATCACAGCTGTGTGCGGGTCAATTTTATGGAATTCAGTGCAAAGCAAAATCTTTAGAAAAGGTGTGGCAACGTGCGCGGTTATACTTTTTGGATCCGGATTTTCAGCAATACAAAAATATTACAATCTCAAAACCATTAAATCTATTCAGTGATTGAGGACTTGACACGGTATTAAATGGGTATTGAAAGAATAAATGCTTTTTTAACATTCTTAGTATTTTATTTGGGGAGAAAAAAATATATAGTGGCAGTGTTTCTAACTTAGGCATATTAGAACCTTTATAAGGGCTACATGCGCCTCGATCCAAAAATGGCAATCATATGGAGCGAAAGAATATGAAAAAATATAAAGGGTCATCAATTTTTATACAATTCGGGGTAGCGCGTGTCTTTCATTTAAATAGTGTAAAACCCGAATTAGATCAAATCATTCGAATTTACTTAAATTTTTCACTATTTAAATAAAGAATAATTGTATGTAAATTTTACAACAAAATCATAAAAGGCTTATGTGGCACAAATTTAGTGGAAGGTGTTTAGTAAATGGCAAAGTGTGCTCTCATGAATTTATGACACGTACACCTTTTATGATTTTATTGTGAAATCCTTTGTATTCATAACATTGTTCTTAAATAAAAGGCATGTGAATCCCATATAAGTCTCATACAGGTGGCAACTGCATAATCTATTTCTCCTTTTATTTAACCCTTTCCTAACTTCAGAATATAATTTCGCCAAAAACAAGTACTAAAATTATTCTATTGTCAAACGATCTATATGATTTTTTTTCTTCAATAAAATGTTATATAGACAATGGATGACCGTTCCATTGCACTGATTTAATAAAACTATAGGTGAATAAATGAAATGACTTTTTTTTTCTTATGTTTTAACACGATTGGCTAAATATTTTTCACAATGCATGAGATATAATTTTTTTTAGTTGCGTTTCAAATAATTTTTTCTATAATTTTCAAATGTCAAAGTAATAAGAATAAGAAAAAAAGAAAGGGGAAAAAGTTGAAAGAGACCTGAGAATTACGAAACAGAAAAAGAAGAAATAATGCATATAATTTTGGCTTTTTAGTTTACTGTTTATGTCCTATGCTCAGTCATTGATTAAATTAATGATTTAGATTATAATTGCCGTAGAAATACAATTACTACAGAGAATTTGAATTCTTATTGGAGCATACAGCATTTTCTTGCGATCCAATCACCGTTTACTTTCATTGTTTTATTTTAGAGAAGAAAAAAAAAAGGCAATTCCGATCTACTTTGATAAAAAGAAAAAAAAGGAAAAGAAAAGAAAGGCAAGTGAAATGTACGTGTCGTTCTTTTTGTTTATTTATTTATTTTAAGATTTTCAAGGCAATTCTGTATTATTGTCGTTAGAGCCGATGTGGGTGCGGGTCAATTTTATCGAATTCAGTGAAAGGCCAAATTTTAGTAAAAAAGGAAAGGTGGACGTGTGCTGGTCTATCGGATATATGAGCATATGAGGAGCACATGTCATTTCATCATTTCAGCTTATTTTTAAAATTTTAAGCCATAAAAATTAGAAGAACATACAAAATTATTATTTTTTATATTTTGAGTGGTTGCTCATACCTATCATCGATGAAAGTTATAACAGTTAAGATTTTCTTTTATTTTTTAATATTTAAGATCAACATCCTATTCATAAAATAAAAAAAATTATATGAAAATTGATCTCTTATGAAGAATTCTTTTCAGAAGTGATTTATCTCCCCAAAAAGAGGGTTAAACTCTATGAAGAAGTTTCGAGTCCTTAGGAATCAAAAACTCACAGATCTACCAACTAACCCAAGCAGACAGAATCCTGCTATTTTTTATCTCTCCCACATTTTTATTTGCATCAAGTATTTCACATTTACATTCATATGGGTAGAATTTTCATAAACGAGTTCAAGTAATGTATGCTCATACATGCTCACATAGGATTGTGCTTATATTAATATTCTCCTATATATACATGGACAATGTTAGGTAGAGCCAAGCTTTCTTATAATAGCCAACTAAATTAAGGCTCACATTGCACTGAAGAAAGGAATTTTCACTATTTGATTAAAAAATCACATACATACATACACACACACATATATATATATATATAAGATAATAAGTCTTATTAGATTATAAATAAGATTTCGTTCAAATGATTAAAGTTAAACTTGGATATAGTCGACGATGGAAGTTTGAAAGATTAACAATTCGTTTATGAAAGAATACAAATTGCTCGTGGATCCTATGTAAAATAAATCCCTAAATTAAAGAATATTAGTAAGCTTTATATTAGACACAATATGGGGTAAATACTATTATTGGTGAAATATAAAATGGGGAGGTTTGGTGGCACAATACATTGCCGCAAGCATATGGGTGGCTAAGAAGGTAAGATGCCAGGTTTTACAAATCACAACACGTGGATGTTATAGAAAACCGATAAATAATAATAATTAAGCGAGAGTAACAGAACAAATAAATAAAATAATACAGTAATTAACGAAAAGCTAATGATAAGTCATAAAGAATGAGAAAGAGCCATCAAGCAAGGAACAAGAAAAGAAAGATAGGCACCAGGTTATTCTTTGCTCATTTGTTGCCCTCCGGGCATGGTGCAGTGGCAAAGTCCCTGAAGGAATACTGAGGCACCCCAGGTTCGAATCTCGCTGGAGGAAGATTTATGACGTGATTTTTCACCTCTTTGAAAGAAGAGGTTCCAGCCGCGCGTCATAAAGGAGGGTCCAGTTACTAGTTGGGTAGAGTCATGGCGCGCTCTACCACCCCTCCGGGGGTCCTACCCGCGCGTCATAAAGGAAGGCACTGGGAGAGGGTGACCGCACGGGAAGCTCGCTTCAAGGATGTATAGACTGTATCCGCATTCGCGATTCGCATGGAGGTGTCCTTGGGGCAAGGCTCCACTTCCCTCAGTTTGTAGGTTCGGGTGGATCCGAAGGGTCCGTTCGAGTTGAGTTCTGAGTTTCCAAAAAAAAAAAAAAAAAAGAAAGATAGGCTTGGGGACCGGTCGAGAGTTTATCGAGTTTTTTCTTAAACTATCTAAAATAAAATGGTTCGATAAACTTATCACACCTTTTCAAAACTTTTTCAAAGTACCCTACCTTTTCAAAATTGCAATTCAAGAGTGCGATTTTCTCCCCGACACGCAGTGAAATAGAGTCAGGGTGCGGCAACGAAAATTTCACATTGGAAGTGCGATCACGCTTCCTATGTGCAATTTTCGTTGTTGCCATGTGGATCTAAAACCGCACTAAGATTGGATTGCGAGTGCAGTTTTAAATCGCATTTCATTTGTGCGATTTTAAACTCGCACTTTCAAAGTGTGGTTTTAGGCTGTAGTTTTTAAAACCGCAATCCTTTGACAAATTTGAATGTGGTAGTAGCCAACAGTGCGTTAGAGTGCCTTCTTTGATTTAAACACCAACCACGTACATAAATCGTCCGTGTTGGGATTTAAAGTGCCAGGCCGGGGCTGTTCATATATTAACGATCATTCCTCTTCCGTGGTGAAAAGTTTAGATCAGGTTGGTGGGCTCATACGGAACTGACATCAGATACAGCCATGGTGGGCTTCGAATCACTGGCATCAGTATCTTTAGACTCCAACGAGATGTCCTCTTCATCATCCACTGTGGCATCGGCATCCTCATTCAGCGAATCATCAAATGACATGCTTTGAATATTCTGCATCATGGAACTATTGCCTTCAAATGAATTAAATGTTTTATCGTTCAATGCTGGTGAGTAGTATTGGTCATCATACCTATCTTAACCACCAAAATCCACATTCAAATCAAACTCGTGAGATTGGTACACATATCCCTGTGACTGATCCTTCTGTCCATAAGGGATGAGACTGGACTGGACAGCCCAGGAACATCACGATCTGCCATGGGTGCCTAGTACTCGTCGAGTCCACACTCGCTCATCAACAATTGACTATTAAGCACCTATACTTTGCCCTGATGGGTACTGTATTGGATAAGCTTCATGTAAACTTCCAATGTTGTTAATGGCATATATCGTGTGTACATGTTAATCATGTGTTGGACCATGACGTCATTGTATAGAGGGCGTGGCGAATGCGTTGTAGATGTTCTTGATCCAAGTGTTACTGGGCACTTAAACACAACTCTTACTCTATATAGGTTGCGTACACACAACAGCAAGCACGCCAGGTCAAGCAAGGATACGAGAGTTATACCGTGAGACTGAATAAACATCATACGCTAGTCACTGCCAACATAACTAAGAGATTGGTGTGAATTTTTTACTATCTCGCCCCCCCCCCCCCCCCCCTCCTCCAAGAGCGAGAATTTTTTTAAAGTCTATGAATTGAATGAACATTAAAAAATAAGATGCAATGTTAATTTTCATTCAATTTCATTACATATAAACCTCTCATTTATCGAGCCTAAGTATTCAAAACAATTAAACAGTTTAGGTCTCTTAGTTGAACAATTAAACAATTCAGGTCTCTTAGTTGTTTGTAATATAAATAAATATGCAATATATGGTGGAACTGTATAAAAATTGACATGGCATATTATTTTTCACGGGCCTAAAATAAGGAGAGATACGTAAAGAGCAAGCTCATTTAATCATTTGAAATTTAAAAGATATATCAAGAAGTTATTTTAGGGTGATAACAGTAGGCACAGCACAAACACTTTTTCCTTCAATTTAACCTGCCAAAATCATTATTAAAAAAAAAAAAAAAAAAAAAAAAGCAAAAACAAAATTTTTGAGGTCCACGCGACCCAGTTTCACAATTTATCTAGGTTTACTCCATATTAGGGTTACGTGCAATTAAAGGTCTCCACTAAGATCTCCCCACAATACTCTGAGAAGGTTCGTGCACCGCTGCTTAGGCGTGGAACGTTCGTTCACGATGATGAAGATGCGATGTACGAACCATCTTGTGCAGAATGACTAGCATCGCATGACAATGGCTCAGGCCCCTGCAGATTTGGGGCCCCCTTCGCCTGTTGGTTATAGTGGGACAGTGCTCTCTGTGTAGCTTTTTGTTGTGCCTTCCTTTATCTACCAAAAAAATAATAATAACTTTACCAGGGACTCGCCATGAACTAGAAATGTTTGCCGAACACGTCACTGCCTCCATTTTGCAAAATCACCCTCAAAGCATTTGGAATTTTACCCACATTGTAAAGTGGGCACATGACTAGGAAACTTAGAGAAAAAAACATTGAAGGACAACCTTAAAACCTGAATTTGGTACAATGGGACGTAAATTTACTTCTCCTGGAACAATAGTCCAACGAAGAACACAGTTCAGTTGTCATAGGAATTAGTCCCAGGTAACTAAAACTCTAAACAATTATTTCTCCATCTATCAGGGGGAAAACAGATTACCAAAATTTGGAGAAGATGTTGATTGTTTATGGAACAGTCTGGCGAAAATCGAGCCTTCATAATGCCCCAAGTGCCAACCAGAACTTCAGTCTTCAGAAAGGAAGAGCAACTCGCAAGAAATAGCTGACATGATCGCTTGGATCACGAAACATCAGCCAAATCCGTTAAAAGCGTCACAACATCATCAGATGATCCAAGGAGATATCGGGCGGTTGATCGCTTCCGGCCTACAGCACAGGAGAAGTAATTATCTCCGTTGAGGTCGAGCACTGATGAACCCTCATATGGGGACATCCCATCATGTGGTGTAGGCCAAAAACCACTTCCTTGATTGGTTACACTCATCTGTGCAGTGGACAATGGCAGTGGGCTCCTGGTTCGAGGTGACTTGGAGAGTGTGGGCGAACGCCCTATGACTGGATCGGTTCCATTGGTTCTTACTGATGCTGCTGTGGATGGTTCGACAGGAAGCTCTGGCTCAAAGAATTCGTAGATGTCCTCGTCCTGAAGAAGTAACACCAAGTGTATTATTCTTCGACATCATTTACTAGTACTGTAATAACAAGCACTTGCGTATACAATTATGGCTCGTTTGGTTGGAAGACAGGAATTACTATTCCATGAAAATATCACATGAAACATGAGAGAAATATTTGAGAAACAGCTCTTTTCAAGAATTAGGAGTGGAATAGGTTCATTAGCAATAGCGGTTCCTCATCTATTTCCCTCATGATCCATGAGCATAGTCATTTCACTATTAATTCGTCGAGATATTGCTTCAGTAGCATGCTTCCACGAGAAATGAAGAACTTTACTTTGAACTTTAACAACCACAAAGACAATTTCCGCAAGAAACAAAGACAACTTCCACATGGAAAAAATTGTAATGATCTGGAGATAGAAAGACGAACCTTTCCAAGAAAATGTCCAATACAAAGGACATAATCGATGGGTGCCTTCATACCTTTGCTATGAACTATTTCTCCTAAGATACGATCAATTGCTGCACCCTGTTTCAAAATGAAAGGATTAAATGCTACCTGGATCAGAAAACTTATACTATAGGTAATTAACATTAGCAGGATAACAAACCATATGCACCTTTGTAACCCCAACTGCGCGAACCTCAACAGATCGTGACCCTTGGACAACGTCAACAGATGCATTAGAGATTGGACCAGTCCAAAGATGCTGCAACATATCCCTTGCTTGTAGCCTCCCAAACTCAATGTCTACAATTTACTAAGTGAAATCAATGAGGGTGCAAAAAACAAGTGAAATGACAGCAAACAACCCACGGGTATTATATGGGAATGATGAGATGTGATCAACTTTAATGACAATGTACCTGCGTACTTGTAGCTCCATATAAGCGAAGTCTCACGAAGCTCAAAATGCGATCTTGGTGTTCTTTCAGTGAAATACTCAAAGACATGCTGAAATTGCAGGAAAAAAAATAAGCAACTCAAATTCAGAGAATCAAATATTAATGTTACCATCTTTGAACTTCAGAGATTAAGTTACGCACCTTAACACTATCGACCCAATCCATATTTAGGTTTTCTGGCATCGTCGTCATCCATTCTCCATTGGTAAGACGCAAAAACATTCCATTTTCTGCTGCCAACCACATGCTATAGTCACCAAAATTCTGTTGAAGCAGTTGTTAGTCCAAAGTACACCATGCGAAGGACAGAAACAATGGGAAAAGGAGGATTCAAATTACATCATCCAGGACAGTTCTGTTGCTTCCGCTGAGGATAAGGATTGTTGTCTTTGGATCATGGCATAACTTCTTCAAAGGTTCTTTTAATTCTGGGTGCAATTTATGCTCCATTTCTGCAATTCGAATTGTCCTTCCCCCTGGGTTGTTCACTGGTTCAGTTAAAGTTCCACTGAATCCCTGCAATTTGGAAGCCAGGTGATTTTCTTGAAATGTAATTGTAGACTATAAATGAAACTAACAACTGGGAATTGCTAGGAAAAACTTAAAAGTAGAAAAAGTTTCGAATGGATTATTAGAAAGAAAAAGGAGAACCATGATAGAAGGGGTCCTTTTGAGGCATTTCAAACCAATTCCACATCAAAGGGTTTTGCATGATCAAAAAATTTTAAAAATACTAAAATTGATTTCTCCAATGTATCCTCTTGCAATGCCCACCATTACTAATGCCCAATTGATATATCACCTCCTGAAAAGAGAAATAAGAAGTATTTCTGTTTGCCAAAGACCGAAAACAGTATATTGTCTGCGATCTGCTTGCCTTCAATACCAATTACCTTCTTAAGTTTTAATAATACTTCAAACCTTGAGGGAGGAAAGATGAAGCATTAAGCGCATCCAGTTTGATAAAGGGTCATGCGTGTAGTAAGAGGTCACAAATTAGTTAAACTGGAAATGGAAAACGGCAACAGCAAACTGAGCTTATGCTTTAATTGACCCTTAGTCCCACAATAATGACCACTTTAAAACGATATAACTAACATCTTCGAAATACTTCAACAATTAAACTAAGGGGGGGAAAAACCAGCACCTATCATCAAAGGAGGAATTTCCCAGGGAAAATTTTTGTATTGGCATGCCATGGAATGTACTAATTCATAATAGACAATAGTTAGTTTTTGCGATTGCAATAGTGATGAGAAGCACACCAGTATGAGTAAACGATTCTTGGATTCCAAGTAACGTTCAATTGCAACTTGTTTTGGAAGCAAAGGTGGGACTTGCCTTGTCCTCAACTGAGCTTCAACAATGGTGTCATTCAGCTCACTGCAAGATAAAATTTACATAGAATAAAATTTAACTGACGTTAAATATCTAAAGTGTAATATTAAAAGAAGAAAGAAGAGATCCAGCAATCACATAACAAAATCATTGAACCACCACAGCACGATGTACACCTTACAAACGTTTCAGCCCACTCTTGAGATGTGTGAGTGGTCACATGCATGAAGTTATGCCGGTGCCGTTTCTCTCTCTCATCGGCTGGCATATTCAAGGCATAGCCTATCGAAGCTGCTACTTCGGTAATATTCCAGGGGTTCACGAGGATAGCCCCAGCACCAAGAGACTGCGCTGCACCTGCAAACTATAAACAAGCCCGGAAAACAAACCAAAAATTAAATTACATGCTTAAATTCAAACATGCCCCTTATGGAAAATATTGAAAGATAAATATATGACGATAATTCAGAACTGTTGAGCCAAAACATTCTATAAAATTTTGAAACCAATGCAATTATTAAACACAGGGTTAGGAGTCAGTGGAAAATTGATACATTAGTAGACATTGCATATTGGGGTTTCAATTGGAACCCAAACACTTCCCGTTGAAGCCTTACCAAACCTGTTCCATTCCAGTGGGCCAAAATTATACGGGAGCATATCCACCTTATTTTCAAACACTCGCTATCCTCATATACGAGGGAATGGCCATTGCCAGGGAATAGGCATTCCATTTAACTTTTTATGTTATCAAAAAATAGAATGGGAATCATCATTTAAATTCCCATTTCTATTCCCACCATCAAAACGAGTCCTAATTGTTGGGGAGTAGCGTACTTATTGAATTAAAAAGAGACTTCTAGCATTTCACTATCAAGTTTTAGACTGTTCACTTATGGAGGGAAAGTTTTATGTAAAACTAGAGACAGTGTAGGTTGGTGTAAGAAATGATCTGATCAAGGTTAGTGAAAGTGCAGAGGAGAGAAATAGGTTTTGCGCCAACGAAGCATTTGATGACCCCTAAGACCCTGAGAACGTTTCATAGGTAAAATGGCGTGAGAGGATCTGTATAACTGAATGTGCAATTATACAATATGATAGCTCTTGGTCACATGAAACAAATTATAAATTATGAAAGAATTCAATATGATAAATACCTCGCTTAGAATGAGAACCCCTTTCTTTGAAGCTTGGCAAGCCACAAACTCATAGCTGACAAGATTCATTCCATCTCTTAAGGATGTAACGAGCGCCACATCTACAAAATATAGAATGGAAATTTAACATCAAGCTCTCCTATTTTGATCCATTTTCCATCTTATTTTTTTGGATAAAGTTGTTCACTAGTTTCTTTTTGTTTCCCTACTTTTTTGGTCAATAGAAGCAAAAGCAACTTAATAAATTGAACAATGAGGGTAAAGAAGAAAAGCAGAGATACCAGTAACTGCATATAATGCACACAATGCATGGAAGTCAAGCGATCGATCCTGTAAATAAAGAAGAATATGTTAAATAAATTTTCAGCAGAACATGATATGGTAAAAGCAATCAGAAGTTGTCAGCCAGTTGAAACGCAATTGTGGTTGCATAAAGTGGTGAATGCAGTTGAACAAAGCTAGTATCTAATAGCAATCCAGATATACCAGCAAAATCTAGTTCCCAAATTCAAAATGACAAATTTCTTTCCAAATTATGAATACAAGTATATGTTATAATGACCAAAATTTGTATTCATTTATTGGCAAGAATAACGCTAAGGCCAGTTGGCTTTTAACGCTTTATTAGATTACTAAAACTAAAGCTCAAAAAGTGCTTCATATATTATATTGATAATATAACGGGAGTAAGTACAATTAAAGGCACTTCACTAAAAGAAAATTTCTGTAACTTTAACAATGCCACGAAAATAATTTTGCTATATAAGCAACTATATATAAGTTAGACATAAATTTAGCAGGTTGAGTGTGCAAGTGATCTGCAAAGTGCAAGAATTCAGGGACAAAATAGACCAGTTACACCTGCATTGCTGCAAACATTAGTTTTTTTCTCAAGTAATTAAGTTAAAGAAATACCAAATGATGTATTGGAACAGCAGTTAGAGTTCCGAATCTTCCATTGATGCGCCCAACAATTTCATGGACCTGGCTTGTAAGCTTTTGATCTGCATAAGAACAAATAAAAAACTGCCGATAAGGATTTATATTTACAGAAAAAGGAACTTTTTTCTTGGTCAGTAAAAGCAATTCAGTACTTGCGATGAAAGCAATGCAAAGAGATCTAAGTCTAGGGATACACCCTAGGGGAACCAAGCAAGGACTTCTTTATAAGAGTCACTTCCCCAATGTTATCACATCAAATTTGTATGAGCTTTCATTAGAGCAACAACTGCATGCTGATCATGTGATTGTGATAAAAAATGAGGACAGAGAAAAGTTAAAATCAAGTAAAAATATATATGATTTTACAATGACGTTGATAATGTGACTCCAGTATGATCATATACAAGTTTCAAACATTGGGAGTATCATGCACACAAGATGAAGTATGCTCAAGAAATGACATACACTCGGGAACATCTGTCCTTGTTGGTACAGCAATTTGCAGCAAAACTACTTTATCACGCCAATCTGGATTTTCCTCTAGAAATTTTTCAAATGCCAATAATTTTTGAGGAATTCCCTTGATCATATCAAGGCGATCAACACCTAACATGACCTGCACACAGTAAAAAGGTGACTAGAAGAAATCCAGAAGGGAAACCAACAGATATAAGTTTTCTTTATAATTCCAGAAGACTTGACAGATTTGAAACCGAGGGGAAAAAAGGGGATGCATTAGGAGTAAGTACAATATTTCATCATGTTGAGAGTCAAAACTATCTGCTTATGAACAAGACACAGAAAGAAAATAAAAGAGGGAGGGGGGGAGGGTGTAATGACAAAACAGCCCAAAAAGCTTCTAAATTTATTTTTAAGAGAGAGAGAGAGAGAGGGTTGATAGTAGGAACTTAACAACTAATGAATACAACTTAGAATTTGTTTGATATTATCCTAAATCCAGTTAAGCCTTACCTTTCTTCCAGCAAATCTTTCTCTGAGTTCCTGCATGTGAGCTTGGACTTTAGGGAGGTCAAGAGCTCGAATGAAGCGATCAGAATCTATCCCAATAGGAAACTGTAGTTTCAAACTCAAAAAGAATGTAAAGCGGGCACAAGAATAACGCTATGGTTCAGTACTGACAACATGTTTGATGATGGCAAATTCATAAAATGTAGATGTGAAGAACTAAAATAATGATTACACACCGCAGCCACGCGAGTTATCTGTCCTTGATCCTCTACTCCTTCTGGTGTACCCTCAAGACCAAGAATACGAGTACAAGCACTAACAAAATGTCTTGCATAATCATATGTGTGGAAGCTGTAAATAAAGAATTTCAATAAATAAATTACTGCCAGCCTTGACAAGAACTAATATTCTAGTACAAGGAAAAGATTTTAACAAAAAGTGCAATGACCATGCAATAAGTTCCTGATCAAGTAAACAATAGGGCTAATTGAGCATAATTTAAAGATCAACCTCTTACACTGCTATTTTGCTTTTTACTGCAATAGCATGTAGCTAGTGAAATCAACACAATGAATGATATATACTTATTTCACCAGGAGTCATTAATAAATGCTACCGAGTCTTCCCGAAGAGTCTTGATTTTAAATTTAATTTTGAATGTGAAATCATCAGCTAAAATTGAGTAATAACCCTTAAGTCAATAAGACATTAATAGTGTCTGATCCGCGCTTCATCGCATTTTCTCATTTCCAGATGACATTATAAGCATCACAACAAGCATCAAGAAATGGTTCTTATCATTATAAAAGTGATTTTTCTAAAAATTCTATCAACCAAATAAGATCATTTTATTCCAATATCAAATGACAAACAGATTTGAGAACTACTACGTAAAATGTTTTAATCACGAAGGCTTGTCTTCAAATCTCAAAACTAATTATTGTGAATTACTTCCATTAATCATTTTTATGGCCTTTTGAAATTAAGAATCATGTCCTCAAATCGCTATCGTTGTAAATATAGTGAATCTACTCTACTAATTCAGAATCACTTCCTCGATTTCTCAAAGTACTTATTGTTTGGTTCTAGATGCATTTTAGCTAACTGAAGTATGAGATGTACACCTCATCACGGTGAATCAGCAGCATATAATGCTTTTGGTTTCTTCAATTCTTTAGGGTAATTCATTCTTCATTGCTGAGTAGTACAAAGAACTATCCAAACTCTTGGATGAAAAGAACTAATAGAATCAAATGCAAGCCACTCCAACAAATCAGGATCTCTATCATATAAAATTTAATGAAGCAATAAAACATTGTTATATGATACAAAGTATCATGATGGGAAATTATGCATACCCAACTAAATCAGCAGCAAGAACAGATCTGAGAAGCTCTGATCGAGATGGCAGTGTTCTATGTATTTCTGAAGACGGAAAAGGTGTGTGCAGAAACCAGCCAACTTTCATTTTGCTGTTATATTCCTTTAGGCATTTTGGAAGATACATTAAGTGGTAATCCTGGCACCAAACAATATCACTGTCTTCATAATTCTTATTTACTACATCAGCAAACATTTGGTTTGCCTTCTTATATGCATCAAATTGAGACTGAAAGCTTCGAGTAGTTGCAAGGCGATCTTCTTGTGGAAGGCCAAGATAATGGAAGAGTGGCCACAATATGTTGTTACAATAACCATTGTAATATTGATGAACAGTCTCTTCATCGAGAAATACGGGTATGCACCTCTGCAATAAAAGAAATGAACTTGATAAGGTGTGAATAAAAGAAATGAACTTGATAGGGTAGGGAACAAAACAGGTGCTTATGCACATGCAGAGGGATAGGGCATGTGTGATGAAGAAAAGTGAAAGTTTCAAGGCCATAGATTGCACGTTTATCATCGGGAACCGCAATGGAGAGCCACACTCGAGTGCACCAGCACAATAAGAGTATATATTTTGAGATAAAACCCAAGCATCAACACTGTAATTCAAGCTAATAAGTAGAATATCCAGACTGCGGTAAGTCAATCATACAAATACATAATTAGATGTTGAAGATAAATGGAAATCTTAGACATGATCATACCTTTTCAGCAAGAGCTGCAGTGAGTGTCTCCTGTCCAATTTTATCAGGCACATTTACACCAGCCCATCCAATCCATCTGGCCTCAAAGTCCTTCACGCCTTCGGGAATCCAAGCCAGCATAATTAGCAATTACTTCAGAGAAGGGAAAAAAAAAAATCCTCCAACATGCATTACAGAAAAAATATACTTGTGCATGACATCATAACTTCAAGCATTGCAACAGAAGTACATAATTTATATGGAATAGAAGGTCAGCATGCATAAACTTTATACTAAATCAAGGGCTGAACAGGATTCAAATGGATTAGTCATCACTTACCCAGAAGTGCACTGACTAGTCCCCCCACGCTTATCTCCAGTTGCCACGAGTTATCTCCTTTCCTAGCTGCAGAAACTGGAAGCCTGTTGGCCACAACTAACAAACGTTGTTTTTGAAGCGGTCCATCTTTATTTTCACATGCAACATTAGGTGACCTTGCTACTGGGAAACCTTCCGAAAACTGTTCCTCTTTGGAAAAGCCCCAGTCATTGTTTTCATTCAAAAACAAGTCATTCACAAACACTTCAAGGTCCATGTTACCATCTAAAGCTTCTTCATTTAAACAGAAAGACTTGTTGAATTTCCTTAGCTCTCTTTCCCTCAAGAGCCTTTCCAATCTACTTGTTGAGCCAACAGGAACAAATTCATACTTGTTTCCTGGCATACCCAAGGATTGCAACACAGCCTGCAATTTGCATTGCATCGTTAAGTACGGCTACTACTCATTTAGAGAGAATACTGCCTATGTTTACCAAGAATGAACTGGCTCAAGCTTAAAATCGCTCAAGATTTATTTCCCAAAAAATCAAAATAGGCACACCAGCGGAAATGAATGATGTGCTTTAACTCATCAACTGATCACTTCATTAACCTTTTATCAAGGCAAAAATAATAAAGTATACATCTTGAAATTTTTTATTTTTTATTTTTTGGATGAGAATGTGCTGAACTAAAACCATAATCAGAAAAGAGAAAAAAAACGAAAGAAAGATTATAATCAGAATTCACTGTTGAAGTAATTTTCTGTTCCGATGTTGAAATGGACTTATATATCTCGAGTACATAGAAAATCATACAGAGTACAGAAACAAAATAAAATAAAAAAAGAACCACGAACAAGTATAATCATTATAGCTCGAGCATTTGTCAATAAAAACTTAGGAAAAATATAAACTGAACAAGAATTGATTAGCATTAGTAAAACCTAATATCGATAAAAAAAAAAACCCAGTAAGTAGAGCGCATTGAACCCAAGAACACCAACAGAACCATTTTCCAGAAACCACAGCAAAAAAAAAAACGAAAAAGAAAAACGAACGTTCCACGTTAAAAGGAACCGAAAAGGGGGCAAAAATGGGGTCTCACCAAATGCTTTGGCGAAATGCAGGTGTCTTCAGATGGTTTAATGTTCATCAGCAATCGGAAAACAAACCCAGGTTTCCTCTATGGATGAGGCGAGGATCAAGCTGGCTGAATCGAAATTTTGAGAAGATATGGTTGGGGGGAAATTCTGTGGAGATAAATGTCAATGGAGATGAAGATTTTCAATTGAAAATGGTAAGAAAGAGAGATCTTAAGGGGGGGAAGGTTTATAGAGGGGCGCAGCTTTTAAAGCCATGCAAATGATACCAAAACTACCTTCAAAAATTTACTTAATTAATCAGTAATGCCAACAAGCTGTGAAATAATTATACATTATTACCCCCATAGCTATGTTATTCCCTCACCAAAAAAGAAAAAACCCTTTATTTTGTTAAAAGAAAATAAATAAAGAAATAGATTTTCTTCCACCTTTTTCTTGAAAAGAAGATAGTGATTATATAAAAACTCGAAGCCAATTGACTCTTTTCTTCTTTTTCTTTTTGTATTTCAACCTTTTTGGCAATGCTAGGTGTGGAGCAAATATGTAAATAATGGGTACAAAATAGAAATAACCGTGCAAGCGGTATTCATTGAATGCAGTAGGACCCACATGGTGCTCACTCTTTGCGTTTCTTTTTCTTTTATCTAAGAACGTGTATCAGGAGTGGGAGCTAATCATATTTGTCGGGGTTCAATCGTGCTCTTGCATCCTGTCACGCATCATATTTTGTTTTGGATCTTTATCGCTTCTCAATTTCAAATAGAGTTTGCAAGATTTTATTTTGGTACCATTTCATTTATCATACACACTTTGGCAATTGAACCAAAATTAATTTAGTGAGGGACTATTATAATTAAGGACAATGCTATGTAAAAGTTACAAAATGCTTATATGACACAAAATCATAAGAGCACATTTTGTCATTTACTAAAACTTTCTGTCCTGGATTTGTGCGACATGGGCATTTCGTGATTTTAATTATTCTATAATTAAACAGGTAAGAGCCTTGTTAGACTTGTTGTACACCTTGTTTTTAATGTATGAATTATGCGCATAGTGCATTTAGTTTTTAGCCATTGCGGGATGAATTCAAGAAACGTACCATCATCTTCCCCATACAAGGAGGAGAGTTAAAGAATTCGTGGCAAGGTTGTTGAAGATGAGTGCCACTATAATTTCGTTCTTTAGATTCAAAGACAGGATCTAGTTTTCTCCATGGATGGACGCTACAAAAAGTATTGATCCAATAAATATATAGACTTAGATATTCTAATATGCTGGGATCTCCATGAGTTATTATTCTGGGGGAGTCATGGTAAGCATCCCAAAGGGGTAGGTGAGGTCTACCCATCCTTGGGAGGGGTCGGGATTCTTTCAAAGCATCTTTTTTGAGGTGGTCCGACTTTTCCTTTCAAATGTTTGTTACAATTCATTAGCACTAACCTATGCCGATGTCTATTTTAGATTACATATAGCATCTTTATTACTTTGTAGTAGAAAATTAAATTCATAAAAAATAAACAATTGGTGTTGCTAACAAAGCTCATAACAATGGCGTGCCAACCATTACAGCGAATTCAGAAGTAGAATACACCTCTTGCCATACTAGCTATGCCACATGCTACTCTCCATGACTCTCCGAATCATTGAATTAATAGGTTTCAAAAAGTCAAAGAGGAACACTACTTAACATTTTGTGAGCTTTTATGGGTATTTTGGACGTCTTTTAATTCTTGGGTAGTTTAAGCAACTTGGAGTTCAACATAGGATAGCTCAAAACAAATGGACAGACGGTATCTCTGATAGAACTCATGATAATTGCATGCCAGATATAGAAATTGTGCACTCAAATGTAGAATCCTACTCATGCCATACTAGCTCTAATGCATGCTAGGCTCCATGACTCTAAGGAGGCCTTTAAAAAATCGTGGAAGGACATTAGTTAGAATTTTCGGAGCATTTTTGGGTATTTTAGGCAACTTGGAGTTTCGAAAGGGGGCTACTCATAACAAATGAACAGCTGCTGTCCCTAACAAAGCTCACAACATTGGCATGCTATACTAGCCATAGCATGCTCGGCTCCACAACTCTTAGAACGAGTGAATTAATGAACCTCAAAAAATCGAGGAAGAGATCATTTTTGAGCACTTTGAACATCTAATAATTTTCAGGTATTGTGGGCAACTTGGAGCTTCAAAATAAGATAATTTGTAGTTTGGGAAATCTAAAAACCAAACCAAAGTCTACTGTAGCACCTAGGAACCAGAGAGTACAGTGGGTTTGGGATTAAGGGAGTGTTTGATTGCACCAATTGCTATATGAATTGGGCCAATGTTGCATTTGGTTGCATCTATTGGCTCTGAAATTACTCTGATCAAAACAGGAAAAATTGATGGTCAGACCAATTTAGAGAACTGCCAATGCAAATGACCTTTTTTCCTTTTCAGCAAAGCTGGGTGCCGAGAAAAAACATACATGCAATGGATACAAAATAGAAATGATGGTGTGGATGGTATTCATTGAATGCAATAGGGCTCACATTATACTCGTTTTTCTCGTTCACTTTTCTTTTCTCTAAGATGTGTGTCGGGAGTGGAAGCCAATCATATTTGTCGGGTTTCAGTCATGCTGTGACGCCCTCGTTCTTATAACTTTTGTTTTTGATCTTTCCCGCTTGTCATTTTAAGATAGAGTTTATAAGATTTTATTTTGTGGAATTTCACTGATTACACGTTTTGGCAATTGAACCAAAGCTAATTTAGCGAGGGACTATTATAATAAAATCGGTAAAAGTTCTAATCTGACGTAGTGTGCACCTTATTTTTCATATATAAGATATGTATGCGGACTTGGCACTTGATTGTCACAGTATAACGAAATACATACAATCATCTTTCCCGTACAAGAAAGAGAGTTCAAGAACTCGTGGCAAGGCTATATATGATGTATATGGAAGCTATAAAAAGTATAGATCCTGTATAGACCTAATCTATGTATTCTTGCGGCATCATGTAGGCATCTAAAAGGGGACTGTGGGTGAGGCCCACACATCCGTATGAGAGGTTGGGACTCATTCTGAGCAATATTTTCTAGGTGGTCATACTTTTCCTTTCAAATATTTTTATTATAATTCATTAGCATTAATCTAAGCCAGTTTTAAATCATACAGAGCGCGTTTATTATTTTGTAATTAAAAATTAACGTCTGAACAAATAAATAGTTGGTGTTTCTAACAACGCTCACGACAATGGCTGGCCAACCATTGAACCATCAATTGGACACTCAAAAGTAGAATCCAACTTTTACTATACTAGCTGCAGCACGCGCTACACTCCGTGGCCCTCAAAACGAGTGAATTAATGAGGCTCGAAAATTCGATGTAAAGGACCTTAGTTAGCATCTTGGGAGGTTTTGATCACTTTGAACGTCTTTTGATTTTTAGATGCTTTAGGTAACTTGGAGTTTCAAAATAAGCAAGTGGTAGTATTGGCATCATTCGTTAATTTTTCAATTTCTAACCTTTTTAATGGATTTATCCATTGAATTAAATTATTTTAAATAATCAAGGCCTGTTTGATTCGCAAAATCTATTCGAAAAATCTATTTGAAAATGTCACATTTTAGCATTTAGTATGAGTCTGGGATATGAGATTCATAGAATATTACATTCCCAGAATCTCACATTCCTATAAAATGGAGGCTTAACGTTCTTGAGTTGAGAGTTGAGAGAATCTCACATTCCGAATAGGGCGTAATGTGCACATGAAATACAATGTCGAAACTACCTTTATAAATGAATGGATTGACAAAATTCTAGTTTAAGTACATAGCTCATATGACTTAAAATGATATTGATAATAATGATAATAATAACAATTCCGACGGTAAATAAATTTATTATTCATAATAAAGAGTTGACAATACTTATTATTATATTATATTAATTATATCTTTAGTCAGTGAATGTTTGAATTAAATTCTTGGTCCTTTAAAATTAAAAAAATAGGTAAAAATTTTATTTTAGCGTTAACTTTAAAATAAATATTATTTTATCGTGTAAATATTTGCTATATATTATGTTATGATTTTTTTTCTTTATATAAGGGTATTAATGGAGAGCTTTAACATTTATTGAATCTAACTGTTTATAACAAACACAATAATGTCACATTCTGCGGAATTCAAGTAAGCATACCAAATAAAATAATATCACATTCCAGACATCACATTCTCAGATATCATATTCTACGGAATATGATAGTAGATGGGAATATGAGATTTCGATGACCAAATGGGCCCTTAGAACAATTTCGGCGAGCTCCTTTAATGGTCAATAATACATTAAATATGTTAAACATCTAATTTTAAAATAATAGGATATAGTCTATGTATATCATCTGATGTGGCCAGATGCTATCTACTTTGATAAATAGTTTCCAATGGAACCTATGTATCAAGAGTTTTAAAACCAAGTCTATTTTGGTTTAAAACTTAGATTTACGGAGGGACACAGCTTTTTAAGCCATGCAAATGGCAGCAAACATACATTGAAAACATTACTAATTAATCAACTAGTACCAGCAAGCTTTTTTATCCTCTCAAAAACCAAATCTTCATTTTTTCCATAAAGATAAAAAATAGGAAAATAGAAACATAGGAACACATTTCGTTTGTTTTTTCATTTCGCAGTATTTGAAATTGCTTTGAAATTTAAAAGAGTTAATAGTGTCCTAGTTTTGGAAAATTCTACATCTGTTCAAAAAATATAAATAATTTGCCATATCAAAAATCAAAGCCAATACACTTATTATTATTATTATTGTTATCATTATTTTGCAATGATGGGTGCGGAGAAAATATGCAATAAAATAGAAACAGTGATGCCTCTGGTATTCATTGAATGCGGTAGGACCCATATTATACGCGCTTCTTGAGTTTGTTTTTATTTTTTCTAAGAATGTATGTCGGGAGTGGGAGCCAGTCATATTTATCAAGGTTCGATCATGCCCTCAAAATCCTAACGTGCATTATTTTTATTTTTGATCTTTCTTGCTTCTCAATTTCAAAATAGAGTTTGTAAAATTTTATTTTTTGTGGGATTTCATTGACTATAAACATTTTGGCTATTGAACCAAAATGTGTGCAATGCATTTAGTGGCTAGCCAATATGGGATGACTTAGGTTAATATAAATATTGGCACGAGATTGCCATCACATAGCAGGATGCGTACAATAAGAAACAGAGTTCAAGAATTTGTGGCAAGGCTAACATGTCACTTTAATTTGGTTCTACAGATTCAATGACTGGATCAATTCTTATTCACTGACGGAAGTTACAAACAGTATTGATCCAATATATTTAGACCCAACATATGTATTCAAATCTCCAGAATTTACATGAGTTAAGTGAGGTCCACCCATTCTTGTGAGGGGTCCGGACTCTTTCTGAGCATCCTTTTCGAGGTGGTCAAAAAATTTATTACGATTGATTAGTATTAATCTAAGCCAAATATTTAGTTTAAATTACCTGAAACCTCATTATTACTTTGTCATAACGCCAAAGCAAACAAACATCACGGTGTCTCGTAAAAATGGCGTGCCAACCATTAGAGCATCAATGGCACGCAAACGTAAAATCCAACTTTTGCTATGCTATTTGTGGCACACGTTACACTCCACGGACCTCTTAACGAGTGAAGTATTTCGTGTTACTATATACATAAATAAATTCAGTACTTATTTATGCTGGGTTACCATTTCTTTTATATTTTAATTTTGCTAATCTGGGTTTACTCTGCTGTTTATTGCAGAAGAAAGCTTCCCCTACCACAGTTTCCCCATTAGCATGACTAATCATGGCCTGATTTATTTACATATTCGCGAATTCCCTAATTGCCCTCATAAGGCTTTTTTTTGGAGGAAAAATTACACTAATCCCTCCTGAAGTTTCAACAAAATTCTAACGCGTTCCTAGAATTCCAACAGTTGCATTTTGTCCTTAAACTTTTAAATATATGCTCAATGCACCACTTATTATTAACAATTCCTCATTGATCGCCAAAATTTTATTTATTTTCTTCCCTCGCCGATCTACAATGGTGAGTAAGAAATGAGAAGGGGGGATCAAGAGAGAGATACGGAGACAAAAAATAAAAATAAAAATTGATATCATAAATAATTGCGGAAACAAATATCATTCCAATGTTTAGCAAGGCAGTTTCGATTATGCTCCCAAGGATTCACAAGGTACATGACTGAGTTTCCAGAAGTACAAGAAATAAACCTACGCTGTGTGGAGTCTCTACAATAAATCTACCATCCTTTGGAACGCAAGGCATGGTGACTTGCTGAAAGAACGTGATCTGCATCAAAATATCATCAAAGTAAGGAAAAACAATGCGATAAAAGATAAATACAGCAGAACAAGAATCGAAAAGGACAATGCTTACTTGATCAGCCTCAATACCAAAATATTCATGACTTTCAAAAAATTTGCGAGTCGCATCATCCGTAAATGGACTGATCATTTAACAGCATTTCATTGCAAGAAGTAGATTGTGCATTTCAGACCAGGAAATATTTCATGCACCATTGAAATGAGTCATGAAGCCTACTCGAAAAGGCATCAACTTTCATATGATGAAATCAGTTTGCTTTAAAAGTGGTATCCCTTCTGATCTTTTGGAATGCTGCTGTGTGTATGCAGCAAAAAATTGTGGTGTGTTGTTGCCAGCAGTTTGGTAGATTTCGCAGAATGGGTCCCAGTTAATTTCCGTAGGATTAATTTATTCAATTCCTCCAGTCCCTCGGAAAATTGTTTTGAAGGTTGTTCTCAATCAAATGTAATCTACTCTGGCATCATTCAGCATAATCCAAGGAGGGTATGGTTCCTCTTTAGTGTTAACTACAGCCCTGCTAACATAAATGGCAAGTCTGAAAACATATTTAATTGGTTGTTATGTGTTATGAGTCTTATCATCATCTGTTGCTGAATTAAAATTGATCCAGCGTTTGCAGTTCATGTTTGACGTATAGTATCAATAATGTGAAGCATGAGATTTGCCTTGACCAAACAGGTTGACGTTGGAATGAGGAGATCTTTTCATTTTTCACATATTTTCAAGTTACAATAGAATTTAACAGGAGCTGACCTCTTGCTTGTTGGTTGCTTCTTACTTATTCTTTCACTTTTCTAAGCTTTGCATTCAAACATATAAATACAGGTCAGGGACATCATGTATCATTTATATAAAGCCACAAAGAGCAGTCCCAGAAGCAAATCGCCAAAAGAAATTAAGTTTCTGAAGCATTTCGCGAACATAGCAGATCCCGAGGAGCGATCCTCAGCTTTGGCTACAGCTTTCTCCCCTGGAGATGATAAGGAAGCCAAAGACCCAAATGCTTTATGTACGTAACATAACTGCACACTTCAGTCGCAGCGCACACACTTGCAACTGCAGCACACAGGCATCTAAAGGTGAAATAGGTATCAGTTATGTTCTAAACATTATCAGTCGTTGTTTTAACATTTATAAGTTTTCCCATTTTCAATGGTGGAGGAGGACTCCCAAGGAGTTGCACAAGTGGATCAAGATCACGCTTGACGCATGTCGTCTCAATAAAGAAGAAACTGACATAAGCGACGCCAGGAACATGATGCAGCCTGTTGTGATCCAAGGGCTTTTCATACTAAAGGACACGATCGAAGTGGAATACGTGAAGCGTGACACCAAAACACAAGATTATCGCTAAATCGGACGAATTGTGAGGTGTTGCAGCTCATTTATATCTAATATTGCCTACTAAATGCTACAAATACATTGATGAGTTGTTCAGTTGTAAATCCTGAAATGAGACGTTGATCCAATCCCAGATTGGCTCATGCATAAAAAAATAGAAAATTTTCTTGTTCTTTATAACTCGGAAACGAATTTTTGTCATGTCCCAATCAATTTAAATGAGCTGAATCCTATTTTTCTGGTTGCAGCTCCATGCATTCTTACTTTGCTCCGTGCATGTATCCTGTGAGCATATTTGATGCTCATTCTTCCATTGGTTTTTATTTTTATATCTTCTTTTTTAGTTTGCCCCCAATATGTTGACCATGGAGTTTATGCATGCCTCATTTTTTTTTTTTTTTTTTGAGACTTAAATGGCTATTATGTATTTATTCATTGTCATTGTTCTCATTTTTCTTCATTTCATCTTTTTATTCAATGCTGTTATGTATTTATTTATTGCTATTATTATTTGTTTTCATGTAAATGGAACTTGTGCTGCACAAGCTTGGTACTAATCTTCTGATCCGTACTACACAACTTTCCATTGCTCCTATGTCATCACAGTGGGTCACCGTATTTGTTTCGTCGAGCCGCCGCCATCCAACTTATGTACAATTATGCTGTCGTCTTGCAATGAAATATGAAGAGTCTGCTCCACCTAAAAATAATAATAATAATAATAATAATAATAAAGAAAGATAGGAGAAGTGAAAAAAATAAATTTTAAAGTTTTTTCCTTGGTTCACGTGACGTGTTTAGTCACGGTAACCGCAAGAACTAGTCCCGCTGGGAAGAAATAGTCTAACTACCTTAGGTTTCGGGGGAATAATGTCCGTGCTGTTTGTAACTTTAGGTTTCGGTCGGAGCGAAATCATTCCCTCCCTCTCCTAACAAGTTATACGGTTGGAATCATTTTAAAGTGTCGTGAAACATATTCATTTCTTATTTGCTAAGATGATTCAGGCATCATAATTAACTACCATAAAAGTAGAAAATAGTAGTCAATAGAATTGAATACTTACCTTTATTCGAAAGAAAATAAATGAAATATTTTGAAAGTAAACAAATTTTCGGATTACAAGATAATAAAATGAAAATTAGTACTTTCGGTCTTATTCTTATGATCATTATCATTTTAAGGGAATCGTTGATCAACTTTATTCCGGCCACGGCTCATCGACAGTGACACGTATGCAATAAACGAGATTTTCTGTAATTTGTCACTGGGCTTTATTTGAAAAGTGAAGGGTAGTTCCGTCAGATGAATTTACCACTTATTTTGGTTTCCCTCCTTCCCCATTGTGCTATAAATATTCCAAGAACCGATCGTTGAGAGAAGTCAAGCGCGTTTCGATCGAACACCGTCGCCGGAGAACTGCTCCGGTGATCTTCAACTCTTTGCCGGTGAATCTCCCACGAGTGTCTGTGAGTTCCGATTGCTCTCTGGACTTTCCATTCTTTCTTCTCGTTTAATTCCTTGATCTCTTATTACGGGAGTGTTTATGTTTCTCTTCTTTAGTGTTTTACCTAGACGTAATTTGATCGATTGATTACAAGTTTGTTAATTTAGAAATCCTAACGTGTAGCGCATCTCCCTCATTAGGAACCCTACGGCATAAAAGGCAAGCCCTTTCATAAATTTATGTGCTACTTGTGACATGTGGTTTGAAGAATGAGGAAAATCTTTATATGCGATGCCATTGTTCATTTTGATAAACCTTCAGTCAAAATGTTGTTTTGGGACTCGTATGCACCTAGTCAGGATCAATGTCGCCGTATAAAAATGCTGAAATTCAGTGCTTGGCAGGTGAGAAAATGGAAGTAGAACAGGAACAGGAGTGGCTTGCGGCGCAGAAGACTGTAATCAGTGAAGATCTTGTCACTGTAGCCAAACAGCAGCTACAATTCCTTGCAGCTGTTGACAGGAACCGTTGCCCCTATGAAGGCCCAGTTCTTCAAAGGGCCATCTATAGGTAAGCGTTCTAGGTGTTCACTTATTTGATCACTTTAAATTCATTGCCCCCGCCAAATTTTTGTATGGCCATAGACTGTTTTGAGTTTTTTCTTCTCTTTACTTCTTTTTGCACCACAATTACACAATTCTTTTTCTCTCTTTTTCCTGAGCCAAGCATCAGTTGGGGGGGGGAGGTTGGGATTAATAACCAATAATTATCTGGGTCACTGCCAGACTCGTATATGCAGCCTGTTACATAGGATTTTTAATCAATAAAATGATTAATTTCGAAAAAATCTATGTGCTCAAAAAGAGGGTACATTTAGTTTATTTTACTTATTGTGGAACTCTGCCAAGATGATAGTTAGCACTTGAGATAATAGAATGACTATTGCATGTAGACAAGTGAGATATAAAATATGTAGACAGGTTTGTTGTTTGATGCACATGATGCTAGGTTATTTCGGATTAAACATTTGGGTGTTCACTTTGTTCTGAAACCAGGTAGATGCTTTTATTGTGACAGATGAAATATATGACTCCTGAGAGTTGGATCAAGTCAATGATATATTTGAATTTAAACTTAAGAGTTCAGAATTCTAAAATGCTAAAACCGCCAGTTTCAGGTACAATGCTTGCTGGCTTCCGAGTCCAAGATTTCTGAAGGACCTATTGTTGTTCCGCTTGATTGTGAATGGATTTGGCATTGTCACCGGCTTAATCCAGTAGGCCACTGAACTGAAATCAAGTTGATTTTTTCCTCTTCTATTTTTCAAGTAGAGGTTGCTAAGCTGTTATTTTTATTTGGTGAAGGCAAGGCACAAATCAGACTGCCAGGAGTTTTATGGAAGGATTCTAGATAACTGTCACATTTTATCTTCTGTTCAAGCCACTTCAAAGGAAGAAACTGAAGAAATTTGGAACAGGATTTATCCTGAAGAGCCTGATGAGTTTGACTTTTCTACAACCTTTGATGTTTCTGGGAAATATTCTGCTGCAAAAATTTTCACCAAATATGATTTGGTTGCTGCTGTTCAGAGGCAAATTCCTTTTACTTATCAGGTAATGACAGGATGATGAGTCACGCTTGAGGTAGTCATAATTTCCTTTCTCCATTGGTATATGCCTTTAAATTTTGACACTAAAATTAAATTTCCGGGGTCCCAGATTTTCACCTTTTGATTCTTTGAGGTGTTTTTGTTCAGTACCTTCTTTCATTTTTTGTTTCTCCATATTTTCCTTTCTAGTGTGGATTTATTTATTTGTTCTTCGCATAATTTGGCAGGTGTCCAGACCGCATATGAGTGATAATCTATTCCTTGAAGAAGCTGTTGCCAGATATAAAAGGCTTTTGAATCTAATCAAGAGAAACTGGGAAAATTCCTTAAAATGCTTCTGTGTTCCAACTTGACATTGACCTTGTCTGGCACCCTCACCAGCTGCACCCAGTTTCTTACTGCAAGGGCCTGACTAAAGCGCTTGACAAGGTCTTGGAGCATGATGACATAGACTCAGACCGAGCAAAAGGGAAGAACCTGGACGTTGGTTTCTCTGCAGTGGGAGTTAAAATTCAGTCTAAGGTACTGGAGGACAGGGACAATGTATAGAGGTAGTGCCCCTTCTCCTCTTACTATTGATGTTTGCCTGTCTGAAACTTTGAAGAGCAAAGCAGCTCCAGCCAATGGGTGGGAGAAAAGATTTCAGCTAAGCGGAAACTCACTGTATTGTCTGGGTCAGGAGACAAACAGGTTGCCTCTTTCCAGTGTGAACCCACCCACTGGGGAATTACTCCTTGAGCTCATATCACATTCCCTTTCCAACTTGCGAATATGGAGGCCATCCATTTCAATGGGCTCCACCACAGTTTCTCTGCAGGACTTCTTGGCCTCAAGGTCTTAGCTTTCTGCACAAAAGTGGTTGGAATTGATTCCTAGTAAAGTAAATTCAGATTACATGAACACCTAACATGAAAGACCTATGCCCGATGCACAGGAACAAATTCAACCACACAAAGCAATATCCACAGCACAAATTGCAACTACTTCAACGCCAAACAAGAAACACAGATTTACAGGGGTTCACAGGGGTTCATACGGGTTCACACAGATTCAAGTCAATCGAAAAGAATAAAGCAAAACAAAACAGTGCCACAACACAAATTGCAACTACTTGACACCAAACAAAAAAGACCTATGTGCAGGAACAGATTCACAGCTTCAGCACCATTCAACTCAATCTAAAAGAATACAGAAAAATAAAACAATGTCCAACTGGAACTACTCGAACACCAAACAAGAAGGACCTATGCACACAAACATATTCACAGATTCAACCACATCCAACCCAATTCAGCTCAGTCAAAAAGAATAAAGAAAAACAAACAATGCCGAGCAAATTGCAACTACTTAGAACACCAAACAAGAAAGACCTAATAATAATAAGAATAATAATAATAACAAGAATAATAAGAATAATAACAACAACAACAATAATAATAATAATGAAAATATTATTAAAAAATATTAATATCAATATTATTATTATTATCATCATCATTACTACTAATAATAATATTATTATCGTTACTAATCTTAATAGTAGTAGTAGTAATAGTAGTAGTAATCATAATAATAGCAATACAAATAATTGTAATAATAATGATGATGATGATGATGATGTTGATGATGATGATGTTACGAACAATAATAATATTAATAACATTATGAATAGTAATAATAAGAGAGTCCCTTATCTTCTTGCTCATTCTGAACGTCATATTAAGAAACATAAGGATGAATGGTATAATGCTTTACGAACAGTAAAGCAGCAAATACCATTTTTTGAATGGCACCCAAATCGAAAACAGTATAGGGAGACCTGTACTGTTATTGAAGTTGAAGACAATAATAAGGGCAAAGCGAAAGATATATCGATTGTAAATGAAAGTGAAACTACTTCTGAATTAGAACAACCTAAGTCGGAAATTGAGTCTGAACAATTTGAAAAGGACTTGGACAAAATGTTGAGTGACTTAAACCTAGAAAAGCCTGTCACTTCTCCTGCTCCTGCCATGGGAACTGTCATTGCTCCTACTATGGGAGTATATGGAGAATCTATCCCAGCCAGGCATTCAGGAAGAGGACATACCTTGGTCACCAAGAGTTTCTATCCTAAACCCACGGCACCAGATCTTCAATTTGAAGAAGTCCTACCATTTAGGTCATATGCTAGTAATTCCTTCATGTTTAATTACCAAACCCCCAACAACAACACACCTGCTCCCCTTCAAAAAAAATTTTATTTTTTATTTTGCAGAGTAGTAATGCATCTTAGGCATATAGGTATTCTTGAGATTTATATGAGTTTCAATATGAAAATTCTAATCATATAAATTGAAAGAGTATGGAAAAATATAAGGATTCACTAATTTTTTTATAATTCGTGTTAGTGCACCTCTTTTGTTTAAATAGCCAAAAACCTAAATTCAAATTTACTTAGTCTTTTGCCAAGTGCACTAACAAGAGTTGTACAAGAATCAGTGAGTCTCATGTTTTTTCATGCTTTTTTAATCCTTGTAATTTGAATTTTCAAATCTCAACCCATATAAGCCACAAGTGGTGACAATGCGCCTAAGTTAGGCATATTGCCACTGTATAGTCTTTTTTTTTTTTTTTTTTCCTTTATGTCCTATGTTGTTTGAATGGATGGAATAGGAATCTCAGAGTTTAAATATGAATTGGGTTTCTCTACATTTAAAATAAGAAATGCACTTTTCTAGTTCATCGGTGGATGGTTGCTATTCAAGCTTTATACTTGCTATTTTGTAAATTGCAATATTTTGAGAAGTTTTATTTCAGATATATTTTGTAAGTGTAAAACTAGAATAAATGATCATGATCTTTCTATACACTCATGGCGAACTTCCATCAACAAACTGCATAGTGCATTTTTCACCCCCAATGCAGAAGAAGCCGATTAAGGTTAATTTTCCTAATACTCAGTCACTCACTTGATTAGTAAGAATGGAATAAAATAGAAATTGAATAATTATTTAGATTCATGATTAAGATTGGGTGCGTCTGTATTTATAAATAATGAAAAAATATTACTCTTATTTATGGTCAACGAGATTAGCTTGATTGGCATCTAAGGACTCTCCTTTTCGAAGAGACCTCAAGTTTGATTATCTCCTAGTAACGCCAGCGATTGGATGAAGAGTTTGAACATTTGAATTAGTTTTTTCGTTTTTGAGTCGATCTTTCGGGTTTTCTACATACCCTTACCTGGCAGACAACATCTTATTTATGTGGTGAGGAAATCTTTTTCATATTTTTGCTTTATTTTAAATTAAATCTTATACTATTGATTTTTTTCTTTTTCATTTCTTCTAACTACAACTTTCGTTAGGAATGCAAGTATAGTCTTGAAATTATTGACGCTTAAACTCCAGGTGATCGAAGAGAGCGCATTAAAGAGAAAAATAAAACTTTCAAATTAAAATTACGAAACTTAAGTATTTAATCAACATAATGTTAAAGTATGAGGTTGTCTTTCACATAGAGCATTTATTATGCTTGTCATTCAGCATACGTAGACCTTCATTACTATCGGTCAATCGTGAAAAGATGAATGGTAGTGGAAGAGGAGTACTTGAATCTTTTTACCAATGAAAGTTCCAACAATTAAGTCAAAAAACTGAAAATATATGATTATTATTACCATAAGTCATGTAAAATGTAAAATTAAATACGATCATTTGAAGATACCATTTTTTTCGTCAATTAATAAAATTGCCCATTTTTTTCCTTTTATTTTCTTTGAGAAGAGCACACTGGAGAGTCCTCGCCTCATTTGATAATACATTTTGAATTTTTTAAAAATCAACGTTAGGACAAATAAATAGCTAGCATTTGTTAACGGTTGAACCATCAATTCTACTTTTCCCTCAGTTTGTAGGTTCGGGTGGATCCGAAGGGTCCGTTCGAGTTGAGTTCTGAGTTTCTAAAAAAAAAAAAAAAGTAGAATCCAACTCTTGCTATACTAGCTCTGGCACAAAATACACACCATGACTCTCAAAACGCTTGAACTAATAAGGTTCAAAAAGTTAATAAAATAAACATCGGCTAGCATTTGGAGACTTTTCTCTGTACTTGGAATCCTGTTAATTTTTGAGTGCTTTAGATAACTTGGAGTTTCAAAATTGGATAAGTGGTGGTTTGGTGATATTGGCTATAATATTTTGTAAAGATGGGGTTGGGAGACAATTTTGTGGAGACAAATACGAAAATGATGCTCACTCTAGGTGTTTCTCTTTCTTTTCTCTAAGAATGTGTGTCAAGAGTGAGAGCCGGTCATTATTGTTAGGGCTCAGGTCGTGCCCTTACTCCCTTGCAACGCATCGTTTTTGTTTTGAATCTTTTTTGTTTCTCAATTTTGAATAGAATTTTGCAAGATTTTATTTTGATGAGGTTCCATTGATGCATTTTGATGATGGAACCAAAACTAATTTAGCAAGGAATTATTATGATTAAATCCATAAAAATTCTATTGGACTCTGGTGTACACCTTGTTCTATTGCATTTAGCGGTTAGCATTTTGGAATGATTAAGGTTAATATAAGTAGTGGCACAAGATTGCCACCATATAACAAAATACATACAATCGTCTTCCCCATACAAGAAGTGGAGTTCAAGAATTTGTGGCAAGGCCATAGAAGACGCATGCCACTGTAATTTTGTTCTTAGTGTTCAGTGAACGGATCAATTATTGTCAGTTGATGGAAGTTACAAAAGGATTGATCCAGTACGTTTGGACCTAGTCTATGTTTTCTAATATCCTAAGATTTTCATGAGTACTACTCTTGCAGAGTCATGGTAAGCATCCTGAAAGGGGTAGGTGAGGCCCACTCATCTTTATAAGGGATCGAGATTCTTTTTTAGCTGTCTTTTATTGTTATTCATTGGCATTAATCTATGCTGATGTCTATTTTAAATTACCCTAAGTCTTAACTTTGTTATGAAAAATTAACTCCGGAAACAACAAATAGCCGGCGTCCTTGGCAAAGCCCACGAAATGATGGCGTGCCAATCATTGAACCATTAATTGTGCACTCAAAGGTAGAATCAACCACTTGGTATGCTAACTGTAGCGCACACCACGCTTCACGACCCTCAAAATGAGGCTCAAAAAATTGAGGAAGAACATTAGTAAGCATTTTGGGAATTTTTTCGGCACTTTGAACATCTTTTCATTTTTGGGTATTTTGGGCAACTTGGAGTTTCATTATAGGGTAAGCTGCAGTTTGGGAAATAAAAAAAAAAAGAAAAAAAAACCAAATTCACCAAATCCTAAGTGTTGCACACTTCCCTACGCAGTTCTAATGGTACGCATAATGGCAAGTATTTCGGTAGGTGTTCGAACTCCTCTATACTATTAGGGATATTTCTATATCTTATTATATGTGTTCCAAATATATATTATATAGACATAAATCAGGTCGTACGAGCTTTACAGGGTAAAGCCTATTAATTCAAAAATCATATATATATTCTATATATCTAAGAGCAATAACCTAAATATTTCAAACTTAATATTTAGAATGTAATATTTTAAGCAAACTACTTAAACCCTAACATATACTATTATAATTTATTGGCGCTAGATAACAAAAAGCCTCATCATTTCTTACCCTTTGCTCGTCACAGTAAAGGCTTCACGCCACTGACACATCATAGTGTTTCATTTCTCCAATAAATTAAAATCATGTTGTTTTGGTTAGTAATGGCATCACTATAGGTATAAACCCTAAATCATTATACTCTGTATACACAAAATTTCCTCAGTATGTCACACTATATTTACTAATTCCATTAATGAGTTCACCGCTTAATGGAAATAAAGAGCGTCTTAGCAAAAGACATTAGACCCCTGGAGGGTCAAAGTAGTGAAAATTGCCCGTTACCTATTAAAGTTCGAGGTTCCTGTTCTAGAACCAGCTACCACAGATAAAGTGAACCCGAGATCTTATTAACTGACCTACTGGGGGCTTAGATATGGGATAATATCTTCAACAATTGCAAGAGATAAATGGGCCAGTCGGTGCATGGACTAATGTGAACCATTACCCAGCAATGTGTTTAGATTGGGTCCAACCCAAACCCTTCATGGGCCCAAGTCAGCTCGGGCTCGTGACTCCTCTTATGACCACCCTCGGGAAATGTCCACTTTCCCGAGATTTTCGTTTCTGGGAAAATATGAGCATTTCAACTTCGAGAGGGTGATCCGAAAAGTCGGTAAGGAATGATAATTTTTTCGTATTAAATAATCATTATATTATCTTTATATGTTATCAGGGGGTTCAAGGGACTGCCTCATTACCACCGAATTTTTATTCTCTCTCAAAAAAAAAAAAAAAAACTCTCCCTTTTTTCTCTTTCATAAAATGAAACCTTTATTTCGTCAAGGAAAAAGAAAAAAAGGAAAGAAATTTTCTTCTTCTATTTTTCGAAACGAGAGTTTTTTTTTCTAGTCAACAGAATTAGAAATTGCTTTGAAAATTAAAAGAGCTTGTGTTTAATATTGATAAATTCTATATTTTGTCGGTATGTATGTGTGTATATTGGCCGGCTTAAAATAAATATCGAAGCCAATAGACTTTTTCCCCCTATTGGCCATACCAAGTGTAGAGAAAATACGTAACGGGTACAAAATAAAAAGTACGATATTGGGGGTATTGAATGCAATTGGACCCATATGATACTCATTCTTCTTCCCGTATCTTTTTCTTTCCTCTAAGAACATGCGTCATGTGTTGGAGCCAATCATATTTTTCGAGGTTTAGTTGTGCCATCACCCTCCTAACACCCATCATCTTTTTTTTTTTTTTTCTGAATTTTCTCTTTGTAAGATTTTATTTTTGTGGCACTAATTACAAGTTTGTCAATTGAACCATAAAGTTTTTATTCTTATGGAATCACAATCGGCGTCCCAAAAGGGGTAGATGAGTTCCAACCATCCTTGAGAAGGGTCGGGACTTCTTCTATGCATACTTTTCGAGGTGGCCTAGCTTTTTCTTTCAAATATTTTTATTGTAATTTATTGGCATTAATCTAAGCCAATGTCCACTTTAAATTTCGTTGAGTGCCTTTATTACTCTGTGATAACATGAAAACAAATAAAAAAACTGGCATCCTTGACAAGAACGGCAATGGCATGTCAATCGTCGAGCCATCAATTATGCACTCAAAATCAGACTCCAACTCTTACTATACTAACGTAGCACCGTTCCTGCAAAGTTCTAACTCCCACAGTAAGGGAATTTTTATGGGGAGGATTCTCAGTGAAGATGAAGATTTTCAATTGAAAATGGTGAGGAAGAGAGATCAGAGGGGGGAAGGTTTACGGGGGAGCGCCGCTTTTTAAGCCATGCAAATGACACCAAGCATACATTCAAAAATTTACTTACTTATCAACCAATGGCACCGAGTTTTTATTCTCCCAAAATAAATCATACTTTTATTAGGGAATTCTTTTTTCCTTTAAAGAAACCGTTGGACCATGCTTCACACATCTATGTCAACAACCATTTTGATTATCCACATTCCACGGTTTGATAAGACCTACCACGGCACATCAGTGGTGGGCCTTACCGATGTTTAAAGGGTCTGGCTTTCCCATTTTCATTTGGAAGTATTTGAAATTGCTTTGCAAACTACAAAGAGTTTTAGTGTCCTAATTTTGACAATTTATATCTTTACTAAACAAATATAAATAATTGGTAGATCAAAAATAAAATCCAAAAATTGACTCTTTTCTTTCCTTTTTTGCTTTCTCTTGCCAATGTCAGGTGCAGGGAAAATATATAGACAATGGGTACAAAATTAGACACAACGGTTTGAATGTGATAGGATCTACGTGGTGCTCGCTTTTCCTTTTTATTTACTCTGAGAACGTTTATCAAAAGTGGGTGTCAGTCGTATTTATCGGAATTCAATCGTGCCCTCACACCTTGACACATGGTATTTTATTTTAGAAAGGTATGGTGCATTAGCTGTTAGCCATTATTATATATATATATATATATATATATATTGCCACAAGATTGGCGTCGCATAACAAAGTACGTGCCATCATCTCCCCTATACGAGAAAGAGAGTTCAAGATTTTGTGGCTGGGCCGCAGAAGAGACATGCCACTGTAATTTCATTCTTCAGATTCAAAGATCGGATCAATTCTTTTCCGTTAATAGAAGCTACAAGTAGTATTGATCTAATATATTTAGGCCTAATATATGTATTTTAATATCCAAAAGGATTTCCATGAGTTAGATAAAGGACACTCGGATCGGGACAGGCTTTGCCTCTCAAATATTTTTGTTGTAACGGATTAGTATTAGTCTAAGCCAACGTCTACTTTAAATTGTTCAGTGCATCTTTATTACTTTGTAATAAAAAATTAACGTCAGAACAAAAAATTAGCTGGCATCCAAAACAAAGCTCATTTTAATGGCGTGCCAATGAGTGAACCATCAAAAAGCTTAAGGACGGACATTAGTTAGCATTTTAGGAGTTTTTTTGAGCACTTTGAACTTCTTTTAATTTTCGAGTATTTTAGGCAACTTGAAGTTTCAAAATAGGGTTCAAGTGAAAGTTTGGAAAATCCAAAAACCAAAGTCACCAAATCCCAACTGTAACAGTACAAATAACAAAAAAAAAAAAAAAAAAAAAAGGAAAAGAAATTCAGTAGTGTTCAAACTCCTCTGTACCATTATGATTTATAGGCGCCAGAGAACAGAAAGCCTCGTCATTTCTTTCACACGCAGTTTATACAACAGTGTTCATTTCTCGATTGATAAATTAAAATCATGTTATTAAGTCATAAAACATTATACATGGGCCATATTTATTGTGCCGCATTAGAGAACAAGGCAGGATAAAATCCAACCGATGGGACTTTTAATCCCACACTATGAAACTAACTAGTCCCCCTCACCCCCAAAATCATGGAATTATTAATCTGATTAAAGATGCGGGATGGTTAAATGACCTTGTCATCTCTTTTGTAAGGTGAGAAATAAAAGGCAACAAGCCTAGAAATGACCTTACCTCTGAGAAATTTTTGAAGTTTCAAGTAAATGGGCCTATCCCTTCTGTAAAATAAAAGTAGAGGAGAATTCTCATAAGCACTTCAAGAGAATAAATAGAAGGTCAAAGATTGCAAAATAGTAATCCAGGTAATTGTATCCCCAGGAGTTCAGAGGGGGCGGTAGGTTTGGAAATTGCCATATGAATTGGGCCAATGAGTGATTCAATCTATGCATTTGACTGCATCTCATTGGGTTTAGACCTACTCTGATCAAAAAAAGAAAATTTACAGTCAGACCAGTTCACAGAACTGCAAATGCACTAGGTGAGCTTCTCAATTAGAAAACTGAGGATGAGATTGAGAAGACCTTGCTAAAAGACGTTTTACCAAAGGAGGAATATGATACAGCGATTAAGAACAGAGTGCAGCTGGAGGTGAACTACTCTGACACAATTCATACTATAACACAAAAAAAAACCCTAACCCTAACCCCAACAAGTAAGCATCACTCATGCTAATTCACAGCATACAATGCAACTCCGAAAGCACGAAGAAAGAAGTCCGACTAGAAACCTGGCTGAAGAGCTAAACGCGGCCATCCCACAAGCACTGCGAGCCAACACCGGCATTCTCCAATAGAGTGTGAATCTCTTGAGGGGGGTTCAAGCCGAGACGGCTAGCTCGTTCCCATCGAGCGAGCCTGGTCATGCCAAGGCAGGGCCCGTACGCCATGTTCATGTCGAATTGCCTCAAAATTTCCTCCTCCTTACCGTACAATTCTCCTCCTTTGTCAACCAATCACAATTCACAAACAAAATCTCATTTCAGTAATATGCGGAATGGATAAAACATCTAATGCAGCGGCAATAGGACCGTGTTTTCTATCAATCAAAACCCCCTAGTCTCAACCATCTACGACAAAACCTAATTGCAACCAAATACGACAAACCCTAATATCAATCAAATAAAAACAAACCCTAATCTCAACTAAAATACAACAAACCAGTAACCCTAATTTAATCAAATGCGGAAAACCCTAATCTCAATCAAATGCAACAACTCCAAACCTCAATCAAACACAGTAAACCCAAACCTCAATCAAAGACAAGAAACCCTAGTTTCAGTCGGTTGCAACAAACCCTAAGAAGATGGAAGAGTAGGAGAGAAAGAGAGAAGAAATTCACCCGGATTGTTGCTGGGAAAGGTAGAAGAGAGGGGGTGAGGGAGGGTGGAGGGCTGGACAACGTCGGAGCCCAAAGTTGCAGAATGAGAAGGAGAAGGCTTGGCCTTGGGAGTTGCCGCGGCCTTTGAAGTCGCAGTGGAGGATTTGGGTTTCGGTTTGGCGATGCCTCCGCTGTTCTTCCGCTGCCTGAAAAAACCCTTCATGTCTCCTGACGCCATCTCTCTCTCTCTCTCTCTCTCTCTCTGTGGCGATTCTTATTCTTTTCTTCAGTTCGACTTTCATTCAGATTTTGAATTTGCTGGGGGTGCTTCTGTGTTTCGTTTGCTCTTCTATTTATTTATGTATACAAAAAATATTACAATAAAATTATAAAAATTTGATATACCATGAATTTAGTGTAATATATTTTAATAAATAATAATTTATAATCTCATAATTTTTAAAATTTTATTGTAAAATTCTTTATTTCCATAACATTATTCTTGATTTATTTGTTTGTTATTAATTTCTCCTCGTTTACCTGCATCCACAAAGTATTTCTATCCTCGGTGGTTTTTAAAAATTATTCAATTCTAAAGGTACCAATTGGGCGCGATCAGAACCCGGGTGGACAGGTCAGCATTATACGTGGCAAGATTATTTTACCGGGGGATCAACACACACTTCTATTTCAATTTAATAATTTTTTAAACTAATAAATATTTAACCAAAAAATATTAACATCTTAACTATAAGCGACAATCGGAGGATTGCATGTAATCCGGGTGGGGCAAACAGTTTGGGGCGCTCACACGGGAATTTACCCAAAATTCCCCACCGACAAAATCTTGATGTCCACCTAGAATTTTAAGGATTGCATTTTAACACCAAAATTTTAAAATAGATCAGTTCTACCCCCAGACCTTTTATTCAATGAAGAAGCCAAAAAAAAAAAAAAAAAAAAAAAAAGAGGTGACTTGTTGCCCCTAATAAAAGTTTCTTGCAACTCCGATAAAGGATCACGCGACACAAGAACCACAAGAACTAGATGATATACAGTTTTATTCATGTTACACGAGAAACACTTGAATTTGGTCATACACAGTAAGGATCACACAAATCTACCGGATTCCTGCAGGAATAACTAAACGGGGTAAAGGGAAAAAAAAAACTATATATGGTGGTTTAAAGAGTTAACATCCACCAGCTCGCTTGTTTTTCATGCGTCAATCCACCTAACACTGCTGCGCACACCTTGCATCGGTTGTTCGGAACTCTGAGTAAAACGGCGATGAATAGATGTTTTCCAGGAAATGAAACTAGACATTATCATAACGGAGATGCACAACTAAACCGACGCATAAAATGGTACATCACCACCAATCCCTGCATCAGAAAGCCGGATCACCCCATCAAGGGCTCTTGCTGAAGCCTGCAACAAATATGTAACTATATTAGTACAGTTTGAGCTAGGGATATCGCCTTGTTTTTTCCATGCTCATTCAATTTACATAACATTGTTTTGAGGTGCTACACTTCACCTAGTTTGGCACGCAACAAATACTTTTCCCTATATATTGTTGACCTACTTGTATCTTTGGCTTTGCAGCCGCTACTTAACCTCTCAAAACTACATGCACGTCCAAAAAGGAAGGGCATCAATGTTAGGGATAGGAAGGTTAACTTCGGAATAAGTGTAGGAAAATCCATAAAGCAGTGTCTAAATTGGGAGCTTGAGTTATGCGTAGGCACCTTCTATAGTTTACAAATCAAGTGGAAGATGATAATCATTGTCCTTGTCAAATAACATTCGCAATTAATTAACTGAAAGCTTTCAGCCTTCTGTCCGAGTAACCTGATTTGTTGCACACCCTTGTACCGTAATCCAAATCGAGTGTCCCAGAACAAGGAAACACAAAATTTGTGCCATCACAAGCAGCAGCAAAAGAGGAACAGGGCCAACTTTTCACACATGGACAATGAGGCTAATGGACTTGGATAGTCGATGCTTGTTCTAGCTAATAAAATTTGGGTCTCATCGGGATTTTGGATAAGGTTACTTCTGAATAGAGACAGTCTACGGTTTTTATTGTTGACCAAATTTAAGCCTGACTCTGAATATTTAGACAGAGCCTCATTTATAGCATGATAAGGCTCAAAATTTTCAAACTAGTAGGATGTGAGAATAACCTTTAATTTAATGGTCAGAATCGCTTTCTTTCTGTGGCCTTAAGTGGTCCTACATGAGCTGGCTTAAATAAGAAAACTTAGAGAGAGAGACCCCAAAATTAGGACATAGAAAAGAGAGGAAATGGTAGAAACTATAAGCCTTCCTTTTATGATGATGGTAAAAGCGGGATGTAGTTCGATTCAATCACAAAAGCAGAGATGCGACACACTGCTGGGAGGTCTGCGTAGACACAGGCTTTTTACTCCATCTTCCCCATGCATGCATGAGGGGGATGAAGAGTGGCTATGTAGATGGTGAGGTAAAAGCGAAAGATGGTGAGCTTGAGAAAGGAAAAGGAAGAGCTCTAGGAAGATGGATGGATATGTTCAGTAACAGCGAGGATAAAAGTACCATTGAGATTGGCAGAGGGAGCATGGGTTGCTCATGGACAGCATCCATGTGGCCATGAACTGGTTTCTTTTCTTATTTTTCAAGTCAACAGCCATTCAGGCTACCCGATCAGGTTTCGACAAATCACCTCGCAGCGCTTGGTCTTCCCCCAGTGTTTGCAAACCAATTTTCTTTATCAGGGTTCCCTCTTTCAGGAGGGTTGGTTGTCTTCCATTTAGCACATACACACTGTAAGATTGGACTAGCGTGCTCAAGGTGGGTCAGTGACCGGGATGTGGGTGGTGTCCCCTGTCCAAGGATTCGATTCCTATACTAGTGACGACACTCCTTGGATACTTTCATCATCCATGTTCAATGAAGGCCTAGGTAATGTTCTAATTCTTCCCAAATGCCTTCAAACTCCATAAAGTTACTATGGAGTAACAGACGGCCACAGATTACCCAAGAACCAGTATAGTAGTGCCTGGCATTGCCAAGAAGAGGGAACATGGTCTACACCAAGCACCTTAAACTCTACAGGAAGAAACAGCAGTGGCGACCTACTGCTGCGAACAACCCTAGAGTATATGGTTTTTATATTATTTTTATGTTGTACACGACCAAATGGAATATTACATCATTTTAACAGCCAAAAAGATGGAAGAAAAAATTGGAGAAATAACCCCCAGCACCAAATGTGTGGTAGGTATCTCAAGAAGAAGAAAGGGAGGAGAACAAGAAAATACGAAAAAATCATTAGTTAGGGTTAGGCTTGTACGCCTAAGCCCCTTATATATAATCAAAAGAGAAGATAGAACTGCCTTTCTTACATAATGCCGCCAACTCCAATCGAGTGGAAGTTTCCAATGGGACAATTACCCAGTTGACTCTGCCATCAACAGCACTAATTATAAATTAAAGTCAAGCTGCTTCTAACACGTATCAACAGCCCAACATAATTTCTTCTTTTGTTTCCATGTAACTGACCCATATTTTTTGGGATTGGGTCTGTTCTATCTGATTATGGCATTACGAGGAATGGAAAACACATGTAGCTTTTGATAGGTGCATCAGAAATGAAACCAAAGTTTTACATACCTTACAACTGCATCAGCAAGGAACTAGTTCCCAGGTTTCTTTAGATAAATCAAGCCGGTCGACATGGCCATCTTCAAACATGATCTGCAGTAAATGCATAAATCCATAAATCTTCATATGAGAAATTTCATCTGCAGGAGATGGGGAAAAAAATCACATTTTCTCACCGTATATTTTTTGGACTTGCTATCAAACCACTGAATAACCCCAAAATCCCTGAAACACAGATAACACGGTGCTTAACATGCAGTACTACAATGTGACCAGAAAACAAAGACCGAGAGCAAACACTCATTCAGAATAGCTAAATATTTTCATTCAATCCCATCAAATATATATATATATATATATATATATATATGTTATAATGAGCACATGAGCAGCATAAGCACACTATGTGGATTGCAGAAAAGGATTTTAAATGTTAGATTGAAAACAATACCCATATGCTACAAGCCCATAAAATTTGAGCTTCATCCAGTTATGGATGAGGTAAAGGTTTGTACAAACGGTCAAAAGGCTAACAACAAGGAAATCAACCATACAAGCTTCAAGCTTCAAGCTTCGATTGTTCGTATGAACCCTCATCCACAATCGAATGAAGCTCAAATTTTATCATTTTGTGGGATATGAGTAGGCGCTTTGATCCAATATTCTGAATCCTCTTCTAAAGTCTTAGGCAGCTCCACAGAGTGTGCTTATGTGCTAATATACATACATGGTTGGAAGGCCACGCGTGGACTGGGAAAGAATAGAATGAAATAGCGCCGTCTCCCCACCTCAAACCCAATAAAGGGAGAAATTACCATTAACCTACAACTGTTAGCCAAACCTAAATAGCCATAGCTACCCTGTTTACCACAATATGAATATGAATACATTTCAACCTAATGTTTCATGATTGCAGTGCTCAGGTTGAAACTCGCAATATCACTCACAACACCCAATCCAAGGTGGTAAGATAGCTCTGAGGAAGAAAATAAAGATAAGCTGAACAATTTTGAAAAGGCTAGAGGTACCAGCATACATTAAATCCTTGAGTTCGAATCCCTATGGTTGCTAGGTTGGATGAGTGCATTTTTACCTAGCAAAGAGGGGGGGGGGGGACACTAAGCTGGGTTGATACTAGGCCCAAACACCAACTTCTATTTCTATAAGCCCACAACTGCAAGGTTTCTTATCATTAACATTGCCTTATTATCTCAGAATCACTTGGAAAAACTAAAGAAATGATAGTAAAATCAATCTTAATGCTTGGCCATTAAGCTTATCTATACTATGAGTTAAATCCCTATACTCCATGAACTTGTATTCCTTATATTCCATATTACACCTACCCAACCAAAAGCCTTGGGATGAAGTACATCAATAATTGTTACTAGCATTGATCCCTTACGTTAAGTTGCATCGATCTAACTATAGCATCAGCAAACAAAATGCAAATTTGAGTTAAAAGAGATGAGGTAACAAGATTGAATTGATTAAGAAACGGTTGACAGCTAATCCTTAAAATTGATCATTAATTCTTTGTATTGGTTGCATCAGTTAAACACTTTTCACATAAGCATAGGAAATTGCCATAATCTACTATCTCAGAAGCTCGAAAAACTAAGTTTAATTCATAATAACTTGGAAAATGATATCAACAAAATGCCAGGACAGGTGTTGATAGTACATGAATCACTTTTCATGAAATGGAATTCTAAGAGTTCTTCTCTGTTACTGCAAGTTACTTCAGATCTCTCAAATAAAAGCAAAACATAATGATTTGAAATATAAGTTCACAAAGCAACATGAAGATAGTACCTATAAGTTGCACGATCATTTAGTCTAACCACCTCACCGATGCAATTACGAGAGCACGGTCTTTCTTTATTAGCAGAATTCCCTAAAGTTCCTGCGCAAGAAAATAAGCAGCTAACAAGAAACTTTCAAAGAATATAATCTTTAGAAACATTTGAAATGCTAATGGACAAAGAATCTAAAAAATAACAATTGAACAAGGGAATCTACTTACTTATATGGAGACCGCCATTCTGAACAACCTTTCCAAACAAAATATTCACAAATGAGTATTTTTTTTAAAATATATATATACAGGCTCATAGTTCATAGGCAAAAGTAGTATAACAAACTAGCATCTTAGGCAACACACACTAATAACATGGTAGACAAAAAATTGAAACCAACAAAAAGATATATCATGAGCCAAAATGCCCCATTCTAACAATTAAATTGCAAATAAAGGAAAAGTATGATAACAAATAAGGGCAAATAAAAGAGTTGCTAGGTGCAGCTTCATAACATTATGTCTAACTGAACTTCTGAAAAATAGAAATGAACTAATAACATCTATGATTCTATATTATTCCCAAAACGCAAGTACTAATGCTGCACTCCATATAATAGGATGCAATTAAACTTTAAAATGGAAGAATAACGAAAAAAAACTTTTCCGAGTTCAAAAAATTAAACTATGAACCTTTTTATCTTTTTTTGATTGATAACAAAGAATTAAGCTATGAACCTTTTTTTCTTTTGATAATTAAATATGCACGCATCCAACCCAATGACCTCAAGCATTCAATACCTTGACCTTGCCCAACACCAAAAACTTAAGACTGCACAACCAGTGGTATGAAGCTCGGAACCAACAGCAGCAACAACAAGACGGTAAACCTTGATCCAAGGAGTTCAGGACCGGGCATGTGAAACCAAAACAAGAAGTAACATCGAGTCCTTGACATGAATCCTCTGATGCTATTCTTTCCAGCCTAAGGCCATCTAACACCTTAACACTCATGTCTTCATAACGTGCATCCAAATCTCAAGATATCTCTAACCTCTCATTGTATCAATGCTCCTAACAAACACATTTATAGATCACCACTGAACATGTCCAAACCACCTTAGGCGGCATCCTAATTTTCCTAAATCGAAGCTACCCCTAGTAGTACACTGATGTTGTCCTTCCTAGTCTTCACAAGCACCTCTGCTACACTCACTTTGTGTTCATATTTCTTCTTGTTTGCCCAACATTCAGTGTCATAAAACAGTGTGGATTCTATTGATATCCTATAAAATGTTACCATCACATAAAATTCCCGGCTCACTTCTCCATTGCGACGAAACCACCTCAATCATATGGTTTACATCCCTTTTATCTCTAAACAATGTTGTATGATCAACATCAACCCAATACAACAAAAGTGATCACTTTTTGGTATCTCACTTGACCAGCTAACTTCACTATACTATGGCCAACTTCTCTACGCTCACTAAACTCAAACTCTACATATTCCACCTTAGACCTACCTACTCAATTTAAAACCTCAAGACTCTAGCGTGTGTATCCACAAATTAGTCTGTGTGCATGTTCCATTCACATCAACCAAAATGATATCATCCACAGATAACATGCTCCATGGTACATCATCTTGAGTATGTCCATTAAGCTCATCCATCACTACTACAAACAAAGAAGGGCTTAGAGCTGTCCATTGAAGCAACCCTATGATGGTAGGAAAAATACCATTAACTCCACACATCAGATTAGTGGCTAAAGCCTCATACATATCCATGATCAAATTAATACACTCTGAGGAAAACTTTCTTTTTCAACACCCAAACAAAGTACTTCCCCAGGAACTTTATTGCAAGCTTTCTACAAATCAATAAACACAGTATGTAGAATCTCCTTTCCTCACCCTCGCTTGTTCCATTAACTGCCATGTAGATGAATTGCCTCAATAGTAGATTGTCCCGGCATAAACCAGAATTGATTTTTTGAAATCATAACCTTGGAACATCTTCCTAAACTCTACTTTTCATGTGGTCGATGCATGTACAAAGAGGGACAGCAGTACCAAATTGAACATCAAATTAAATGAACACGAGACAACTTTCAGAAAACCCAGCAGATAGGTTTTTCCCTTCAGGAGCTACCCATAGGATTTCTCAACTGGCCAACCAGTTCCCCAAAACTTCAGTTCTTTATTTGGCATTATCAAAAAACACTCCCCTATAGAAAAGACATGATTCACAGAACTTCTTCTTTTTTTTTTTTTTTTTGGGGGGGGGGGGGGGGGGGGGGGGGTGGGAAGGATTGGAACAGAACTTAGGGAACTGCATGTGTCTCTTCCAACTCCACCTTTTCGACCCTTTATTCTCCACAGAAACTCACTAGCCTTTCACAACTCTATTTTAGTGGCCAAAGTCATGATGACAGCTTTGCACTTTAAAACTCCAAATACGACAAGAAATGAAATTGGGATTGGTCAAATTGAAGTAAATTGAGCAAAGTACAGCCCAACCAGCACTAGGTCTAATTTCTAAACAATAACCACATGACATATCTAACAACCAGACTGCAACCTAGTCTGGGAAATGGACAAAAAAATTGAAGATGAACCTTCTTTAACATGAGTACCACCAGCATAACTTGGAACATTAAATCCTATCCACATCAAAACTCATTTATAGCAAAAGAACACTCAAACATACAAATTTTCAAATATATATATATATATATATAAATAAAATTTATTTCGCTGTGCCACCTGGTAAGCAACAAACTTCAATGCAGCATCTGATGAAGGCAACTTAAGCTTGCTTGGCTTAACTCCTAATTTTTGCCTGCAGCCTGCTGCACCACAGTGACAATCTTGATCTGCACCAAACTGAACAAACCTGCTAACATTATTAGAATGGATCAAGTATAATGACTATTCATAAACCAAATGGGTTAGAGTTAGCACTTCACAAAAACACAGCCAGGAAGAGCCCTTGAAACATATAAAAACTATCCATCTATAATCATATACAAATAAATATACCTTTTTAAAAATTTTGTAAATACACACCTATGTAGCACAAACACTCTATTCAAGCCTACGTGTCTGTGTCCGACACTTGTTGGACACCGACACTCTTCTGGCACTTCCCAACACCTTTAAATAAACAACCAATTATCTTCTGTTGTTAAAATACCACAAAATAATAGAATATGATATTTCGTAAATTATATTTATATACATCCACGCACACACATATTATTCAATTCAACATGTCCCAACATGCCAGAATTCTAGTTTTTTGGAGATTTGTGTGTCAATGTATCATGTTGTGTCACATGTCTGAGCTACATAGATACAACATGGATTTAAGATACAAGTTGGGACCACCAGGCTAGGCAACTACTAGTTGCAAAGAAAGAGACTGTAAGTGCACATACTGATAATCATAAGTTAGATGCTCGCCCCTGCTTATGTCGCGGGTAGCAAATATCCCAATTCTTGTTTCACCGTCAATGCTCCTAGAAGAGAAATTTCCACGTAAGTCTGGTATATTATCTACAGTAAAAACAAGCAATAGAAAGGAAAAATATAAATAGAAAACCATTTCTGCATCTCTGTATTAGGGCAACAACTATGATTTATATATCTTGATTTATTTCCCTTGTATGTGGCATCGATCACCATATCTCTGTTGATCTCACACAAATAAAAGTTAGTTTCTCCACGGTGTTTCATTTTCCAGAGCCTTTCCTCACATGTTTTGTCATCAATAACTGCAGAGAACAATATCACTATAGTAGTCTGAAAAGACACATAAAATAAGACAACCAGAATTTGATTTGACCAAGAAACAAGCAAAAAAAGATATTACCTTCCCCCACATATTCTATTATAAACTCTCCCAACTTAATATCTTCATCTGCCACTATGCCAGATCCACATTTCTCAGTCTGCAAGCAATACATTAATTTGAATTCATTTTTTATTGTACAAACAAGTAACTATCACAAAGAACATATGATAGGTAAGAGATGTACACTAATCAAAACCAATGCGGTAAACTAAAATGAACAAATAACGACTGCTTACAAACTCAAGGACAAAAAGATAAAGGAAAAAACTGGGGCATTCTTGAGTGAGTATCATGCCAAAATCTCATTATGGTCATACAAATGTTGGATATAAACAAGCCTAAAGAATTGAGAAGAAGGGTGAGATGGGAAGCTAATAGATGAATCCAGCAAGAAAATCTGTGGCCTATATCTATTCCAGAGGAGACTGCTTTTAAATTGAAGGGTTCACATAGAATATGACGTCCTTCTACTTCATCCCTTAGAAGGCAACTCGAGCTTATTTCCTTTTATTTTATAGTACTTTTTATACTTCTCGAAGGGTCTTCATCCTCATCAACACTTTCAAAAAAATTCAATTCCTCATAACTAACCATAATATAACGACAAATTCATCTTTCTTATACCTTCACTAGTTTGATATTCTTCACAGGTCGATGCTGGAATGGCTTGTTGAGACACGCACTGCCGCATTTACAGCCTGATGAGCAGCTAGACAATAGCATCCTGAAGAAAATATGTATATAAATAAAGAAATAAACACAGATATCTATGACCAGAAAGCATGCTTGTGCTTGTTTCAGGGAAACATCCCTCCATACCAAGTAACCTCCTAAGATGGATGTCATCTCAAAGGAAACAATTTTCATTAAAGTAATCAATCTGAATTTTTCACCCGAGGAGCATGCTTGGATGATGATGATTTATCTTCCAAACTTTCCAAAGGACTCCAAAAAGCATTCAGTCAGATTAGCAAAGTATCCAGTCATGACGCAACCACTGAGTCCAATTACAGCAAATGATGTATCAGAAACTATAGAAGTTTAATTCTAAGCCAAGTTTGACTCAACATGCCAGTCTACCAGTTAACTTGAACACTACTGTTTGAAATATATGGGAAAAGAAACACACACTTGATCCATAGAAACATTCTTTTAGCATTAGATTATGATGACTTGATATGATTCTCCTAATTTTTCAAATGATTAACACCTAGTACCGGTTAAGTTACAAAAGGACCATGCTATTCTTAAAGTTTGATATACATTATGACCCCATAATCTAGCAGTTAAAACTTTTAGGCTAAAAGGTCGCTTAACATAGTACCAAAGCAACAATTGCTCGAACACCTAGGTCCAATTAATGTTGCCTGTGTCTTTTCATAAAAGTTGGTAGCTAATAGCTATTATTCCATACTGATGTTGATTAGTGTTTGCTGTGTTTTTGACTCTCCACATGAGACCAGGTCTCACGAGGGAAGGGACAAGGCATCTTATATTTTCTGACCCCACAATCTAACAGTTTAAGCTTTTAGGTAAGAAGGGTAGCCTAAAAATTACCACGGGAATTTATTGCAACTACAGAGATGATACAGGATACAGCAATTCAATAACCTATGGTTCTAAATGCTTCAGACCAAGTATGTACAGCATCTAAGAACAAAAACAAGGTGCCATGAACAAAGGTCAGAGTGTGTCTCCAAGAAAAATTATAAGGTTTATAATCAAAGCCTGTTACACATACACACACAAACACTACATAACTAAGGAATGAATGAACCACATGCAGCCTAATCTTCATTAGGCACAACATAAACCAACTGTATCTGACCAACACATCCTTACCCACAATGGCAATCTCTACCACACACGCCTGAAGATCCTGTGGAGCCGCAGGAACAGAAAATGCCATCATCCTCAAGGCGCCTTTTCATCTTCTTAGTGAGGTATATATCTTAATTTAGTCAATATAAACAAAATTAAAAGGAAAAGACAGTGAAGAGAGTAAAGAAAAAAGAGTAAGAGCAAGATCCTAACAGTGGGCCTGTTTTATAACGGTTAAAATCAATGAATATATAATGTATTTAGTGATTATAACTGGTCAGTGCATTTGATAACAGAAATTGAGAGCACATAATTTTAAAAATCATGAACTTATTATATGATTTTCCATAGGAATTTTTCAATGAAGGGACAGTTTCTGAAAACAAAACATGGTTATTAGTTTGGTTTAAAATTTTCAGTGTTTCCCTGTTTTGTCAAAGGGGCCCTTAGAAATTTGTGCAAACAAAATAGAAAATAAGAGGATTAAGATTTCACATTAGCCATGACGGAGCAAAAGATTGAGGAAAAGCACGTTGAGCAACCATATACACTTAAAAAGTGTTAATTCAGAAAAAAATATATATATAGCTTTAAGATGAGAGAGAAAAAGGATACTGCGCTTTATAAAAGTGTAAGGCTTCCATTTATTAAACGAATCAGGAAGTTCAAAGTCAACAGTATCTCCTATCTGCTTCAGCAACTCGTTGAATGCATAACTAATATGACCATGCATAGCATTCTGGCAGGAAAAAAGCTCACGACAGGCAATGATGATGAACAAAATCTCAAAAAAACAACATAATTAATTTTACATTAGAAATGAATATTAACATCACAACTAAACAATCTACCAAAAAAATAGTTTAGCCAAGGGAGAAGCCCAAACAAAAAACAGATATTCAGAAAACCAAGTTCCATCTTCAAAATTCCCCAAAATACAAGGTTCCAGATCAGAACTTCAAAGAAAAACAGTAAGCATCTATGATGGCCTAATGTCACACAAGCCACTGCCCAATGCATTGCAGCAGTGAATGCATTCATTCCCAAGTTTGTGACTTGCTTCCTGTTTCTTGAGGCCAAACTCAGGATCCAGGGGATTACCTGTACCCTTGAGCTAAATTAGAGTACAAAATTAATAACAAAGGATCAAGAAAGAGAGGTCAGCAAGAAACGTCCCAAGAAGCATCCAGCCTAAGGGTCAAATGCGGACCATTATTGACAACCCTCACCTCTTCAAAAAGGAACCATAGACAACCTACTAGGATGATGGAAGCAACCTGTGAGAAAGTTGGAAGAAATCTCGCGAGGTAAACACACTCCATATTACACCAGATGCAGAGATGTAATATGAGGGCACTACTGGGCACGGCTTTCTTGGGTGGATTTGTGAGTCCTTTGAATGACTATGGAAGTTTCTCCATTGTGCTAGGCTCCCTTATAAACTATATAAATAGGAAACAACACATGGGATTTTGAGAATTTCTCAAAGCCCGTAGCAGAGGAGAAATATTTACCTCATAAAATCATTGTAGTAAAAAATGAAAAACAATTATCCTAAGATACCTCCTTTGAAGAAAACAACCAAAATGAAGGAATAGCGGTGGTACTAGGATTTGAAAAATGTCATAGACTAAATATCAAACAATATCAAAAACATTAAATTCACAGTTTCACAATGATATTCATTTATATCTCATGTGAAGTTAAGAATAGCTGGTAGCTACAAATTATCCAAATACAATCCAGTCAAATAGGAATTTCAAAAGTCTTAGACACCAAGGTATCTATTCAATCAAATATAAAAGGAGTGAAAAACAACCTTCTTCATGGCAGGCATGGCTCAAACAGCTTCCCTGGGATCACTACCGAACAACTGCATACACGAACAACAATAGAAGACTTTACTGAAAGAAAATCTAATGTTCACATCCAGTTAAGAAACAAAAAATTTTAAAAAAAATGGCCATCCTCAAAGGAATCAATAACTTAAAGATTAACTTGGCCTAAAGTTCAATCCATTTCGGCAGGAAAAAAAACAAAAACAGAAAACCAAAAAAAAAGAAAAGAAACAATAATAGATACTACAAAATACGAGGCTAGAAACACGCCAAATCGCAAAATGAATCTTGGATGTTGATTGACCAAACAATACTGGAAACCCTAATTTCAAAGTACTTGTCGGACGCATTCTTTTAATAACTTTCTGAATATGGCATTTGGTATTATGTACAATTCAAACAACAAGGCGGGTTTTCCCCGAAGAGAATGCATGACCAAAGCGGACCCCAAATTAGGAAAGAGAGAAACGACGAACCCTAAAGAGGAAGAGGGGGGGGGGGGGGGGGGAGAAAGAGAGAGCGTGTACCTGGAGCTTGAGAGAGAAATGGTGTAGGATATGGACATGTCAGTAACGGATCGAAGATAGAGAGAAGAGAGGGAAAGGGGGGGAGCCGTGAGGAAGAAGAAGATTATAGTGGGAGAAGAGGTCCATCATTTTCAACTCTCCTTTGGACCGTCAGTCGGTTTGGCCACTGAGCGAACGGCCTTTTTCTCCTTTTCATTTTTCAACCTATAAAAAAAAAAATTAGAGTAACCGTTCATGATTTATCATTTTAATAGTAATATTAATTATACATCTTTCATATATTTTATCATGTGAGTACTTTCAGGATAAAGATTGTATGAAAGATTTATAAGTTATATTACTCAGATTTTAATTTGAACATTAAGAACCTCCAACTATGAATTGCTAACGATCAGGGCCGATTTCACTAAATTTGTAGGTAAATTAGGAGTGAATTTTTAGAAAGTTAAAAAAAATTAATAAAAAAAATCTTTTTGGAGAAACAATTATTTTGTCATTTTTATTGAAAAAATTGTATGAGCTTTTCCAAAAATTAATCAAATCCCTACTTTTGATGGAAATGAGCTTTCACATATTCTGTCACGTGAGTACTTTCAGGGTAAAGCTTTCACATATTCTATTTTTATATATATAATTTTAATATACATTATAAAACAAGTATAATGGCATACCTTAAAGTAAGGTAAATAGTATTTTATTATTCTTATCTTAGAAAATAATAAATCATCCAGTTTGAGAAAATACCTATCATATCATATTTTTAACGATTAAAGTAATTTTGTCATTGAAATATAACTATAATCTCATAGTATTTTGCTAATATCTCTCGTGTCATATTGAAATTCTATTTTTAATAAATTTATTTTTCAATTTGATTATATCAAATTCAATTAATCCAATAAATTTAGAAATATAATAACGAAATAATTTATCTTGTCAATGTTATTGTTATTTTGCAAAACAAATTGAACAACTTAATAAAAGTGGAAAGTTTTCCTATTTAAGTGGTAAAACTATTTTAATAAGTTTTGCTAATTTATTGATTATTTTATAGAGATTCTCTTTAAAAAAAAATATGTATAATTATAATTATTATGATTTATAACATAAATATCATTGACCCGACAGTTTAGTTGATGACCCGACGATTGAACCAATGACCCAATAACCCGACCTCTTGACCAGGTCGATATCCAGGTCAAGTCTAATAACTATGGTTAAAACTTATCTCAAGATTTGAATAATAAGATTTTAAAGTTTTCAACAAAATAGCATTGTCGCGGGTCCGAATAATAAGATTTTAAAGTTTTCAACAAAATAGCATTGTCGCGGGTCCAAACGCATGCAAGTTACATGCGCACACTTGTGTAATCTCTTTTCTCTTTAAATAATAAAATGAACTTCAAATTTTACTAATCAAGAAGATTTGAGTAGCATTTTTCATTTGAAGACAACAACTTAATCGGAGAGCAACGCCATAGAGACCATCGCCAAAATCATGATCTCCATTATTACTGCCATTGGGAGTACAGTAAATATGTTGCAGAGCCCTTTCAATCTCATTCTCGGTCAAACACCAGTAATTTGTGTATATAGCTTGAAATGGGAGATTACTATATTAGCCTGGGTAATATATAAAAAAAAATGTTATAAGAAATGGAATAAAAACCTCACCAGCCCTCTGCTTCGGGCTGTCATGCGATACCTGTTGTAGGAGTACTCCGGGATATAAACCAGGGATTCTGAGTAGCTTTATCAGCATTCAGTTTGTGTTTCTCTTTTAATTCCGTTGTTTTTATTATAATTTTACTTAAATACAAAAGTTGGAAAAAAAAAAAAAACAAGAAAATAAGAGATCTATCCTTTAAAGCTTAAAAATAAATTTTTTATTTTTTAAAAATAAATAATGCTAAAAGAAATTATTTTTAAGGTGAAAATATGAAGGCCTTATTTAGTTCATAAATATTTATAAATTCGTGGGGTTGCTGAGAGCGTAAAACTAAAAATACATCTGGGGGACCGGGAGATACAGTAAAGGCTTGCTTAAACACACCTAGAAAATCAATTAAAATCCTATTAAATGCATAAAAGGTATAATAAGAGATGCTAAATGTGTAATAGTAAAACTGTTTGATTACATATCTAATAAAAGATTGAATAATCTACATTTCTAATTTTACCCTTAGTTATTATTATTATTATTTTATTAAGTCATGCATTCAAATTTATCAATTAATTAACAGCCTCACATTTTTAATATCAAAATCTACAAGTCAAAGAACCTAATCAAAATTGAAATTTCTAAAATTTTGAAATCTTCAATCTTTTCATTAATCTTTTTTCTTTTAACTCTTTCTCTTGTACAATTAGAAATAAAAAGAAAAAAAGTGTAGGTAAGGAAAAGGAGTTGAGGTTGGCTTCAAGGGATAAAAAGGGAGTAGTTTTATCGTTGGAAATATTTGAACTTTTGTTTATAAAGGTGTTTTTCTTCATTTAACCTCTAAAATGTACTGCATTCCGCATTCAGCAGTATATTTACTATCAATTTGAGTACTGATTCGATTAGAAGCCTATTTAGAACTATTCAGAAGCATTGCCAAACACTCTAAATGAACCCAACTCAACTCTTAACTGAATTAGCACTTATAGGACATTTAATAAAAACTCAATGCAAATAAACATCACCCTACTCAACATCACATTCTTGAACATGCGTTGCTTAAAATGAGATGTTCAAAAATATAAAATTATTAAGTTTGATATGCACACTGAATTCCAAAATAATAACAATACCACAATACTTTTTCAACTTATACCCTTTTATTGTGAAACTTATATTAGTATCTGAAGATATAACTAGAATTAAAAAATGAAGTATTTTACTTCAAGCAAGCATATTTTAGCTTATTGAAGGACCCAAAACTCAAAGTAAGACCCATACAATAAGACCTCTTCAAAATTCCAACCTTTTTATACATATATAAAACATGCATACATTGTTCACATTTATCGAAAATGGCAGTCCGAAGGACACTGAATCAAGGAGATACAAAATAAGAGTAGGTGGGGAGTTGAGCAAGAAACTTTTCAAGGTAGTAAAAAGAAATTAGCCCCATCACTTCAGCCCCTGTTCCTACACCCTCAAGTTTTTTTTATGCATCCTTCATGCAGTTGATACCCTAAAAGTATAAACTTCTTGGAAAATTTATGATCGCTGAACCCCGAGGCTCGGTGCTTATATCCGTACCCATCTGAACGTGTCCCGTCCAAATTAGAAATTTGAATTAAAACTATATTTTCTCTGCACGAGTCTTCAGATGTATATGAGTATGAGCATCAAATCTAGACACTTATTGAGCACCAGGGATTTGTCCTGGAGAGCAACTCAAGCAGCACCCAGCTTAGCCGGCGGAGGAGCAGGAATAATACCCCATCGCTGCCGAACATCTTCCAAATCCTCGTTAAAATGCCTCTCGTAATATATGCACATCAGGTCAGGTGGAATTCAGACCAGCTCGAACTGCCCATGGGAAGTAGTGCTGAAAAAACAATGACCTCTGTCTCTCAGTGAATCTGGCGGTGCCTCCAACCACAGAGAGCATGCACATGGGAAGCAGCATTTGCTCGAATTCTATCACCTTGAGTGCAGACTCACCGATTAAGTTCGTGGGGAGACCAAAAAGAGTATGCCAGAAGTCGTGAACCTCACGAGCTCGCATGGCCACATATGCCAGCTCCTCTGTGTCCATGAATCGCACAGGTGGACGATCATCCGGCGAGAAGTTGCGGGATCCCATGAACCTTGCATATGCAGCACCAAATGTGTTGGGAGGTAGGTCCCATGCATGGCCAACTTTCGATGAAATTACTCTTGGTTTCTCCAGGAGGACCTCCTGAGAAAAGGAGGGAGAATGAGAGATGATTAGTTCAGGCATGTGAAACGAAATGCAAAAGGAAAAAGAAGAGAAGACAGATGACGATGACGACGATGATAACTCTTCCAGTGAGAGAAATATATGATTAAATGTTTCAGAAGAACACCGCAATTATGAGCATGTTAGCATGAAAGAAACCGAGCAATTTTGTAATATTTGCATTGAAAAAATCCTCAACAAGAGGCAAGGGTTTGCCATCTTCTTTGCTCTGCGGTACACTCGTAAAAGCGTATACAAAAGTGAATGCAACTCAATCCAACTGTCCATGGTGAGAACGAAGAGATTTAATTCCTATTGTGGCCCAATTAATTAATGTCATGAACAAATGACATTAAAACCACATTTTAACGACATAAATTATGCCCTTGACTTTTTATCTTACATATATAAAGCTGCTAAAATAATCCTCGCCAAACACAGTCATCCAACCCACTGTACATACATATGATCTATTATGGGGCAGCTGGACTCGTGTCCCAGCAGATAAGAATATCCCATATATTTACTTGATGGAAATACTCGAGCTGGCCCTACCAATAGATCCATCTTACTGCAGAGGCTGGCAAAGACCTGTGCCTCAGGACCAACTACCAACACAGACAACATATAAGCAAAGTGTCATGATAAACACCAGTGCCTCAGGATCAACTACCAATACAGACAACATTGGAACACAATGTCAAGATTATATGTACAATGATGTTGATACAAAGAAATAAGGAAAAGGAAAAGAAAAAAAGAAATTCCCAAGGAGAAAAATTAATTATGTATTTATTAATTTTATTATTTTCAATTATGCTATGATAACCATGCTCTAGTTGTGACTTAAGGCATGACAGGAAATGCGGGGGAAAACCCTAACTGAGAAGTAAATGAAATTCTGGCTGTGTGGAAATGGACAGGTGATGCATGTCTTCAAATGTAATTCTATTAACTAGTGATTTAAATTACATTAACTTGATCGTTCTAGGAACATTCTATCAATTTGAAAGATTTCTAAATTACACCTTACACATGTTATAAGAGGTGCACCTTATACATATATAACTTAAATTTCTCCATCCAAAATTTAAAAGCAACTCACCAAAACGCTGACTTCCCAAATAACTAAAACGTCATAAAGGAAAACTAAAAACAATTCATACCTAAATTTACTGTTTTCAACATCTAACCTTTAAGTTCATAAGCTAACAGCAAGACTCTTCTCAACCTCAATCTGAGGAACCATAAATTCTGTAAATTCTATTTAGGGAACTAGAATTCTACAAAGGACCCAAAATTTACATTTTTGGTTCCCAATAAATGTATCCTATTCAAATGGCGCGTTCATGATGACTACCCTTGCGGATCCATGTTGAGATGGTTGCATTTTGTATTGCCATTTCAGTTCCACTTTCCAAAATAGTCAGGATCCAGGTAACTATGTCTGATTTTATTTGTCTATTTGACTGTCGCCTGAAACAAGCCTATGATTCACTTGAGCAAAAAAAAAAAAACAGAAACAAGCCAATGATTCAAAAAGAATGCTTAAGAGTGAGAATCATATCTAATTTGCTTTCTCAAGACAGTGTTACTGCAAGCTCCACATCTTGGAATGGAGCCATAGTTCTTAAAAGAATGTCTGAGGCACACCTAACAGGAACCAGCAGAGAAGTAAAGGTTTTTTTTTCCCCTCAATCTTTACGTAACTAAGTTTTTACACTTAAATAAGCAACGATGGTGCTGAAGCTTGAAGGAACCTGTTGCCTCGGTGAGCCTTGTGTCTGTAACAGCTACTGTAGCAGCTTCATAACTGAAACTAAAGCAGCATCTACGCATAAGTGATAGTCATGCTCAAAATTTTACTCCTCAGATCAACTCTTCGTAAATGTTACATAGGGTGAAGTAGTGCCTAACTCCAAAAGGAACTGCCAGACTAGCAATATAAGGTGCAAGCACACCACTGGATATGCGTTGGAATCATATATAAGTCTTCCATTTTATATAATTGAAAAAAAAAAAAAGTTCTACAACAGGAAGCTAGAAAGTACCCATATGTTTTTGCCTCTGGTTACAATCAGAATGCACAAAATACACAAATCAGCCTAGCGCTAGTGTTTCATAAAGACACAAAGGTGGTAGCATAAAGAAAACTGGATACTATCAACTATTCGCAACCATTTCTGTGTCGCTATAAAGACTCTTTCACTAATGAAAGATACCTTCATGTGTAGGATGCAAGATACCTTCATGTGTAGGATGCTTTTGGTTGCTCTGCCTCTTACCTTACTATCAAACTAATGGGAACAGTTTTTTTTACAGAATAACGGGTGAGGTATTCTCAAGACAACTGTTTTTCAAAACAATTGACTTTTTTAATCTTTACATTTTTTATTTTTTATTTTTGCTAAGCAATAAATTTGACACCAAATCAGGAAGCAAAAAAACAAAACTACGGAAGTAGGAAGATTGAATGACTATTTTGAGGGTATGAAAATACAGACATTATGTATATGATTCCCGCTGTCACAGTTGTGATTAAACTGTTACAGAATCTTGGCAAACCAGTCTTCCACATAAAGTTACAATCAAGGTAACTACCATGAGGACAGCATCAAAAAATGTCCTTTACAGACTAATTGATTAAAGAAACAGAAAGTCGAAGAGAAAGAAGCGGGCTGGTCCCCGAAATAATTTTTTAAAGATTAATTTGAAAAGAAAAAGTTGCCAGAAAAGGACAGAAGACTTACGTTGCCTTCAGGGCTCTTCTTCATCCTATCAAGAACTCTTTCAAAAGCATGTTTTCCAGTTGTCTCCCCCAAGGCTGCTATCAGGTCTGCTCTTCGTGGGTCCGCTAATGCACCAAGTGCAGAACCAACTGCAACTGCAGCCCGCTGCCATCCATTGAGCCGGACGTAGGCACCTTCAATCATGACAACTATTCCTGAAAGCAAAATCTGGTATAAAATATTAAAACCATAGTATTGAACCTTCAAAGAAATATTTGCAACTTCCACTCCATTCTTTTACAATCCCATGATTGAAAGATCTAGCTGTCGGACCACAATTTCTCTATTTTGAAAGGAAAAAATCACGTTGATCAATTTTTTTTAATGGATAAATTCTTTGGCTCAAAATATCATCAACATTCTCAGCAGCATTATGGGTTAAAAGTTAATTAGTCCTATTAAATAATTGGGGTATGTAAATAATTTTTTGACAACAATTGAATAACTGAATCAGAACCCTCCCTCCGAATTGTAGCTCACAAGGTTACAAAGAGAAGAATGGACACAGTACAGGGCCCAAAATTTATAGGAGTAGAAAAAATTCAATTAACTTTAAATGTAGGAGAAAATTAAGATCAAACAGGATAGCAATCATGCAAATATTTCAAGGACTATTAATAAAATAATCCCAAAAAGGAGCCTTGATTATGTAAGTGCATAATTATTTTTTGCTACAAGCAAAGAATATGTTAGTAAAAGGGAAGAAGAATACAAACAAGGATGAGAAATCCTCGGAGGGGAAAAAAAGTTTTAAAAAAATAACCATCACAAACTACCAAAAAAAAACAAAGAAAAAATAAAACATAAGGCTTTCAAATCTTTGTGAATATCCCTGAGATTGACTCAAGGAAGAGAGAAATAAAACTCTATCTTGAATATCATGAGGGACATGCTCTTTCCTATGAAAACCCGGCTAATCCTGTCGAGCCAAATACACTAAATGACAGCAAAGATAAATCTTGTCCAAAGAGGAAACGGCTACCAAGGCTCCCCAAAAATATCGAAGAGACTGCACCAAAGTATTTGAGAAAAATATCAGAGAATGAAATGAACAAATGATCATTAGTCTCAGCATCCCTAAAAACACAGCGAGCACACAAACATACACACATACACATTAGGAGAAAGAGCCTCATGGCATCTCCTCACTTGGAAAAGATCATTGGTATTAAGGCCTTTGATTTTGACAGGGTTTTAGATTCCCAAATCATGCTGGTGAGAGTGGGAGAGAAGATGGCAGTCGAGGATCATCAAGGTTCTAAATATGAATATCCTTCCAGTCATGAATAGAGTCATCCTCAAGAATGAAGACCAAAGAGTGGAGCCTGTCGATCTCCCTATGTTAAGATTTCTAAAGAAGTGGCCCCATTTTCAATTAAATGAAAATTTTGAAATAGTGGGGGGGAAGGAGTTGGAAAAAGGTGTTCCCTCCACAAAGATCCTCCCAGAAACAAATACAGGGACAATGCCCACCCTATAAGAACTATGAGGGAGAATTACAGGGAAAATTGAGAAATAAAATATCATGCTCTGCGCATCTCAATATAGCTAGCTAGTCCAACAGGGATAATCGCATGCACATGATTATTAAACAAGATATAATTTTTGGGCAACAAACTGTCTTACAATTGATGAAATTGCCGAGGGTTTCATGTTTAAGGAATCTGAACAAGTCTGAAATATCTACAACCCAACTTGGTGGAAACCCTAGTGAAAAACTTATAGCATGTAAATAAAACTCCCAAGTTTGAGCTTACAATCTCTAGATCTCAAATGAAATGGGTTAAGGTGGATCCGCAAAGGAGAAAAACAGCAGTGTTTCCAGAAACGGTTGGCGGCCAAGCCTGTGGAGATCCCCCTCTGCAGCTGGGACGATTGAAGAAGAACATTGCAGGTTTATCCCTATCTCTGTTGTGTTTTTCTTTCCCCAAAGGTAGGGGTGAAAATCGGTCGGTTTGGATCGGTTTGGATCAGTTTTCACAGAAAAAGGCAAACCGACCAACCAACCATTTTTTATGGTCTGGCATCGTTGTATAGCATGGGAATTTTAAGGTTTGTGAATGGGGTCATCAAGAATACGATCAACGGGAAAGTGGTTTCAATTGCTGAGGCAGCTCATGCAATTGGGATTCCACATGAGGTGATTGATGTTCATCATGAGGCTTCACATCGTGATCTGCCTTCACGTCAGTTGGCTCGTATTGTATCAAAACAAGCATTGGAATGATTAAAATCTCATTATTGGGAGCCTCAAAATAAAGCAATTTGATCGCAACCCAATGAAGCTGCCAAGATTAGGAAAGAGCCGGAAGTGCCTGAAGCAAATATAGAAGATAAGAGTGGACCTGGAAAAGCTCATACCCTTCCATTTTTCCCTAAAGAAGAGGAACTGAGCGGGGATGAACTGGAGAAATTGTTGGAAGAACAATATAGGGATGGTTCAGGATTTGTTACATATGCTGATGATGAGTATGAATCTAAAAGATGCATTGAGAAAAATTCTCTTATTCCTTCAGCTAAGGATCCAACTGTATGGAAAGTCAAATGCATGGTATGATTGACAGTGTCAGCTATCAAATTTTTGTTTTGGCTTAACTTTCTTCCTTGATTATGTTTTCCTGGAGCAAAATTTCTTGATTGTAGGTTGGACGAGAGAGGCATTCTGCCTTCTGCCTTATGCAGAAGTATGTTGACTTGCAGGCAATAGGGCCAAAGCTCCATCTAATTTCTGCATTTGCTGTTGAACATATAAAGGGTTATATATATATATATATATATGTTGAAGCTGATAAACAATCTGATGTTAACGAGGTACTCTTTTGCTGTCTTTTTCAGACATGATTTGGGAAGTTAACTCGGGCTGCTGCTTCTATTACCCTAGTATTGAGAATAGCCTATTCCTGGAAGAATATGTTTTGAAATTCAGGCATGTAACGGACTTTGTAGCATATATGCTAGCCGAGAAGTGCCAGTTCCAAAGAATGAAGTTTCTCATTTGCTGTCGGTCGGGCTGTTTTTATTCTCTGTTCCCATGAAAGCAAGGAAATTATTGCCACCAAATCGTCCAATAAATGAGGTGCTTATTTCTGACACCCATTCTGTTCATATTGTGAAATCATCGCCGTCCATGAAAAAAAAAAACTCTTTTTGTTTGTTTAATCAAATAGAATTCCTGAATAACTCAGGTCACCACATTTAGAGTACCTTGTGGTCATAGAGTTTGCGAGACACAGGTCTGACCGAAACCCAGAAATTCAGACTGAAACACACAAAACCTAGTGCTCCAAATTTCTTGAATATTGAACATTCAAACAGATTATTGTAAAGGTGAAACTTACCCTCAGAAAAATAGAAACTACTAGAAACACAAGTTTTAAGTTCAAACCTAGATTTGAGAACCCAAATTTCTGAAAACGGAAACATTAGAAAAATTAAAAAATAAGAAACTCCACTCATTGCCGTTCGTCGTCAACAAGCTTTTGCAAATCCAAAAACACCAATTAAGGAAGAAAACCCAAATGGGTGCGAACAGAGGTCAGAATTCCTCGAGAGAGATGCACTTGCCTTCTTGATGGAAGGATCGAGCTACTCATTAGGGGAGTAGAGCGCCGGAGATGTCGTCGTCGGGAGGAGTGGACGTCTGGGTTGGAGAAGAGGAGAGGAGGAAAATGGTGGGCGGCGCGGCTGTGCGTGCTGTCGCGATGAGAGATTAGGGAAAGGAGTGCTTGGCTTATATATTAGTATTATAAAAATTATATATATATCTCTTATGCATGCAATCGGTCGGTTGTCGCAATTTTTTTCAGATGGAAACCAAAAATCGATCAACGTGGTTTTCTGTCGGGAAAAAAAAAAAAATTCAAAGTCAAAACGATTGACAAAAGCACCAATCAATGCTGTTCGATTTTCATCGGTTTCGATTGAATTTTCGATTTGGACTTACACCCCTACCCAAAGGAGTTGAGGAAAATTACAACATAACTTTCATCAAAATCTCATTTTCCTTGAAGTTTTAATTCAGACAATTATTCCCTAATTATTATCAACATACCCCACCAATTTGATCTATGATAATACAACGTATTATTCACCCCCAAAATGAGTGCCAGAAGAAATTTATGTGATCCTATACTGTTATATGATCTAATACTCCTCAAAAAAGATTTTGTAAATTTTACGTCATTCTTTTAATGTGGAAGGAGTGCAGAGAATACAGAAAGGATATCAATTTTCAACAAATTTGAAAATACAAGACCTACTCATCCTAAGCAACAAAAATTAAGAAAACGGTAAAAAAATAAAATAAAAATGTTCCAAAGTTTCAATACTTTTCATAGAATGAATAAGTTCATATTTTCAAATCTCGTGAAAATTGATATCTCTACTTGTCCATCCATGTTTTTTCAACCTATATAGTAAAATAATTGAAAAGTTTGTTAAAATTGATTGGGGGATGAAATTGTGAGAGATTCATTAACCACCGTGTTTGTGAGTTTAAAATGGGAGAAAAAAAAATAAAGGATTTAAAAAGAAGGTAATCAACTTTCATTTCAAATCCTTGATGTGTCCCTTATTTCAAAAATTTTGAAAGTTTGAAGGATTTGGAAAGAAAGGAAAGTAACTTTAAAGTCTTTATTACCTCCTTTCTAAATACGTGGTCTAATTTCTATTATCATACCCATTGAATAGTTTTAACCATTGTTATCAAGCAAAATTTACACATTGATCTGGTCAAATTTGCCTGATCTGACGAGTTGACCCGTGAACCGATGGCCCATGTATTGACTCGGTTCATATAAAATGGCCAAAAATGCTCTAAAATACACCCCATGACGTTTGAATCCAATATTTTTCACAAATAAACAACAACTCTAACCAATTAAGCTAATAGGTTCACATAAAGGGTAGTCGAAATGATTACTTATAATATAATATTTACCTAATAGAGAGGATATTTATTTTAAATATATATGTTATTTGTATATAAATAATATTTAATTAACATAATGGTTACACATTACTAAATAATAGATTGATATATATATATATATATATTATGCAATAAACATTTCATGCTAAGTATAGTGGCATACTTTAAATAAAGGTGAGTGGTATTTTACTATTCCTATCTTAGAAAATAATAAATCATCAAGTTTGAGAAAATCCTTATGTCATATTTTTATAGCTTAAGATGATCTAATTATTAAAATATAACAACAAATTCATGATATTTTGATAGCATCTCTCATGTTCTATTAGGTTTTTATCTATCTTTATATTATCATTGCCGTTATTATTTTGCAAAGCAATGTGAACAACTTCGTAAAATTTATTAGTTTTAAATCTATTTCAATAAGTTTTAATATTTTATAGATCATTTTATAAAAATTATCTTAAAAAGATATGTATTATTATAATTATTAGAGCTTATATTATAAATGTCATTGACCCGACGGTTCAATCGATGACCCGACGGTTGAACTAATGATTAGGTAACTCAGTTTGTTGACCGGGCCAACTTTCGGGTCAGATCTGATAACTATGGTTTTAACCATTGCATTTAGTGTTCAATGGTTTGGCATGCTATCAGACAAGCCCTTAAACCATGTTTGTTAATCCCGCGAGACATGAGAAATCACATCTCATTATTTGGCACAGTATCATATTATTTTAAAAAAATCCTATCCTAAGTTTGCATGGGTACAAGATTGAATGGGATAGAAGTTCATTAATATTTACTTTTCGAATATGCCCTTTTGTTCTCTAGATGACAACATAAGTTATCTTTTACTTTTTCTATTTGTGCATATCATGTTATTAGGTAATTTATAACACAACAGTCACAAAAGGAGAGAAATGGTTGATGCGTATTTAATTTTGTTACCCTATACCTTCCATGGAATTATTAATTTCATGAGGGAAGATGAACTAATTAATCCTACAATATTATAATTAAAAGTTTAGAGATGATTTTTGTCCTATCCCATATACATTACCAAAACAATCGTAATCGTTCCCCAACCACACCATTGCCTGTCTGTCCAAATCACACCTTCAATTTGGGCTGAAAACCACCACCGACCCTTTTCATCCATCCGGGAAATGTTAATCCAGATCTAAAATATCCGTACGAGCCTATAATTTGAGAGTTGAAAGCCTCAGATCATGAATTTTCATTTCTATTTATTTATTATTATTATTTGTTTTTTGGAGAGAGAAGGGTTTGAGCGGGAGAGGAGGACGGTGGAAGGAGAAGGAAATGGGATTCACGTTCTCGGTTTGTACTTTTGTACTTTTGCATTTAAATGAAACTGAAAAATAAAACAAGAAACAGTAGGATAAAATTATAACCCATATTATTTTTCTGTTTAATTTATAAGCTTTTTGTTTGGTCGTAAAATAAAAAAATTTATATTTGGTAAAAAATATAAGAAACTTTGTTATTATTCTTGTCAAATAACTCTTTTTTAAATAAACATGAGGGTAAAATCGAAATATACCCACATTTAAATGTTTCAACATATTTGCAATCAAATAGTTTTAATAATTTAGATTCAGAATTTTTAATTTCAATTTCAATTAATTTCCATAATTCAGACTTGTATTTAGTGTTCAAGTCTGAACCATTTGTTTTTTCAAATACTACCTTAATCATTTATTTTGTTTAATTCTAATTTTTCTCTCTACTTTTAAAATAAAGGATGACTAAGCGTGTCTAATTGCCCAAATACATGCCTCCACAAATTTAAGGGATCAATATTCAAGAGATTTAAATTTACCAAAAAATATTTAAGAGTTTTAACATGATGAAATTATAATATTATGAAAGTTAAATATAAAAAATGATAATAAAAATAAAATGACTATTTCGAGACAACTTCAAAAGTCGGATAAAATTTCAATAAAACTTATTTAAGAGAATAATTTAAAATGAGTATGGTGAAATGTGATATTTATTAAAATATGATATTTCGGAACATATTTTTAATACCCGGCTGGTCGTAAGGATGCTCGAAAATTCCAAATAAAGTCACTCCTGATCACCTCAACCGTCAGATCAATCTCCCCAATAACGAGTCAATGGCCAGAAACAGCCCGTCATCACTCCGCCGAGCCCTCCTCGTCTTCTTCTTCCTTCTCCTCGCCTCGCCCCAACCCTCCCTCGCTTTCTCCTACGCCCAATGGCGAAACCTATTCTCACTCGCCCACTCGCTCGTGACTCGGGTGGCCAACCTCCGAGCCGCCCGAGGTGACTCGGCCGGCGCGCACCGGGCCCGGCTCCTCGCACAGAGGCTCGAGCCGGGGCTCGGGCTAGGGTTAGGGTTTTGGAAGGTCATGTGGTCCCTGGGTTGGGACTACCTGAAGAACTACTCCTGGAGAGACGCGGACCTTTTCGGCGCCGTCAAGGACCTTAACGAGTTGATGAAGTTCTTGAACGAGATCAGTCGGCTGGACTCGGACCGGGATCGAGCCGCTTGGGTGCAGCGGAATTACGGGAGTATTCTTAGGGTTTCTAAATCTCTGCTACGGAGGTTGCTCAATGTGTTTCAACAGTCGGTATGCTCTCTCAATTTATGAAATACCACATTTGATATTTTCTACTGGTTAGTGAACTATTGTATTCATATTAGGCTTCAAACATTTCTTACTTCAAAATAATAATAATAATAATAATTTTGAAACTCTGTATGAATTTCAACTTTTTGTGTGAATTTGTCAAAATAACCTTGTTTTGAGATTCCTGACTAGGAGATATGGCACTGCACAAAGGAGTTCTCTTTTTTGTATGGTGAAAGTCTTCTGTGTGATTATTTATTTATTATTATTATTTTTTTGTGTTGTGGAAGTTTCTGAGAATTGGGTAGTGGTGTGTGGGCAGGGACCGTTGAGAGAGGCGGTGGAGACGGTGCTGAGAGAGGTGGTCGACGGTGGTTTGCTGAGGGATTGTCTCGAATTGGGGAGCAATGATTTGAAAGGTTTAGTTAAGGTTTTCAAGGAATTGGCAACTCAGTTCTCATCCTCTTCTGGTAATGAACGTGATTTATGAATCCGATAGCAGAACAGGAATGAAGGAGATTATAGTGAATGAATATAAGTTTAGTATGGTTTTTCCTTGTTTATTATTATTGACCATTCATTTCAAGCCTTTCTTTTTTCTTCCTCTTAGTACGCTCTTTTGCCATTTGTTTTAGAAATCTGAATCCAAATTCAAGTGCAACAGATTGGATTGGGTATGTGGTAGGAACAAGAGTCAACCAGAGGCATAACTGGAAGTGACAGGTGAATTTGTAATATAAGGGAAATGGATGCTGCTGGACGATGCTGTCAATACTTCATGATGGAAAGATTTCTGATCACATGTATTAGTAATTATATTCATTAAGGTGCTTTCTGTGATTGTTTTCTTGTATGATTTTGGACTGCCAAAAATGTACTAAGATATGTGTAGCCTGAAAGTGTTGGTATATGAGCCATGATCCCTGAACAAGGCAACCGTTATAAGAGCTTTTGTACATAAGGGATCATGTGAGACAGTGGGGAACTCGCACCATTAATGATTTCTTGTATTAATATCTTGTTACCATGGCGTCAAACCTGTGGGTGACTACTCTCATAAACCCTTGTATAGTGTGATGGCTGTCCACCGAAGGGTTCCACCATGAATCACCGTAGGTGATTAACTTAGTCATGGAATTGCAAGTTTTATCTTGAATCCTACTTGATGAAATTTTGAGACATCTAGTCATGCTAGGGATTCACTCAAGCTAGTAATATTTTTTACTGTTCAGGTTTTTTATCTCTCTTTTGACTGAATATGTATATATATATATTCTAAATTTGAATGTTTTGATTGAACCCATACATGATCAGATGGAACTCAGTTTAAGCTTTGGTTCCAAGTACTGTATAGAAGGTTGCTCACCCAATTTAAGCCATGGCTTGTTGCTCATAAAAGCGAAGTCCTCAGATCTCGCTGCTCTGCATGGATCGGAGAAGTGCTGAAAGAATGAGAGAAGCAGAAGAATATTTTAAAGTGAATGACTGCAGGTATGTTTTTTATTGTTTCCATATTATTTCTAGTGTTACTTGTAGAGGTTGAAAGGCAATCCTACAGAAAGGAAATGGCATGGCATTTGAATCTTATTATGCTTGGTTGATGATTTTTGCCTCTTGCATGCCTGTTTGTGATTGTTTGCTACGTCGTGTTGCTTCCTCTTCTTCCCCCCTTTTTTCTCTCTTTATTTTCTTCTTAATTTGAAAAATAAACACGTAATAAGCACATGGATGGCCCGAGTAGATCAGGATAATAACACACGCAAATTTATGGCATGTCAGATCACAATAGCGAAAAACAGCTTAAAGTTAACACGCGTCACGCTTTAGAAGATCATGGTTCTTCAGTTTTAAGAACAAAGCAAGCTTCCCCCTGTGGTTTAATTTTGAAAATTTATGGCATTTCAGATTTGTACTGGATTTGGATTTGGGTGTCGCGTCATGGATTTTGCTCGTCTAGGGAAAAGAACATTTGAAGGCCCAAAATCAAGATGTTGTGAACCTAGCCCAGTCCAAAGTTACATGATATGGATGTCCCAAGAAAATCTCTGGGCCACTGGTTGATGGACCTAGTTCTTTGAAGCGTCAGTATACTGTAGCCTTGGAATAGTTGGATTCAAGGTAGTGAATTGGACAGCTGCATTTTGGAATAATGGGCCTTTATGTGGACCCCCTAATAGTCTTTGGGCCACCAAAACAAGAGGATGTAGGGATTTTGTGACTATTCTAGCTGCCTTACACCCATAAATTTTGGTCACCCCATCTGTAGGGGTTGATTAAGTTCATGTTTGGTAAGCTTAACAAAGTATATGAACTTTAAAAAGAACCCATTTTATTGGGTTTGTCTATAGGCGCCTGGTATGGGGTGATGGCGGTCACGAATCTAAAAAGCCAAGTTGGGTAGAACTGATGGAACAATGTGTTTGGTCGTATCAGAGATTGCATAAATCTCGGAAACGTGCTTTTTGAAAAAAAAAGAAAAAGAAAAAAAAAAGTTTCCACGACTAAAATTCAGGAAATTGCAAGTCTTTTGACATAAACTCAGAAGAAAAGTTTGTTTTGTGATGCTGTCCCGTTTATGATATATCTAAACACACTGGAGAGTACTGATAATGTATATATGGAACAAGTTACTAGTTTATAAGGTATATTTTTGGCATCACAGGGCCTGTTATGTTATATCTAGAACTGCCTGAAGCATAGAACAAGTTACTTTTAGGGCTAATCTGAGGGTATTCATGAAGTGTAAATGTTTTTTTTTTTTTTCCCCCTTCCCTTTTTATCTTTTGTAAAGCTAGAAAGTGGCTTTTCAATTAAGCTTCAAATTATAATTTTTTCCCGAAAAGTTGCTTTGCCTTTTTTTTTTTTTTTTTTTTTTTTTCTTACTAGGCATATTTGAGCATTTGGGAAACTCGTTTTGAGCTTTTTGTAGATTTTCCTAACTGCTTATTATTATTATTTTTTAAATTTTTTGTTCAAAGTAAGTTGTGGATAAACAGTTCTGTTTGGTAGGTCTGTGAGTCTTATCTGATGTATTAAGTTTGTTTTTTTTTTTTTTAATTTCTTCTATCAAAAAATCGAAAGACATTTGTTTTCTTCTAAATCATTGGTAACCCCCTCCTTCATGGCCAAAATATTGTGGAGCCAGCAAGTTCTTGTTAGCACTCAAAAGTGCTTTTCAAAACTGACTTCACAAAAAGTGAGATTGGCATTAGTGTAACCTACTACCCATTATTAATACCCCATGTGGTTGATGTGCATCTCTAGATGTAACCTCAACTGCCTTTTATAAATGAACACACAATTGAATAAACTCTAAGCTAACCTCAAAATTTTTTTTTTTCCAAAGTAGTCAAATAAATAAAGGTAGGAGGGTTATAGGAAAGAAGTTGGGTATTGTTGGTGGAGGCATTTAACACTGAAGGTCACATGGCTGACTAAATGTTGTGTTCCCCCAATATAACACCCTAATCCCGACCCCATCCCAACCCCGCCCACGAGGAGCATTTAGTGGCTTCATACTGGCAGTTCCTTTCATATTAAATACATATCCCCACCATTTTTATGCCATTATCACCACCCTCTCTCCCCTATGAATTTCCTAATCTAGCGTTGCATTTCTGTAGCTCATAGCCCATTCTCATCATTTGCCTTTTCTTTACGGGAATATCATCTTTTTGGGCCCGGAGTTCGGGCTAGCGTTAATTTAGTCCCTTATGTTAAATGACGTTAATTTAGTTCCTAACATTTTTAAGGTAGTTAATTTGGTGCAAGAAATGTGGTGTATTCATAGGAGGAGGGAGCATCGTTTTCTTTAACAAAATGATTTCATTTTTGAGCCCGAACTAATGCAACGAGTAGGGAGAAGGGGTTGGGAGATCGGCTAAGTCTTGGGCATGAATGATCCACCATTTCCATGGGAAACGCCAAATTCTGTAAACTTGGGCCAAGCCTTAACTTTGAATATTGAATCCGACACAGGCGATGATTTTAGAACAATAGTCGATCGGTCTCACCAAAAAGTGACATTGATTTGGTGGATACACCTTTCACCGTGTCATTTTGTTTTCAGCCACGAAAAGGTTAGACGCCGTCGCATCCGCCGTGATCTCGGTCCTCAACCGACGAGGCCAACAACTGTGCATGAGAACGTGGTGCTCGGGGAAACATTGCCCTGAGATTGATACACACAGCTCTCACTTTCAGTGTACGCTTTTCCACACCCCCTCCCCCCACAAGTTGTTGGTCACTGTTCGTGGCTCACTAACATCAATTAATTCACATGGCTCATCTCAATGTACCACTGTGCCCTACGTCCAATTGTTTTCAGTTATTGGCTACTGGGATCCTGTGGTCTTTTTGGACAAGAATTAAAATAAATAAATAAATAAATAAATATAGGGGCTTTGTGGATTACCCGTGGTACCGGGTAATTTACTTATTGTATCACCTGAAAATACCATTCGTTGTCCCATTTTTAAATTTTTAATGTACGGATTGAATGAGCATGATAAAATAAGTTGATATGCCAATTTTTATAAAATTTCATCATAAATTGGATTCTCATTTATATTATGAACTTTCAAGAAATACATACAATTATAATCGTTTCAAATATATAGATTCAATGGCTAAAAGGTTTATAAATTACGAAATGAAAATTGACGGACTTTGATTTGTTTTTTTCTTCCGTACTCAATCAATCTATGCTAGGCAGCGCTTAAGAGAACTAGAGAGCCAATTTTTCTTATAGGGGCTGGCTTGTTTACGGGCCATGTAAACATCGGAGGGTCTCAGATCCAATTTTAGGCAGCCGAAGATTATTTGTGTGAATTAATTTTGATTCAAGTTCAAATAAAAATACAGGTTTAATTAGCAAATTTCATCCTAACTACAAACATTAAATTATCAACACATTAAGAGGAGGTTAAGTATAACAAAAGAAAGGGCGGAAATAAAAGTGGGGAAATTAAGTTAAAATGTGGGACTTAACCAATTTATTATATATTTATTTTTTAGTCTGATAAATTTGAGGGTATATATACAATGTACATATAGCTTTATAAAAACAAAAAGAAAGAAAAAAACAAAACGAAAAACAAAAAACAAGACAAAAGTGCACTTGAGTTCGCTGTACCAGTTTGCCCACCCCTGCTCCGCTCTAGCATTTATTACATATAACACGCGGGAATTAATTTTGTCATTAAATTAAATATCCTTCGCATTTCTTCTTAGGTCAAAAAATCTTGAGCTTCACCCGGCCATAAATAATGTTTCATTTAAATGATTAAATTTTAATTTTAATTTGGTCAACTAAGAAGTCCGTAATAATAATTGGAAACTTTAACCATTTGAATAGAACTTATGATAAATTTTTAATCCATTGATCGGTAAAGTCTAATAACTCTGCTTGTCTTTTTAGTTCTTTTTAGCACCGCTCACATTCATATAATTATAGGAAAAAACTAATATGTGTGAGCACACACCACTTATACCTGTTTATAAAAAATCCACCCTATGGATTAATAGAGAATGAAAAAATAGGAAGATCTTCCAATTTTCATAAAGTTTAGTTGTGTATAAGGCCTTCAGTTTAAATGTGGACATACCAAAGAGATCTTAGCCATTTTAGGTTTCATCCTTTAGATGATTGGTGTGCATAAGTAATAATTGCATGAAAACGGTTAGATCTTTCTATTTTTTTAATGCTCTTTTTATTTATATGGATGGAACTTTCAAAAAGGCGCTCAAGTGAGGTGCACTGGCATATGATCGTATAAGACTGTGCTCCTCTTATTCGCATATTCCATATTAAAAAAATGGCTTAAGAAATTTCTTAAAATCCATATTTATGAAAGATGTAAGCACCGGTTATACAAGCCCTGTTATGAAAATTCTAAATTGAAAAAGCATGAAAAATTGCATTTAGCATCCAAACAATTAAAAACTCAAAATAGTTATAACGGTTTAGATCTTTTGATATTTCACTGTTATGATGTGAGCTCTACGCTTACATAAAAATTCATAGATTCTAATATTTTTTGATATTTTTTCAATCTATACATTTATAATGTCCATAACAGGACTTAAGTAATCCGTACTTGCCTCTTTGAAAGATAAGAAATCTAAAAAATTTCTTAACTTTTATTTCCCATATAGGTGTGTATGTGTGTGTATATATATATATATATATTGAGTTTAGATCTGAAGATGCAAGCTTTAATGTTGACGGGATACTGATGGTAGCTGCGTAAATTAGGTTTTGGGTGGTTGTAGTATTTTGATGTTTTAAATTCCAAGTAAATCACAAGGCTGCTAAACTTAATATACCAACTAAGCATGAATTTACCCGTACATGTCAAGCTGGCAAGCCAGCTTCCAATGATAAGTTAGGCAGACTTGATTTTTTTTTTTATAAATATATTGTTGCAAAGAGCTTGCTTCTATTATTTGAACCTAACATCTTTAAATAACAAAGGGGCAATTTTATTACATAAAAATGCTACAAAAATGACAAATGCATCCCCTATAAATTTTAACCAGACTTCCAAAATGACATAATTTTACTATAAGTATTTCTAAATCAGTTATAATAGTTAACAAACTAATGTCCATTTAAGAGATAAATTCACGTAAATTCGAACTCTTATTCATTTTTTTTTTTTTTTGCTTTTGAAAAAAAAACTGTTCCTACCATTGTTATAGTTTCTGCAGGGGGCTCATCGGAAGTCTGTTACAGATGATCATTGGTAGCTTCCACTTTGCTGTTATATTATGTTGATATATTCCAAGAAAGACAGAGAGGTGTCTTACCGTGGGACAGGGTCTTATTCATCTTTGGGCTGAGCGCCTAAATGACAAATTTAGGTCAACCACTACAGCCGGCTCGTAAGGATCACTAACTGGTGGTGAATCCATGCTACCAAATTTGTGATGGCTGAGCAGAAAAATGGAGGGGAAATTTCGGTTGGATTTGTTTGGAAGGATTTTGAGTCACATCAGGGTTTAGAAGTAAATAGGGGCTCTCGAAGGACTGAGTTGCAACCTCGACTTTGTGAAGGCTGACATTAAAAAAAAAAAAAAAAAAACAACAACGTAAAATAAAAAAATAAAAAAATTCTAAACTCGACATTGCAGAAATTTAGTTTCAGATTCAAACTCTATTCCGATCGATAGTTACAACTTTTTGATTACTTGACTTTTTAAAAGTTGAGTTTGGTAAAGTTGAATTTCTAAAATACAGGTAAATATACAATTTTTTAAAAGGTGGCATGCGACTGAGGAAGAATATATTTTACTAAGTATTTGAGTCAACATTTCCAAATACAGACAGCTCATGCAAAGATTGAAGGCAATAGCACAGTGGGCCCGAACAATTCGGGCCCGGTCCACGACCATTAATTAGCTTCTTTTATTATCATCATCAATAAATCATGAGAACTCACTTGTAATTGTTGGTACAAGTAATTAGAAGTTTAGTTCTTTTTAAATAAGATCTCGAGTTAGAATCTTACAAATGAAAAAAACAGACGTTAGGAGAGCTTTGTCCCCCCTACGGGTCCTCCTGACTCAAGCTAGATTTACTCGGGGTCATTTATCCTTCGCACACTGATGAGTCTAATAAAAAAATAAATCATGAGAACCCCCACAACTCACATGCGAGTTAAGACCCCAAAAATATGTTGGTAGACTTTATTCGCTACATAATGAGTGATGTAACTTAATTGGAATTATCTTTCTTCGGAGTAAAAGAACAAGAAACGCTCATAAGATTTTGGCCCACATGATTAATTAATTAACGGTGGTATATATCTGTTAACCACTATACTTAATTGGTATAATTTTGAAAGTTTAGGTTAAAATTATAGTCGGTGAAAAGTTCACGTTTTTATGGGCCATTTCCTATTATATTTATTACTAGATTCAAGTCCGCTGCCACGCACAGATAATTTAATCATCAATAGTTATAAGTTCAAAATATATATAGATCGAAAGGATACGATTCTACGTGTAAAATTTAGGGAAAAAAAGAATCCTAATTTAATGCTTATAGTAGAAAAGCATTACAATAATATGAGAGAAAAAGGAGCGTACAAATTGAGGTGGAAGATACATGGTAAAAATAAGTCCTACAAACCATTACTGGGTCTTCACAAAATTAGGGATTTTATTTTAAACTACAGCTAAAGATATTGTCTTAAATGAAATAATATATATATATATATATGACATGTACATCACGAGTAAATGCGTTTGGAGGAGCAATTGGAAGCGGAGACTTGGCAAGAACATGTGAGCAGTGGGAAGTGAGTGGGTGTCACCGAGGTCCTATTATTAGAGTGCTATTATTATTATTTTCTTTTCAGAATAAGTGGGGTAGGATCATTATTTAATAGGATATTTTAGTCAATTAAAAAATTGATTTAGATGCCTACAAAGAAAAGCACGAGCACAATTCTTTTAAGAAGGTGAAAAGAAAAGAAATACGATAAATTAAGTTTCCATGTTTTGTCGTCACAATAGATATTCCATTCGAGAAACAATTCCGTATGAATTCTTCTACCTCAATTGGCAAATTTTAAAAAAGAATAATTAATTTAATTTAATTTAAAATAAAAATTAAATTATTTAATTATAAATAATTATAACTTAAGATATGAAACAGGGATAAGATTTTGCGAATGCATGTGATTATAGTTATAAAATTTCTTGTACATAATTTAAGGGAAGATAGCTGTAGGTTGAAATGTATGGTTGATAAGCATTAAAGAGGTAAGCCCCATGGATAAGTATTTGAAAAAAAATAAGCATGGGAGAAAAAGAGTTTAAAATGAGGTGTAAAATTTGAGGAGTATTAAATGGGTAGTAAATATAAAAAATTTATACTGATCCAGAGGCATATCACGCGGAAAAAATGAGCCCAATTTGAATATGATGAGTCTTTAATGTTGTTCGTAGTTATTTTTCACTTTTACCTTTTAGAGTCGGCAACTTTAATCGGTGACTTGTCAGCCCATTCAACCTGCCCATCCAATACTTGACTTGACTCAGCCCTAATATAATTTTGAATCTGCTTTTGACCCTCCTCCATTGAGTCGTAGCTCGCACTGATCCACTTGCAACCCACCCAATTCTATCCAAATGTCATTTCTTCTTAGCATTTTAATGATTTTTGGGTTTCGAAATTGATGCTTTTACTAAATATTGATTGGTTTATGAAAATATTAAAAGAATGGCGAATCGGACCAACCTATTCATAATATAATCTGACTCGACACAACCCATAATATAATTTTGGCCCGGCCATCCCGCCCAATTGATGCCTCTATTTATGCATTATTTAAAATAGAGCTATTCAATAAATATAGATATGGATAATTGAGTTAATTTTGCCTAAGTTGATCTCAGCATCAAACAAGGAAAAAAAAAATGAAATTCATACGACAATGGAAATTCTTGCATAATGCCTTTTATTCCACATATAAAACCCACATATAAATTATGAAATACCTAACTTTCCCTTACCCTAACAAACCATTTGATTCTCTTATTACTTTCCTTTTCTTCTCTTTTTATTTTAATTTTATTATTTTTCAAAGGTCTTAATTCACTAATTTTTAGGTGCTGAATATGCAATAGAATGATACCAAACCTTGTGAAGTCGAGTGCATCTTCACATGCCTATATGTTCGTTCTATTTGTTTATATGACTAAAATTGTTAATAATACACAAAATGTTTTAAACTAGAAGAATCAAAAATAAAAATTAATGTCAGAGCCAAATCCTTCTACATGAATCTTGAAAATATTTATGTTTTTCCTATCATATAATCCCATGAGGAGATTAAAACTTTGATAGAAATGTTATGGAAAAAAAAATTGTATGCACTTTTCTTTTTCTTTTCAATGAGAGAAGGAATTATATATATATAGTGCATTATACTTAGTTATGAAAATCTTTAGTTTAGTTTAGTTAATATTCAATATAAAGCAATATCTTAATGCATAATTTATTTATTTATTTAGGTTTTTGCCACTCAAAACTTAGTTTTGCAACATTGCAACCAAACACACAAAAAACTGAGCTTTGAAAGCTAAAACTAAGTTTTGGCTCAAGCAACCAAAGATGTATTTTACATAAAACTAAGTTTTGTAGGATTTAGTTTTGAACTCGATTATAGTATGACAACAAAACACGCCCATATGATGTTTAATAAGGCATATGCTCCATTAATCAACCCCTTAAGGAGTTGTCATCAGTTTCTTAGGGGCTACGTTTGCAGCGGTTCACACTTATTAACTCATTATGTTATATATTATTCATTTTTGTTTTACTGTTGAAGAATAAAATCTGTTCCACTCTAGGTTGTTTAAAATATCTAATCCTTGAATATTCAAGTCAATAATCTATAAATATTTTTCATAGACTATTCATTTCATGGACCAACACGAGATAAGTTAATTGTCTATATTAGGGGTGGGAAATACACTATACAGTTGGTCATTGGATGGTCGTCACGTATACTTTAAAAAGCTTGGCCATCGTTTAAAGTTTCAAACTTGCCATTTTACAAATTTTTTTGGAATTAAACTTTTTAAAACATTGCAGTTTATAAAATGATAAGTTTAAAACTTGAATGGATGGTCAGAAACTTTAAAGTATGCGTGACGTCCATCCAATGGCCAAATGCAGAGTACAATTTTTATCCTAAATGCAGATGAGCTTTGATTGAAGCATAAGTATCTTAAATGCAAATGAGTTTGATCGAAACACAAGTAATGTTTTCTTTCTTTAAAATAAAATATTTTTTACAGTTCGGATAATAAAACTTTGGAATGGGTGACCCCAATGGGAAGGGTCAAATATTAATGGTTTTGGGGTACTTATTGAATTGAATTCCCCTCATGCGTTTGCATTAAAATGTCCAGGGCAGCGGTGAATGTCACCATATGCTTCATCACATTTTATGCCCCCCCCTCACTTTACTGCTACCCCCCCAACTCTATCAACCATTCCCCAGCTTATATTATATTCATCTCCACTCCTCTATAAATACATCTCCTCATTCTACTTTTCATTTCACAAACACTAAAGCACTTACTCTCTCAGCTCATTCTCTCTCTTCCTTCTGCAATTCCTTTCTTCTCGGTCCTCTCTCTCTCTCTCTCTCTTCCTGTGGGAATGGCGGATGAGCTGAAGCAATGGAGACTGTCGATGAGTGCGGTGGCGGCAGTGGTGGCCGCGATGGTACTGAATTTGGGAAACGGGGCCGGGGCGGAGCCACAAGTTCCATGCTACTTCATCTTTGGGGACTCATTGGTGGACAATGGGAATAACAATGACATTTCATCTTTAGCTAAGGCTAATTACCTTCCTTATGGGATCGATTACCCGGGCGGCCCATCCGGAAGGTTCTGCAACGGTAAAACTGCGGTTGACGTTATTGGTACGCTCCTCTTGCTTTGAGCTAATAGTAATGAGTATCAACTCTCTTCTTTCTCGGTGCTTTCTTGAGGTTCTCAAATCCTTTTTTTTTGTAGAATGCAGCATTTCCCACTAGACATGTTCAAATTTTCAATTTGATGTGCATTTAATTTGCATAGCATGGCCCCACACGGATAGGGCATTCATTCGGGAATTTTCAGACTGAATTTCTATTTTTAACTTTTTTTCAAATTTTATTTTTTATTCTGATTCCCGACCGAATAAAACATTTACCCGAAATTTTCCGACTGAATTTTTCTCCTAAGTTGCATTTTCATTATATTTAGGTAAAAATGAAAGGGGAGAATGTAAAATCCAAGAAAAAAACTTAAAATTCTTAGGCAATTTAGGAAATTTTGAGTATTTCGAATTTTCAAAAAAAATTATCGACCGATGTCCCGATCTTCGAATTTTTCTAAAATTATTTTCGATCTCCGACCGAATTTTCTAAATTTCCCCGCCGAACTTTCTGACTATCCGGAAATCTTCCAAGAAAATTTGAAATTTTTCGAATTCTACAAAGCCCTACACGCCGATCTCAACACCTTGGGTAGAAAATAAGTCACTAAGTTGGGTGTCCTAACTTTAATATGGCATAAAATTACATTCAATTTACTCCGCGTGCTTCACGTCACCTATTTATTCGAATTCGCATTTTGTAGCCGAGCAATTGGGGTTCAGCAATCCCATTCCAGCCTATGCAACCGCAAGGGGTCAGGAGATCCTCGGAGGCATAAATTACGCATCCGCGGCTGCAGGAATTCGGGACGAAACCGGGCGGCAATTGGTAATTGAGATCATCATTTTAAGTTACTGCACTGAATAAATCATCACCACATTTTCACTGTAAGTATGAAAAATTGCCAGGGAGATCGGACGAGCATGAACAGGCAGGTGAATAATTACCAGAACACGGTGTCCCAAATGGTGGAGTTGATGGGCGGCGAAGACGCCGCCGGCAATTACCTGAGCAAATGCATATTCACGGCGGCATTGGGGAGTAACGATTACCTCAACAACTACTTCATGCCCCTCTACTATTCCTCCGGCCAACGGTTCACTCCGGATCAATATGCCGATTCCCTCATTCAAGACTATTCTACGCAGCTCAAGGTCAGTCCCCAAACTTTGCTATCACAAGTCCCCAAATTTTTTCAGAATTCTTTATTATGGCTCTTTATAATTTTATTTTCTTGATGGTCCCTTTCTACAGTCTTGTGTGGATAGTCCACGTAAAATAATTTTGACCGTTGAACAGAGAAATATGTTTGTACTTGATTAGATGGTTGGGCATCTTACCTTCCTGAATTAGGTTCTGACCTGGAGATTTGTATTTTTCAATGTGTAGACTTTGTACAATTATGGGGCGAGAAAAGTGGCACTGATTGGAGTGGGACAGGTCGGGTGCAGCCCCAACGAGTTGGCTCAGAGAAGCGCAGATGGGACGACGTGCGACGAGAACATCAACAGTGCATGCCAGATCTTCAACAGCAGGCTCAAGTCGCTTGTTGATGAGCTCAACAGCAATTTCCCAGATGCCAAATTCACCTACATTAACGTCTACAACATGTTCAGAGACTTGGGAAACAATCCCTCTGCCTACGGTACTATTTCCCGTCCCAAATCAATATTTACGATGTTTTATGCATCTCGCATACCGATTCTCGGTACGTCTCGGCGGACAAGGGGCGAGCTACGAGACTCCGAAAAAGTTTGTTTCAAGTGTATTTATGCATACACGCATGCTTTAGTACCAGATTTGAAGTTGGCTCCTGTGACAGGTTTCCGGGTAACGAATGCGGGCTGTTGCGGGGTGGGGAGGAACAACGGCCAGATAACATGTCTTCCTCTTCAAACTCCGTGCCAGAATCGAAATGAGTACCTCTTCTGGGATGCCTTTCACCCGACGGAAGCTGCAAACGCAATCATCGGGAAGCGGTCGTACGCCGCAGAATCCTCCTCGGATGCTTATCCCGTCGACATTCGCGGTCTGGCGCGGCTCTAACGAAAGAGATGGTTGCTATGTTATGGCTACGCTCATGCCATGAGCTTCGGTCACTACAGTAAATCTCACTGTCATATGAGTGAACAAGATTCTACGTTGATTTTTAACCGCAAGGTGAAAAATTGGGCTTTGAATACTTTGAGTTGTATGAAACTCTGATTGATTATCCAACACAAGCTTGGAGATAATAAGCTACCCAAATTGTTTCATGTCTCTTGTTTTTATTTCTAATTTTTGCTGGTTTGAATTTATCTTATTTTGTTTGTCACACCAGAAAGTAAGAAACAAGAGAAACTTACGGAGGATCTCTAAACCGGGTAGGGAATTCCAAAAAAGTCAATAATTTTCAAATAAATAATAATAAAAAAAAACCCTAGAACAAAGGTTGCACCAATATACGAAATCCTGTAGGGTACTAAAATCAGGGCCTGTTTGGGGAGGCTGTCTTTTGGGCTCTATGGCTTGACAAAGCCCCTTTGTTAAAAGGTGGGTTGTTTGGCCCCAAACCGTATGGAACTCAAAAACAGATTTGCAAAAAGTAATTCCAGGGCACCTCAAAAGCCTGAAGCAGCTTTCGGATAAGGGCTAGTTTGGGAGAGCTTATAAAAAGTTATTTTTGACTTTTCGGAAGACAGGGAAAAACTACATTTTCAAAGAAGCTGTATAGTTTTGCCTGTAACTTTTTTTGGAAAGCAATTCTTTATTTTGTTAAGCGTATTTAGGCATTTTGAAAAGCTGTTGTGAGCTTTACAGGGATTCATCAAATGCCTACTTTTTATTGAAAGACACTTTTTGAGTAGAAAAACTGAAAATAAGCCGATCAAAGTAGCTCTTAATCATGCTGGGCCAACCTAACAAGTAAAATAGGGAAGACATAATATACAGAAGATTTTAAAAACCTCTGGTTTAATATGTCTGTCATCATGGATACTGCATGAGAAGAAACAACACGCTAGGGACAGGGTTCCACTAGGAACATATGCCGTAAGTGTCGTAAAAGTTCTACGAAGAAAGCCACTACAAAGGTGAGATGAGAAACATATATAAGGTTGCCTCCCTGAGTAATGCAGATATCTGCAGTTCTTATCATTTCCTCAAGGTCTCTAGAGTAACTTGCACGATTGAACGCCTTCGCAGAAATGAGCATTTAAAACAGCAGAAGTTACTGCTGCTTTGAGCACTTTACCTGAAATCCAAACCAATGTCTCGTATTATAAAACATTTAAGTCAATCAAGTGACTTCGTGCTGAAGGCCTAACCACAGCTTTATGGGGACTAAAGTATAGGCTTAATCTCGTATAAAATTACAAGAAGGTCTAAGTTGGGGTGTGGGTGTGTGAGAGGAACAGGGAAGGAGACATAGTAGCCGGGACTACATTTTGTGTACAATAAGCGTCGATACCGGGTTAGATTACTTAAACATAAAAAATTAAACAGGAGAAAACAGAAAAGAAAAGGAGAGAAAAAGTAAAAGCCAGGTTGGATCAAGACCAACTCTTAATGGTTATGTTATATTTTCCCAACCTAGTAAATCAAAATGGATTATTTTCCTGTTTTAATGGTATTCAAGATGAGAGTTTTTGTACTTTCCTCAACAGGAAACATCTGAACTACTTTTGCTTTGGGAATTTTTTGCGTGGGAGAATGTAGGCGACTAAGATGACATGATCCAGTATTGTTTTGGGCAATAACGGCATCTGAGGGGGAGCGACCGCAGGAAGTCATAATAATTAGATTATAGAAGTGCCACAATAAAATATGAGGGGGAAAATGCATAGAAAAGGGTTGAAATGAGACATAAATGGTGCCAATTGATTGACAAAGGTGCATACATGTGAGAAAGGGAAGGGAGATGCATACTTACACGAGTTGCAGGGGTGGAATTTGATCCTCGCGAGTTTGGTACTGATGGTTGGGTTGGAGTGCATTTACTTGGAAAAAGCTGCGAGAGTCGAATGTCTGAGAAGGCACCATCTCATAGTTAGATCCTCCAGGCATCAGGCTCATCTGCTGCTGCTGCTGGCTCCTCTGTGTGTCAGCTATCTACAAATATCAATGCGAAAGCCAATTAGTGCAGGCTTTCCTTTGGTTGTGGGAGTCAGGCTTGGCTGTAGACATGGTTTTTGTGTCTGCCGCTTTATTCTTCATTATGGTTTATTCCCAATTGGGCTTTCCATAATAAGGTTTCTAACGAGGCATATGTGTCCCCAACTTATATGGAAAACATTTACGAAAATTGCTAAGTTGGCAGGGGCATGGAGAAGCATAATAAATTGATATCCCCAATTTTGTGAACGCTTTCATGTATGAACTATGGTTTTGTATGTCCCCCTTCTCTTTATTGATTAAAAAAACACATAGTCAAGGTTCGAAAATGATATGCAAGCTCAAGGGGGGGACGGGGACCTTTGCTCGCAGGAATTGGTTATTGTTGCTGAGATCGATTTCCTGTAAAGCGAGCACTTAAAGAGTATGAGGAGATCATTCAAATCATAAAGATGCATGCATCAGCACAGTTGAAACAAAATTATGAACATGAGACTCATAGGCTCAAAACCCCGTCTTCGAATGCGAATGCAAACAGGTTGAATATGAAATCAGTGTTAGGGAGTGTTACCCTTTTCTGCATATACTCAATCTCAGAAAACAGCAGTTCATTCTGCGAAGAGCACGGACAAAAATGTGTCAAGAAAAATGGACATGCGCGAGACGGAATCCCAAAGGCTACAGAGAAACAGAAAGACATTTTTCATGCTGAGGTACTATTAGGGAATGAAGAAACCTTTTTGGATCGGATTTTGCTAATGCTTTTCTCCAATTTTGTTTCGAGGCCCTTGAGCTCCTTGGCTTTCAGAGCGCTCAGAGACTCCCCCAGCATGTTCCTTGGAAACAAACGTACATATTTTTAAGAGAAAATGCTTATGAAACATAATTTCATAATGGAAAAATGTCCTGTTTATTCGTTTTTACCGATCAAAGAATAAATAAAATGAACCGATTATATCACTTGGAATGAATTACCTATTTGAGTTCTGCATATTCCTGATCTGCTGACGCAGCCTCGAGGATTCTTTCTGGTAGAACTGACCAATGATACACAGAGTCATCGGTATTGCAGTTCTTGAACACTGCCCATCACCAGTAATGAAGGAACAATTCTGAGAGTAACATACCTGTGCATTGGCTTCAGAAACAGAACCAATGTTGGAGGAATCTGCACATGTCCGCTTGTACCTCTCGATTGTTTGTTTGACACTGCACCCATGTCCGTAAATGAATCAATGGGCATAACCTCAATGATGCTCAATAAATCAAAGGTACGGAAGCACAAGGATGAGCCATCAATTTTCTATGTGAGGAGCAAAGTTTACGTGGCTTCCCCTGTATGCAATGCAACTCTTCCTAACTAATTCAATGCAGGCACACACAAAAGCCGCCTCGTTCTATTTAAAGAATTGTTTTCGTAAAATCATTTAAGAGTAACCCCTTGTTTTGAAGAGGGAGCGTCTATACATAATTAGAAATAGTAGGTACTGAATAAAGAGTTCTCTCATTTTATGTACTTTGTGTAAGCACGTCGACTCTGACAATAGGTGAGATATTAGGATAAATAACTTCACGGCTATATTTGGATAAAAGCAAATTTACTTGTACATTACTCACACAACCTTCACATTAAATTTGCTAGTGTGATGCATCTTTATTGGTTTATCTATTGTTGCATGATCAATGTGTCCCTCAAAAGAATATCTAAAAATGTGCTACATCAATCTTTCAGCATGGATGGTGTATGTGGGATGTACATATTTTGAGACGTTTAGGTATTTCAGGTACTTAAATCAAAAATGGATAAACTTTCAATCGAATTGTGAGTAGCGAAACAAATCATTACATATGACTAATTTAGGGCGTGTTTGGTAGCTAGGGTAAATACGGTTCGAAAATAAGTTTTGCACAACTTAATTTTGGGTCCAAAATAAAGTTTTTCCAAACATAGTTTTGTAAAAAGTGAGTTTCTATTTGCCAAGCCAAAACTTGGGAAATTGACCAAAAAAACATGGGTAAGCTAAAATGGTCGAGAATTAAGTGAGGGCAATTAGGTAAATTCAGATGGTCAAAATTTGATTTTGTGTTAGTTAAAACCATGGTTTTACAAATACACCCTTCTCCCAAGATTAGAAAAGACTTGATTTTGAGAGCCAAAACTAAGTTTTTGGGGCAACTAGACATCCCGAGTCAACAAATTTAAGCAAAACTACCCTTTGAATGGCAGCCAAGCGTACACTCAGTACAAGTTTATGTCGGAAAGATACAAAAAAAAAAAAAAATTCTACTATCATATAATAAAAAAGGTGAGTAGGATGCTCAATCCCAAATTATCTTTTGGTTCAGCAATAACACTTGCAGTTGCTTTCATCTTCTGGAATTCATATATCATGAATTTTGTTCAGATAAAACAACGACTACAACATATTGAGATCCATCCCAACTACTTTGAGTCATCTACCTGAAGCTTTTTCCTGCTTCAGCTTAATTTGAAGACACATTTGGATAAAGACCCTTCTATAATAACTAAAGTTCAAGCAAGCTGCAGGTGTCAGTAGTAATGGATGCAAATGCCATGGTTCGAGTTTGAGGGCTGTAGGAAATGTTATACTTCTAAGCATGCAAATGCAACAAATTGGTCTTATTTTTATTCTTACAACAAAATTTACATATGATTTAGAATCAACAGGAACATGTTGTCCATAAGGCACTCCCAATTTTCTTATACATAAGTGTTCAATGTCTTAATCTTTCTTGGTAGATTGGTGTAAAATTAAAAGATAAAAAATAAAAACTGGAACGTGTGTATTGAGTGCGGTGAAACTTAGGTTACTAATAATTCAGCCTAGAGTTAAAAATTGGAGACGTTGTCTTCAATTCGTCGATAATGATGACGACTGACTAAATAGGACAATTATGTCTCGATGCCTTTGAAGTTCAAGACTGAAATAAATTACCTTAAATATTATTTTGAGTGCTATTTTCTGCCTCCCAAAATGTGCATACATGTTAGCCCACAACCACACATTGTAAGAGAAACACATACGAATAAATCTCAGCCAGAGAATTAAACAATTAAAATAAATAAAGATCACTTGATCGCCAAAGCTGTAAATAAGCAACTCCGGTCCCTAGCTATTTTTGGTCGGTCCAGATTTCTGCCACGTGTACGGCGGAGGAGACTCACGTGCTAGATTTATGAGCCCCCAAAAACATGCGAATCAATAAATAAAAGGAAGAAAAAGTATTATTAGTATTAAATTAGTCAAAGAAAATCATTGTAACGGTCAAATCGACCCGCTCTCTCAGTTAACTCGACCCATCACGCAAAGGTCACAACAGAGTGAACGGAAAGTTCTTTAAAAATTTGTCGCGACGTACATCTAATCATAGTATAATAAAAATATTTTATTATAATATTATAACATATGTTCGTCCATTTATCGATGCGTTAGATATAGGAAAAACTAGGTAGGAGGGGGGTAAACCTTAATTTCGTCGAGCCAGTGATTGGCTGACTCTGCCACGCTGGCACGACTACACAAACTATGATTGGCGGGCTCATTTCCACCGCCGGATCTTCGCCACGTGTCAGTTGAGCCGTTGCCCCCCGGACAACTCACTAAAACCCCATACTGTTCCCCTCCTCGATCCATCAACCGCTCAAAAAGCTGATAATTTTTTTAGTCTTTAATAAAAAAAACAATAAAATGTTTGATCTTTACTTCTCTCTTCTGTCTCTGCATTTACTCTGAAAAGTACAACAGATCAGAGCCGTCCGTTTAATCAACCGTGGTCGTACGATGCCCATGCACGAAAGAGGCCAAAAGAAGAAAAAGAAGGAGAAGAGCTTATCCAGAACTCTCCCATTGGCTCGCAGTTGTCGTACGTTCTCTCTCTCTCCCTTTCTCTCTTCAAGTTTCTCTCTCTAACTGAGTTTCTCTTACATAAATATACCTATGCAAGATCTTAAGGAGATGAGGCTTTCACTCTCTAATGAGAAAGAAGAAGTGCCCATTCCAATTGGGTCATCTTCTGTTTCCTTTCTCACAACTTAAGAGTAGGCTTTGTGAAAAGGTTGGAAGTAAGAGAGAGAGAGAGAGAGAGAGAGAGAGAGAGAGAGAGAGATCTGAAAGGAATTTTTATATTTTGTTTTTCAGAATTTTGGGTAGGGTACATTACCAGGAAAAAAAAGGGAAATTTAGGGTTTTGGGGTGGGAAGAAATAAAGAGAAGCCTAGATAGAGGATAGGGCATCATCACACGCACCACTCCTTTTGGTTCAAAAAAAAAAAAGATAAATAAATAAAGAATTCAAGGACAGAAAAAATGAAAAAAAAAAAATCATGCCTAAGATCCTGTAACCAAGACCATCCACATGCACTGGACTACTGAATAATTTGAGTGCATGTTTTTGCTTTTTCCTATATATATATATATATATATATATTTAAAAGAAGTGATTCTCGTCAAAGTTATGTGAGTTTTTCATTGGCCCCTGTAGTAAAAGGATTTTAGTATTCTCGAGGCACCCATTTATGGATCTTAAAACATATTGATTTCCAAAGAACAGCCTGTTGCTAATAAACATATTGGGGATCCTCATTTTATTCTTTTCTACCAATAAAAATCCCTTATTTTGAGCAGGTTTGATGGATTGGATGGCTTCATCTTTACATGAGTTTATGATGAGCAAAACTCAATTCTCAGATCATAAAACAGAAACTCAAAGAAGTTTATGCCTTAATTTTTTTTTTCTTCGCTTGGTAATAAAAAAATCCTTTTGGGGGTACCGGAAGCCCTAGATGGGTAGCAACTGGTTGTCCCTGTAATTGGGTCTTTCAACATCTCCCAAGAGAAAAGTCTCAAAACTCCTCTTGTTTCCGAACCAAGCCCTTGATATTGGTTATATATTTTAATTGTATGAGTGCACAGTTTTTGCCACTTCCCCTATTGACCTTCTGTTGAAGTGCAGTGATCAAATGATGTGCCATTAAGGAAGTGTCAAGAGGTTGAGGGAAATGGACTAATGGGAGCTTGACACCATTTTCTTAGGCCCCCTAGGTGACATGTTCACAAACATGTACACAGGAGAGAGAGAGAGAGAGAGAGAGAGAGAGAGAGAAAGGAAACACAGGAAAGATAAGAATGGAGAAGTTGAGGGGAGAGAAGTATAAACTGGATCCTGCTGTTGGTTCTAGTTCCATCTATCACAACACATGTGTGTCCCAAACATGCTGAGAAATTTTTAAAAAGGGATCAACAGAGGAAAGGAATGGGAAGCAAAGCTCATACAAGGAATAAAAACAAAACAGAAGAAAGAAAGACAAGTGAATCTCGGCAGAGAACTCATGGATGTCACAACTCCTCTTTCAAAGATTTTGTGTACTACTAAACATGAAAACCCAAAAAAAATAAAAAGGAAAATTGTGTACTCATCTGCTTAAAGATCTATTGCTTCTCCTAAAATCTTACCCAGTTTCTTTTTTTTATATAAAAAATACGAAGTGTCAAATTCCCCATTTCTTTCTGAAATACAACCAAATCAACAATAAAATAAAATCAAATAATATGAACATAATCAGTTTTAGCCTAAAACAGAAAGAAAGAAGGAAAGATTTGGGTAAGCAGTAAAGAGATAGAGAGTACCTATTGCTGGAATATTCGTAGACGCGGCCTCGGTTCGAGAAGACGATGAGGGCGACCTCGGCGTCGCAGAGAACGGAGAGTTCATAGGCCTTCTTGAGCAGCCCATTTCGTCGCTTGCAGAAGGTGACTTGTCGATTTGTTGTGTTCTCAATCCTCTTGATCTCTATCTTTCCCCGGCCACCGCCCATCTTCTCCTGAGGGGACACCTCTTTACTGGATCCGTGTTGGAAATCCATGGTTGCAAGCTGCAGAATCATCATCACCCACATAGATTATTAAAAAAAAAAAAAAATGAAAAACTTGGGTCAACCCAACCCTAATTTGGGTATACGTTGAAAATTTTGATAACATTGCACCGAGGGAGAAATATGAAAGGGTCCAAAATTCATTCCTTGGGCATATAATGGTATCAAAACTTTATTTTCGTCTTTTCTGTGTAATGGGTTTCGTGGTTGGACAAAAAAAAAAGAAAAAATGGTGTACAAAATGGAAAAGCTCAAGGATGAACTTGAATGAAACCTAAAAAGGGATGAAACACAAGAGAATGATTTCAGACCATGTTTCTACTTTTATTTTGCTCTGATCTAAGCTTGTGAGGAAACAGAAGGGGGAGGAGATGGATAGAATTCCTGGGTTTTGGGCATCCCTCAACAAATTTTGCCAACATGATAGTACATAACGTTGCCCTAAAAACAAAATTTCAAAGTAGATGCGATAATTTTTTACAAAAGAAAAGAAGGAAAAATCATTCCTCGGAGCAGATAGTAGTTTCAAAATTCCACTTCTTTTCTTGTATAGTATTATTTTTTTCCCCTTCCTGGTTAAGGAAAACATGAACTAAGAAATTGAGGAGAAGAGACGTGAAATTTAAAGAGACCCATGAAGAGATGAAGCACAAGGGAAATGATTGCAGACCTTGTGAGGAAACAGAAGGAGAGAATAGATTTCTGGGTTTTGGCTTTATTTCTTCTTCTTAGCTTTTGTGGGTATTTCTCAACGAATTTGCAAACAGGAAAGGAGAGAGAGATGCAGAAAATGTTTACAAAGCAAAGAAAAGAGGCTCTTTTTGCAAAATTAAAAGCTTACTGTCTCTCTCTTGCCCTTACAATCTGAGCAATCTTATTTTGTTGGTGATTTTTGCATTGAAGGAGGAGCTAAGGAGAAGCTGCTAAAGTGGGGAATCACTCAACAGATTCAGACTCCAATAACCGTTCGTTTCTTCTTTCATGTGAGAGAGAGATGGGGAGAGAGAAAGATAGAGAGAGAGAGAGGGGGGAAAGAGACAGATAGAGAGAGAGAGGGGGGAAAGGGACTTCTGGAAAGGATTATTAATGGGGTGAATAGGACGTTGAGCATACTTGCTCTTACTATAAATTCGATTGCAGCAAGCACAAATTATTTTTTTCCCCCAAAAATTTATTGCAACTTTATGGGTTTTATTGGGAAACTTTACCGTATTCTTGTCCATACACATAAAGACACGTATGTAAACTTTAATGTAAATCTTTCTATATCTATTTGCACACGGATGAATAGAGGCACTGGAAGATTTTCCACGTACAGTTACCCTTTCATGTGTTTAATTTATTCATTCGTTAAGCATTCAACAATGGGCAGCCTTTTTCTTATGATATTCTTCGCATTATGTTTTTCTTCAAGTTATTAGACTTCTGTTGTGTTAACGATTTGATTTTGGCCTCAATGTGGCTTGAAAGCACTCATGGAACAACTTTTAGTCCCACTCGTCAAATTTAGTTTAAATTCTAAAGTTTGTATCAGGTTTTAGGTTGAACCATGGACATTATATTTGTTTAATGTAAACTCCAATGTTTGCACCCCGTTTTAAATTGAAGCCTAAACCTTTTTCTTGTTTAAAGTGAACCCAAACTTTCTATTACGTTTTAGTCTGAACCTTGCCGCTACGTCTCTTATTTTAGTGGATGCAAATGCACATACATCCTCCCCCCCCCCCCCCCCCTTTTAATAATAAACTCGTACATCTTTATTTTAAGGTTTAAATTAAATTTTCTCTCATTTTAACTTCAGTTTAACCAATTAAAAAAATTAATTCTTATTCCTAAATTACAAGGTATGTCGGATTTGGAGTGAAATTTATAGCTGGAAAAAGTCTTTTCTGTTTGGCACTAATAGAAGCCCGTACACTGACATTTATTGCTTTCAAGTCATCCTTTAAAAGTTTCGTAAACTAAATCAAACATAACTGGATTCAATTTAGCAGGCAATTTGTGAGGAAAAATAATTAATTTTATTTAACAATTAAATTGAAGTGTGAAATTTAATTTAATCCTTAAAATAAGGATGTATGGATTTATTATCAGGGAAAAAAGAAAGGTCATTTTTCATCTACTAAAACAACAGACTTCAATGGCAGGGTTCAACTTAAAACACAATAAAAAAGTTGGGGTTCGCTTTAAACGGAAAAAAAAGTTTAGGATTCAATCTAAAACATGGTGCAAACATTGGGTTTTACTTTAAACAAAAACAAAGTTTAGGATTCCACTTAAAACTGGGTGCAAATTTCATGGTTTAAACTAAATTGTACACCACTCTAGGGACCATATATATATATATATATATATATATATATATATATATATATATATATATATAGGATAAAGCGAAAGTGATCCTGAACAAATCTCACTATTCACATGTGATAATTGAAACTCACTTGTATACGTGGGATCCACTTCTTCATATGAGTGAGAAATTTATTTGAATTACACCTTTTCGAGAAGTATAGTATTACCCATGTATGTATGAGTCTTCACAGGCGTGGTGAAAAAGTAGAGATGGTGAAAAAGTAAAGGTATCAGCCAGTTTTCCCTCCCTTACTCTAGAACTCATTTATGGTAATACAGGGAGTTCTCCATATTCTAACCAGCACTGCACTTTTCTGCTTTTATCTGAAGCACATTGAGAGAGGGACATATGATGGGATCCTCCTCCATTATTTACTTTGATGCCAACTACTTTCTCTTTTTTTCTTTCTTTTTTCCTTTTTTTTTTCTTTTAAATTTTTTGAATGGTGTGGGATGACAAGGAAAAATATGAAAGAACTGATTAATGTGATATTCTGATTTGCAGTACACTCTTTATAAAAATAAGTGGACAGGAGGTGTAGGGTTAATTGCAGGGATAAGCAAGGCATAAAGGGTTTGTGTTGGATATGCCCAAGCAAACATAGAGGACAATTCAAATTATAAAATTAAGGTTAAATGTTTGAATTTTTGTGGTCACTATGATGGTAACATTTGTATTACCTATTAAAAAACTATACGTCCAAAATAATTTTAGAAGATCGAAGAGCGGTTAAGTCACATTTCTTTAAATGTATCGAATATGAAAAACGATAGTCTTTCGCTAGCTACTAACTTAAAAAATGTGACAATCTCTGAATTATAATTTTAGAATTGCTACATTTGATCTGATTAGTTCGATCATGTCGAGGTTTCATGGTATTTTATTAATTAATTCATTTTGATTGTTCTCGAAAGAAGAAAAATAGAAAAAAGAAAAGTAGAAAAGGGAGGATATGGCGTTGATCAACACTAACTTTGCCCGCAATACATGTTAAAGAGACAGGACAGGTTTCATCTTCAGTTATCTTCGCAAATTACCCAATATAAAAAGCTTGACTTGATTTAAATCCCAATCTTTGACTTTTCTTACAAATTTTCCCCCAATACATTAAGGGTCTGTTTGGCTGGAGAAATTGGGTTCATAATCAGTTTTGGTCAAAACTCGGTTTTGTACTTAATCAAAACTACGGTTTTGCAAATACACAATTCCTTTTGCATTTGCAAAACTAAAATTTAAGAACTAAAACTAAGTTTTGAAATTTGAGTTTTGCGGAGGTCAGACATGCCATGTCAGCATGATTTTACAAAATTAAGTTTTAGCTCTCAAAGCTTAGTTCTTAGTGGAACCTAAGTGTTTCAATCTTTGACATGGGCGGATGGAACTTTAATGCTGTCTAATGCATCATCAACACTGTTGAGTCGACTGAGTTGGTGGAAGAAAAAAACTTCTATAAAAAGGCTTAATCTTTGATTCTTTTGTGATTTAAATCCTGACATTTTCATTTGTTGCAATTTTTTCTCCAAGTGCATTGAAGTGTTGAATGCTTTGGCATTTGTAAATCTATTCACAGATAGGAGTGTTCAAATGGGAAATTAAGAAACACCCGACCAAAAAAATATTTCCGATATCTTGTTAACAACAAAAATTGCAAATAATGAAAATTTTGTTTGGTCGAGGAAAGGTCGCTAAATATTTGTTTGCCCCAAATTTGTCCCCGCATTAGCTATTTCAAATTTATTCATATCCTAACAAGAAGAATGTACATGTGTTTTTTTCCCCCTATTTTATGAAATGACGAATAAATAGAGGTGTATAGATTTTGAGAAAATCATAATACAGTCTGATTTGAAGATTTTGGGGCACATTTTAATTCACTTGGGAATCAAAAAACATTTTATTGTTAGGAAAATTTTTTTAAATGTTTTTTTAGTTAATGGAAATTCACAAATTTCTCATTTGAACACATCTATAGTAAATAGGCTTGTACGTGCCAACGAATACAATACGTTAATATATTTGGGGATAAAATTGCAAAAAATGAAAATGTCTGGATTTAAATCACAAAAAGGATCAAATGGGCTTTTTTGCACAAGTTATTATTATTATTATTATTATTATTTCTAATAACTCAACAACTGACTTAACAATGTTAATGACGTATTAAACGGTGTTAAAATTCCATTTACCCATGCTTGAGATGGTAAAATTCACTATACTTGAGTTAGATTTGCAGCAATAAATAAATAAATAAATAAAAATTGAGAATTAAATGATATTAGGGCCGAACATCAAGCTGTCTTATGCCATTAGGCCTATCAAATTTTTCTAAAATTTGAAAATATCGACGTCTAAAATATGGGAAATTCAATAAAACATAACGTAGGTGTCACAAGTCTAATCAAAAGCAACCTTTCTTCATGTCGGTGGTGGCCCACAAAATGCAATTGGGACTTCAAATGATGCACATATTAGTCAAATGCAACGCCTAATTCCATGAATGAGTTGAAATCAACGCATTATAACCTGTCACAATCCCACATTCGCTTGATCATGATATATTCCTTTCTTATATGATAGTGTTGGTTTCTGATTTTCATACTCAACCCTACTACGGATTCAAACTTGTTAAATGGGGGAAGCTAAATTGTTTGAAAAAGATAGTACAGGATGTAAATTGAAGATTTGGAGGCCCATTTTGATTTGTTAGGTTTTGATTTTCGACCACCCATTTTTGATTCGCCGCCTGACATGACATTATGATGTTTTATATCATTTTAGGTAGCTAAGCGTTGCATATGAAAAGAAGTAGAAAAATAATAAGGAAAATCAATTTTTATTAGAATCTACTATTTAATATTAGAAAATCAGTGAATACTACTATCTAAATTTTCATTACTTAGGTAAGATTATATTATACATAGTTTTTAATTTTCTTTTCATGGGTAAGATTGAAACTGTTGGAAAAAGAAATCTAAAATTATGTCATAAAAGGTCAAGGGCCCGTGGCTGCAGATGTAGGGTTCCCACCTCCCCTCCTCCTACAAGGGCTGTAGCAATACGAAGGAAGGAAGCAATTGAAAAAAGAGAAAGCATACTCAAAATACTGAAAATTGAACCCCAAAAACACCTCTCTGAAGAATTGTTGCTGCCTTAGAACAAAGGCCATGGAAAAATCCCACTTCACTCTAACAGTTATGCTTCAACCCTAAGCATATCCAGTCATCAAATCCAAGTCTCTGAGCCTTTGTTAGAGGAAGGGCAATTGGTGTTTTGGGCAACATCCCCACATGCATGGCAAAAGCTGCTTCAGAGAAACCTGTTTTAAAGCGTACCCATTTAGTTCTCCTTAAGGACCACGTCAACCTTTGATGTTCATATATATACATATATATATATATATATACACATATATATATATATATATATATTTGAAGAGTAATGCTGCTATTGGTGGCTCCCGGCAAACAATGTGAGCGTGGGAATTTACGAGGAATGAAAATATTTTTCACGTCAAAAATGTTGAAGTGTCAAAATTTCAGTCAAAATATTTTTCCCTTCCCGTAGAAGGACAAGTAGCGTACCCCATGGCAATCATAGCCACTGCTTTGTCATCGTTTTGAAGTAAAACATTAAAATCTAACTGGTAAGCCTTGGACCCGTGACAAGGAAAAGTAAAGCATGCTAACAGTATTGCAATGGATGTTAACTTAGCATCTGTTGTTGGTCTGCACCAATTACGACCGTAGTACATGAGGGGAGGTGTCAAGGTTTGACGTACACAGTGATAGACCATAACCCAACGATTTCCGAATTTAGGTTAAGTGGTCATTTCAACCGTAACAACATTGAATTGCAGAGATCAGAGCATCTAAGAATAAGCCCCACAATGTCGTTCCACTCAGCCAATACCCCCAGCATAAAACACTTTGATCCATAACTTACTAGGTAATTATGAATGCATCCAACCTAGTAGACCAAGGGATTTAAGCCCTTGGCCTTGCCCAGCAACAAGGATTTAACATACATGTCAGTTTTCTTTTGATCCATCTGACAAATGCCACAAAATTATGTATTTGGCATCCTCAGCAAGTTGGATTCTAGTAACGATACCCAGCTGATTATATATGGACAACAAGTAACACCAAACTAGAGATGCTAGATGCATGAATCTGCAGAAGTTCTATTCCAAATTGCAAGCACAAGGCAACCTAATTGGTAATGAGATTGCATTCAGCTACTTTCTCCCAAGATTTCAGAGTTTTGTCTTCTGTATCAGTTCTCCACAATGCAAGACGAGTAATCGGAAAGCTCAAGTTGTGGATACTCTCATCAAGGATTTTAGCTTTTTCTTGAGCTTTTTTCTTCTCATCATCTGTCAAATTTCCATAAAGGAGGCTGAGGTGCGGCATATAACCTACAAAATATTAATAGTTTCTAATTAGCAAATATTACCAGGTACCCCTGAATGAAGAACCTGTTTGAGAAGAACTTATAATCAGAGTTGGGTCTATTACACTACTCCTTAATTCTCTTTACACACATGAACACAAACTCTAAAATGAATACGATTTTGTTTATTTGGTTGGTTTTTGGGAAGAACAGAATAAATATGATTACATGTAAAATTAACATTCAATAAGACAAAATTACTGCTGTTCCAATGTGTAGTGCATCTCAAGTTGACACTATATCTAGATGTACTCGTTTAGGTACAACATTCATAAGATATTTGAATCATTTTGGCCTAGCAAGACAAAAATGCGCAGAAAAAAAAAGCCTCAACCATTTTATTATGATTAACCATATAAGATGAATGAAAGCAATTGCATGCAGACCAGTACCAACCCATTGGAAACACTAGCATGAACATACATCACTAGTAAGGATAGGATATAGAACAGAATTTAATAGATACTAAATTCTTAGGGGAAAAAAAAATAGTGAAATCAAAAGCTACATCAGTTTCATTGCAGACCAGAAACTGTGCAGCCACAACCTTTCCACAAGTGGAAATGTTGGTAATTCTGATCGCAATGGAAGGGGAGGGATGGAAATGATGAAATGAAAAAAATAATAAAAGGGGATAGATTTTCATTTCTTGGATGGGTGCATGTGTTATTAGTTACTAATCAAAAAATAGTTCAACCTGAGAAAAAAATAATGAAATGAAATAAGCTACTTTAGCTTCTATTGTTGATTAGAAGCTGCAGTCAGTAGCATTTCCTTGCATGCAAAATGTTGCTAATTCTGTTTGCACGGGTATGAAGGTGGAGATCACAAAAACAAGAGAAAATATTGATCTCAAATGGAAAAGGCATCCCTTCATGTGTAATATAATCATATCTGAAAAATTGGATAGGTTCATCCACAATCTTCAATGACTCTTTGTATTAGAGAACCGGTGTAATGATTTTGAAACTATACTCTGACCGGAACTGAGTAATTTGTACATTCAAGAATACAATAAAGTGTTTGTTGTCATACACAGTCTAAAAAGTTTACAGTACCAGCTGACCCAGGATCAACCAACCCCAAGGATGGAATTGAATACTCTATAAAAATGAAAAAGGAAATGGAAAAAAAAAAAAATCCCCCCAAAACAGTGCTGGGAATTGATGTCTTGTATTACAGGAATAGGCGTGGGTACCTCAAGGGTGAGCCTTGAGGCCGAAGGTTTTACTAGCATTTCACAATTGCAGTCATTTTACAATTGTCTTCAGAATGAAACTCTAGAGCACAAGGCACCCTCTATATAAGCCGATGGATGTAATCATTTCTCATTAGAAAATTACCACTCTCTTTCTCCCATGGATGTAAACCTATTCTGGACTGAACCACATAAATTCTTGTGTTCGTGTGCTATCGTTTTAATTGTTTACATTTCTGCATCTTGCTAGATTGCGCGCCATTCATCAACATACATCACCCAGTGGTATAGTAAATCTGTTTATAGAATTTTGGGGCAATAACAGAAGGGACAAAGTTTCATGTATAAAGGTTCATCACAAACTACCAGAACATCTACTTGCTTCCTAAATTTATAAAGCAGGAGACATGATTATAACACTAAAGATAACATTCACATTTGTACTATTTTCATCTAATTCAGGTAGCAAATTCAAAGTAGCAGCATACAGAGAACGTACAAGTTGAGCTTTTGTATCCAAAATGACGGGTGCAGTGGACCCTGGTTTCCATGACCTGAAACGAAACAAAAATAATCACATCATGAAAATATGCCCATTGGCATCGCTTTTCGTGCCATTAAGAAGAATTTATCAATTTAAGTCGTTTTCCAAATAAAGGCATCCCGCTGACCAAGTCAGCAGAGCACGGTTTTATTTTCAAACCCACAATACAGATTCATAATAAAGAATTCACCTCTTGGGCCAGATAGGCCCCATTTCCCGAGCCCTGGCTCAGTAAGATCTCTCGAGCCCCGGCCCATTAACATTTCCCGAGCCCTGGCTCGGTAAGATCTCCCGAGCCCCGGCCCATTAACATCTCCCGATCCCCGGCCCATTAACATCTCCCGATCCCCGACCCATTAACATTTCCCAAGCCCCTGGCCCGTTCACATTTCCCGGGCCCCTGCTGCGTTCACACTTCTCGAGCTCGAGGCTCGATGATATTTTTTAGGCCTATGGCTCACCTGCAAGGGGTACCACACCTTGAGCACATGGCTCCATTCCTTAAAGAAATACTCCTTGGACCCGTGGCCCATAAAAAATTCACCTTTTCCCTCACCTTTTGAGCCATTGGCTCCACCACGTTACCCTAAGGGCACGTGGAGCCCATCTAGGGCGCTTCCCATCATTGGGAATTTTTTGGGCCTAAGGCCTAAGGAGGGATCCCTCCTTTCTTCTCCTTCCCCACTATAAAACCAAAATCCTACGGTTTTAGGGAGGGGGAGGCACATTTTGGATTCTAACCATGGTTTTAAAAAGCGGCCGCTTCGTAGTGGTATCGGCGCGTCCCAATACCGCTACAGTCTGCTTTACCGGATTGACTCTGATTTGCGGTCGTAGCGCCCACGGCGGCCACTACGGCAACCTAAATTCTGTTCTAAGATCCATTTTCTCTAATGTAAGAGCCTTGTTTGATTCTAAAAACTAGTTATTGTATGTTACCGTACTTCAAATATATATTGTTAGTTTTTCTTTCCACATGCTTGATATTTACTTGTAAAAGTCTAGTGCCTCTCTTTTGAACTCAATAAAAGTAACTAAAGAAGATTCTTACAGATTATGATGTGTGACATCAGGTTGCGCATGAACAAAAGGCACCCTTGGCACTATACTGTGGTTTGCACTTCAAACAAAAATGTTAAATCTTTGGGATGCCTACTATACCCAAATAATAATTTTGACCATAATGCTAGGCACTATATAATTTAATCTGTTAAGCTACTGGTAGCATCATTTGTTTTGCAAAATGACAATGGCAAATTATAGCTTAAAGAAAAACTCATATTGGGATTGCAAAAAACTTCTTAAAATTTATGTGATTTTCATTTATGATAATATGTATTAAAATCTTTATTGTTGTGGTGGTACAAATCAAGATATACGTAGGTTTTATGTTTAGTAGCGCACTTAAATTTATCTAAAATCTAAAAGTCATATGTACCAATATTTGCTTGATAAATAAAGTGGGTCAAAATAGTCTAAAAATCATTTATAACATTTTTATAAACTTAAAATGTCAAAAAACAATTATTGTGTACCGCGCCTCATAATTCACGTCCGTTACACCTGCGTTCCCGTTACAAAACCCCTGTCACGCCGACGTCTCGTTACACCCGCGACCGTTACTGCGACAGCGGCCGCGACCGCTATTTAAAACCATGATTCTAACAGTGAGAAAAAAAGAGAGAAAAGCAAGAACAGAGCTCCTTCCTTGCTCAAGCTTCATCACCACCACTGTCAATGGCAAGGAGAGAGTCCCTAGTGAACCCTCACGGCTCCATGAGCTACAAGAATTACATTGATCTAATTCTCAAATGGAAATATGTAGGAAACCAATGGGTCCGACCCCAAACAACCCTAATCCCCTTCATGGCCTTCACAGCTCCAATGGAGCCCGAATAACTACTGTTCATCATCTTCTTTAATAGCCCCTGCTTTCACCCAAAAATGGGTCTATGGCCCTGATCATCCCTTGTTCTTTATTTGTTCTTCATCTCTGGACCAATGGCCCATTTTTAGATCTACCTTCCGCAGATTCACCCCTCAAAACTCATTTCCCACTTTACGCTGATCTTATAAGGATCTTAATGGAACGTATTCCATACCCGATGTAAAGAATCATCTCCCATTGGGATGATGTGAACAAAGATCCTTTAAAATAAATATGACAAGTTTGTGACTTCTCATTTTTCCTACAAACAATCCCAATCACACAAAGGGGGAAACTACCCTGCAAAATTGAATCATAGCCTCAATCAATCACAAGAGACGACCATCCCGAACATGTTAACTCTCTTTTCGTTGCCTTCACAAAATCTTTACATTAAAGATAACAACAAATAATAATAATAAATGAAACTGGGATGCCTTCCCATGTTAAAAAGGAACACTACAGAGAACCCAGCACCTCAAACTCGTGCTATGCATCAATTTATTAAAAGCACTTATACATCCATTACCTTAATCTTGGCTTGCAAAGATTTCATTACCACTACCAGTAATCAAATCTAATATAATCTAATTCACGACTATTTCCCTAAGTAACATCCTCGGAGCCATTTTATCATTAATTTGCTCCCTTTCAACACACCCTTTGCCAATCCCTAACATTTGAAATTCCATTGTCACCAATTTCATAAAAGAACACAAAAGAATCAACAAAATTGTAATTACCCTGAGGGGTAGGACGAAGGAGGAGGAACACGCACTGGTAGGAGAAACTTCCAGAATCCACCTTCTCCACACCCACGCTATATGCTTTCAGACCGTCGCACGCTGATCGGAATTTCTCAACGGCGTCGGCCTCGGTGAGCTCCACAGCTCCGACGACGGTGACGTGGGGCTCGAACTGGGCCCCACCGAACTCCGATCTCAAGCCGTCCATCAGCGCCTTCAGCCGCCTGCCCACGTCCGCCGGTGGCTGCGCCCACACCGAATATGCGTCTCTCTTGTCCATGGATGCCGGATCAGAGGAGAAGAGAGAAGGAGAGAGACTTGCTAGCTCAACAAAAGAAACCCGAGAAATCTGGGAAGGAGATGCTCTCCCGTGCAGTTCACCGGAAAAAAGGGCTCAAGGGAAATTTAAAATTATAAAACACACAGTAAATACTTTTTTTTAGTATAATTCTCACTTTTCAATGGATAAAAAAGTCAATATAAATAGACATTTAGATAAATGAGAGGGTGTTCATGTCAATCACCTAAAAATATTATAGCAATAACAACAAAATTACACGAAGCAAGGCAAGGCCCTTTGAATTAGGAAAACTATTGTGCCGAAAATTCGAGGACTTTCAAATGGTTTATTCATTACTTCAAAATGATCGACTGAGTGCCCGGAAGGTGGTACTCTAAAGTTTAGTCAGCCAATCTCAAGAGGGAGTGAACTCTGTTGAGAATATTGTCCAGTATAGAGGAAACTAAAACCTTTTCATTTAATTAATAAGATTTCACGCCACTCTACCTATTGTCAATTGGTTTTATAATGGAATTCCTACGATTTTATCATGGTATTGTAGTAGGTTATTGACACATGCTTAGGGTTCATGCTATTGCACATGCTTTATACGACTCTAAGTTAAGTTGTCCATGCTTTTGGTTCAAGCTACCACAGCTGGCAATTGAGCTCTCCGGACATTTTGAACAAAAATGCACTCTACAATTTGTAGGCTAATGATCGCCATGGCTTGTTCAAAAGAGATAAACCTATTTATCTTAAAAAAATAATCTCAAATAAATCTCATCACTCACATATAATGAATGAAACCTGTCTGTGCATATGGGATCCTTCCTGAATTATGAGATTTATTTAGAATACGCCTTCTTACGAAGAGTGGTATTACACGTTCAAAAAAATGTTAAAATCCTATAATTTAATAAATAAGATCTTGAACCACTCGACGTATGCTCATTAACTTTGGGACGGAACTCACACACAATTGATCGACCACCGTATTCGCTGGGACACATAGTGGGAGTGGAGGCTCTATGATGCAAATGACAGTTTAGTTTTCTTTAATTTAATGCATTTCACCCAGTAAATGACATCTCCAATCTACGGGTCAATTAAATGAATTCACCCCAAATCATAACTTCATCTGCCGTAAAATGTTGTGTGAACATGGTATATATATAGCTGTGGTTTCTTTCTCTCACCGATGCATGTTCTTCTACATCAAAGTTGTTTTGTCTCATTATTTCAGTAACCGTGTATTTGCTCCTACCGACTTTTTTCCCACGCCTTCTGTATCCTAACTTTATAGCACGTTCAAGTACACACAAGCACTCACGGTTTAATTTTGACTTGACTAATCCCAGACCTTCGTTACAGGACAATTGCACCATATAGAGCCCAAAAAATCCGATCACAAGCTATTTTGGGATACAATTTAAAAAATATTGGGCGTCTTGGATAAGGACTTAGTGGATAATGAAATTCATAACTTTAGCTTCCCATGGGACAATATTCTCAATGCGCTCCTTTGTGTGCTGTGTTATTTGAGACAAATTATATTTGACGATGCGCTAAGCATGCTTGCCTGCTCTAACACCATATAAGAATTTAGAGAATAATGAACTCAATAGATTTATCCAATTCTTGAAAATATTCTAAACTTTTACCCATGAAGTGTGGGGAAGTTTTGAAGGACTTCGGGCTACGCTCTTTAGAAGATGAAGAAAATGATTTATACATTATATAGTTATTGTATAGGTTATACTTTTGTGAAACAATGTTATTTTAGGATCTCATCCGAAAAACCCCGACATTGCATGGTTTTAGGGTCTTGTAATTATAACTTTTTAAGTAGAACTAAGGAGGGCGGGCCGACTGGTTGGTTCAAAGGATGAGAAAATCCTATCGCCAAGGGCTGGGGGAGGAGTTCTTCCTTTGGACCGAGTGAGACAGCTTCCAAGACGACGACCCTGACTGAGTCATTTTTTCTATTCGTTTGTTATTTCTTGTTGGTGAAGGAATCAGGTTTAATGTCCTACGGAACAAAACAAAACAAACCAAGGACCCCGCCATCATAAGTAACATGTCATCGAGCATCGGAAACCATCGACACATCTTCCAAATCATTAGCATGCTGAATGTCCCTCTTCCCCGACATTCTTATCAAAGCTTCGCAACTAAGACTGCGGAGAGATCATAGGTGTCTGGCTTTCTATAACAGGCAACCCTCGATCCCCCAAGGTCTATCTAGAAGGATTCGACCGCATACACGGGGCGAACATCGCACCACATGTTCTGCTGGTACCTCTGAGTAACGGGAATTGATGGTCTTGTTAGCCCGAAGGAAGTTACACAGCTGGAGCTCAGGCTCTCAGTGCATTATGTTCACCAAAGATTGAGCCACCAGCCTCGGACAAAGCCCCCATCTGTACGTCCTCTTCTCTTCTCTTTTCGCCGATTTCAGAAAAACAATTCGTCTAAAGCATGTTAAACTAGCACTACGCCTGCCATGATACGGATTCAAATAAGACGCGAGTTATATTGTACGAATAGCTTATCAATTCAGCTCTGGCTAGCTAGAGCCAAATCCAAAGAAAAAACTGAGGAAAACGAAAGTAACATTTGATGTTTGGTTTAGAGAAAATATGTGTGCTCAATCATGCCACAGAAATACGATATAAAAGATACAACTGTAACAACATTGAATTGCAGAGGTCAGAGCATCTAAGAATAAGCCCCACAATGTCGTTCCACTCAGCCAATACCGCAGCACAAAACACTTTGATCCATAATTTACAGGTAATTATGCATGCATCCAACCTAGTAGACAAAGGGATTTAAGCCCTTGGCCTTGCCCAGCAACAAGGATTTAACATACATGTCAGTTTTCTTTTGATCCATCTAACTGACAAATGACCCAAAATTATGTATTTGGCATCCTCAGCAAGTTGGATTCTAGTAACGATACCCAGCTGATTATATATAGACAACAAGGAACACCAAACTAGAGATGCTAGATGCATGAATCTGCAGAAGTTCTATTCCAAACTGCAAGCACAAGGCAACCTAATTGGTAATGAGATTGCATTCAGCTACTTTCTCCCAAGATTTCAGAGTTTTGTCTTCTGTATCGGTTCTCCACAATGCAAGACGAGTAATCGGAAAGCTCAAGTTGTGGATACTCTCATCAAGGATTTTAGCTTTTTCTTGAGCCTTTTTCTTCTCATCATCTGTCAAATCTCCATAAAGGAGGCTGAGGTGCGGCATATAACCTACAAAATATTAGAGTTTCTAATTAGCAAATATTACCAGGTAGCTCTGAATGAAGAACCTGTTTGAGAAGATGAATTTATAATCAGAGTTGGGTCTATTACACTCTCCTTAATTCTCTTTACACACATGAACACAAACTCTAAAATGAATACGATTTTGTTTGTTTGTTTGGTTTTTGGGAAGAACAGAATAAATATGGTTACATGTAAAATTAACATTCAATACGACAAAATAACTGCTGTCCCAATGTGTAGTGCATCTCAAGTTGACACTATACCTAGATGTACTCGTTTAGGTACAACATTCATAAGATATTTGAATCATTTTGGCCTAGCAAGATAAAAATGCGCAGAAAAAAAAAGCCTCAACCATTTTATTATGATTAACCATATAAAATGAATGAAAGCAATTGCATGCAGACCAGTACCAACCCATTGGAAACATAGCATTAAATTAAGGGCAAAGTGCGGATTTGGCCCCTGAACTTGTCGCAGTGGAACACTTCAGCCCCCAGCCTTTAATTTGGTATAATGTGGCCCTCCAATTTTTAATTCTGGTGCACTTTGGCCCTCTACTGTCACAAGTCCGTCAAAGCCGTTAAAGCTGGATGATGTGGCAATTGAGTCAGCAGAAACTTAGTTCTTCTGCAGCAACATCTCCCTCTGCTACCTCCCAGTCTCCTTCAACTAGGCCATCGGCACCACCACCCCCTTCTTCCCCGCCATCTTCGCATTCCTCATCACCTGCCGTTGGGAGCCGACTGAGATCTACCTCACGCTCATTCCCTGTTGTCTTCGGGATCGTCCTCGCTAGCAACAGCGAACCGTTGTCCCACCTCCTAGGGTTCCTCATCAGCATCGAGTCCACCTTGGGGCGGCGCCCTCAAATCAGTGGTTCAGGGGATCTTGCATATCCTATCCACAAATTCCACAATTTCATTAAAAGAACCGAGTTCCGACTCAGAGAAGTCTTGCAGTGACCGCATCTTTGCCCGATCGAGAAGGGGTTAAAGTGGATTATACTCCATAGCTGATTGTTGGGTTGTGCAATCTTGGAATTAGTATCATGGATTATACAGTCTCAAGGCATTAATTGGCATAGGTGTTTGCTTTAATTTTGTTAAAGCACACGTTCAGATTTGTTGAAACCTGAATTTTTGAATCTTCATATCTGTTGAATTTTCGCGAATTTCGATCAATCAATCCTCAAATCTCATGGATAACTGTGGCGATCTATGCAGATCCAAGCTTGGGCGACATCAGATCATTCCTTCAGAGGATCGACGTGAACCGGGCGCCGCCGTCCACAGCAGAGTGCGAGGAGGAAGCCGGCGTCTCGTCATCGAACAGGATGATCTCAAGCGTGAGTGGGAGGTAAAGCGAGGGGGATGCCAACTGCAAGGATCGCGATGCAAAGAGAGACTCATCCCGTGGCATTAGCAACGAAGAAGACGGTGAGAATTCGAGGAAGAAGCTCAGGCTCACCAAGGATCAGTCCTTCATCCTCGAAGAAAGCTTCAAGGAGCACCACACCCTCAACCCCGTGAGTTATAAAACATCAATAAATTATATGAAATTATATCGAATCTGTTCCCAGTATCCTTCTCTGTTTGTTTCTGGAGAAAATTATGAAGGAACAGGTGGGAAAATGGAGGAAAATCTGGAATGCGTTACAAAAGTGGTTTGACCGAGAGATGGGAGGGGATTGCTCACAGCGGCAGGTGATGAGGAACGCGAAGATGGCGGTGAAGAAGGGGGTGGTGGTGCCGATGGCCTAGTTGAAGGAGACTGGGAGGTAGCAGAGGTAGACGTTGCCACAGAGGAACTAAGTTTCTGCCGACTCAACTGCCACACCATCCAGGCTTAACGGCTTTGACGGACTTGTGACGGCGGAGGGCCACATTACACCAGAATTAAAAATTGGAGGGCCACTTTGTACCAAATTAAAGGTTGGGGGCTGAAGTGTTCTGCCGCGACAAGTTCAGGGGTCAAATCCGCACTTTGGCCAAAAAATAATAAAAAGGGATCGATTTTCATTTCTTAGAAGGGTGCATGTGTTATTAAAAAACAGTTCAACCTGAGAAAAAAAGAATGAAATGAATAAGCTACTTTAGCTTCTATTGTGATCAGAAGCTGCAGTCAGTAGTATTTCCATGTATGCAAAATGTTGCTAATTCTGTTTGCAAGGGTATGAAGGTGGAGATCACAAAAACAAGACAAAATATTGATCTCAAATGGAAAAGTCTTTCATTCCTTCACCTGTAATATAATCATATCTGAAAAACTGGATAGGATCATCCACAATTTTCAATGACTCTTTGTATTAGAGAACCGGTGTAATGATTTTGAAACTATACTCTGGCCAGTTGACCCAGGATCAACCAATCTCATGGAATTGAATTCTCTTTAAAAATGAAAAAGAAAATTAAAAAGAAAAAACAGAAACAGTGTTGGGAATTGATGTATTACAAGAATAGGGGTGGGTATCCCAAGGGTGAGCCTTGAGGCCGAAGGCTTTACTAGCATTTCACAATTGCAGTTGTTTTACAATTGTCTTCAGAATGAAGCTCTAGAGCGCAAGGCACAATCGATATAAGCTGATGGATGTAATCATTTCTCATTAGAAAATTACAACCCTCTTTCTCCCATGGATGTAAACCTATTCTGGACCGAACCACATAAATTCTTGTGTTCGTATGCGATTGTTTTCATTGTTTACATTTCTGCATCTTGCTAGATTGTGCGCCATTCATTAACATACATCACCAAGTGGTATATTTAATCTGTTTATAGAATTTTGAGGTAATAACAGAAGGGAAAAAGTTTCATGTATAAAGGCTCATCACAAACAACTAGAACATCTACTTGCTTCCTAAATTTATAAAGCAGGAGACATGACTATAACACTAAAGATAACATTCACATTTGTACTATTTTCATCTAATTCAGGTAACAAATTCAAAGTAGCAAGCAGCATACAGAGAACGTACAAGTTGAGCTTTTGTATCCAAAATGACGGGTGCAGTGGACACTAGTTTCCATGACCTGAAACGAAACAAAAATAATCACATCATGAAAATACCCAATCACACAAAGGGGGAAACTACCCTGCAAAATTGAATCATAACCTCAATGAATCACAATAGACGACCATCCTGAACATGTTAAGTCTCTTTTCGGTGCCTTCACAAAATCTTTACATTAAAGATAACAAAAAAGAAAAAAGAAAAAAAAGAAACTAAGATGCCTTCCCATGTTAGAAAGGAACATTGCAGGAACCCAGCACCTCAAACTCTTGTTATGCATCAATTTATTAAAAGCGCTTATACATTGATTACCTTAATCTTGATTGTCAAGATTTCATTACCACTACCAGTAATCTAGTCTAATATAATTCGCAATTATTTCCCTAAGTAACATACTCGGAGCATTATTATCATTAATTTGCTCCCATTGCATAAGCAAATTCAACAAACCCTTGGCCAATCCCTAACAACTGAAATTCCATAGCATCACCCAATTCCATGAAAGAACACAAAAGAATCAACAAAATTGTAATTACCTGAGGGGTAGGGTGAAGGAGGAGGAACACGCACTGGTAGAAGAAAGTTCCAGAATCCACCTTCTCCACACCCACGCTATATGCTTTCAGACCGTCGCACGCTGATCGGAATTTCTCAACGGCGTCCGCCTCGGTGAGCTCCAATGCTCCGACGACGGTGACGTGGGGCTCGAACTGGGGCCCACCGAACTCAGATCTCAAGCCGTCCATCAGCACCTTCAGCCGCCCGCCCACGTCCTCCGGTGGGTGCGCCCACACCGAATAAACGCCCCTCTTGTCCATGGTTGCCCGATCAGAGGAGAAGAGAAAAGGAGAGAGATTTGCGAGCTCAACAAAAGATGATCACTACACGTAAATCTTTAATACAAAGCCGACGATAAAATATCGGAGAAATTGCACTTAACACCTCGTGGTTTCATTCTATTGCGGAGAAACTCTATGTAATTTAAAAATTACTACATAACTCTTATATAGTTTTAATGGATTTACAAAAGTTAACTTTTTTATCAAATTTAACTATTTATTCTTCAAAAAAAAATTTAGAGTGTTTAGTAAAAAATAGACTTTAATTTCTCAAATTACCGAAAATCAACTCCTTACCTCAATTACAATAGCTCTCAAATAACTAGTTGTTTTATAATTTTTAAGTCATGAAAATAATATATTTATTGTATAAAAAAAAGAGAAACATTTGTATATGAATCTACCTAGTTGGTATTATGAATATATAACATCTATAGAATTTTTTTTTTTTTTAAGGTACAAGAAGTATAAAAGTGTCCATTTATTTGGGTACTACTATAATAGGGGTTAAGAAACTAGTTTATGGGTAATTTTAGAAATTAAAGTCCTTTTATTATCATATTAAACACTAAAAAACTTATGGAAGAATAAACTGTTAGATTTGATAGAAAAGTTGACTTTTACAAGTTCATTAAACTACAGGGGAGTTATGTAGGGAGTTTCTTTACAACTGCATCAAATCATAGAGAGATTAAGTATAATTTCTCCTAAAATATATATAATTTTTTTAAGTGATATTTTAATTGGATAATAATATAAAATCATACATATTTTTTCACATGATTATTAAAATTATATAAAAAATGTACACACAGAATGTTTGACAAAAGAAACCCGATAAATCTGGGAAGGAGACACTCTCCTGTGCAGTTCACCGGAAAAAAGGGCTTAAGGGAAATTTAAAATTATAAAACACACAGTAAATATTTTTTTAGTATAATTTTCATTTTTTGACGGATAAAAGAGTCAATACAAGTAAAAGTCTAGATAAACGAGAGGGTGTTAATGTCATTTATTCAAAAATATTATAGCAGTAACAATAAAATTACATGAAGCAAGGCAAGCCCTTTGAATTAGGAAAATTATTGTGCCAAATATCCCAGATTTTTCTAATTGTTTATTCATTACTTCATAATGATTTGATGAGTCCCCGCAAGGTGCTGTTCTCTGTCAAGAACATTCTATCGTAGGGTACTAAAACCTTTTAATTTAATTAATAAGATTCGTGCCACTTAACCTATTACCAATTAGTTTTAGGATTGAATTCCTACGATTTTAGTATGGTATTATTGCAGGTTATTGACACATGCCTAGGGTTCGTGTTACGGCACATGCTTTATATGACTGTAAGCTAAGCTGTCTGTGTGTTTGACTCGTGTTACCATAGCTGGCAATTGAGCTATTATGCATTTTGAACTAGAAATGTACTCTACAATTTGTAAGCTGATAACCGCCATGTGAGCCTGTTCAAAAAGGATAAATCTATTGATCTCAAATAAATCTCATCATCCATATACAATGAGTGAAAATAATATAGGAGATTTAATTCTATGTGCAAATAATAAGATTTATTTAGATTATATTTTTTCATAGAGAGTAGTATTACTCGTAAAAAAAAATTTTAAAGCCGTGTAATTTAATACATAATATATTAAACCATCCCACGCATTAACTTTAGGACGGAACTCACACAATCGATCAACCCCCGGATTCACGTGGGACCCATAGTGGGAGTGGAGGCTCTTTGAGGAAACCAGGTAAATGATAGTTTAAATGCATTTCACCCAATAAATGACGTCCATCCCCACGGGGAGGAGTTTTAAATCCTAAAACTCCACAATGGAGGATAAATGCTGCCATGAGTTTGATTGAGTGTTGTGTGGATTCTAATTGGGGATTCTAAGAATGCTAGAGGAACTAAGAGGAGGGGGGGGGGGGGGACCCGAATTATCACAAGTACAGTGCGTTCTTTCATTTGTGATGAATGTCGGTTTGGGTTTGGAGATATGGGTAGGGTTTGGAGATTTCAATTGGAATTAGGGTTCTTGGTGATTTAGGAATTTTTTTCAATTGAAATTAGGGTTCTTGGTGGTAAAGAATTTCAATCGTGATTAGAGTTCTTGGTTTTGGTTTGAATATGCAATTAGAGATTCCAACTTTGGGAATTTTGATTAGAGCTTTTGGTTTGAATTTTGGGATTTCGAATTTTGATTATAATTCTTTAGTTAAGAGATTTTAATATTACAAATATGAAGCGAAGATTATTTAGAAAGTAACCGAAATAAAAGAAAAAATTGAAATGAAAGTATTTTTAAAATACTATATTCTTTTAAAATAAATAAGTTTAAAATACTATATTCAATATTCTACACTTCCAAAAGAGAGAGTAATCAAATTAAAAGAATAAAGGTTATTAAACGGATAGAAGATTTTAAAATTTTGGGAATTTCAAATTTGTTTAGGTTCTTTAATTTGCAAATTTTGATATTAAAAATGTGAAGTTGTTAATTAATTGATAAATATGAACGTGTGACTTAACAAAAAAAAAAAGACAAAAACAAAAACAATAATAGGGGCAAAATTATAAATGAGCGTTGTTTAGACTTCCATTCAAATATGTAATCAAACAATTTTATTATTACATATTCAGCATCTCTTATTATACCTCATACCTAATCAACACCAATTCAGCATGCATTTATAATCAGAGACTAATCAAATTTATTCATCAAACTCAACCTTATAGTTCAATATGCTATTGCTTTTGAGGGCGTGGGCCCTAATGATCCATGCATGGTTCAAGCTACCGCTACTGTCAGAACCAAGGCCCAGTCACTACAAATATCTAATGATTTGCATCAACATACTGACCAAGCCATGTGCCAGAGAGGTTACCGGTGCCGTGATCGTCGGCGGAAAGGTGGAACCTGCTTGTTGCCAGAAACTCGTAAAAATGGGCTCACAGTGTAACGATGACTTGGCAGCAACTCTCTCTAGGTTTGATGCGTTCAAGTCCATTGCGTCTAACATCCCCACGAAGAGCAAACAAGTCTAAGAGCATTATTCTAAATGAGCATCCACCCACTTTCCGATTTAGAATAAAATTATGGACTACTAAAAAAGGTCATGGCTGGGACACTGGCACAATTAGCCCTCGTCCCTTATTTGGAATGACACAAAACAAATATATCAAAGTTAGTTTTTGTTATTATTTCAGTAAGCCGTGTATTTGCTCCTAGTGACTTTTTTCGTCGTGTTTTTAGTATTCTTTAAGGAAAAATTAGACCATTCTCTCTCCGAGGTTCATTGGAATCCTATTTTTCCGGCTTGGAGCTTCAATTTGGACAACTAGCCTATTGTATGTCTAAATAGGTACGAACAAGCCCCAAAGTTATCCTTTCCGCCCACTGTCCAGGGATTTAGGGAATAATGAAAAATAAATAAATAGTAGCTAAATAAACAATCACATTTCCTTGCTGCTTGTGCACGCAGGAGAAGCTATAATTTTGGTGAGGAATTTCGCTTAAAATGTACGCACGCAATGAATAGAACATAGAGTAAATTAAAATGGACATAACCTACCCTTCTGAAAAGGACCCAGATGTCACCTCCCCGTCTCCCATCCAACACGCCTCATACTTGACCTTACGAATTGACATTTTTACCCATTATATATTTATGTACGTTGAAAAAGGATATCAATTCATTGTTAGCTTGAAAACGAGATTCTGTAGGGTATGAATGGTACCTTAAATGATGAATGGAAATTTGTTGAGTAGCGCTCTTGTATTGTTTTTTTGTTGCAAGTGGTTTGTTGTTGGCTACTTCAGAAGGATCCATTGAGTGGGATACTCAAAAGCTTACTGGACCGTCCACAGGGGAGGGTGGGGCCCCACAGTCACGTGGGGTTGGACCCTTTGACAGCCAGCCGTGGGTGGACGGGAAATTTTTCTGTACTCCTTTGGCATACTTTGCTTATCCTTTTTTGAAAATACACAAGAATGGGCGCCCAAATTTGCAAGAACTTTCCACGTAAAGGTGCTCAAATCGGATAATTGATATATTTTTAGGTTTCTTCTGTTTGAGAGATTTTTAAATTTAACACAAATAAATTATAAAAAAAAAAATAATTTACTTCATGTAAAAGGATAATAAATCATTATATCGAATAATTATAAATTTGTTTATCTTTGATACACTGACATCTCAAAATATTTGATAATGCCCTCAGTTTACATTAGATTTTTGTGTAAATATTTTTTGAATTTAATTATATTAAATTTTTGTTTATTATGCTTACAATTAATTTCATTTCATTTTATTCAACGTTTTGAAAATATATTGGACTGATGCCTCACAAGAAGAATAATAATACTATAGTATCTATTATTTCAATTTTTTAATTATTATTATTAGCAATGAAATAGTTTTTTATTGAAGGCATCTACAAACTTATATATATATATATATGGGGTAATTAACATTGATTAAAAATAAAAATAAAAAACAATTTAGAATCTTCACTCTATCCCATTTTGTGATTTTGGTAGTCAATTTGTACTAACTTCAAATATTATTAAATAAAATTATCCACTATTAATAATATCAGGCCGCCTATAGATACTTAGTCATTTTATTTTCTATTTCCTTCCTCAATGATTGTACTGTTTTAGTCAATTTATTTGCAGCCATCACTTTAATCCTTAAATTTTAAAATTATGCAACTTGATTCATGAATTTTTTTCCTACTAACACTCAATACGACCACTTTTTCTTCATAATTGTTAAGGTTACATCCCACAAATGAGTCAGAGTTGGCGGGCAACAGTTGATCGAAGAAATCCCATGCAGTAATTAATTAATTGATTAACTAACTTCGTTTCCCCGCTTATGAATCGCGTGAGGAAAAGTGACATTGACAGCCATTAATATGTCTTTATCTTCAGATTTTTCACATTTTTTGATGGCAGATTGACCGGAATTTTGAAGTTCGTTGGAGTATACAGCCTTTTATTTTAATTTTAAAATTTGTTTTTGATAAAAGATGTCAACTCCCTTATTAGTTTGGAAAAAGCACTCATGCACCTTATGATTTTCAAAATAATACTCACATTCTCTAATTTTTTCAATTTTAATTGTTTTGCCCATCACAAGTTGATAAATCAAAAAAATTCATGTACCATATGTTTTATAATTATAAAATATCAAACTCTTATCCAATCTTTTTTATTAAATAAAATAAGAACTTTATGTCACAAATTTCTTTTCTATAAAAAATTTATGAAAAATGATAATGACATAATAAATTGCATTCCAAAGTAATAACAACATGAAATTTTCTTTTATAGCATATACCAACTTTTAAAGGGCTTTTTAGTCTAATTAAGGGTGTCAATGTTGTTAAACTCCATTTTCCCCTCCCCGCTCTTTTTTATTTTTTTATTTTTCATAACTTCTTAATCTTTTAGTAATTGTAAATTTAGGAGACCATCTGATTTGAACCTCACTAGTTACTTAGGCCTAGATAAAATCAAATATAGATGTACCAAAAAAATTGAATACTAAAAGTATTTTGGGAAAGCTGCACTTGTGGATCGATCGAGTTGCTGGAAGTCTTCCTATGGTTTGTAAATTAGCACTCAACCCCTTTTACTTTTATTAGAGTTGCAATAATTAATTTTAAAGTTAAACAATTTGTACATCTTAAGTATTGTAAAATGATAAAATGTTGACTTTAATGTTCTGAAACCTTAATAGAAATTACAAAGCTTGATAAGAAAAAAATGGAGGCATTAAAAGATAATTTTATCATTTTATAACATTTGGGATGCACATACCATTAACTTCTTACTGGAAAAACTAACTGCTGCAACTCTAATGAAAGTCTAGGAAGGTTAAGCTCTAATTTTCAAACTATGGAGGGATTCCTCACAACTTGATCAAACCTACAAAGGGATTAAGTACAATTTATCTCAGTATTTTCATCTGATCAGTTATTGAGATTCGTAAATAACAAAGTTATTACATTCGTGACAAATTTATTGGTTAAATGCATGTATAATTTGGGTGATATCATGGAATTTGAAAGTTTTATTTGCAAAACCAATTGATAAGGGATCTATTAATTAAATTGCTAACTTTTAGTTTCTAGAGTTAGTACAATCACAAGTACCATTGTAAATTTTACTTGAACTATTTAATAAAAGAAATCAAAGCGTTCCCTTACTTAACAAGCATTTCATAAATTAAAAGAGGAAAATGGCATTTGATAACACACATTGAGAAAAAAAAAAATGCCAACTATAATTTTGAAAACTGATTAAAAGAAACTGATTCAACATTGTATTTTATTAAATAAAGAAAAATTTATTCGTACTTGAACGTGAACTAAAAGAATCTGCAACGCCCACCTCATGGATGTAGCCCCTTTGTTGCACGGATGGGTGTTTGGTGCCTACTGATTACCTAACTGGCTTAGGAAATTTCATTATTTCGAAATTTTAACGATAAATATTTAAAAGTGATGAAAATATAGGTGGAAGGCCTACTCATAAAATGATATGAAAAATTATCTTTTTCCCTTATTTTTTCACAGGCTTTGAATTTATCGGGTTAAATTTTTAGAATAATAAAAATTTGTGGGTCAGCCGGACGATCAATTGGAGTCAAGCACGTAACCTCCCCTAGGAAGCCCCAAAACGAAGAGCAGTGTTTTTTTTTTTTAATTTTTTTTATTTGCAGTTCAGAGGAGACCTGCCATTAGGTAACGTAAAAAATTATCGAACATGTTTGGACAATGCTGGAATAGAATGGAATGAAATAGAAAAGTAGGGAGAGAGAAGATTAGTAAAATTATAATGTCAAATATTTTATTTTGCAACTGGCACATAAGAACAAAACACAATTGATAAAAGCCTAAATTCAAGGCATGCATGCAGAAGTCAACTGTTGAAAAGTATTGTCCATAACTGGATTAATTTGAGAAATTATTAATTTATTTTGCTTTTCACTTAATGGCAAGCCTTTTAAAATGAAAAATCAATTTCTTTGTCAGGTAAAGAAACAACCATGTGAAGGAGAATAAACGTGCTTGAAAAGTAAATACCCGACTTTATATATATATATATTTCTTATAATAGCATTTTTATACATTTGAACTCGTCTTGTATAATACCGGAAATATTGACGAGTGAGGGTAAAACGAAAAATTATAAATGAGCTGAGCTTGAACAGAGTTTAACTTACCCCGTTGAGCTCACCTGCAAGCTTGAATCATAAGGCTCAAGTGCTGGCTCAAGGAGCTCATCGTAAAATTAAGAGCAATACTAGTATGTACATCCTTCACACATCCTTTACACCGAGAAGTGACTACGTGATAAAATATGCATGCTCTTGTATTATTGTTTGACCAAAATATCACTCAAAAAAGAGCACACATATTTTATCACGTCACCCTTTCGGTATGAATAGTGTGTGAAAGATGTATATGTAAAATTTTTCTAAAATTAATTTTTCTTTTTCTACATTTTTTTCCCTAGGTTCTTGGATGCTCAAATGTCATAGTTGAAAAGTTCGAATCAAAAATAGAAGTCTCATTCTACCATGCTAAGAGAAAATGGGAGCATCAATGCTTCCCTAGGATTTTGATGAAATTGTTTTTATGTTTGTTCTTTCTGCTGTGAAACATTTTTCTCTGCAGTGACAGGGCTGTAATTTCAAGGGTAAACGACAATACTTATTCAAAAAAGACACTGAGATTTCATATGTTTTCTTAAAAACAATCAACCCTCCCAATGTTTTAAATTAACTTTTTTGTTTGTTGCTCATTTTATGATTACAACTATTACGAAAATGCATTTACCATGTATCGTGAATTTTGATCACAGTATCCTCATCAAATCGTGTTCTTTAATTTTATTAAATGAAATAAGGTATTTATTTCACAATTTTCATTCCATAAAAAGAGGTATAGAATATGATAAATAGTTTTTTAAAATAACAATAACGTAATACTTAGCCTCCGCGGGAGTTGGTTGAGTGGTGAGGTATTGAGCTTAGGGTAAGTTATGCCTAGATTCAAGTTTTATCGCCCTCAATTATAATATCATGTGAGTTACTTGAGGGCTTTGTGAAGGGCCGCTTCAGTTCAGCCTTGGACTGGTAGGCCTTTTTTATTTAAATCCTACCCTAAACTTACATTAGTGAAGCAATTTTAATCTCATCCTTACTTTCATTTCCTACCATCCACTATTATTAATGCATTGAATATCAGAATTTAATGTTTCTCTAATTTTGATAATCCTAAATTTGTTATAAGGTTACCACATTCTTCATTTTCTCGGCTTTCCATCCTTTGTTGGTACTTATGTTGACTTTTTCTTTTCCTTTCTATCGAGATAAGCGATCATCTCAAGGAAAATAGATGGAAGTTAAAGTGAGTATATGAATAGGTTTACTAATATAAGTTCAAGTTTGAAATCCAAAATTTAAAAGCTCTGGGATTTAAATCAAAAAATAATGAAAATTCAGGATTATTTTCAACATTAGCCCTCCCCCTTCCATCATTCATCAATTTGTGATGTGCAAAAAATTCAATTTAAAAGAGTGAGTTTCTTTTTAGAAAATAGAGGAGGTATTAGTGTTTTTTTTTTCCAAAGTGAAGAGGCATTATCAATATCTTTGATCTTATTTTAAATTCAATTATTATTATTATTTTTAAAAATTGTACTCCAATTGATGTTTCAATTTCTAGTAAGTGCCAAAACAACATAATTTTGTTAAAAATGGTTATTATCCATTTACAAGTTTGTGCGAAATTACGTAGTTTTGAGAGTAGACTCACCCAAATTACCTGAGTTTGAATTCATGTTCTCTTTTCACTTTCTGCTAATAATGTAAGCTTGTAAATTTGTCAACACATTAAACCAGCCTAGCTCGAATGTGAAAAATTGCAACAAGCCAAGCTTGAAGCAAAACCCAAACATCTTCTTGAACTTTGGGTTAGTTACCAATTCAATTTCTGTACTTTAAAATTGAATAATTTGCCACATAAACTTCTATTCACTTGCTAATACTAAGTGCCATTATTATTTTTATTTTAGTTATTAGTGTATCATCTTATTTGCCATCCATAGTCTGGCAAAAGGTATTCTTTTTAAAATCTTACATACAACATATTAACAATTAATAGGACAAATTGTAAGATTTTCAATTTAAAGGATCACGTTGCTAAGACAGAAAATTTAACGGAACAATTTAATGATTTGACCTTGTGGTAGCAGTGGGACAAAGACGGGAAACTCGGCCGCCACGGAGAGAAGATGTCGAAATTGACTAGTGCGAAGCAAACGAGTCAAAGCTCTCCGTCCTCCTTCCAGAGTTATCTTCACATCAGGTTCATGGTAAGCCGCCACTGGGCGCATGATTGAAACTGTACTCGATGAGCTTCTTTAGCATTTGATCCAGCGCGCCATGAACGGTACAACAGAGAATCAATGAGGGAGAAGAACGCATAAGGAAATCGATCGAATCATTACGTTGTATGTACTCCTCGTGAGCTTCTTCTTAATTTGTTGATCATGCGCAACGGGAAGTACATACCTCTCTTAGCTGTCGCTTTGAGCGTCTTTTTGAGATTTGCAGAGCCGAAGGTGCCGCAAGAAGAAGGTAAGCGTAGTTCTCACTCCGTTTTGGTTGCTTTGAAACTTTTAGAGGAAAATAATAAATAACTAACTAAAAATTTTGAAACCATGATTGCAATTGGAATTGAAATTGCAAACTGCAGCTATTTGTGGGATATGCTTGAGTCTTCGTTGGATAATTTCTTAATATTTCAGGTTTTATTACTGCAGATTCTTGGACTGGAAATTGAAAATTATATATTCGATTTTTTCTGCTCTTTCCCGTTGGAATTTTCAGAACTTATTAGCACTCGAATGATATTTTTGTTCAGTGAAAGAAAAAATTATGTGTACGGTGAAGTTGAGCTTGGAAGGACATGTGTAGAAAATTTAATTTGAGTACACTTGTTAGTGAAGGTTAGTGAATTAATCTTCAATAATTATACTTCCGGAGTTTTTCCATCCCAAAACCAATAGGTATTGAGTGGGATGGGCTCAAGATATTGTTAATTGAATTTCTAGGCTTTGGTTTCCGGAGGTCAGACAATATTTTCAAAAACTTATATGTTTTTTAAAGTGATTCTTAATTGTTCATTAATGTATTAGTGGATGCTCTTAAGCAAATCGCAAGTACAATGGGTGCAAGATATTGGAAGTTTAATGCTGATTCCTGCAAACTTGAATTGGTTGGGGTAACACCAAATCCACCAAGGGGCTCAGAGAAAAGCATAGATTGCATTTGCGACATTGAGAGCAGCAGAAATGTTTGCCATGTTGTAAGAATGTATGTTCCCCTCATTTTTTTGTTATATATTTTGCATTAGATCTTCCATCCTATTACGTTTCCTATAAATGACATCTTATGTTGTTACTCTACAGTAGCCATCACTGTGGACCATTTTGTAAAAGCGCCCGAGCTTAGTATATCCAATTGCATATCTAAATATATTAAGCAGAGAAAAGAAATGTTAAGCTGATTTGAGTGAAATAATTCTCAATGTAGCTTGGTTTTCTTATATCTTAATTATCACCTGACGTGCCTACTCCTGGTCGACATTCGAATTGGTCACTTGACCGCAGTTTATACATTTAACTAGCATGGCAACGAACAATCTATTGTAATATGATTTTCATCTAGCTATGCATTCATTTATAATTCTAAAGTTAAGTGGTGAGAAGCTGGCCATTTTATCTTATATTATGATGATCTTGTTGACTTGCACTTTATAGGTTGAAGGCAGTTTTGGAAATTATTAATGCGAATTTACGTATTTAATTTTCAGTACCTGATAATTAGATGTATTATTAAATACACAAGGCATGAGTAAGATGCATCATAATTAGTTTTCTCTTTTTGGTTTGCCTGTTAAAAATTTGAAGATCATATTGGAATAGTTACCTCGCATATATGTGGAACTCTTTGAAGAATAGTTAAATTTATAGGACAAAACTGAAGTACTTACATGAGCGCCGAGAATTTTTTTTCTAATTCCCAATATAATTTGATACCATGAATTCAATGTTGAGCCCCTTTTGTGATTCAATTTTCTATGTGGTGGTACATAAGTAAACATAAGTTGCCAAGAATTGCTTAATTCGTTTAATAACCTGTGCAGTATTCAATTTTGTAGTCATAACAATAATATTTGAACTCCCATGGGAGACTTGCATTTGGTAGGCGTATCCCTGTGATGATTTTTTTTGTTTTATTTCAGAGGTTTAATTTTGGTGCATACAAGTGATAGAAGATAAATGCAATTGTTTTTTTTTTTTAAAGTATTTGAACAAATTCTGCTGAATTGTAATAATGTAATCAATAATTAAGTATAAATTAAATTTCTTTTAACCTGGCATATTGTGATGGTTTTCTCCTCTAATTGAAAAAATTGAGATGTTGGAATCATCACATGGAATTTTGCTGTTCAGAAGATTGTTTAGCTAAGCATGTTAAAGTGAATTGGCTATTGTCTTAAGCTCCACGCTCATTGTTTGATTTGTGGTGTATTGTAGTTTATTCAAGCATTATAATCTCCCTGGTGTGCTTCCTCCAGAACTGGTTAAACTTCCTCACCTCCAAGAAATGTAAGAAACATGCTAAAGCATCGTGTTGATTTTAATCTTTTTTGCTATAAACATCTTACACAATCCATGATAAATGACTGAAAGAAAGAAACTTAAAATAAAAAGTGTAATTCTATACAGTTATTGCTTGCAGTGATTTTGCTTACAACTACCTCAATGGTACAATACCAAGCGAATGGGCTTCAACAAATTTGAGTTCAATGTAAGCTTTTATTTTGGTGCGTTTTTTAATAAGTTAAGCAAATAAAGCTTCCTTTGTGTTATAATACTTGCCAATCACTTCTCAATGCAGCTCTCTCCTTGCAAACCGCTTGTCAGGCAAAATCCCGAAAGAACTGGGAGACATTAGAAATCTCAGATACCTGTATGTCTTGACAACCGATGTATTTCATATATTTTAGCATTATGTTGGTTATTTGATTTTCCTGAAATTGAGTTTTCCCCCTTGTAAGGTAATTGAAACAGAAGCAGCTTTTGTCCCAATTCATTTGTGTTATGTTGAACAAGAGTGGGTTTTCCCCCTGTTGATTTAGCCTTCCATCAGTTGATGGCATGTTTCAATATTTTTTCCGCTAATTTACAACACAAAGTATGATTTTAAATTTCTCCTCGTTCCATCTGTGATTTTCGAGAGTGCTATGGGTTGTCATGTTATGTTGTTTTAGTTATGCTAACAAAGAATTGTAACCAGGTCCCTGGAAGCAAACCAGTTTACTGATGGTGTTCCTTCTGAGATTGGGAATCTAGTCAACCTGAATACTTTGTAATACACATAATTGCAATTTCTTTTTAGTGTTCCTTTCATTGTAAATGCATTTGCAATATTGATGGTACTTTCTTATGCCAATTTTAATTGCAGAATACTGTCTTCTAATCGATTGAGTGGAAAGTTGCCATCAACACTTGGGGGGCTAAGCAACCTTACAGATTTGTGAGTTCTCAAGGTTATTTTCTTCTATTAATTGTGTAGCATTAATGGTTAATGTCAATTTAGCACAATGCAGTCGGATAAATGATAACAACTTCGATGGAGCAATACCTGATTTTATGCATAGCTGGAAACAACTCAAACGATTGTAAGATTTTCATATTTCCAAAAATATGTATATAGAACTTTTTGATTTTCACAAGTAAGCAAATTAATCATTCTTATTTCCAAAATTGCTTTGTTTAAGAGAAATGCATGCGAGCGGACTCAAGGGACCGATCCCGTCTAAAATATCCATTTTGGACAAGTTGACTGATTTGTGAGTATAGAGGCTCCTCAGATCCAGATGATATTTAACTGGTCTATGTATTGATTTCATAGCTTATTGTTTCTGGTTGGCGGTGGCATATGCCCATGCAGGAGAATTAGTGACATAAGTGGAACAACCCGGGGCTTTCCTATGTTGAGCAACATGAGAAGCTTAGTAACATTGTATGTCAGATGCTTATTTTACAAGATAAATATTGTGTCTTGTGTTATCCTATTTTCCTTACGTATAACAATTGCCAACTCAGGGTTTTGAGGAACTGTAGCATATCTGGAGAAGTACCCACGTACATTTGGGATATTGATAGTCTGAAGATGTTGTAAGTGAAGCATGTTAATTTTTGAACCTTCAGTACTGTACTATGACTATGGAAGAGAGTTACCATAAATCACTAAGCTAGTGAATAGGGATCATTTCCATGCAGAACGGTAGAAGTGGCATTTATTCGTTTCCAAAATAATAAAATAATGAAAGGATCTATACCTTTCTTCCAAGAAATCAGATGACAGCAAATCCAATATTATGATGAGATATGGTTAATTTATATAATATATATGTATATACATAAATCTATGAACAAGGTGTTGTCCATTCTGAATCAATGATTTCTCTTAAGCGTTCCAAAGAAGCCTACCCTTACCTTTTTACGTTCTGCACTACATAGCATACCCTGTTCCCATTTTTGCTCCATGTACCATATCAATCCCCATTTCAGGTGACCTTGTCATGGAACCTACACACATATATAAGCAATATTTTCCTCTTATACTGAGTTGGTGTGCAGCACTGCTTGACCTTCAACTTTCCATGTAGAAGTCTATAAAGTAATTTAGGAGAGAAATCACTGGCTTACTTCATCTGCGATCTCCAGTATAAGATGCACACTGAAGAAGTGGCAGAAAGAGATACAATGTTGAGAATTTTAAGGTGAACTTGATCAAAAGCCCTGTGAGCATAGTCGGCATTATTTGGGGGCAAAGAAGAGGTATATGCAATTCTCTAGGAAACTTTAATAGCTGACACACTCACTATAAGTCCAATAATAGCTGAATCAGTGTGCCAAGCTAATGATATCTGTTAGCATTATAATTTTGTGGTGACAAGCATCAAACATGTCTTTAAGTTATCAAACATCATTGCTACACTACTGGAAAAGCTATAAGCTTTCTGTCTTTAAGTGGATAAATTAATGGTGACATAATCTATGTAACGACACTTACTTGTTCGAGCAGTTTATTAGTCATACTGGAACTGTCGTGCAGTTTATTCGTGGAGTATTTGGTCTATTTTTTCTTAGTTTTCTTGTTGAAGAATCTTGTACTGGACTGCAAGATTTTATAGCTGATGACATCCTACCTTTACCTTACCTTGTGTTCCTTTTGAGATGGCTGCTTTTTCTTTTGTTTTCTTGGAATTACCTCCTTGCTTTTATATTTCTCATCTTCAGTAAATTCATCCTGTGTTAGAAGAGAATATACACTTGCACAGTATGTGTAAACAAATATCCAATTGTTTATTACTTTGAATTTTTGTATTGTAATTTGGACAGAGATGCCAGTTTTAACCAGTTAGTTGGAAAAATTCCGAATGACTTGAGGGGAAAGAATCTTATATTCATGTAAGTCATTTTCTTGTTCAAATATTGTAGTTATATTTCAATATTGCAAAACAGCTTAGCTTTATATGATTTGGAAATTTGATACAAGTCTGTCACTCTGTCTTCTTCTGGGAAAAATGAATAGGTTGAATTTTCTGTTTTCCAGGTTTTGCATTTAGAAATGTTTACTATCATTCAGATTATTTTTTTCTGGTATCTTATTTGTCATGGCACATGATTTTTGTGACAATATGCAACATAAAGCGACACTGTTTCAATGCTAATGTGCTCTCTGATATGAGGAACTAACGACATCATGTTGCTTTGAGTAGCTTTTTGAGCGGAAACTTGCTGACTGGAACTGTACCTGACTCAATCTTGAAACAAGGAGGTAGTATGTAAGTTTCCTCATATGGGATGCTCTTTTTGTTCCATTTCCAATTCGATATGGGTTCTCAACACTTTAAAATATCCTACAATATAGAAAAATTCCAATATTATTCCGCTCTAATATGGTCAACCTGACATCTAATGCTTTCGTATTTGTATGTAGTGATCTTTCTTACAACAACTTTACATGGCAAGGCCCAGAGCAACCTGCTTGTCAAAAGAACATGTCAGAATGCCTTTTTATTATTCATATCTCATGTATGTTCCTCAATTACACATGTTGATTTCTTAGACTAATTAATCTTCATATCTTTCTATATTTCTAGGAACCTGAACATAAACTTGTTTCGAAGCTCAATGGAGAACAGTTTGTAAGATACTTCCCCAAAGTTTTTTTGAAGTTCTATGGTTAATTACAAGATCATAAGAAAGTTTCAATATGAGGAAGTGATTCCTTAATTATTGATTTTAATGTATGTTTTATTCATTCTGTACTAGGAGAGGGGTTCTTCCTTGCTCGAAGAATGTCGACTGTCCAAAATGTACGTATGTTACTTGAATTTGAACAAATGAACTCAGCTCAAAATAGTAAGAAACAAGTTCATTTAAAATTTTCCTCTGTTATGATACAAATTCCTCATAACACTGTAACAGAAAACTGGCCCTGCATCCGGACTCAGGGAAATTCCTGAGCCTGGGCTCAAAACTGGTACACAAGCAACCCATGACCAAATGTGGGATCCAACAATTATAAACTGAAATTTCATAATAATATCCTAGAATCAGTCGTATTTGCTTGGCATAAAATTGCCAAAATAAATGCTATGACCATTCATATCAATGCTAGCATTTACTTGCCTGCTATGAGGCCACCTTTTAATTGTCAGATTCAGACAGTTTCCTAAATTCTTTATTTTAAGAATTGTCAAGTAATTGAAGTACCGGCAAGCATTTGAAAATAACTTTAAAAGTATTAATGCAGATGGTAAGCTGTAAAACATGACAGATTTATACCTAGGTTTGAGCTAATTGAAGCTGTATGTGTACATGCAGTTTTGAATTAATTTTGGAATTAAAAAAGAAAACAACTTTGAATCAGCTAACTGTTTCACCTTTTAAGCCAACAATATTATAATATTTTTGTTAGAAATTTACATTTGTTTTACATTATTCTTGTAACTACAGATGGGTGTTCTTTCAATGTTAATTGTGGTGGAGATGATTTAGTCCTCAAAGAAAGTAAAACAAAGGTTGTGTATGAGGGAGATTCGAAAGTCGAAGGTGGTACTGCAAAATATTACTTAAGCGATAACTGGGGATTCAGCAGCACCGGAGACTTCATGGATGATAATGATTTTCAGAACACACGTTATACTACATCTCTAGCATCAACCAACTTATCCGAACTGTACTCTACAGCACGTCTTTCCCCTATTTTACTTACTTATTTTGGATATTGCTTAGAAAATGGGATTTACTCTGTGAATCTGCACTTCGCTGAAATACAATTCACGAACGACGAGAAATATACCAGTCTTGGAAAGCGTTTTTTCGATATTTACATTCAGGTAATTTTACTCACTCTCATAGGTGTCTACTCTTTCTAATTACTTATCAGAAAGGAAGCGTCTAATTGGACTGTTTTACATAGGGGAAATTGGTATGGAAGGATTTTAATATTGAAGATGCAGGTAACGGGGCTCAAAAGCCTGTCATAAAAGAATTCAATGCTAGCGTGACAAATAATATTCTAGAAATACGGTTTCATTGGGCTGGCAAAGGAACGACAAGGATTCCTAAGAGTGGAAATTATGGACCCCTCATATCAGCTATTTCAGTTCATCCCAGTGAGTAAAACAACAAATTATCCTCTCTGTTTTGATACTTCACTTTAAATCTGACATGTGCGTGATGCCAAGGAAATGCCATGTCGTTCTTATTAATTTTCTTTAAAGATGTATTGCAAGTTTTATGATCTAACCTATTGGACAGCGACATAGAATATTCATTCCGATATTTGTGTGACTCATGTTGAATACCCGCGGAATGCGGAGAGAATTTAGAGTCTATGTCATTTGTCACCTGGTTATGATGTCTATAAGGATACCTTCAGAACTAAATTTGCTTACAATGCTGTCATTTATACTTGAGGGATGCAGATTCTGGTGAGTAACAGATCAATGTCATTACATAGCGTGCATCCATTGACCGTCTCTGTTGAGTGCAGTACAGCTTTATCACCTGCCTTTGTGTCAAGAACGATACCTATATTATTGTGGATACCGATCATTGTCGGGCATTGTCTTAGGTATTCCAATTCCAATAAGTCCCAATTCTTGAAGTCAAATTTTCTACCCCCAAAACCGAATTAGGCTCCAACGAAATACTTGATTGCATAACTCTGTGTATTTATTTTATTCTTTGATAAATAAGTTTGCATTAAAGAGAAATTTACAAAAAGGAGGGATGAGAAATCCTCGGACAAAGAAGTACAATTACAAGAAAGAACAAAAATTACTCCTTTGGGGTTGGGCAAGGCCAAGGTTACAAATGCTCTTGGTTACTGTGTTCTTTGTATGTCTTGGAAAAAGATTTCCTTGGAATGATGCCGAGTTCAAAAGAAAGGACACGAATAAACTTGGCCCTGCTTTATGCTTTTTTAATGAAGATCCTAGCCATAGTTATCAAGGCGTTGCCTAGGTGGTGCCTTGGTGTGTGAGCGGCTGTGGGGGAACTAGGTGAGGGCCGCCTTGATTTTTCCCTCCAAGGTGCCTTGCCTTGGCTCTCAAGGCTTCGCTTAGGCCATTTTGAGACGCCTTCGAGGAAAGGTGCACGCATTAGTTGAAAATTGACCCAATCAAAAAGTAAAAAATAAAATAAAATAAGATACCCGATGGAGGCTGAAGACCTAGACTTGCAACAACGAAAAAGTGGAGGATCTCGACCATAATCGAATGGCAAGGGGCTGGTGGTAGAGGCTGTCATGTGCAACCCATTTTTTTCTTGCAGTATCACATGAAATGAGAAGATGAAGATGAAGAAGAAGAAGGAGAAGGACGAAGGTGGCCCACTCCAATGATTACCCCATATGACCTCATGTCTAATCCTTTTTTTCCCCTCTTTTTTTATTCTACTTTTCCCACTCACTTTTCCCACCTGCTTTTTCCTTTGACTGTGAAACTATTAGTCCCACCCCACCAACTTTTCCTTTTACTTTTCATTTTTTTTAGTTAATCTGTCACTACACTCTTTTAAGCTTTTAAAATTATTTTTTTCGCTCACTTTAATTGAAATTATTACGAATTAATGTGTATTTTATTTTTTCTAATTGTTTGACTCATTTCAATGTAGATCTAGATAATATTAGTGTATGTTTCATGATTTAACTTAGCAATCAACCATAATTTTAAAAAAAAAATGTAAATATTTATCAACTTTAATTGTAATATGTCATTAAGCAACGTATCATCAGCTCTAAATATTTTAAACATACTTATGGTTTGGAATTTTGATAATGTTTTGCTATTTGAACTAATGTGAAATATAGTTCTTTCTAATGTTTTATTTATCTCAATTCACTCATCTTATATCATTTTTAATCCAACTTTAAAGGTATTTTATCCTAAATTAAGTCTTTAATATTTCCCTTGTTCACGCTTTGGGCGCCTAGTGGGCACGTAAGTGGCGCCTTATCGTGAAGGCGTTCAGGCTTCCTCCCACCGCCTTGGCGCCTTAACAACTATGATCCTAGCACGTCTCTCAGGCTATATGCACCAAAATCGCAAACACCAAACTACAAAGCTTTGTTCTTTTTTAACTACTTCCAAATGAATTTAGAATTTCCTATAAATCATCATAAAGAAGTGCTTGATTTTGGAAGTTGGTTACATGTACAGGATTTTTAGCAGTTTGTGTGTTTGCTTACTGTTTTCATTCATTGTGGCACAGGGACTCAGACAATTGAATGCAGTCCTTTTCATCAAGCATGGTTTGTAGTGTCTTTTTTTCTTTTTTTTCCCTTTTTTTTTGGCCCCCGGGGGGGGGGGTTCATATGAGCGGATTGAATCTTTGGACATGATCTTGGGAAGCCCTTACAATCCCTAAATATTGTTTGCACCAACCCTATGATATTCAATTCTACTTTGAACTTTTCTGCAAGTGCATTTGATGCCTTCGTGGCAGTTGCCAGACATGCCATGTTTAATCAGTTTGTTTTGGTCTATTTTGCTTGAAGGAATACATTGGGCATTATATTGTCATAATTTAATGATTGGTTTTTGAGTTTGAATGATTTATTGAGTTGAGTTCCATGTGTCTTTCACATTCCACATAACCAATATTTTAGCATCAACCTTGGATCACTTATCCCTCCAATACATCTTATAGATTCCATATAATGCCTAAACAAGATTGAGGAAAATATGAGCTTCATCTTTGTCTAAGATGTCAATAGAATTTTTGACACTTCAGTTGTCATTGTGGACAGATTTTAAAACTTGTTCAGGAGGGAAGAAGGGTAGGAGAACTGCTTATATCATTGTGGGATCTGTTCTGGTAGGCCTCTTTCTCCTAATATTGAGTATCCTTCTGTGGAGAGGCGGAAGGCGAGAAAAAGGTGAGTCTTGTATAAATTTAAAGTTAATGCAAAACTGTGGATTAAATATTATTCTAAGCATTGTAGTGGTAAAAGCATTGTCATCATGCTTCAATTATTAAAGTGGTTTCATAAGCATAATCAGAGTGTTTCTATCTTTTTATGATATTATAATTTCTGTCACAGAGAGAGGGTCCTGCAGCTTCCCGTTCTTCCTCCGTCTCGCTCACCAAATTGTCTTGCTTCCTTGTGCTCTTATTCTTCTCATCTTTTTCCCCTATGTCTTCTAACTAAACCGCATTTCAGTTTGTGCATCACACGCCCCTTTGCATTTTTGCTTTTCATGAGTTTTAAGGCTGAATGATGTCCATGCAATGCGTGGAGCTTTCTCATGAGTGTTTTACTCTAAGTTAAATGCATGGATCAAGTTATTTGTGGCAAAAATGACTCTTTTTCATAATTTATTCTAGCTCTACATTCATATATTTCCATAACAGATCTTAAAAGGTTGGATCTGCAAACGGGTTCCTTTACATTGAAACAAATTAAAGCTGCCACCAACAACTTTGATTCTGCAAACAAAATTGGGGAAGGTGGTTTTGGTCCTGTTTTCAAGGTATTTTGTCTACATGTGTCTTTTCTTACTTAATTTCAGTTTAAAGGTATGATTTCTGAATGGGAACTGGTTCCCAGGGTCTATTATCCGATGGTACCGCCATTGCCGTAAAGCAGCTCTCCTCTAAGTCGAGGCAAGGGAATCGAGAATTTTTGAATGAGATAGGCATGATTTCTTGCGTGCAGCACCCAAATCTTGTGAAGCTTCATGGATGTTGCATTGAGGGGGAACAATTACTATTGGTGTATGAGTACATGGAAAACAATAGCCTAGCTCGCGCATTGTTTGGTAAATTTAGTGTGATGTACTTAATCAGATTATCGTCTCTTAGTTGTACTGAATAACTTGTGTGTATGCTATTTAAGTTGTGTAATATGCGATTGAGAGCTTAATAATGATTAGGTCAAGAAAATAGTCATTTGAAACTGGACTGGCAAACGAGGCTGAAGATCACAGTCGGGATTGCAAGGGGATTAGCTTTTCTACATGAAGAATCAAGACTCAAGATTGTTCACCGAGACATTAAAGCTACTAATGTGCTGCTTGATAGTGAGCTGAACCCTAAAATTTCGGACTTTGGATTGGCTAGGCTTGATGAGGAGGAGAAGACCCACATAAGTACTCGAGTTGCTGGAACAGTGTAAGACACCATTTCCCTCTAAACATTTGGTATCTTCTACATTTGATCTTCATTTCTATTCCTTGACATATTTATGTACGTTTTTTTTGGGTAGCCAAGTAATTTATTTAAATAAAAGGTATTACAATGGACAGACTCTTAAAATGCCCTTTGTGCAAGCATACTCGGGATTGTGCCTTTTAAAATTCCACAGGAAGGAAAACTTGAGAGCACAGTATTTTACATAATCAACCCCGAACTAGGAAAAGAAGGCAGGCATAGAGCATAGTTCTCATATATCAAATGGCCACAAAACCAAGACACTTGGAAACATGTCAAAAATGGTTCATTGTCAACCAAATCCTGTTTCTGCGAATGTGTCCGCCAAAGAGTTACTGTCTGTTGTGTTCGATCGATATACGCTTGCATAAATCCTAGTAAACGTTGACATTGTTATAGTTTGTCTCAAATTTCAAAGGCCTTTGCTTTGGGCTCACAATCTACATCACTACGTTGCTCAAATCACTCTGTAATTACTTTAGAATTTCTGAAATTATTGGAGTTGTTGGAAGTTTCATTTCTCTCCTGTTAGCTAGCAGCTCTGCTGAGATTGAATCCTGGATTCCGATCACTCCAGAAAAGATTCATACGGTAAAACAGGACCTTTGCCATCTAGTCTAATAAAGGGTATAACATGAGCTTTGCTTCTTTCATGGTATGAACCAAAGAATGAGTTCTGCTTCCATTGAACCCTTTTGGTTGATTTCAGCCACCAAATTAATCTGATTTAGTCAGGTCTGCTGCTTCATCTGAAGAAGTGGACATATGTTTTTGTGCCCATAATTCCAGTAAAAAAGGTAAGCAATTCTGTAATAACAGTCCATTCTTAACTTGCAGAGGATATATGGCACCGGAATATGCACTGTGGGGATATCTAACCGACAAAGCAGATGTTTATAGTTTTGGAGTAGTGGTTTTGGAAATTCTTAGTGGGAAGAGCAACAACAGTTACATGCCCAGCAACAATTGCATCTGTCTGTTAGACTGGGTACACTCTGTTATTCTAGTAACATTTGATTTTTCTTATATTTGTTGTTCTGGTTCTTTATCTATTTATTTTTTTTATGGGAATATGTCATTATGTTGATGTCAAAACAACGACTTAAACTTTTTCAATAAACTTTTTCCTGGAGTTCAGGCTTTCCGAGTGCAGCATAGTGGGAACTTAATGGAACTTATTGACCAGAACTTGGTGGCTGAAGCCAACAAAGAAGAGGCTGAAAGGGTTGTTAGAGTAGCCCTCTTGTGCACCAGTGCGACTTCATCCTGTAGGCCTACTATGTCTGAAGTGGTTAGCATGCTTGAAGGCAAAAGGCCTGTTCCGGATGTGAAACCAGAATCGAACGCCAGTACTGAAGATTTGAGGTTTAAATCCATGAAAGACTTCCATCAAATGCAAACGGAGAGTTACAGTGGAAGCCGGACACAGAATTCAACGGCAATCCTGACGGAGACTGGATCGTCATCTACATCTGCTGGCAATCGCTGTGAAATTAACGTCGACTGGAAAGGTTTAGGAAGCATGCCTTCTTCTTCATGAAATTGAAGGTGGAATTCCTATGGGAGCATTCCTTCTGCATAAATGCGCATTCCAATGAGTGTAGTGCAGTTTTGGTTATTTATTTATATTCCACTTAGCAAGGATGCATTCCGATGATAAATTTTGTATAATTTTTCATTCCATGTTTTTGTATATACAGCGTTTGTTGTATTATCTCACCGGTTATTTGTGAAGTTCAGAATGTCACATTCATTTGGCCATGAATAATGTAATGCATAAGGCATCCTTACTATTTCTCGTAATTGCATGCAGGTGCGCACGTGATGGAATAATAGATCTACATGGACTTGTTGATGTGCATCACTAAGATTTTAATCTTCTATTGAGTAAGTAGGTTTGAAGCTACTAGAACTAATAAGGGCGAGTTTGGATGAACTTATTTTTTCCTTTTTACGGGAAAAAAATACACTTGAATAAAAAAATATATGTAGACAAATTTATAGAACAACTCAAATTACTTTTTAAAAAGTTTAAATATTCTCGAAAAAGCAGGAATTTAACGGTTAAAAAAAGTAATTTTTCTTGTACGTTTTGAAGAGTCAAAAACATCTTCTTTAAAGCTCCTTCAAACTATCTCTAAATCATTGTTGGCATTGTTCTTGTAGCATTTACGCCCCTCTTTTCACCTCTCTCCAACAGCTTCCACTTGTTCAGTGGATAAGATGAAGTTTACATGGAAGTGTCGAGCAAAACTCATAACAATTACTTGCTCGAACTCATATCATCCCCTAGCGAGCATTCGCCCTCACCCCATGAACTCAGGAATAAAGAAAGTCACATTGATTAGAATATAAGTTCCTTACAGCATGACAGCGCTAGCTCATAATCCTAATTGATCTTTCGGCTATCTTGAATTTTTATACATATGAAATATTAGAGAAATATTTATTTACAGTTATGGTGATTTTAATGAGACCATTACAAAATCATTTAAGAGCAATTTTATCAAAACGACATAATATGGAACCCTAGGGTTTTAGTCTTTATTGGAAAGACTAAACCCCGTATATATTTGCTAGTTTGGTCCCTAGTTGTTGTCTTCAACTCTCAGCTCTCACTTCATTCTCTTCTTATGTCCTAAGAGAACTAACACCCAAAATCATGAAGATCAATTTTCTAACTAATACTTCCACGTTAAGATATCTACCCTACATAATTATAAGTTTGTTGTTCAATTTTGTGTTCTTATATTAAGTGAATATATGATCTGCTATTTGAGCTTTTAATTCCCCTGAACACCTAAATCTAGCAACCTTTTCAGAAGGAAAAAAAAAAAAACCTAGTCAAAGGCAACTAACTAGAAGGCTAGATCTTCTTCCTCTTCTTCTCGCTCATCCCCCCTTCAAAAAGTGAAACAAACATGGGAAAGGGAAAGGGGAAGTGCTTTGGACTCTTCAGTTCTCCTTGTTTTCTCAATTAATTCAGTGGAAGGATAATGACACGAGAAGCGCGGTGAACCCCACAAAGGTGGGGGCACCGACGCGTGAAGACGAGACTTTTGAGAAGTTAAAAGCAAGCTTAAGAATTTTAGAAAATTCTGACTGGAAGCAAGCAAGCAAGAAAAGCTTGGATTTTATTTTTTCTGACTGGAAAATAGGAAAATTTAATTTTTCGATTTAATTTTCCTCCTAAGTTGAATTTTCATAATATTTAGAAAAAAATAAAATAAGAGAATGTAAAATTCAAGAAAAGCTTAAAATTCTTATGTAATTTCAGAAAATTTGGATATTTTGAATTTCCGAAAAAACTTTCCAACCGATTTCTCGATCTCCTAATTTTACTAAAATTATTTTCAATCTCTTGCCAAAATTTTCAAATTTCCTCACTATCACTAAATTTTTCGTAAAACTAGAAATTTTCCTAATTCCGCACACTCTTATGCTTTGTGACTCTTCACGGGGTTTTCACCCTTATCCTTGGGGGTTTCTCCCTATCTTCCATCTTGATTTCCGACAAAGAAAATTATGTGTTCGAAAAAGATGCATCGGCAAATAAAACTGTAACATGATTGGTTACTCATCAGACTTTTTGTTACACTTCTAATTAGGTTCGTGGGACCTCTCCGTCTGTGGAGAGAAGTGGAGATTTCATTTTGCCGGCATATGAAAAACGTATCCAATTCCAAGTCTTTCCTCCTATATGCGAGAGGCTACCAAAAGCGTAAGGCTAAATAGCCTTTTTATTTCCCAAGACGATATTGTTTAAAATAAATCTCGAAGATCGCATGTTTAGTAATTTAAGTTCATTTAAGTTGACGGAAATAATAGTATTTTGGGTATTTCACTAATTTCTACGATCCTTTTTTTTGGATTTGTAGATATGGAGGAGTTTGGATGGAGGAGAGACAAAATATCAATGGGGGAAAAAAAATGAGATCAATAAAGAAGTCCCAGAAAAGATAATATCCCTTCAAATGGCGTAGTTTTATTAGAAGCGATTTATGTTAACAAAATTACGTTATTTTGAGGTAGGACTCATGCAATTCACGTTAGTCTGTATTCAATTCTCTTTTCACAAAAAATACTGAGAAAAGGAAAGAAAATTGACGAAACACCATAAATGAATGTCTGCCCATCCATAAAAAATTTAAAATGTTAAATCGACGATTTTCGAAGTTCGTTTTAACCGTATTTTGAATTCCGAGTTTGAAATGCAACAAAGCCTCATCCTCGCGGGATGCGAATGCAATTTTCCCAAACAATAGCATGAATAGGTTGACACTGCATTGAGCCGCCCGACGTAGATCTGGAAGAGAAAATAGTATGTATGGGCACCAATGGCAAGAATTCCAAATACATCGGATAATTTACCGGCAAGAAATAGCTTTGTTACATATACAAACATGGCGCCTTGGTGGACTATTTGGTGCTCGGTCGGGTGTCTACGAGGATAATATTTACACAATTTCAAGCTAACAAATCAAAAAGTATAGAAAAATAGAGAAATTCATCGATATTCATACAATTTAATAATTTGAGAAAAAATAGACCATGTTATATGCTTTTTCATCCGATAAATGTCGGTTTTATGCATCGTTATTCCTTACTTTTATGATTTTATCGGGCGCTCGGCTTTGTATGTGTGGGTGGACTGAAGTTGCAATTGAATAAGACGACGACTAATAATACCCAGTCAACTATTCTGATAAATGCTAAATGCACCAATAATTCAAATCCCATCCACCTCCTTCATAATTACTGAAGCCTTGCCGCTAGATAATCACTAAGAAAATACGAGAGAGAGATGGAAAATGTGTCCGTTCATTATTCAATCTTTCCACTCCTACTGATTTGGCTTGCGCTGAGATTCGCCTTCGGAGCTCCCACCGCCGAAGGTAATTGCAGTGCCAATTTTCGATATTTATGTCAGAAAATCTAATACCGTGTACACCGACACCAAGTTAGGTACTCTCTTTACCGATAAAAAAAGGAAAAAAGGAGTACATCAAGTCAAATGTTGCTATGAGCTGAAGCAATATCATTTAGAACATTATTTTCATTCACACTTTACGTTTCGAAAGCTACCGACGAATATGAGCGTCTCTAAATATATTTCAAAGGCTAATATCATTTCATCCCCAACTCATTCCTTCAATTCGTGAGAGTTGTGCGTTGAGACACGAATCATAATTTCTTAGATGGGAGAGACGCAGGGGGATCTGGAGTGTGAGGCCCGTTGTTCCTGCACATAGATATATTCTACTTAGTTCATGAATTTCGAGTTTTGAATCAAAATAGACACAATTCTAAAATTATTATCTGAATAGATTTCGTCTAAAACTATTATCAAAATAGATAGATGCCATCTCGCCACATCACATGATACAACACACGTCGTATCCTAATTATTTTAAAATTAGATTTTAAGTCTATTTAATGCAGCATTAATAATTTATATCTCCATAAAATTAAATTATTTTAAATACAGAGAATAATCCGTACAAGCTCTCCATCCTCTTTGTATGTATATATATGTTTTAAGATTAGATTTAAAGCCTATTTAATGCAGCATTAAGCATTTATATCTTCATAAAATTAAATTATTTTAAATATGGAGAATAATCTATGCGAGCTCTCGATACTATATATATATATCTACGTCAAGGATTCTATAATATAATTTCATTAAATCTTATTTTACACTTATCTTCTATTTTTGAAGAAAAAGTATGTTAATGCAGGATTTTTTTTAAAAAAATAAGACCCCAAAATCATATAGTCATAAATCAAAGCCATCATAATTACAAGACAATATAATGGATAGTAGTTTTGTCTCATGGAGGGAAAATAAAATTAGGATGTTTCCAATAGTAGGAAACCTGCATGTCACGTTTAGTTCACATCTCTGTATTCCAAAACCAGCAATCCGGTGGACTTTTGCAATAGCTCATTATAATTGACCTTATTACTAACTTTAATTGGCTCAGGCGTGGCACCTTCATAAAATAAATTCATTTTATAGAGATATAAACGCTCAATGGTGCATTAAATGGGCTTAAATTTAATTTTAAAATAATTAGGATATGATATTTGTCATATGTCATGTGTTATGTGAGGCGTGATCTATTTTGTTAAATACTTTTAGATGAAATCTATTGAGGTAAATAGTTTTAAAATTGAGTTTATTTTAATTAAAAGTTGTGTATTTTGTGCTTAAATCTGACGACCGTATGTGCCTACTTTTGGCGTTGCCGTCTGATCTGTGTGTCGTAGGGCTCCGCAATTTTGGTTTTGTTTTTTTTATTTTTTTATTTTTGTCCATCATTGAGGGAAGTGAAAAAAGTAAAAAATAAACAAATGACTACTTTTGGTCCATGTTTATTATGTCGAATTAAATGATCAGATGAAATCAGATACAATAAGATGAGATATAATTTTTAATCCTGTGCGATATGAGAAATCGCACCTTGTTATCTGATACAAGACCGGAATTAGGACTAGATTATTTTTAAAAAAAAATCCTATCCTATGTTTGGAGGGACACAGGATTAGATGGGATAGGAGGTCCTTAATGTTTATCTTATAAGAATGTCCTTTTGCTCTATAAAGAATAACGTATGCTACCATTTATTTTTACATATTACATTATTAGGATTATTTATGATATAACAATCACAAAAGAGAAAAATGATTAAAATGCATGGAAAAAATAATTAAAATATATTTTTGGTATTCAATCTTGTTATCGCATATTTTCAACATTAAAAAGGTGCAAGAAGGTCACACCGTACCTTTCACAAGATTAATAAATCTATAAGAAAAAGAGGAATTAATCTCACTACGAAATTAGAAGTCCCGTAAGATAAATTTTATCTCACCGTCTCTTTTAACAAACATGATCTAGAGCTGGTGGAATGCATAGTGTACTCCTTCCCTACGCTGAAATGTTTCGGGTTAGGATTTATGGCTTAATCCAAGGTGGCCGTTAATGAATATTCGAGCGAATTACGCCTATAAAAATGAACTATTTGAGTCTATATATGATTTATTTTTTTCTCCTTTTTTTTTTGGCCATTTCAACTTTTTTGCTTATTTTTGGGGTTTGTGAGCTGATGTTTGCAGTGGAAGCTCTTAAAGAAATAGCCGAACAAGTGGGGAAGACAAACTGGAATTTCAGTTCGGATCCTTGCAGTGGGGATGTTAGTTGGGATACGCCCGAAGTGGAAGAGACGCCGCTGTTCAACAATTCGGTCTCTTGCAGTCGCTCTTCGCCTGGAGGCCAATTGCATGTGGTTAGCATGTACTCACCATATTCTAACTCTTTATATACTCAGCTCTTCTGTCAAGAGTGTAGTAACTGATCAATGAATGATCGTCAATCATTCTTCTTGTTTATGAAAACAAATTCCCTTGTTTCATGGAAAACATCGTTGAAACAATTTCCTTCATCCTATAATGTTCTTTGGAAATGTTGCCGCCACGATTGCTGTAGAACTTCTTGCAGCGAAATTTTGCAGATTTTGAAAATCTAGGTTGTCAGCTATCATGAATGAAGTTTTCTTTGTCACTCGTGTGACTATGTAGCCGACTTGTTTAATGCTTCCCAAGGGTCAGTACAGTCCCATTGTGAGTAACCTGCACCTTTAAAGACGAGGGTTTGGGGCCATCATATTTTATTTATCCCGTTTAACGGACTAGTGGGTTTTGCTAGGGTTCGGAGGTAGCTGGCTATTTCAATGTGTATACAATATGTATTGATTTGAAGAATTTTAGTGATCTAGAGAGGTTTGGGAAACTAAATTCCACTGAAATGCATTGGTTTTTGCCTTTTGTCTGCATTGAGCTACGGTAGATTTGGAGAACAGTCGCCTTCTGAGGGAGGTCGGGAAAAAAGAGAGAGCAGCAATTAACCTCTTTCTCTCTCTCTTGCTCTATGCTTCTTTTATCTAAGTTAACTGACTTCTGTGCTTTTGCCTGATTTAACAGTATTTTGTGAACTTGTAAAGTGTAAATCTTTCTCATGTTACTCTTTTTATGCAAGTACGCACAATATAGACAAATTTTGTTTTCCCGCAAAACAGAGTTCTCAAAGGGCAGGATCTTGCTGGTGTGCTTCCACCATCCATTGCCAAGTTACCCTATCTTAAGTGTGTGTAAGAAAAGCTCCCTTACATACTTTATTCTTTTTTAAATTCAAAAATTTAATTAGATCATAGGCTTTAATAAAGCAAATATTCCCGCTTGTTTACAGTGATTTCACTAGGAACTACCTTAGTGGTGGCATACCAGCCGAATGGACTTCCATGAAGCTAGAGTTTCTGTAAGGAACTCCTACTACTTCAAAATTAAAGTTAGCCAGTATGGTTTTCAGAATAACAATTTGCATTTTCTGCAGATCTGTTACTGTGAACCGCTTGTCAGGGCCAATTGCACCATACCTGGGAAACATGACCACTCTCACTTATTTGTATGTTGTCATCTCTCTTTCTGTCCAACATGTGCACCTGCACAAACATTTGTAGAGTGAATATGGTGTGTTACATACTTCTAAAATCATTTTAGAGTTCCATTTTGGCTCATGTAATCTTAGAAAGATATTTATTTCAGGAGCATCGAGAACAACCTGTTTTCTGGAACTGTTCCCACTGAGCTTGGGAACCTGGTCAACTTAAAGAATCTGTCAGTCTTATTCTTGGTTATTCACTCCTATATGCCATATAATTTGAAATTTTTAGTTACAATGTATGGTCTTTGCCATTTTCATCTGTAGCACCCTTAGCGCTAACAATCTCACAGGAGGGCTACCTATGGCACTGGCTAGATTGACCAATTTAAACGAGCTGTAAGTGTTTGCACCCCCTGCAATCTTTTGTGTGGACTAAAATTTCATTTTTTTTAGACATTTCATTTGCATTTTATGTTGGTACAACTGTAGTAGGATTAGCAGTAACAACTTCACAGGAAAGATACCCAGCTTTATTGGAAGTTGGAAACAACTTTGGAAATTGTAAGTTCTATTTAGTATTTCAGAACCTATTTAAAACTAAAATTTGTGTTACAATCTTAATTTGTTCTATTTGTGCTGTTAATAGAGAGATTCAAGCCAGTGGTTTTGAAGGACCTATACCATCTAGCATTTCATCCTTGAGTAATTTAACTGAGCTGTGAGTAAAGCCTTCTAAGTTTTGTTCCTTAAAGTTTCTAATTTCTAACAAGATCTTTCTCTTCTTGACTGTTAGAGGCTGTATTTGTAGCAACTAAAGGGTACTTGGATCTCTATGCAGAAGGATTAGTGATATGAATACTGAGGGTTCAGATTTCCCTGCTGCTAAGGAATATGACAGGCCTGACAAGATTGTATGTCAGACTTGTGATCTAAAAGTGTATCAGGATTAGTGTAATGCAAAAGCTGTAGCTGTGATGCTCGTCTGACTATGGTCTATGTTGCAGGATGTTGAGGAGCTGTAATATCTCAGGATCCATACCCAATTATCTCCCACAAATGACGGAGCTTCAAATTTTGTAATTCTACTATTTATATTCTATGGTCCCTGCCCATTTCTAATGATGACTACCATTGTGAAGTGCTGCCTCATGGGAGTGATGTTTGTATCTTTGCATGCTATATGAAGTAAAATTGTTAAATTCCAATAGTTAGCAGTTCAGTAAAGGCTTTTGAATTTTGGCCATCCATATAGCTTCAAGGCTCTCCAAGAATTTCTGTAATCCTTAAATATAACTTCCACGTCTAGATCCTTTATTGCTGGTAGATATTGCCACAGTTTTGCTGCAAGGTCATTTTAGTATTTATTTCTCTTTTTTATTAATTTAATGAACAGTGCCATGGGAATGTATTATTCATCTTATCAGTTAATCTGTAATCTGAATAAGTAATATAATCAGCGAAGAAATAAAATGAAGCATCTTTCTTTTATTTACAGCAAATATTTTCAAAAGCAACAATTCCATGCAGTCTGGTTCTACCTTTAAGTAATTCCACATTTGTTGATTTTAACTAATTTCTTCCTTTTATCTCCTCCAGAGGTAGCCATACTGTTTGTTATAATCTTCCTTTTGACTGCTGGTTTCTTCGCAATAGACATTTATCTTTCACTGTTTTCTGTCCGACTGTTCTTTCAATTGTTTGCAAAATTATGAAACTTTAATTCATTTATTTTTGTTATTTTATACTTATAGAGACCTCAGTTTCAACAAGTTGCAAGGGAACATCCCAAACCTTGAAGGTCTACAGCACATGGAGATCCTGTAAGCAATTAAATACATTAATACCGAATTTGTTATTAATATCCTCAGCTTCAGGTTATTGATTTTGTTATTGATTGATTGGGGGGAAGGCTTCCTTTAATATACATAATTATCCTTTTAAAACTGTTACTTCAATTTTATCTCACTTTTCATTTATGCAACCTTTTCAATTATTGTTTGATCACAATTGGAGTATTTATAAATGATCAGGTTTCTGTCAAACAATATGCTAACTGGGCCTATTCCAGCCTGGATTTGTAGCAGAACTAATGTGTATGTTCTTTCATCCTTGGTGTTGAACTCTAGTTCGCGACATAATTTTTTGTGTGTGTGACTAGGCAGACCAATTTTTTTCCCCTGCAAGTAGTCCTTTGCTTTGCAGTCCTTGATTTAGTATATCACACTAATCACAAATAAAGTTTTTCAATGTTTCCCTTTAGTGGAGGACTCATATTCAGCTACAAAATAGAACCACATTTTCGTTTGCAGCCAGACAGATCTTTCGTACAACAACTTTTCTGAGAAATCTGTGCCATCTACTTGTGGAGGAACTCTGCAAGAACTATCTCAACTCAATTTCTTCAACCAAAAATAAATAAATAAACAAAACTTTTTCCCTAGGTAAGTAAAAATATTTGTTTTTCTATCAGGAACTTGTTCAAAAGCTTTTCTGGAGAAAGAGACTTGTAAGCCTGTAGTTTATGTCTGTTACACATCCAGCATTTCATCTTTATCTTGAATCACACTTTTTACCTCTTTTCTTTCATGCCTTAAATTTAGCTGAACTTGGCGGCTGCCTGAAACACTTTCCTTGTTCAAAAGGTACAAATATTCTTCCGTAAATAAAAATGCATATGCTTCAGCCATCGACATTGGTCCCATCTCAGATTCCTCTCTTCATATTTCATTTCATTTCATCCGCAAAGCAGGAACATTTTAGGCTTTCTTTAACAAACTATGAAAAAAAGAAAAGAAGAGGAAAATATTATTTTCCCCTTAATATTTTGCTAGTTTCTGAGTGCATTTCCTGTCTTGTCCATATGAAGAGCGGCGTTCATTGCATATCAACTGTGGAGGACAGGAAACTACTATTGGAAACACTATTTATGAAGCGGATGATGACTCAGGGGGCAGCATCAAGATTTGCCATTGAGCAAGATACTTGGGGATTTAGTAACACTGGAAACTTCTGGGATCTTAAAAGTAAAAATGAGGGGAAGTATACAGCACAAAACATGTCCATACTAAGAATGAATAATGCTGAACTGTACACGACCGCACGCCTTTCTCCTCTTTCCCTGACATATTACGGTCATTGCTTAGCAGATGGAAACTATACTGTGACACTTCACTTTGCAGAGATAACTATTAGAGACAACAGATCATTTTACAGTCTTGGCAGACGGATCTTTGATGTTTATATCCAGGTAGTTAGATCATATTGTATATTTTCTTGCACCATGTTGCAAAAGGCAATTTTATTTATTTAGTTACTGGTTGCAGGAAGAAGTGGTGCTCAAGGATTTTAATATTGAACATAAAGCTGAAGGTGTCGATAAGCCATTTGTACCAAAATTTCATGCAGTTGTGAAGAATAAAATTTTACTGATCCGCTTCCAGTGGGCCGGAAAAGGGACAACAACCGCTCCTAAAAGAGGAACATATGGTCCTCTCATTTCAGCTATTTCTGTAGAGGCAGGTTTGTGCAGCCTCTTGGAAAACAGGATCCTTTTGTTCTCTCGGCTATAAAATACTTCTTCTGCCCAACTTATTCTTTTTGGAAGAAAGTCCCTGTTCTCCAGTCTTACTATAATGACAAAACTAGGTGCAGATTACCATTGTAAAGCCAGGTTTGCAGATTAACAGCTGGGATGTACAAGAGTAAGAAACTCTAGGACATATCATGACTTGGAAATATGCGTAGTCAATCTGTCTTTTCATAAATTGCTTTATGCCTTTTGAGAATTGCGGTTCAAGATTGTTAATGGGATAGTAAATGTTAGATTAACATTGCTATGTGTGAAATTTATTTTGTCATGAGATGCGATATATATTGAAACTCAATGGGTTTGTCTGTGTTTTTTTGTGTAGATTTCAGTCCTCATGACAAAAGGAAGAAATTCGTAGTGGCTGGAGTGGCATCTTCAGTATTGTGCCTCATTTTTGTGATTTTAGGAATTCTATGGTGCAAATGCTATCTTGGGAGCCAAACGTCAAGGGAACAAGGTAGCATATGTGCAATGCAGAAAAGAGCTATCCTGAGATTCCTTAAATTCAATTACAAAATGTGTGTACAAAAATCTTTATATTTTTCATCTTAAAATTAAACGATAACGTCATAAAAAAGAGAGCTATGAGACGTCTATTCGGGGAAAAAAAAAATTCTGCCTGGACAGATCATCATCTCATCCAAAAGATTCTTTATGGTCAAGAAAGTAGGGGGCATAGAGATGGAGGATAGACCCTAGTGCACAAGGCTCCTTGCTGTGCGAGGGTTGTGCGGGAAGGAAAGTGAGATAATTATAATTGTTGGGCTATATATGAATGCAATTGTCTTATGTCGAAGGCCCAAGGCTGACCAAGTCATTATGGGCACTTGTGTGTGCTTGAACGCACTGTAAGACCAGGGTTTGTGCCTTTCCTGATAACAATTGCTTTCAGGAGAAGTGCTTAGGGTCCTACAAGTGGTATCAAAACTAAGGCCACGGATTCGATTCCTAGTAGGAGCAAATGCTAAAGGGGAGATTGTTGGATTATATATGGCAGCAATTGTCTTGTGGCGGAGGATCCACGATTGGCTAAGTTACAATTGAACCGTGAGCGCTCCTGTGTGCTTAAAAGCACTATAAGATAGGGTTTGCATCTTTCTGATAGCAATTGCTTTTGAGGTCCTTCAATAATTCATTATTTTGATGGGTTTGAGCTCACGTTCACGTGAGCTCATCTAGTTAGTTATGGCATACTGCAAGTGGTGACAAAAGGAATTGCCAAAATCTTATACTCGTTATGCTTCCCAAAATCAATCTGGTGGAATAGATCATGTAATGACAAACTTGAAGCATTTTAATATGTTGGGGTTGGATTAAAAGATTCAGTCCAATAATACCACTCACTAAGTAAATAGCGCAATACTTCTTCGTGAATCTCCGCTTAGAGTACTCATATTCTCCTTATTGCCCTGAAAATTGAATGATGCGCTCATGATTTTCTTTCCGTTGTTTCTTTATGTAAACAGATCTAAGAAGTTTAGACCTGCAGACTGGTTTTTTCACCTTCCGGCAAATTAAAGCCGCTACTAACAACTTCGATGCTGCGAACAAAATTGGGGAAGGTGGCTTTGGATCTGTCTTTAAGGTATTCAACATAAATTTCAATGATGGCACTTTAAGTGTTTCTTTCCATCATTCATTCTGTTGTCCATCAAATTTTAAAATTGGACCTTTATGTCATAGGATGCTTAAGCATATGCATTGCATTTTGAATGCAGGGTACATTGTTAGATGGCGCCATCATTGCAGTGAAACAACTTTCTGGCAAATCAAAGCAAGGGAATCGTGAATTTGTGACTGAAATAGGGCATGATATCTGGTCTGCTGGCGCCCAAATCTAGTAAGATTGTATGGTTGCTGTGTTGAGCGAAATCAGTTGTTATTGGTATATGAATATATGGAGAACAATAGCCTTGCCCGTGCTTTGTTTGGTACGTTTTATGGTCCATCTCCACAAATACTTTGACTTGGTAGATAATTGAAACCATACCTTATAAGTATACAAGTAGGGTATTTGGGTCTGTTGGATTGTGTAAACCGTTTTGGGCTTTGTGGGCTTTATATTCTGAGCCCATTAGGGTTTTGTATTATGTGTTTCCTTGTTTAAGGGGCTAGGGTTTCCTAGTAACCCTAATATTAAATATTATAAATAGATTGTCTCGGTGCTCGTATTAGGGTATCCGACTTTTCTCCCTAAAATTATCTCCTCTCTTTCACTACAAGGTCAATGACTTTTATCTCAGGTCCAGAAGAGTGCCGATTGAAGTTGGACTGGCCTACTAGGCAGAGAATTTGCGTCGGCATTGCGAGAGGTTTGGCTTTTCTACACGAGGAATCAATTTTGAAGATTATTCATAGAGACATCAAAACTACCAATGTGCTACTGGATAACGAGCCTTAACCCAAAACATCTGATTTTGGTTTGGCCAAACTCGATGAAGAGGAAAACACCCATATCAGCACTAGGGTTGCTGGAACCATGTGAGCTGCATTCATCTGCTTTTCTCGTCTTTAAAGTGTAGTTCTGGAGCCGCCATAGTTGTTTGAGGTCATATCAGAATGCGTATTTGCCAACTTGATTGTAAATGTGTCACTTAAATTAGTTGGCTCAATGAACTTGTTACAAATATAAGAAGTTTGACATACAACTTTTTGTATATGTTGCGCAGAGGATACATGGCGCCCGAATATGCATTATGGGGCTGTTTAACCCATAAGGCAGATGTTTACAGTTTCGGAGTGGTTGCACTGGAAATTGTTGCTGGGAGGAGCAACATGAAATTTCGACCCGACGAGAGTTATGTTTGTCTTCTAGACTGGGTACGATTGACCTGTGTTAGTCTCTTCGCGTCATTTTTTTAATTTTTCATTTTACTGGTAAATACACACTTCCAGATTGGGTAACTTTGATCTGTGTTCGTCTCTTCGCATCATTTATCTATCTTTTTTATTTGATTGGGGAATACACGCACACAGCCTAGCCACTGCATTTGATCCTTAATCTCATCCAGCACCAAGGATTTCAGATACGAGCTAGTACTTGTAAGTTGCGTCGCTTAATTAAAAGCATGATATGGGGAAATGGCTAATGCGGAACTGCCCCTAGTAAGGCCCTGTCCCTCCCTTCCTGATGGTGTCTCCAATGGAATGAGCGTTTCTTCTGTTGTGACCAGAAATGTGCATCAATAATGCCTTCTACATATACGAAATGTTTGGTTCGAGGAATGGAGTAGCCATTCTCATAGACTAATGATTGGGCCGAAGGCTCTATAAAGTGAGTGAACCAAACGAAGTAATAACCATTTCATTGGAATGGTGGTAGAATGGAATTGCTGTTTCTAGTGAATCAAACTTGACAATAGCATTTTTATTTCAGGCTCTTGTTTTGCAACAAAGGGGAAGCTTAATGGAGCTCGTGGATCCGACGATGGGATCTGAATTCAACGAGGAAGAGATTTTAAGAATGATCAAAGTAGCTATGTTATGCATCAATACTTCTCCAGCTCGCAGGCCTACCATGTCTGCAGTGGCGTGCATGCTGGAAGGCCAACTAGCTATCCAAGAAAACAGCATGGATACAGCTATTCATGCTAACGAACACCACCACTTCGAAGCACTGAGGGACAGGTCGACTTGCAATCAAAATCAGGCCTCAGCTGAATCTCAGTCCCTTCTTCAGTCAACAGAAACAATATCGAACGGTTCTTCCTCAAGATCTGGTTGAGAAAACAGTAGTAGCCAGCCATCTTAGAGATATTCGCATTCATTGTTTAATCCTTGGTATTGGACAAGCGTGATAGAACGATATTTTGTAGTTTAGAGCTATTCGCATGCATGTTCAATCCTTGGTATTGGACAAGCGCAATAGAACAGTATTTTGTAGGTAGTTAGATTGGTTGCGTGTATATTTATAAGAGGCATACGGTAAGGTCTCTAAAAATTAAGAGAAAAGGTCTCGAAAGCATTTGATTTGATCGTGTTATCCATTTATGATTGCGTGTATCTCGTGAAATAATAGAGTAATCAGGATTGCTTTATGGTTCAAATCTTTGAATTGTGTATCTTTAATTTATTTACCTCTGTACTTGGTAAAAAAAAAAAAATTAAACCGGGAAATATTTGCTAAATTTACTCATAAAGTTCTAAATCATTTAAAGATAAGATTGTTCTTTACAAAACGAAACGAAAAAAAAAAAGAAAAAGAAAAAGAAAAAAGGTGCTGCTAAGTAACTTCCGAAATTCTGGTCAAGCTGTCTTTACAGAATGTGGAAAATTTGACAATAAAGACAGATTGAGTGTCACTTTTGCTCACGTAAGTGATGCATTGAAAAGCAAATTAATAATTAATTAATAGATGCTTTGCATGAGATAATTAAATCTCTCAATTTGGTCAGGCGGTGCCTCCCCATTAGATGCGAGACTTCCCTCCACTACACTCTATGTTCCCTCCACTTACTTTTTAAGTTTTATAAATTTATTTTAATTATTTTAACCACGGGAATTTAAATAACACTCAAAAATATAAATGCGTGAAAATTTACACCAGATTTAAGAGTCCTAAGATTTATTAATATAAGTATAAAAAATTTTATGTAGTTTTTAAAGGTTATAATTTTCCAAATTTTTGAGTACTAAAATATGAAACTAACACCATATCAAATTTCATTAAACTAAACTATGAAACTAACAAAATATAAAATAAATAATGTACATATTTTTATATTTTTTTAATCTTCATGATTAAAAAATTTAAATACTATTTCAAAATTTGAAAAATACATGCATTGAGAAACATTGAACGGAAAGTATGTCATAGGTAAGCCAAGCCCCACCCAATTTTGACTTGTCTTCGAGCACCAACCGAAGGGATTTTTCTTTGTCTTTTCTTGCATTACAAAAGCAAATAAATTAAACAACAGGAGCCACAAAAAAGGCAAATAAATTTTTAAGAACATATTTTCTTTAAAAATAAATAAATTATTCGACAACTTTGGCAAATAGTGTATAAAAAGTCTCATTTTTTATCTTTAAATTCCAACCTTTTATTTTTTGTAAATCTATCTCAAAGTACACGAACAATATCAACGGTTAATAATTTGGGGATAAATTTGCAAAAAATAAAAAAAAAGGTTTGCCTTTTTTCACTTAAGTTTATTTTTTCTAATTCAACGATCGAATCAGCGACGTTAGACAACTGTTAAAGTCCCATCCACCTATGCTAAAACTTGTAACACTTAGGCTACTTTGGGATAAAAATAAGAGATTGGGATTCTAATCAAAATAGAACTAAAGACCAGGCTTTTCTATACCATTAAACCAATAACTTTATCCATCTAAACAAAATTAGATCGATCGCAAAAGAGTGCCAATAGGAATTCCTCAAAATGAAAATTGTAATTCTAGTCTTTTCTAAAAAAAGAAAAAAATGTATCTCGTACAAATTCCATCTTCCCTGTATAAGAATGGGTCCAGCATGTACGAGTAAGGCACATTTTCCACGTATGAGTGGTGCGTGCGAGACGATCTGAGGATTTGGATCCTCTTCAGTTGGACTATACTACGATTCAACTTAGTATAAAGAGCATCTTGCCAACTCGGCAATTATTGGAACCACTGTTAAGTCAACATGATCCTCTTTACACAACACATATTTCTAGAAGATTAGCATCACTGAAAAGCAAAGCGGGAATGATTTTCGGTCTCACCGAGGGGGAAGTATGGAAAGAAAATTAAAGGTACCAAGTACTTAAAATCCACACGTCGCTTTGCCCCTTCTATACTTATAATACTTGATTCGATTTATCAGCGTGAACGTGGTTGCATTTAAATATTTCGTCCACTTGGTAATGCTGCAGTGAAGCAATAATTCAAGCCCCAGCATACTTGAATTATTGAAGCCGTGGGCTGCGGTTTTCGGATAAATATCAAAAAAAAAAAAAAAACAAAAGAGAGAGCAACTCTTTCTGTGATCCACACGTCTCTTTGCCCCTTCTATACTTATAATACTTGATTCGATTTATCAGCGTAAACGTGGTTGCATTTAAATATTTCGTCCACTTGGTAATGCTGCAGTGAAGCAATAATTCAAGCCCCAGCATACTTGAATTATTGAAGCTGTGGGCTGCGGTTTTCGGATAAATATCAAAAAAAAAAAAAAAAACAAAAGAGAGAGCAACTCTGTGTGTGTGTGTGTGTCTCTCTCTCTCTATGGATTCTGCGACGGCTCTCATCTTCCCTCTTCTGCTGGTTTCGCTTGTGCTGATATTCGCCGCCGGAGCTCCGATCGTTGAGGCGCAACAACAACGCCGTCTTCCCCCCGATGAAGGTAATCGGTGTCGGTGCAAATAATAATAATTATTATTATTTCGTGAAGTAAGTATACTTTTACGTTCGAAATATACTCTTTACGTTGCAAATGCTGTTGTGATGAGCTTTAACCGGCTATTTTATTGTTGCCCGACTATAATAATCCTAGGAAAAACACTATAGCAGCCCTTCTGAGTGGAATCACATGTAAACCTCCATAATGTGGTGAAGGGAGGGCATTAGGGGGGAAGCAGCGAGCGGAGATTCCCCTGCAGAGAGTAACACTACAAGGCATAACCATGATAATAGGGCTGGGATATCCTTGCCCTCTGAATTTTGCCACATCTGTCCATTAGTTGGGGGAAAAATCCACATGAACCGGATTTTTTGGGAACATATTGAGAGAGAATTGTATTTGGTTAGATAATTTGCGATCGGTGAAGACCGCAGACCCCCGTCCTCTTCTTATTGCAATCCTTTTATTTTTCAAATAAATGTGGTGCTATTCGTGGAAGTGGCAAACAAAATGTTTAGATAATCAACATATTTGTGAAATTTATAACTTTTGATGTGTATAAATTTAGAGCTTAACTTCTCTACCCAAGTCACGTGCAACTGCGATATACAAGTGAAGTACAGCACGGATATAAGAAAAAGAAAAAGATAAAATCTAAAATGATTGTTATTTTGAGTTTTTTTTTATTTTTTTTAAAAAATCATAAAATATAATTATACCTAATTTATATACAGCTATTATATATTAATTTTTTATAAATTTATTGTAATAAAAAATATTTTCTAAAAAGAAAATACTTATATAGTTTTTCAATGGGCTTGTATCGTTCGTATTAAAATGTTCGCGGCGACGGTGTTTCAAAACATCGCCAATTAGGACAGGTTCGGTAAAAATACGGAGCGAGTCACATTAAACGCCCTTAAAGGTGAGTTATAATTCTATGCGGCACCTCTCATTTTCGAAAGTTACGGTAACAAACACAAAAACCCAAACGGAGTTCCGTTGAACAAAGAACTTGTATTCTCTTTACCCGCTCACTGATTTGTGCGGGATGACGACGACGACAAGAAAACGTTTAGAAGCTCGAAGATCGCCGCCGATTCATGAATTTCCGCCACTGCAAGTCCATCGGGAGTTGGACATTGACCTTCGATTGCCTGAGACAGCCGCGGCTCGACACAATTCGATCATCTTCTTTGATACTTGCAAATCAACAAGAGCAAGGTGGGTATTAAAGGATTAGAATGTTTGGATTATGAACTAGGCAAGTAAAGGTAGTTGCAGGAAGGCATGAAAGAGCAAAGGACGGTGGTTCCTACCACTGTTTGGGCAGCAGAGGATTTGGGACTATAATGATGGCCTTGTTCTATTGTTTGGGTAAGCCTGTAATGTCCTTATTGTGATTATACAAATTATTTGAGTTCGTAAGCATTTATAGGAATTCAGTTTGGGTGGGTTCAATTCAGAATTCTTCGGGGTTTCTTGTCCTTTATTTTTTATTTTTTATTTTTACTTTTTATGGCTATGGTTGAATCGATTGAGCTGTAAGTTCTTCCTTAGGTTTAGAGAGGTACGAAATTAGGTCGGATTTCAATTCAGAATTCCAGTGGTTTTTTTTTTTTTTTGGCTGTTGTTGAATGGATTGATTTGCAAATTTTATTTTAGGTTTAAAGAGGTATGAAATGCGTTCGGATTGTGGAATGGAATAATAAACGAATGGGAATAGGAATGAATGATCAATTCCGAGGGAATGACTATTTCATTGTTTTTTATATTACCCACAATAGAATGGAAATCGATGTTCTCATTCCTATTTCCGCAATCCAAACGAGTCCTTCGGGTTTAGTTTGATGTTGTTGTGCAAGAAAAAGGAAGAATGCAAAAATTATCTAAGGGCATTCTCCTAAGTAAATAAAGACATTTTAAGCAGGGGGAGGGGTCGATGTAATTTCTGCGAAAAATAGGGGGTACCACCTATGTACCATGGCCTCGGATGACACAACACAATACGTTGACATGTAAATTTTCAAGAAACTGGAATTCCGACGCGATGGGACACGTTTATTAATATGTATTTGTTAGTTATAAATATGGAAAGTGTCGGATTTTCTAGAGTGTTCGCATGTAATTCACCCTTACCTCAGGGGTGGTAGGCGGTATTCAGCTTTAAGTACCATATTAGTTTATCAGACACCCCTCAAGTCTTTATCTCTGAGCAATATAATGATTTATGTATAAAATAAAAATAAACGAAGTGTAAAACTTTGACTACTTTGAAAGGTTAACTAAGATGTCAAATGATTCAAATTTCCTTACAGAGGCATTGAATGGGGTGGAAAACCAAGATATCATACTGGCCTATGATTTAGTGTTAATTATTTAATATGTATACCCTCTCTGTATTTTGTGTTTGACTCTAGTTTTTATCAATTCGTGTGTGGTAGTTTAGGGACTGTTTTGCGGAAGATTTTAAATCTCTGTGAGAACCAAGTAGGAATTTGTGAGAGCTGTGTAACTTGGTTCTGGTGGTAGTATTACTATTTTATATTTACTAGGCTTTTGAGTTTGATGTTTGCAGTGGAAGCTCTTCATGAAATAGCCAAACAAGTGGGGAAGAAAAACTGGAATTTCAGTTTGGATGCTTGCAGTAAAGATGTTAGTTGGGATACACCCAAAATGGCAGAGAGGCCGCTGTACAACAATTCGGTCGTTTGCAATTGCTCTATCCCTGGAGGCCAATGCCATGTGGTTAGCATGTATTATTCCCCCGCCTCTCTTCCTGTATACACATCTCATGTTAGGATGTAGAAACTAATTAATGAATGTTATTCTTATCTTTTATGAATCAAACCCATGTTCATGGAAAACAACCATTGAAAAAATTTTGGTCATGGAACTACAAGAAGATAGTGTAATACAAGTAGAAAACCCATGTTTCATGGAAATGTTAGGGCCAGAATTGCTTTTGAATTCCCAACAGAGGCAATTTTGTTAAATTTGAAAATATAGGTTGTCGGTTGTCATGAGTGAAGTTTTCTCCATGACTTGTTTGACTATATAGCCAATTCGTTAATTGTATCCCAAATGTTATTATATTGGTTGTTGAGAGAAGAGAGGAAAAGATTGTATTATTTAAAGGGATGGATGCATAAACTGATATATGGTGTTATTTATAAACTAGCCTTATTTAATAGTGGCAAACTGGGAGACCCTCACTTTGATTTACCAGGGTTTGGGACAGCCGTATTTGATTTATCCAATCCAAGTGGCTAGTGGGGGTTGCTAAGGTCCAGAGGCTGCTGCCTAATTTTCATATGTGCTTATTGATTATCAAAAAAAAAGTAGTGATTTTAAAGAATTTTAATGATCTAAAAATGTTTTGGGAAGTTCTCTCCACCAAAATGCAACGAAATTCACCTAGCATTTGAGTCGAGTTACTGGGAGGTTGGGAGAGCAGTTACAATTTTAAAAAGTGCCCTTGTTTCTTTAGCGCTAAGTAAGACCAAGGGGTCTTGTAGCTGCCAGGCGGAGTATGTACATCTTAATTCTACATCTATAGAATCCCTCACACCCTATTCTTCTTATTTTCACGTTGAAGCTTTATTAGAGAGAATATGGAGGGTGGTTGTTGCAGTTGGACAACTTCCCAACTTCCCAACTATAGAATCCATGCATGTGGTTTAACAATTGGAAGCGTGGCAAATGAAGCTGGCAACAAATTTTTGACTCCCTTATCCCGCATCAGACGTGTGGGAATTTTGGGTGTGACATACAAGTTCAAGCTTATGATCCCAAGATTTCCTTCTCAACTAGCCATTTTGGATGAGGATTTGTGCTATGGTGGGGCCGTGATTCACGGTGTTATGGAATGAGAATGATATTAAAGCGTATGCCAGTCAAAAAAGGAAAACAAAGTGTTGAATGAAACTAAATGCCACACATAAAGTGCTACACTGACAAGGTGGGAACCACCTCTTGATTTTTTCTTCCAAAGGCTTCTGGGTTTGTAAGTTGTAATTTCTAAGATTAAAATCTCATTGAAGCAGGCAAATGGAGGTTATATACTTTGGTATCTTCACCTAGACCAATCTGATATGATTAGAATAAAGTTTGGTGATTGAGCTCTTTATAATCTTTTGCAAAATATGTGCTCAGTGAGAGCATACCAGAAGGGGGGTTTTAAAATAAAATAAAATAAAAAGAAAAAAGAGTGCAGCATTAACTTTTAAATAATGAAGGATTACTGTGAAGTAGTTTCCTCCCCAAATGTTCTCCATGGCAAGCAGTTCCTAGTAATATTTCAAAACCTCTATTGTGCACTATCTCGTGGATCCCAAAGTGAGTGATCCACATGAGTTGCTTTGTAATTCACTATGTTGTGGTTAAATATTCTCAACATAGAAGTTTCCTGGTGTTACTGTTGGCCTTAGACCATGCATAAGCTTTTTCACTCTCTCACTCTATGCTACTGCTGTTATCTTTCTTTGTTTTGTGCTTTCGCTTGATATAAAAATACTTTGTGAATTATAAAGTATAAAACTTTCTGATGCTAGTATCTTTTCTTTTGTTGCTGGTGTGAACACGGCCCTCTACTCCATCAATTCAGCACTTTTTAATACAAGGGATAAATAATTATGGAATGATTCTGTCCTCTTGATTTATGATTAAAATAATTAGCAACCACAAATTAAAACAATTTTAGTTTTCTTGCAAAACAGATTTCTCAAAGGGCAGGATCTTGCTGGTGTGCTTCCACCATCCATTGCAAAGTTATCCCATCTTAAGAACGTGTAAGAAAAGCTTCTTTTTTATAAATTTTCTTTTTAAATTCTGAAAATTAATTAGATCATAAGCTTTAATGAAGTAAATATATTGTATCTTATTTACAGTGATTTCGATAGGAACTACCTTAGTGGTAGCATACCAACCGAATGGGCTTCCATGAAGTTAGATTATCTGTAAGAATTCTGGCACTTCAAAGTTAAAGTTAGTGAATAAGTTTTCAGAATAAAAATTGCATTTGCTGCAGATCTGTTACTGTGAATCGCTTGTCTGGGCCACTTCCACCATACTTGGGAAACATTACCACTCTCAGATATCTGTATGTTGTTGTAACCTCTCTTTCTATCTAACACGTGCAAAAATGCATGTGTATATTTGCATGCTTTTAGAATCATTCCAGAGTTCCATTTTAGCTCATCTTATATACAAAGATATTTATTTCAGGAGCATTGAGAACAATTTGTTTTCTGGAACTGTTCCGTCTGAGCTTGGCAAGCTGGTCAACTTGGAGAAACTGTCAGTCTTCTTCTTTATTTTTCACTTCTAGATATTGTATAACTTTCAAGTTTTAAAAACGATGTTTGATCTTTTATTTCTTCTTTTTTTTTTTTTTTTTTTTTTTTTATCTCTAGCGTCCTTAGCGCTAACAATCTCAGAGGAGGGCTACCTGTAGCACTCACTAAACTGACTAATTTAAAAGAACTGTAAGTGTTTGCCCCCTGCAATTTTTTGCATACAATAAACTTTTTTTTTTTTACTGTTCATTCATATTTTATGTTGGTATGACTGTAGTAGGATTAGCAGTAACAACTTTACAGGAAAGATGCCCAGCTTTATTGGAAGTTGGAAGCAACTTCAAAAGTTGTAAGTTATATTAGTTAAGTATTTCAGACACTTCTTAAAGCTGAAGTTTTCTGTTACAATCTTAATGCATTCTAGTTGTGCTGTTAACAGAGAGGTCCAAGCCTGTGGTTTTGAAGGACCTATCCCATCTAGCATTTCATCTTTGAGCAATTTAACTGAGCTGTGAGTGGAGCGTTCTAAGTTTATGTTTCTAAAAGTTTCAAATTTCTAACAATATCTTTTTGGTCTTTACTGTTAAAGGCTGTATTTGTTGCAACTAAAGAGTACTTGGATCCCTATGCAGAAGGATTGGTGATATGAATACTGAGGGTTCAGATTTCCCGCTGCTAAGGAATATGAAAGGCCTGACAAGATTGTATGTCAGACTTGTGATCTAAAAGTGAATCACGATTATTGTGATGCAAAAGCTGTAGCTGTGATGCTCTTCTGACTATGGTCTATGTTGCAGGATGTTGAGGAGCTGTAATATCTCAGGATCAATCCCTACATACATTGCAGAATTGACGAGACTTCAAATTTTGTAATTTCTACCATTTATACTGTCCAGTCCCTGCCCATTCATTATGATGAGTAGTATTGTGAAGTGCTGCCAAATATAATTGGAGTGATGTGTGAAATTATTAAATTTAAATGGTTACTAGTTCAGTTAGAGGTTATGAATTTACTTCATCCTTGTAGCTTTCAATTTAAATGGTTACTAAGGATTTTTCATAATTATAAAAGTATCTTCAATTGCCAGATCTGTGGGAGATACTGGCATAGTTTTGCTGCAATTCTATTTTAAAATTTATTTCCATGTTTTCGTTAATTCGCCCATGGAAAAGTATTATTTATCTTATCAGTTTATCAGGAATCTGAATTAGTATTTAATCAGCAAAGAAATTAAATGGGCCATCTTTCTTTAATTTTCAGGAAGCATTTTTCAAAGCAATAATTCCATGCAGTTTGGTTCCACCTTTAAGAAATTCTGCATTCAGAGATTTTAACTAAAATCATTCTTTTATCCCCCATAGAATTAATACTGTTTGTTATAATCTGTTTTCCTTTCTACTGCAAATTTCTTCACAATACTCAGACATTTATATCTCTCTATCTTTCAGTGTTTTCTGCTCGACCATATGAGACCTTGATGCATTGATTTTGTTATTTTATGTTTACAGAGACCTCAGCTTTAACAAGTTAGAAGGGAACATCACAAAACTTGAAGGTCTAATGAACGTGGAGATCTTGTAAGTCATTAAAACTCGGGGGAAACAACTAATATTTGATGCATATAAAGCTTTCCTTGTGGACATTATAGTATCTTCCTAATGCAAATTTCTTAAAGTCTACCCTTTGTATGTTTCTCTTTCAAACTAGTTTGAAATCAGAAAAGGATGATGTTTCTCTTTCAAACTAATTTCTGTTTTCCTTCCCTGGAAATGTTGCATTCAAAAGAGAGCAGCATATGTTCCTCCTTATACAGTCGTGAAGTAGGTGCTGAGAATGTTGTCCCATATCAGGAAACTAAAGCCTAACAATTCGATTAATAAGATCCTGTTGTGCTTGGCCCAAGGATGGCCCATTTCTGTCCCCTTGTGTATTTGCAGAGCACAGGTTTTGCCCGCCCGAGAGAGTGTTGAGAGCACTCATGGAATTGGGACCAAGCGCTATTAATGTAGGGCAGCAAGGAAGAAAGAGGAGAAGAGATAGAGAATTAGGGAAACAGGGAAAAACCCTAATACATAAGATCTATAAATAAGGATAACTTGGGCCCTAAGCAAACCCTTTATAAAAGATTCTAACAACATTCTAGATATTCTCTCTAAATATAATAAAATTACTATAATTTCCCAGGATCCCAAATAATATGTTAAATCCTGATTTTCTAAATTTAGCCTTCCTGCCCTAGTAGGCATCCCACATCAGTTATGGTGCTTGAAGTGCCATGTTGCGCTAATTCCCAATTGTCAATGGGCTATGGGACGGAAACTTGACTGTGGGAATGATGCATGCCATGTACTTGATTGTCTGCAGGGAATGCTTTCTCTAATTTACATAGCTATCAGAACTTTTACTTCTACTTTCTCTTCTTTCTTTTTTTTTTTTTTCGTTTATGCAACCAGTTAAATTGCTGCTGATCATAGTTGTTCTTTTAACTGATCAGGTATCTGACAAACAATATGCTAGCCGGGCCTATTCCAGACTGGATTAAGACCAGAAACAATCGCTAGTATGTTCTTTCGTCCTTGGCTCTAAATTCTAGTTGGAGATATTAATTATTTTCTTATCAAGTGGGCTATGATTGAGGAGTTGCTTCCCAATGCTCTTATGTTCGCAAACTTGTACTTACGATTTCTCTCTGGGACAGCTGACAACCTGTTTGAGGGGGTTGGATGCAAAAGATTTTCCTGTAAATTATAATTTTCTTTGCAGTCATTGATTTAATATAATAAAAGCAATCAGAAAAACAGTTTTCAATGATTTTTATTAGCGGAGGATTCATAAGAAGCGTGAAAAATGACCATATATTTGTTTGCAGCCAGACAGATATTTCATACAACAGGTTTTCTGAGAATTCTGTGCCATCTACTTGTGGGGAAACTCTGTAAGAAATATTTTCATCTCAATTTCTTCGAAAACCCGTACTTCGGGTGAGTGAAATGTTTTTCTGTTTCATCAGGAACTTGTTCAAAAGCTATTCTGGAGGAAAAGACCTGTAAGCTAGTAGTTTCTTGCTGTTGCACATGCAATATTTCAGCTTTATCTTCAAACAACACATTTTATTTTATTTTCTCGTGGCATAAATGTAGAGAACTTGGCAGTTGTCTGAAGCAGTTTCCTTGTTCAGAAGGTAATTGTATTCTACTTAAAACAAAAATGCAAGTGTATCAGTAATATTCCCAACCTAGATTCCGTTCTCTCTCTTCTATTTCATATTGTTGTCCTGGAAACGGGAATATTCTTGTTAAGGTCTCTTTGCAATAACACCAAAGAAAGCAACAATAAAGAGTAAAGAAAAAGGAAACAACACAAACAAACAAAAAGAAGAAAAATGTCTTCTCCTTTTATATTTTGGTTGTTTCTGATTGCCTTTCCTATCTTGTCTATATGAAGATCGGTATTCCTTGCACATCAATTGTGGAGGACGGAAAACTACAATTGAAAACATTGTTTATGAAGCGGATGACGACTTAGGGGGTGCATCAAAATTTGTTCCCCAGAGAAGTACTTGGGGATTTAGTAACACTGGAGAGTTCTGGGATCGTAATAGAAGCGCATATGACTATATAGCGCAAAATGTATCCATACTACAAATGAAGAATTCTGAACTGTACACGACCGCACGCCTTTCTCCTCTCTCCCTTACATATTATGGGCGTTGCTTAGCAGATGGAGACTATAATGTGACACTCCACTTTGCGGAGATAACTATTAGAGGCAATAGATCTTATTACAGCCTCGGAAGGCGGCTCTTCGATGTTTATATCCAGGTAGTGGTTTAGCAATCCTTTTTATAAATTGAATCGATTCGGTCTTATACATACATGAGGAAAGGAAGGTAATTAAAAAGGAAAGAAGATGAACTCTCACTATGTATTGAGGCTACATTAGAACTTTAAAGATGAATCTCATCAATTTTATTTTGCATTGGAAACAATTTACCCATGTAGACAAATTGAACTGCCCGTACTATACCAAAGCATATACATACATGTTTATATGTATATATACATACATATTTATACATATACATACATACATATTTATACATATACATTCATTCATAGATACATATATATGGCTGCAGTTATGGGTATACAGAATTTGAATGGCTTTCAGAACAAGTATGCTTCCAAATTTAGTCAGTCCAAGTATGAGCTAGGCTGAATGGCGCAGCTCCTTGAGGTCTTAAACAAGAACATATCTTGACCAACAACCCCCCCTCATCTTTTCCCTATTTATTTTAATAAGAATGAGGGGAGTTAAGCTTTTCATTCTAAGTCAGGGAGTTTGCTCGTCTGATGAATAACAAGCCCTATGAAAGTGAGTCCTCATCTCTTTGGTCTCTTTCTTTCCGGGGTGAATAGGATAGCTAAAACAGTTCCAGTACATGAGTGAAACTAATAGATGCTTATTGGCATTCCAGCATTCCTTCTCCTTTTAGGGGCTATCTAAAATAGAATCCAGTATTTCTTGGTCATGAATATCTTAATAGGACAGACTGTCCTGTGGATATCTTTGCATTGGAACAAAACAATTAGGTTAGGTCAACTGAAAATTGTATCATCCATCTAGGAGATCTTCCAATTGAGAAGATTCATCGATCTAAGATGAGGAGAAATGTCTACCTATTTTATCTTGTTATTAAGTTATTACTTGTGTGTGTCACGTCGCAAATGGAATTTTATTTATTTATGTGCTGGTTGCAGGAGAAAGTGGTCCTCAAGGATTTTAACATTGAATATGAAGCTCAAGGTGTTGATAAACCAGTAGTAAGAGAATTTAAAACAGCTGTGAGAAATAAAACTTTACTAATCCGCTTCCAGTGGACTGGTAAAGGGACAACATCTGCTCCAAAAAGAGGAACTTATGGTCCTCTCATTTCTGCTATTTCTGTGAAGGCAGGTTTGTGCATGCTGTTTCTCTGTCTCTGTGAACAAAAGTAAGAAACTCTAGGTTGCATCATGACTTGGAAATAGACCTATTCAATTTCTTGTCTTTCAGGATAGTAAATATTTGATTAATGTAGCCATGTGTGAAATTTAATCTGTCATGGGATGCAATCTAATTCTAAACTCTATGGGTTGGGCTGGTTTTCTTTTGTGTAGGCTTCAGTCCTCCAGAGGATGACAAGAAAAAGAAATTTGTACTGGCTGGCGTGGTGGTATCTTCAGTGTTGTGCCTCATTTTTGTGGTTTTAGGCATTCTCTGGTGGAAAGGCTATCTTGGGAGCAGGACCTCAAGGGAACAAGGTAGGGTATTTGTACTGCAACGCCCATATATGGAAATTCCTTATATAATTGAACTAGAAAATGTCCATACATAAATCCTTATATTTTACTTAAAATTGAATTATCACCTGCAAAGCATCAACGCTTTATTTAGGGTGTTGCACCAGAGTTTGACACACTCACGACAAGTCCACGACACACAGTCAACGGAATCGACAGGGGCAAAGCTTCTAACACTCATGTCCATGTGTCTTCTGTTTTTTAGATGTTTTTTAATAACAAAAAAATTTTCAGTTGAAGAAATTCCTAAATTGGAGAAAACCCTCTCTCTCTCTCTCATTTTTATAATGTGATATATATATATATATAAGTATATAATTTTAGCATGTCACCAACATGCCAAAATTTCCCATTTTCAGAGAATTGCGTGTTAGTATCATGCCATGTCACATGTCGAAGTCGGTGCTTCATAGATTATCACGAAAACAAATCGCTACAAATATCTAGATGAAGTTTATTTTTCCCATGTTGAGAGTTACCATGCTCAGTAAAATCAAGACAACGCATGTGGTGAATTCTGTGTGGTCAAGAAAGTAAAGGGCTGAGAGAGACTGATGCACCAACACTCTAAAATGGCTCACGGACTAGTGTCCGACATTCTCTTGACACCGACACGCTCCCGATACATTTGGGGCACACAGTTAATGACTAAGACACGCAACACGCTTCCGTCACACTCGGGACACATGGTCAATGTCAATGGCTCCGACACAGTCAACAAATGCGGCACTGCGCCCCCCCCCCCCCCCCCCCCCCCCCCGGGGTTCCTCATTGTTTCCTTTTCCATCTTTCTTTTTCCTACGCCTTAAATCAAGCTCATCACTTCTTTCCAAAATGCGATCTCCATACTGGCAGTGATCTTCTCCCTTCCTCCCAATAGTGTATAGAAATTGTTCATTTTTTGAAGAATCGCATGTCAGTAATGTGTCATGTCGTCATTACCAATGTCACTGAGGGTGCATTCTTGGCAAGAGGAAGAGAGTTGTAGGGGCATACCCTAGTTTAGAAGGCTTCCCGCTTTGCAAGGGTTGCGTGAGGAGGGAAAGGATTCAATTAAAATTAATTTTATTTTGACGTGTCCTTGAGTTCATCTAGTTAGTGCTCCTTCAATCTTCTCGTATATTGCAAGTGATGGCGAAAGCTATTGCTTATGTTGAATTCTTTGAGAGCGTGTTGAAAATTTTATCCTCATCATGCTTCCAACATCACCAGGTTGGTATAGAGCAAGTAATGACAAACTTAAAGCACATGTTGGGTTTGGAATATAAATTTAAATTTGAAAAGTTCTCATGCTCTCTATTCTTACTGCTCAGCAACAACTTGAGCTGTAGCATATTTTTTACTTCGGCTATTTTACAATCACATGGTTTTGTCCTGGATCTTAATCTGATTTTTCTTGGACAGATCTGAGAGGGTTAGACTTGCAGACTGGTTTTTTTACCTTTGGGCAAATTAAAGCCGCTACTAATAACTTTGATGCTGCAAACAAGCTTGGGGAAGGAGGCTTTGGGTCTGTCTACAAGGTATTCTACCTACATTTCAGTGGTGCCATTTTTAGTGTGTGTGTATTTTCTTTTTCATTCTTTATTCCATTAAATTTCAAAATTCGATCTTTTTTCATCAGAGGATGCATAAGAGTATGCTTTGCATTTTGAGTGCAGGGTACGTTGTTAGATGGTACCATCATTGCAGTGAAGCAACTTTCTGGCAAATCAAGGCAAGGGAATCGTGAATTTGTGACTGAAATAGGCATGATATCTGGTTTGCGTCATCCAAATCTAGTAAGATTATATGGTTGCTGCATTGAAAGAAATCAGTTACTGTTAGTATACGAGTATATGGAGAACAATAGCCTTGCCCGAGCTTTGTTTGGTACATTTTACACTCCATCGTGCATTTTACTTTGACTTACTAGAGAATTGAACTGTGGTATTGGTCAGGAAGATGAGTTTGGGTATTTGGTTCAATTTTGTTGAGCACAGGCCCAGAAGAATTCCGAGTGGAGTTGGACTGGCCTACAAGACACAGAATTTGTGTTGGCATTGCAAGAGGTTTGGCTTTTCTACATGAGGAGTCAATGTTGAGAATTATTCATCGAGACATCAAAACTACCAATGTGCTACTGGATAAGGACCTTAACCCGAAAATATCTGATTTTGGTTTGGCCAAGCTTGATGAAGAGGAAAACACCCATGTCAGCACTAGAATTGCTGGGACCATGTGAGCTGCATTCATCTACCTCCTTGCTTTTTGATACTCTGGAACCGTATAGTTGTTTGAAGGCATATTAAAATGATTAATGGGCTTGGTGAGTCTACTGTACCGTGTCACCCCAAAATGACTCTATGATGTCCATTTTTTAAATTTCAACCCTACAGATAGAACGAGCATGACAAAAAAAGATGGAATTGCCAATTTTCATACAATTCATCATATATTGAGTGAACAATCAAGAGATCTAAGCTATTATAATAGTTTTTGAATATTTAGACCCAATGGGTGAGGGGTCAATGCATAACAAAATTGTATGAAAATTGACGCATCCTCTTATTTTTTTGTCATGCTCGTTCAATTCATACAGTTGAAATTTGCATAATGGATCTAAATCAACATCGTTTTGGGTGACATAATAAGATAAATTACCTATGTAGCGCATTTCAAGCACTTTTCCCATGGTTAATTTGCTGCCTTCATTGGAAATATGGTGGCACTTAAACTATTAGAGATATTGAAATCTTGTTACAGAGATTAGAATTTGCTAAGCAAGTAGTCATACAGCTATATTTGCTTATGTTGCGCAGAGGATATATGGCACCTGAATATGCATTATGGGGTTACTTAACCCATAAGGCAGATGTTTACAGTTTTGGAGTGGTTGCTTTGGAACTTGTTGCTGGGAGGAACAACATGAAATTTCGACCAGATGAGAACTATTTCTGCCTTCTAGATTGGGTAAGTTTGATATGTGTTCATCGTGTTGCGTCATTTATTTAATTTAATCTTTGATTGGTAAATAGATGCACGCAGCCTGACTACAATGGTAATCTTTTAAATGCCCCCTAGACTAGTAAGGGCTTAACCCTCCTTTCCGATTGTGAAGCTCTTCTCCAACAGAAGTGAGTTACAATTATTGACTGAAAATGTATGTCAGTAATAACTCAATTACTGGCTGAAAATGTATGTCTGTAATAACTTAACAGGGAAAAAAGTGTTAATAATGTGCCTCGCTAAGAAATTTATCTAGTATTAGCACCCCAAAACGACCTTGTTTTCTGGGACAGAGCTGTCAGGATAGGCCAAGCCTACACTGGCCTTTTCAGATATACACCCTAAATGTAGTCTGTTTTATCACAACTCTCCCACCCACCTCTTCCTTTCTCGCATCTCTCAAATTTTGAAAATTTATTCAATTACCAAAATTTTGTATTTTAGACTTTTTGCATCCTTATCTGTGCTGTCAATGCAAGTTTGGGCTGAGTATTCTAAAGCTGCTGAACTATACATATGGAGAAAAGAGTATAGATCAGCACTGCACCTAAAGTTAGGCACATTGCCACCCTATGGAGCCCATATAGGTCCTGTCTGAAAATTCCAATAGTATGCATTGAAACAGTGTGGAAAATAATGGGGGCTCGTCAATTTTCAAAAAATTTGTGTCAGTGCACACCTTTCATTTAAACAATGATAAACTCAAACCAGACCATTCAAATTTCTTGAGTTCTGTTTTGCTTTGGGTTTTTTTTTTTTTTTTGGTGGCTTTTTGGGATAATATCGAAACTTACTAAAATGTGTGTGTGTATATATGTATATATGTATATATGTATATATGTATATATATATGTATATATGTATATATGTATATATATATGTATATATGTATATATATGTATATATGTATATATATGTATATATGTATGTATGTATGTATGTATGTATGTGTATTCCTGTTCAATTAAAAGATGTAATTTTTGGCATGCTATATTAACTACTACCATGATGGAGTTTTCAGGCTCTTGTTTTGCAACAAAAAGGCGATCTGGTGGAGCTCGTGGATCCGAAGTTGGGATCAGAATTCAACAAGGACGAGAGTTTGAGGATGATCAAAGTAGCTCTGTCATGCACCAATACTTCCCCAGCTCTCAGGCCTACCATGTCCGCAGTAGTCAGCATGCTAGAAGGCCAATTAGCTATTGAAGAATACAGCTCAAATACAAGTATTCATGGTAATGAACACTACTTTGAAGCGTTGAGGGATACGCCTATTCACATTCAGACTTCAGCTGAATCTCAGTCTCTTCGTCGGTCAACGGAAACGTCAAAAGGCTCTTCCTCAACGGCTGGTCAGTAAAATACTGGTAGTAGTCTAGCTCAGTGATATTAGCATGCTTATTAATCCTTGGTATAGGAAAAGAGCAATAGAACGATGTGCTGTAATTGTTAGATTGGTTGTTTATGTATGTAACAATGAGATGACATCTGGCTTTGATCCAGAACAAGGCTGTAATAGCCAGCAACAGTTCTACGGCAATTTTTGAGTAATTGAGGTCTATTTAATGCCCCATCGAGGCCTACAACGTGAGAGTGGCATTTAGGACGCCACGTAGGTTCATATTCTTCTGATTTTCAGAGAAGTTCTACCTCCTTTGCCGGTGGATGTAGCCTAGTTGTCGAACAATGTTAATTTTTGCTTGTGCTTGCTTTGTGTTTCAATCCTTGTATATCTTCTTAACATCATAACAAATTAGTATCAGAACCAAGGTTGTTGATTCAGGCAAAATTTGGGAAGTTGTTCCGCTGCAAAGAGTGCAGCTTTCGTCAGGGAAAGAGTTGAGGGAGGATATTGGGTTTTACTCACAAATCTTTTTTGTCTGCCTCATTTGTATTTTGGTGCACAGTTGAGCAGTTGTCCAGTTGCGCGTTATTGCAGGCCGACGATTCCATCATCTGCAGGTGGCTCTGCTGTCGTCTCAGGTGGCTCCGCTGTCGTCTCTGTTTTGCGCTCCCATGGTGTCAAATAATTCCATGGTTGAGTGTGCTCGCTTGACGTGATTCGCATGGTGGAGTGGTGCTCCTTCGGCGTTGGATAAGTTCAAATGGTGGAGCATTTGTTTTGTTTGCGTGTGACATTTGGATCATCCCCATGATGCCTGCTTTGACAGACAAGGTGGGTGAATCTCAGGAAGGTTGTGAGGCTCGGAGAATTCAAGGTAAGGTGGACATTTATAAGTGTGGTGCATTGAATTCAAGAACAGGGCTGGTTTTGTTTTAATCAAGATCAGGGCTGGTTTCAATCCAGAATACCCAGCAGCAATTCTATGGCAAATTTTAGGCACTTTGGCAACAGTTGAGGTCTGTTTAATCCCCACTTGAGGCCTAGAATGTGAGAGGCGCATTTAGGACTCAGGGTGTTCATTCGGGAAATTCGGGAATTTTTCGACTGAACTTCTATTTCTTGACTTTTTATTAAATTTTATTTTTATTCTATTTCCCGACCAAACAAAACATTTACCTCAAATTTTTCTCCTGAGTTGCATTTTCATAATATTTAGGAAAAAATAAAAAGGGATAATGTAAAATACAAGAAAAAAAACTTAAAAGCCTTATGCAATTTCGAAAAATTTGAAAAATTCGAGTATTTTGAATTTTCAAAAAACTTTCCTGTTCGATTTCTCAATCTTCGATTTTTTCTGAAATTATTTCCAATTTCCAATCGGAATTTTTTGAATTTTCCTACCATTGTAAAATTTTTCAAAAAATTCAAAAAATTTTGGATTCTGCATGCCTCTATTTAGGACGCCATGTAGGCTCATGTTCATGTAATTATGGAGAGTGGAGTATTCACCTCATTTCATCCAAAACGCGATGACATGGAATGCCACATTTACCGTCGCTATCATTCCCATTTCCCATTATCCCCCCTTTTTTGGTTTTGTGCATTAGGGTTTATATGATGAATCCATTTCTCGTCTCATTATTGATGTTATATTTATATACAATATATATTCCATTTCATTGTGCAAACCAAACAAGTGGTACTGATGGATCCGTATAGTTTGTGGAGTCTAACATTCTCGTCCAGCATCACATTCCTCAAGATATAATGCATGAGAATGCAAAACGCAACATTTTTATGTTTGACACACTTAATCAAATTAATTCCTTGAAATGTGACATTATTATATTTGGTATAAACAACTAGATTCGATTAATGTTACATTATTATGAAAAATTTTTCTTTAATACCCTTATATTAAATTATTTTCATTGCTTAAAATATAGAAAATTATTTACCTGATAAAAAATGTATTTGTTTTGAAGTTAATATAAATACAGAATGTTTTCTTTTTAAGGAATGAATAATTTAATTCAGCATTTACTAACTAAAAGTAGAATTCATATGATATGAGAATCAATTTCTAGAAATAACATTATAACCATTTTATTTTTGATAATTTATTAATAAATTTTTGCCACCATTTATTATTATAATCAATATTATTATTTTAAGTTATATGAGCTATGTAATTAAATAAGATTTTTATTAACTCATTCATTTATAAAGGTAGTCAGGGGTGCGAGCCTCACCCCTAACCCTAGCAACGACAACGACAACGACAACGATGACAACAACGACGATGACGATGACAATGATGACGATGACGATGACGACGGCAACAACAACAATAATAATAATAATAACAATAATCATTTTTGTTTTTAGAAAAATAAGTGTAAGGCCAGTTTAAGCCCATATATTTATCAAGTTCATCTAAAAAATAAAAGTCTATGCTTTAAATTGTTTAGTGCTAATATATTTATTTTACTATTTCCTCCATACATTAAAACCCTAACAATCTTCAATTCATTTTTTTACTAAAAATTACATTTTTTCCCTAAAATACGCCTTTTATTGACAATGCTATATTTCAGTATTTTTTTTTCTCTTAAGGTTGAATTATTCTCCTTTTAGAAATTCAAATTTTGGTATTTATTAAAAAATTGAAGAGAAAAAGTCGCGCTCTGCACTCGCTATTCATCGTCACATTAGTCTTTTACTTCAAATTTTACTTCTTACTTTGCCCCTTTAAGCATCAAATCTAGGCTCCGTCCCTAAGGGCAGTTTGGAATTTATACTTCATATACATTTTGACTTATGTGCAATCTCATATTTCCACCTAAATATAGAATGTTAAGCCCTTATTTTCAAGAATGTGAGATTTCTATAACTATGTCAAATGCTAAAATATGGCATTTTTTCAAGCAAATTTTGAATAAATTACATGAAAAATATGGGCTCAAAATGCACAAACAAAGGGGCAAGATGGGAAATTTTTGGATCAATTGTTTGGCATCAGGTTTTGGAGAGGATGAGACGATCATTTGATGGAGGATTTGAATTCCTATATTAATATAAATTCAGGCCATGAACTTGAAAAATAAATTGTGGAGATTAAATTCAAACTAAGGCCAAAATACATGAAGTTTTTCTTTGCCTTTTGGCCAAATATTTAAGTTGCAATTGCAATTTTGTTTTCTAGCGCTCTTAGTTCCAAAGAAAATAATAAAAACAAAAAGTATTTAAAATATATTAATTAAGCAGCTTGACTTTTGCCTTAACAAAAGCCCAAAACTATCTGCCTTTATTTACTTTTGCTTTTTTCCTATCTTCTACCTTATAACAATCTTCTAAAATTATTTCACAATTCAACTTAATGAAATCTCAAACACCTCTTTACCAGTAGATTGTTGCTTTGGTATGGATACCTCTTCATTATTTTAAACTCCATTAGAAAATTTTCAGGAACTTCAAATAATTTTAATCCCCATAATGTAAAGGAGCTTTATGTCGATTTTCATAGGATTTTAAAATTAAAACTTGTTCTTTTAATGTTTGAAGATTTCACTGTCTTAATTTTTTAAAGTTTAAAGTATGACTATCATAATACTATATTTTTAAAAAATTTAAGTTTATGTCGCTTTTCATGAGATTTTAAGATTAAAACTTGATCATTTAATGTTTGAAGATTTCACTTTCTTAAAGTTTAAAGTATGACTATCATAATATCAATTTTTTGAAAAACTTACACCTTGAATTGCTCTAAATTTCTCATTCATTGTCCAAATTATTGAAAAATTTGTAAAACTACTTTTAGTAAAGTGGTTAAGAGGGCTAAAGCCTAAAATACGTTATTAATAAAAAAAACTAAAGTAAAATTTATTACATAATTTTATTTAATATTGTATAGTTCTAAGATGATCGTATTTTCTTCCTCACTTTAAAAGAAATGTTATTAAGAAAACTCAGTTAATATCAACTTGCCTTCTTTAGAGAATCTTGTGTAAAACAATCATCCATCTCTCCTAAGCAGGTTATTAGCTTCAGTTAAATTTTTTTTTAAAATGGAAATTAATGAAGAGAGAGAGAGGAACAAAGGAAGACAAATCCACTTTCAAAACAAGAAATCTGAAAATGGGGTCTGGACTTTGAACATTGAAAATGGTTGGCACTTTGATTATTGATAAAATATCTAATCTAAGGAGGACCAGTCAACCGATCCTCAAAATGCCCAAAACCGCGTTTGCGGCCATTATTACAGTCAAAAGCCTCCCTTAGAACAAGAACGAGAACAAGCAACTTAAGTCCAAAACAAACTACCCCACCTCTCCATAATCAACCAAAACCAGCCAAAAAAAAAAAAAAAAACCCCTCCTTGGAATAGAATCGGACATGTTCCGAGCAACCCACCATATCCCCTCGCATTCCCCTTCTCCCCCTCTTCCTCTATTCTGATGAAAGATCATTTTCCATGGGAGACCCAAAAACAGCAAGTTCAAGCTTAGGCTCAGATGATAGTAATAATGCTCTCTTCACCACTCTCTGCAACTCAATCCAGGCTCTGGGTCGAGGGTTTGATGTCACATCTGATATTAGGCTGCTTTACTGTAAGGGGGCTCCTGGGTCTCGCCTTGTGCACCTCAATGAAGATCATACTAGGGATCTTGAGGTCTCTGATGGGGTTGTTTTACCGAGCGTCTCTGTGGACATTGAGTCCTCTACAGGGAAGAGCGGTAGGGAGACTGTATCTGTCCGCAGCTTCCAAAAGGTGGACCTTTCCCCCCCCCCCCCCCCCCTCTTTTTTCTTTGTATCTCAGGATTGTTTATGTTGATTCCTCTGAAATTTGTTGGATTCTGGTCATTTCTTGGGCTTATTTGTGATTTTCGTTTCTGTGTTTTGTTTATATTGTTTAGATAATGGTTTTGTTGTTCTTTTTCATTCACTGGATTTCAATTCTGATCGGCATTTTAGGCTTGGCTAGTGTTTCGCTTTGCTTCTCGTTGTAATTGTTTTGAAATCCCTAATCCTTCTGTTGTAGGCTGGTTGAAGTTGTCCAATTAAATGACTCCAAAAATTATTATTTGCTATAGCATCTTTAAGGGATTCAGATTTTACAAACATGTTATGGAGTAAACATGGAGAATAATACTATGTAATGTTCTTTCTGCAGAAAATCAGTGAGACCTCAAGCAATCTTTTGTCGTTGGTTTTGCTTGTGGTTTTTTTTTTTTTTTTTTTGGTTATGTAGCCCATTCCCTAATAGTTTTAAGTGTGCAGTCACTGCTTTTACTCCTATAAGCAATACATAAACATGTGGCTGCATAATCTTTTCACTAACCATTACTATTTTACAGAAAAAGAAAAAAGGTAACGATTGGAAATTTTGCTTGCCCATGTGGTGGCGGTTAGTTTTATTTTTTAAAGAGAAAGGATCATATATTAAGTCTTAACAGTCTAGGATTAGCCTAGCTGCTTGATAGATCCAGATAAGCAGCACACAGGAGTAGGTCTTGAGTTCGAATTGCACATATGTAGATTACTCCTCTGTGGGCTCTTCCTGTAATTTGCCAATTCAAGTGCTAGTCAGGGTTCCTTAGGCCCAGAGGTTGCTGTCCAAATTATGGATGCGGCCCTCTGTTATTAAAATAGAAGTATTAACTTTAAGTTGATATATTTTTTGGGATAAAAGAAGAATTTGATTAGATAGAGAAGGAAAAACTACAAACTGGGGCATAGCATATCCTCTAAAAGAGAAGGAAAATCACGAGAAGCAGCAATGAGATGACAACTCAATCAAGTAAGGGTAGCCCGCCAGTGGCTACTTTGATCAGACAAGGCACCCGTCTTCTGGCCCAAGAACTTGATATAAACACAACCCTATCCCACGCTTTCTCAAAGCCAAGATACCGTTCTGCGAAAATATGATTGTTCCTTTTGAGCCACTCTACCCATAAAATGGTAAAACTGCTTGCCACCTAGAGGCGCTTCACCCCCCTAAAACCGTACCGACCCAAAAGGCCTGATAAGATATAACAAGTACGTCAACCATGGTACCCAGTTACACCCAACTCTCACAACTGATGGTAAACAGCTGACTCCACAATAAATTTTAATTGCCTCATATAGCTAATAATAAATATTAATATCAATATATTTATTTCAATTCATTATTTATAGTGTGTTTCCTTAGATGCCTATAGTAATTAAGTATGTGCATATGCTCGGTGATGCAATACTTCCTGTCGTGCCTCTTGCATGCTTCCACGTGCAATTGGGCTGCGGTGAAGTGAAGGCCTGAGGCTTGATACACATTACTTGTTCAACTGACGCCCACAACCTAATAGCTTAAGCTTTTTGGTCAAATGCTCGCTGATCAATCTTGTTACCACTTATGCTATGTTTGGATCAAGAGGAAGGGAGGAGACAAGAATGGAGGGTACAGGCATTACCCTATTCTGGAAAAACTTTTCAATGTGGAGGGAAAGTGAATGAAGGGAATTCCTTTCACACCTATAAATGGTAAGAAATGTGCCCCTTCCAAATCAGAAGGGAAAGGAAGGGATGAGAATTCTACTTTTTACTATTATTTTTTGATACCAATTTGTTTTACCCCCCAAATTACTGAGTAATCTGAATGAGGGAAGGGGAAATAAATTATCCTTCTCTCCCTTTCCCTTCTTAACTTCCCCTCTCATCCCCTCGAGATCCAAAACACGGTTTTAAAAGCTTGTGCTATTTTCTTCTGCTTTTTACTGGTGATTGTTGCTTTATTGAAATTTAGTCTTAGTGCTGACTTCTTTTTTTAATGAAATACCTTTGTTGCATGATACGCCAGATGGCAGCATACTTCAATGAGAAGTCAGATATCTCAGGATGCATTCCGCTTGGAAGCTTTAATGCTATGTTCAACCTTACTGGATCATGGCAAGCCGATGCGGCAGCTACAAAATCCCTTGCAATGGTTGGATATATTATTCCTGTAATTCAAGTTAAATTAGCAAGAGTCAAGTTGGTTTTGCATGAGGAAATCAAGCGTGCTGTTCCTTACTCTTGGGATCCTACATCCTTGGCAAGGTAAACAATGTATGTTCGTAATTCGTCGCTGCTTTTCTGCCTTTCTTTTTCTTTCCCTGCACACGGAAATTCAGTTAGGGTTGATTCTATATATGGTAGGAATATAAAAGAAGATAACCACATGTCAGCATTTTTGTCGAATTGCAATGTTAGGATACATAATCACCCCATCTGAGGTTACATTTGCAAGGGGGGAGTTTTATAGCACGTGGATGTTGTGTCTTCTGTTACTCATGTCTTGTTTGATACGGTTTGATGAAATGGATTGGAAAGGTAGAAATAATTTTCCATTGGAATTGAATCATCCATTGTCATTGTCATTGTAGCTCAAGAAGAATGGGAATGAGCATCCTTTATGGGTTGGAATTTATGCTTTGGATCTTTTAGAGCTATGGTGATAATGACAATGACAATAGAATGGAAGCATTGCAATGATAATTACTTTTTCTCTTTAAAATTCATTCCAGTTCATTGTATTTTATTATTCGATTCCATCATACCAAATGCAGTCTTACCCTTGGACCCTGCAGAGTTGCCAAGGTAATCACTGTTTGTTCTTAATTCATTTCTCCTTCTCTTCCCTTCTTTCGCTACCTAATACATTACAAAAAATTTATGCATCAATGCAGTATGCGCTGTGAAACACAAGATAAACCCATTTTTCCCCTGAGTTTCTGAATTCACTAATCATGGGGAAGTACTTTGGATGTTATTGCTCATTAGAGTGATAAAACTAGTCAGTCAATATGACAATTTGAATTGTTTGCATTAAGTATTGCTGTGGGTTTGCATCCAATACGATTGGTCTATCATTTTGAATAATTTCACTGTGGAAGATTTCTGATTTCCAGTTCTCATGTTTTCTCTTTTTCAGCTTTATTGAAAATTATGGTACCCACGTTGTAACATCAGCAACCATTGGTGGAAGAGATGTCGTTTATATAAGGCAGCACCAATCATCTAGTTTGTCAATATCTGATATTGAAAGCTACGTGAAGGAAATTGGAGATCAGAGGTATCTAGAATTTAAAGGCCAGCCTAGTTCTGCCCCCCTAAGATACAAAGACAAGGTTAGTGTACTGTTGCGTTATTCAATCTTCTGTAAAACAGCTTGTTTTCCTAAAATATGCACATCTGAATAATAAAACTGGTCCAAGTCATCTCTGTCTGCACTGTCCTATAATTCATTTGATGCTTTATCCTCATCTCTAGAGATCGTTTAATATCATAGGTCACTAGTTTAATCGAGGGAAGATTTTTCTTTTCTGTTTTAATACCATTTCCTATTCTTGGGCTTATGTTCAAAACATTTAGTGGTTGAATTCCTACTGCAGGATGTTACGGTCATTTTTAGGAGGAGGGGAGGTGATGACCTGGAGCAAAGCCATGCAAAGTGGGCAGAAACAGTAAAATTATCTCCAGACGTAATTAATATGACATTTACCCCTATAGTATCTCTGCTGGAAGGAGTGCCTGGGCTGAAGCATTTGGCCCGTGCCATTGACTTATATTTGGAGTGTATGATCTCATTTACCATGTTATCTTTCTATTTCTTCAAACTGTGATTCTGATTCCTCAATTTATTTTTGTTATTGGTTAATTTTGCTCAGTGATCTCTATTAAAATCAGTGAAAATTGGCCAATAGACCATTATAATTGTGCCTCGCCTAGTAAATTGGCTCCCTCCATTCAACTCATATTAGATACCTGAAACTTTCAATATAATGCCAGTAGTCAGCCAGTATATGGCACAAGGGCTCTGCTCCATTTTCTATCTATTTCTGAAGCTGGATAAAGATTGCACAGTGCTTCCAATGTATGAGTTATATCTACGATAGTATGTGAGGTTAAGCCTAGGAAAATTTGAAGTTGACTCATATTTTTAACCCACGTATGCCTTCACTTCAAAGCATGCCTTCTTGTTTTAAAGACGCGAGTAATGCATCAAATAATTGATGCTATCCTTTAAACTCTTTTGTGCTCTATAAAGTTTGGGAAAATGTTATTAATAGAATCCAGGGAATACATCCTCTCCTGCTTCTGCCCCCAGCCCCCCGCTACTATCCAATCTAGTCTGGCTGGTTAAGGTTCTGATCTCTGAGAGATTAAGTTGGATTTTGAGGAATTGACCTGCAACACGTAGTTGTACTGAAAACATTTGACCTATGAATCGGGTAAGTGGGTGGTATTGACTTGAGGTTATGGCCCACTACATTAGACGTAAGCTAACAGGTGTAGAAGAGAACTGCAGTTTCACCTACTTTGTCTTAGATTCATTTTTTTGACTGGCAGAAATCTTAATAATCTTATCTGTTCTGTGGTCATCAGATCGTAGAACTTAACTTTTGAGCTTCTTGTTGGTTTTGGCCTTAGAAGAATCATATGAAGCTACAACGAAGACTTCAATTAGTTCATGAACAGAATCTGCAGAGCGATATACGAGATTGTGGCCTTCATGACTCTCGTGATGCTTGTTACATAATATGTTTAGTCCTTTTAAAGGTTTTATTTGTTGTTCTCTTAGCGTGTTAGTAATAGTATTGGCTGGCATTAATTCTTGCTTTTTTAAAATATATAAAATCATCGCTGACTATATGTTGTTTTTACCAGACAAGCCACCTATTGAGGATCTGCAATATTTCTTGGAGTTTCAAATTACGCACATCTGGGCACCAGAACAAAGTAATCTCCAAAGAAAGGAGCCTGTATGTCCATCCCTTCAGTTCAGCTTGATGGGTCCCAAGCTTTATGTCAGCCCAGATCAGGTATTCTTATTAGTTTAGCTGATTCTGTTTTAATGTCGTTAGAACAGAATTGTACAGACATGCGGTTTTGAGGTCCCAAGAAAGTTGTTTTCCTTGTTTGGCAAGTCAGCTGAGAGTGGTTGCTGGAGATTACTTATAATGTTTCTTGTCGTACAAGATGCTTACACTTTCTCTTGGCTGGATGCCTTGTTGCTTTACGACTCATTTAGTTTGAGGAATGGAATAGTTATTCCATGGAAATATAACATGAACCACGAGAGGAATAACATTTCGCAAAGCTATTCTGTCTACTCCCCTCATGTTCCATGAGAGTAGCCATTTCACTCATAGTCTGTGGGGATGTTATGCTTTACATGTTATATTTCTATCAAATAGCTATTTCATTCCCACTTTATTCCGTTCCCCTCAACGAAACAAGAGTGAGTGATTTAAGAGTACAGAATGTTTATCCTCTTTCTAAGTTGACCTTTGCCATGATACGCAGTTAACAGTTGGCCGAAAGCCAGTCACCGGCCTCAGACTCAGCTTAGAAGGCAGCAAACGCAACCGCCTCGCTATCCATTTGCAACATCTGGTCTCCCTGCCCAAAATCCTCCAACCCCACTGGGACCCGTACATGGCCATCGGCGCACCCAAGTGGCAAGGCCCTGAAGAGCAAGACAGCCGTTGGTTCGAGCCCATCAAGTGGAAGAATTTCTCTCACGTGAGCACCGCCCCGATAGATCACACCGAGACATGCATCGGGGACCTCTCTGGGGTCTACATTGTCACTGGGGCCCAACTCGGGGTCTGGGACTTTGGTGCCAAGAGCGTTCTCCACCTCAAACTTCTGTTCTCTAATGTACCCGGCTGTACAATAAGGCGGTCGGTGTGGGACCATAGTCCTTCCAGCAGTCTGACTATTCAGAGGGTCGATGGCGCTTCCTCGTCGAGCTCGGATGAAAAGCATTCGGCTTGTAAACTAGCAAAACTAGTGGATTCGACAGAAATGTCGAGAGGGGCACAAGACAGTCCGGGACACTGGTTGGTTACTGGGGCTAAGCTTGGGGTGGATAAAGGGAGGATTGTACTGCGCATCAAGTATTCTCTTCTTAACTATTGAAACGTGGAATCATTTGCAATTTTAGGTAGCTGTATCGACATGAAAGCTAGTCAAGCATTCTTTGCATAGGTGACTCAGTTCTTTCTGTTTCTTCTGTACATTATATTTATCCCTCTTCTTTGCCTTTCCTCCTCCCCTCTCTGGAAGTAGTAGCCAGCCTGATTATGAGTTGTTTTAGGGTTTTTTTTTTTTTTTTTTACTTCCGGACGTTGCTTTTTCATTTCTTTGTTATTTTATTTTATTGAAGAACAATGTGCTCTTGCTGAATAATGATGTATTCCTAGTAATATTTTGTTTCCGAATCCATTGGTTTTTTTGTTGCCTCTTATTTCACACTGTATGTCCCCTTGGGATCTCAACGGCTTTAACGGAGTGCTTGCCTCTTGCGAGTTTTACTATTCCTTTCTAACCGGCTGCATGCGTAATGGCTCTTCTATCGATGTAATTCGATATTGAAATACATTCGTATGTAAGAATGTCGCACCGATCTGGCAAATCTTATAATGCATGCTCAATGGCTCTTCTATCGGTGTAATTTGAGACCGAAATACACTTTGTCTCGTGCCATGCCTGAGCTATTGAAAGTATTGCAGTGTATAATCGAAGAGATGTAACATATGATCGTATATACTGTCTGAGGTTTCTGTAAGCTTTGCCAACGTGGAAACTGCCCCTTATCGGTCCATTGTCTTGTTTAGTGGTAGGTCCTGTTTGGTATTAAACCTCCCCAAAAGAGAGATGAGGGTGATCCCACCATCCCACGTAGTGGAGTAATTAGCAACGGTTTATTTTTAAAAGTGGTTTAGTGAAATTAAATGTGATGCAAAAAATTTAGACTTTATCGAAGCAGAATAAATCATCCAATAAAAAAGAACTCAAATCATGAAAAATGAATGAAAAATTATAATGAAAATCTCGTACATCCTTTCACTGAGAAAATGTTCGACTTTAATTTTATTTCCCACAAAATGAAAATTTTAAAGGGGAAAAAAAAAAAAAAAAAAAAGCTAGTCGTCCTCGCAGCATAAGCAAAACAAAAACTCGTTAATAGTAAAAGACAAATGGGAAGCAAGTAGACAAGTGTCCCTGAGACCCAACATCTGCCGCCCCAACTCAGCGGGTTCCGCCACCTGGATTTACACGTGGCAGCCTATGCTCTCGAGTGCACGTGGCGCCTGCTACGTGCACCTCCCCTCCCCTCTCCCTATAAACCCTCATCCACCCATCGAGAGAGCCCCCAGTAACCAGGAGAAACAAAGAGAGAGAGAGAGCTCCGGAAGCGACGGCGTCGTTCTGATCGGAGAAGAGACGGGGATGGCTTCGAGCGACCGGTCACCGGGTCCGATGCCGGGAGGCGGAGGCGGTGGAGGAGATGCGGAGCCGGCGGCGACGGCGGGGAAGGGGATGACGTTGGAGCAGCAGGTGCTGGACAAGGGAGCTCAGATGATGCAGGCTTTGAAGCCCGTGAAGCAGATGAAGCAGCACGTGTGCACCTTCGCTCTCTACGGGCACGACCTCGCTCGCCAGATCGAGACCCACCACTACGTCACTCGCCTCAACCAGGACTTCCTCCAGTGCGCCGTCTTCGACTCCGACGTCTCCCGGGCCCGCCTCATCGGTAATTACTCCCTACTTTAGGGTGGGTGGGTGGGTGGGTGATCAGGGTTCGGTTTGGTTCCTGTTGAGAGCCTCTTGCGTGCGATTTGTCCAAAAATTTAAAAGATCTCGGTTACAAACCTATAAACTGCACCGCCGCCACTCTCGATCACGGTTTGGGCGGTTCGGTTCGGTTTTTTACAAAACCATGAGAGTTTTGATGGGTGGCCCAAAAACCATGATCACCCAGATTCTCATATCCTGATCTCAAAAGCGTTTTTGATTAAAACGAGGTCATTTTGAAGCGTGGTGTTGTTTTTCTTTTGTTTGTAGGAGTGGAGTATATTGTGTCGGACCGCATATTTGAAGCTCTCCCACCGGAGGAACAGGAAGCTCTGGCACTCCCATGCTCATGAGGTTGTACAACTGGTTAATACAATTTCAATTGAATTGAAGGTTTTTTGTTTATTTATTTCGTATTGAGTCATCGTAACGAATGAAATGGACGGGTAATGTTTTATTGATGGACCGTTCAGATCAAATCAGGGCTCTGGGTGAACCCGAGGGTTCCAGAGATGATACAGAAATCAGAGCTCCAAGATCTGGCTCACTCTTACGGCAAATTCTGGTGCACTTGGCAAGTCGATAGAGGTAAAAAAAAAAAAAAGTCGATCAATGTCTTTACACATTCCCCCCCCCCCCCCCCCCCCCCCCAAGAGCTTCATCTATCAACACTCTTCTGCTAATTTTCTGGTGTGATTTGGGTCGAGTTCCACTGATGCAATTTTGGTGTTGCTAATTTTGTGAATGATATGATGATGATACATGAGAAGGTGATCGGCTGCCGCTGGGGCCGCCGGCATTGATGATGTCTCCTCAGGCGGATAGCGGCGGTGCGGTGAAGCCGGAGCTGGTTCAGCAGAGGGACGGGAAGTACAATATATCGACGGAGTCGATCAAGGCCTCGAGAACCGATATCGAGGGGCCGGAGGCAATCAACCCGCGGGCGGATCACTGGAAGCGGACGGGGAAGGGTTTCGCGATCGACGTTGAACCGACGGAGATGAAACTGAGGGTGCCCTTCCCCTGAATCAAACCCCAGTTTCTGGGGGGAGTGAAGTGTGTGGTGTTTCTTGTAGGTGCTGCTGGTGTTTGATGATGCTGCGTTGTTGCTTTTATTATTTCGTTTGATTTTGATGATTATTGTTTTGCTATAAATGAGGATTTATGTTATGATCCTCTAGAAATCAAAACTAAGTGAAAGTGCATACATTACTATTTCTTCAGTATTCTAACCAATGAGATCAAATCTTGTGGTTATAACATATATATATATATATATATATATATATATATATATATATATATATATATATGTATATATATATATACCTTTATTGTGCATTCTTTCTATTCTTTCTGTTCATGTAGCACTCTTATTTCTAAAATTCGGCAATGCTTCACAACTATAAACAAGCGAGGAGTAGGGTTTGAAGCTCCCATAGTGACCTTACATCCTTCCTAGAAGGTGACTTCTTTCTCTTTCGAACTTGGGATTTTGAGAAAATAAAGAAAATGGGGTTTTGAGAAGCTCTATTGAAAATATGAACATACACATACACGTCTTAAAGTTAGTTCTTGGACAAGGGTGTGTATGAAAATCGAAAAATCAAAAAATCAAAAGATCGATTATAACTCGACCCAACTAAGTCACAAAATCATAAAATTAATTTATAATAAGTCACAAGACCATAAAATCAATTTATAATAAGTCATAAAATCACAAAATCAAAAGATCGATTAAATTTTTTATATTAGGGTAGGTTGGGGCGGTCTTGGGGATAGGAAATATTTTAAACTGATTTTTTGTTAACTCAACTCACCTTTTTATCTTATTTTCCGGTATAATTTTGGGGATGCCTTCTTGGATAAATTTTTTTTGAATTCAATTGCTACCTTATACATATTTGCAAGCATATTTTTACATTTTAACCCACACGGTTAAAGGGGAATAATAAAATGACTTAATCAAACTGATCCCGCCCACCTTATTTAATAGGGTGGGTGGCTTTAATAGGGTGAAAAATATTCAAAACTAGTTCAACCCTATCCAAAACTAGTTCAACCCTTACACCCTGCCTTTTAGGACCCATCAAAACTGACTTGCACTCCCAACTTACTTTCATTTATGGTACTCAATGAATCGAGGGACTTTTTTTTTTCTTTTTATTAATGTGGATATCAAATGGAATTTTTTTATAAAAAAAAATTAATGATGCTGTTTTGATTCCTAATAATATTCTCTCATGTGCCAACGATTGAATGACTATTCTAAATTGGATAAGCGTAAAAATAACTACTTGAACTTTAAAATTAACAATATGAAGGTTATCCCGTAAAACTAGAGGAGGAAATAAGTGACTAACAAACCAATTAGTTCTCGCTAACTGCATCTACGTACTTATTCCTAAGTAATCGTTGTCGTTCATTGGATTCCGTAATAACTACTTTGTTAGGATTAGGGAATTGTTGCGATTCTTTCTGAATTGCCTGGATTCTTCCGATCGAAGTTATTGTGAGACACGTCATTTATCCGATTAAAAAAAATGAGTAATAATCCTAATTTAAAATTTAAAAAAATCTATCCACTTCTCCATTAAACAGGCTATAGTACCAAACTCAGATTAAGCTGAGCTGTTAGAAAAAGCTAATAATTTTCCTGTGTTGTCATTACGAAATTGTCTCCAAATAGACACAAAACTGTACATTTTAATATTAAAAATAAAATAAAAAATCTAATTTCGGCAAAATTTACCCGTTTTTATCTTATCAATTTACTAAACCACAGAGAGATAACGACACAAACGTTCGATCAACGTCCAGCCTCGGTTCCGAACCTCCCGTCACGACCGTTGCTCCGAACCAAAGTTTAAATTCCCCGAACCAACCCCTTTTTCATCCCACCACTCTCATTTCCAATTTCAAACTAACACCGCTCCGATTCCCCCCTCTCTCTCTCTCTGAGAATTCCAGAAATGGTCTCCAAGATCACCAAGAAAATCCCTCTCAGATCAGTCAAGGAGTGCCGGAGCCGCCGCAGGAAGAAGTCTCCAACCAAGAAAAGCAATGTCGCCACCGTCTTCAGTCGCCTCCATCAACGAATCGCTCTTCAAGATCTTCTCCAAACTCGCTCAAATCGGAACCGGCGCCACCCTGAAACCCCGGAAATCGGCCTACCAAGTCCTCTCGAAACTCTCCGATGAGGCCACCACCGCGACCACCCTCCGCCGGACTCTGGATTTCGGCGGCGGACACCGCCTCCCACCGCTGGCGTCGCCGGAGAAACGAACGATCGTCCTCGACCTCGATGAGACCCTGGTCCACTCGACGTCGGACCCGCCGCCGGCGAATTTCGACTTCATCGTCCAACCGACGATCGAAAACGAGGTTGTGAACTTCTACGTGCAGAAGCGGCCCGGCGTCGACGAGCTTCTGGCGGCGATTGCCGGGAAGTTCGAGGTGGTGGTGTTCACCGCCGGGATCGCGGAGTACGCCTCGCTCGTGCTCGACCGGCTCGATCGCACAGCGGCGATCTCCCACCGCCTCTATCGCGACTCGTGCAAGCAGGTGGAGGGGAGGTTCGTGAAGGATCTCGCCTCGTTGGGGCGGGACCTGGGGCGCGTCGCCATCGTCGACGACAACCCGAACGCCTACGCGCTCCAGCCGGAGAATGCGATTCCGGTGAACCCCTTCACCGGCGATCGTGGAGACCGGGGAGCTCTGGCGACTGAGGGAGTTTTTGGACGGCGTGGATTGCTTTGATGATATGAAGGATGCGGTGAAGCGTTACCAATCGATCGGCAATGGGAAGGTGGGGTTGTAGTAGTGTTTTTACACCTGCTTGTACTGAATAAAAATGACTGGAATTTTTATTTCACTGAAAAAAATTCCAATTATTGCTAGTCATTGTGTTCGGCTCGCGCATCGGTTGTATGTCTGACCGATCGAAAACGAACCTGTACTCGGAGATGTTTTTCAAAAAAAATAAAAATCAAAATGCTGTCTAAACAAATATTATTAGAATTCTCATGCGATATTTTTCTTGAAATGTATCGTCCATCATGTTAAAAAGAAAAGCTCCCTCTTCTCAAATATTGGTGAATAATTTAAGCATTGAAGTCTGAAACACTGCTGCTGCGGGTGAATGATCTTCAACAAAATCTGCGCGAGGCTAGAAGGGTAACGGAAACCTCGAAACAGAAAAAACTTACATGAGACGATGGCGTACCACACTATTTGTGTCATGGGCCGATCATAAACTTGACATTTCAATAGGAAAATGGGATGAGCCTCGTGCTCCCGTAAAAATTGCTAAAAAGGTACGATTAGTAATTTGATCGTGCGACAAATGGTGTGGTGCCACCGTCCATGCAAGCGTTTCTCCATCCATACCTGTGAATGGGAAGGGGACTCTCCTCAGCTTCCCAATTCACGTATAATTACATCATCTCTTTCCTATACACCATTCGACAGCACACATTCCAAATCTCAAATACATCATATCCTGCGGGAATTCAATCCCTGCAAAAAAAAAATCCAGTGATATCTTTGCATTCAAGGTAAGGAATCGCCACTCCTTTCGGGCGATCGATGACCCGAGTAACACACTAATAACCTGTTGTACTCACCCAGAATATAGGGTTCTGTTGTCTGTAGATTAGACAAAAGGGGAGAAGGGGATTCTATCGCAAACTATAGAAGCCATAATCCTCCTATACAACTAGTTGGCGACCTCAACTGCAGTGGAAATAGCACGTGTCGTAATATCAGAAGCCATAGATTTGAGATATGGCTGAGGATGCGTACAAAATGGCAGAGGGAAGGAACGATACTGGAAGATCAGAAGAGAACAGCACAAAGAATATGCACCAACCAACACAAACATGAAAATATATGCATTAGCACAGCCATTCCCTTCACTCCAGAACATTGTTATGTGATAAAAAAGTTAAATAATCCAAAACTTCGAGGCATAAAACCATTTAAGAAATAAAAGAGACTATTACTTGGTTAAATTGCACAATGTAATGAGAATGGATTAAATATAGTAGTAGCTTTGAAGATGTTTTATACATCGGTAGAATCTGCAGTACATTATGATAGTCCTATTATTGAATAAGCCAATAAACAGCAGCAACGACAAGCCAACTGAACCATGAAATGGACGCTTGTACCATGATTCCAGTAGAATCAATAACACAGAAGGATCTAAATAAGCTCTGGGAGGCCCAAGAGCATCAGTCCGTACCATACTGATGCTTTCAATCAGCGAATCAAATTACTCACTTTGTGCACATTTTCCCGCTTTCTTTTCACCCTCTCAACTTTGTATATTCACAACAATATTTGGATCAATCTTTTACTATGATGTATTACGTCCTGCCATCAAACTCGCTAATTATCTATTTAATGCATTTCTAATGTCATCTAACAACTTCATTAGTTTGAGTCTAATCTTCGAGTTTCATTATGTTTGTTCACAAATGCAGGAGTGCTCAGATCAAGAAAAGTACAGTTTTCTCAATCCTTAAGAGCGTAATATATCAGAACAAGAAGCAACTTGAAGCTACGTGAGCTTGGAGGGCATAAATTGTGCATCTAATGCCTGTGTCAATGGCAATTAAGGATATTTTTCCATATAAAGCGAAGATATAAAGAACAAATAGTTCAAGAGTAAATTAAATTAATTACAATGTTAACATCTACTACACAGCAAACAGATCGGGTCCCCAATTTAGTACTAAACCCGATAACAGAAACATCCAAGCTAGATCAGATACGACTTTAACCATCTTATCGTCTCCCATTCCAAAATCATAGCACTAATGTCAGAACCAGCATGACCATCCAAGAAGCATGTTCTTATTAATTTGCTCTAATGCACGCCATGCAGACAGAATCTAGGGTTATTTCCATTAAAAAGCACCAATTTCATTGAAGTCATTAGAAACATCTTTTTCGAGTTTTTCTCATCTTCCCACCTCAATGCAAATACTTGATGCTGGTCAAGGATTCAAATCCTTGCGGCCGCTAGGTTTGGCGTTTGGATTTACCAACCAAAAAAGTGAAAAGGATAATACAAGCCATATCAGTACTAGGGTTCACCAAAAGCTAGACGTGTGTGTAGAATATGATGAAGAAAGAATTGAACAACAGAACACTTGATCTATCACAAATAAGAACTCGAAATTACAAAACCATCTCCAGAGTAATTAACCATTTCATACAACACCAACTACAAACCGCAAAGCCATTTTTCCTGCCAATCTAACAAACAGGCCTAATCTCAGTCCAACCGGCGTTATCCAGATTAAAGGGAGCTCAGGTTAAGGTCTAGAGTTCAAACCATTGTAGCTACTAGGGTTGGCATGTACATTTACCAACCCAAAATCAAAAAGAATAATACAAGTCATTTCAGTATAACGTACAACGAGCAAAGCGGAAGGAATTGCACAACAGAACGCATAATCCACCCCATATGACAGCTCAGAACAACAAAACTCTCTTCAAAATGATTAACCATTTCATACAACACCAACTACAGAATGCAACCCAATTTGTCTTGTCAATCGAAGGGCCGAGGCCAATCTCAGCCCTAATCAGCACTATCCAAATCAACACAGTAGAGAGAGAGAGTAGAGGGAGTTCAGGGGCAAGTAAAGACCTGATGAGGGAGCCTCCAAGCTTCGGACCTGGAGAAGCAGGTGTCATCGAGGACATCACTTCGGCACCATTTGCATTTCGAGCTCCGCAAGCACTGCGATTTCGACGCGACGTCGCCGCAGTTGGGGATCTGGGTGTCCCTATCAACGCCCAGTAAGCTCCGGGCAGAGCCTTGAGAGATCAGTTCATCCTGGCCATGGGAGGATCGACGCAGAGTGGCGAGAACAAGGATGAGAAGAAGAACTTGGACCCTGAATCCCTGTTCCATGTTAGAAGGCTCAATGATTCGGGCTTGCAGATGAGTGTGTCCCGTTATGCGAGCGTTTTCAGTAGCTCAATCACTCCTCAGAGCTCCCGTGTTTGCTCGTCGTTCGATTTTCAGTATGAACGAGCGAGGAAGACTGAGAGAGAACATAGTAAAGCACTGAAAGCCGAGGACTCAGGCGATTGCCTGAATGGATCCCTATTTATATTTTTGAATTTGAGCCTTAAATGGATCATTTTCCTTTTAAATTTTACAATTTAATCGCTTCCAACTTTTTATTTGGTTTACCATCCAAAGGAAAAAAAAAGAAAAAAAAGAAAGGGAATTTGTATAAAAATGTTTTTTGGGATTAAAATGTTAAGAAGTCTACAGACATATATCATAAATTATGGGTAAAAATAACTTTTGTATTTGTCTATTTCTCGTCAAATTACCCGATTAATCTAGTTTGAAGATGAGAATGAAATGCTTCTGAAAGTTCTTGTCTAATTTTTTTTTTCGCTCCATCTCATATCAAACTTGGCTTCACCACTGATGCTAGCAAAAAAATGTAAAAGTGTTGGACAATGAGTTTAATGTGTCACGCTCAAAAAATTCTATTTCTCAAATACTTTTTATCTTCTCAACTTTTCCTATATTTAATGATTTATTATTTTATACTGACAGGATAATTCAAGAGCTCGAGACGTAATGAAAAATAAAAGAGAGGAATTTCCTTAAAATAAGTGAGACCTTGTCAACATAATTTTAATTCCATGATATCTTTCGAAAAATGATTCTAATTAGGGGGGTGTCCTACAATTATTTTTTATTTATTTTAGTGATTCAGACAATCGCATAACATGAACTACGCCAATCTAAATCGATCAGAATTTAATTGGACTAATCTGACCTGTTAAATTAGCCTTTAGATACGGATAACGGGAATCGAACCCACCCTAGAGCGTGTCTTTTAATTTTCACAAGAACAAACGGAAAAAGTACACGGAACAGGCAGCGCTCTGAAGGTTTCGCCCTTCTTCCCCGCGAACCCCCTCGCAGCACTCTCTCTCTCTCTCTCTTCTCTCTCCTGGCTTGATCTATCTTTTGATCCATTGAGTGGTTTGAATGCCCTTGTCGCTTATACTTGTTCTCTTTCAAATCTATGCTCACATCCTTCATGCTGAACGAACCGCTTGCGATCGTCCATAGAAGAGAAGAATCCTTTGGAATCTTGGGTTTCGGCCGCTGAACGGACATTCCGATTCTGATCCGGGAAAATTCTCTGTACTCGTGAGGTTTGATTTTTTATTTTTTTTTCCCCGCTGTTTCGTGTGATTGGTTTGATCTGATTTCTTACTATTGATTCGGATACGAATGCTTACTGGGGTTCTCTTTTCCTGTTTTGATGTTCTAAGTATTTATGATTTAGCTATATCCCATATCACATTCCTCCTTGTAATTTTCGTTTCCTTTTTTATTAGTTTAGAAATGGTATAAGAAGTTTATCCTTGAGGACCCTTTTTCAAGTGATATCTGTGTAGTGATTTTAAAGGGAGGATCTTGCCATGGGACTCACTAAAACTGAAGTGAACTTGAGAAGGCTGCTTGAGGCTGCACCTAAGCAGCAAAATCAGGCAAAGCTTATCCATTATGTTTCCACTTTAAGAGAACAATTGGAACAATTAAGTGAAGAGAGAACTCCTGAAGGTTTACCTAGACTCTCAAAATCTGTTCTGAATGATTACTCGGAAAAGATCGAATCTGTTGCGGCCAAATTAGCTGCTGCTTCTCCTTCTGTACACTCTGAAGTGCAAGAATCAGGAAAATCATTTCTGGAGGATTCTACCAAAGAAACCCTTAAAGTAGAAGAGGGATCCCATAGCCCCTCGTCTCCAGGATTGAGGAGAAGGCATGTGCTGGCTTTTAATGTTGAAGATAGAACTCGAGACGCCACCGCTGCAGATGATCACAAGCCTGTGAAACTGGATGCTGCTGCACAGGTTCACATTGAAAAGCACCGAAAGCTTCAAGATGATCTGACAGATGAAATGGTTGGGTTGGCACAGCAACTCAAAGAGAGTAGTTTGTCGATGAGCCAGAGTTTGAAAAATACGGAAAAGATACTTGATTCGACAGAAAAGGCAGTTGAGCATAGCTTGGCAAGCACTGATCATGCCAATGTACGAGCACTGGCAATATCATCAGAAAGTTTTAAGACGACTTGCTTCACATGGCTTCTGTTTTTCGTAATGACATGTATCTTCATCATGGTCGTATTGCTTATTCGGATCACATGATGTGCATCTTGAATACCTGAGACAGTTTCTTTCTCATTTCTTTGATGATGTCGAAAAACAATAGTAATAATAACTCAGTTCTTGAATGTTTTCTCCGATCTATCTCACTTGCAGCTATATTTTTTGTACTGTTATATTGTTATGAGTTTAACTCTCTCTGCTGTGCTCTCCTAATATTGATTTCTAAATTTAATATAATGGACTTTATAATTTTATTGGTTTTCAAGAGTGGATAGGATCAGTTACAATACTATGTGCACTGAGGACAGGAATATTGTGGCATTCTACAAAGATGATAGACATGTTGATTTGCCTGCTACTGCTTGTTCTGTACATCAAGAAATGTCTAAACCTGGGAATGCAATGATGGATCACCTCAAGAACCAATGTGGGAAGCCATAGCGAGAGACAATCAAATATTGGCAATGCTAAAAATGAATGTTGGATTTATGATGGTAAGTATTTCTATTATGAAAACCTACTAGCTGAAGAAAAGGGACTGTGAATGCCTCAACCATTCTAGAAAGGGAGCTTGGAAAGTGAATGTAGGGTTTATGCTTGGGGCTATTTTCTTGGTTGGGACCCAGTGCATTGGTGAAAATAATAAGCTGAAGATTTGGTCTGCGGTGATTGAAATGTTACTTGTTAGCCCACGGAAAAGTTGGTGCTTTGGCACCAGGTGATATCCATTGCTTCAAACCTCTGTGTCTCTTCACCAATCTACTCGAGCAAGCCTGGAAAGAGGTGTTCAAACTCTCACAGAGGCCAAGTCTGAAAGCATACGGGAATTATTGAATTAGAACCCCTTCAACTGTTGTAGCAGTGCTGCTTCTGCTTGCATGCTGTGTGGTGTGCAGCTTTATCCAATCATGTGTTCTGGGCACTATTGCTTTTTTTTTTTTTTTTCTTTGGAGAAATATTTTGCCGTGAGTGCTCTAAACTAAGAAACTTATTGCCTGTGGATTTTAGCATGGCAGATACAGAACAGGATTGTGATGTGTGTTGCATATGGCTTGAATGTGTTCAGTCATTCCTGGTAGACCATGTAAGTTTCGCTGCTCAATTTTGAACCTGTGATCTGACAAATCTTATTGCTTTGAGATCATGGGTGCTTTTCATGTGGGGGATAGTCCAAGGAACATGAGTTATACAAGGCTTTTCTCGTTGATATATTTGGTCTGATTTTTGAAGTTATTTTTCATCAAATTCGATGTTCAAACCTCAGTAACCATTCAAAAATAAGTATCTGTGTCACTTGAGGTGAGGCTTCTTCTTTGTCATCAAATTTGTGCTTGAATTTTACAGCTGTAGAGCTTTTAACTGTCAAAAATAGAGGTCTATAAATTATTTGACTGTGCTTCTCATGGAAGTAAGTTGATGTGGGATGGCTACATGTTGCTCGCAGAGAATATGGCTTATGGTTTCCACCTCCCATTATATCTTGTTTTGGCGTCGACTGGTCGGGAGCCCAGGTGTTGCTTTGGATTCTTACAAATTTTTGCTTCTGTCAAGTAAGTCTTCCTCTTCAAAGTTTATGACCTGTAGTAGGGATTGCACGATGGATGTAAACTAGTAAAGCATGCGACGTTTCGAATTCTACGCGGGTGTAAATCTTCGATAAAAATCGCGAATTTTTGCCGTCCAGCTTTTGCATCAAGAGGAGAGTAATTTGATGAAAACAGGAAAGTTTTGTAGTCCGAGTTTTACATCTGTTTAGCTATGACATGTCTTTGAAGTATTTACAACTCCTAAATTTGATTAAACATCCCTTTCTCGATCCTGTAATCATTCGCAGGGTGATGATATTTTTCAGTTAAAAGAAATTACTAGTGTTCAAGGTTCTCATAAAGCTTCAGGTGCTGCTTTGCGTTCTACTGAGGTGGTTCTACTGAGGCGATGATTATATCATATTCCTGGAGCTTTGGCCTGAGACCTCATGTAGTTCAATTTCTTCTTGCTTTTCATGTTCTTCTTGCTCAAATGTTTTTCATCAAATCAATAATTACCTGCATTCTATGTATGATGAGGATTGATAATGTAAATACAAGAGATGAAAAATACGTAGCCTGTAAGTTTTTAACCGCCCCACAACAAAAAGTCCAGTGTCATTGGTCAAAAAACACTCTTTTTATTTATTTTTTATTTCTGTGTTGCTGATGGGCTTTCCTTTCATGTCCTTGCTGTTCTCCACTATTGTTTATGAAGAAGTTATTGGTAAAATTTGGTGCATCATCTTTATATGAGAGGTAGGTATCTAGGGTACTAGTTAGAAATGTTCATAAAATAATTTCTTGTTAGACACAACTTTAGTGCCAGCTATAGGAGGATCTTTATTTTTTACTGTTAAAATTTGGTGCATGTTTCCCATGCAATGCCTATACAGCACAATGGTCTCCGGTTGAACATCAACATTTTGTCCTGGCGAAGCATTTTTGCTAGGCTTGCTTTGTGAAAGAGCTTAATGAATGTGAAATATAATGAATTTCGAACCGCTGATGAAGACAGAATGTAGCCTACAAAGTCCCAAATGGTGTTCACATTCTTTTTTCTTTTTTTTTTTCATTTATTCCTGCCTTACCTTTTAGGGTTCATCTAAGAGCCGGGTGTGGTCAGCCTTACAAGTTCTTGAAAAGGGACATACCTCTCAGGGTAGCACCTCCGCTAAAAGAGCCTTTCTTCCAAAATTAGACGGTACCCATACATTAGAGGAACCATGAGAATCGTCTGACCATCAAATTGAAAATAATAATTATAATAAAGGCAACAATCAACCCTAGCAGCCACACTGTCCTGTTGCATCCATCCACTCTCATATCTAAAATTATTTCAACATCTCTCTTCACTCAAATCCTAAAATATTAGAAGATAACATCGAACGAATGAAGCACAAAAAACTTGACATACATAACCTTTCAATCACTACAACAATCACACGCGCAATCAAATTTGTGGGTCAGTGGTATGGCGAGAACTTCTTTTTCCCTTGGGAGAAAAATAAAGGAAATTAGAAGAAAGAACAAATAAGAACAAAGCAGAAAACCACCAGCACAAGCTATTCGTAATTCAATTCTTCGGCCTGCCTGCTTCTCTTTTCATCTTCCGAGGGGAGAGCAGCAGCTGCAATGTCGCTGATATTTTGTTTTCTAGGTCATTGGCATGACAACCCAAACACCCTAAAGTCAAAACCATCATCATGGTTTGGTTTCACCCTTTCTAAGTTTTTTCACAAAGTGAACACCGTGTCCGCATTGACCGGGTTCACCCTCTATTCCCACATTTCTAGCTGCAAGGCCGAAACAGACCATTAGTTAGCAAAACCAAAACACAAGAATTTGTAAGGCATGTCTTGTCAATTTTGGAACAAATTTAGACAGCCTCACCTTGGTCTAGAGATCCCAAGCGTTAGCTCAAGATCATCAGAACCGCACTCCTCGTGAATCCTCTCCCCCTCCCAAGCCTTCACCAACCCTGTCGTATTACTCCCAAATGCAAACTCAGCTGCAATCCCATCCGACATTGGAACATCTGCTGTCTGATCAGACCCTGCTGCAATGGCCGGAGAGCATGTCCCGCTCTGCCCAGGAGTCAACATCGCAGACGGGGTGCATGTCCCGCTTTGCCCAGGAGTCCACATTCGAGACCCCCCACCCACAAAAGCATCATCTCTAACCCCAAATGGATTTTCCGGGACAAGGGTGAATGTGGGCGAGGATGAACCACCTTGAGGAACTTGAATGCTTGATGGCCAACCAGAATCCGGTGGGGTTTGGCATTCAGGGCTTGGAGGAGTGGAAGAGTGTGGAAATGAGTAATGACGGGTTGGATCATCCCAGTCATTCTTGAATCGAGGAGTTCGAGCGGTTGGGGAGCTCAGAGGAGGGGTGACTGGAGCGCTTACTGAACCGTTGCGAATGAATAGGTGATGGGGAAAATTGGATAAGGAGGAGGATGAACCAGAAGAAAGGTTTTTCAGCCATGGGATGAGGGAATTGGCATCAGCATTTGAATTAGCATTAGCAGCATAATGGGATGAGACTGGGCTTGCGAAGGGAGGACTTGGGTTGTAGGATACACAAGGACTTGGGTGATACGACGAACAGGGGCTCACTGATGCCGAACCACCAATTATTTCCATGTGTTCCACAGGTTTGCAGCCCTGCAAAGGAAAAAAAATAAAGAAATAAAGGATGATGCAGTGAGCTACTCTATATTTCATGCATAACTTGGAATAGCACCTTCACATTTTGAAACCAGTAAAAATAATAAAACAAAATTATAAAATATATATATAAAAAAAAAAAAAAAAAACTAAACTGAACAAAATTCAGTTGGACGGATTGATCCAACATATAAATTCAACCCACACCCTTGGTATGTTGTCAAGTGGCTTTACAAGCTAAGCTACATCGCACCCACAATTAGCAGATCACGATTGTCTAGCGCCAGAGCTTGGTTTTATTTCCTGATTGCACATCTTACTATGAACTCATTCAATATATCACCAAGCAACACATCCCTCACTACAAGAATGAGCTAATGTAGAGGATGTTTGGGGGAACTTGTTTTCCATCAAAGTAGCTTATTTTAACTAATTATAAGTCATGCATGTGTTTGGCAAGTCATGTCATATTACTTTTCAAAAAATTAAGCTCCTCTTTTTATTTAAAACCATAAACTCCCATAAATAACTTTTACCCATAAACACTTTACAATACTAGTTTAACCAAGTAAAAGACCACCACGCCCCCAAAATAACTAAATAATTCTCACCCATGTCCAACTTATTAATTTAATAATATTTTTATTTATTAACTTGATTTAGACAAAAGAGATTTTTAATTTTTAATTTTTTAAAATTTTCATAATTTATCTTATAAACACATTTTCTAGTTATTTTGTAAAAAAACTACTACTCAAATCACAATCATTCGAAATAGTTTATTAAGTGCCATTTTTAGTCATTTAATAGTCAATAATTGAATTCAGTTGCTTTCTGCCAAATGATTTAGCTCATATAATCACTTATTTTAAATATTTCAGCATTTTTATCCAAACACTAAACAACTTCCAAAATTACTAATTTCAACCATTTAAAAAAAGAGCTTATGATTTAAAACTTAGAAAATGTCTAAAATACCCCAGACGGGCTCCTACTCATTCGAGTAAAACAAACCATAAAATTGTTGCACAAGCACCGATGAGGTATATGTACAAAAGACTAAACCAGTATTGAATTCTAAGAGCCAATTGAGGGATTAAAACACATTTTAAATCAAGTTGCGGGCAAATTAGGTCAATTCTTCTGTTCAACCAAAATGAACGCCAGAAATCTGATTAGTAGAGTCTACTCTCAACCATAAACAACATTTCGAGATTTAAAACTTTCAGCAAGTCCGATTAGTGGAAAGACATTACACTTAATTCATGACGCTACTTGGTAAACAGCCCCCACTCTGTCCAGACGAGCCATAAAGCCTTACGCTAAGCCTAAACCCATGTTTAAACATCAGTATGGGCTTTCAATAGGATGGCTATATAAAAGCCTACGCTCGTCTGAACACAAACAGGGGCTTTCGATGTGATTCAAGGGACAACTCTATTTGTTTCTTTCTTAGCTGGGTTTTGCTCTGCGAGGAGGTTACCCATTCGGGGCAACCTAAACTCTAGCGCATGAAGTGTTTGGGAAGGAGTCCTTAGCTCCAAATTCTATGTGCAAATGCCACTTAATACAATCACAACTAGAAGTCAACTGTAAACTGACAACCAAACACAGGCCGAACACGAATTTGAATTCCTCTCCGTGGGCTTGACAATCTATACCCAAATTCCCTCAGACCAACCTATAGCTCTGCCAAACTCTAGCTTAGTGGCAGTATTGTAATTACAAGCAGCAATAAGTTTGAATGAATACAAGTCAAAATAGCCAAGACACGGCATCTCCCAACATCCCACCTGAAATTGAGGTCCTCGCACGCCTCATTGCCTAACAAAACAAATCAACAAAAAGGGAATCCAAGATTGTGTATTTTCTCCAATCTTTATATTAAACTAAACCAATATATGTCATTCATTCACTTATATAAGAACACTGTATTTAGCAAGGCCTCGGCCCACACCCGCACGCTAACTTGCTAAAGTTGGGACATGTATCATTCCACAATTCTGTCCACCCCTCTTAAGAAGGGGAAAAAAAGCTCTCATTATGGGTTCAGTGGTCCTTGAGACCAAGTGACTGTAAAATGACCAAAATACAAGGGAATGAAGGAAGCGTAGCCAAGACATGTCCATCCTTCGCACTTAAGGAGCGAGCAATGCATTCGTCAAGTAATACTAAATGATCACACAAATTTTGCTACACAAATTTCATTAGGCGGTAGACGTTTTAGGCGGAGGCTAATGGTAATACCCTGAAGTTGAAATATGCCGAAAGGGGAAAGACGAAAAAAAAAAAGCGAGAAAACTTAAAGAAGGATCAAGCAGAGAGGAAGTTAGATCCAAGGGAAATGGACGGTCTTAACTTTAAATGCCAAAACTAACCCTGTAAAGTCAGGCCCGCTTAAGGTCAGGGGACTATGATATGTGGTGATCTAAAGGGTATTTCTGTCTTATCAGAATTTTCTCCTGCGATCTCCAGGTTGGTGCGTCCGTCGTGCGTTAGCAGAGAATCTTAGAGCTTTGTGTTTCGTGCTTTCGGGGGGGGGAAAAAAAAGGAAAAGAGAATGAAAACGAAAAAGAAATTGAAGCTGATCCGACGGCGATGGCGTCATCCGGCACTGCGGGTTAGGTCAACCATTCAATCTGAGCCGTCGATCAGTACTAGCAAGAATTTCAAAGAACGGACGAACTTTGATTTCTCTACAGAGCCTGAGGGTTCGTACGACCGGGCGCCATATGCGCAGGGCGCATATTAGCAGCAACCGAGGGCGCTAGATCGGAGGCTCGAATTTCTGTTCTACCCAACATTTGTAAGCATTTAAAAACCAAAAGCAAAATAAAAGAGGAAATTAGACATTCAAAGAATTCAAAATCAGTTCCAGATCTGAAGATCACAACTCAGAACTCAGGAAAAAAAAATAAGAAGAAGAAGAAGAAGAGTCCCAGATCCGACGATCGTCGTTTCTACTTGCAAGCACATAAATGCTAGAATTTCCCGGAAAGAGAAGAGAGAGAGTTGGGGATCATGTTCTGTTACCTTCCTGTAAGTGGTTCCGTCATCTTCCACGGTCCAGCCAGCTTCCTTACAGAGAGCTTTCAAGACCTCGTTGTTATCGCAGTGCTTCGGGAGCTTGTAGTTTCCGTACATCCTCAATCCGCTGTATATTTTCGCCGCGATGGCTCGCCGTCTTCTCTCCCTCCTCTTGTTGTTCTCCCTCTCCTTCCATGTCGGAAGCCTCGTCCCTGTCATCCCCCCCTCCCCCTCTCTCTTCCACCTTCAGAAGCTCGACTTCGCTCAGTCAGGGGATCGACACACAGAGATCGAGCACTTTCTCGAGGAAATTACCAGTTTTCGCGAGAATCGCTCAGGGAGAATTGGGTCAGTGATCTGATGGAACGATTAGGGTGGTTTAGGGAAGAGAAAACTAAATAGAGTTTGTAATTGACAGTTACCCTTGTTTTCAGAGTTTATTACGGGAGATCCACTTTACGCGGGATCCGGTGTCAGGAAGCGGAAACGAGTAGAACGTTGTCGTTTTATGCCTGCCGCGGCCTTGTTGTGAGGGCATTAGAGGGAATTCGTGAATATATTAAGAAATGAAACCATTATTACCGGTCCTCTTAACTACGTAGCAGGGGAAGCTTCCTCCAGTAAACAATAGAGTAAACCCAGATTAGTAAAATTAAAATGAAAAAGAAATCCTAATCCAGCATTAATAAGTACTTCAGTTATTTATGTATATAGTCCATGAGTATACTAGCTACTTTTTTAAGGACACGCCTTTTGAATTTACCTTTTGAACACAAGAATAGTCCATCCGAAGTGAAAGGAGAGGAGTCCTCGATTTGTCGATGAAAGCTTCCAGTTACAATTGCCATTGGATCGCACAAGAATGATCAATCTCAGGTAAAAGGAAAGGAGTATCTATTCTCAATTTATTGGATGAAATCTCGGATCACAGGACACAAGAATGATCAACTCGAAGTGAAAAAAGAAGAAAAAGAATGAGCGATCCTAATTGAAAGGAACCTGAATGAGTTTCTAGGGTTTCTGTCCCGAGAAACAACCCCAAGCACTATACATACAAATCCCAAAACTTTCTCAAATCGTAACAGCTAGATCCAGATATGGCTTTGATCTAAGAACTCATCTAGCTATGATTTGTCGTGCATGCGTCAGCTTTGCAAAGCCCAATTTGAGAATTCAAAACTACAAAATAATTTTAAAATTGTTCATTTCCCAGCTGGCTTTTCTTTTTTCTTTCTAACTTACTACTTAACGCTGAAAATGCTTCTCAAATAATTTTTTCTTAATCAAAGTTAATTCAGTCATATAATAATCTATTACCTAAAATATGAGGCCTTAATTTATAGTTTTATCAAACAATCCCTCAATGCAAACTAAAATTATTTTGGGACTAATTGAAGTGCAAGGTCAGTTAGGCCTAGTTCTTTCTTGATCTACTGGTCCTAGTCCAGTTGAGATTTTCATCTTGGGTTTGTTCAACTACCAATGGTCCAGGCCTTAGTGGGCCTGATTTGTGAAGGAGGCTAAGCACTGATTTAGGCCCACTGTCAACTATCTTAGTTGGTAACGACAAGTCAAAGGGTGCAACTGGTGGTTTGTTGCTTTTGAGGAAGTGGTGGTCGATGGGTTTTCTTTTTATTTTTCTTTTTCTTTTCTCTTTTTTCTTTTTTCTTTTTTCTTTTTTCCTTTTTTTTTTTTTTTTTTTTTTGCAAGATATTGGTCATATGCTCAGCTCCTCGAGCTGAATTATGGGCAACCAAAGAGGGCCTTGAGTTGGCTTGTAACCTTGACTTCATAAATTTAATTCTAGAATGTGACTCTTGATTCTTATGTCTTGGATTCAAAAGGATAATTCTGGTAATCAATCTGTTATTAGGAAAATTCATAATTTGGTTAAAAGACCATAGAATATTAAGGCACATTAAACTCTGCGAGATAGTGAAAGGTGTGTGCAAACTAACTGACCAACAAAGCTATTCGTGTGGCCAATAGCTCATCCCTCTTGTTACATGCCTCTATTGGTTCTCCCTACTGCTTGCTGAAAGATTCAAGTGAACCCCCGGGTATGAGAACGTAATATTCTTTTCATCTTAGGCACCCTGCCTCTTTTGTTTCCAAAAACTAAAAACAAAAAAGCTATATTATGAGATACCGAATAGACCGAGTTGTGCAGATGAAATAAAAAGTTCAAACTGTTCTTAGGGAATCCCACCCCTTTATTGTGCAATGTAAATAGCTCAAATAAATAAATTATTCATAATAACGGGCTGATAATTCCATTTAGAAGCCTACTAACTTATCATATGATTCTATTTTTAGTTAGTATATATTTGAATGAAATTATTTGTTCTTTACTATGAAAAAAATATGAAACTTCTATATTTAGTGTTAATCTTCAATAAATATTTCTTTATCAAGTAAATATTTGGTTATAGTTTAAGTTATGAATATAAATAAAAGGGCATGAACGAAATACTTACCAAATATAATTATGTCACATTATAAGAAATTCGGCAAAATATACCAAATACAAGAATGTCACATTCCAATCATTAGATACATGGACATCACGTTCTTGCATTGCGAACCATATCATCCTTTGTTTAAATTTAAATATTTAAAACAGATATAATAGGTTAAATCTCTTAAAAGTTCATAACATAAATGGTTTACAATATAAAGAAAAACACGACATATATATATATATATATATGATGAAATTATAAAAAAATTAACATATTATTTTTTCTAATTTCAACCAATCCGTAAGACTAACTAGTGTGGCACAGTAAATATACCGAGCCTAAAATTATACAAGTTTGATAAGCGATAGGATCTAAACTAAGTAGGATGGATATGCACTTTTTCTTTAGTGGACTTGTCAAAGCATTTGCTGGAGTAATAAATTTAAGTGATTTTTCTTAACTAATTAATAAAAGAGTGTCTTTCGATGATCATGTTTTTTTTTTTTTTTTCTCTCTTCTTAATTCGAGCTTTATCTCAACCTCTGGAAATTCTCAACAAAAAACAGAAGAGGAAAAACAAAATCCATCTCAATTTTTTCAATTAAATTAGACTCTATTCTATCTCCAAATTTTATTATTGAATTGTATTTATTTAATGGCTTTACATCTGAGAAGCCAATTCTAACTAAAAACAAATTAAATCAAGGAAATTACCTGAAATTTGCCACCTTTTACTTGGCTTTTGATTGGTCTTAATTAGTACATCTTACAAAAATGAATACCATTTTTTATTTTTCTGAAAGCCATCTCAAAAGAGAGCTGACGATACATTAGAGTGACGAACATCATTCCTCCAACATTAAACGACTTTGTAGTTAAGCATGCAAACTCATGGGCAACCTAATTCCCTTCATGACGAGCCTGAGGAAAGCTAATATCTGCAAAAGATGTTTGACCGGAAGAGACAATCTTCAATAATTAGACCACAACGAGAAAGTCTTGAAGGCCCGTCGATAAGTTTGTTCTTCACCTGACTCGAGTCACCTTCAATGATGACTCTTCGAGGTCCGAGTCAAAATCAAAATTCTTACCATTACAAACAACCAAAGTTTCAACACTTCCCACTTCTAGGTCACCTATATGAAAATCAATACATGGGGCGCAGGCTTCTCCCCCGTGTTCATGCGCAACAAGAAAACAGGCCTAATTAATATATATAATCTTGCCATTTATAGCAACACATGCATGCAAGAAAAGTTTCCGGCGGACAGCATTAGACATAGATTTTTCAAGGCGCTCCAACTCCCTCTTTTCATCAGATGTGGTAGTCCCCCATAAATTACTGACACATGATCATCGACCCCAAATTTCAAGTTCTGGAATAATTAAAGCTTACACACGAGAAACGAGCTATGCTCTACCCAGCTAATGGTAAGAGAATACAGGTCAAAGCATTGCCTCACTCATCTTTGTACTCTTGAACTGAACCAGGTAGCCAGGAAACACCGAAAAGTGAACGGTTCCAAAATATCTGGAGTTCACATTATTGCCGACCTAGAGGGGATGCTAGTCTAAGCCCGTCAGATGTTTTAAGTGGACTTAAAATGCCTTTGATTTTTAAGGAATAAAAGTGAAGGAACTGTGGATGCTTGCATTATAAGGTGCCTAACTCATTAAGAAACTGTAGTTGGGAAAATAAAATGGGATCAATTCCAATGTTCAACAATATGGAACACAAAAAAATTCATGGTATACGCAGCCCAAAGCAAAAGATAAACAATGAAACGATGTTGCCATTTGATACACTTGAGGGAATCTCAAGCTCTTTTTCCAAGACACTTCCACAGTCAAGTTCAAGCACCATTCTCGGGCATGATCTCCATGACCATTAAAAGATGATAGCGATTTCAGTACATTTTCAGTAATGTGATCAGTACTTCATCTCTCACCTTTGGGACTTAACTAGGATTTCTTGCGTGCAAAAAGGAGCTGTGGTTGCAGAGCTTTTGGGAGGCACTTGCATCAGCAGTTCAGACTAGCTAGTCAACAGGGAAGGCATTTCATCAATGTCTGTGAAGGTGCAAATTGCTTCCTGCACTTTTGGGACTTACTATGATTTTATGTGTGCAGAAAGGAGCCGTGGTTTCAGAGCTTTTGGGAGGCACTTGCATTAGCAGTTCAGACTGGTTTTACAATGGGGAAGACATTTCATCAGTGTCTGTGATGGTAGAAATTATTGCTTCCTACACCTCTGGGACTCACTATGATTTTCTGTGTGTAGAAAGCAGCTGTGGTTGCAGAGCTTTTTGGGATGCATTTGCACCAGATGCGCTGACGCTTAAACAGCATGCGCGATATTATGTGGGCATAGGATTATTTAAATCCATAAATTAGTGAGCCTTAAATTCAAATGAAATGTTAGTATAAATTACATAAAAATTAGTGGGCCGTCTTTTTTTTCTTTTTTTTTTTACATATCAAAACCACATGGGCTCATAGCGTGGCAACATATTAAAAAAATTTAGACATATATACATGGCAAATGAGCTCAAAATTCAAATCATCTAGTTTCTAAACAAGAAAAAGAAAATACAGACAGAAAATAAATGGGATATTCGTTTAAATACACCAATTTGAATTTTCAAATTCATAGGACCAATATCCCTAGTCCCCTATATATATATATATATATATCTATATGTATGACATCTCAGAACTCAACAGATTATCACCGAATCTTCTTTTCAATCCTTTTATAGAAAATAGGGTAAGAGGATGTTAACATTCCCTCTATTTTCTAAAATAAAAGTTTTACTTGTGCATCTTTTACACACTTTTTATATTGAAACATTGATGCTATAAAATTCTTGTTATTTTTTTTAGGATTATTTTGATCAAATAAAAATGATGGATCACTCAAATTTTGTCACGTAACCACTTTTTGAGTTAAAGGTATATAAAAAGTGCAGATGTAATATTGTCCCTTTTAAAAGAATATTCCCGCCTTGATTCTTTTAACTTTATATTTTTATCCATTACAATTGTCAGAACACTCAAGCAAAATTTTAAAAAATAACGGAGTTGCTACCTTACTTTTTTTAGGGAAAAAAATAAAGGAAAAACATAAACTTTATAAATATAATGGTCTTTTAGCCATGAATTGGGTTCGGGAGTATAATTACATGTGGGGAAAGTGATCGGCATCCCACAACGCCCATTTTCTCGAAATGGTACCAATTGACCTCGAATTATGACATTGCCTTAATAAAGATGGCCCCACGATACTCTTTATAAAGTTTATTATTTACCAATATTTAATTATTGGTTTACATTAGCTACCATCCCTGTGACACCCCCACCTTTCATACATTAGCTACCACCACTCACGTAGGATTCATTTTGTAAGAGCTTACCTAAAAAAGGTTCAACCAACAAAGGTGAGTGTAAATGAACACTCAGTAAGGGATAATTAATTAGGTGCATGTTCAAGAAAAATCAACACAACAAATTCAACATAGTTTAATTCGAACCATCAACCATTGAAAGACCCATACGATCATGAACGTGTGTCTGTTCAAACCCAAACACGGGGTCCAACTTTTGTGCATTAACCCAAGCACGGGGTCTACTCAACGTATCAGGGCCCGTCAACCAGCCATACAGCTCATACATGCATTAACCCAAGCACGGGATCTACTTATACCTACTTTAACGATTGTTCATCTCAGTCAATGGGTTCAAACGCAACATTCAACAACCAACATAACAAATGAGACCGAATAAATAGGTCCAACCACGTTCGAATCAACGTTTGGGATTTCGACAATTAAAATGGCAATAATTGGGTTGGTGGGTTCAAACGGATATTCTCAATTACAGCCAAATCAACAAACTAGACTCAAATAACATGTGCAATCACAATCCGGATGAACAAATCTAATATAGACATGCCAAATAATGTCCGGAACAACAAATCGGACTCAAATACTAATAGTTTCAACTGAATTCAAGAGGAATCAATATGTTTCAACAAAAGAACTGAAATTCCTCGCAAAAGAATAAATTTGAAGTAAAATAATAGAATTTCCCTTACAAAGAATAGATCACCCTTACAAAGGATAGATCACCCTTACAAAGGATAGATTACCCTTACCAAGATGATTCGTGAAGTTGAGATTAGTTTTTTTTTTTTTTCCTCCTTTGCACCAACTCGCGATCCTTCCTTGCATTTCTCTTTTTTTTCCCCTTATTTTATTCTCTGGTTTTCTCTTCAGACGTTCTCGGCCTCTTCTGATTCCTTTGCTTTCAATTGCCGCAATTGGTTTGCCAACACTAACTAGTAGTTGTATAATAATAATGATAATATATGTATAAATTTAACACATATCTTGCCTATGCTTGTTAGTCACTAGCTAGACTTAGTGACTAATCTCCCACTCTCCAACCACGCATATATTTGCCAAACATTATATATATATATATATATATATATTAAGATAATAAACATATTATTTTATTTTATTATAACTTACACGTATAAAATTATTACCTTATGCAATAGCTATGTGCGTAAATAAATAATCACGTGTTATACATCCTACCTATCCAACTTTTCACCATATTTACCATCCTTGAATAATTATTAGGTTCCTAAATTCATCATTTTATTTACTCCAATCATCAATTCAACACAAGTATCACATCCATCTATCAATTTTTAGTTTTATATTTACCACTTATTTCAAATTAAGATTAAATGGAAATTCAGGGTATCACAATCCCAACCCTTTTGGTCAAGTAACTAACGGTCCAATACCTTGGGAAGGATCGCAGGAACCACCCTTGTGGTACCCACAAAATCTGCCAGCGAATTAATTGATATATTTTTTATTATTTACACTTTTTACACTAGATAATAGAGTACAAAGAAATAAATGAATTATGAACTATTGTGTATTTGATCAAAATCAAAGGATTATTTTAACTAAAATTTTCCTTTAAACTATGATAAAAGGAGAGTATGAAATAATATGTGTATATGAAAAAAGTGAGTATTTTGTTTTCTTGCTCTAAATATTAACGAGGTTTCCTTTACCGAAAAAAATGGAGGAATTTTAGCAGCTAGCATAGTAAATTGTTAATTTCTAATGCCCCTTTTGTTGGTAAAAATAAAGAAATTCGAACATGATAATATTGAAATTAGGATTTGGTATGTGAATACTCATTACATCATTAGTAAAATTATTTTTATACATGTTGTATTCATTTATAGTTTTCATACTTGGATTAAACTTAACGATATGAACATATCTCAATTTCGATGACGACACAAGATGACTGACGATAAGATGACCGGAGATTTGATGATGACTTCTCTTGCCTTCTTTAATAGGGAGATTTTCAAGTAGTATGGTGACCGACAAAATCTTAATTTCAACGACAACACGAGGTGGCCGATGACAAGATGACTGAAGAATTGATGACGACTTCTCTTGCCTTCTTTAATTGGGAGATTTTCGTGAAGTATAGTGACCGACGGAATCTATGGATGAAGGTGGTGAAGAATTTAGGATGAAAGATATCAAATACTTATGGTTAGGATGGACTTTTGAGACATAGACTTATTCTCCTTTTGATATCAAATTGGGGGACATAATTATATTCTCTAAATGAATTGAAAAAAAGCTCTCCCTTTTCTCTCTTTTCTCTTCCTTTTTTCTCTTTTCATGTTCCCTTTTATAGATGCTTGGAATGGTAGGAGATGGGTGGTAGTTAGAGTTTGAATGGGTTTAGAAAAAGTGGAATGGTGGGAGATGAGTGGTAGGTTGAATTTAATAGGTTTAGGAAAAGTGGAATGGTGTGAGGTGAGTGGTAACTTGAATTTTGATGTATGTAGAGAAGGTGAAACGGTGGGGGATAAGTGGTAGCCAAAATTGGGCATATGTAAGTTATATTTTTCTGTATTAGTTTCATTTTATTTTTCCTTTCTTTTTAATACGTATTGTGACAAATAAAGTAATGATTTCTAACATTTTCAGCTCCAAAATTGCCTAGATGAAAATGATTGTCTACAACAATTTGGTAAATGATAAAAATAAATTTTCTCTTAAAAAAATGATAGGAAAATTATAATGCTGAATGCTGGAAATACCGGTTTATAAAAATTTATATAAAAAAGTACGGCGCCATTCCTTTGTGGTGCTCAAGTTGCTGCGGTTGGTATCCCAACTCCCAGACTCCTTTATCCCGAGCTCGAGCCCCTGTCACTCCCTTTTCTTCTTTTTCTTCTTTTTTATTTGTTCGTTTTGTTTTGGCCTTTTCATTTCAAAACTCTATAAATATAATAGTTGAAAGCACATTTAAGTTATTTGAGCAATCACAAGAAGTGATAAGACTTTTGCTTTTCCATTAATAGGTTTAGAACTTAATTCCTCTTCTTCTTTTTTTCATCAATGTAAAAAATAGTAGAATGAGAATGGCTTTGTATATTACTATTTTGGTGTTTCCTAATAATAGACTAGGAAATAAAATTTTCATTTTCTTTCCAGCATTTGGTATATGATAATGATGAGATGTCGCATTCAATAATTAATAATGATAGAATAACCTTAACCTCGAACCCTAGAAATTATTCTCAATTTTGTTTTGAGAATTTTTCCTAATTTTTATGCATTTTAGGGCTTTGTCCAATTTTGGAGTTTTTTTTAACAGATATTATTACCAATAGAATTAAATGTTTTCTTGATGGAAGCCTCAAATTCTTTCCCTAAAAAACTATTCTCTAGTTTTTCTTTACATTTCTATATTTTATGGGGTCCCTCTATTTTATTAATAGATAATATAGTTAATTTTTTACTTTAAATAATTTTAGTCAATTTTTAGTAAAAATGAGGAGAGGGGAAAAAAAATATAAGGGGGGGATGGGGATAGAGGAGACTGAAGAGTTAGGTATTGGGAATAATTTCATTCCCATGGGCTTGGAAGCCAAGGGGTGGGAGGAATGAAATTTGCTAATTTCATGAGAATGGGTGTGATTCAGAAGTAAGCTATTACTATGGCAATGGCTTATTCCATTCTGATGTCATTTTCGCGTACGAAACGTGCTCTAAGGAAAGAAAAAAAAAAACACTAGTTCTTCCAAGGTGAAAAAAAAAGGGGGTCAAAAACCCTAGAGAAATAGTATCATTCTTCTTATCCCATGTCGCTTATCATGTTATTATCATTTTTTGTATCTTTTTTCATGGAATAAGAATTTGTCACATAAGTTCCTTATTTCATTTAATAAAAAATTAAAACTGGATAAGAGTTTGATATTTTTACAATTATAAAAACAAAACGGTGAATGCATTTTTATCATTTACCAATAGGTGATGGGCAAAAAAGTCGCTTTAAAAGAATAAGGAGGTAATAGTGTTATTTTTGAAAACAATAAAGTCTACTAGTGTCGTGTTTTTTTTTTTTAACAGATGTGAAAGGTGTCAATATCTTTTACCGAATTACCTTTAAGCATTTATTAAAGTAATAAATTTAACTGGCTTACTCGGTGGAATTATCTTAAGCCTTTATCGAAGGAGTAAGTTTATGTGGTCTGTCTTTCTTAATTAATTAGAAGGAGAGGGAAAAACAAAAAAGTAAAGTTCAAATGATCAGGTTTTGCTTTGCTCTTTCCAGTTCTAGCTTTGATCTCAACCTTTTGAACTTCTCAACAAAAAAGAGGGACTCTCAAGCTTTTTGTTTTCTTGTGTTTCTCTTTTTAGTGAAGCTCAATATACAAAACCGATCGTCTAATCAGTTGATTATATCACAATAAGAGCACCATTAATGGGAAAATTATCCATTCAAGGTATTGAAAAGCATAAGGTTATTCTATCAGAATAGGAGCACCGCGCCAGAGTCTCACATCTAAAATCATTGCAACACTTCTCTTCACCTGATCATAGAATAATTGAAGGCAACATCGAATGAATGAAGGACAAAAAAGAAAGACTTGACATAACTTTTCAATCACTACAACAATCCCATACACAGTCAAATTTGTCGATCAATGGTAGAGTTAAAACAACTTTTTCGTTAGGGAGGAAAAATGAAGAAAGAACAAATAAGAAAAGCGTCGAAAACCACTAGCAAAAACTATTCATAATTCAATTCGTCGGTCTTCCTTTTTCTTTTCATCGTCCAAGGGGGGATTACTCCCTTGCTCCTCTTCCCCGTATGACACCCCGAAAAGCCCTAAACTCAAAACCATCATTTAAATTTTTCACAAGGGGAGGATCGATCGAATCCAAATCAACAATGTCTTCAACAATTCCATATAGCCACATTTCTAGCTGCGAGGCCGAAACAAACCCTTAGTTAGCAAAACCAGAACAAAAGAATTTGAAAGGCCCCAAAATTTAGAATCAAATTTAGACCACCTTACCTTGGCCTAGAGATCCCAAGCGTGAGTTCAAGATCATCAGAACCGCACTCCTCGTGAATCCTCTCCCCCTCCCAAGCCTTCACCAACCCCGTCGTATTACTCCCAAATGCAAACTCAGCTGCAATCCCCTCCGACATTGGAACATCTGCCGTCTGATCAGACCCTGCTACAATGGCCGGAGAGCATGTCCCGCTCTGCCCAGGAGTCAACATAGCAGATGGGGTGCACGTCCCGCTTTGCCCAGGAGTCCACATTCGAGACCCCCCACCCATAAAAGCATCATCTCTAAACCCAAATGGATTTTCCGGGACAAGGGTGAACGTGGGTGAGGATGAACCACCTTGAGGAATTTGAAAGCTAGATGGCCAACCAGAATCTGGTGGGGTCTGGCATCCAGGGCTTGGAGGGGTGGAAGAGGGCAAAAATGAGTGATGATGGGTTGGATCTTCCCAGTCATTCTTGAATCGAGGAGTTCGAGCAGTTGGGGAGCTCAGCGGAGGGGTGACTGGAGCACTTATGGAACCATTGCGAGTGAATAGATGATGGGGGAACTTGGACAAGGAGGACGATGAACTGGAAGAGAGGTTTTGAAGCCATGGAATGAGAGAATTGGCATCAACATTAGCATTAGCATTAGTAGCATAGTGGGATGAGACTGGGCTTGCGAAGGCAGATGAGGGAGGACTTGGATTGTAGGATACACATGGACTTGGGTGGTACGATGAACAGGGACTCACGGATGCCGAACCACCAATTATTTCCATGCGTTCCACAAGTTTGCAGCCCTGCAGAAATACAAGGGTAATGCAGTGAGGTACTTTTCATTTCATGCGTAAGCTAGTCCACTTCGTCCCACAAACCCCAACCCAAGTTTGAACAATTTGGTGAGTTTTGCTGTAACATATAAGCCAAAATAAAAGAAATATCAAACTGATAACAGATTGCCATGAATGTCTAGCAACACAGCATGGTTTTATTTCCTGATTGTATATCTTACCTATGAACTCATTCAATATGCCAACAAGTGAAGAATGGGCTCACCTACTCATTGAGTAAAACAAATATAACATTGCTGCACAAGCATCTTGGATGGGGCATAGATAATTCAGAAGCCTAAACCATCAGTGAATTTCAAGAGCCGATGTGGACTAAATTACACTGTAAATCAAGTCTCAACAGAATAGTGTTTGAAAATGAAGATATGAAACTCAAGCAGGTAAAGAGTAAGAATAAATGGAAAAAAAAAAAAAAAAAAAAAAAAAAAAAAAAAAAAGGGATAAAATATATAGTAAAAATACAGGGACCAACAGATGACTTAAATGTGGGGCTTGACCATTTCAAATAGAAAGGTAGAATACTGCTTTCGTAGGAGTTTTATGCTTCAGTTTGATCAAAGAGAGCCAAAAATCTGATTAGTATAGTCTTGTCTCAACCGTAAATAATAATTCTGGATTTAAAAATTTTCAGTAAGTCCAATTAGTGGAAAGATGTGACGCTCAATTCATGACATGACCCCTCTGTCCCAACCAGCCATAGAGCCTAAACCAACACTTAAAAAGTCAGTATGCTCATCTGAACACATAAATAAGGGCTTTCGATGTGATTCAAGGGATAACTCTATTTGTTTCTTTCCTAGCTGGGCTGGGTCAGTGTAGCGGCTAGCTTTCTGGGGCCAAGTCTAAACTCTACTACTTAAAGTGATTGAGAGAGAAGAGTCCTTAATTCCAAATTCTATGCACAAATTCCATCTTATATCGCAATTACAATTAGAAGTCAACTGTGAACCCGCAACCAAAGACAGGCCAAAACACAGTATTTGCCTTTCTACCTCTCCTTGGGCTTGACAATATACTCCCCAAATCCCCCCAGATCAACCTATAGTACTGCCAAACTCCAGCTTAATGGCTGCATTGTAATTACAAACAAAGATAAGTGTTGACTGAATAATTAGTGTGACAAGCCAACTAAAATGGCCTAGATACGGCATCTCCCTAACATCCCACCTGAAATTGAAGTCCTCCGCACGCCTCATTGCCAAACAAAGCATATTAACAAAAGGGAATCCAAGATTTTGTATGCTCTCCCAATCTTTTATTGTACTAAACCAATAAATCTCATTCACATTTATAAAAACGACTGTAGCCAATAGCTCCCCGGCTCACACCGCCACACGCCAATTTGCTAAATTGGGAAATGTATTATTTCCACATCACAAAGAGAAAATGAGGTTAAGTCACCCTTGAGACAAAGCGACTGTAAAATGACCAAAAATTCCACCAGGAAATGCTAAATCTCCGGAAAAGGAATGACAAAAACTGCAAGAAAACATAAGAAACTGTAAAAATGCCGACGCCCAATGGCAGTGAAGGGGAATGAGCAGTCGAAACTTTAAATGCCAAAAATAACCCTGTAAAGCCAAGCCCTTGCTTAGGTTAGAGGATGATTACGTAGGGTGATCTAAAGGGTATTACGGTCTTATCGGAATTTCCTACCGGGGTTCAGTCGTCGCGCGTTAGCAGAGAATCTTAAGAGCTTTGTGTTTCGTGCGTTTGAAAAAAGGAAATAAAAAATTTAAAAATATATTTTAAAAAAGAAAAAGAAAATTCAAGCTGATCGACGCTGCGGGTTAGGTCAACCATTTAATCTGATACGTCGATCAGTACTAGCAAGAAGATCTCTCTGCAGAACCTGAGGGTTCCTACTACCGTGCGCCACATGCGGCGGGCGCAAATTAGCCGTAACCACGGGCACCAGATCGGGGGCTCAAATTACAGTTCTACGCAACAGTTATAAACATCTAAAAACCAAAAGTGAAACAAAATCGGAAATTAGACATTCAAAGAACTCAAAATCAGTTCCAGATCTGAAGATCACAACTCAAAATCAGTTTCAGATCCGACGATCGTTTTCTCTACTCGCTAGAATTCCCCCGAAAGAGATGAGATGAAAGAGAGAGATAGAGAGTTGAGGATCATGTTCTGATACCTTTCTGTAAGTGGTTCCGTCGTCTTCCACAGTCCAACCAGCTTCCTTGCAGAGAGCTTTCAAGACCTCGTTGTTGTCGCAGTGCTTCGGGAGCTTGTAGTTTCCATACATCCTCAATCCACTGTAGATCTTCGCCGCGATGGCTCGCCGCCTTCTCTCCCTCCTCTTGTTGTTCTCCCTCTCCTTCCATGTCGGAAGCCTCGCCCCTGTCATCCCTCTCTCTCTCTCTCTCTCTCTCTCTCTCTCTCAAAATTGAACTTCAGAAGCTTGAGTTTGCTCGATCGGGAATCAATATGCAGAGAGATCGAGCACTTTCTCGAGAAAATTATCAGTTTTCGCGAGAATCGAACCGCGAGAATGGGGTCAGTAATCAGATAAAATGATGAAGGTGGTTTAGGAAAGCGAAGCTAAATGCAGTTTGTAATCTGACAATTTCCCTCGTTTTTAGAGAGAATTACGGGAGTGCCACGGGGATCCGGTCTCGTTCTTTCAGAACGTTGTCGTTTTATGCCTGCAGTTGATTGAAACGGCGTCGTTCTAGGTCAGGCCCTGGTTTGTCCAAATGAGGAAGCTTCCTCCTCCAATAAACAATACCGTAAACCCAGATTGGCGCAATAATCAGGCATAAATGAGTACTTAATTTATCTATGTGCACTATTCTGTAACATTAGTATACTAGCTGCTTACTGAAGGACATACTTTTTGAATTTTTAAATATCAAAAAGCACGTAAATTAAAGGGGTCGGCTTATTTTTATTAGATTTTGTAAAGTAAGATCCTGTAATTTAATTCTGCCATTAAAAATAAACTTAATTTTCAATGTTTCCATCAACGAATTTCTGAGTTAATGAATTATGTAAAAATTTGTGAATATACTTAGCTTTCCTTTTTTTCTCTTCATCCGTACAGTTCGAATCTTTAAAATTATATAATTTTGATAAGTGATAGAACCTAACTTGCATGATAGATAATGAACTTTGCACTTCTCTATAAGATTATCTTAAAGTATTTATTAAAGCTATAAATTTAAGTGGTCTTTCTTAATTAATGAATAAAAGATATCTTCAGATGATCTTTTTTTTTTTTCTAATTCTAGCTTTATCTCAACCTTTCCGACTTGATAAAAAGATTTAAAAAATAATAAAAAACTCCCTCTCAACGTTTTTTTGTTAAATTAAATTATATTTCATTTCCAAATTTTAACCGCCCTCAGTCAATAAGCTTAATCATACATTTTCACCTTTTTTTGGCTTATTCGTTGAACTTTCACTCCTAAAAAAAGGTTCAAGTACTTCTCTTCCACTTCCATTTATTTTTCCTCGATTAACTGATAATAATGAAGGTCTACATGTGCTGAATGACGAACATGATAAATGCTCTATGTGAAGACAAAATCTCATACTTTAACATTATTTTGATTAAATACTTAAATTTCTTAATTTTAATTTGAAAGTTTAATTATTTTCTCTTCTATTAATGTGTCCTCTTCAATCGTCAGGGTCTGAGCGGCAATGATTCCAGGACTTTACTTGCTTTCCTAATGAAGGGAAAATTTTAGAAGGAAAAAAGAAAAAAAAAACTAATAGTAGCATAGAATTTACTTTAAAATAAAGCAAATATATATAATTTTTTCCTTACCACATAAAGGTAGGGATGTATTGAAAAATTGAGAAATCGACTCAAAAACCAAAAGATTAATTCAAAACCAAACTGACTTAAGAACCTACTTAGATAAGTTTTTCCCAAATTGATGGGTCAGGTCAGTTCAGCGGGTTGGACTTTTAGGGAATCATCTCAACCCAACTATATTAATTGGAGACATTATATGCAATATGTTTTGTTATTTGGAAGACTTTATTTTACATGTCAGAGAACTTATAAGTAGATGTTTATCATAATAAACATTGTTTGTGTGTGGGACTTTATTTTATATGTTGGAATCAAGATGCCATTATATATGTCCAAGACGTTATGAGTGTATATTATTTGCAAAAACTGGCATTTTTATTAGGAAATGGCTTTTGTCTTTTGGGACAAATCAAATCGTAAAACCAACCCGACCCAAACTGACTAAGGTGGTGGTTGAACCAAACCGGTTGAGGCAGCTTAGTGTGCTATTTGGTTTTTTCCCAAACCGATTAAGGTGGGTTGGGTTGAGAAAATCGTCAAATCAACCTGTTTGAACTGCCTGCACATCCCAAATTGCTAAGTCACTATATTTGCATCAAACTTTTTATCCAGTATATATACACTCTAATAAAGTTGGATGAAACTTAGGATCAAGATAACTCTTTTAACTAGTGAGAATCTAGATCGGTAATTAAAAAAATAAAAATTTAAAATTTACATCAAATAATGGTAAAGGTATGTTATGTTTACCTGTCAACCTATTTTACAAGCAAGTTCCAACTAAAAATAATTAATGTGGAAATTACTGGAAAATCGCCACCTTTTACTTGTCTTTTTATTGGTCTTAATCATATCTTATGAAAATACACTCCGACGCCTTTGTTTCACTTTACTTATTAGCAGTGACTTTCAGTTAACGTAAAATATTTGTGTTATTAGATTTAAAAATCATAAAAAATTTAATTTCATAAAGTGAAAAGATTTTGAGACAGTTAATCATATTTAAAATTTAAATTTTAAAGAAATTAGTAATATTTTTAAAAATCTAAGTTCTAAGTAGTTAGTTTTATTTGAAATTTAAAATTTAAAATATTATATTTATTATATATTATCAATTAACTTATAATAATCGTCGGAGGAACTAAAAGATTGTTTTACTTTATAATAGGCTATAGATATAGGTTTACATCAAATATTATTAATTGTGGAAACTATAAAATATTGGTGTTGTAGCGCGTCCACTTTCACGTGACCCAGGGACAGGCCTATCCCTATCCGGCCACCCATGCTGGAATAGCGTGAGTTATACGAGACTCCTCCCACCGACCTCAATTATGGTGAAAAAAAAAAAATCAAATCAAAAAGTTGTTACGTTATAGAAAGGTGGACCTCGTGCCTCGCTTGACGTGCTTTTCACGATCCTTTGTTGCCTCTTCATAGGCTTCCTGTGGGCTTCACTAATCACACCCGACGTTGAGGTTAACACTTTTTATTTTTTTATTTTGTTGAAAACGCGATTGTCATACTTGCGAATCTTCCGAGAAAATTTCTTATGTATGGTATGTTGAACCCTTTTATGGGATTTAGCCATGTTAATTTAGTATCGTGTGTGTCGTTTGAAATTCTTATAAATTTTAAGTAATAATTTTTGATAATAATCTTTTTAAAGATAAATCGAATCTCATATGTATATAATATTCATTTAGGATTACAGGTGTCGCTAAGGGATAATTAAACTTGAAGCCTCTTCGAAGAGGAGAGTCCTTAGATGGCAATCGATTAACTCCTTTTCATTACCTATAAATACAAATGCGCCTAATCTCATTATGAATCCAAATAATTATTTAATTTCTATTTTATTCCAGTCTTACTAATCAAGAGAGTGATTGAGCGTTAGGAGAATCACACTAATTGTGTATTTTTATATATACTCTAACAATTGGGTTTTCCCGTGCTGAGGGTTTGTAGATACACAGTGGCCATGTATATACAGAAATATCATGATCTTTTATTGTAGTTTTATGCTCACCAAACATGTTTGAAATAAAGCTTCTCAAAATATTATAATTTGTAAAATAGCAAGTATAAAACTTGAATAGCAACCATCCACTAGTAAACTACAAAGTGCATTTGCTGTTTCAAATTCTAAATGTAGAGAAACCCGATTCATATTTTAACTCTGAGATTCCTATTTCAACCACCTAAACAATCTAGGAAATAAAGGGGGAAAGGAGTATAAAATGGCACACTGCCACCTCTTGTGGCTTATATGGGTCGAAGGTTTGAAAATTCAAACCATAAGGATTAAAAAAAGCATATATGAGACTAGTTGATTTTAATACAATTCTTTTTAGTACATGGCTTTTATTTAAATGATGAATGACTTAAATAAATTTGAAGGGTTTTCTGTTATATAAATGAAAGATATGCACAGATAAAAATTATATAAAAATTATCGAACCTTTTATATTTCGTACGCCTTCAATTTACACGGTTAAAATTTCTATATTGAAAAATCATTGGGCCTATATTTTTGTGTTTCGTAATTAAACTTGAAGATAGTCCGCGTGGACAATTAGCGTGGTGGTCACGGAGAGGTTCTCCGAGCGTGACCGCACGTGCGACGCGGTCAATGGACACGATTAAATTAACGAAGTTGGAATCGCAGGGTGGAGTCCGCTGCACGTGTTTCCCCTTTCGGCGGCGCCCCACCAAATGGGGCATTCCCAGATGCCTGGTGGGCCGGGGCCAGAGGCCCAACATCAAGCCCATCGCCTCAATGCCTGTGAAGTTATGGCTTATACCATCATCAACTCAATGCTTGCCCCCTTGGACTTTCTTTGTTACGTTCACAATTTTTTCCACTCAAACTTCATTGTAATTGTCGAACATTAATTCAGTTGTTAGCGGCTTAGCTCTATAGAAAGAAGGTTAAAAAATTAAGTTTTTACTACGATAATTAGTTATCTCACTAAGCTTGGTTATTAATTTCTTTTGTAACAAATAAATAAATTGTTCCCATAAACAAAAAATAAAGCTATGCCAATTATATTAATTTTTTTTACGCCCCCCCCCCCCCCCCCCCCCAAAGAAAAAGATGAATATTGTAAATCAAGTGAAAATGCCTCCCTAAAATTTCTCCATAAATATCTTCACGGCCTCCTAAAATTCCGCCTGTAATTGCCTTTTGGCTCCTCTACAATTTTCATCTTTTTTCTCCCTTCAATATTCACTGCATGTAATATTGTATATACATCCTTCATCCACCTTAAAAGATCGAGAGTGATTATGTGACAAAATTTATATGATCCTATATTATTATTTGATCAAAACATTCTTAAAAAAGAATTACATAATTTTTGTCACGTCATCCTTTCGATGTGAATGGTGCATGAAGGATGTACAATGCTTACTTGATGGCCTATTCGACCACACCTTCTTTCCAAGCAACTACTTTTTAGGTTTTGTTTTATATTTAAAAAAAATAAAAAATGGAAAATATGCTTCTCGTGAGTATTTTGAGCCCAAAATTCGTTTACGCGTACGTGCATCTCCATGGAGGTCAAGTACGAGAAAAAAAACATTTTTAAAAGATATTAAAAATAAAAATAAAAACACCAAACTTTGACAAACCTGTAAACAAATTAGTAAAAGTTAAAGTCGGTTTTTCAATAAAAAAAAAAAAAAAAGAAGAAAGATTTTGTGTCCTGAAGGCATTGGCTAAATATTTTACATATTGAAAAGTTACATACTCTACGCTCTAAATCATCAAAAACTCACAAATTCTGAAATACTTATGATTTTGTGCAAAAGTAATGATATTTCATTTTATCACCGACTCACTCTTCTTGAGTTTCAGATGATTTAGTGCGTACATATAGTATTGCTGTACAATACTGAGTCTTACAATTTTTATGAATAAGTTCTTAATGTTAATATTCTATCAAGTGCCCTACGGCTCTGATGAAAAATGGTAGCGGATTGAGTCTTTTATTTATTATTTGTTTTTCGGGTCAAGGTTTTCAATCGAGTGCCCTATTGCCCTAGAAAAGAAAATAAACAACTTAGAAGGTGGCTTCCTTAGTTTAATTAATTAAGGGGTAATCGTTTAGTTAAAAGAAAGCTACTCACGCAATTTAAAAGTACAATGAAGTATGCTATTAAAAAGTACTCGGTTATTAATATATGTGTGTGTGTGTGTGTGTGAAGAGAAAAAAGTGAAATTTATTTTCAATGAATGGCGTTATTTCTTTAATAGAAAACTAAGGCTTGAAGGCGTTGGGTTTTCTCGTGGTTGTTTAAAGTGTTTGACAGTTAATGTGACTCAAGATTATTTATGGGAATTAGGGTTTGAAAGGCTTTCTATCGTTTAATGAAAGGTAAACTTGTACATAATCCCTCATTGTAGTTTGATCGATTTACAGGGAACCCCTTTATAGTTTAGAAATAAATACTTAACTCAATAGTATATTTCAAGTATTATAAAATGATGAAATTAGGCTTTAATATCTCAAAATACTCATATAAAAATCCTTAATTTCTATTAAGGTAGGGTCATTTTGAAACATAAAATCAATTTTTGCTATTTGACAGCAATTAGAATGCATAAACTGTTAATTTAACTGTTGCAACTCAAATAACAGTACGAGAGATTTAGTGCAGATTTCTAAACATAAGGAATTCCCTAAAACTCTGTCAAATCACAGGGAATTAAGTGTAATTATTTTCTTTAATTAATTAATGGGTCTATTTATTTATTTATTTTAAAAAAATTGCCCTTATCCATGTGCTATAAAAATCAGTCAATTATAACCACCAAAAATAAATAAATAAATAAAGGTGCCCAACCATAATGACTCATAATTATTCATGAAATTAGTATGAATTAAAAATTCCAAATTTATTGTTCATTGAATGGCTTTTTCTTTGCTAAACAATTGCCTATTCTTTAGGTAGTTTCGTGCGTATCTGTGGACAAATTCGTTGTATTCAATATAAGGTCTTGTTACTGCTTTTGGAATTGAAAAAAAAAGAAAAAACTCAAAAAGTACTTACCAAAACTCACAATTATTCATGGTTCATTGAATGACGTTCAAATCTTTTACTAGAGAAATAGGGCTTGAAGATCTTTCCCGAGTTTAAATATTTATTCAATGGGTCATTTATTCCAAAAAGAAAAAAAATAAAAGTAACAAGCGTTTCTTTTATGAAATACTTTACTACGTATTATTTATGAGCAATTATTTTTCCCTCCATATGGGTTGACGTTTATTTTCGAAATATGGCTTGAATGCCTTTTGTTAAATTAATTAATTAGTGCAAATGTCGTTTATGTAGAAGAAAGTCAAACTATGTGCTGTAAGAGGCACTAACTATTACTAATATATATGAATCTAATTATAACATCGTTTATTTATGACGATATGAATTAAGCACGGGCAATTGTGATTCATTGATTAGCGTTATTAATTTCCTTTACTAGGTATATATGTTCTTGATTAAATAACAGTGGACCTTGTTTAGTATAGCCCTTAATTAACGTAGCCATATGAGTGATTAGGGGTGAATTTTACTCAATTATGGCCGTCTATGACTTCTGGACGGGTTCATGTTATCGTCTACTCATGCAACATTTCAAACATGGAGCTGATGGTGACACTTTAATTTTTTCTCCACCTACATTTCAAACTTCTCATATTATTGAAACTATCTTTTTATCCATAATTTCATTCTTCTATATATTTTTCGCCGAATTGCATCTCTTATCCGTATCTTTTGACTGAGGTCACAACCCTAGCTTAATTTTTAGAATTAGATTATTACATCCTAATCTTTTTAAAGTATTACAATTTTATCCCAAAATAAAAAAAAACATAATTCGTTTGTCTTTGTTAATAGAGCATTTCCTCCCCTGTGATTCTTCTCCCCCCGGTTTCTCCCAAACCTATAGGATTTTTCCTATTCTTGTACTTCTTCCCCAAATTTAACATCTTTAAGAAATTCTCAAGATTTCTCTCACATATATTTTGGGTGGAAAAAAATATAGAAATTGCCGCTACGATGTTAAGGGAGTAATGCTTTTAATTCATTTTCTGTGGAGTTTTTCTTACAACTTCCTCCTTATCTATCTTTGATGTGGAGCAGTAATAACGACAGCATTAATAGAGGCAAATCATTGGTATTAGTTGAAAATGACTGTTTTTGCTGTGGAGATGACAAGAAAATTGGTAAATTTCTATTTAATTAATTCTGGGGAAGAAGTAGAATGATGGAAGAACTCTAAAAGATACAGGGGAAACTGGATGGGATAAACCCTAAAAATTTGGAAAAGAAGTACTCCGCTAAATGACGTTTATTCACAGGCTTGTAATTACAATACTTTAAAAAGATTGTGATAAAATTAGGCTAGATGCTCACAAATGATAAAAAGGTCGGGATAAAAGATGTAAATTTGGCCTATATTTTCAAAGGAAAGTTTCCTTTGGATAATTTTATAATCCAAATTTTAAATAAATGCAACCCCAAATATTAAAAAGAAAAAGGTCGTGTTGAAATAAATTTAGTAAGAACATAGAGAAATAATTTTAGAAATTCATCTATTTGTTATGTAACGAAAGATTAGGAATGTTTGTCATTTAATAATTCCACTGAATTTTTATCGGGATTATCAATTCAGTAAATTTAGCGAAAATCAGTTGATAATCTGCAGTTTTTATAATATTTAATAAATATTAAAATCCTCTTTGGTATATATTTCTGAAGAATAAATTTAAAACTCTAGGCAAATTTAGTATTCCCTCCCCCCCCCCCCCCCCCCCCCCCCCCAAATATATGAATGTACACAAATGATTTGAAAACCTTGGCGGTAGTTGCCCGTACCAACATTTGGCATCAACGTAATAGTGTGTATCAAGGGGCTAATCCGTTAGGAGATAAGGCCGTTGTGTGGGAGGTTCATGATGCGGGGCTGTGGAGGAGAGTAAGGTGTGTCAGCATAAAGCACATGAAGCTGCAGGGAAGTTCTATTCTAACGCCCGAGCCATTAGTTGCTAAGATTTTGACTTTACGTATTAATGTCCAATTAACTAGATAATCGCGCCGATTCACTCAGGAAATTTCTAGAGCTAATTTGGTTTGGGACGGGTACAGGATTTCTCAATTAATTTTGACTTGTTTTGGGGACAGGCCCGTTTACCCGTTTTGAGTGACCACCGCTCTAATTCACCGGACTCAGGTTTACCTCATACAGGAAACTAATGAAGTTATTTAGGTACAGCAGCAATGGCTCAGCTAGAACAAAACAAACCATTTAAAGACCAACTTTGTTGATTAATCCACGCGGTACGAAAGGGTGTCAACGTTCAAAGTCAACGGACGATTCACGGAATTGGGTCTGTGGTGGAGTCCGCAAACCCCGTCGTCCTGCTCGGCGGCGCTCCACTAAATGGCGAAAGGGGCCTACGCTTCGTGGGCCCGCAGGGGCCCAAGGCCCAAAAACTCCGCCCATTTTGTCAGGCCTGGTGGGGCCACCGGATGCAAGATAATGCTCGCCGCCTGTGGGCCTCGCATGTTGCACCAGTGGAAGACGACACCAATTAGATTTTTGTTCATCATATTCTTGCCTTTTCTCTTGTGAATGTAATGCTAAGCCTGAAAATATAAAGTTCTGAACAAAAAATGTAACTTGAGCTTGCTATATGATTGTTTGGAATATTTGCTACTCTAGCTAAGCGCATACAAATAAAACGTATCATGAAAGAGGATTCAGAAAATTAGTGAAATTAAGTGGAAAAAAAAATTGTCGCGATTTATTTAAAAAATATGGTAATAATTTTTGGATGTTTAAATTTTTTTCTAAAATTAGTCACATGGTTCTTTCTTCTTTCTTTTTTTTCTTTCTTTTTGGTTTTTGTTGAATCAAGATCTATGTAAACAAAATTTAGACACTTGGCGGTAAAGGGAAGCAGATTCTTTCCCTTTTCCCCCTCCAGTTCATGGTATAGTTTACATTATTTTTTTATTCAATACAGTTTTAAAAAATTTGAACCACATAAATAGAAACAACATTCGAAAATATACATGCCTATTAATTTTCAAATGATTTAAAAATGCAAAACCTATTTATCCAAATCAAAGAAAAAGTCTAGCTTAGAAATAGATTTTAAATTTTCTATGCTTAGAATGGAAAGGATTTACATTTCCAAATCACTTAAAAATTGATAGGCATGTTTATTTTTGAATATTGTTCAAATGTTTTAAAAATATATTGAATGGAAAAAATAGTATAAACTGCACCATGAATTGGAGAGGGGAACGGGTGGTAAAGGGACTAGAATCCAAGGAAATAAAAATGGAAGAAAAAGGGTAAAATGGGATAGAATTTAGGGGAAATTACACTTAATCTCTCTGTGGTTTCACCCTATTGTAGAGAATCTCCCTGTGGTTTGAAAATCAACACATAACTCCCCTATGGTTTCAATGGACTTGCAGAATTTAACTTTTCCATTAAATCTAATAGTTTGTTCTTCCACAAATTTTTTAGTTCTTCATATGATAAAAAGACTTTAATTTCTCAAATTACCCATAAACTAACTTCTCACCTTCAATCACAATAGTTCTCAAAGAACTAGTGATTTTTATAATTCCTAAGCCATGAAAAAGATATATTTATTCTATCAAAAAAAAAAAGACCCATTTGTATGTACATCTGTCAAGATGCTTATAATATTCAGTGTCATGAAAAAGATATATTTATTGTACAAAAAAAAGAGGTATTTTTGTGTGCATTTATCTCGAAGCTTATGATATTCGTATACATATTTCTAATCATCATGATTAGTTGGGATTATGAATATATAACCTCTATAGAATATATATATTTTCAAGGTACAAGAAGTATAAAAGCATTCAATTTATTTGGGTATTGCTATGACAGGGGTTAAGAAATTAGTTTATGGGTAATTTGGGAAATTAAAGTCTTTTTGTATCATATTAAACACTAAAAAAATTATGAAAGAACGAATCATTAGATTTAACAGAAAAGTTAACTTTTACAAATTCATTGAAATCACAGAGAAATTATGTGCTGATTTTTAAACTATAACGAAGTTTTCTGTAACTATGTCAAACCAATTTCTAATAAAAAAATTCTCCTATACACGTGGCAGACAGGTGGCGGGGCGGCAAGAACATCTGTGCCGTCGATGCGAAATTTCTTTTGCTCCACGCTAGTTTGCAGCTATTCTCTTGTGCCCCCTTTTGCCACTTGACACGTGTCCCTTATTTTTCAATTATTTTAAAAATCTATTTCACTTAGATACGCTTTGCTCCATGGTTTCATTTTTGCATTTCTTACGTTGACTTCAAGCTTTTATATTAGTTAGACGCGAACCCATATCATCAATTAAAATTTCAAAACTCAGTGCGACATTACATTTAAATGATTTACATATCGTTGGATTCATTATCCATTTCTTTTCGACTTAAAATCATTCAAGTCAGATGTCATATGAATTTTAAAAATTTAGTTGAAGATATGAGATTCAAATAAATTATAAATCTTGATTTTCAAATAAACTAGTATTAAAAAACACAAAGTTAATGTAAGAAATAATTCTAAAAATGGTTATAATTTATCCTTTTATTTTTAATCTTGATTGAAAATAACAAATATAAATTAATTAATTAGAAAAAATCTTAACTCCCATCTTTCAAGCTCTAAGTTTGTGATTCTATTTTATTTTATTTTTATTTTACCCCCTCCTTTTGTATTAAAGCTCAAACTTCATGATTTTTTTTCTTAATTTCTTTCTTCCCTTCCTAATCTGCTCCTCATCACTTGTCATACCTTTTTTTTCAATTTTTTTTCATTTTTACTTGCATCTGCCAAAAATGGAAGACAAAATTATTTGAAACACATGTAATAAAAAAAATTATCTCTCGAAGTAAGTAACAAACTCGTCACAAAAAAATATTAATTCTTGTCAAGAGATCACCCAAAAAGGGAAAGAAGAAAAGAATAACAAACTTGGAACACGAAATGAAAGAATTAATTTTTTCTTCATTGATTTAATTATGTATGCTATTTTTAACTAGAATTAAATAGAAAATTGAGTAGTAATAACAGTACGATACAATCATCGTAGAGTGTCTGTATCGGAAATAATGAAACATGTATACCTGAATTAAATGAGTTTTTGCAAAAATTGAAAAATAAGGGACACATGTCAAATGGTGAAATGGGGCACATGGAGAATTGCTGCAATGCAAACCAGGTGTGCATCAAAAATTTTCCCCGGGTCGGAGGTGTTACACTTCTATGGATTTGAAGAGCATGCTTGGAATTTATGTAAAATTTATATTAATAACAAAAATAATTCAAATTATGTACTAATGAATCAACAATAAATATAGTTTTATAGCAGTTCCTTATAATAATAAGGGTAAATATCTAAAACACCACTTGTAGTTTAAGTAATTATCAAAAAGACCTCCTGCATTTTTAATTTTCTTATCACATTCCCTGTACTTACAATTGATCCCTCCCATCCAATTTCATTCAAATTGATAACGTAAAACCATTAAAAAAAGGAATAAAATTTGAAAAATTAAGCAAAAAATAAAATAAATAAATTGTTCTAATTAAAAATTATTATTTTCAAATTGAAAATGCAAATCCCCAAGTCAAAGACATGAGGAGCAATCGCCATTGGATCTAATGAGAGAAAATTATTGAATTGAATGGAATTGGATGACGGAAACTTATTGAATTATTTTCATAAGGACAAGGGGTATGATAAAAAAATTTAAACCTATAAGGAGCATCTTTACTAATCACGCAAAGTATAAGTGGTGTTTTAAATATTTTTTCTAATAATAATAACAATGAGGTAAGATCGTTGCATCCTCCTCATTGAAAATGATGTTACTTTATTATTATTATAAGTCGTATAGATGCCCTGTGATTCCATCTATGAGGCAGTTGAACATATTTCTTTTCATAGGCACACATCGTCTTCTTAGAATCTCATATGACTTTAACTTTTTATGGAAACGATGAACTCATATCATAGAGTCGAAAATTCGACGTTTATGAATATTTGACCTTTCAGAGTTAGTGTTTTGCATCAAAATATAACATTGTTTTTAATATGCTATCGTGAACCAAACGCACCTCAAAGTCTTCTCTACCTTATTCTCCTCCCATCAAATTTTTCATCATCATCTTTTTTCTTTTTTCTTTTTTTTCCTCTTTTTTACTTTGTTAGTATTTTCCGGATAATAAAAAGGAAGACACCCACAAAACTCAAATTTTCTTTTATTTTACCCCAAAGAAAAAGCACCTTTGCATAATTAATGCAGCTTAAAAATGGAACATCTACACCCACCGATACAAAATTAATCCAAAGTGCAGCTAAGCAAGACCTCCGTTGAAGATAGTGGAAGCAATAAGTATATTGTCATTAATGCTTTCGGTGAATATTTTGAGCATTAAATTATACTATTTTCATTTGTTGATGCATTGAATTAGAACTACTCCTATCTATAGTGAGGGAGAATGAGAACAAAGATTGGGAGTGAATATTTAAAAAGGGAGACTCCGACCAACTTAAATTCAGCATTTAATCCAAATACCTTGCTGTTCATGTTAAGAATCTATACAAAATTGATCATGTTATAATTATAATAAAGACGTGAAAAAAAAAAACATAATAGGATAGCTTTCTAGGCCCAAGTTCGTCGGAACTAATTATAGGAATCAAAATGATTTATTTATCTTGTCATGCATTAGATTGAAGGCTTGCACGGGAATATTCAAATTAATGTTAGGGTTTAAGCAGAAGTTTAAAGCATTACACTCTACGTATCGAATTTGAAATACCTAAATCGTTATTTCTAGCTAATATATATAGAATAGATTTAGGGTTTTTTTGATAAACAAGCTTTACCCCATAAGGCCAGTATGACCTGATCCATATCTATGCAGCAGATATTTAAAACATATATAATAAGCTACTAAATATCCCCAACAATGGTAATTAATTATACTGTTTTCAACTTTGATTATTTTTTTCCTCAATTTGATTATGTTTTGAATAGTATTACTCGAATTAATGTCGATGATTAGAGTATTAATAAATAATTTATACAATGCCCAATTTTCAAGCCTTACCTCTGAAACGAAATTCGAGAGGAATGCTCGAAAGCTTTCGCGACCCTTTATACCTTTATGAGCGATTGTGAAAGCTTTGGATACTTTTCTCACGGTATCCGTCGGCATCACTTTTTTACCTCAAAAAGATTTTTTCCAGTTTGACCGATCTCTATGAGACATTAGACATAATTATTATTAATTAGAATGTACGTCAAACTTTTTTTTGATTTAAGGACAATAATTTTATTTAGTTGAGTAATTAAAGCTTAGGGGCCTTTTCTTATTCTAGCTGATTAATCATAATCATTATAACTTAGACCAGTTTGATTTTGCAACCTTTTCTATGGTTAATTTTCATCCTAAGTGGATTGGTCTTTCCTACCCCCAGATTAAAGTTTCATGTTGTCTTGAGTTTTACTTTTTACGATCAATAATAACACCACTCAATAACTATGTAATGTGAGTAAGCGGCACTGCGATTTGTAGCGTGTTCATTAAGAAATTAAAAAAAATAATAAATCATAAAGACTAATGAAATGTAAAATAATAAGGAAAACTAATAATTCCAATCGACGATGGATACAGATGTGTTTGAAGTAAATGCAGCAATTATAATGGCATTAAATAAGCCTTCGTCAATGGGAGTATTCATCCATAGTTGTGTTTGGAGTAAATGCAACAATTATGCTGGCATCAGATAAGCATTCGTGTGAGAATATTCATCCAATCACATCTGTAAAGTGATACAAAGTGTGATTTTTCTGTTTTTGTTTTTGCTTTAAGTTCATTCAACAAGTGCACCGAATGATGCATATTGAATAACTTGACATGCATTCAGTGAACACGACTTTTCAATGCATTGATACAATTGTCGTTGGTGTCAAAAAAAAAAAAAGAAAAGCAAAACACTCTCACCCAATTTTGACCGGAAGTCTTGGCACTCCTCTTGTTTCTTAGGTCCAATAATTAAAAAAACTTTTTCCAAATTGAAATTTTTATTTTTATTTAAAGGAAAAATATTTAAAATATCTTCCATTGTTCGGATGATTATTGAAGAAACTCTTTATAGTTTTATCACACTCTTTTTATTTACGACAATAGTCTAATAGGTCTCTATCATCTAACTCCATCCAAATAAATAACAAAAATAAAAAATGAAAATTAAGGGGGAAGAGAAAAATAAATTATTGCATATAAAAAATAAAAAAATTATAATTAAAATAAAAAAATCATTTCATCAAGACTTTTCTCATTAGATCCAATGACGATTGGCCCTCTCAACTTCGACCTCGAGATTTGCATTTTAATTACAAAATAATAATATTTTAATTTTAAATAATTTAGTTTTTCTCTTTTTTCCTTGATTTTCATATTTTATTTTATTTTATGTTATTTTTTAATTGGAGCTGTGGATTTTCAATTTATGGGGGAAAGTATGGGTTCCATAGTAGTTAAAAAAATCACTTGTTTGATCGTGTATGCTACCAATTAATTCTACCTCTTAGTTTTGATTTTAAATGTTTATCGTAACATTACGTAGTGGACAAACAAAAAAAATAGATTCATTGAACAAATCAAACTTTTTCAATATGAACTTTGCAAAAAAAAATACTCTACTTTGATAAGATACTTAAAAAGAAAAGTTCAATTGTCCTCCATTCAATGAGGAGAAATAAGTTTGGATATAATGTCGACTTAGACTTAATTCATACAGAATTTATTAAAAAGGGAATATTGATTATCAACAAATAGTCAACGGTTCTGATTTGTTTGAAATTTTGGTTTCGATTACTAAAAATCTGCATAGAATTTTAAGTCTTGCGTGTCTAACATTTCACCATAAAAGCATTTTAAAAATAAATACGGAATTAAATGATAGGGACCTAATAGACTATTTTTGTAAGTATAAAGATCTGATAAAAAATTGAAATTATAGGAATCTTTTTAATAATTACTGAAATTATTGGTGGTGTTTTAAATATTTACTCTTATTCAAATATAATATATTCTCTGATATGCATATCATCACGAATATTATTGGCATTATATTTTCAGCTTGACACAGAAATTAAGGCACATGCATGACCACAACACAATGCACAAATTCCATTGAAAGCCGACGAGAAATAAATGCATTCCCATGCACTAATCAAATGGTAAAGAATCTGAGTCATGCAGTACGTCATTGTGTTTAAAGCCCAACAATGATTATAAGGACATTAAATAAGCTTTTATTTATGGTAATATTGATGCCATTAATTTTTTTTGAAAAATATTGATGCTCATCCAACTATATATTATCTGTATATTAAATCTGTTAAGATTGGAGCGCTTATTAAATGCTCCTAGGTCAAGAGAAACTATTTATTATGGTCATTTACTTTCTCAATTACTCATAAAATACAACCGGCATTAGAGATATTCTATTTTATAATCAGATTTTTTTGGGCTCGTTTATATTTAAAATGAAAATGCACAGTGTAATCCATCGATGAAGGTAATATATATATATATATAAAATCTTTACTATTCATCAAAGGCTTAGATTTATTATTTTATAAACTGTAACATTTTGAAACGTTTAATTTCGAACAAGTTTAACTAGCTTAAAACTTGAATGGATGATCAAGATTTTTTAATATACGATTACATAACAATAAACTGTAAAGTGCGTTTCTTACTCTATATGGTGCCGCGATATCACATTAATTATGCCAACAATTATTATGGGCAATTTTTCTTTTAGAAATGAGCGTTAAATTAACAAGAAATGTTACAAATGGATCACACATGGGTTAAAAAGAATCCTGTTTTGGTTTTTTAAAAGAAAATTCTACTTTAAACTTGTAACTCTCGAATGAGATATATGCCACATAAATATCTTTCTCAACACCATTTGTACCTAATTTAAAACGAAAGTTCTTTAAAAAAAAAAAAAAAATTACAAGTCCACAAGCCAAGTAAAATAATTTATAATGCGTACCGTCATATTTAATAAATTGAAGATTTCATTAGTTTCCCCGGAATTAATGTTTCATAAAATAAGGCGGGCATTGACGGATGGTCAACAACTCAATGTTGGATAAATTAACACCACACACAGTGCGTCACAATATCCTTCGTTTGGCAAAATAAACAAAATTTAGCTTAAAACCTTGTTTGGTCAATTATATAGAATTAATTTATAACTCGTGTTTGGTGTTTTAAAATAACTAAATTTATTTGGTGATGAAATTTTCTTTTCTTTTATAATTGAATAAGAGTAAAGGGACATGTTTATCCACAAATTAAGAAAATAATATTGCATGTGTAATCAAATTCAATTCATGTTATTGTGTATCGGTCAACCCAAGAGGTCCTACATAATTTCAAATATTAATCTATTTAAGGCAGAAACATGGAGAAGAGGAATAAAAGGAAACAACAAATAAGAGAGAGAGAGAGAGAGAGAGAGAGAGGGAGAGAGAGAGAAAAGTAAAAAAGAAAAAAAAAAAGAAAGAGAGTGCTTGCAGAATTATAGAAATCCATGTCATGTGAAGGAAAATAATAATATAAAAAACAGAAAATAGGGTTTTGTTTACTTGGCTTTTAACGAGTGTAAAATCATTGACCTGTTACATGCCCTTTATGAGCATAAGTAATCCACGACTTCTTACAACCTTTTTACTTAATGAAGTAGGATAATGTTAACATACTATTTCACTCGATCCCAAATCTAAATATTAACGCTCGCTTTGAAAATTCAAAATGAAAAAATAAGTAACTCATGACTATCCAAAATGAGAAAATAAGTAACTCATGACTAACCCTTCCTTTTCCTCACTCAATAGGAGCAACACTCATTTACCTTAGATTATGAAAAATTCACGCGCACCCACGAGCATTCACGGGTTTGTTAATCATGGGCTAGGAAAAAATTGGCTTTTTCCCAATGAACCTAGGGGTGTATAGAAAATTCAAAAAATTAATTCAAAACCAAACCGACTTGAAAATCAGAAGAAGTAGAGAAGTCTAATATTTTTTTTTTTGAAACTAATCAGTCGGGTCGGTTTGGCTAGTTTTTTTTTTTTTTTTCAAACTGATTTAAACTGACTCGACCCACCCTTTATATTTTTGATAAAATTATATATATTTATATTACGTCAACTTTTTTTTCTTTTTTGTATTCGGGACATCACCGGTTTTGGTTGGTTAATTTCCACACGTTGAGGTTAATTTCTATTTGTTGGAAGAGTTATTATTGTACGTTAGTTGTTATAAGGGTAAATTGCATTTTTGTTTCCTGCAAGTGAGACCATTTTGCACTTCGATCTTTGAATTTTGCATGCGGCTAAAACGGGAGTTGGTTTGTTTTGCGTTTTAAACTTTATAATGGATGACTATCCATTTGAGCGAAAGAACTTAGTGCATTTATCGTATTTTGTTATTTTATATTTACTTTTTTAGTTTTTCACTGATCTTAATTTTTTCCACGATGAAAACTCACCCTCTTTTTTGTATTTGCATGTATCGTGAGTTTTGAGGAAAAGTGAAAAAAAATTCAATGAAAATGATTAAGAAAAGTAAGAAAATCTAGTGAAATAAAATAAATGCCCTTAGTTCATTTACTCAAATGAACGGCCTATCTATATAAGCTTTGAAATGCCAAAAGGAAGATCTCGAGGGAGTAAAAATATTTTTATTTTTTGGGTTAATTTTTTTCCAACCTGTCTAAATCAGGTTGATTTGATCAAATTATAACCTCGACCCGTTTCAACCGCATGCACGTCCCTAGATGAAACTTTAATCCAAGGCACTGGCATGATGTGCTGGATCTTATAAGAAATGAGCTCCCTCGTCCGTTCATACCGTACTTATCCTCTTTCTGGTATCTTGATAATGTGACTACAAACCTGGATTACACCGTCACACGAGTGAACCCCACCACATTAAAGAACATAATGTTGTATGTGTAATCAATTTCAATCCATCCTCTTATTGTGTGTCTATCAACCCCATGGGTCCCACATAATGACAAAACTTAGTCTATTTAACGCAGAGACATAACAGCCAAGGGGAGAGAGGGAGGGAGAGAGGGAGAGCGCTTGGTAGAATTGTAGGAATCCATGTCAAGCTACTGAATATAATAATATATATAAAAAAAAAAAGGTCAGGATCAAGGGTCACTCAGAGAGCCATAGCAGCCACCCAGTCCCAAAACCCCTGAAGAAGGGGCTGACCCCAACTCATTCTAGTTAGGCTTCAATTCCCGTGATCCTCTGCAACTGCAGTTTGGTGCTTATACGTGGGTTTCCTGTGAGGTAAAGGGTCGAACATCTGAAGGGGCACTCTTGTTTTGTGAATGTTGTTTTTGTTTTCCTTCGCGTTGATGTGTCGTTTCTTGGGCGTCAAGTCTCTGACCTGATAGGAAATTTCCTCTTTCGCTTTCCTAGATTAGCACTTTTTAACAACTTTTAGACTTAGCCATGCGGTGAGTTTTGAGTTTTCAAAGTCATGTGATAGGAAGATGACGGTTGTTTTCTATGTGAACAAACAAATACAGGTCTGCGGCTTCATTGGAGGTGGACTTTTCTTTTCCGCTTCGGGAAACTGGTGCTTCTTGGCTCGTTTCGACGTTGATTGGTTGATTTTTGAGGTAAAAGATGCTCCATAATTTTCCAGTTTCCCAATTCATAATTTTCATGATTGCCCCTTCATTTATTGAGAATCACTGTCAAGGGAGAATTTTGGGTGTGGTTTCGGTGGCCTGGAAGCTGGCAGGATCAAATGTTCAAGAAGTTTCCTTGCCGGGCTGTTTTTTCTTCTTTTTTTTTAATGTTTATTTTTTGAATTTTAGGAATCTTCTGGGGTTTGAAAGATTCTGTTGACTTTGTTTGGGCTTCATCTGAAGATTGATTTGGTTTAATTTGAAGGTAAAGGGTGATTGATATTTAACAGTTTTGATACAAAGAGTATGCGAATTTGTTGCAGTCAGGATATTGGTGGTCCTTGAAGCTCTGTAGGTTTCATATTAGTCAGCGAATTTGAGATGGATGCAGCTCTGGCCAGTTCACATGCTGTACCTCCTTTCCTTACAAAGACATATGAGATGGTTGAGGATCCTTCCACAGATTATATTGTTTCCTGGAGTTTTAGTAATAGAAGTTTTGTCGTATGGAATCCGCCGGAATTCTCAAGAGCTTTGCTACCCAAGTTCTTCAAGCACAACAACTTCTCAAGCTTCATCAGACAGCTCAACACCTATGTAAGAAAATTTATTCGTATGTGTTTCCCTTTTAATTGTATGAATGAATGGTTTTCTTGCCAATATCACACTTTTGTTCTGACCGAGTGCTTCCCTTTTTTTTAGGGTTTTAGGAAGATTGATCCTGAACAGTGGGAATTTGCAAATGATGACTTCATACGAGGTCAACCATACCTTCTGAAGAACATCCACAGACGTAAGCCGGTTCACAGCCACTCTGTCCCTAGTCTCCTTGGCCAAGGAACATCTGGTGCATTAACCGACTCGGAGAGACAAGCTCTTAAGGATGAGATTAGGAGGTTGAAACGTGATAAAGAATTGATTCTCTCAAAGATGCAGGGGCACCAAAAGGAGCACAAAGAAGTTGAGATGCAAATGAAGCTTTTGATTGAGCGCTTGCAACGAAGTAACCAAAAGCAGCAAGAAATAGTGTCTTTCCTGGCCCGAACCTTGCAGAAACCAAGCCTTTCTTTGAATATCTTGTCTCAATCAAAAACCAATGACCGGAAGCGAAGGCTACCTAGAGCTGATGGGTTCTATGAGGAAGAAACTCCAAATTCCCGAATTTCAACTGGAGAGAATCTCGGGTTTGCTTCGACGCTGGCATCAACTACGGAGCTGTTTGAGCTGTTGGATTCTTCTGTGATGTTTTGGGAGAATCTTCTGACAGAGTTTTGCCAATCTCTCATTAGTACACCTCTGGATTTGGATGATGAATCTACAGATGCCACAGAAAGCACTACTATATCGTATGTACAGCTTGAGAATCAGTCCAAGTCCTCGACTGTTGAGATGAATTTTGAGCCTCCTGTTGCTCCTGCCCCCGAGCCTGAAGTTGTATCATCAAAGGAAGATGTAGTTGGGACTAAGGATGCTGTGCCGAGTCAGGTCAACGATGTATTTTGGGAACAGTTCTTGACTGAGAATCCTTGTTCGACTGATGCACAGGAAGTAGACTTGGAAAGAAACAATTGTGGTGGTGTCATGAAGGTAGAAAGCAATATGCTTCAAAATTCGAGGTTTCTTTGGGGTATAAGGAATGTAAATAATGCCGCTGAACAAATAGGGCAGCTTGCTCCTGCAGGGAGATCCTGATATATAATGTTTTGTTCCTTTTCTGTTTTTCTTTTGTTGCGAGTAATAGCTCTTTTTTGTTAAAGATAGGTACAATCTGTTTGATATGGTAATAAAATAGATATGGTGATTTCGCGTCATGATGTCTATATGCTTCTTAAATTTTGATTCTGCTGGTATTTGATACAATTTGATGTTGATATCTGGTGAGTTTTTATACCTCACTAAGATAATTAGAACTTAATTGTCCCTTTCTCGAGTTGGCAGTACGGTGTAAATTTTATTCTATGCCGTTGCCTCTTCCCTACTTCAGAGTAATGTGAATAGATTAATGTCAGCTACAATTGCATGCGTGCACGGACTAGTAATCTAACTGTAGTAGTAGCATTGAATTTTTTCTCATGTCATCACCTTTCTCCATGAAAATAGTGTTCATATTCTGCTACTACGCTTTTGTGTGGTTTGAGTTCCATGAAGAAACATTCTCGGTGAAAGTCTGATCTTATTTCAACCTTTGAACAGTACATCTTTGAGCTTGATTTCAGAATTAGTAAAAAGTTTGTTTTGGGTTTTGATTTCCTCTGTGTTGATTGAAGAAACCTCTTTCTTGATTCTACATTTTCTTTCACATGTGGGCATGCTGTTGTTCTTGGTCCTCCCTTCAATTCCATCCCAGCCTGGGTTTGGTTATGTTGTGAGTTGATGTGGTTGTTGCAGATGTTATTTCAGCTGTTGTTGCAAGCCGATAAATAAAGTCTAGTAGGCTTTAGTATGTCAGTGTTAATACCAATGAATTCTGTTGCGCTCTTTATTCTGTCAATTATGAATTTGCGCGAAAAAACTTTCTGCAGTGATTCCTTGAATATGAATTAAGTCCGAGTGAGATTAATTTATGAATTCAACCATTTACGATAGCATTTTTCTGAAGTGTGGTAGTCTCCGTTGTGGAAGCATGAGTAATCTCATTCCTTGTTGAGCCTTCATTACTTGGCAATTGCTGTCGATGATGATTTTCATGCCGTAGAAATCATGAGCCCCTCTAGTGTGACTTATTTTCTCTTGGCATCCCAAGCGCCAAGTGATGATACTGATGATGTTTCTGAGTTCTAATGAAACTTAAAGATCTCTATTCATCTTTATTCAGGTTGGTTTGCAGCAAGTGGGTGGGCGCTTACGGCATTTCTTAAAATTTCCCTTTTACCAATCCCCAGTCCATTAAATTTTCAAATTTGATCATCAAGTACATGTTATGGCAGTATTTAAGCCCCGATGAACATGTTCTTTTTAGCTGCATATGTAGTTGTTGTGCCCTAATATAGAGTTTTAGCTAACTAGTCATTGATGCTGCTGCTTCTGTTTTCCTCCATTTCATCCCTTGCAGTTTGGATTTATTCGCTAGCAAATTTCGTTGAAAGTATTCTATTTGGCATATGTCCCCTCAGTTTAGACAGCCCACTTTGTGTTTGACCAATTATGCAAATAGGTTTGTGCTTGCATGGATCATTGGTTCATCAAGAAAGGACTGAGGATCAAGCATCCATAACGACATGGGTTATAATTCTCCTCAGAGATGGTTGCAATACCACCGAGGTCAATCTTTTTTTAGTGTTCTATCTGCTTGTTATCATGCATATTTTGATGCACTGCTTGTTTATGGCGACGTGGAAATCTACTGGTATGATTGAAAAACTGCAGGCTGTGTATTGGAGTGAAAGGATTCTGCAAGCAACTCTGTGACTAAAGTTTGAAAACTGAGATTCATATTCGTCTGCTGAGATAATTGCAGATGAAGTATGGAATCAAACGCTTCGTCCATTATCATTCTTTTCATTTTTTTCCTCTTCTGCATAATGTACTCAATTTTGATAAGATCGAGCTTCATTTAGATTCTGGCATTTGAGCATAGCATATGCATCAGTCGCACGATACTAGGAAGTTGAAACGAAGAATTTATGTACAATATTTAGGGCATGTGATCATGGAAACAGATGTCCATCCTGCTGGTTCAAGTCAAACCATACCTGCCTAAACACCTTGATAATGAGATCATGGTATTCGTCCGAATTCAATGTCAGATAACAGGCTAGGAGCTCCTCGAGCTCCCGCGGCCTTGTAATCCGCTTCTCTGTGATCATCTCAACCATGGAGTCGCGGAAGTCCACTTGCGGATCGAACGAGCATTTCACAATCGCAAAGCTCTCCAATTCTGACCGCTGCTTTTGGACTGCTCCCTCTTTCGCCTTCTTCTTCATCTTAAGCTTGGCCCTCTTCATGTCTTCCAGGGCTTTGATTTTGCAACTCTCAGTCCTTGAAGCCGCTGCTGTTCTTGGAGAATAGACCCCAACTCTGCTACTCTGCTTTGTTCTCCTCCTCTGAGGAAGAGATTTCTCCCGTTTCTCGCTCCTGGACTTTATCTCCTTGATCTTCATGTTCTTCAAATTTTGCCAGTCTGAGCTCATTTCTTCTTCTGCAGCGAGATTGGATTCTTCGACTGTTCTTAGAGTGGAGCCTCTTTTCAAAGAAGAGAAGGTTCGGCGCCTCTTCAACTCAAATTCTACTTTATCTCCTCCTTCCAATTTTGTCCGCTCCACCTGTGTTTCATCCGTCTGTTCTTGCAACTCCACCAGATTTTCTACTGCAGCCCCTGGATTTCTCTCTTTTGGTGCTGCTGCTGCTGCTTCTTCTTCTTCTTCCCTTTCTCCCTCGCGGTTTTTATAGAATTCTGAGGGCTCAATTTTCTCAGACAGTCCTTTCATCTTCCGAACACTCAAGACCGCCTTGCTGAAATTCCGAGCCTCCACTCTCGATCTGTTCATCGATAAACCCGGCAATTCGGGTTCCATCTCATCCTCCGATGAATCACGCAAAACCGAGTTCCTGCAATCCCCTCCTTTCTCGCTTCCTCCGACTCTGTCTTCCCCAAATGAAATTCTCCAGAAAGCATCATCGTCGTCCTCATCTCGAGAATAGAATCGACCCTCCCTGCAGTAACCTCGCGGAATCGGCAAGCTCCCCATCTCCGAATCCCCCTTCTTCCCTACTTCCCGCTTCGCCTTTCTGGGCTCGAAACCGCCGCAATTCTGCTTGAACTTGGAAAGCCAGGAGAGGGGGAACGCGCGCGAGATGGAAGAGGACGAAGACGAAGACGAAGGACCTCCTTGCTTCTTCCTCCTCCCCCATTTCATCATTTCCGACTCGACCCAATACCAAAATCCTTTTCTACTCTTTTCTTCTTCTCCTCTTCAATCAGCTGGTTTGATTTGTGAGTTGGAGAGGAGGAGGAGGAGGACAAGAGTCAGTTAATTGGGAGGCGGTTGAGCTGTGAAATTGGGACGTGGGTTTGTTACTGAGATTTTGAAAAGAAAAACCGCCATAAATCCTGTGACTCGCTACTCCTTTACTGCCTTTTTCCCTTTGGATGTTCACAGTAGCTTTGCCAAAAGAAGGGATGGCTCAGGTGGGAGGGGGCCCCACACTGTCCGTTTGGTGGGTGGGGGGGTACTAAACAAAAGCATGGTTCATGGGACTTTGATTAAGACTGGGGTTGTGTTTGGTTCGGGAGTGGGTCTTACAATGACTCAACATTGGGTCAAAGTCGGTTACACAGGGCTATGGCATGAATCTACGAGTGGGGCTTCCTTTGTTCCTGTTCTATGGCGTGGGTGGGGTCTAGGAAGGTTCAAGTGAAGATCTCTTTATGCTCTGTTTTTCTTTTTTGTTATATGAGATTATTAGGTTGCTATTCTTTTGTTATATGAGATTTTTGTAAAAGTAGGATCGCAGGTAAATTGAGTCGGTTTGTGGCCTTACTTTGCTCTGTTTATTAAGAACTCATTCGTGTTCATTCATTTGCCACATGGGTCAAACACAAATAATTTTTAAACTCACCAGCTAAACGAGCTCAACCGAAAAATAGTGGGGCTTGGCTCATCCCATTTGTGAGCCTTGGTTTGCTCTTTTTGGCAGCAAGATGTATCACATATGTCTTCTTTGTTGTTTAGAAACAAATATTATGTATAAAGATTGGTGATTATGGTCAATTATATCTATTAGACGAGCTAAACAAATAAATATGAGTTTCAGCTCGTAATCTTTCTATACTTTCTGGTGAACTAAAGTGAATCTAACTTGGCTTTATTAATAAATTCACAAGTAGCGCTAAAACACATAACATTGGACTTATGTAAGCCAAAACTCCAATCACAAATCAAACTAGGGTTCGATCTAAACTTGGCTCATTTGAAAACTCGGCCAAAAAGGACCACATGCTTTCTACCAAGCAGCTTTGGGCGTATATGCTCAAACCACCTAGTTTTATAATAATCCCACCTAGTTTGATAATAATTGTTAAGTTTGACTTTGAAGTCGTAGTGGGCAAGGTAATTTTGAGTATGGTTAGGGTTTGTTTCAGTAGAGGGGTTTCGTACATCATATAATATACTAAAATTCAGTTGCGCCTAACCGCTCACCTTTCCCCCAATCAATTGAGCTTATTTACATTTAAAATGAAAAATGAACCTTATAATTTGTCATTAGATGATTGTCATGTGTATATAAAATGTTTTAACCATTCATTCAAGTTTTAAACTTATCGAATCCGTTTGAAGTAAAACTTATCCAATCTATTTCAATGAATTTATTTCGTACAAAACATACACAGTCACTTTATTTTATAAAATTTATCCTGTTTTAAACTCAAATATTGCACTTTGATCAACCATAAAAATTGCACAAGTACTCATGTAACGTATTCTTCCCCACATCTTTAACAACAATCGGTAGTTATTTCGTCAGTAGGAAATTTTTTTTTTTTTGCATATTCATTTTATAATACCTAATTGCCATGGGATAAATCACCGCCGACCAAAACAAGGCCACCGATCAAAATGTGGTACGTGTATCACCAACGACGAGACATCTGTCCTCATCAGACCGAATTGGAGTTGGAAGTTGCCTCCATTTTTCTTTCCCTGGTTTGTTAATTTGACACTGACGGTATACAATGAACAATTCCATGAATACAAATGATTTCAAAATAAAATTATAAATATTTTTATTTACTAAAACGCTTTAACTATTGTACCACATTAATTTTAATAAAATGTTAAAAAGGATAAAAGAGGCCCAGGAAGCTTTTTATTATGGACCTTTAACTGGACCGCCTCTCAAAATTGTACTGCCACTGGGCCTGACCCAAAACCATGCAATCTCCACCAGCAATACCGAGGCCCAAAAGTGTATCGTCATGGGCCATTTCTCATCCCTCCAAGGTCCCATACCATTGTTCATGGTTACTCCTTCGTGATCTACCCCTCAACCCACGTGTCTATGTTTGGTTTTTTTTTTTTTTTTCCTCCCAGGAAATATTTACTAGCAAGGCTTGGATAGGAGAATATGAACTAGTCTCTTGAACCCCAATGAATCTTGAGGACTCGCTTGGAAGATGATAATGGAACTAGGAATCGTTGGGTAATATATAAAATGTAATGAAATGATAGCAATGATTTCCTTGTATGTGAAAATATTTATTTTATTTTAATTGTCATTATGTTCTCGTTCCCACCGATTACACGCAACATAGATGAGTGGGGTTTGATCTGAGAGCTCTTGATGCAGGCCTCACATTCTTTATCGGCTAAGCTGGTGCCTACGGGTAAAATCAAGTAAGATGATATAAATAACTGACATATAAATCAAGAAGCAATGAGTGTGGGCATGACTAAGAACATTATAGTAGCCGGTATGACTACTTTAGCATTGGGTTGATGGGTTTTGTTCCATTCGCACATTTCCAAGAGAAAAGCAAGATACTAATTATGTCCACAAGTTAATGGCCTCTATGATTATCCACTTTGGATCTCTCCCATTTGTCTAAAATATTCAATGAAGTATATATGCCTCATGATGAAGCCACAACATACCCCCACCACAGCCACCCATTAACAAAACATCTCCACTCCATTTCAATATTGTACGTGGGATCTCTCTTTTTGGGCATCAAAAGGGAGTCTAAACAATTGCAAAGTATATGCTTCCAATACATATAATAATAATGGCCAGTGAGAAAGGTACTTAGGTCATCATGTTGAAAGTATAAGAGGAGTCTCAAAATTAGGACAAAGTGAAAATTTTCAATAATATTTTTTGTATACTATTTCCTCCTAGGGAAGAGTAACTTGAGGATCAAAATTTCAAAATAATACTAAGAAAAAGTAAATTCCTAAAGTAGGTGTACGGATCTAATTTTTCCCAATTCAGGTGTTAGTCTCGCAATAGTAAATTGCGACACCATTTTCTTTCCCGGTTTCACAAATCTGATTTGTGAGCCCAGTTTTATAATTCCTGTTTACACGTTTTTTAGGTCTCGAAAAAAATCCCAAAATAATACTAATTGTTCAATTTCGCAATTCTGTGTTATGCAACAGAAATGCAATTTTTTTGAAATTCAATTACATTTTAGTTGGGGCCAGAATTAAACATTTATCTTAAATAATTCAAATACATCATACAAGAAATATATAGAAGCATCATCTATCCCTACGATGACCACCCGTACCACATTTGGTGGGTTTTCGCACTCGCTTCCCTCTCCTACGACCATCGTCATCCGAAAGATCATCGTTTAAGCTGTCATCCTGATCCGTCTCATCGTCATCTAGAGATGATGTAGATGGACTAAAGTTGCCATTGGTTGAACTGAACCCTATTTGCATCGATGTGAATCCTATGATTGCCTGTGGGGGATCGGCAACCAGCATGGGATTCTCCCACGAGATCAACTGTGTCATCAAGGTGGTGAAGGGGTCAGGCGTCATAAACATCATTGAGGACATGGCCTCAAATGTCGAATCAGGCGGAGGATAGGCCTGACCAGAAAATGATGCGTTGTATGGGTGTGGCCGGTATTCGGGTATATCAACAACTGACGTGTCGTAGGATTATTGAGGTGGTTGGGATTGTGCGACATCCATCAAACCGACGGATATGAAGACACCGGATCCAGTGGCCGATGACCACTTGTGGGCTATGATGGAATGTGTAGTTGTGAGGGTTCCTCAGCATGTTACCGAGCGCCGTGCACCATACGAGGATCTTGGCCAAGCTTCTTGGCTGTCCCTGAGCATCTCGCGCACCTCCTGATTCGCCACCGAAGGATTATCGTCAATAGATAGTCACTCCCAACCATGTAAAATAGTATCGTACTGCAACAAAAATAACACGACAATGTGTTAACATTAAAAGATGAGATAAACTATATGCGGGTTCAACGTCACTATGTACCATTTCCTCAACAACGTCAATGTATCCTCATAACGCATGCTCGTATTTGACAAATAGATCGACGATGATGCATCGCTTGATAGTGCAATACCAATGAAAGTATGCATCGCTGGACAATATCACGGTGTCCATTTACATAGCATCATGTATGACATACTCCTCTTGGCATTCCCACATTTCTATATATGGCGCTTACACGATTCGCCAGTTCCTGGGGGCACGTCCGTGAAGCTTGTGATGGTGCATGCCACCAAAGTCCGTGTCAACCTGCACTGGGATCGGTTAATGGAAACCAAATTATCGTAGCACCCGATCTGGGAAATACCACTTCGCAATATCGAGACATAGGACAGGAGTACAGCTTATCCAGTATGGCGCTCCGAATACGCAATACTCAAGCAGCTTGCGTAAAACGTACGACTGCCACTCGAAATCCTCGTCTTTCATCGTGTCGAGCTAGAACCAATATACCGGGTGTATGTGCATGGCGGCAGTCTCTAGATTTTGATGGCATACCCACCTAGTTTGAAAACAACACCAGTTAGACGCAATAATGTTTAAAGCATGATTGACAAAAATACTAGATAGGAAAATACCTCGCGCCTTGTGGTAGTAGTGGAACCCTGGTGAAATCCTGACACCCAACTCGTGGAATAGGTAAGGCAGGTTGGAAAAGAATTAGTTTGCTCCCACACCTACAACTATGATACTTAACACAATTCGACCAGGGTGAGCATGTATAAACACGGAGAACATAAAAACAAATTAAATTGACGGAGAACATTACTTAAAATACCCTTATGCCTCAGCCTCTTTCTTCTCTCCATCTCTTCATTATCACTAATTCCAGTAAAGAACTCTTGATCTTGTTCCAATGGTTGGTGTCTTGGTCTTGGGTGATTTGGGGGCATATAAAGAGGGTTTGGTGGTAGAGGATGTGGTCTAGGCTGTGGGGGTGTTTAGTTAGGATATGTTGGTTGCAACGGTAGATGATAGGTAAGTCTGTGATGGTTTTGAGCAAAAGGCCTTGAGAAGTAGGTTTGTGAGGGTGGTGTGCTGTTGGAGGGTGGGTGTATGAGCTATTAGGGCGGATATTGTTATGTGGGAGGTGGTACATGGTTGAAAGTAAGCGAAGGTTAAGTAACGATGGGTGGCTGTGGGAGCATGGTTTGAGAGGTAGGGTGTTGGGAATGAATGATGGGCTGGTTTTGCAGCTTAAGGACTCCCATCATATCCTAGAGTTTATCCTTGAGATCATTCAACTCCTTTCAAAAACAATTTGTGGCTGCCTCCCAAAAAGGAATGGGCTCACTTGAGGGAAAGGAGTGTCCTTCGCAATGAGACATTTCGATCGGGAATCCTTCACTGGAGCTCTTCAACAAGAAGTTTACAAAAGAAAAATGAGCTCACTCAAACAACCTAAGCTTTAATACCAATCGATGCTTGTGGAGTTGTGGAGGAATGAGCTAAAATGATTTAAAGGAAGCTGTTCGAAAATAAAGGATAGTAATCTAAGACTTAAGCTCGAAGGAAAAAGATACGGAAGGGCTGGAAATATATGGAAATGTAAGAACTTGAAATTTAAATACTTGAGACAAAGGGAAATATGAGGAAAACAAAAAAGAGAGTACTTCAATTCTCTTTCAAGTGTGTCCATTATAAAGAGAGAATAGCCCTTTATATAGGCCTACAAGCAAATCACTAACTCATGTTTGAAAATTAAAAATTGAAAATGAAATTGATTTTCCCCATACAACATTATTAAACAGGCCATCAAATTTCATACTCCCCATGCTTTGACAACCATTAAAGCCATAGACAAAATCTTCTCTCCAAACTTATACCATTAAAGCTTGTCTGCCATTCCAACTTGCACTATTAAAGCTTGTCTACCACTCCAACTTGTGCCATTAAAGCTTGTTTGTCACTCCAACTTGTGCCATTAAAATTTGTTTGCCTTTTCAATAATCACTTTGCACCCATGTAATTGAATTGCAACCCAAATTCGGATTCCATATAGGTTGTATATATTGATAGTGGGTTTGGGCAAAAAGGGATACTCCAGCATCTTCATTTGGGCTCAGCACATACTTACTATGCTCAATGTTCTATAACTTTGAATTGATATATATGATTACTTATTTTTTATTTACTTGATTTCAGTGATTAGTAGATCCTCCTGGAATTTGAATATAGTAATTCTATTTGTATGATCTAAAAGCATATATATATATATATATATTTTACATAAAACTATTAACGGTTTGATTTTGGAGAGCTTATGAAAGTTTACTTCTATTATTTTGAAAAGTAGAATTTGGAAGAAAATTTTCATTCTAACACTTACGAAAGCTGTTTTTAAAATTTTATTAAGCATATTTAAACTTTTCGGAAAGTTAATTCTAACTTTCCAAAGATTTGCAACTTGTTGAATTTTTGTTGAGAAGTGTGTTTTCAATAGAAGAGCTAAAAAAAAAAAAAAACTCAAACTGACTGAACCTAATGCAGTAAATTTTAATCGATTCTTCAATTATTACTTTTTAACCAAAATACCCTTGAGGAGATGGACACTGATTTAAATTGGCTTGTGGATATTTTCCACCTCTGACTTTGCGCTTTGCTTGGCCTTGAAATCTCCAATCCAGCTATAAGTCCGGAGGAGAGGATCCCAGAAATGCGTGAAGGGCTTTTCTTGAGTGACTTTGACTATTCTTCTCTACTCTACAGGACAGCTGTATGAAGAAAACTCTTCAAAATTAAAAATGATAAAAGAATGTGGCATTTATATGTATTCAAATAAAAACTTATCCATTACGCTACGTATGGAGCCATTAAAGATTCTACAGTTTTGACATTTAAAAAAAAAATCTCTATTTAAAGTTAAAGTTGATTTTTTTTTTTTTTTTATTGAGGTTGTTGGCTTTTCTACACAGACTTTTATTTGTTTTTAATTATATGCACATGCACTAAAATGATATCATTTTAATAAAAAAATACTTTACCATTTTAACACGTACAGTGTAGTATTTATTATTTTTTGATATTTTAGTCCTTTTTAAATTTAATGAAGACATCGTTTTCAGATTCTTCTCCTTTTCTACCCTCATTCTTGATGATTGTCAAGAATTTTGAACTACACCTGATTATTTTTCCTAAACCTTTTCTGCCGCTGCCTTACCGTGGGTGCTTTATCCAAAAACAATGCTTTTTTATGCCCTTTTGAAGTTTGGGATATGTGCCATTTAATTTTGTACAAAATTTTGTACGCCGTTTTATGTCGACATAGGAAAATAACTGAGCTATATATATATATATATATATATATATAATATGTGCATCATTCTACAGCATACACAGTTTAAAAAAAAAAAAAGAAGAGAGAGAAAGTGCAAACTGAGGCCCTACACTTGTTGCAAAGGAGAAGGGAGGCATGAAAAATCGATTGAGTGCACTTTACACCCTCTTAACTTTTAATTTTGATGCATTGTCACCCAAATTAAGTAATAAGGCATTCGCTTAATGTGGTGGGAACGCTAAGATTGGATACAATGCACTGAAACCTGAAAACCAGATAGGGGACTTCGATCGATGTTCAGGGACTCGAGCGCCGAGCTAGTCATCGGTCAAAGAAAATAGCATGCGACGGAAATAGAAAATTTAAATCATAAGGGAGGGAAGACAGCATCTGAGAGGCACCATGCCTCTCTTTCAGTGGTCTTTTTTGGAGCATACTTCACTTCTGGGTCGTTCGAATCATTGAACATTAGGTTTGTATTATACCAAGAGAAACTGCCGAAACACACTGAACATTTCTTTTCAAACACATAAAACATTGTATATTCCTACACAATTCCGTGTTTGCTTTCTCCCTTTCACCTTGACATCTCAATGAAAGAATAGTAAGTAGTATTGATCAGAAAAATAAGATATATATATATATATATATATATATATATATATATATATATAAAACACCAACAGCTACAACACAGGCACTGAGATGGACATTGGTACTGATACTTCACCGCTGAAATTAGAATCCCTACTTGCAGCTGAGTTTCCAGCAAATGCATACCCTACCCCCAATCCACCAAAGTGGAGCGACGCACTTTCACATCTCTGGAAAACCCTAGCTAGCGACGCAGCCTTTCTCCTTGCCCGCTTCGTGCCCGTGAACAATAAACTTTGAATCAAACTGCCCATCGCTGGCGCCCTAACCACCCTTTCAGTGGCCGCGGCCCCGCCACTGCGGCACAGCTCTAGCAGTGCAGCGACCGCATTCTCTTTTCCCCTTGGAGTCCCGCACCTCATCATCCCTATCAACCCCGCCACAGCCATTTCCTCCTTCCCAACCGCCTCCGCCCCGATCGGTTGCCTTACGATCAATGCCAGTGCCCCCGCTGCTTCCTCCGCCACCCCTTCGATCCCTAGAGCCCCTACTAGGGATGTCACTGCCCCTGCCTCGATGATTCGGGCGCAATTGGCGGCGTGGGTAGCCAGATTAAACAGTGCTGTCACCGCATCCTTTTTCCCTCTAGGAGTGCCCAGCTTCAACAGGCCCGCCAGGGCCTCGACAGCCCCTTCCTCATCGGCAATCCTCCGCTTGTACCCATGAACGGCGGAGAGGCTGAAAAGGGTGGCCGCAGCATTTTCCCTGGCCTCGGTCGTGAGGCCAAACCTCAACACTTCAACGATGGATTCCAGGCACCCCTCTTCATCCATGATCCGGCTCTTGTTCCTGTCATGAATGGAGAGATTCAGCATGGCCGTTACCGAATTCTCTTGTGCAACAGCGTTTGCGGATGAAAGCAAGCTCTTTAGGTGAGGGATTGCGCCGGCTTCCGCTATGTATGCGCGGTTTTCCTTCCCAGTTTTGGCAAGGTACCGAATCTCACGGGCCGCGACAGCCTTCGCCCCCTGAGACCCCGTCGCCAGCTGTTGAATGAGAAGCAAGGCCGTGGCCCGGTTGGCTTTGATGGCAGCTTTGGTGGGAGAAGCCGCCGTGAAAGCTTCTGAGGAAGCATCGGTGGACTCGGATGGATCGAAGGGGATGCCGTAAGCGGTGCACCATTGCAAAATCAAATTCCTAAGAGCTCTATTCGGAACAATCCTAGTGTGAAGGAGTAGCTGACCAGTTTTAGGGCAGGTACAGTGTCCTTCTTCAAGCCATCTTGTAATGGAGTTTCGATCATAAGTCTGACCCGTGGAGATGATTACTGGGTCTCTCATCAAATCTAAAGATATGGGGCAACAGAAATCCTTTGGGATTGTAATAAACGTGTCAGCAATTTCTTGGGTAATCAAACCCTTCCTCACCCTTTTCTGATCCCCAAACCCTAACCCAACTTCATCTTCCTCAAACCCAAATAGCAAGAACCTGCAATACCGAGTGAGGGCCACAAACCCATTGATCACAGAAGCGGATGGCTCCAAATCGCCCTCGTGGTTGCAAATCTGTTCTTCAAGGAACTCGATTTCGATCCTACAACCCTTTGGGTCTCGAATCCCCAATTCGTCCACGAAGAAGGGTTTCAATTCCGTCTGATCGGGAATACGCCCTTTCTCGAGCTCATCGAGAAACGAAAAGAACTTCAACCGAAGGGATTCGTCGTGTTCATCAACGAACAATTTGTCCCGACGCGATTGCTTCTGGAGAAGCTCGATTTGCTCCTTGATGTCTTCCCCCAAATCAAAATCCCCCAATGGGAACACGTCCAAAAGGGTGGAAATCTCCTGGTTCAAGTCATGGAAATGCCCGGAAATGGAATGGTTCTGGAGAAGAAGCCATATCCGGCTCGATTGAGAGCAATAATCGAGGAGCATCTTGGACCGGTACAGAATCAGATAGAACTCTTTCAAACAGAGAGTCGCCGTGGGAATCATACCTGGGCCCGAATCTCGCAAGGACTCCAACAACACAAGGAACACCTCGATCTTCCGAATGAGGGATCGAGAGTTCTTGCTCTGGAATGAAATAGATTTACCGGTATACGTGGAAATCAGCTCCGCCGAGAGCGCCGCAAGGGTCTGTACAAGCGCGACGTCGGTGAGGTCCACCGGCGCAAGAAACGCGTCCGGGGATGGCGACCTTCTTCTCCTTAGAGAGGAGAATATAGCAGCTGTAGCCATAGAAATGGGCACCCCTTTTGTTTTTCCTAGTGTTTTCTCCCTGAATCTTCCAATTCTCGCAAATCAGAGACGACCCTTCTCAGGATTTTGGCAAAATCGAACTAAAATATCATTCAATCCCTAAATCAAGATCTGGGTTTTGCAGAGACGCATAAAGAAACCTTTTTTCTACAAAAATTCAAAGATATCTGCAGCTTCTCTCTCTCTCTCTCTATCTACGACAATTCTTCCCGTCGTTACAGGGGGTTGACGATTCCAAGTGGGGGGTTTTAAAATAAGGGGGAAAATAGAATTCAAAGCAGTTTAACGATTCCGCGTTTTGTTAGACACAGGAACAATAGAAGAAGACGACGAAGGAAGAAGAAGAAGAACACGACGAAGGGAATAATACCAAAAAAAAGTTATTAAATAAAAAAAAAAACAGAGAGAGAAAGAGAGAGATTGAATTTCCAACACTTGAGGGAACGGAGACTTTTGGGAAGGGTTTGACGGATGAAAAATCAGATTCCTGAATCCTGTCCATCCATTTCCTCCCACTGCTAATGCGGTTGCCCCTTGTAGCACTCCTTCCCCCTCAGCATTACTTGCAAAATATTTCTACTTTTGGACTTGGATTTTGATACCAATTTTATTTTTTGTAATAACTTCTAATCTACTATAAATGAGAAATGAAAAATTACTCAATTATTACTAGCTGATCATAATTTGTAATTTTCTACATAAATTTTTCATGGGAGGGTCCCACTGAAGGCAAAATATGGTCATTTGTATCAAATACTTGAGAGCAACCTGTATTCTTTTATATTTATTAAAAAAAAACATGTTTTTTTTCTTTTCTTTATCAATAATTCATGTCACAAAGAAGCTGATTTTTTGCTTATGTTAAGATCTGTGCCCACGCACTTTTATCACAGTGTGAGGTCAGATTTGTGAGTTTCTCAATTTAATTAATGCCTTTAAGCTTGTTGGGGGGGGGGGGGGGAGATCTAATGTGGTTCCTCTCTCTCCTGTTTAATGAAAGACAGATGCGTTACAAAAGGCGTTGGATTTCCTCGAAGAGTTGACCAAACAAAGGGAAAGTGAGTGGGGCCCACGGTACAAAGCATTGCGTGGTGTTCATGTTGCTTTGAGTTCATAACTTCATTGCAAATTTCCCTTTCCCCCTTGACTTAAATGGTTTTTATTATCTCTAATAAAAAAAATTTTAAAAAAAGTTTTTATTATCATAAAGAAGGGCCTTTTGTGTTGATTGGAAATTTGGGAATTGAAGAAAGAAAAAGGTAATAATTTCGTCCAAACAAATTTAGAAGAGACTACATTTAATGTTCTATGACTTTCTTGCGCAGCTTTATATTTATAGTATAATTTAATATGTTATATCTCTTAATGTTTTCCTTAAAAATATTAATTACGTTGATAGCACGATTGATAGCATGCAATTCAATTTTCAATGGCCTTTAAATCGCATATATATTTTTTATTAATGTATTGATTATTAATAGAATTATTATAACTTTTGACCGATTTTTTGTTGACCGAAGAAATTGGGAATTGAGATAGGAAAATTGAGAGGGGTTTTATCATGGATTTGCCGGATTTATAGAATTAATTTTCTATTATATATTGAGCAAGTGCCAGTACCTATGCCCATAATTTCTCCCCTATATGGGTTGGGACGTGAAGTGGCTATTGTCCCTATATTTTCTTGGCTTAAGTTGAAAAATGTTCTCTCATTTATCATTGCTTAGCAATTAGGCATAATGTGCTGCGTTTCATGCGCATATTATTTATAAGTATAACAGCTGGTAAATTAAGACTCCTAGTGATACCGAGATTTTGTAATGAGAGTTTTAATTTTCTCGGGAATAAGCGACAACCTTGAAAAAGAAAAAATAGGAAATTTGTAGAAACTAGCATTTCTTTCTTGGGTTCAATAATATGATCTACATAGCAAACTAAAATTTGATTATGAAGAAAATGACGAAGAAAAAGAAAGGTTGAAAATTCTGAATGTGCGACAAAATAATGAACAATATTTAGACTGGTAGGAAAATAGCAGCTTAATCCCAAGTAGTCCAAACACGGAAAAAAAATTAAATAAAAAATTGTTGTTTAAGGCACATGAATCACACTAATAATAAGCTAACCTATACCACCCATGCATAATTGGGTTATGGGCGTTCGAATCCTGCGGAGTATGGGCTAAAACATTTTTATGGAACTTTTAGCCAATTTTAATTTTTTTGGTTGAAAAAAATAAGAATATTTATATTTATAAGAATATAAATATATTTGATGTATTTAAAAAAAAATTCTAAAAATATGATCCATCGATTTTACAACTGTTTAGCAGCCAAAGAGAAGCCAAACTCTTGGGAAAGATGCAAAACAGTGCAATTGGGTCAGCTGCTTTTATTGTTTTCTGAAATTGTTCCCGCACAAATTCAGAATACCTTATAAGAAAATTACCAAAATATCCTTGAAAGCAGAAAATGTCCCCAAAACTCCTAAATATCCAAAAAGTTAAAAAGACTAAAATAACCATAAAATGTTTCCCACGATTAGAATAAACTTGAAACATTAAAATGCCTAAAAGATCCAAAAAAAATATTCAATCCAAATAACCCTAATGCTTTTGGGAGCGCAAGATGCCCGTAAAGCTCCAACAAATTTAAACTATAAAAAATATACTAAGAAGATCATATATGCCTCCTGAAAATACAGAATGCCTAAAAACACACCGAAGGCCGTGTGGCCAAGGCTCGTAGCCTCATCATATTATAAATGAGCTTTTATCATAACGGTCAAAGTTCGACATTAATCTAGTTAACAAAAAGTCAATAATAAATGTTGCAAACCTTGACTATTCGAATAGAGCCACATTCAACATTAGATTAACCTCAAATTTTAATTGTTAGAAGAAAATGTATTGAATGTATAATCCGAAGGTCACAAAATTTTTTCATGATTTTTTATTGGCCAACAAAGGTTTGCTTTTACAATAATATTCGACTCTTTGGCTCTTTCTAGTATTTTCCTATTTACATAGTGCTAAATCATGACAATCATTCCTAAGGAACTTGGATCAATGTGATGGGACTCAAATTTTCTTGACAAATAATGTAAACAAATAAGATTTTTAATACTCTTTTTTTTTTTCCTCCCCTCGAGTAGAACAAATAGGGTGTCTGAGATTTCCTAAACTAATGAAACTTTATTTCTATCATAGTTAGATGATGACAGCACCCAAACCTGTTACTATTGATAGTATCCTCTTTATTTGCATATATTTATAGAAAAAAACTAATATCTAGTAACTGTATATAAGTAAATTGTAAATGTAACTTGTCATATTTAAATAAAGATAAAAAAAAAATACAACACCTAAATGATAGTATTTAAGTTAGACTTTTTTTTTTTGTGGGCGTGCAAGTGACTGCGTGTATTATAATAAATATATTTTACGTGAGCCTAAGATTAACATACACTATTATCCAAAAACTTACTGCAGTCAATATTTTTGTATATTTTAATATCTAAAATAAAGACTATGATATGAAAACCAGAAAGTTTTTTCCAGGTTCTGTTAACGCGTGGGATTCATAAAAATTGAACTCCAGGTAGGGTATGGCCACCTTTTATATATATATATATATATATATATATATATATGAACGCAAAAAATTTTATAATAAAATTATAAAAAATATATTTACCACGAATATATAAGATCATGAGTTATTATTAATAAATGTGTGACGCACCAGCTTATTTTGCTATAAATTTTGTTGGTGTGTGTGCATAGAATTGTTGACAGCGGATAGCACTGGCAAGCGTGGCAACCACGAGACTCCCCATTCGTCTTTGACCGCCTCTCTATCGATCCCTTTACTGCAGCGGACGGTGTTACCGACACGTCCCGTAGGGTCTCGCCACGTCAGCGTCCATAGCTGCGAGGTTCCTCCACGCCTCGCGGTCAACATCCTCCGTGGGGATTTGTGCTCCGCAACTGTCCATTGCGAAATTAGTGCTCGCTGTCGTCTCTAACGTGGCGCCTTCTTATTTGCTGGATAGTCGGTGGAATGTGGCGCCGCGTCATACAATGACTACGGCGAGGACCCTCGCTTTTTTTTTTTTTTTTTTTTTCCTTTTTTTACTTTTCTTTTTTTATTTGTTCGGCTCGTCTTTGTTCATTCGGGGGAAAGAGATGTGAATCCTAATATACATATATATATATATATATATATACACTTTTAGAAATGAAAATTACACCAATTTTCCCCTTAACTTTTCCACAAAACTTTGATGCCTTAGTAGAATTTTAGCCTTTATATTTTACTCATTACTGATGAATTTTGGTTGATTTTTCATTACATTTTATCCACTTTTGTGTCTTACATCACTTTCTTGTTTCTCTCATCTTATTTTCTCTCATTACTATAGATCAATTAAGAAATAAAATAAATAAAAGTTGTACAAGTCAATGAGTTAATAATGGGCGTATTATGCATATATATTTAAAATTTAGGGAATAAAATGCAATATCTAGAAATTTAGGGGGAGTGTCGGAATTTTTTCGAAACTACGTGATTTTCAATTTTTAAAGAAAATTTTTATATCGAACAAATGAAGAGAAAATGACAAATAAAAAAAATTATACATTTTTCACATAGCAAACTGATAATAGGCTAAGTTGGATTCAGATTCTCTTTATCTATGTCGAGAATTACAGAGTCCATTTTTGTATTTAATGAATGACATGTACCCCATTGAGTAATTTGGTGCTAATAAAGTAAGACTTTTTTTTATTTTAAAATAAAAGCATTAAATGAATGTGTGAGATTATATGAAGGTAAAATGTATGGTCGAAATTAAAATGAATGGTTCATTTCTACCGCTGATAAAGAGCTAAGATTTGAATGTGAAACCCACTTTAATATGAGCGGATAAAAACCACATGAATTTAAAAAGAGAAAAGTATGAACTTGTGTCGAAGTTAGACAATATTAATTATTTATATTTTCTATCTCTAATCTCTATCTCTATCTTTCTCTGTAATTAATGATCAAAATTAACTAATTACAAGAATTCGTCAGAGAATTTATATCTGATACGAGTAGTCTGTAAAAAACGAAGAAGAAGAAAGTCATTTACCACCAAATGTTACGTCAATGGCAAAAAAGTTTGGCCAGGTGATGGAAGAAGACGATTAATAAAAGTTCCCAGCTTTGGCTGCAAGGTCTAGAACTTAACTGTAGCAGACTGGATAATCAAAATTATCATTATCCTATGGTCGTTGCATGCATGCATAGACTTGGTAAAAATTGTGGGTAAAAACAGACAGTAAAAAAATAAAAGGGTAATTTTATCCGATACATATTAGATAAACCTAAATATAATCATACCCTCAAGTATTTATAGGCACTCGTTTAAAATGTAATATTTTTCAAAATTTTACATTTTGACTCTAGATGTTTTTAAAAGTTATAATTCGGTCCCCAAAACTTTAAATAATTTAGTTTGGTCCTCGAAATTTTAGAAAGAATCCTTATAAAATTTCAATATGGTCCTTAAACTTTTGAATTTTTTAATTTGGTTCCTAACTTTTAGAGATCTTCGGTTTAGTCCGTAAACTTTTAAATTTAGTTGTGCAAGATTTCAAAAATCCACAATATGAAAATTCATATCCAAACAGTGAGATTTGTAAATATTTGGCAAAGTTTTTTTGAAGAACGGAAATGGGTACTCAAGGGTGCCTTTTACCCATTACAAGCGAGTAATGAGTATACCCATTAAGACTATTACTGGTTTGAAGGGTCAATTTTGTGTGCAGGAAATATATATATATAAGGATGATTCACCGAACTTCTTTTTTTTTGACTATTGACAATAATAAATGGGGAAATGAAAATAATTTGACTAATACACGTTACAGACTTACTTTGTCCACTGATATTTACATCATTCCAACAAGGTGGAGCTCCGTAAAGTAAAATTCATCTAGAATAATTCTATATATACAAAGAATTTTATCACAAAATTACAAATGTTTTATATGGCACAAAATCAGTGAAATATATTTTAATAAATGATAATATTTGCTCTTATGAATTAATGTCACATATTAGCCAATTATGTTCATTTCAGATACTATAATAACTATTCATATCAAATCAAAAATATTTATGCACTCGATGGCCCAAGAAATTAACTATTCTTTATCGATATTATTATTTCTCTTACAGGACAATTCATTCCTTGAAGATCCCATTCACAGGAGTAAACATAAATATTATTATGAAAGAAAGCCATAAATATACGAATGATGGGTTCCACGTTACTGTGTGCAAGCTACATCTCTGAAGTTTCGTTTTCAAAGCATTTTTAAAAGATAAAAACAAAAGTTAAATTTCAAAGTCATAGTTTAGATATTCCAAGTTTGTTGATAACCCGTATCGGACGGTTCAAAACAGTCGGGCGTGGGCCCACTTGAAAAGGGATTTATTATTATTTTTTTGGAAAAGAGAAAAAAACTTGAAAGTTCCAGCAAGGACCATCAATTCACCCACGTCAAGTTCAATAATCCTCCATTCACATCAACACAAAAAACGTAAGAAATATATAAAATGCAGAAGAAAAAGTGAAAGTTAATTTCACATTCAATTTCAAAGTGATCAGTGGGGATTTTACAATCACGCGGAAACAAAACTTTTGAAGAGATAAAAAGATAGATGACTTATATGTCTCATTAAAATATTTTGTAATACATAAAAAAAAAGGGGAAAAAAACATGCAAAGGTCGTATGCTAGTCTTACACGCAAGGAGAAAGGAAAAATTAAAGCATTTTATTTATAAATGAGAAAACTAATTATTAATTATCAACACGGTTTTTTAAACCCTATTTATAGTGGGCCAAAATTCATCATGACCAACTGTGATTTAATTATGCAAGAGGGAAATTCTGATAAGCTTGATAAGTCAAAATGCTTAAATTCTATTCATAAAATAATATATATGTATATAATTTTTAGATAAATGTTTAAAGAAAATAAGCATCAAATAGACATGAGACTGAGTCCTACTCATCATCATCGGAGCTCCGCAAGTTCATCATTTACATGTATCGAGAAAGAGAGGTAAGGAGCTTTTCAAATTTTCTCCTGTTTGCAGTCTAAAATCAGTCGGAATTTGATATAAAGAGATGAAAAAAAATAAAGAAAAGAATCATAAGCCGGACCGACCACGGTGTTAAAAAAATCATGCTCCGACTCGTCAGTCTCGTTCACTCATGGGAGCCAATGGAGTCAACGTAATATTAATTTTGAAACTTTTTTGTTATTTCCTTCTAGTGATCCATAGCAACTTTGAGTCGCGTTCACTTCTGAAGCATAGAAAATAAAAATATATACTTGGATACAGTGCGACAGTGCCTTGTGCGGTTCATAAGGTGCTTCTAACTTTTATATGATTTTCTCAAGGATGCAAAATTCAACGTAATTATGTATTTATAGATCCCCTGATATTTCATTATCTAAGTGGAAATTGATGCCAACAAATTGTATGAAAATTAATAGGCCTTCATATTTTATTATATAAAATATAATAAAATCATGGCTCAAGATGACATTATTTTGGGTGTATTTTTTCCGACAGAAAAATAAATATAAAAACACTAGAGGCTTTCTTACCAATGGACCAACACCTGACCACATTTTTCTTTTAAAAAGAATAATTCCTATTTCTGGAAGCTATTTTAGGCGGAAAGCAATAAAGAGAACCAGTTAGATTAAGCCACATCAACATTTTTGGTATAAAAGACACATGAAATAGATATATATACATGGACGGGTGTTATGACCATTTTGTTTACAACAGTCAAATTCGAGGGAGGAGAGAAGTGATGGAAAATTTTTAATTTATTATTTTTTTTTAAAAAAAAATAATAAATTAAAAAGCAAGCTTGTTTCCATCATCACCAGACTTAAATTGAATATGGATAGTAACACATAGATACTTTAAACAATGCGTGTGGTCTTATAAGTGGAGCACACGGTTTTGAGATTTCAGTTCATATGCGAGACAGAGAGCGCGTTTGACAAAACACTCCTGGGGGTTTCTTTGGCGTAGGGGAGGGTCTCATCTCAATCCCATCATCGACACAAACAATAGAGGCAAAGTGACTTTTTTGGCGTTTCAAGCCCAACAAACTATATATATATAAATATATAAAATAAAATAACATTAAAGGAAGCTTCTTCAGAAGGCCCTCTCTGCGTTAGCAACTCATAACTAACTTCAAACCACAATTATCAATTCCAAAGACGCTCCATGTTCATACCCATGCCGTGTCCATTGCAAATTTCTCTGATTTTGACACTTCTAATTCAGTAATTATGGCTACCAACCAACTACTAACCGCGCCTGCTATTTTTACTGATTTTAATCTCCGCACGCATGATCAAAAAAAAAAAAAACAAAAATACACCGCTCGATTGATCACCGAGTTGCGGGTTTTCCGAGGTAATGACCCGTCTACCACCGAATTGAACCCCAGTAAGAGCGGCAACAACGAACAACAGCAAAACAGAATGTGATTCCAGGCCCATGAGCAACAAGCAAAGTGCGGCCATTGGAAACAGATTCTACTGAGATCTGAAGTAGATCATTATCCCTTGAGAATCATACCGTGCAAACTTGTGCGAGAAGACCATAAACCTAGTTCTGGTACCATAAAGTAATGATCAAGTTGTCTAAGGAATACAGGCCGGAAAGGGAAGGAAAATTTTTTTTTTTTCAAAAAAAACGTGATCAATCCCAGAGAATAATGCATGAAAATGGTCTTTTGTGGGGTCACACGAGCCCTCGCAATACACCCCGTAACCTGAGGAGATCATCTCCTCAAAAGTAAAGAAAATAAGCCAAGCTGCAGTATGTTGGTGCAGCCTGCTGAAAAGTATGAGCATCGAAGAATATGATGTAGCCATTCTAATCACTCGATTTAAAAACTTTTCTAGCATGCGAAAATCCAATAAAAGTAGAGAAACAAGCATGTAAGCGACGTTGTTAAGAGGACGGCAGTTTTTAGCTCACACGGACAATATCAGACCATAAACTTTGCTTCTAGAGAACTTTACCATAGAGTCCCCTCATTTTTGCACCAGAGATTATCATAAATTATCGTTTCTAAACCCGCCTAAGTATCCAATTTCACTACTTAAACACATCTAAATGGCACCAATCAACCATATTATAAACGAGTGCATAACTGAGATCAATTTGGAGTGCACGCACACACTCCAAAAGAACACCTTTTCTGCTTTCCTTCTGTTTATCTGGGTACGCGTGCCCATAAGGTCTTCAATGGTGAAGGAAAAACATACCAGCCAATTTTATAAAGTACAATGTACCTTATAAATGATCTCTTGACAAACTAACATAAGCTTTAGGGAGTTGCATCGTAATTATTCCGGAAACTGAAGGACACAGAGCAACTTGAATGCATTTCAAGTGCAGGCACACATGGCCAAAGAACTTGTCAAGAAGTGAAAGTCCATCCAACACAAACACCAGCAAAGACATGACAAGAATCATTCGTCAACAGGGGCTGCGTTATTTCATTCCATTTGTTCCTACACTATCCACCAATCGGCAACAGTTTTGCTTACTGAGTGGAAATATTTAATTAACAGAATTGAACACCTAAACCTGAACCAACACAGACGCCAGCAAAGACGTAAGGAGAATCATTGATAGAGGCTGCACTATTTCATTTCTTTTGGTCCTAAAGTGTCCAGTCGATAATAGTTGTGCTTATTGAAAAGAAATATTTAATTAATAGAATTGAAAACCTAAACGTGAAGACATCAATAAATACAGCTAACTCAACAAGGTTACGCACAAAACCTTGAGATCCATCAAGAATTATTTCTCGTATTACCTTTTAGATTTAGAAGATAGACACTTTCCACAGGAGACAAGCTTCAGCAAGGAACGTGGTTTCTTCTTCCTGTGTTTCAACCATGCAAGCTGTAGACATGCAACCTCGTGAGAAATATTCCAATGATGTTGCAATGCTAAACAAGTGCATTAGCAGCAGTCCAGTTTCAAAGAAGCCTAGTAATGATTCTCAATCATAATAAAGTACCATCTAGCAATTGTCAAAACTAGATCCAGCCAACATGTTGAGATGGAAAATATATATATATATATATATATATATATATATAACCGTTGCATGAAGCAGAATAACCATTTACAATGCCTAAAAAGTGTAGGTACAGCTTAAAATAAACAAATACAATCAAAATAATGATGATATTATCAGCATTCATATCAAATACCCACAGAAAGAAAACAATTTTTTACAAGAACTTGCTCCACATGTGAAAATCAATAAACAGGCGTGATCTCCAACGTAAATATTTAACCATTATTGTAAATTTATAAAATATGTAAACAGCATGAGGTGAACACCTATAGCTGCACATCTGACACAATTCATGAATAACATATTTAGAGTAATTTCTAGGCCACTCCCAATAACACCAATTAACATATGCAACATGCATCAATACAGTGAATAAGAACTACCATACTGGCCAATGGGCCTTTAACCAAGCTGGTAGCTCCCTTCCTCTCCTAATGGAGAGGTGAAGATTTGAATCCCTCCTCCCACAATGCTCATCAAAAACTAAAAATTAAAATAAGAATCATCATTGCACATATACATTGATTTATATGCCTCTTACAATATGTTTCCTCATTTCATCATATGCTCCGTATTTTTGTTTTCATTTTTAATTGAAATTATTGACGAGGCGTATGCCTAATCCATATGTAAGATGACTTGAGAGAGCAGTCCAGGAGTTATGATAGTTGGCTCCACCTCCATCAGCCGTAGGTGTGCCAGACATCACCAGAGAACTGTCTAATTTCCAACAGTCCCCTCCATTACACTCAAGGAACATAATAAAAGTGAACCATGTAATTGTAAGTCGACTGTACTCATTAATAAGCAGCTTTAATATAACTTGAAATAGGGAAGAAAAATGTACATGGGTAAGATCATCATACAATACCTTTCGACGAGTTACTCTAGAGGTTCTCCAGCAAAGCAAGCTTCTTGATCTAGGTTCAAGTCTCCTGTGGGGAAAAAAAAAAGAAATTGTTTATGACTTGACACACATTGTAGGCCCACAATCAAACAGCTTAAGCTTTTAGATTGACCGATTGCTTAAAATGGCATTGGTGTCATAATGGCTGTGAAGTTGTAAGCTCAACTCTTTTTGCCGCTTATCTCCAAAATGGTTATTTATCATATTGATTATTTGACTGCTCTCAACCGGCAGTCACGCCACACATGACGTGAAGGCTTGATGTGCATGGTAGTCGAAAAACCTAACAGCTTAAACTTTGAGGTGAAATGGTTGGTTCACAAAAGTCAGCTGAGAGCCTAGAAAAATAGGGAAAGAAACCACAACAAAATAAAATGCTGCATCGCCAGCTGCTTATCATTAAAACATGGACTTCCACTAATACTAATTATGATTGTAATGTACAGGTTCAGATTCATGGCAGGCTAGCAGAACAATATAGGGGAATTTTCTTAGATATGCTAATTACAAAATTTACTTTATTACCATCCAAAGTAAAGGTCACAAAATTTCAATAACATTCAAAAAGCACCAAGTTTTGACTACAAACATATCCCAAAGAGACCTTAAGAAAACAATTGTTTCACTTCCTAGCATTATCCATATTCTTGGGTTTCAACCATGCCATTGTCCCTTGGCCCTTGAAAGTGGAGGTAAAGTGGAAAGTTTGGTGCCTTGGGAGGGCATGAACTCCTTATTAACTATGAACAGGGATGACCCTTGATGTGCCCCAGTTCCCAATGTACTCTTGCCCATACATTCCGAAGGCTAAATTGACCCAGGTACCACCACTAAAGGGAGTCATAAGTCATGAGAGTGGTCAGATGGAGACAGAATCACCCATGAGTGGTAGAGGCCTGGGGACACAATTTCAGGGCTCAGGTTTAATGTCGGTTTGGTGAGCATCTGTCAGTAACTCACGTGAACTCTCTCTTGCTTATAGTGTTTTTTTCACCAGTCCTTGAGCTAACGCACGTTTCACTGAACCGAGTTATTCTCCCCACATATGCCAATTACCATCGACTGCAATTTAAAAGTTCCTGCCTAAGTGTAGTATGATATCCGCTAGCAACAATCTAACCCTTGTTACATTTTGGAGAAACAGCTGTACACCAATCAAGTTAATGGGAAAAAATGGCATCAGAGATACATACAGATTCTCTTGTTCAAGCTTTTCAGCAATAGAAACTGCTTTACGTTTTGACCACCCACTTCCCACTGTACATCCTTCCGACTGCTGAATTACATGTGCCAGAGATACCTTGCCTCTCACTAGGCTATGATTCTGATTTTGATCGCCAAATTTTCTTTCTGGGAGAGAAGCTGTTGAAGGTTTCCTGTGCAAAGAGGTCGCATCTTCTGTTGAAGGTTTCCTGTGCAAAGAGGCCGCATCTTCTCCTGTTATTTCAACAATCTCACCCCTTCTTTCTACAGAATCAGGGTTCAGTACCTGGAAATGAGCCCCATTAACACCTCTTTCTTTTGGATCTCGTTTACCGATATCATCATACTGTGCTCTATGCAACCTGCTATTGGTAGACGAATCCAAATTTGTGATCATCTGAGATGAACAGTCATCAGTACCTCGTAAAACAGGAGATACATGAATCCCTGATCTTACATCATTACTCGCTTCACATCTGATTTCCATTATAACTGGGGATCCCAGAACAGACTCAAATGCTTGCAAAATGTGCCCCTGAAACTTCTCAGCTTTGGATTTGTTCAGCTGCGAACTGAACATCAGCTGCACTGTTGAATCTGTAAGAAAGAACAATTTAAATCAATCTCTAAACTACCAATGCAGCAAAACAGTATGGTAAATAGATCTGTCCAATAAAAGGAAAGAAGGTCTTTAATGTATACCATAGTCTAAATAAAATAAAAATAGAATACAAAAGCTCAATCAAACAACACACAGTATCCAGCAATTAACAATAACAGTTCAAAGAAAACAAAGGCTAGCAATAAAATAATTCCAGGGTTTGTGCATAATTGTCATAATCTAGCAATATGAATATCCTCACATGGTTACTTGGTGCAGAAACTTACTTTGGCATTGGCGTCATTACAAGCACAATGACTTGATGTTAGAATGATATATGAGAAAATTACTAGCACCAAAAATACGAAAAAATTTGCCTAGCCAAAATTTGCAAGAATCTGATATATAGGTGATGAAGTCAAATTACACAGTAGAGAGCACAACTTGATGTTAGAATTCTAATGGAAGCAAGACTATTTGGATGATGCCAAACTATACCTAAATCTAAAACCCTTGGAGTTGGCACAGGGAATTTAATTCCATTCCCAATTGCAAAAGAGCTCACACATAAAATCCTAATTCATCCCAATTTTGCATCCAATTCCACACAGTAGTGTAGCCCCCTAAGATTCTAGACAGGCAAGAAGTTTGCACAAGTCAACCTAAATTTAAAGCCCAATTCAAGCACAGCGGAAAATAATGAAAAGGGTAATGAATCACCAATTTAGCACAAAGCATGGTCATAAGTACCTGCACCAAAATTAACTGACATTAGCTTTCCTTCTCTGTACATGAACTCCCTGATGTTATCACTTTGGATCTTCTGCAAAGCGTCCAACCAAATTTCTTCAATGTCCTTAAGGATACTGCTTGAAACCTGCTTGCTTTTAACTCTTTTGTTATCAGAAGAGAGTATTGCTGTTTGTTGAGACACTGACACAGCCCCAGAATTGCTTCCCCTATTTATGTTAGCATCCCTCATCTTTCCATTACCATAGAGATTCAGACTTTCAGCTTTTACATTTGTGGACAAAACTCTACCATTAATAGGCATCTCAGAATGCTCAGCATTACTTTTCCTACCTGTGGTTCTTCCACCTGTACTATTGAGGGCCAAGGGACTGTGATTGAAACTAGTGTCTGCGGAAGAAGTGGGCAATGTATACTGTTGATCAGGAGCAAGTTGAAGCAGAGCAGCTGTTAGCCATGTTAATTTGTCATTTGACATTCTCAGCTGCTTTTCCGCTTCAGATAGTATCTTCAAAGCTTGGCGCAGTTTTTCCATATCCTCCTTAGATACTGAACCAACAATTTTGTTTTCAGCCGTGAAAGAATATATAAAAGAGACACAAAAGAGATCCCAATGAACCCCGATTATCAAATACAAGGAAGTAACAACAAATATATATTAAAAACACATTGAAGCAGGCCATTAATAAGGGTATCAGACACTAAAAATGTTCGAATGTGCTAAAAGGAAAAAAAAAAATAGTGCTTAAAATGAGGTGTGCATACACCAGTGCATTTGGAAACATTATTCCCCTGTTTTCACTGCTGTTTCTTTATGTCAAGGGTAATGTACTGATCAGAAGAGTACAGGTACTAAAACTTTCATGTAACTATTTCTATTTTTAGTATTAATATTTGAGATGATCAGGTTGTAAGCTCTTCCAGAGTTTCTGGAACAGTCTTGGAACATAGATTTCTTCACAATGAGAAATGAAAACAAAACATGTCTCTTTGACAGCATTCCCAATGATCTCTTTCTGTTTCAAAAACTTAGAGGGGCATATATGACCATCAGTAATTCAATTAATAATTCAATCCATGAACTACATATAATATCATAAATTATTATAGGACTCACATGTCGGTCGTCGGAAAAACTTCCTTCGAAGCCTTTTGTTTCTGAATTCATATATGCCGGCAAGTATATCAGTTATTACTGTAGCGAGTTGTGACATTAATGCTAGGGGCTCCACACCAGTTTCCATGATCTCTCTCAAATTCTTCACAGTGTTAACTGTGTCAGCAGATAATGCTAAATCAAGAAGATCTACCAACTTCTCATCAGAGACAAGGCCAACCTATATGGAGGATCATGAAATTTCAGAGAAATATATATTTTCCAATTTCAGCAGCTATCACTTTCTAATGAATCAAGTCTAAAATAATATGCAGTTGAAAATATCTCTCCGTCTAGAACGTAATTATTGACAGCATTAAACACCAAAGAATCTAGAAAGCAATGACTATTAGAGTCTTTGTTAAAACAATACATAATTCTGGGATTGACTTTAATCCTACTTCGTAAGCCAAAAACTGATTAGAGGCCTAATGGGAGGTTTAATTTTAAGGAACACTTACGACCCATTTGGATGGCAGGAATGGGAATGACAATGCCAATTCCCATTCCATTGTTTGGTAACATAAAAGCAGTGGAATGGTCATTCCCTTGCAATGGTTTCCGTTCTTACTCCCATTCCTTTGTCATTCTGTTCCCATTCTCATCCCTCATCATTTTGTTCCAGTTCCCATTCCATTTCCGCCATCCAAGCAAAAAGGTTAGGCAAAAATTGTAAACTATGACGGCAAGAAAAGATTACCGATGGCAACAGTTGCAATTCAATAATTATATTTTCTTTGATTGGGAATGCAATAATTTTTGATCAAGAACTCAATGATTACATTGAGCACAGGAACACAGTGCAAATCATAATGAGCACGGGTTTCGCACTGTCAAAGCCAAATTAGCAGACTTTGTTTGGCACAAAATTGAAGTTGAAACCGATTCATGAAAATGAAATGTCACAAAAGAGGGCAAGGAACCACTAACAGTCCTTCGCAAAATTTTCTCCTCTACTAGAAACCTTGATTAAGCATGACCAACTCAAAATTCAGCCCAAATTGTAGGCCGGATGGGCACATCTGCTGAGATCCCCAAATGTCGTTAATAACAATTATGAAAGCTAAATGCAATGTCGTGTTAACCAAATCAAAAAACATGTAAAAAATCTTACAATTTAAATCTCAAATCCACTATGTATCTAACAAAAGTCTATTCTTTACTAATTCAAACAATGACCAAATATTTCCCAAATATTTTAACTCTAGGATGCTATGGCCCTGGTTCAAGGAAACAAACAGGGTTAGATCAAGTTTTGATAAGGACACTTCCAGAAAATTCAGAATCTATGAAAGAGATGCAATTACATCCATTTGTGATTTTAAATGAATTATCACCATTTTTCTCCATAGTCTATTAATAATTGATAAATGTGATAACGGCTGACAAGCATACATGTTCTGGGTGTTGTCACAACCTACACTAATAAATTAAACATTCACAGGAGAAGTCACCCTGTTATATTAGGCAAAAATACAGTAGCTCACATCACAAAGCAATTGACTGCTTGCCCGCTTATGTATATTATATAAATATATAAATGCATATTATCTATTTCTATCTAAGGCATCAAATAAGAATATTTTTAATAACCTTTCTGCAAATTATTCTCTACGAATGCAATATGACAAAATCATTTATTTCTGCTCTTAACATAGGTAAGAAAATGACAAAAACAACTTACCAGCTCTTGGACCAGAGGAACAGAGATTCTCTGCCCTAGTAAACTCAGCTGCTCAAGAGTCATCTCAGCATCCCTCAAAGATCCATCTGATCTTGAAGCTATAAGTTTTAGGGCGTCCTTATCAATTTCTAGATCTTCTTTGGATGCAATCCACTGTAAAGTATAAATAATATCTGCATCCTTCAATTTTGGGAAAAAGAACTTCTGGCACCTAGATATGATTATATGCGGCAAAAGATCAAGGCTTGAACTGACAAGGATAAAAACCATACGCCTGGGTGCTCGATCAAGGACCTTGGATATAGCACTCCAGCAATCAGGGGACAAGGTATCACACTCATCAAAAATAAATACTCTGTACTGTGATGGTAGCTGGGAAACAATCATATTCTCGAGTAAATCCATAATGCTTTCAAAGTCCAAATTACTGACTGGACCAACTTCCCTTATGTTTCGGCTCTTTCCCTTACTGTGGGCTGTGCAAGATTTGCAAAAACCACAAGGTTTGGGATATTCAAGGGACTGGCAATTCAAAGCCCTGGCAAATATACGAGCGCAAGAGGTCTTCCCAGTGCCATGAGGACCATAAAACACATATAATGATCCAACCTTCCTCTTACCAACAGCATTTGCAAGAGCTTGTGCTACCAAATTCTGTCCCACAAGGTCTCTGAAGGTCCTAGGCATGTATTTCTGAGTTAAATTTTGATGTCGGCGATGGTGATGTCCTCTGAACTTGACTTGCTCCCCTGATCTAGCTTCGGATGCAAGATCAGAATCAATATCATGTTTTAGTAAGTGATCAGAAAAAATGCCTAGCTCACCAGAATAATCGCGCACCCAAGCAACATGGTCAGAGCTCACCTGAGATCCAGATGCTTCAACCAGTAGAGGAAGAGCTTCTCCATCGGATTTAGCAGACGATCTCGTGCGGTCTGAGGCAACAGACATGTCAGAAAAATCTCTCCCCCGAGGATCCAACCCGCCTTTCTTTGGTCTTGAGTCAGCCAAACCACAAGACAAACTCTTTCCAGCCTTGTCAAGAATGGTTCTTCCACCATGATGAATTCTCGACCAATTAAAAGGAATGCCACAACCATTTTTAGGAGCTCTAGTTATATTGTGTGTAGAAAACTTTTCTTCCCCTTCTTCCAAGTGGTACCTTCGAGGTTCTGAACCTTGAGGGAATGAGTTTGAGGCTACAGAGAATTCACTATGAGCTGCAATATCCCGCGAAGCTGCACTGGCCTGAGTCCTCCTTGCACCTTGCAACCTACGCTTTTTCACCCGATTCAATCCACTGCAGTGGCCCTGAAGTCTAGCTCCTGGATCCTCATGAATTTGTATATGAGAAGATGCTAGACCATCACTATCCATGGAAATCTCATTCAACTGCTCGGAGAGTGTCTTAAGGTGAACATCTTGTCTATACTTCTTCCCCTTCTGTTTACCCCTCCTATCTTTTGGTCCAGTGTTTCCCAAAACAGCATCCTTGGCCAATTTATCACCTTCCTTATCCAAAGGTCTCCCCCCGTCACTTCCACCCATAAGGTCACCTCTAATGCTGCTCCTATCAGACCCTTCTCTATAAATTTGTTTACCATCCCGAACCCCAGTTTTACTACTGTGGTCGCTACGCGCAGCCATTCCAGTGATCTCACCTGGAGCAACTTTTGATGTTGCTAAGATTGCAATAGGTGGGGAGCCACCAGACAACCTTCTACCACTTCTAACTTCAGACTTCCTCCCATCATGAATGAAGTTATCCTGCTTGGAAAGCATATCAGCAATGAAGGGTGAATGCCACGAGGGAGGACTCGTTGAAGGATCCCTCAGCGACCGGGACCTCTGGAGGACAATAAGATCCCTCATGAGGGACTTATCGTCTAACACGGGACTGTTCTTGTGCATATGGTTCTTCAAGTGAATGCAGTTTGTCAAATGAATATGGTTTCGCAAATGATCACTAATATTACCATTCGCATCTTTGAGAATCCTGTCCCGGATAGCTCTGGTCATGATCAGACCCTACATGCATCTGATCGGAGGATACAGTGAAAATTAAGGAAAGAAATCAAGAGTAAGAGCATATTGCTCCTCTTTCAAAGCTCCAAATCCTCCCACAGCAATCAAGTCATCACAATCCACCGGTAATTCTCCATTAGTGTTGTAATAGAGGTAACAGGAATTCCTAAAATTAAGCAATCAAAACTCCCCCATCGTAAAAATAAAAAAATAAAAAATATATATAAGTCAATACATTTTCACGTTCAGCCCAAACACAAAGTTCTAGAATTCCCCCCCAAAAGTTCTATGTCCCCAAGAGAACTCACCAGTCATCTCAAGGCATTAAAAAAAAAAAAAGACCCAGAAGTAACAGAACAAACAAACTAAAGCAAATCGAACATTTTACTGAGAGCTGAAACACACAGATCTCTACACCAATGTTGCACGTCGCGAACACCAATAAAAGAGAAATCTTTCCAAATCCCTGCGACAGTTGAGTCCTTTTCCTCCTAAACCCTAAAACAAAAATTCAGAACTTTAGACGAATTCGCAGAGACTGGAAGAAAAAAAAAAATGTCGAAACCGAAAGAGAAGAGCACTCAAACATAGAGAGAGAGAGAGAGAGAGAGAGAGAGAGAGAGAGAGAGAGAGAGAGAGCATCACAGAGAAAAAGCAAGAACACTCCATTCACCTTAATCCAAAGCGTGCGACCCGTTTCAGCAATTATTTCCCGCTCTCAGATCTCCATCCCCCCCGTAACCGCAAACCTTTCGCATCAACTTCACGAGTATTCGTCCCCCCTTTCACGAAAAAGGAGGCTCCAATCCACCAACGGTCACAAGAAAAACCTAGAGAGAGAGAGAACGCAGCAATGGAGAAATTGAGGGAAAGAAAGCGAAAACTGGAGAGTGGAGAGTGGAAAGTGGAGAGAGTGATAGTGTACCGTTGAGCAGAGAGATTATGTCTTTGGGGAGAGAGAGAGAGGAGGGGGGGGGGGGGGGGGGGAACTGACAAACAGCTTTCAGAGCGGACACAAATGGCCAAATAAACGGTGAGGGTGTCTTTGGGAAAGTCCATACCCTGTGTGTGTATATATATATATATATATATTTAAAAATTTTAAATTGGGGAAAATGGAAAATAATTATATTAAGCAAAAATAGAAAAATAAAATTAATTAATGGAGGGGACCATAAGGGGTTCCCATGCAGCCATAGGTACGGTCAGACCCATTTGGATACGAGGGCATCTGAGAGGAGAGAGTGGTAAGCGTAACCCTAGTGCTAGGGTTTAGAGGGGATTTATGTCGGAACCTATGAGAAGGAAGAAATTGGAACTTTTTGGGTCAACAATACCTAATATTATTAAAATTATTAGGTCCTTTATCCATAGTTGTGACTAAGGGCGTAAGGGATACGATACCACTCAAGACTAGCTCGGGCTGGACACGGCTCCAAAAATTTTGAGTCCAAGCTCTAGCCCTAGCTACTCAAGTCGTGTATCGAATTGAGTTCAAGTACAATCAATTCAATACTCGATAGACTACTCGATTTATTTTATATGATATATTTATATTGGTAAATTATATACTTGTATCATTATACTACTATGATTATTTGTTTTTCTCAAAAAGCAAATCTAATGGAATTGAGTTCAAACAGAGCCATGCTTTTATCAAGTCGAGTATTAGACAATTCATTGCTCAACAATCCTAATAGCTACTCCTTTACTTTCCTTCCTTATGTGTAATTAGCTTCATTACAATCTGTTCCATTATGTTTGGTTTAAAGAAAATACCGTAATCGTAAGCACTAAATCTAAAAAGCTGTACAATATTAGAAAGTATTTTATTTTTATTTTTTTGCATGTAAGTAATTCAAACAATTTAAGGGTATTCATTATTGTCCTTTGATACGGGTGAATAGTTCGGAAGTGGAATGAATTTAGATGAAAGTAAGATTGGACGGTGCCTAGGAGTTCCTATAGGCCTACAGACCTACCAATGGGGTCATACTCATTGGCACATGCAGTGTGGGGGATAACGAGTGAACGCAAGATGCCAAAGAAGTTCCTTTTATTATGATCCGCAGCTTTAAACTAATCAAATGTTGATTAATTTATTGAGCAATTTTTCGTATTTAATGAGTTCCAAATTTAGTATTATATTCCTAGGTACCAATAAAAAGAATATCATATTCATATGGGTCAATATTAAAAATTGGTTAGGGTTTAAATTTATCATCCATTATCTCATGTGTCCTGTGTTATTAAAACAATAGAAATTTCCCGTTTTAACCATATATGTTTTAATTCTTGAGATAATATACAGTTTCATGATGATAAATAATGAATCGTCGATGATATTTTGAACCCATTTTCAAACAGGCTCTTTTGGCACCACTTACCATATATCAACATTCCTTAAGATATTTGAAGTTCATCACCATCTCTTCCGCATGAATTTAATAAGTATAATTATTTATACTTCCAATTTTCCATCTATGATTTAACATTTGATTGAAGTCCTTGATGCTCAACCTAAGCCATTTAAACTAGGGTTTGCAATTCATGGGTCTGACTCGACATTATTGCTCTAGAACATAAAAAATAAATAAATAAAAATGAGAGTCATCAGTGCAAGACCATGAAAGATTAAAAATGAAAATTTACACAATTACAATCCCCAGTCGTTTCAAAAACAAAAAATTAAAAAAAATTAAAAAAAGCCTTCCAGAGACGTTTAAATGTGCCGCTAATTTTTTTTTTATTTTAAAAGCCACTAAAAATCTTACCAGCACTTAAAAAAATAAAAAAATAAAAAACCGCAATTACATTACCATCACTGATAGCGATGGTATTTTTTGAAGTGGCATAGTAACTCTATTTTCTCATGATAACTCTATTTTGAAAAAGCAGTCAAAATCATGATTTCAAAGGATGATAACACAATCAATTTGAATCTTAGAATGTTTCTGGACTTCACTGCAGGCGTCTTTCTAAGATTCTGGCATGCCTCAGGCAGACATGGATTGTGCACTTTTATTAATTATTATTCATTTTTTAAGTCGAAAACAAGAACGAATGGCCAGTGCTCAATGAGCTGGACTCATAACGAACCCAAGCCAAATCACTATTAAATTAGTCAAAGTCATTGTTAGATTAACTGAATCATTAGTGAAATCTCTAATTTCAAATTGTTATGATATCCGAGGGAAAAGGATGGTGATGGGGAAACGAGAGAGCCTTCAGGTGCAGGCTGCGGTAGACGTTCATCATCCGCGGAAGAACCCATCGTCATAGCTCATCAATGGTTGACATTTTCAGATCTTTTTCAAGAGAATAAATCAAATTTGTTTTATATGATGCTCATCGTAAATAATGTAATAATGTCCCGCATAGGTCATTTTCATAGCATCAACATGAGGGTCCCAGTAGTGGACAATGATGTGTTTTCATTTTCTTTTCTTTTTTTAATTTTAAAAATATTCATTTATATGGAGAGTCTTTGTGTAACCCATAAACAGTTTGTTGATACTTCTCAGAATATGTATGGTTAGGGATTTGGCATCGACGTCTCCCCTTGTACCTCCAAGGGACAGGCAGTACAAGCTTCAAACTTTTTTTTTTTTTTTTTTTCTAGTTTGTTCATTTATTCATTATTTTTCACTTTAGAAGAAAGAGTGGGAGATGGGAAGGGAGCAATCCTTCACCCTCTTGAAGCCTAGAAAAAGTTTACACATACAATGTTTACCATTACTTTAATTCCTCTGCAGTTTTTGTGAGAACCATGGGAGTGCAATTCTGCAAGATGAAAGACACGTATATGTCCTTTTATCTCAGCTATTCGATCTTTTTTAAATAAAAATGCTACTTTTCTTTTTTATTTTTATGTTGGACAGCCAGTACAAGCTTCAAACTTTTTTTTTTTGTTTTTTTTTTCTAGTTTGCTCATTTATTCATTATTTGTCACTTTAGAAGAAAGAGTGGGAGATGGGATGGGAGCAATCCTTCACCCTCTTGAAGCCTGGAAAATGCAATGTTTACCATTACTTTAATTCCTCTGCAGTTTTTGTGAGAACCATGCGAGTGCAATTCTGCAAGATGAAAGACACGTATATGTCCTTTTATCTCAGCTATTCGATCTTTTTTAAATAAAAATGCTAGTTTTCTTTTTTATTTTTATGTTGGACAGCCAGTACAAGCTTCAAACTTTTTTTTTTTTTTTTTTTTTTTCCTAGTTTGCTCATTTATTCATTATTTGTCTCTTTAGAAGAAAGAGTGGGAGATGGGATGGGAGCAATCCTTCACCCTCTTGAAGCCTGGAAAATGCAATGTTTACCATTACTTTAATTCCTCTGCAGTTTCTGTGAGAACCATGCGAGTGTAATTCTGCAAGATGAAAGACACGTATATGTCCTTTTATCTCAGCTATTCGATCTTTTTTAAATAAAAATGCTAGTTTTCTTTTTTATTTTTATGTTGGACAGCCAGTACAAGCTTCAAACTTTTTTTTTTGTTTTTTTTTTTTCTAGTTTGCTCATTTATTCATTATTTGTCACTTTAGAAGAAAGAGTGGGAGATGGGATGGGAGCAATCGTTCACCCTCTTGAAGCCTGGAAAATGCAATGTTTACCATTACTTTAATTCCTCTGCAGTTTTTGTGAGAACCATGCGAGTGCAATTCTGCAAGATGAAAGACACGTATATGTCCTTTTATCTCAGCTATTCGATCTTTTTTAAATAAAAATGCTAGTTTTCTTTTTTATTTTTATGTTGGACAGCCAGTACAAGCTTCAAACTTTTTTTTTTTTTTTTTTTCTAGTTTGCTCATTTATTCATTATTTGTCACTTTAGAAGAAAGAGTGGGAGATGGGATGGGAGCAATCCTTCACCCTCTTGAAGCCTGGAAAATGCAATGTTTACCATTACTTTAATTCCTCTGCAGTTTTTGTGAGAACCATGCGAGTGCAATTCTGCAAGATGAAAGACACATATATGTCCTTTTATCTCAGCTATTCGATCTTTTTTAAATAAAAATGCTAGTTTTCTTTTTTATTTTTATATTGGACAGCCAGTACAAGCTTCAAACTTTCTTCTTTTTTTTTTTCTAGTTTGCTCATTTATTCATTATTTGTCACTTTAGAAGAAAGAGTGGGAGATGGGATGGGAGCAATCCTTCAACCTCTTGAAGCCTGGAAAAAGTTTACGCATGCAATGTTTACAATTACTTTAATTCCTCTATAGTTTTTGTGAGAACCATGCGAGTACAATTCTGCAAGATGAAAGACATGTATATGTCCTTTTATCTCAGCTATTCGATTTTTTTTAAATAAAAATGCTAGTTTTCTTTTTTATTTTTATGTTGGATAACTAATACAAAAGGGGATACACATGTGTTTGCATTATGCAATTCTCACCAAAACCGCAGGGGAGCTAGATTGCTTTTCCATCCAGCGATAGTGAGTCCAATGTCATTATGGGAAAATGTTTGTACTGTAGCAGAACATATCATGGAAAAATATGTGCCGATCCTTATACAATTTCACCATATATTTGATATTAAATTCATAAAAAGTTTAAATTTTTAAAAAATGGACATTGAAGAATTAATTTGGAGGGACATGTAGATTCACCCAACCCAATCATTATTTATACCTATTATGAAAAGGTAAACGGAAAATAAAAGAGTGAAGGGAACAATAATCAAATGACAAACAAGCTTCAAAGGGAAATTAATGAACTTACAGGCTGAATCCAGCATTGGTGCATTGAAGATCAAAACTTGAGATTTCAAACTTCACACCGATCTATCAAAACTTTGAGATTTCAAACTTCACACTGATCAAGAAGTCCTTACTAGGCGTCAATAAGAGTGGGTTGAGTAGTAGGTCAAAATGGGCCAAAGAAGTTTTGGTGGGTAGTGCACTTAAAGGGGGAATGTCATGTGCGATCTGGACACATATAGTCAAACTTATTATGGACATTTCTGTAAGCAAGCAGAGAGGTTCACTTGTCCTGGACACAGACACACCCTTGATTCATGAGCTACCTGCTTCAATACAAAAGCTGAGCCTTCCCTAAATCCACTTCACGTAGGTTTATGCTAATGCATGTACAATTTGCATTATAGTTATTGTCTTTTCTGGTCAAGTGTAAAAGAAAAAAAAAAAAAGACGGAAAATATTTGATCTAGTGCCACAATTCCCTTCTTTTTTTTTTTTTTTCCTTTTGTTACAAAAGAAACTAATAACTTGAAAAAAAAAAATGAGAATGAAAAACTACTCCGTATCCTGACCTCTACTAGAGAGGGATAGGTCACTATCGGTTGAGTTGTTACTTGCCGATTCGTGTTGGTCACAATTTCTCATTAGACACAAGTATAATACTACATATACATCCTTCAACAACCTCCGCATCAACAGTGGAGACGATTGTTCAAAATCTGGGTAGCCCTATATTATTATTTGATCAAAACACCCATAAAAAAGGAGCACACAAATTTTTTGCATTACCTTTTCGGTGTGAAGGATGTACAAGTCTAATTTTCCTGGACACATGCACACCCCAAGATATAATTGTTCTAATGAATGATTTTAAAGTATGTCACCTTTTTTTTTTTTTTTCTTACCATAATAATATCATCTTAGAGTGTATTTGAGCTACGTAATAGATAGATAAAAGCCTCAATTAATAATTGGCTATCCAGAACCATCAATTTGGTTGCTAATCACCTAACTGAGCTGCTTTTGGTATTGGACGCTTTCCGTATGGAACCCACAAATTGACCCATTTACATCAATATAGTGTCCGAGCCTACAGTCAAATGGTAAGCTACTTGTCCTACACTAGAAATTTGATCATTTCTATTATTTATTTATTTATTTATTTATTTATTTATTCATTTATTCCTGGTTGTGTGGTTTCATTAATGTGATGAATCTATTTCCATTTCTTATGCCCAAGAGTTGAGCCAATACCGAATTTCTTAAGTTATTCATTTCAGGTTCCGTGCCACCTGAATAAAGGCCTCTTATTTAAGTGACCCATCGGGACCCCATCACTGATGAGCCGTCCTTATAAGCTCGGTTTGTGACCAAGTGACAATAAGACTATTGCCTAGAGCCACACCTGGCCTATTTCAAATGATTTTTGGTTTAGAAAGAGTAATACTACCTTTTTTTGGAGAAATATATTTCGAATAAATTCACATCACTTGTAAGTAGTGAGATTTATTCGCGATCACCTTTTTTGTGATGAATAGACTTATTCGTTTAAAAAACACGAGGGACATATTTTGCAAGTGAAATTACTCCGAAAACCTTGTTCTTCAAGTTCAAGAGAATGCGAGTGAACTCGAAATTATGATTAGAATGATGTCATTTTAGGGATAAAACTCGAGTTATGATTAAAATGTGAACTCATAAACTCTTTCTTTCTAAATTGCATTATAATAAATAATATGATAATGAAGAGTTGTGGTTAAAATGCAAACTCATGAACTCTTCTTTTCTAAACTGCATTATAATAAATAATATGAGAATGAAAAAAAAGAAAACAATAGTTTTTATGGGCATTTTTTTTTTACGGTCAAAAAACCGAAAGATTTTACTAGGTGGATTATTGAACACTCACATGGTGTGGTTTCCGATTCACATCGATAGAGTGAAACCTATTCTCATACGAGTGTTTGATTATTCACTTGATAAAATCTTTCGGTGCCCAAAGACATTTTATCTTCTATTTTTCCTTACAAGTGGGTGGATGGTATGATTTTCATTATTGGAAAAGTCTATCACCATGTCTAGTTCCGAAGTTACAGCAGTTTGGGTATGTGTTCCATCCCTCTTTAACTTACTGATAATCATCATCATTATCTTTGCTCATTGGGCAATGCGATCTCTAATCTTGAGGAACTCAAAAGTTTCTCAGTTCTGTTTTAAAGAGTTTAGAGATGTGTGTAGGTATGTGTTCCAACCTCATTAACTTATTAATTAACAATAATCATCATTATTTTTCTCCATTGACCAGTGCTATCTATCATTTTGAGGAACTCAAGTTCAGAGTTCTATTTTAAAGAGTGCAGGGATACTCGAGATTCAAGCATGCACCTTTGCGGCGCCCGCCCCATGCACCATACTCTTATTTAACGAATTACCAAGAGTGAGGTTGCGTTTTGGATTGTGCGAATAAAATTACATGAGTAAATTATAAGAGAGTGATCATTTTATTACCCATTACATCAAATAATAAAATAAATACTTATTTTTTGCAATTCAAACGGGTATTTAGTAAACCGGCTAGCTTTCTAGTCCAGTTTGAAAGAACTTGATTGAGCATAGTCATTGGTAGTGCTGAGAATTTTAAACAAGAGAGACAGATTTTAGAATGAATGCATTTTTAATCTCTTCAAACTGCATTTTTAATCTCTTCAAACTGAGGAAAGCGATGAAAATCCTGTAATGAAAGGACTTCACCATCCAATAATTAACGAAAATTCATCAAGGGATTAATATCGACCGAAGATGCATAAAGTGCATCAATCAGCCTATAAACCGGCTAACTTTCTAGTCCAGTATAACGACCTTCGTCGTCATTCTTAGTTACTAACTTGTAAGAACTTGATTGAGCATAGTCACCGGTGGTACTGAGAATTTTATACAAGAGAGATCGATCTTAGAATGGATGCATTTTTAATCTCTTCAAACTGAGGAAAGTGATGGAAATCCTGTAATGAAAGGACTTCATCATCCAATGATTAACAAAAATTGATCAAGGGATTAATATAGACCGAAGATGCATAAAGTGCACCAATCGCCTTATAATGCACTCTATAGTCTACTGTTGGTTGGTTCCCATGCATACACCACACTGAAAATTTTAACCATCCATTTAAGTTTTAAACTTTTAAAATTTCTCAAAATATTATAGTTTGTAAAAAAATAAATTTTAAACTTAAATAAATTATCAGAATTTTAAGTGTACATATAATAACCATCAAATTACGAATTATATCATGCATTTGCCCCCAATAAATGCAGGCGAGATTAGAAGCAATTTCCCCGTGGGCCGGGCTGAAAAACAATGGGGGTTGGGTAACGAAAAGAGCCCAATTGCCCACTGGAACATCATTTTAGCTTCGGACAAGAGGCCATCCTTTGATGCTCCTTTTAAAGAATTTTCATGCTCCATTAAATAATTTAATAAAAGTAATGTATAGCAATTTAGATATAATTAAAAAAAATGTTACATGTTTTAGATAGTGCTAAAAAGCATTTGATTTTTAAATATTTAAATATTCTAATAGTCCAACATTAACATCCAGTGAAAATTGAAACGCTTTTATTTTCTTTTGTCCGTAAAATTAAAATTATTAGAAAATGCATGAATTTCTTGTAAAGAAAATTAATTAAAATAAATAAAAAAATTTACCTTTTTGGTCTACAAAGTTTTGGGTTACTGTCAATTTATAGTTCATATTTGAGCGTGGAATTGGATAATTCTATTAGGAAAAGAGGGCGAGAGAAACTAAAAATAGAGGAAGAAATTACGAAAAAAAAAAAAGGTTGAAGAAGGGAGGATTCGGCTCCCCAGCTGGGTAGTTCATAAAAGTTCATTATTTCAAAATTTTAATCTTACAAATGAAAAGATATTGAAAATTTAAAGGAGCCCATAAATTTCCATACATTTGACAATGCTTACAGCTCTTATCTATATGTTAAAAATTAAAATAATTTATAAGTAAATTCTTGAACTGTGTAAATTTTTTTAGTTTTGACTAATCATCCTGGTAGAAAAAGATAGAGAGCAAAACTAATGCTATGTTTGTGAGCTTGGAAAGAAAAGAAAGAGAGAAAATCTAGCTTTTGGAAAGGAAAGGAAAGGAAGGGAAAGCGTCTTAACTTTCATCTCTCTTGTTTGCAAGTTTAGGAAGGAAATTTCCTTCTTTACTCTTATAGTTTAAAACAACGAATTGGAGAACTTAATTTATGAGTTAAAAAAATATCATTTTGCCCTCGCATCATTCTTTTCTCTTTTTTAACTTTTAAGTATACAATTAGTATTACAAAAGTTTCATTCAAGTTTCTTTTCTCTCCCTCTTATTTCTCTCACTTTTGGAAGGGAAGTAAGGTTTTTTTTTTTTTTTTTTTTTCCATCGTTTTCTCTCTATAAAAAAACTCACAAACACAATATAGAGGAAGAAAAGGTTAAAATGATTGAAATCCAAAAATTCAAGAATTTTTCAATTTCTAGTAGTTTGTATTCATCCATGCAAATATTCTCTCAGGAAAGGGAGTAAGGACCTCATACGCTTGGAATTTACATGCGTCTACCTCCAAAATAATGTCGCCTTGCTATAAAATTTTATTATACACTTACTAATTTTAGCAAGAGCAATATTATATATATATTCTTTATATAACTTTCACACTGAAAATGATCAAATGACAAAATATATATAATTTTGTATTATTATTTAACTAAAATACTATTCAAAATAAGTTATACTATTTTATTATGTCACTCTTTAAATATAAAAATTATATAAAACATATACACATAGTATTACCCAGCAAAAGTTCGTTTTTTTAATAACTAAATGCATACAAGTCGCCTGTCACATACGTTCGATGCATACTGCCGTCCGTTTTCCCTTATTTTCCCTCGAAATCTTCAAAAGCCAAAACGCGCCGTGTGTGTAAGAACCGGCTGCCACGTCAGCTCCCCATTTCTCCTTTCTCTTTCCAAGGGCAGCCCCCAATCTCCGGTACTTTTTTTCCAGTCTCTGCGTCGTCGTCTTCTTCTCCCTCTCCCTCTCTCTCATCACACAGAAGCCGAGTCACAGACACACAGAACATCTCCATTGGAGCTTCGGATCGCAGCCATGAATATCTTCCGATTAGCAGGCGATATGACACATCTCATCAGCATCCTCGTCCTCCTTCTCAAAATCTACGCCACCAAATCCTGCTCAGGTTCCCATTTCTCTCACCCCCCTCTCTCTTAATCATCCCTAAAATTTCCTTCGGTCGTAGTCTACACAATCTAGGAGAAAAAGTGTGCATTAGGGTTTCCATTTTTTTTTTTTTTTTTTTTTTTTACTTATATGCCGTTTTCATTGCAACAATTAGGGATTTCTCTGAAGACGCAGGAGCTGTACGCGTTGGTTTTCGTGGCTCGCTACCTGGACCTATTCACTACCTTCATCTCCGTGTACAACACGGTGATGAAGATTGTGTTCATTGCGAGCTCGCTCGCGATCGTTTGGTACATGCGGATGGACCCTGCCGTGAAGCGTTCCTGCGACAGGGAGCTTGATACCTTTCGGCATTACTTCCTCATTGCTGCCACCTTCGTGTTGGCGCTTCTTGTTCACGAGAAGTTCACATCTCAAGAGGTCAATCGCTCATGATTTACAATATTATATTTACATGTATATTGCTGGTCATGTTTCTGTATGTAGGCTCACATTCGTACATTGTTTCGGAAGTTTGGTGCTAAAATTGTTTGTTGCGTGTGAACCATAGGAACCTAACTATTGTAATTGTTAGTCCTAGTTGTCTACTTCGAAATAGGTTGTATGCACTTGCCATATACGGATACCCTAGTGCTTATATTTAGCATTGCTTTGATAAGCATTCATTGGTGTTTCTATTCATCAGCTTTACAAAGATAGATTACATTTATTTAGCTCGTTACTCATGTTTCAGTTCTCAACATACTGTGTTTTCATAAAGCTTATGTTAAACTACTTTTAAATATGGAAACAAATAAATTTTTTATAAACTAAAACGTTGAAGTGGAGCACAAATCAGCACAGTTTGACTCTCTGAGTTGGCTGTACTTTCATTTGCTTTAAAATTTGTGAGATGCATTTCAAGTCATTAACTGAATACTTGTGTAGTTTGTTTGAGAAAGGAATAATGGGAATTTAACTGTAAAGTTACTTGTGTGGTTGCTTGGCTTAGACACCCAAGCTCGTGTTTATAGATTTATTTGACTAGTTTGGTGCTTTCCATAGGTTGGCTAGACTCACGTTCTTTAGTTTATAGTCTCTTTTATTTGCATTAATGAGATTTACTTCATGAACTTACGATCTTTTCAATATATATCTTGTTTCTAGTCTAATGGCGGAGTGAGATGAGATAAGTGTCTCAGGAAGCATAGATGCTGACTAGATTACTCACTTCCTCCCTTTAGTTTTGTCGTTTGTCCTGCAAGTACTTTTTGTTTGGCTCTTCCCACATTTGATAGTTTCGTTATTTTTGCACTACTATTTTGCTTGTTTTTGAAGAAATGAATTGCAGCCATAGCTGGTGCATCCAGTGTTGCCGAATGGGTTTTTTTGGCATAACTTTATAGATGACACATTTCAACTGATGTGGTCGAACAACCTGTCATTGACAATGGTGCTATATAACAAAAGGGGATGTTAACTATGAGATTTAAGATGTATCGGATGAAGTGGATATGTGGCAAGGGTTTTTGTGCGGTCAAAATAATAACTTTTAGGCTGAAGAGGAAATTCTGCAGAATAACCATAAGACTCGTTGTATATGGTGCAAAGTGATAGGATATTAAGAAGAATGTCAACACAGACTGAATATAGGGGAGGTACATGTCTGGATATGTATATGGTGAAGGCTACTGAAGACAAGATTTAAAATGAACAAATATTTGCAAAGCTTGGTATGGCATCGTGACGGAAACATATAATGTTGTTTGTGGTGGTTGGGAAGATGTATATGTATGAATGAATCATCTTGAGTTGAGGTGGTCAATTTGGGAGAGATTGGAAGACTAGGGGGACTAGGGGGTGGTAGACCATGGAACCCTTGGATGTTAGTTGTGAGAAACGACATGAAGGATTGGAATGTAGAAGAGGATATAGCCCTAGATAGAAAGAAATTATGCAGGAGTATCCACATCAACAATCCAATCTTATTTTTTTGTTTCATGGAGCTTGTCCCTAAACCCTTCAGCCTATGGTTCAGGGCTCAGGACTGTCACAATCATCTCAGCTGGGATTCTGCTGCCCTTGTCATTGACATAACTTTAGAGAACATGATTTAATATCTATTAGAGAGTTATTATTTGGGGATTGTGTTGTTTATAATTATTTTGGGGGTTTATTTTATAGTTTTGAAGGTTATTCAGCTAGGGTCACTGCCTATGTAGATATGTTGTTATGGACCTATTGGATTTTAGGTTACAGTGGAATTAGATAGAAGAAGATCTCTCTCTGTGCTGTCTCTCTCCCCTCATCTTCTTGATCGTCTTCTTGTCCTACATCACTTAATTTAACGTTGTGCTATAAGTTGATTTGTAATAAAAATAGCTAAGATTCATCGATTTCCATATTGTCCTACATGACTTAATTTAATGTTGTGCTATGTGTTGATTTGTAATAAAAATAGCTATTCCTGAGTTAAAACTGACCTATATTTGGGAGGATTCTAGGTCCCTTAGCATGCTGAGATGTATCACATGCACAGCAATCCTTCCTATATTCCTTTCACTAAGCATAGCCAGTGTGTCAGACGATGTGGCTCTGCAAATAGTAACCAGAAAAATTCAAGTTGTTGACCTTGCTAACTCCAAGGCTTATCGTGCATTATCCAGTTGTCTCTAACTTCAAGTTGGTGATTTGGCTCTACAGATAATAGCATTATCATTTCTTTCTGATACAACTGGATAATATTGCATTATCCAGTTGTCTTGGCACTAGTGAACAATGGTAGCTGTTAAGTTGTAGTTATGACAATTTGTGTCATGTTAGTATATATTTCAATACACATCTTTATGTATATACTGTCCTGAGATGATTTCTTGAAATTTATCGTCATCATTCCGAAGTTCAGTGCTTTAATAGCCCTTTATTCATTCGGTAATCTTGCAATACTTAAGATCTTGTTTTTTAAATGCTAAACTGTTACCTATTTATGCATTTATGTATGTATATCTTTATATAATTTGTGTTGTAATTTATTTTTTCCCCATCAAAGAAAGAAAAGAAATAGAAAGTTCAAATTTTTGGGAATTGTGCACAAGAGGGTGGTGTACAATAAATAAAACTTGTTCACACGCATTCCTGCATGCATATTATGCATATTTAGTTGATGCTCCCTATGGAATCTAATGCTTGAAAGGAGGGATGTAGTTTTATTAATAGGATGTTAGAGTATGCCTTTGGTAGGTCTGCTGGTTGAACTTGTTCATAAACACGTGGGGGGCAAGTTGGGGCTGTCATGTAGAACATGTAACTGCACTGTCAAGCTTTAGCTCTAACATAGTAATGTGTTTAATTGTTCACTGGTATCAACCTAACCTGGTCTTTCTGTGGTTTTGATTGGTTCATTGCAGATCTTCTGGGCATTTTCTATGTACTTGGAAGCAGTCGCAATTCTTCCACAATTAGTTTTGCTACAACGAAGTGGGAATGTGGACAATCTGACAGGACAATACGTCTTCTTTCTTGGGTATGCATGGTGTCAGAGGATATTTTAATTGTGTCTACTACTTTGATCTCAATTTTTCATTAAATTCGGTTTTCTTTATGAAATTTGCTTCTCTTGTTTCTCCGGTGTCATTTAGCATTCCTATAAACCCACCTCAGACATTGTAGATCTGTTCCTCCCCCCTTTCTATCCCCATAGCTGTGTCATGTTGTTAATGTATTTTACATATTTTAGTTTTCCATGAATTGTTGCCCAGGATCGGCTTGGAATGTTTGTTAAGTTTCATAGTGATGGTGTAGTTTGACGAGTAGGAATGCTAGTTTTGGCTCCTTGGTTCACAAGAAGGATAAATCATAGAAAGTGGGGGATCTAGGCTCAGTGGGAACAAGATTTCCAAGGTTACTAGGTCAAAATTGATAGTGGAAAAAAGGAAAAAAGTTCATGTATCAAAGGGAAAAGGTTGATTGATCTTATTTGAATAATTTTTTATTTATATATCTTACAAAATCGAATAAAATTTGATATAATTTTTTAGGAAAAAACTAATATGCAATAGCTGCACATAAGTTAGGTGCAGATGTGCCTTGTGATGTTTTGAAAAAAAAAAAAGAAAATACAAGACCCAAAACGATGTAATTTTTGGTTTTTTTTGGTTTTTTTGGTTTTTTTTTTTTTTCCCTTTTTCTGTTTGTGCTGCACGTAACTTAACTTGGGTGCAACAGCTGCACCAAAGTTGAGCCCAAGTTTTGTACATGTCTGAAACATTCAAGTTTAGGTAAGCTTGGTCTGCTTGAAAGTGCATTTAGCCTATAATGAATGAGGTCAAATTAACCATCATATTTGCTGTTTCGAACTTTGGTTTCAGTGATAAGAACTTGGATTTGATGCAGTGAGAATGCTACTAATCATTGAGAGCATATTTATTGAGAACACTTTTCTACATGCAGCTTGCTCATAAGTATGACTTTGGCAACATTTGTTAGTTTTATAGAAGGATGTGAGTTAATACTCCTGGTAATATTACAGTCTTCAAACTAATTTGAGACCATAATTTTCATAAATAAGCAAGCATGCTTAAGCTTTTGGTTCAGTGTTCCGTAACTCATTAGACATGAGCTGAGTGACAGATTGTATATTTCTACTCCTATCCTGGTTTGCTCGTTCTGCTCTCGAACTTGTCCTGGAATCCTTGCCTGAATTGTAGCATACTATTCTAAGAATACAACAAAAAACAACCATTGTAGAAGAAGGTGGAATGAACTGTATTTATGTTCTATATACCTTGAGTTTTTGGGCAACAAGTCAGCGATTACAAACAACCTCGATGAGTGCATTGTGTGTCCCGTGGGTTTTCTTAATTTTTTTTGACTGAATGGCATAGTTTTTGAATGACACTGTAGGAAATACTCGGTGTCATGTCAATTCCCTTTTCTGATGAGTATTATTCTAATGTTATTACTATGATTCATTTCATTATTTTGGTTGTTATTTTAACTTGCAGGGCTTATCGAGCACTATACATCCTTAATTGGATCTATCGGTATTTCACAGAGCAGCATTTCAGTCGATGGATAGGTAAATCCTAAATCTGAAGGCAGTTATCTGTTAACTTGTATTTTTTTTCCCCTTTCTAACTTGGTCAATTTCTCTTGGTTTTGTCAGCTTGTGTTTCGGGTCTAGTCCAGACAGCTCTCTATGCAGATTTTTTCTATTATTATTTTATGAGGTGAAAAATCAGAATCCTCTTGATTATTGATTGACCTACATCATCCCTATCTGATTGATAAGTTAGAGGGATCATTTCTTCCCTTTTTCTTTTGCAGCTGGAAAAATAATGCAAAGCTTCAGCTCCCAGCTTGAGCCGAAACAGGATGCTAAGAAAGGTATTTTGATCTGTTAGCCTGGATAAATCAAGGTTTAGTAGTGAACACTTCTCCAGAATTACAGATGTCGGTAAGTTTCATATTTCTGATACCGGATGGTATCCCCGTGCCGCACTTTTGGATTAGATTAAGCACTGATGTCCATGTGAGGCTATGTTTTTTTAAAGTTTGAACAGCCTTAACATTACTCCTAACACGTATAGATGCTAGAGGGGGAAAGTTAAAAACTGCATATTTGCTAACATGTTAGAGTAGGTAGCAGTAAACAGGAACCGGCCTTCAAACCCTAGTTCCATGGTCTTTAGAAATAGTTGCATGGTTTTACTTCTTTGAGGTTTGAAGCTGTGATTGTTATAATGTCGGGCTGTTTTTATTTTTGGTCACACAAGCTTTTCTGTGTGGAATGTACTTGTCGTAAAAAAGAACCATTTGATAAATGTTTCAAGTTTCATGACTAATGATGTGTTTGGTTGATACCTATTTCATTTCGGGTCTATTCATACTAAAGGGTTAGTCTTGTTTGACTTCCATGGAAATAATTATTCTCATTTATTCCATTTTCATTTTAATCCAAAAGTTTAGCATGTCGTAAATGTAACATATGTATTGATTATGTTACTATATGTTTGACGACGTTATGCTTTTGAAGTCCTATGGTTTTTCAGTCTTGGATTTGACAATACTTTGTATTTGATGAAATCGTTGTGCTACAATGTATCCTTCGGTAGCGTTCTTGTGTTTCTAAATTAATCAAGCAAGGTCTTCCTCGCGAGAAATACAAATTAAAATAAAATAAAGCTCACTACATCCTCCCAAATCCTATGGTCACCTCTATTCGAACTACTATTTTTTTTTTTGTCCCTCCCACAATGTTTTCTAGCTGACAAAGGAGCAAGAAGCCTAAACATGTAATGGCATTTATATACAAAGCGCAGTTTGGAAAATTCGAGAACTTCGGGCTCCATATTTATTTTTTTATGCCAATTCCCTGATTTCCGAACTTTAAACTACAAAAATTTCGAATTTTCCGATTGTCAGAGAACTTTTCCTGAAAATTTGGGTTTCCCGAAATCTGAACACCCCTTTAAACATGTAGGAAGCATGTCGAACATAATGATATTTACAAGGTGGTTAAGAAGTCTTTGCTAGTGGTCGATAAATCCTCAATTAACGGTTTGACTCATTTGCCTTATACTTTACCTTAAACTTAATTTCAGAATTAAATAATCCTTTGAATTGTTATCTTTTTTTGCTCCACTTTTTCTTTTAATTAATTAATTATTTATTATTATTATTTTTTTTATGAAGGTGCTTCTCGACGATATTTCAACTTTGCATCTTTCCACAATCTCTGTTTCTTGGATGACTCTCCTTATAATTTATTAATTTCTAAAGTTAATTTTGCTTGCATTTTCAGCTTCCTCTCCCTTTTCACTATTCTACTTCTTTGACTCTTCTTCTTTTAAATTGTTAATGCCGGAAGTTATTTTTTAACACGTGTGTGTGTGCACACGCTTTTATACTTCTAAATTGAACTTGATTACACCTACAATCAAGAGGACGGTTACTTTTCACCTACGCTATTCAATTCATATTTTCTTCGCATTTTCTGTCAGTAAGGGATTATTTTTTACATTCATTTGAATTCAACAGAGAGCTTTTTATATATATATATATATATATATATATATATATATCATCCATTCTCACTCCTCTAACTTCGACTTATCATCTTCTAACACTTAAAGTTTTAGGTTTATCATTTTCTAGTGTTTATTTACTGTGCACTTAAACTTGAAGATGAAATTTTATCATTTTAATTATACATACTAAACTCACAATTATGAATGATTAAGCAATTCGTTGATCTGAGATTTGAATTTAGTTAGCAGTGCGAAGCTAGCGGTGTAAAAGGCTCCAGAAGTCAAAGTAAGGGAAAAAAATGACCCCGGATAGCTTCAGTAGACTGTGGGCCCCACGCCCCTCGTGTAAATACAAACATTTTGACTAGAAAATGTTGGGGTTGAACAAAATCCTATGTTTCCACATGATTTTGAGGAATCGCATTTTCATATAAACCCACCCCTTGAAGTCCTAGGAGTTTTCACCAAACATCCAATGGCTACATTCAATCAATTAGTTCATTTATTCTTTCTCCTTCTTCTTTTAATCTTAATGACAGTGAGATCCTCCGCCACTGAAACAGTGTGGGAATCACCACCGAAAGGCTCCGACGAGAGCGAAGGTCCGACTGCGACGACGTTGATGGTCGAAAGCGTACGACGACAATTGCGGTTTCGGGTTCTCATAAAGGGGGCTGCGCCGCCGCCGTCGAGTCCGAGCCACGGGGGAAACAGTTATAGTGACAGTGATTATCGCCCATGAACGTGATCATGATCAGAGGTTTATTGAGGATTTTTGTGCATAGCTTTGCTGAAAATTGTATTCATCATTTATTTTACCTCCTCCTTCAATTTTGACTGCTTCAACATGACTCGTATCTGTGTATAGCTGGTGAGCAAACTGAAGCGTAGAAAAACTCAAAAACTCTATACTTTGGATGACTGATTTGTTCCCTTGTTTTTTTTATTTTCATTTATTTATTTTGTACTTTGTAGCTTTAGTTTTTTCCTTTTTTTAATTCTTTTATGGGGTAAATCTCCTGAGATAATAAGGAGGTTTAACTTATTCATGCAAGAAATGAGAGTTTATTTAGTTGCATTCCAAAAGAAGTCTGTGTTGGTCAAAGTTGCTGTTGAGGTTAGGCACTAGCTTTTGAAATTTTGTGATGTGTCCAAATTTGAAAATTTGAGATATTCCTTGGAAAAGGACTTTTCAATTTCCACCTGATAAGTAATATTCCCATAAGAAAGAGTCTAGTCAACTTAAAATCGTTGACTTATTTTTAATATATAAATGTATAAATCGAAAGTGTACTAAAAAAAATATAAGTTGTTATAAATTTACGATAAATGGAGTGAACTTAAGATCATATGGATTTGAAATCTTAAATTTTACAAATTTCAATTTCGGAAATGTTGACGACTAGCTTTGGAAAACACGAGCCACGAAGCATAGCAGTGATGAGATGGAAGGAGGATTCGAGGCCTAGAAGTTGACTGCGAAGGACCCGAGAAGAAACAAAGGATGGTCAGAAAAGTGTTCCCAGAGGCGTCTCCGGGAAGCACCCTCCAACGCCCGAACCTTATGATGGGATCCATCAGGTAATGATAGCCTCTGTAGGAAATGGAAATGAAATTACGAGAGTAACCTCCTCTTTTTTCTCTTGGACTAGAATACTCTTCTCTTCAAGGGGAATTTTTAGAACGCCCTTGAGTGGGATTGACACATATCATCTCCCATCTAGAGCAAATTAATATATATATATATATATATATTTGATTTTTCCCGGTCCAACACCTTTCAATCGAGAAAAATCAAGAAGCGGAAGATATTTATTTAGAAAATTAGATGGGACTAAAATGTAAATGCACTTTACTCGCACCTCTTAATATCTTTTTAGGTTTTTGAGGAAAGAACTCTTAAAAAGAGAGGTAACGAGGGGAAGTAAGAGAATGTGAGGAACTTAAAGAGAAAAGTTTATAAAATATGATTTAGTCCATGGCAATTCGAAGAATTCAGGTATTTATAACACCATGTTTAGTTTCACAATCGGATAACACCAAATTAAATCAAAAACTTTTTGATCCCTGATCGAGTTTTTCGAAATTTTAGGCCATCGGATAATTCTTTAGAAAATTCTTTTTCACACATCCTTCTGAGGTCCCAAAATAACCTTACCGGTCAACATTGATTTTGGTCCAAATTTCAGAGTAAAAAAAAGGCCAAATTATGTTTTATATCCCGACCTTTGATAAAAGTTACAAATCTAGCCCAACCTTTATTATTGACAGATTATATCCCAACATTTTTAAAGGGATGTAATTTTAGCGTATAACATTTTTCTTCACAATTCCACCAAAAATATTGTAAAAAATAAAATGTTTGAAGAATGCCCTTTTTTTTTTTTTTTTTTAATAATAGGTCAAATTTGTAATGGGGGAACAAAATTCTGGCTTATTATCCTCCTTTATGAGGGAAAAGTTTGTGAAAAAAAAAAAACGTGACCCTTTATAGTAAAATTCATAACTAATACTTAAGTAATGAAATTTATTCTAACTAATGTGTGATTCCACCTTGTGATAACTAGAGCATACAAAATTCATAGTCCAAATTTATAAAAAAGTAAAAGGGTTAAAGAAGAAGAATATTAGGAGAAATGTTTGTACAAATTTTTGGCATATTATAAACATTCTTTCATTATAAATATTTTTTTTAAAAAATTATTTGAAGAATTTTACTATGAAATCTAAAATTTTACTATGAAAGAGTGTTCATCGAAAAGAAAATTCTATAGTAAATATAGACCAAATTTGAAGAATATTTAAGGGAAGATTAGAATTGCATTCCTTTAAAAAGGTTAAAATATAATCAGTTAATAATAAAAGTTAGACCGTATTTTTTGACATGGCAATAATGAATTTGTTTTCTTCCAAAAAATGAACTCCTGAACGATGAAAATGTTCTTGTATGCCATTTGAAAATTATGGATCACAGGAGCTTGCTTTCTTACGGTGAAAGTTAGGGATTTAAGTATATTGTTAAGGTTAAGAGTTTGAGTTTTCACAACGTTGAACCGTGAAGAAATTCTGAATTCTTCATTTTCACCTAGGTATAAGCCTCCACTGTAATTGAAACAGTCCTCCCTCTTAGTAAATAAGGGATAGTTTGGATAAGCTTATCTTCCACCTTTTTATTGAAGAAAAATATTTTCGGAATAGCCTCCTCTATAAATGGAAAAAAGGGTCCCTGCAAATAAAAGTCAGTTTGGATGAACTTATTTTCTATCTTTCCACTAGAAATGCACTTTTACAAAAAGTTCAAAACTATTTTTCGAAAAATTCCAAATATGTTTGTAAAAATAGAAAAATTATTTTTTAAAAAAGTTAGATTAAAAAGCTTCTTCGAAACGTAGTTACTATTTTTTGAATTGCCTTTCTAGGTTATTCCTTTATTTCTTCAACTTTTCATCTTTTCTAATTTTAATTTTTCGCATGTTTTTTTGTGCCTAAATGTGACATTGCAACCCGATTTTGTTAATGATATCTATTTTTTTCTTTCTTTGTTGTTAAACCTTTTTAAGCATGGGGAAACCTTGAAATATTCAATTTTCTTTTTTCTCCTCTTTACTGACAACTTGATCCAATAGCATCATCTATGGTGAAATTTCAAAATGAACGTGCTAACACACGGTTTCCTTTTTACTTGCTAAGATAGCATAAAAGTGAAGGGCGCCCGGGGGAGGGGGGGGGGGGGGGCGCAAATCATGATGGAGGAGGGATCTTTGTTATTTTCTTCTTTTTTTCTAAATAATCATTAATTGACTTCGTTCTAATGATGAACCCTAAGCCACACGTGTTAGTGTTCTGAGAGTTGCAATTATTTTCATTTCTCCCTTTTTTTTTTCTCTCTAAAATGAATCAAGTTTCACAGATTTATAGTATAAAACCATCATAGTTGGCCCTTCGAATGGTGCAAGCTCCCATCTAATCATTCCTTAGCATTACTGCACCTGTATTCACCCGATTCGGGCTGCAGAAATAATGTTGAATCTTCAAGGTTAGTCTAGGTATGTTTGTGTTGGGAAAAACCGCACTTCCCACCTTATCTGAACCTGTGAGGAAATGACCGAATACACGCAAAGCAATATATATCGACAATGATATCAACAGATCTAAAAATTCAGCAACAACACAAGGATTTTTTTACGTGGAAAACCCCTCCAATGAGAAGAGGAATTTAGGTATAAAACCTAATTCCAACTAGGAAAACAGCCTAGCTATCACCAAAACGTGATGGCAAATACCATGATTCTCAAAACACAAGAATCATCCAACTATAGTGAAGAATATAGCACAAGAGAACAACACCAACAAGGAGAAATCAGAAAAACCTGACCCAAAACGTAGCAGCACGTTCTGACACAAAACTGCTACTGTAGGAAGCTCCAAACAGCAATCCAATCATCCCAGAATGTAGAACGATGAGTCACGAACACGCTGATAAAATTTCAGCAAAATCGGACCACGGATCGACCTCTGATCGCCGGTTTAATCAAAAGTCATCGGGCTGCCCAGAATTCTGAATCTCTCTTTTTCTTCACTGCCTCTCTTCTCACTCTCTCTCTCTGGCTGCGCATGCCTCCCTTAAGGAAGCACCAGCCCTAGTGGGTTTCAAAAACAAAAGGCCCAAAATTGGGCTGGACCCAAAAGGCCAAGGGCCCAACAGTTTGGACTGATTTCTAGATCAATCATCTTTGAATTACTTGAGTTAATTAATTAGACGAAGGCTCTTGCCTTATTATTGTTATTTTTGGAATTATTCGATTCAAATGATTAGAAAGACAGAGGTTGGAAACTCATGCTCTTTTGTAATCTTATTGATAATACGTCGCTAAAACCCTCTTTTAAGTTTGTTAAAGTAGTTTATTTTTGAATAATTTTATTCATTCACATACTAAATCCCGACCAAATTCCTAACACCCTCATGCGTCAACACGTGGTATTGACTAAAATAAAAAGAATTGTAACAAAGTGATCCGAATGAAATTACTATCATTTACTTATATGTCGGCACATAAGATTTTAGGGATTTGCTTGGGAATTTAATAGATAACTTTAGCATTACTCTTTCTTCCCCCTCTTTTTTGTTTAGGATAGATAGAGGCGTGCTACCTCCTCCTTAGTTTGTTCATTCCCTAATCTTTTATTGTCTTTTTAGAACTTCGTTAAGCAGAGTATTTTGACTCCCATACACGTCTTCTTCTTTCATTAGTTTCGACCTTATTTTGATTTGTTCTCCGCACGTCTTCTTTATTCTTTTTCTTTTTTTCCTCCTTTCCACCATTTCTTATTAAATCAATCCATTTCCATTTCAGAGCTTTTCCTTTTTGAGAACCAAACTCACACAAAGATCATAGTTTATCATATATTGCTTGAACGGCTCAACAGCACGATAGCGAGTTAAAATTCTTCAACCACATTTATCTAATTAAACAATCATTTTTACATCCATATACCATGAAATGAATTATACAATTGATAGTATCTAAATTAGGTGCTATCACTAGTTAAAACCTTGATTTTTTATAAGTTTTTCTGAAATCCAACCTTAGGGATGAAAAAAATGACATTGAAAGGTAACAAGGAAAATCAATTTTTATTAGATTTTGCAATGCTGAACCCTATTTTGTAGCTATCAAAAAAAAAAAAAAACCCAGGCCCATAAAAAATGTCTAAATTTATAGTGCTTTTGGTAAATAAATTCCACATCATTAATTTATTTTAAAAATTCAGGTATTCTTATTTCTTTTTCTTTTCCATGTTCTGTTTTATCAGTCAAATTAGATTTTCGTCTAAAAGATCTCAAATGATATGATCTTGGGTAAGACTGATGTGCTATCGACTATATATCCACTTCTCTAAAGCCACGCGTTGGTATTATATCTGTAACTATTTTTATTGTTTGTCCAAAGAAAAGACTATTTCTCCCTAGTTACTGATCGCAAGGGTCAAAGCAGTACATCTTTAAGTGGTATGCAGAGTCAACGTTAGATGTCGAATTCAGAGTCTAATTGATGGACCTACATCACTCATTATAAATGATTAGAGGTTTTAGAAATTTCTTCCGTGTGAGTTGATATTAAAATCCT